>CM057457.1:315319166-316610833 GCA_016271365.2 Neoceratodus forsteri
GTTGTAAATTGACAAGTAAATATTTATTAGATTTCTTTGTTTTTCCCAAATGCATTTGTAACCCCTTGTTACCCGGGGTTACTGGAATCCCAGTAAGACCTAGTGGTAGGCAGGGAAGGCAGCTTGTGAAACTCCAGTTAAATGGGTTTCACACTGTCTCACTCTGTTCTCAGTCTCAGCTGAGACTGAGAGATGACATCACCAATAGAACTATCGCAGCTGCATAAGCCACATTGGAATCTGCAGCAGAGGGAGTGAGATAGGACGTTGGGAGTTTTCAAAGTCAGTCTCCTGCTTGCCTGCAAGCAGGAAGGAAGTGTTCCTGTTTACCTTCTGTGGGAGAAGGAGTGAGTGTCCAGTGTTCAAGTGGTGGAGACTGCTGCCCAGGTCTCAGTGCCCCCCTCCCTCCAGGGGGGAAGTAAAGTATCCCCATGTAGATTCCAGGGGCAATCCCCTAATTTCTGCTAAAGAGAGAAAGCTGCCTATTACAGTTTCGGTTTGTGCTTGAAGAGTGGAAAAAGTTGTACTTCGCCTGTGGGGCACCTGCAACGAAAGGGTGAGTGTTGCTCTAATATGAGAGGGCAAAAAATGTGTTTCTTCAGCCTGGGAAATGTGAAGAAATTTGGGGTTTGAACTACTATTTGGGAGGCCTATAGTACTAGGACAAACAAATGGAGTAGTGTCAAAAGCTAAAGTGCTGTGTGGATTCAAGTAATGTTGTAGAGAGGTGCGACAGTTCATCCACCGTTTAATCTACAGTTGAAGTTTTCAGTTTGTCCAGAGAAATGGCGGGTATGGGCTGTGGGAGCTGGAGGTGGGAACACCCCCATCTTTAGTAACCAGGTCCATCTCCCAGTTTCTGCTTGCAATTTTCACCACCTCCTTGGCCCAGTGATGAGAAGTACCCAGATGTGGGTCACAAATGGGAAAATCTCTCTAGGAGTCGCAGACTCTAAGTAGTGTGGGGAGCCACAACATGGGTAAAGAATTCTCTTTGTGAGATGGGAGTCAGAAGAAGTAAGAAGGAAATCTCTCTAGGGGTCGCAGACTCTAAGTGGTGTGGGGAGCCACAACAAGTAAAATGGGTTCATTCTTACAATGAACCGCCAGTCAAGTGGCCGGCAGGGGAGCCGGGCCAGTCGGGCTGTGTATCCAAAGCGCATGCAAGTCCGGGCTGTGTGCCTGGTGGGTCCAGAGCCTGAAAACAGTAGAATTGGTCCATTCTTCAAGTGGACCACCTTGTAGTCTCTAATCTGCATTATCAGTAAACGTAGCCCCATGGGGGTCCATCTATGATTTGTTGTGTTCAGCTAGTTGTGAATAAAAGCCACACTGAAAAATCCCATTCCTGGTTCTGGACATTACAGTTATTGCTTCCTGTGTTCGGATTTACTTGGGTGCCCCTGTACAGATTAGCCAAACCTAGGTCCCCTTGTGCCAGGTAACCTCATCCTCCCTGAACCCAGGTCCCCACCAGGTATTGCTGCCAGCGCCAACAGCATGCCACCTGTCATTTTGGTAAAAAGGCAGGGGTGAGGGTTACAAAAATGGAGGCACCGCTTGGGATTTGTTCGGGAAGGAAGGTGCTTGGGCAAAGGGGCTAGCATTTTGGCTATCTGGCAGTGGGTAGCCCAAAAAGCTGAAGCAATTTCCTAGTGTGTGTTGCTGTGGCTGTGAATCTTGTGCTGCTGTTTAAAAATGCCAACTGTTTACCAAGGAGCTGTAAAGCCAAAGTGTGCCTTGTCCTGCATCATCAAAATTGTTTACAGCGTTTTTGTCAGCTTTTAAAATGAATTCTGTGAGGAAAAGTGTGGAAGACTAGGGGTAGCAACAGAGAAATGGTGCCCTGGACGTTGGAAATGCTTTTAAAATGAATTCTGTGAGGAAAAGTGTGGAAAACTAGGGGTGGCAACAGAGAAATTATGCCCTGGATGTTGGAAATGCTTTTAAAATGAATTCTGTGAAGGAAAGTATGGCAAACTAGGGGTAGCAACAGAGAAATTATGCCCTGGACGTTTGAAATGCTTTTAAAATGAATTCTGTGAGGAAAAGTGTGGAAGACTAGGGGTAGCAACAGAGAAACGTGCCCTGGACGTTGGAAATGCTTTTAAAATGAATTCTGTGAAGGAAAGTGTGGAAAACTAGGGTAGCAACAGAGAAATTATGCCCTGACGTTGGAAATGCTTTCTGTAAATGGAGAGACTGCAGAGTTAATGGCAATGTTACATGGTTGAAATGAGCTCCGCCCGTGAGTCAGTTGGAAAAAAAAGTTCATTTACAGTTTAAATTTGCCTGCTCGATGATCGCTGAGGAGAGGAGTCTTGTGAGGAAGAAGAGGCTCATTTGCATGGCGCCGTGTGGTTGGTCAGATTGCCATTAGTCCGGCCCCTCAGCCAGCTCTTCTGAGACTGCCTCAGCATTCGAGAGGGAGACAGAGTGTAGTGCGTGTACTGGCAGTGGAGGAGCATCGTGGAGGATTCAAAGTGCTGTAAACATCCAGAAAATTTACTTTTAAGTTTAAAATCAGGCTCAACCCGCAAATCGATCGTGGAAATAGCGAGTTTGGTGGTTAAAACGACGATCGCTAAGACTGCCCGTCCATTTCAAGTTCAAGTTCAAGTTTATTGCAGGAAAACTCTGTTGAGCAAGCTCATTCACAAGGAGGTCCTGAGACATTCATACATTCACAATGAGGTCCAGAGACAGACGTACAATCAAATAAGTTAAGAGATTACATAATAATACACAATATACATAAGGAGCAGCTCCCTGGGTACACGAAGTTCATAATGGGAGGTGATACTGTTTATAAGACAATACATTACATACATTAGGATTTCCTCAAATAAATTAAAGTTCCTGGAGAAAGTAACAGAAATTACATAAAAATAACTAGTATGTTAATAGGGATTCCACCTGAGACACTGAAAGTAACTCGAGACAGAGCTAATGAAGTGGGGAGATGGAACCTGAGGTATCGTGGGGTCATTAAATTGGTGCCCCAGGGACAATATTCAGATTAAAAACAATTACAGGTATCTTTTAATTTAGCCATGGCTAACCTTTTGAAGAGGTTAACAGGGACAATACTGGGTAATTTCAGTGAGGATTGTAATCGATTCCAAATTGTTGGCAGTGAACATGATATAGCGCATTTTCCAAAGGAAGTACGGGTCCTAGGTACATCGAGAAGGAGAAGGTCTGTCTTCCTAAGGGAGTAAACACTATGCGCTATGTCTATTAAAGAGGATAGATATTGTGGTAGTTTGTTCTGGAGAAGTTTTAGAGTCCAGATACCGGTGTGGACTGTCCGTCTAATGGTAAGCGAGGGCCAGCCAACTATGGCATGTAGATCACAGTGATGAGTTAGGGGAAGGGAGTTGGTGATAAATCAGAGGGAGCGGTGGTAGAGAACATCTAACTTATGAAGACTAGTAGAAGCTGAAGAGTTGTAGATTATATCACCGTAATCGAGAAGGGGGAGGAAAGTGGCTTGAACCAATCTGGTTCTGATTTCTGCAGGAAAGAAAAATCTATTACGGAAAAAAAGCCTAACCTGGCTTTAAGCCTTTTAGCCAAGTCATCGAGGTGATCATTGAAGGAAAGCCTATTATCGAGCCAGAAACCGAGATATTTGAACTTTGAAACTATTTCCAAGTGCTCGCCTAAGGAAGTATTTATAAAGTCATTAGGTGGAACAAGAGTAGTAGAGTGGGAGGAGCATGGCTGGAGGATCATAGCTTTCGTTTTTTTGGCATTAAGGAGTAACTTTGCATTAATTAGGTTTTTTTCTAGTTGTGCAAAGTCTGCTTGAAGGGTGTCCCTAACTCCTTCCAGTGAGGGCCCAGATGTGTACAGGACTGTATCATCTGCAAAGAAATGTAAATGGGACTTGGTAATCTGACGATCAAGGTTGTTTATATACAAGGAAAAAAGGCCGGGTCCTAAAATAGATCCTTGGGGGACTCCCCTTACAGTAGGTAAGGAGGACGAAAACAAATCTCCTGATTTAACTTTCTGTGTCCTGCCTGTCAGGTAGCTATTGAACCATTGGGTTGTGGATGGAGTAAAGCCAAGGTTGGTAAGGTGTTCCAAGGCCTTCAATAACTGGCTGCAGGCCGTTTTATCCCATCGCAGCAAGTTGCTATTAATAACAGTGAGTAAACCTTCATAAAACTGCTCAAACGGTGATTTTCAGCTATGCCATATAAAATGTGTGTGCAGCAGTGTAGTTGCTTTGCAAGTAATGACTGTGTGAAGTCCTGCCAGCAAGTGCAAGTCTGTAAAGCCATTGAATGTGTGCATGGAAGTGAAATGAGCCTCAGTTTAAAGTTTGCAGCCAGAGAGAGACTGTGGGTTGTAGCAAAATGCAACACTAGTAGAAGCAGGCAATCCTGTGCTAAAACCTGAAGCTTTTAAGGGACTGTAATTAAAATGAATGTTTCCAGCTTGTGAAAAGTCCAAGGAAAATCCTGTAAATGTGTGTGAAGCCAGATCAGAGCAAGTTGTGCAGTTTGAGTAAAAGTTATCAGTAGCTGGTGTAAATCAAGTAGTGGCTTGACCCAGATTCTAAATGTTGATGCTGGTGGAGTGCTGCTGCCGCCATTACAGGGTGGGTAGTAAAGTAAACACAGCAGCAGAGGAGCCATTTTAAAACTGCAGAGTATGTTCATTAAAGTGGGACTTTCAGTTACAGTGAACTTTTGTTTATTTTTCTGCAGTTATGGCCTCAGGACCAGCTCGTTACCTGGATCATGCCCGGGTTGCAGTAACAGCAGCAGTAAATAGACTGAGAGATATTGAAAAGTGGTGCTATGGAGGGCAACTGCCTCCTGATGTGGCGATTCCTAATTATCCAGTGCGTGTATGCCAGATATGCTTGAGTGCTGGAAGGGACGTCTTATTGATTCCTCACTGTGCTGGATGCCTACAAAAATATGGCTTGTATAAAGCGCCTCCAATACGTTTGGCTCCCACATGGACAAAAATTCAGGAATCTGCAGTTGATAGCACACAGCACCTGGCGGAGCCTGTGGAGGAAGGTCCCTCGGGGGAGTGTGGCACAAAGCTAGAGGGTGCAGAGTTAGAAACTGAACCAGAAGTTGAAATTTTGGATGCTGGATCTCAGAAAGAAAGTTCGGATAAAGCATCAATAGACCCCTGGGTGGGGGGGCCTAGCCCAAGTCTCTTAGGTGAAGATGAGATGCGGGAGGCCTTTGAATGGGAGGTGTCGACTCGCACTCTAGTGATGAATGGATAGTCTCTGGGTGAGAGAACGACTGCTCACTCCTGGGCTCAGATCCTCAGTGAAGAGGAAGATGAAGGGGAACCTATGTGGCCTTGTGAGAAAGGAACGGGTACGCAGCCTCAGGATCTTGCCTCGGAGGAATGTATTGAAGAAGGTGGTGATGCCACTGCCCTGGCTTTACAGGAGGAAGAAGTCAGAGATCCGTTTCTAATTTCTTTTAGGATGCGAAGCTGGCAGAACCAGGACTGGCAACCCCCAAGCCAGGCCAGCGGTCTCAGATTAACCAAAGCAAGTAAAGAGGAGAGACTGGTTCGTAGAAAGGCAAATGAGATCTATGGTATGACCTTTCCTACCTTTCCTCGAAAAGTCTGGGAGGAGATTGAAGACTGCAGGAAATCCTGGATCTGGGATGAAGCAATGAAAAGTGTGCATCCTGGGGCCAACCAGCATGTAAAGAATAGACTGTTCCACGAAAAGTATACCCAGTGGAAGAGAGGCAGGACACTGTTTATGGACAGAGTGGGAGTGGTGGACGGAGAGGGAAGTGAAATCTCCTACTGTGTGAGATTATGTGCACCCAGGCAGGTAATAATTCAAGCCCCTGCCCTGACTGTGGCCTCAGTGCAAGGACCTCCCACACAAATGTGCCCGTGCCTACAAAATGGAGAGCCGAGCAGTAGTAGCCAATACTGCCACACCACACTGTGAAGTGCCCTTATTGATCCGCTAATATGAATAACCAAGGACTCAGGTGCCCCACATTCATCAGTCTACAGTGTACTGTCCTGTCCAGTAACCATCCACTGGCCCACCAGATGACTTCAGATCCAGAGAGGACACCATCCCAGCTGTTTCCTGTTCATCACCTGGTAATCGGATGATGTTGGACCAGCTGTTTTCTTTTTGTTCCTGTTCTAAGGTTCCGTCTCCAGAGATCATATCAGCCCAGCTTTTTCCAGATGTGCCCTCCTGTGGTTCAAGGAAGATGTCCGCCCAGCTGTATCAGAAGAAATGCTGCCAGAGAGAGTCTTCGGCAGGGTGCAGGTTCATGCAGAGTCTTGTACTACAAGTGGCTGGTAAGTCCAAACTTTCCTATCTTTATGACATTGCAGTACACACCCTACACTACAGACTTCAAAAATGTGTGTGAACTGTCTGCAAAGACTCTCCCCTTCGGGACTTTGGCCTGTTAGAACTGTGCTTCACCGGGCTCCGGCTCAGGAGAGACTCTTTATTGGACTAGCCTTTGGGCCTTGTGGTCACTAGTTGGGACTTTTAGGGCACCCCATCCCCACAAATGTGTATTGTAAATAATGTCATTGTTGTATTCTAATGTAAATACTGTTTTTCTAACTTTTTCTAAAAAATCTTTTTGGGATTGTTCAGTGTTTTGTATGGTAGGGGTTTTAGGTAGACTGTATATGCAGATTAGGAGTGTGTTTGTCTTTCTTTTTCTTACAGGTGTTCCTGGGAAGACAGACGAGAAGACAAGAAGAGGAGGAGGGGCTCATCGGAGTTCCTTGTCAGTGCTTTTATCGTGTGGAAATTTAAAGTACTGTGGGGTTATTGTTATGGTTATTATTGTATAAACCCTTTTCCTTCCACAGGTGTGGTTGTGGGGGTAGGGAGGAGGCAGTAATTGGTATTTTAAAGGTGTGGTTGCAGGTTGCCCAAGGTCAGGGAGGTCCCCGGTTTTTGTTTTTGTTTTGGGAATATTATGTTAGAGGCAGATAGGTTTTCCCTAGAGGGTTGGGGGATGGACAGGCTGTGGCCCTGACCTGCAGTAGGGACGGCAGTGCTGATCTATCAGGGCTATGCTCTGGATGGTTCTACCAGAGCCACTGGGTGTCCATAGTAAGTGGATAGTGTAGAGGCTGATATGTCAGCTACAGGCCTCTAGGCCCTTAGTGTTGCCTGCCTGTGCTTGCACATGGTAGGAGGGGGCCTGATCACCCCTCTGCAGGTAGCACATAGTGGGATGGCCTAAGGTCAGTACATAATGACTGGGGACAGTCATTTTCCCGGTCATAGGCGAGTAACCCCTTTGTTACCCGGCTACTAGAATCCCAGTAAGACCTAGTGGTAGGCAGGAAGGCAGCTGTGAAACTCCAGTTAAACGGGTTTCACACTGTCTCATTCTGTTCTCAGTCTCAGCTGAGACTGAGAGATGACATCACCAATAGAACTGTCGCAGCTGCATAAGCCACATTGGAATCTGCAGCAGAGGGAGTGAGATAGAACGTTGGGAGTTTTCAAAGTCAGTCTCCTGCTTGCCTGCAAGCAGGAAGGAAGTGTTCCTGTTTACCTTCTGTGGGAGAAGGAGTGAGTGTCCAGTGTTCAAGTGGTGGAGACCATTGTCCAGGTCTCAGTGCCCCCCTCCGGGGGGGGAGAAGTAAAGTATCCCCATGTAGATTCCAGGGACAATCCCCTAATTTCTGCTAAAGAGAGAAAGCTGCCTATTACAGTTTCAGTTTGTGCTTGAAGAGTGGAAAAAGTTGTACTTCGCCTGTGGGGCACCTGCAACGAAAGGGTGAGTGTTGCTCTAATATGAGAGGCCAAAAAATTTGTTTCTTCAGCCTGGGAAATGTGAAGAAATTTGGGATTTGAACTACTATTTGGGAGGCATATAGTACTAGGACAAACAAATGGAGTAGTGTCAAAAGCTAAAGTGCTGTGTGGATTCAAGTAATGTTGTAGAGGGGGTGCGACGGTTAATCCACCATTTAATCTACAGTTCAAAAGTTTTCAGTTTGTCCAGAGAAATGGCCGGGTATGGGCTGTGGGAGCTGGAGGTGGGAACACCCCATCTTTAGTAACCAGGTCCACCTCTACAGTTTCTGCTGTGATTGCTCGTACTTCATGCGCTTGGCCAGTGATGAGGGAAGTACCCAGGCGTGGAGTGCATAAATGGAAAATCTCCCGGTCGCAGACTCTAAGTGGTGTGGGGAGCCACAACATGAGTGGGAGTCAGAAGAAGTAAGAAGGAAATCTCTCTAGGGGTCGCAGACTCTAAGTGGTGTGGGGAGCCACAACAAGTAAAATGGGTTCATTCTTCCAATGAACCGCCAGTCAAGTGGCCGGCAGGGGAGCCAGGCCAGTTGGGCTGTGTATCCAAAGCGCATGCAAGTCCGGGCTGTGTGCCTGGTGGGTCCAGAGCCTGAAAATAGTAGAATTGGTCCATTCTTCAAGTGGACTGCCTTGTAGTCTCTAATCTGCATTATCAGTAAACGTAGCCCCATGGGGGTCCATCTATGCTTTGTTGTGTTCAGCTAGTTGTGAATAAAAGCCACACTGAAAAATCCCATTCCTGGTTCTGGACATTACAGTTATTGCTTCCTGTGTTCGGATTTACTTGGGTGCCCCTGTGCAGAGTAGCCAAACCTAGGTCCCCTTGTGCCAGGTAACCTCATCCTCCCCGAACCCAGGTCCCCACCAGGTATTGCTGCCAGTGCCAACAGCATGCCACCTGTCATTTTGGTAAAAAGGCAGGGGTCAGGGGTTACACATTGTTTTGCATTTCTCGACATTTAACACTAATTGGTTAGTAATGGTCCAATCAGCAATTGTATCCAAAACCTCCTGTAATTCTGTTACTTCTTCCTGAGTATTCAGAACTGCTTCTAACCTACAATCATCTGCAAACTTGTATAACCAAACTTTAGAATTATCTGATTGCAGAGAGGTTATATAAATATTAAACAGACACGGGCTGAAAACAGAAACCTGAGGGACACCACTGGTGATTTTGGACCAGTTAGAAAACATTCCCTTAATTGAGACCCTCTGTTGTCTCCCCTGCAGCCATGCTGATACCCAGTTGCAGATGTTAGGATTCAGGTTAATTGCTTTGAGTAGTTTAATAGGTCAATATGGGGTAACTTGTCAAAGGCTTTCGCAAAATCCAAATATATGACATCAACTGTATTGCCCATATCCAGTTCTCAATTTACATTTTCATAAAATGCTAATAAATTTGACTGGCAGGACCTTGACTTGGTAAACCCATGCTGTGATTTATCTATCATGCCATTTGCATCCAGGTGACTTAAAATATAATCTTTTATTACCCCTTCTAATATTTTACTCATAAGTGAAGTCAGGCTGATTGGTCTAAAATTTTCCGGTTTTGTCCTTGTTCCCTTCTTAAAATAGGGACCACTAATGCTAGTTTCCAGTCCCAAGGTACTTCTCCAAGATCCAAGGAGGTCTGAAATAAGTATGTAAGAGGGGGCTAAAACAACTGCCAATTTGCTCAATACTCGAGGATACACATCATCTGGGCCAGGGGATTTATTAATGCCTAGCAGATCCTGCCTGATATTTACAAAAACAGGATGCTTGCTAAGAGTGGGGGGTTGAAATGACTTATAAGAGAGCTGAGCTGCAATTTCTGGGAGGTTTTTTTTGAGAAGAGAAAGGGGACAAGCAGAGAGTGAAGACAGATTTTATTTTATGTCTCTGTACATAGTTATTCTGAGCAAGTTTATATTTTTTAAGTTACTACAACTGCAAAATAAATATTTTTGGTGAATTTTACAACCACTCTTGGTTTTCCTGATGCTTCCTGACCTGTGCCTTGACGACAGATGGTGGGTGTCAGACTAAGTGGTATTTAAGCTGTGCATACCCTAAAACAGGAGTTTTGTGCATGGGTACTGAACCTAGTACCAGGGAAGCATAGAGGAAGGTGTGGATTCTGCAGCAGCAAGTCCAGGAGTGTTTACCAGGAGAATAGCAGCCAAACTTGCAGAGACAGAAGTCCAGTCTGAGATTATACAGCCAGCACAAGTTATGGAAAAAGAACAAGCAGTGGCAGAACCTGAAAGCCTGATGGACTTTTTCAAATGGTGGGCTATAGAACAAAAAGAGACTGAAAAGCAGAGAGAGAAAAAGAGATTAAATGTTTAGAAGTGCAGATGAGAGAAAAGATGCAGCAACGGGAGCAGCGATGGCTGGATGCCTTGCAAGCTATCAAAGGCAGAGGATCCAGTACAGATCCAGATGAGCAACAAAATCTAAGCAACTTAAAAGCTATTAAACTTACTAAGTTGTGTCCCTCAGATAGTATTGAGGCATACCTGATGTAACTGGGTAATAAAATTACCTTGCTCAGGTTCTTGTTGGAACTGCACAAAAGTGAAGAAATGACAGACAAGTGGTGTCCAGCACATAAAGTGATTTATTTCTGGTATATAAAGGCAGGCTTACAACCAAAACAGTGTTATCACTGGGAGAATACTTCCAATCTCTCTCTCTTACCTATAGGCAGCAAAAGTCTCTTGTTCTCAGAGAAAAAGGTGCAATGCAAAGGGTCTCGCACCCCTGATAATCGTCATGACAAGAGGTATAAAGATATATAAAAACCTTGCAACTGGTCAGTGGCAAATAGCCTGACTGCTTACTAGCCTGGGAAAGCATGCTGAGCTAGCAAAAATAACAGCCAGCTAAAACAATAGTCTTGCATATCCTGAAGGACACTTGCAGTTACATACATAATTGTAGATCTTACTTTGAGAGGGCTCTTGCAGTAGGTAATTACATATAGGACTGACGCCGGCCGGTGGCAGGACCCTAGAAAAAAATTTCTAGCTAGCAGTTCCTGGCGTGGGATTACCGCCGTCAGGTGACGGCGTCATACTCTGTCCGGTATAAAGGGGCGGTCCCAGGCGCCCGCCTTCAATTCTTTCCGCTGTCAGCTCTGGTAGCACCTGCATAGTTAAGTTAGGTTGCCAGTTCTATCTCTTCGCCGTTTTTCAGAAAGTTACATTTTTTCTGTTCGATCGTCAGGTGAACATGGTTTTATGTAGATCCCTCTAAAACAAGTGCGGTCGGCTCAACTGCCGCTAGGGCGGTCACTCCTCTGCCTTCTCTGCCTAGGCCCCGACCACGCGGTTGATAACTGTCCGCACTGCCTCCGGTTCAATGCGGCAACCCGCAAGCGACGCCAGCAGTCCCTGGAAGCCCATCTCCTGAAGAAAAAGATGTCTACGATGGAGAAAGAGCTGAGAAAGTTAAGGCAGGTGTCGACTTCTCCGGAAGGGCATAAAAAGAAGGACAAGGATAGGCACCAGGAGAAGGCCTCCTCTTCCGCGACTCCAGCCGGGGTCGCGGGTAAGGTAACTTCCCCTCTGGGGGATCCTCCGACGGCAGCCTCCAAGGGTTTGGAGGAGGTGTCGGCCCGCCCTTCAGGCTCAAGTTCGGGCCTGTCGGGTGTCTCTGGGCCAAAGGAGACTCTAGCCCCCAGTATGGTCTCACATCCTCGGCCTACTGGTGCAGGCGCCTCCCATAAGTCGGGCGTCGGCTCCTCCGACGTCCGCCGGGAGAAGGCCTCTAAGTTGCCTGACCCTTCTGGGCAGCGCCGGGCTGTCTCTCCCTCCGACCGGGCCTCTCTTCTCCCTTGACTCGTCTCGGACGTGAGAGCACCGAAGTCGGACGCCGGCTCCTCCGACGTCCGCCGGGTTTCGACCCATAAGTCACACGTCGGCTCCTCCAACGTGCGCCAGGTCCCAGAGCCTACGTCGGAACCACCCTGTTCAGTCGTGCCAGGCTCTCCGCAGCCTTCGCTGCCGTCAGGGGAGCCCCAGTCCCCCTTGCCTGACTCAGGGGATTTCTCACCACCTTCCCCAGATGAGACTAGGGACCCTGGGCTTCCGTCAGATCCCCCCACTGAGAATCCAGATCTGACGCAGGTTCCCCTGATGCCGGTTCCGGCACCAGCCCCTCCGACGCCGGCCGAGCTGACACCGGCCCCGCTGTCGCCGGACCCGACACCGGCCTCTCCGGCCAGCAGGGGATTTTTTCCCTCCTCTGGGCCCTCCACCCCAGGGCCTTTCCCGCTGATCCGCCCTGATTGCCGGCTGGGCCGTCTGCTCCGGCAGCTCCTCAGCGCCTTGGTACCTGCCGTCATACCCAGCGCCCGGTCTTCCTGGGCCGCATTCACCCCGCACCACCATTACCCGGCGCCCGAATTCTTGCTCCGCCAGTCCGATGCCTCACTACCCATCTCCAATTTATCCAGAGCAGGTCTTGGGTACTCCCCTACGGATATCCTCTGTTTCACTATCCCTCCTCCTCCTCCTCCACACGCCCCCAGACCGCGGTGGATTTGCAGAAGACTCTTGCCTCCTGGTGGGCTGAGGCCAAGGCTCAGCTCACCAGAGAAAACGCCTTGATAGTGCCTCCACTGGTTCCCGTCGCCCTAGACGGCACTCTCCTTCCCCTCCTCCAGTTCCCGGGGTCTCCCCTCGGGTTCCAGAGAGGGACAGGACACGTGTTCTGGGACTCTTCCCACGGAACACATTCCTCCCCCTAGACCGGTGAGGGAGTCTTTTTCTGCCTCAGATTCTTCTTCTGAGGTCCTCTCAGACTCCTCAGAAGCCTCCGCGGGAGTTTCCGATAAAGACGACGAGCAACGCTCTCCATCCAAACCCCAGCCGAGGACTCCTCCGAGGTCTCTCCGGAGGATCCTTCTTTCATGGTGTTACTTAAGAAAATCCAGGAGGTCCATCAGTGGCAGTCCTTAGATCCAGATCCTCAGCGGGTGAAACTCACCGAACATCTGGATTTGCCCCATACAGCCCCTACTTTAGTGCCACCCTGGATCGAGCCTCACGCCCACCTTGTTTCAGCTATTTGAAAACAACCATCGGCTTTAGCCCCACTTCCTAGGAAGTCAAATAGGCTATACCGGGCTCCGGAGGGTGTAGACTTTTTAGACTCTCACCCCCGTGCCGACTCAGTCGTGATCAGCGCCGCTCATGGCCGGTCCGCACATCCTAAGCACTTGAGCTCGTCTCCCCCGGATAAGGAATCTCGCCTTCTGGATCAGTTTGGAAAGAAGATCTGTGCTTCCTCCACACTGGGTATAAGGGCCCTGAACTATGTAGCTCACATGGGGGATTACCAGAAGGCCGTCCTTACTCAGGTGGAATCTAAGATCGACTCCTTGCCAGACTCCCAACTTAAGCAGGAGTTGGCCGATCTAGTCCGTTCTGCTCATTCGGCCAGCCGTCCAATGCTAAGGATGACATACGATGCAGTGGACACCGCTGGATGGAGCTCTGCGTTTGCCGTTAGCCTTCGGTGACACACATGGCTTCGTGTGTCAGGTCTGGTCCTGGAGGTGCAATCCACCATTCAAGAGGCACCTTTCAGGGTTTCCGTGCTTTTCGGCGGTGATGTCAAGGACATCATCACTGACTTGCAGGAGAAGAGAACGGCCCTTAAATCCGTGGATTCACTGTACCGTCCCCATCTTCCGTAGCACCGTCCCTTTCACAGACACAGACGGCCTCAAGCGAAACCCCAGGGAAGGCGGGCCACTAAACGCCGGGCCCCCACAGCTGCCAGACCCCCTTCGCCCAAAAAAGCGATGGGCACTCCAGCTGTGGCGCTGCCTCACACCACCTGACTCCTCCCCTCTCCCACCGCCTCCGGACACTCTGGAGGAACCGGTAGGAGGGAGGTTCTCCTCCACCTCCCGGAGTGGGAGAGGATAACTTCGGATTCATGGGTGCTTCAAATCATCGCAGAGGGACACTCCATAGAGTTTCTACAGAAACCTCCACGTCACCCCCCTCTGAATTCCGCTTATTCAAGGGACCATCTTCCTCTGGTCAGGGAAGAAATCTCAGCTCTTCTTGCAAAATGGGCTATAGAACCCGTTCCTCCTCACCTCTACGGAACGGGTACTATTCCACTTCTTCCTTGTACCAAAGAAGACGGAGATCTCAGACCGATTCTCGATCTCAGCTCCTTGAACCTGTTTGTGGAATACAAAAGGTTCAGGATACTCTCCCTTCAATCCCTTCTGCCCCTGCTTCGGCCGGGCCAATGGCTTTGTGCACTGGATATGCAGGATGCGTACCTGCACATCCCCATTCACCCTTCACACCGAAAGTACCTCAGATTTGCGTTCCAGGGGGTCCATTACCAATTCCGTGTGCTTCCATTTGGCCTTTCCTCAGCTCCTCGAGTCTTTACCAAATGCCTGGCGGTGGTAGCGGCCCACCTGCGTTCTTTGGGAGCTCAGGTTTTTCCCTACCTGGACGATTGGCTCCTGGTGGGAGGAACTCCTGCATTTCCTCTCCCTCACCCGGCAGGTTTTTACCAACCTGGGTATTACCATCAACCTCTCCAAGTCTCTTCTGGAGCCTTCTCAGAGGCTCCAGTTCATTGGGGCGATTCTCGACACAACTTTTTGCAAAGCTTTTCTGCCTCCGGACTGGGGGGTTTCCCTCCAGTCACAGATTTCCCTCCTATTGAACTTCAGGAGGGTTCCGGCGAGGTTGGTGCTTCGTCTACTGGGGCTCATGGCAGCTGCCATCCCAACAATCCCATGAGCACGCCTCCACATGAGAATATCTCAATGGACTCTTCGATCTCAGTGGGACCAACGAGTAGACGACCTAGATCTTCCAATCCTGATCTCCTTGCCGATGGTCAGAGACTTAAGGTGGTGGATGGTACAAGAGAACCTCTTCCGGGGTGTCCCCTTCTTTCATCCTCCCCCCGATCAGACCTTAACCACGGACGCTTCCGGCGAAGGTTGGGGGGTCCATCTTGGTCCTAACCGAACTCAAGGACTTTGGTCGAAATTGGAGGTAGTTCTCCACATCAGTGTTCTCGAGCTCCAAGCGGTGCTTTATGCACTCCAGGCCCTTCACCAATACATCCTTCCCGGTCACCTAGCCGTCCAAATGGACAACATGTGTGTGGTGTGGTACATCAACAAGCAGGGAGGAACTCGATCCTACCCACTGTGCAGGGAAGCTAGGGAGGTTCTGGGAGGGCCACCCTCCACAACCTTCACCTCACGGCGATCCATGTCCGGGAGGATAATGTCTTAGCAGACAGGCTAAGTCGCTGTCAGCTCTTCCACACGAGTGGGA
This sequence comes from Neoceratodus forsteri, assembly GCA_016271365.2. Taxonomy (NCBI): domain Eukaryota; kingdom Metazoa; phylum Chordata; order Ceratodontiformes; family Ceratodontidae; genus Neoceratodus; species Neoceratodus forsteri. The sequence goes on from CM057457.1 coordinate 315,334,305, forward strand.
ATTAGACGGAATAGTCCTAAACAGCATTTTTCAGGCTTGTGGACCTCAAATAGACCTGTTCGCTTCCTCCCAAAACGCAAAACTTCCAATGTTTTGCTCGGCCACTCTAGAGCGAGGAGCTTCTGGAGAGACGCTCTGTCTCTAAGCTGGAAGGACAGATTTGTCTATGCTTTTCCCCCAATTCCACTGGTCCCACGTGTGTTACAGAAACTGGCTCTAGAAGGAGCAAAAATTATTCTAATTGTTCCTTTCTGGCCCAGGCAGATTTGGTTCTCTCTTCTACAACAGTACTCAGAGGTTCCTCCTCTTCCTCTTCCCTTATCTCTGGGATTGCTGACTCAGGATCAGGGGACCCTGGTCCATCTGGGACTCAAGTCCCTTCAACTTCATGCATGGCTCCTTCAGACCTAGTTCAATCTCACTTTGGAGTATCCCCTAAGGTAGCCGAGATTTTGGTAGAGGCCAGAAAGCCCTCCACTAGGTCCACTTACGCCATGAAATGGAAGAGATTTTCCATCTGGGCCATGTCCAGGAACGAGGAACCCTTTTCCTGCCCCGTAACCACTTTGCTGGATTACATGCATCATCTTTTCGACCTGGGTCTCAGTCACTCCTCTCTGAAGGTCCACATGGCAGCTATCTCAGCCTACCACGTACCTTTCACTGATAAGGCCTTTGCCCAGCCAGAGGTATCCAAAACCTTCCTTAGAGGGGTCCTTCATCTGAGACCCCCGATCCGGACCCCAGCTCCACCTTGGGACTTAAATTTTGTCCTCGAGAAACTTACTTTTCCCCCTTTCGAGCCTGCGGCTTCTGCAGACTTGAAGTTTTTATCGTGGAAGACGCTCTTCTTAGTGGCCATTACCTCAGCTCGCAGAATTTCCGAGCTTCAGGCCCTTATGTGCAAAATCCCTTACTTGATCTTCCACAAAGAACGAGTAGCTCTCCGCACAAACCCTAAGTTTCTCCCAAAGGTGGTAGCTGCATCTACTTTGAATCAGTCTGTCGAATTACCTGCTTTTTTCACGCAACACTCCAATCATGGAGAATACTTGCTTCACACCATGGATGTTCACAGTATTCTGAGATATTATACCAACAGGACGAAAGATCTCAGAAAGACTGATCAGTTGTTCGTCTCTTTCACCCACAAAAGAGAAGGCAATGCTGTTTCCAAGCAATACCTGTCAAAATGGTTGGCTCATTGCATCACCTTCTGTTATGACAAGTACAACAAGACCCTCCCGGGTCAAGTCAGAGGTCACTCCACTCGTGGAGTTGCTGCCTCTGCTGCTTGTTTCAAGAATGTGTCCGCGGCAGACATTTGTGCTGCCGCCACTTGGACTTCCATCCATACCTTCACTAAACATTACAGTCTGGACATTGCCTCTCGCCGTAGAGCAGGCTTCAGGTTAGCGGTCTTGCAAGGCCTCCTTGAGGGTCGCAAGCTCTCCTACTACTTATCTGAGTAGTTCCTCCTCCCGGTGCCTTTCTTATTTGTTCCAGACTGCTTGGGATTCTGTCCTATATGTAATTACCTACTGCAAGAGCCCTCTTGAAGTAAGATAGTACAGTTACGTAAGAACTTACCGTAACAGTAGATCTTCGAGAGAGGCTCTTGCAGTAGGTAATACCCTCCCACCCGCCATCCCCCTAGGCCTTTTCAGCTCCTTTTCCATTGAGGGAAATATCTGCTTCTCTCTCGTCCAGGCCTTCGGGGCCTGTGGCGGGAAAGAACTGGAAGGCGGGCGTCTGGGACCGCCCCTTTATACCGATGTCGTATGACGCCGGTCACCTGACGAGGGGGCAGCCCCACGCCAGGGACTGCTAGCTAGAAATTTTTCTGTGGGGTCCTGCCGCCAGCCGGCGTCAGTCCTATATGTAATTACCTACTGCAAGAGCCTCTCTCGAAGATCTACTGTTATGGTAAGTTCTTACGTAACTGTACTTTCTGCACTAGCACTAAAAGTGGCAGTAATGCCTAACTAATCATTATACAATAGTATAAATAGAAGCATCTTCCAAGTGTTACAATTAGAATAATAGCAAGAACAGCCAGCCCGGTGGCACTGAAGATTGAGGCGCTGGACACCACACCTCGCTCCACACTGGCAACCCAGGTTCAGGAATGAGCTCGGGTCATCAGGGGTCAGTAGGGGAGGACTAGAATCGAGCATCTGATGACAGCTCTCCTAGTCCTGGGGAAAAGGCGAAGGTACACGTTGCACTCTGGCAGTCCCTGGGGACACCCAGAGGAACTGCAGTGCATGAGTGTTAAGTAAGGGGGGGAGCACGGCAGATGTCCGCACATTGTGCATGGATGTCATTGCACGTCTGTGCTCCCATTGGGAAGAAAAAAGGAAATGGCAGCACGGTCCACGGCAGCTTGATGGCCGCATGTTTCACTGGCCGACGATGACTGGAACTAGGCTTGTGCCAGTATTGGATCCTCGCCGGGCAGAGGGGCCCCTCTCGGCGGACGTAGCAGCATATGCCAGCTGGGCACGTCAAGCTTTGGGGTCGGCAGTGAAAGGAGGAGTGGTGGATGGATTCATTGCAGGACTGTGGCTGCAATAGGTGAGAAAAAGATGTGATAAAAAAAGAATAATAGCAAGAACATTATGACTCTCAGTAAGAATACAGTAAAAATCAGATCCTGACACTTATAGTTATGCGATAAGTGCCTGTGCCCTAAGAATAGTACATATTCTTATAAGTATTGCTATCTGCAAGGTAGGGGGCCAATGAGGGATGCTGGTCCATGGATAACATTCCCCCCTTGTTGCCTCAGAAGGGGCAACAATCCCAAGTTGGTAGGGGTGGAGCTAAAAGAGTTTTTTTACAGGCCCGACGCACGAGCCTTATAAAGGAATTTGAGTTCTCAGTGTTGTTTTAGGGTACGTTGCAGACAGCACAGAGTGAATATCAGAAAGATATTCAAAAATACTTGAATGACAACAAAAACTTTAAAAGTGAGTTCTACCCACATATTGCCTGTGGCAAGGCTTAAATCACCATCATGCGTAAGATCGAGTGCATTAGTAGCTTTAGATACATTATTACTAATATAAATCAAATGAGCATCTTTTCTGGCTAAAAGAGATTGCAAGGAGAGTGTCAAGGGATCAATGAGCACATTAAAAATGGGCAAATATTGAGACAGGGCAAGCAAGTATTGGGAATAAGTATCAATAACATCTGGTTCAGGGAGAGGAACAGGTGTGATCACAGTGTGACTAATAGTTTTCTACTGTGGAGTAAAACAAGTTAGGTTTAGTAATTTGACAGGTCTTGGTCCCATATGAAAATGTGGGATAATTAGTGATGATGCAGTACTGACCATCAGAGGTATAAGTGACTCTGACAGAGGGTACCTGCCAGTGATGTAGACGTAATGGACATGAGAATGTTTGATTGGTGAGCCGTGTAGTGAAGCAATGTACCTCTTCAAGGTAGCTTTGAGATGGTGCTGTTTCAGTATCTTGCGCTGAAGGTGCAGCAGGAGGGATGTCATAATCTGGATCAACATCAGTAAGATTAGACGGCAAATCTTCACCCAACGTCCATGCCCAGTCAAGGTGTTCAGGCGTGTAACCACATATTGGTTTCACAATGTCAAAAACATCACATCGGCACAAGAAGTAATATCCTTTCTTGGTGCAACAGTTCATAGGCGGAGCAACCCAAACTTGGAGTACTGAATGATAAATCAGCATTGAAGGTAATTCAGTTCTTTCATGAAAGATATCATTTTCAAGATGACCTGTGGAATGAATTCTAGCTAGCTTGTCAAAGACAGGTGTATCTGGATCAAAACGTGGTAAAGACACAGTAAAGGTGATGAACATATTCTCCCTAATGGAGCAGGATTTAATAAAATAACAAGGTGCTTGGTTAGGAAACCTAGAAACATAACCAATATTTCTAACAGTGGCCATGGAAATATTCCGAGTATTCTTTAAACACATAGTTATGCAACCTGTAGATTTGCAGTGTGGGCAATACCATTTACCCAGTCTGAGATCATGTACCAAATCTGGGATTTTGCTTGATTCCAAGTCCCCAAAGAGAGCGTTAACAGTGAATAAAACATAAGAACCATAAGCAGAGCATAACATTTCATACCCAATATATTCCTTGTCCGCCTCATGGTTATTCTGAAAAATAAGATCATTAAGTTTATGTTTGGTATCATTGAACCCTTGAGCAATCTCCTGCATAGTGTACACAGTATAGCATTCTTCATTACTAAGAGAATTTACACCTTGTAAAATAGGTGGCATTACATCATTGTTAATAGTTTGTTGAAATTTAAGGGTGTGAGCCTTAATAGAAGCCATGTCTGCACTATTCCAAATAGACATTCCTGAGCCAAAAAGGGCAGTAATGGTGCTGGCTGCTCCAGTTATGCCAGAAACAGAACCAGCCACACCTGCTATATCAGTTGCATCCAGCTTGGTGCGCATACGTGATTTTGGTGTAACATAGTCTTTAGGGGCAGGTCTAAAGACTCCCAACATGAGCAGTGGTGTGAGGTCCACCTATAGGGTCATTTGTGCACATTTGATAAGCAGCAGTAAGATCAGTAAGCATCATACTGTAAAATTTGGAGGTATTTGTTGTAGAACAAAAACTAAATTCAGCCATGTTCCAATGTGTAAGATTGAAAATAACGGAGACATGTATAAATTGCACATTATTAATTAGTGCTCTGGGTAGTGATGTGGCTGTCAAACCACTAGGAGGGCCATTCTCCTGAGGAGGGCAAGCAGTCAGATCTTCTTGACTGGGTGGGACTACAGAAAAATAAAGAGCTTCAGAAGCTTGATAGTTTTGAAGACAGAAATCACGTGCCTCCTCTGGAGAGAGTCAGTCACAATAGACAGGATCCATGAGAGCAGTTAGATTGTACTGACCAGTATGTCTGGAAGTGGTCTGTCTAATAGAGTACCATTTTTAGAAATGTCAGTATTAGGCCAGCCATGGAATGTACCTTTGGACAGGTGAGCTACAGGGATTGTGTAGCCCATAGCATCAGTTTGCCATTATATGGGGAGTGAAGATTTATCTGGGGCAACCACTACAGCATCAAGAAAGGCCTCTGAGCCCTGCATTACTTTGATCATTTTGTTAGGAACATTAATCCGTACACCAGTAGGGGCTGAATGTTCAGGTTTGTCAAGGAAGTGCTGCACGCGTTCCTTGTGTGTCAGTGGGGCTGAATATGGGGGTGCGGTCATAGTGATAGTCAATAGTCCCACCAGTAGGAGAAGGGGGTGCAAGAGAGCCATCTTGCTGATACCTGTAAGAAAACAAAAAGGATTGGTTAAGTGTGGGTACTATTCCGCCCAAAGGGGTTAGGAAAAGTAAATTTAGTCACCTTTATACAATTTAAGTTGGTTAGCATGGAACCACTTGTCAGCGGTCTTTTTCTGCTGTTGTACTCTGACCTGATACACAGCAGGGCTGAGCTTGTTGACAATGGGATAGGGACCTTCCCATTTGCTGGCAAAAGAATGAGTTGGCTGTCTGTATTGGAGAAGCATAACTTGATCTCCAACTTGCCAGTTGACTTCTTTGACATACTTGTCAAAATGAGCCTTAGCTTGTTGCTGAGCTTTGCCCATTTGCTTGGCAGTGACCAGGTGTGTCTTTATGATGTCATCATGAAGCTTTTCTACATACTTGTCTACAGATACTCTATCTGCAGTGGGGGTGTGGAAATCAATCAACAAGTGTTCAGGTAGTCTCATAGCTCTACCAGTCATGACTTCATAGGGTGCACACTGAGTAGTAGCTGCAGGGTACCCCTAATTGCCATTAGTAGCAGTAGCAAGAGGGAATCCCAATCCTTGGGATTGTCATCAATGAATTTGCATAACATCTGTTTTATGTGTCTGTTAGCTCTTTCCACCTGGCCTGAGGATTGAGGGTGGTGAGGGATGTGAAATTTTTGATCAGCTCCAATAAATTGCAGTGTCTGTTGCATTAGCATGGCTATAATGCTAATGCCTTGGTCTGAGTCTACTTTTAAAGGTAGGTCCCACCTGGAGAAAAACTGATCTATCAAGATCTTGCCAGTTGTCTTTGCTGTGTTGTTCTTAGTGGGACATGCTTCTACCCACTTGGAGAACAAATCTGTAACAAGTGCATACTTATTGTTTCTACTGGAGTTTGTGAGAGGACCAATGAAATTGATCTGTATTACATTCCACAGTCCAGACTGCCTTTGAGGCAGCAATTTGGCATTTCTTTTTACTGAAATGGGGTTATTCTGAGTACACACTATGCAGTTGTCTACATAGTGTGCTACATCTTTGGCCATACCAGGCCACCAGACGACTGTGGTCTCTGGAGGTTATTTTCTGTCCCCTGGTGTCCACCAGTGGGAGTGTCATGGACCATATAAATAAATTCGGTCCATAGAGATTGTGGTGCAGCCCACAATTTGTCATCTGTATCTTGTTTGTGATACCAGATGAGCTTCTGATCACTAGACAAATGTATATTGTCCGAGTGCCTCTTGTATGGCTTGCCAACTGGCAGTGGCTGTTCAGTTCCTTTGTCTAGGAATTTGAACACGTCTGATCTCTGGATCTGCTTTTTGTGCAGCAGAGAGGTCCAGCAGAGGTTCTGGTACTAGTTTCTTGCTGGCAGCAATTATAAATGTCACAATAGCTGCTATACATTGTGGGTGAGTCATTGTCCATGTCTCCCCTCCTCGAGCGCCTGCTTTGGCAAGCGAGTCTGCTCATTCATTAAATTCATGGTAAGGGTTAGATTTGCAATGAGCCTTTACCTTATGAATATACAACTTGTGAGTGAACATTTGTGTCAGGGTATGTATATACACAAACAGTTCCCTGTACTTGACAGGGGTGCCATCAGATGAAGTAAAGTTGTTCTTTTGCCAGAATGGAAAGAACTCAGTGAGTGATGAACACACCCAATTAAAGTCAGCAAAGATGATGGCATCCTTGTCACCATGTGGCATGATCTCCAATGCACAGGTCACAGCAGCCAGTTTGGTGTACTGTGAAGAGATAACAGTGCATTTCCTAGTAATGTACCTGAATTCACCCTCATGATCCCAAATGAGCACTCCAAGCCCTGCTACCTGCACTCCATCTACATAGGAGGCAGAGCCATCTGTAAAGATGTGAAACGTGTTATCTTCCAGGACCTCAGGTGTGGCTGGTAAGAATGGCCCTGGGTCAGGTAGGTCAGGTGGTTGGAGAGCACAATCATGAGGTATGCTGTGTAGAGAAGGCCATGGGCCAAGATTAAAGGCATTTTAGCAAATAGTACTTTGATGTCCATGTCCTGCAAAAGCAGAGACCAATGGGTTAGTCTGGTGTTACAGACTGATCCATCCTTTACTTTGTCTGAAAGCAACATGTTAGTTGGGGTATGGCAGGTATGCAAAATGATGGGATCATACCCAATGATGTAGAGAAAGTGTTTGACAGCACAGAAGGTTGCCAAGAGTGTCCTTTCACAGAGACTGCATTTTCTCTCTATTGGGGATAGCATCTGAGATGCATAGGCAATGGGCCTGTAATACCATTGTACTTTTGTGCCAGCACTGCAGACATGGCCACATCAGAGGTGGCAGTTTCCAAGTGGAAAGGTTACCTTGGGTTAGGGTTGACCAGTGCTGGAGCTGAGGCTAAGGCTTGTTTAAGCTGTGCCACAGCTTCAGTGTGTGGGGGCCCCATGTCCATGGGCCATCCTTTTTCAGCAGTTCATACAGGGGAGCGGCCTTCAAGGCAAAGTCAGGAATAAAATCCCTAGAGTAGTTTACCATTCCCAAGAAGTGTCTAAGTGTTGCCACGTTAGTGGGGAGTGGCAGATCTTGCGAGCCCTGGATCTTTCTGACAGCTGGGCTTCTCCTTTGGTCCGTGATATGTAGGCCCAGGAAAATGACCTTTTTCTCACACAGTTGTGCTTTAGAGGGGTTGCACTTGAGGCCTGCTCTCCTGAGGAGAGTCAGTAGTTCATCTAGCAGGGTCAGATGTTCTTCTTTGGTGGCGGTTACTAAGAGCAAGTCATCCACGTACTGCAGGAGACACTGGGGAGTGGAAAACCCCTGCAGAGCATCCATCATGTGTAGATGGAAGAGGGAAGGGCTGTTGTGGAAGCCATGGGGCAGACAGGTCCAGGTGTACTGGCGCCCATCAAAGGTAAAGGCAAATTTGTATTGACTTTCCTGTACTAATGGGAGTGACCAAAACCCATTAGAGATGTCAAGGGCTGAGAACCACTTTTTGTCAGGTGTCAGCAGCTTGAGCACATCAGGAGCTGATGCCACAGTTGGGGCACAGCTGGGGGTAACTTGATTAAGTTTCCTGTAGTCTGTTGTAAGTCTCAAAGCTCCATTCGGCTTTTTCACAGGCCAAATGGGTGAATTCACAGTGGAAACACAAGCCCTAATCACTCCTTGTTGTAGCAGTGATTGGATGGTTTCCCTCAATGAGGGTAAGGCTTCAGCAGGAAGTGGGTACTGCTTCTGCCTCACAAGGTTAGGTTCTGGAATTTCAATGGTGGTGTGCATCCTACCACAATCATGCTTGTTGGTCGCAAACACATCAATATGTTCCTGTAGCAAGGATTCAAGTTCAGGAAACAAGTCATGACTTTCAAACAGAGCCATGATGTCATACTCTTTGTTGTTATGGGAGATGGCTGCCACTGCATGGGAGTCTGGTATGGTGACAGCATGACAGTGTCCCTTGATCTGTAGCAATAACCTGTTAGCTAGGTCCACCACACAGCCATGCTGTGCAAGAAAATCAATTCCCAGTATGCTGGGGTAATGACGTAATACCATGAGGTCAAAGACAAAATCAGTCTTAAGGTGGCCTACCTGCATAGGGAGAGACACAGATCAATAAGTTCATAGTTGGGTACCATCTACCCCTTGCGCGCTGGTCTTCCAGCTGGTAGACCAGGCAGACGTGGCTGGGTTCTCATCTTGTAGAACAGACATAGCTGCTCCTGTATCCAGAAGCATGTCCAGTTGGCAGCCCCTGACAAGGCCATCCATTTGTGTCGACAAGCAGGTCACTCACAATCCAGAATGGGGCCTGTAATTGTCAATCAGTACTGCTCCCGGCTTCTTCTTCTTCATCTTCTCATTTCTGCGACCTGAGGCCTAGGGTTGCTGGTTAGGCCTCCCTATTGCGGTTTAAAGGACATGAGTACTGTGCCTCTGATGTCAGGGCCGCAATCTCAAACTGTTCAATTGGTGGTTCCTGAATCACCACATCGGCCTGGCCAGTTGCTGATGCTGTGAAAGGGATTTTTTCTTGGCTGCTTGATTATTCAGTAGCCGAAAGCCAGAAAGAGTTGGTGCTTTTACTAGCCAGTGCCAGGGCCACCACGGAACATGTGGATGCAGCCTCCTTTGCAGCATGGTCCTCCTCCAGTTGTTTTTGGAGGGTCTTATTTTCGTCCTTTAGGTCCCCGATAGCTAGGCCTGTTATGGTACTTGCCGTCAGAATTTGAGTATTTCCAATTTCTGTTATAGTTTCTCCCCCCTTGTGCGACTGTCGGTCATCAGAAGGGGCGTCCTGTTTATCGTTGTTTCCTTCCACTATATAGTGGGTTGGGGCAGGGCCTACCGCAGTGACTTGGGCTGGGGTGGCCTTGGCCACTGGAGTTTGGACGGCAGCAGCCTTGTTGGTGTTTTTTCCGGAAGCTAGGTTACGGAGGTGGACCTGAAAGGCATGCTCCATCTTGGTGAGGATGTCGGTGAAGGTATCGGTCTGCGGGTAGGCACTGAGTTCAACTTTCTCCCGGAGAGCTGGAGTCATGTTCCAGATGTACAAATCCTTGTACTCAGTTTGGTTTTTGTTGGTGGTCTCACCCGCTAGGCCTTTGCCGGCCTCATAGGCGAGCCACAATCATTGATGGTAAGTCGCTGGGCTTTCCTTCACATTTTACTTGACCTTATAGGCCAAACGGGCCCCAATGATACCTGGGGAATTGGCAGCAAGGAGTGCCTGTGTGATATCATTGTAGTCAAGCATCTCGCAGTTGCGGACGGCCTCTGGGAGTTTGGCCCAGAGGGTAGGCTCGATGGTTTGTCTCAGGACTTGGACTTGGTACTCGGGTTGGCGAGAAAGCTTCTTGCAAAGGGAGCGCACCTTTTCCAAGTGACAGCTGAGGTTGTCAGTTGGGCTTATCTGTCTGATGTCTTAGGCAATTTGCTGAACAGAATGAGTGACCTGTAGGGTACTGGAAGTGAGCGAGCAGGGAGCGGCATTTAGTTCCCCACGACCCAAAGCATTGCAAAGGGCAGCTTCTGCCACCACATCAGTGACTGCTTTAAATGCATTTTCCTGGGTTATAGCATTTTCAAACATGCATCAGATCTGCTCCTGCATGGAGGAGTGTCTCTCATGGGTTGTTAGTCTAGACAAGATGTCCTGTACAATGCCTCGCACTTCCACACCATCTTCCCAGGAAAGGGGAGCCAGTGGAAGCAGGTTTCTACTAGGAGGTGGTTGACCTCCCATATCATGGGGGCCACCATGTTTTGATGTGGCAGTGTAGAAGGCGTGCCAACGTGACAAGGGGGCAGGCTGTAATGGCTGCCATCTTGGGAATGGCTGGTAAAGGCCACTGCCCTGTGGGGTGGGGTCTTGGATGTGACGAGGCATGCTATGTCCTCATAATCAGAGTCGTCATCACCTGATGAGGTAATGTCAATGGGTGTGTACTGAAAACCATTCATGGCTTTTACATGGCCAGTGAGAATATCTCACTGACGGTGCATTTTTGCCATCTTGTCTCTACATTTCTTGTGACAAACTTTAGCAGTGCCCTGCTCAATACCCTTCTCAACCTCATGCTGCAATACTCGGTACGCAGCGCCCAATTCGATGTTTTCCCTAAGCTCTTTGTCTAACTCATGCATCAACCTCATATTCTCTTCCTTCAATTCAATATTATCTTGTCTCAAACTCTCACTTGTGTCACTCAAAATGTCATTCAAATAAGATAGCTGTTTCTTATCACATTTCAACCTCTCATTATCATCTCTTAATATACACAATTCATGTTCAGAGTCTTGAGCAGTACAATGCAACAGTCTGTCATTATGGTCACAGAGTGACTGTGTCTCCTCCGTGAGTTTCTTTTCCTTTTTCAGTAACTCCGATGCCTGCAAGCTCATCTCTTTTTTTAGAGAAGCGTTTTGCAGCTCAAGGGAGGCACATCGTGCTAGTAAACATTCAACGGCTGTATGTAAAGCCGTGACCAAGAGACCTTTGGTGTGGTATTTCATAGCTTTTTGCTTCAACTCAAGATACTGATCAGAGATGGTAAGCAGAGGGTCTTCTGACAACTTTGCGTCCAGCGCGGAATCAGTCCAACCTCCATGGGAGGTAAGATAGTTTGGGACGTCTAGTCTCAATTCTGTGCACAATTCAGGCATAACAAACAAAGAGGTTAACAGACAAACAAAGAAAGCAGTTAAAAGAGTGGAATAAAATCCTTGGTGCCATAACACAACGGCTTTCCGGTCCCCCGTGAGCAAACGGTGGTGCCAAGGCAGTACGCTGCAACTCACGAAAGGGTATACAAGTGGTCTGGTGTGGGTCTGCCATGCCCAAAACCAAGATGGAACAAGTCCATAAAAGAACAACCACTGTAAATTCGAGCAGGTTCAAGTGGTTAAATATGCACCATGCTACTCGACATTCAGTTCAGAGAACTCGAATGGAATCCTCACTTTGTACATTCCAACCTGTACATGGTCACAAAATGTAACTGGGTAATAAAATTACCTTTCTCAGGTTTTTGTTGGACCTGCACAAAAGTGAAGCAATGACAGACAAGTGGTGTTCAGCACATAAAGTGGTTTATTTCTGGTATATAAAGGCAGGATTACAACCAAAACAGTGTGATCACTGGGAGAATACTTCTAGTCTCTCTCTCTTACCTATAGGCAGCAAAAGTCTCCTCTTCTCAGAGAAAAAGGTGCAATGCAAAGAGTCTTATACCCCTGATAATCATCATGACAACAGGTATAAAGATATATAAAAACCTTGCAACTGGTCAGTGGCAAATAGCCTGACTGCTTACTAGCCTGGGAAAGCATGCTGAGCTAGCAAAAATAACAGCTAGCTAAAACAATAGTCTTGCATATCCTGAAGGACACTTGCGGTTACATACATAATTGTAGTTCTGCACTAGCACTAAAGGTGGCAGTAATGCCTAACTAATCATTATACAATAGTATAAATAGAAGCATCTCTCAAGTGTTACAGTTGGAATAATAGCAAGAACATTATGACTCTCAGTAAGAATACAGTAGAACTCGGATCCTGACACTTATACTTGTACAATAAGTGCCTGTGCCCTAAGAATAGTACATATAAGTATTGCTGTCTGCGAGGTAGGGGGCCAATCAGGGGTGCTGGTTCATGGATAACACTGACAACTTTTCTTTTTGTTGTTGAAATCTCTGTTTATCCAGCCCCCTCTCTCCAGGCTCCACATCTTCGAGTGCACCCATGAAGTCTGCTCCTGCTTCCACCACATTACCTGACTCCTCTGGTCTACCCCCATGGAGCCTCGGTTCCTACCCCCCCCCGGAGGGGACGAGGTGGGGTGGGCTTACACCTCGACCACTTCAGGTATCATTGGGGACCCGTTGGCCAGACAGGTGGGAGCAGTTAGGGGTCTGCTTCAGTGCTCCATCTTCCTGGAGCCTGGAGAGTGTTTTTCCCATGTTCTTGGGGCAGTGGCACATGCCCAGGCATCATGGCATCACCGCCGATGTCGCCACGCCCCATCCCCTTGAAGTCAGCTCTGCGCTTGCCGTGGCTCTGACTTCCGCCAGAGGCCAGTCAAGCACTGAGCATGAACCCCCCTCCCTCCCAGGAGAGGAAAGCTGTCCTCCGATGCTCAATCTTCTCCTTCCCCTGCCAACCCTCGATGGCCCTAGCTCAGTCCCGAACCCGGGTTACCGGTGTGGCGCGAGGTGTGGCATCCAGCACCTCAACCCTCAGTGCCACTGGGCTGGCACATACCTGACAACCTTTGAAAGAGTTGCCATAGCCTGCCAGTGGCCAATGCAGCAATGGACAATCAGAGTGGTACCCTACCTGTCAGGGAAAGCCCAACTTGCCTACAGCAGTATGGACACTGCATAGTCAGAAAACTATGGCATGGTGAAAAGTGAAATCCTGAAAAGGTACAACATCTCTGCAGAGACATACAGGCAGAGATTTCAATCTCTGAGGTACAACTATGGGCAAGGAAGATGTGGAATCCAGCACAAGAGTACTGGACTTCAGGAGGGCCAACTTTGGGAGGATGGTGGAAGTGGTAAAAGGGGTTCCTGGCCAGAATTCAACCTAGTATGGACACTAACCAGAAGTGGGAGCTCATATAGCTGGGGATAGTGGAGGCAACCAAAACCTGCTGCATGGACCAGAGCAAGAAGGCTAGGGCTAAGAAACTGAGCTGGTTGAGCAAGGATGTCATGGAAAAGGTAAGGAGGAAAAGAGCTGCCTTTAGGAGGTACAAGAAAACAGGGAGGAGTACCTGATGGAATCGAAGGAAGTGACAAGGGCAGTAAAGGGAGCCAAGGCATCTACGGAGCTCAGGCTGGCACAAGGCATTAAGAAGGGGGAGAAGGACTCTTTAGGTACACTAGGGAGAAAAGGAGCTGCAAGGGACCACATAGTAAGGATTAGGAAGGAGGGGTGGTGGAAACAGGGGGCGATAAGGCAGAAGCCCTAAATGATTACTTCTTCTCAGTATTTACTAAAGAGAAGAGGAGATGATACCCAAGGGGAGGAACAGTAAAAACGGGGGGGGGGGTGACAGATGGGGAAATCATAGAGTGCAGAGTTCAGGAGGGCTTGAAGGCACTGAGGGTGGACAAGGCACAAGGCCCAGATGGCATCCACCCCAGGGTACTGAAGGAGCTGGCAGAGGTCCTAGCAGGACCTTTGGCAGCCCTATTTAATGCCTCACTACACTCAGGGTATGTACCTCAAGATTGGAGGATGGCTCATGTGGTACCCCTCCACAAGAGTGGCCCCAAGGATGAACCAGGGAACTACAGACCAGTGAGCCTCACATCCATCATGGGTAAGCTGATGGAGACTATCCTGAAGGAGAGACTGGTGGCCCTCCAAGAGGCCAAAGGACTACAGGACAGCAGACAGCATGGCTTCATACATGGCAGATCCTGCCAAACCAACCTGGTGGAGTTCTATGACTGCGTAACTAGGCAACGGGACAGAGGCCATGCAGTGGATGTCCTGTATCTGGACTTCAGTAAGGCATTCGACTCGGTGCTGCATGGGAGGCTGGGAAGTAAGTTAGAAGGCACAGGGGTGGGTGCACAGCTGGTGAGATGGGTAGGGAACTGGCTTCAGGGAAGGCAACAGAGGGTAGTAGTGGGTGGGGAGCTCTCACACCCAAGGGTAGTGACGAGCGGTGTTCCACAGGGCTCGGTGTTGGGACCAGCGTTGTTTGGGATATTCATTGTAGACATATCATTGGACATCAAGAGCAAGATCAGTCTGTTTGCTGATGATACCAAGATGGGAGCAGTGGTGGATGACCTAGGGCAATGGCAGGGGTTGCAGGATGATCTGGCAAAGCTTGAAACCTGGTCAGACACCTGGAATGGGGGTTTAATGCCAAAAAGTGCAAGGTGCTGTATTTTGGAGTGAAGAACCCATGGAGGAGTTACCAGCTGGGGGGAGTGCAGCTAGCCCAGACAGAGGAGGAGAAGGATCTGGGGGTGCTCATTACAAGGTCAATGAACAACTCTGCACAATGTAGGAAGGCAGCTGCAAAGGCCTACAAAATGCTGGGTTGCATTGCAAGGGGTATATACTTGAGGAGGGAGGAGGTGATTCTGCCACTGTATAGGTCATTAGACCACACCTGGAGTACTGCATGCAATACTGACGCCCGTATCTGAAGAGGGACATTAAGTTACTGGAGTGGGTGCAGCACTGGTGACAAAGATGATCAAGGGGCTGGGGGACTTATCATATGAGAGGAGGCTGAGGGAGTTGAACATGTACTCGCTGGAGGAGAGGAGGGATGGGGGGACATGATTGAAATATTTAAGTACATGAAAGGAATAAACGCGACAGGTACAGAGGGGCTGTTCAAAGTAAGGGATGGGAGGGACACCAGGGGCCATGATATGAGACTGGAGGGAGGAAGGTTCAGGAGGGAGACGAGGTGACACTTTTTTACAGAGAGGGTGGTAGCTGGGTGGAATGCGTTACCTGCAGAAGTGGTATCCAGTAGAACAGTGGATTGCTTCAAAAGGGGATGGGACAGGACAAGGGGGAGGGTCAATGGAGGGCAAGGGAGGGGCAGCTGCAGAATAAAGGGTGCTAGCTGTACATTCAAGCAGACTTGATAGACTTCTAGGCCTTTATCTGCTGGCAAATTTCGTATGTTCATAACTCTGTCGACTGTCCTCGAGAAGCCTTCACCCGACTCAGAGAACTCCTGATGAAGTGGCTCCAGCCAGAGAGCAAAACAGTCTCACAGATCATCAACACATTTGCCATACAGCAATTTATCAACATCTTGAATACAGATGTGCAGCTGTGGGTAAAGGAACACTGACCAGAGAGTAGGGAAAAGGCTGTTTCTTTAGCTGAGGACTACCAAATGGCTAGACAGACGCCATAGCAGTGAGGTAACAGCCAAACCACTGGTAAGACACTTTTTCCCATTTAAACTGCAAATATGACAAGAACTCTGGTGGGGGTAACAAATCTATGCCCAAAGACATTATCTGCTATAACTGTAATAATCCAGGCAATTTGGCAAGAAACTGCCATAGTAAGGAGAGTGGCACTGGAACAGATTTGTCCTTGGAAAATTGGGGCAAGTACATAACAGATGTGAAGGTGCGGAATAAGACTGTGAAGGGACTCATTGATTCGGGAAGCAGACAGACCCTAGTGCATGTTTAAGTGCTGGGAAAACACTGTGCAAAGGGACCAGGTACTGGTGTCATCTGCATCCATGGGGACACTTGATACTATCCCACTGCCTAAGTGACTCTAACCATTAAGGGTGTGTCGCACCAAATGAAAGTGGGGATAGTAGCTAAGTTACCTGTACCTGTGATTATTGGAAATGACTTTCCAGGATTTACTGAGTTGATCAAAGAGGGAGTAAATCCTGTTGTTTCAGCAGCTGTGGTGACAAGAACTCAGACAAAGAAAATTTCAGATGGTGGGGACACTTTTCCTTTCAAAGATTTTGATTCAGACCTGTTTGAGCACAGCTCCAAGATCCAGAAATCCAGGAAAGAAAAATGAAGCCTGAAGAAACTGTGGCAGCAAATGACTAATGAACATGAAGGGTTAAAATATGAAAATGCTGAAACTAAACTGATCACTGATTGTGATTTTCTTTCAGGACAAGCTTCCATTAGGGGACATTATAAGACATTTTGGTTTGAATTTTCATTGCTATGCCCATGATTCTCAACTCTATATGTCTTTTGTGCCCGAGCAGGAGTCTGAGTCAAGTACATTGTTTAACAACTGCCTCCAGGAGATACAGAACTGGATGAGTGCTAATTGGCTGAGGTTGAACCCAGGGAAAACAGAGGTATTGGTGGTGGAACCGGGGGTAAGGATATCAAGTCCATGGGCGGGAAAACTCTCAGGTTTATTTCTGGGAGGAACCCCGCTTATGGCATCTGGTCAGGTGCGTAACCTTGTTGTTATATTTGACGAGGGCTTGACCCTGAGGGCACAGGTGTCAGCCGTAGTCAAATTATCCTTTTTTCATCTAAGGAATATAGCACAGGTGAAACACTTGATTCCATCAGAGGATCTTCCTACCCTGGTCCACGCCTTTGTGTCCAATCGTCTTGATTACTGCAACGCCCTTTATCTAGGGCTGCCGGGAGTGGATATCCATCGCTTACAGCTGGTGCAAAACGCAGCAGCTAGGTTGTTGACTGGAAGCCCGAGGTCCAACCATATAACACCTGTGCTCATGAATTGCACTGGCTGCCTGTACAGTGGCGGATCACTTTCAAGGTCATGTTGATGACCTATAAAGCCCTACACGGTTTGGGACCTCGCTACCTGAAAGAACTCCTGACTTCTTACTGTCCCTCCCGCTCCCTCCGGTCCTCTGGTGAGGGATTGCTGGAGATTCCCAGGGTAACCTTAAAAACATCTGGTGGAAGAACATTTGCCTTTATGGCCCCTACCCTGTGGAATTCTCTACCTTGCCAGATACGCAATTGCCTGACTGTGGAGAGCTTTATAAAAAAGCTTTAAAGACCTTCCTTTTTAACCAAGTATTTTTTTAGTGATTTAAATTATACTGGATTGTTTCTGAATTTGATGTTGTTTACAGTGTGGTTTCGATTTGTATGATTGATATTGTAAAGGCGCCCTGAGCTTTGGAAGGGCGCCTTAAAGAAATAAAAATTGACTTACTTACTTACTTACTAACAATGTTTCTCTCTAGGGTTATTTTAAGCAGCTGGGGTGAAACCAAAACAGGGTGGACCAATGTTTTAAAAAAATGTAATGGTTACTGTACAGAGTTTGGGTTAAACCTCAGACACAGGAACTGACAGAACAATTGGTTATACCACAGAGGTATAGAACAGTTATTGCAGATAGCACATGATAGTCCTATGGCTGGTCACTCAGGGAGGGATCGCACCCTTGCCAGATTGCTGTATAGATTTTACTGGCCTGGAATTCATCAAGATGTTGCTACCTACTGTAATTTCTGTGCTGAGTGTCAGAAAGTAACCCCAGTCACTGACAAGGTGCCCCTGGTGCCCCTACCCTTGATAGATGTGCCTTTTGAGAGAATTGCAATGGATGTGGTTGGTCCTTTAGACAAAAGTAAAAAGAGTAATAGATTTATCCTGGTAGTATATGACTATGCTACTCGATACTCAGAAGCAGTTCCAATGCGTACTGTTACAGCCCCAAAGGTTGCAGCAGAGCTTGCCAAAATTTTCAGCAGAGTGGTCATACCTAAAGAAATTATTACTGATCAGGGTAGTAATTTTAGTGCTGCATTCCTTAAGGAGCTATACAGACTGCTAGGTATCACTGCCATAAGAACCTCCCCCATCACCCTCAGACAGGTAGTCTTGTTGAGTGTTTTAAGCAAACTCAAAAACACATGTTAAAAAGGTTTGTAAAAGGGGAAGGGAAAGATTGGGACCAATACTTGCCTTACCTACTTTTTGCCTGCAGAGAAGTGTCACAGGCATCAACAGGGTTTTCACCATTTGAAATGCTCTATGGTAGGCAGCCAAGAGGGCCACTGGATGTGATAAAAGAAACGTGGGAAGATAACCCCACTCAGAAACAATCTATATCTTCTTATATGTGTGCCCTAAGAAAGAAACTGGCAAAATATGTTGACGTTGCCCATAGTAATCAGGAATAGGCTGAAAACCAGCAGAAGGTATATTGTGCCCATGGAGTAAAAGAAAAGGTTTTTGAACCAGGCAAAAAGGTTTTACTGCTGTTACCCACAACAGAAAATAAACTGTTAATGAAGTGGCAAGGGCCATATAAGGTTCTTAGACATACTGACACTGTTAACTATGAGATTGACACCCCTGACAGGAAAAATCCTTCTAAGATATACTGTACCATGCTAACCTCCTCAAGAAATGGGTTGAAAAAATGCCAAAAGTTGCTTTGCTAGTTTAACCAGAAACTGATAAGGAAGATATTGATGTAGCGTATGACAGACTGGAATAAACTAAATGCTGATGCTGTAAAGGTGAATGTTTCCTTAACCTCAGAACAAACTGCAGATGTTCATGATGTGCTAAAGGCATTTAACAGTACTTTTACCACGGTACCAGGCTGAGGAAAAGAGGTCACGTAATAGTGACAAGGAATGCTCGTCCTGTTAGACAAAAAACATGCAGGTTGCCAGAGCGGTTAAGAGCTGATGTGGTTAAGGAAATACAAAAAATGAAAGAATTGGATATCATAGAGGAGTCGAGGAGTGCTTGGTCATCTCCCATGGTAATTGTAAAAAAAAAAAAAAAGAAGTGGGTGTTAGAATCTGCCTTGATTTTTGGAAACTTAATTAAGTGTCAGAATTTGACAGTTACCCTATGCCCAGAATAGATGATTTGGTGGACAGACTCGGGAGTGCAAAGTACATTAGTACCCTTGATTTCACCAAGGGTTACTGGCAAATACATTTAACTAAAGAATCCAGAGATAAAAGCTACTTTTGCCACCCCTATAGGATTCTATCAGTTCACCACCATGCCCTTTGGTTTACATGGTGTGCCAGCTACATTCCAGCGGTACATGGATGTAATTTTATCCCCTCACACTGGTTATTGTGCTGTGTACCTGGATGATGTCGTGGTGTACAGTCCTGATTGGAAAAGCCATCTGGAACACATACGAGCAGTTATCCAAGCTATCAGAAATACAGATCTGACTATTAATCCTACCAAATGTGCATTGGACATGCAGGAAACCAGATATTTGGGCTATGTGTTGGGAAATGGAGAAGTTAAGCCAGAGATTTCTAAAATAGAAGCTGTTGCTAACAGCCCTGTCCCTAAAACAAACAAAAATGTCAGGTCATTTTTTAGGGCTGGCTGGTTATTATCAGAGATTTGTTCCCAACTTTGCAGACTTAGCTACTCCCCTCACTGAACTCACAAAGAAATGATACCCAAATAATGTTAAATGGACCACAGAGTGTGATTAAGCTTTTCAAGCCATAAATGCTGCATTATGTTCAGCCCGTTTTAAGAAGCTCAGACTTTGAGAAACCATTTCTGTTACAAATATATGCATCTGAGGTAGGTCTAGGTGCTGTCCTAAGTCAAAATATAGATAGGAAAGAACATCCTATTCTGTACATAAGTAGGAAATTGCATGACAGAGAGAAAAGGTATTCCACTATCGAAAAAGAGTGTTTAGCAGCAAAGTGATCCATGGAGTCCCTTAAATTTTATTTACTAGGAATTGACTTTGTTCTTATAACAGATCAAAATCCTCTCTGTTGGCTTAACCAGGTGAAAGATAAAAATTCCAGAATCACACGGTGGTACCTGGCACTACAGCTGTTTAAATTCATGGTGATACACAAATATGGTAAAGAGAACAGCAATGCTCATTTTCTGTCATGATGTGGATCAGGAACTGAGGGTTCTGAAGTTTGAAAAAAACCCACCAATGTATGGGTTTTAACTGTGCTGTTTGCTGTACTGTTAAAAAATGGATGCACATGTGCTTAATTGCAGAACGCAGCATGTTATTAGAGAATAAAAAGTTTTGGAAACCTGTTTAATAAAACAGGTTCCCTTTTAAGGAGGGGGTGGTGCATGTGACAGGTTTAGAATAGGACCCTGTTCCAGTTTTTGTGGAGAATGTGTTTAAATAAAAGGATCTTTCCTTTTCTGTCTCTTCTCTGTCTGGTTGCTCAACCAAATTTTCCTGTGAGACTTCGGACTTGATCAACCCGAACAGTCTCGCAATTCTTTGCCTCTCACGGTCTATGAGCCCTCCCTTGCTGTCTGTTTTGCTCCCTTGCATATCTAGATCTGCTGATATAGAAATATGTGCAAATCAATATATGGAAATGAAACTGATATTGGGAATACCTATTGTTTAGAATATATATAGTATTACAGTTGAAATGTATATAAATATACTATGAGATGATTGAGAGAGCTATGGAAAACTCAAGAAGTCACCAGAGTTCAATTTTTAGGCCTTTTTGAAAAAGGGGCCTCAAGCACACTCTGTTCTAGCAGATCCTGCCTGAAATTTACAAAAACAGGATGCTTGCTAAGAGTGGGGGTTGAAATGACTTATAAGAGAGCTGAGCTGCAATTTCAGAGAGTTTTTTTGAGAAGAAAAAGGGGACACAGAGACTGAAGATAGATTTTATTGTATTTCTTTGTACATAGTTATTCTGAACAAGTTTATTTTTTTTTTTTATGTTACTGCAACTGCAAATAAATATTTTTGGTGAATTCTACAACTGCTCCTGGTTTTCCCTATGCTTCCTGACCTGTGCCTCAATGACAGCCCCTGTCTACTGTCTAGTGACACAGTCAAAAAAGTCAGTCAGATTCGTTTGACACAATCTCCCCCCCCATGAACCCATGCTGCCTTGCATCCTAGAGACCATGCTTCTCTAGATATTCTACCAACCTTTCCTTAAGTATGGTCTCCATGAGCTTGCTCACAATGGAGGTCGGACTGGCTGGACTGTAATTCCCTGGGTCATCCTTGGGACCGCTTTTGTGGAGGGGCACTACATGTGCTGTTCTCCAGTCCTGCGGTACTACATCTGATTCTAGTGAACTGTTAAATAGATCTGCCAGTGGCCCTGCCAGCTCCTCAGCCAGTTCCTTTAGTACCCTCAGATATGCTCTGTCTGGGCCTGGTGATTTGTCCACTTTCTTTTTTTTATACTTTGTATTTATTATATTTTTATTCGCAAAACCATAGGACAGTTTTTACAGTGTATAAGTTAAGACAGCACATAATTACATCAGTCAGGTACGTAGCAATACATCATTCAAAGGTCTCAGGACAACTTACATAATTTACAAAGCAGTTCATATTCATATAATGAGCGCTAAGACATTTACAGAAACCATCATCAGGGTCAATATATTTCTAAGGTACAAAAGTAGGATCTAAGGATGAAATATATAGAATCCATTTTCTCCATTTAAGCTCAAAGGCAGACCATTTATCTGTGCTTTTGGCTATTAATCTCTCTAATACATAAATTTCTCCCATTATTCCCTGCCAGCTCTGAATGTTTGGGGGCATCTTCTTTCCCCAGTTTCTAGTAATTGCTTTTTTAGCTGCCAGTAAGTAAGTGATTAACAATGATCCTCTGGGTATTGGGAGATCCTCTGTCGGGACTGAGAGTAATACTAGCTCCGGAGTTAATACAGTTTCCACATCTACCAGTTCTTTTAATGCCTCTAAAATATCTCTCCAGTAATCTGCTAACTGCGGGCAGGCCCAAAAAATATGGAACTGATCCACAGATATTTCTCTACAATCTCTTCAGCAATAGCTTGGTGTCCCAGATGAGAACTTGGCCAGCCTTGCCGGTGTATAGAAAAATCTATTTCTATCTTTCCAGGCAAATTCCTGCCAATAGGGGGCTCCTAAAAGTCCCATTGAGAATTTAGTATACTTTTCTCAATCCTCCTTTGATACCTGGAGTGAAAGCTCTTCATTCCAGGCATTCAGAATTCCCTGAGTTGAATTTTTTGATAATTCCCTCAAACCCCTATATATATTAGTCCCACAAAGTGGGTTCACAGCTGCCCTCTCCCTGTGGTCATAGCTAAGGTAAGCAATAAAAGGGGGGGATCTGGGAGCCTACTATAGGCTGGTCTCCTCTGTTCAACACCCTCTCTTAAGCTTGTATATATTGGAAAGTCTTGTTGAGAAAGATTGTAAGTTTCTTGGAGTTTGGTAACCGAGAGGACCCCTTTGGTGTCCACCAAGTGGAATATAAATTTAAAACCCTTTTGTCTCCATTGAGCCAAAGTACCCTCCTGTTCCAGAGTAAGAGATTGGATTCCGAAATGTAATAGATTAAGATAGGTACCTACTGGTTCTAGCTCTCTTAAATGGATGAGTTTCCTCCAAGTCTCTATAGTATAATTTGTACTATAAATAAGTCTAGGTCTTTTATTTACTAGGGCATACAGCAATTGTAGAAGGTTGCCCCCCTCCCTCACTCTATTAAGGGTAAATTCCAGGTTCATCCAGGGTATGTCATACATTGGGTTGTTCCAATTAAAAACTCTAGCCATCACAGTGGCGTATGCATACATCTGAAGATCAGGCAAATTTAAGCCTCCCCGATTTTTCCACTTTCAATGCCAGCAACCCCGCCCTCATTATATCCTCCTCTATCACTACATCTGTGTTCCCTTCCCCCCGGCTCCTCTTTCCCCCCTGAAGGCACTGGTCCATCCTTCTCCCTGGTGAAGACAGAACAGAAGTATTCATTTAGTATCTCTGCTCCCCCCCCCATTATCCTAAACCCACTCCTTCACTTTCTTAAGCCTAACAATGCCTTCCTTCATGTCTCTTTTCTCATTTATATAGTGAAAGAAAGCCTTCTCCCCCTTAATTCCTTCGGCTATCTGCAGCTCCTTCTGGGCCTTTGCTCGGCAGACTTCCTTACTTGCCTCACTAGCCAACCTTAGGTAATTTTTCCTATCCACCTCTCTCTTGGTCTTCCTGAATTTTCTATAGGCCAACCTCTTTTCCTTTACTGCCTGGACAACCCCAGAACTGAACCAGCTGGGTGCTTTGGCCCTTGTATTCTTCCCCCTGAGCCTAACACACTAATCTGTGGCAACCAGTATTCCTTCCTTAATGATGGACCACCTTTGGTCCACTCCCATATCTGCTCTGATGCCCACCAGATGATTCCTTAGCACTTAGCCCATTTGCCTGAAGTCTGCTCTCATGAAATTCAAGATTTTGGTCTTAGTCGGGATACTTTTCCTGACCATATCCAACTGGAACCACACTGTGCAATGGTCACTTCCACCCAGTGGCTCCCTGACCATTATTTCCTGTACATGCTCCCCATTTGTGAGGACCAGATCAAGAATTGCCTCAGCTCTTGTTGGTTCTGTGATGCCCTGAGTCAGAAACCCACTCTGCAGTTCTTCCAGGATCACCTGACTCCTAGCACATGTTGTAGATGCTATGCTCCAGTCCACCTTGGGCTGGTTGAAGTACCCCACATTTACCACCTCTCCTTTCCCTACAGCTTCCAATATTTGTGAGCTCAGTTCCCTGTCTCTTTCCTCATCCTGATTGGGTGGTCTGCAAACCACCCCATCCTCACCTTTCTTCCTCCTCTAGTGGACTTTAATTGAACCCATAATGCTGCCAATTCTCCTTCATCTGACTCCTCCCTCATGCAAGTTATTCCCTCCCTGATATAAACTGCCACCCCTCCCCCCTTCCCAACTATCCTGTCTCTCCTGTATATGTTATACCCAGGGATTGCAAGGTCCCAGTCATGGTGTGATGTTGCCCAAGTCTTGGTTACTGAAGCTCTGTCCACCCTCCTGTCTGCTAATAGTGTCTGCAGGTCATCCATCTTGTTTCCAAGACTCCGCGCATTCAAAGACACCACTCTCCACCTAGAATCTGACCTTCTTTCTCTTCCCTCTATCCTTCTATTCACATTTATCCCCTCTGTGTGCACTCCTTCATGTACCCTTCGTACGTGTTCCTCACCCCCTCCACCTTTTGCTGTGTTCTCACCCCTTCCACTTCCTCCTTCCAGACCTCTTCCATCACTGTAAGGGGGAGGTTCTCTGACCTCCTCCTCTCAGAATCTGTGGGCCTGCACATCTGCTCCCCCCTCAGTAGTTTAAATTAAGTGTAGTGGTTATGTATTCCCCCAGTTTGTCCCCAGGTACCCTCAAAGCCTCCCTATTAAGCTGTAGCCTGTCTGGTGAAAAGAGTGCTTTGTTTAACCAAGTCTTCTCCCAGTCCCCAATACAGATAAACATCTCCTCTCTGCACCATTTCCTCAGCCAGTCATTAAAATCCTCTATTCTTCTTTTCCTGGCTGTGCTGACCCTTGCTACTGGTATTACCTCTGAGAAGGCCAGCGAACTTCCTTCCTCACTGCAGATCTTCCCTAACTCCCCGAACCTACTTTGCACTGCCTCAACCTCCTCCTCCTCCCTAGCTAGGTCATTGGTTCCCAAATGTATAACTAAATTCAGTTTTCCTCCAACCTCCCTTACTATTTCCCTTATTCTTGGGCCCACCTTCCCCGCTGTCATCCCTGGCATATGAATCACCTTCCTGCTTGTATTTACTTCCCCAGTGAATACCCCTAATTATGGAGTCCCCTATGATTGCCACCCTTCCATCCCCTGCTCCCATACTCCCCGTCCTTCCTTTCTTACCTTCTGTAATAGTTGCTTCCTGTCATCAAGGCACAGGTCAGGAAGCATAGGAAATACCAAGAGCAGTTATAGAATTTGCAAAAAGCGTTTATTAGTACTAGTAGTAACATAAAAAAATACGCTTGTTCACTATAACTATTTACAAAGGCAGAATAAACAAAGAAAATCCATCTGTATTTTTCTTCAATCTCTGTGTATCTCTTGCAAGAAATTGCAGTTCTGTCTTATGAGTCTTTGCAACCCCCTCCTTAACAAGCATCCTGTTTTTTTCTAAAATGTTCTTGTATGTTTCAGGCAGGTGCAGCAAGAATACAATGTCCCAGAACTGAGGTCCCTTCTCCACATCTTCTGAAAAATGGCCTAAAAACTACTCTCAGGTTAACCCCTTGAGTTCCCAATAGCTTTTTGCAATTACTGTATCTCAAACTATAATTATATACATTTCAACAGTAACACTATATAATTTCTAAACATTGGTTGGTCCTTGGAAGCAGTATAGTAAAGTGGGTTAAGACTCTGAACTGTAGATTGGGAGACATGGGTTTGAATCCCATGGCCACCTAGGTGCATACTGTGTGATCCTGAGCAAGTCGCTTAATTTCCTTGTGCTCCCAGGTCGCATCTTGAAATAAGCTTCAGCATAGTGTGCTGCTCCTGGTTAAACAATGTTCCCCTTTCTACAAAGGGATCCCAGTATCAGTTACATTTCCACATAGTGATTCACATATATTTTTATACCAGCAGATGTGCAAGGGAGGAAAAGACAGAAAAAGCGAGGGAGAGTAGAGAGATCACGAGAGGAAGAGAATTGCGAGACTGTTGGGGTGATCAAATCCTAGGTCTCACAGGAAAATTTGGTTACGCAACCAGACACAAGAGGCAGGAAAGGAAAGAACAGAACAGATCCAGGGTTGGACTGGCCCACCTGGATACCTGGAAATTTCCAGGTGGGCCCCCCTCAGTTAGGTAAGTGGTGACCTTCTGAACTCTGAAAACTTTTGCATTTATCATCTTTTTTCTAATTAAATGGGGTATCTGGGACACTGTTGATAAATGTAAGATGCAAACACAGAGCTAGTGTATCAGATTGAAGTGGAATATTGATACGAGTGTGTTAACCTGGGCCCTCCTCTATTGATTTTCCAGGTGGGCCCTTGTATCTTCTTTCCAGGTGGGCCCTCTGTACCCCAGTCCAACCCTGAACAGATCCCTGCATTCAAACTCTCCATAACAACTGGGACAGGGTCCTATTTGTCACATACACCCCACTCCTTAAGAGGAAACCTGTTTTATTAAACAGGTTTCCAAAACATTCTATTAATTCTCTAATAATGTTAGCTTCTAACTTTCAGACATTAAGCACATATACAGTACCCTTTTTCTATAACAGTACAACAAACAGTGAAGTTTAAAGTCATACATTTGTTTTTCAACCTCCAAAACCCTCAATTCTTGACCCATATCTTGGTGGAAACTCAGCATTGCTATTCTCTTTACCATCTATCACCTTGAATTTAAATGACTGTAGTGCCAGGTACCACCTTGTGATTCTGGAATTTTTATCTTAAGCCAACAGAGAGGATTGTGATCTGTTATACGTATAAAGTCAGTACCTAGTAAATAAAACTTAAGGGGCTCCATGGCCCACTTTACTGCTAAATATTCCTTTTCAATGGTGGAGTACCTTTTCTCTCTGTCATGCAACTTCCTACTTATGTACAGAATAGGATGTTCCATCCCATCAATATTTTTACTCAGGACTGTACCTAGGCCTACCTCTGATACATCTGTTTGTAACAAAAATGGTTTCTTAAAGTCTGGTCTTCTTAAAACAGGGGCTGGACATAATGCAGCCTTAATTGCTTGAAAGTCTCGTCACACTCTGGGGACCATTTTACATTATCTGTGTACCTTTTTTTGTGAGCTCAGTGAGGGGAGTAGCTAACTCTGCAAAGTTGAGAACAAATCTCCGTAATAACCAGCCAGCTCTAAAAATGACCTGACATGTTTCTTGGTTTTGGGGACAGGGCTGTTAGCTACAGCTTCTATTTTAGAAATTTCTGGCTTAACTTCTCCATTTCCCAACACGTAGCCCGAATATCTGGTTTCCTGCATGCCCAGTGCACATTTGGTAGGATTAATAGTCAGACCTACATTTTTGATAGCTTGGATAATTGCTTGTAAGTTTTTCAGGTGGCTTTTCATACTGGATTTCATACTGGAAACTAGGAAAGTCAAGAAGGCAGAGCCCATATAAGCTTTCCCCACAATTCAGTGGTGGTAACTCGAGTCACCAACTTCAGTGAAATACTTATCCAATCTATCCTAAAACCTACCCACATTCTCAGCATCCACCACTTCCTGAGGTAATCTGTTCCACACCTTAACTGCCCTACACTTAAATCCATTCCTTCTTATTTCTGTCCTACATGCTGTTTCCTTCAACTGTATATCATGTCCTCTCAACTGATACGGTTTTTCTTTAAACTCCAATCCCATCTCCATCATCATATACTTGTCTCTTAAGCCTTTGTATAAGAACAGTAGATCCCCCCTAGCTCTCCTATTTCTCAAAGACCACAAGCCCAATGTCTCCAATCTATCCTCATAATTCAAACCCTCACAACCTGATATCAATCTTGTGTAGGACCATTGTGGCCTTTCCACCAACTTAACATCTTTCACTAGGAAGGGACTCCATGCAGTGGAACAATAATCCAAAATGGGCCTAACCAGAGTCTTATACAAGGTCATCAGCACCTACCCACATCTAGAATGAAAACCCCTTCTTATACTGTTTACTAAATACATGGCTTTGTTTGATCTATTTCTACTATGAGCACTACTTTTTAAATCATTTTGAGTACAAACCCCCAGATCCCTCTCACATGTAGATACCTTCAGCTGTAGACCCTTCATATAGTAATTCTGTTGCACATTTTGCCTCCCCATATGCCTTATGATACACTTGTCTTTATTAAAGTTCATTCCATTTACTTCTGCCCATTCTGAAATTTGTATTAAATCCCTTCCAAATGTTAACCTATCATCAAACGTATCCACTACTCCCCCCATTTTAACATCATTGGAGAATTTCACCATCTTATTCCCACTATATATATCCAAATCACTTATAAAAATGCTGAATAGCAATCGTCCCAGCACTGACCCATTGGGAACACCACTCCCTACCCTCTGAGGTTCTGACAAGCAACCCCGGATCCTTACTTGTTGCTTCCTATTTCTTAACCACTGATCCACCCATTTTACAATACAAAAATCAATTTCCAATCTGATCAATTTTTCAATAATTTTGCAATGAGGAACTGTATCAAAAGCCCAACTAAAATCCAGCATTACCATGTCCACACTCTCCCCCTCATCCACCCATTTATTTATATGTTCATAGAAGGTGATCAGATTCATCTCACATGACCTGCCAGAAACAAATCCCTGCTGATTTTCATCTACTTGCCCCTTACTTATCATGATGTCCTTTATAGCTTCACTAAGGATACCCGCAATTATCTTCCCTACCACTGACGTCAGGCTCACTGGTTAATAATTCACCACCTGATCTCTTTTCCCCTTCTTATATGTCGGCTCCACATATGCCCTCCTCCACTCCTCAGGCACCACACCCTCAGCCAGTGACCCTTGCCCCAAAAAGGTAATAACTAGTACCAACTAATTTTTCAACTCCTTCAGCATATACAGATGAATCCCATCCGGTCCCGCCTCCTTATCCACCTGCAGCCCCATAATCCTTTTCATTACCTTCTCTTCTGTTATTATTACCTTTGGATCAAGTTGACCACATTCCACACAGCACTGATTTCTATCCTATCCTCACGATTTTTATATACTGAGCCAAAACATTTGCCAAATTAATTTGCCATTTTCATTGGATCCGACAACACCTCCCCATTAACAGTCAATGGGCCTACCATACTACTTCCTCCCCTCCGACTAGTTACATAGGCATAACAACTTTTATTGTTATTACTCATTGCCAGTCCCATTTCAAGCTGTTTTTTAGATTGTTTTATTTACTTCTTAAGTTTCCTTAAAATCTTTTTAATACCTATCTCTATATTCTGGTGTCTTGTCCTTTTTCATCTTCTGAAACAGCACTTTCTTTTTCGTACAAAGTCTAACTATGGCCCTAGTTAGCTTATATATAATTTCCTTTAACCTAATTTATTTTTTGTAAGAAAAATTCCTATGATTTCTTTATATCCTGATGTTTCATCATACCCTCCAAATCTATGCTATTCAGTACTTCTCTCATTGCCCTATAATCACCCTTTTTATGCAGGTATTGGGTTGTGCTTTCACCAGCTCAGTTGCCCAATCCAACACAAATACTATAGAATTGTGATCACTTGTTCCCACTTGTGGCTGAATGGTAATCGGTTTAATGATCTCATTCACATTTGTAAAAATGACATCCAGTATGTTTTCCCCCTTGTTGCCTCCTGGATACATTGCTGAATACCCACTGCCATTAGTCCTTCCTGAAATCTACAGTCTATATTATTACCCGTCTGTTTTTTCCCCCATTCAATTCCTGGCAAATTCAAATCCCCCATCACAACTACATCAGTATCTTCTGCCAGATTTACAATGTAATCCAAAAATGCTTCCGTCTCTTTTAAACCCGTATCAGGTGCTCTATAGAACACTGAAATCCTACATTTTTTACCTTTTATTCCCAGGAGTTCAATCGTTATAATTTCAACTTTACCTAACTCGACAGTTTCCTCTATTCTCCTAATTTCTAATTCTTCCCTAATAAAGAGGACCACTCCCCCCTTCTATCCTCCCTATTTTTACTGATCAGTTTATAGCCAGGTATATGTTGAGACCATCCACTTTCATTTCTCCACCAGGTTTCGGCTACCCCTACCATATCCAATTCACCATCTTTAATCAATATTTCCAGTTCTGACATACAAGCATCATTTAAACTCTTCGCATCACAGAACATAGCCTTTAAAGATGCTACCCTTTAACTTTAGTTTAATTAGAAGTCTTTTCCCCATTTTACCCCTTTTCATCCCCTTCCCGTTTAGTTTAAACAGTTCTCAATCTCATTCTTCAACCTCATTCCCAGAATCCTACTACTCCTAAAATTCAAGTGGAGCCCATCTTTGCAAAACAACTCATTCCTATTATTAAATGTCCCCCAGTGCCTAATAAATCTATAGCCATTTGATTCAGCCCACTTCAACAACCACCCATTTGCTAAGGCTACCCTTTTCTTCTTGTACGCAGATGCCCTGGGTTCAGGTAATATTTCTGAGATTAATATCTTGCTTCTTTTACTAACATACTAAAATGCCAGCAGAATAGGCCTAATGGTCTTTCGCGTCTTCTCGTTTGATCAGCCCCCACCCTGGGAGCTGACCTTGCTGCCCCCCTCGCCTTCTCTGGCTTCTCCCTTCCCAGTTCCGGATATTCTCGCTGCATTGGATTTTGCTTCTAGAACCCTTCCGCTGTACCTGTCCCACCCCCTCTTGAACCCCTCCACTGTCTCTGCCTCCACCAGCCCCCTGGGCAGCACATTCCATGGCTCCACCACCCTCTCAGTGAAGTAGCACCTCCTCCTTTCTCCCCTGAATCTTCCCCCTTCCAGCTTCTACCCATACCCTCAGTTGCCCCTCCTTCTTCCTTGAGCACCTGCTGCTCCTCCCTATTTACCCCCTTCATGTACCTGAAGACCTCTTTCATTTCCCCAGCCCTCTCATTCTTCCAATGTGTACATATTTAGCTCTTCAAGCCTCTCCCATAGGTCCTGTCCCCAGGCTCCAAATCATTTTGTTGCCCTCCTCTGGACCCTCTCCAGGAGTTTAATGTCCCTCTTTAAGTGTGGCCTCCAAACTGCATGCAGTACCAGAGGTGCAGCCTCACCAAGCAGTTATACAGAGGAGCATCACTCCTCCTTCTGAGGTGATCCCAGCGATGCATCCCAGCACATCCTGTTAGCCTTGGCTGCTGCCCTCCGACAAGTCTCCGAGTTGTTCATCTTGACATCCACCACCACCCCAGGTCTCTCCTCAGCCATCAAGACTTGTATTCCCCTCCGGGTGTACACTTGGCCCAGATTTCTGGCCCCCAGGTGCAGTACCTTGCATTTCCCTGCATTGAACCTCAGCTTCCACTTTCTAGACCATCTTTCCAGAGCCTCCAGGTCCCCCTGTAGGGCCACCCTCCCCTCCTCCCCATCCACCACCGCCCCCAGTTTTGAGTCATCCGCAAAGAGACTCATCTCACTCCTGATACCTGTCCTTATGTCAGAGACATAGGCGTTGAACAGGAGGGGCCCAAGGGCTGATCCCAGTGGGACCCCACTAATGACCCTCCTTGGGGATGAGACTATCCTGCCAACTACGACCCTCTGGGGTCCTGGAGCCAATTGCCTATCCATCTGATCATCTGGTTCCCCACCCCCATTTCTTCCAGCTTATCCAACAGGCCCTCAAGAGGAAAAGAGTCAAATGCCTTGCCGAAGTCTAGAAAGAGGATGTCCACTGGTCTACCCAGGTCCAAGGCACTCGTCACCCAGTCATAGAACTCCACAAGGTTTGTCTGACATGATTTCCCCGGGACGAATCCATGCTGTCTATCGTCCAGGCACCCTGACTTTTCAGGTCCCTCAGCCTCTCTTGACAATGCCCTCCATCACCTTGCCTACCACTGATGTCAGGCTGACAGGCCTGTAGTTTCCTGCCACCTCCCTTGATCCACCCTTGTGGATAGGCACTATATGCCATCTTCCAGTCCTGGGCACCCACCTGTCCTCAGAGAGATGATGAAAGCTCGCCAGGGGTTTCACCAGGACATCCGCAAGTTCCTTCCAGCACTCTGGGATGTAATTTATCTGGCCCGTGTGCTTTCTTCATCTTAAGGGACCTGAGGCATCCTCACTCTCTCTGCTGTGATTTTCACCTCCGCTACCTCTTCTCCCTGCTTAACCTTCCCCCTCCTGCCAGTGATACCTCCCCTCTCCCCGACCTGCCGATCAGTGGTCTCCCCCTCCTCAGTATCACTGTCTCCTCCCATGTATGATGCAGCACCCCCATTTTCCTTGGTGAAAACTGAGTTGAAGTACTCATTTAGTACTTCAGCCTGCTCCCCCCGAGTCTTGTGCCCATCTCTTCCCTTTTTTAATCCTGCTAATCTACCCCTTCACCCTTTGTTTTTCCCCAATGTATCTAAAGAACCCCTTGTTCCCTCTCCTAATTTCCCTGTCCAGGTTCTGCTCTTTCCTTGCTTTAGCCGCCCTCACCACCCTAGTGGCTCTTCTAGCCATCAGCTCATACTCCCCTCAATCCCTTTTACTTCTTGAGCACTTGAATTGCCTATAGGCTGCTTTCTTTCCCCGCACCACCTCCTGGACCTCCCTGGTCCACCAGCAGGGTTTTCGGGCCCTATCGCATTTTCGTCTTACTCTTGCACATGTGCTGGTAGCATCCTGCACCCCTCTCCTGATGATTTCCCACCTACTGTCAGCGTCCATATCTGACCCAATCACATCCAAATGCTCCTTAAGGATCCTTCCCATTTCCATAAAATCCACCCCGCTTAAGTCAGTTACCTCCGTCTTTGTGCAGCCTTCTACCCCTCCTAGGTCCAGGCAGAACCAGACCACTAGTTTCTCCACCTACTTCTTATAGTCCTTCTGCATCTCAGGCAAGGTCTTCCTTGTAATATCATTTATTCTCACATGAATCAGTGCAAAGGGGTGCTCCCCTGCTGTCTTGAATATATTATCAGCCATACTATGCAGATCCAAGATACCTGCCCCTGAAAAACTACTAATGATTCTGTTTCTTTTGTCATTTTTACAAATATACTGATCCATGAATTTTATTATTGAGTCACCAATTACAATTACCTGTCTCTCACCTTGATCCCCCCTTCCTCCATCTCCTCCTTGATTTTCATCACAGTCCCCCTCAGCCCCATTCAATTGGCTTACTGCTCCCAATATATTAAAGCTATTCCTCACCTGTATTCCCCCAAATACTGCTTCTCCCCCTTCACTACTATTCATAAGGTCCGAGTTTTCCCTACCCTCCACATTCTCAGTTAATACAGTCAATTCCTGTTCCCCTCTTAAATATCCTGGGACTGGTTGTAGAGGGCTACCCCTTCCCCTGTTTCCTTTTAACTTTACTTTTCACACTCCAATCACCCTGATTGCTACTCCTCGCCTTCTCATTTGTTTTTCTTTTCCCTTGACCAATCTCTAACCCATGTCCTTCCCTTGCTGCCTCACTTTTATTTAAACTAGACATAATCCTTAATCTTTTTGGTTTTGTTAGTTGTTTAACCAGGACTAGCACACTAAGCTGAAAGCTTTTTATAGGTGCGACCTGGGAGCACAGGGAAGTTAAGTGACTTGCTCAGGGTCACACATTCTAAAAGTGGAATCTGTGGGATTCAAACCCAGGTCTGGTCTGCTGGATGTCACCAGATTTGCAGCTCAGAGCCTTAAACCACTGTGCTATACTGCCTCCCATTTTCATAAACTGCATCTTTCAGTGAGCTCCATCTGGCTCCTCTCAAGTACTTCCAATCTTTCAGTAACCCTTTACAGATTATCACACAATTCTTTATTTACCTTGCATTTCCTACATTCAAAGGTGGCATAATTTACTCCTAGTTCAGCCACTATAAACATTAGACAGCTACTACAATATATCATCAGGTCCCCTTCTGATGTTAACAACAATGGGATGCCGTCATATTCATTTGCTTCTGCCGACCCCATTTTATCCCCTCTGTTCATTTCCTACCTTGCTGTTTTTGGTTCTTTACATAGAAACATAGAATTTGACGGCAGATAAGGACCACTTGGCCCACCCAGTCTGCCCATTTCCCTACCTAATGGATAAGCTGCATATCCTAGTTAACCAGCAGCCTACTTTTTCCTACCCCAACCCCCTAGAATTGCCTTCGGACTGTCCCATGCATGCTTGAATTCCACCACTGTTTTTGACTCCACAACCTCCACCGAAGGCCATTCTATGCATCCACAACCCTCTCTTTGAAAAAATCTTCCTTACATTACCTCTGAGCTGCCCCCATCTTTAAATTGTGCCCCTTGTTCTTGCACACCTCTTTTTCTGAAAGATGCTACCCTCTTGGACTTTGTTGATTCCCTTGAGGTACTTGAAAGTTTCTATCCTGTCCCCTCTCCTCCTTTCCCTGAGGCTATACATATTAAGCTCCTTAAGTCTCTCTTCCTTGTAATATTCCTGGTGCAGACCCTGCACCATTTTAGTGCCCTCTTCTGGACTGCCTCCATCTTGTTTATGTCTTTGTGGAGACTGGGTCTCAGAACTGCACTTGAGTACTCCAGATGGGGTCTCACCAGCTGTCTGTACAGAGGATAACAACTTCCTGTTTTCTACTGGTGATGCCTCTCCCACGCATCCCAGTATCCCCCAGCCCTCCTTACTGCCCTCTCACATTGCTTGCCCACCTTTAGGTAATCTGATATGACTACCCCCAGGTCCCTTTCCATTTTTATGTTGCTTGCACGCATGTGCAAGAAACATAGTGCCATCATCCGAGTTTTCAGAGGTGTGTCAGCCCGTCTTCCAATGCTGTCAGTGTGTTTGCAGGCACGGCCCCAGTTCTCCAATCACTGCTGCAGCTGTCTATGACAAGCTGAAAATGCAGTGGCATAAAGTTGAAAGGGAGAGCTCCGCTTGAGTGAGCAGAGCTCTCCCCCCTACACACACACACACAGGCGCGCACGCACGCACACTGCGTGCTCATGCACCTTCCCCCTCCCCCACACTGTCCAGCTGATGGGGTGCCCAATCCCCGTCGGCTCCGCGCCCCCAAAGCATCCAGGTGCCACGCTGGGAGCCACGCCAGCGTGGCAAAATGATGTTACGGCCGATGGGGTGCCCAATCCCCCATCAGTTCCAGTGTCTCCCCCAATGCCAAGTCAGCCAACGGGGTGCCCAATTCCCCCATCGGCTCCACTGTTCCCCCAAGCATCCAGGTGCTGCCAGCTGGGAGCCCACCCCAGCGTGGCAAAATGTGTTATTGCTGACGGGGTGCCCAATCCCCTGCCGGCTCCACGCCCACCAGTCTATCTCTGTGCACGCTGGGAGCCCACCCAGCATGCAAACGCATCGTCCGCCATTAAAAACAAACAAACCTGGAAATAAAAAACTGTCCTCGCCTTCTCCCTGCCCCCCACAACCTGCACCCACCCACTGCATGCCACCTCCCCCACCCCCACCCCATACTTACCTCTGGACCTCGGCACAGCGATCTTGGGTGGGCAGAACACGTCTACACTCTTCAAAGCCGACCGCGGACTGAGGAAATGCCGGTAAGCTGTATAATGGAATAGATAGGGTTTTTTCAACTTTATTGCATATCTCAGGCATTTTTTGGAATTTTTGCACCAAATTTTCAACATGGGGTTTTTGGGACCTCTTCTCATGAATGATGTCACTGTCATGGCGTTACTCGTGCCCGAAGGGTGATTTCGCAGCCACTGCACAAAATCACCCTTCTGGAATGATTAACGAAATGACACTGCTAGTGTTCATAAGGTGGGCTCTCAAAAAGCCTATTTTGAAAATTTGGTGGAAAAATTCCAAAAAATGACTGTTTTACGAGCGTGCATTATGCAGTTCCTACGCACACTCGTAAGTTTGCGAATTTTCAATATTTTCACTCCAGATTTTCAACATTGCCATTTTACCACACCTCCTTATGAGCAGTACAGCTGTCATGTTTCACATCCTGCCCAAAAGCGTGTTTCCGCCCATGTAGTGCACAATGGTGCAGTCGGTGTTGCAAATCAATATATGGGACACATTAAGAAAATCACAGTGACACTGTTCATTAGCAAAGGTCTTAAATGGCTATGTTGAAAATTTGGTGAAAAAATTCCTAAAATGACTGTTTTACGTAGCGTATGCTAGCAGTTGTTCCTATGTATGCTCTAAGTTTGCGAATTTTCAATATTTCACTACAGATTTTCAACATTGCCATTTCACACCTCCTTATGAGCAGTACAGCTGTCATTTCACATCCTGCCCAAAATGTGTTTCACCCATGTAGCCACAATGGCGCAGTCGGTTGTGCGAACTCAATGTATGGGACACATTAAGAAAATCATAGTGACACTGTTCATGAGCAGAGGTCTTAAAATGGCTATGTTGAAAATTTGGTGAAAAATTCCTAAAAATGACTGTTTTACGGTGTGCGTTGCGCAGTTCCCTCATGCAGCTCGTAAGTTCTTAATTTTCAATATTTTCAGTCAGATTTTCCAACATTGCCATTTTACCACACCTCCTTATGAGCAGTGCAGCTGTCATTTTCACATCTTGCCCAAAACATGTTTCCGCCCATGTAGCTACAATGGCGCGTAGTCAAAACTCAATGTATAGGACACGTTAAGAAAATCACAGTGACACTGTTCATGAGCAGAGGTCTTAAAAGGCTATGTTTGAAATTTGGTGAAAAATTCCTAAAAATGACTGTTTTATGAGGCGTGCATTGCGCAGTTCCAAGCACGTCAGAAGTTTGCTGATTTTCAATATTTGCATTCCAATGACTTCAAATTCCTAAACAGCACATAGAAGCAAGCAACATTCGGCATTGACAAATGCTTGTTGTTGTTATATATCTCACCCCATTGTGTACTCTTCCCTGGTTTCTGTTTCCCAGGTGCATTACCTTGCACTTCTTAGCATTGAATCTAAGCTGCCATACATTTGACCATTCCTCTAACCTTGCCAAGTCCCTTCTCATCTTTTCCACCCCACCTTGTACATCCAACTCTGTTGTAGATCTTAGTGTCATCTGCAAATAGACATACTTTTCCTTCCAGTCCCTCTGCAATGTCGCTATAAAGACATTGAAGAGGACCGGTCCTAATACTGAACACTATGTGTACCCTCACTAGTAACCCCCTTTCTTCAGAGTGGACTCCATTTTACTACCCTCTGTGTCCTATTCTCCAGCCAATTCTTTAACCAGGCTATCATCTTGGGACCCACTCCCAGGCTGGCTAACTTGTATATTAATCTTTTGTGTGGGACTGTGTCAAATGCCTTGCTAAAGTCTAGGTAGGCCATGTCCACAGCCCCTCCCTGATCTACTACTTTGGCCACCCAGTCAAAGAAATCTATTAGATTCGTCTGGCATGACCTTCCCACTGTGAATCCATGCTGCCTTGGGTCCTGTGCCCCTCTGGCCTCTAGGTACTCGACAATTCTTTCCTTCAGAAGTGATTCCATCATTTTCCCTATCACTGAGGTTAAACTAACAGGTCTGTAGTTTCCTGCTTCTGCCCTGCTCCCACTTTTGTGAAGTGGAATCACATCTGCCCTCCTCCAGTCCTCAGGTACCACCCCATCCTCCCATGATTTGTTAAAGAGGGTAGTCAGTGGTGTCACTAGTTCTACCCTTAGTTCTTTTAGAATTCTGGGATGAATCCCATCAGGCCCCATTGCTTTGACCACCTTCAGTTTTAGAGTTCTTTCAGAACCTTTCTTCTGTAAATGGGCTGGTATCAACTTCTGTATCCAGAGTGTTTCTGTTGTTTGATTTGAGGTACCTCCCCTCTTCATTTGTAAATACTGAGCAAAATATTTGTTTAGTATCTCTGCCTTTTCACCGTCACCCTCTCCCCACTCCTCCCTTTATTAAGCCTCACTATCACTCCCTTGGTCTTCCTACGCTCCTGATGTACCTATAAAAGGTTTTAGCCCCCTTCTTAACTGAGTTGGCTATCTTTTCCTTGGTTTGGGCCTTTGCTGTTCTGACTGCCTTCCCAGCTTCCTTTTGCTTTAACTGATACAATTCTCTGTCCTGCTCCTTCTGTGATTCCTTGTACTTCCTGAATGCTTTCTTTTTCTCTTGAACCTTCACTGTCACCTCCTTTGAGAACCATAGTGGTTTCTTACATCGTTTTGTTTTGTTTATTTGCTTCACACAAAGGCTTGTTACCTCTGTGATGGCAGTTTTTATTATTCCCCATTGTTCTTCCACTCCTCCTTCCTGCCCATTTGCTAGTGCATTCCTTAGGCACTCACCCATTTTGGCAAAGTCATCCCTCCTAAAATCCAGTACTTTTGCCTTTGTAGGGCTTGACTCTACAGCTGTGTTTATTGTGAACCATACTGTTCGATGGTCGCTAGTTCCCAGATGGCTACCCACTTCTACATCTGTGATCCTCTCTCCATCTCCATTTGAGAGAACCAGGTCTAAGATTGCTCCCTCTCGAGTGGGTTCCAATACTAGTTGTCTAAGGCATGCCCCCTGTAGGGCATCTAGAATAACCCACTCTTAGAAGTGGCTGCTGCAACTGCACTTCAGTTAACATCTTGCATATTCAGATCACCCATCAGCAATATCTCCCCTTTTTCCTGCCATTCTAAGTATACTTTCTATCATTTCCTTGTCCATTTCCTCCCCTGTGAGGGGGGGTCTGTATACAACCCCTGTGCGGATTGTAGTGCCATTGCCTGTCTCCAAGTTGACCCACAGTGCTTCTTCTCCTCCCTGTTTACCCTTTTGTTCTGTTGCTTTGATTCCTTCCCTTATGTAGAGAGCTACTTCTCCTCCTCTTTTACCTTCCCTGTCCCTCCTGTAGATGGTGTATCCTGGTATGGCGACTTGTCCCTTCTCCTTCTCCCTGCTCCCCACTAACACGTGCTCAGATGCTCGTGTCTTCGCGTGTCTCAACGCGCCGACGTGCACCACACATGATTGCGCCATCTGGACTGTATACCACAACATAATTCAGGTACGCAGCACAATAACCAGTGTGAGGGGATAAAATTACATCTATGTACCATTGGAATATACACAGATACATACATAGACAGTGTCGGCAGATAAGGGCCTATGGCCCACCCAGTCTGCCCATTTAAGTTTGTAAGTTCAGTTTATGTTTTCCAGGAAGTCTGTTGCCCCTTACCCCTGACCTCCAGAATTCCTTTATGTCTATCCCATGCATTCTTAAATCCGTGATTGTTTCAGCCCCACCACTTCCTCTGGCAGGGTGTTCCACTTGTCCACCACCCGTTCTGTGAAGAAATTCTTCCTCACGTTTCCT
Source organism: Neoceratodus forsteri (assembly GCA_016271365.2). Lineage (NCBI taxonomy): Eukaryota > Metazoa > Chordata > Ceratodontiformes > Ceratodontidae > Neoceratodus > Neoceratodus forsteri. Next base: position 315,373,367 of record CM057457.1, read on the forward strand.
CTGAATCGTCCCTCCTCCAACTTCATCCCATGCCCTCTAGTTCTGGAACATCTTTTTCGCTTAAAATAGTGCATTCCTGCACCCTGTTCCTCCCTAAGATACTTGTATGTCTCTATCATATCCCTCTCTGCCTCCTCTCCTCCAGGAGTACATGTTCAGTGCCTTCAACCTGTCCTCATAGGACTTGTGATGCAATCCATGCACCATCTTTGTTGCCCTCCTCTGAACCTTCTCTACCCTGTCTATGTCCTTACGTAGGTAAGGTCTCCAGAACTGCACAGTGTACTCCAGGTGCGGCCTCACTAGTGTCTTGTATAGTGGAATTATGACCTCCCTTTTCCTGCTGGTGATGCCCCTGCCTATGCATCCCAGCATCCTATTTGCTTTACCTGCTGCCTTGTCACACTGTTTCCCTGCCTTGAGGTCATCAGAGATGATAACTCCAAGATCCCTTTCCTGCTTGGTGCATGCTATATCCTCACCCCCCAACTGATATATTGTGCCAGGGTTTTTGTGCCCCATATGCATTATCTTGCAGTTCCTTGCATTGAATTTCAACTGCCAAACCCCTGACCATTCTTCAAGTTTCTGCAGGTCCCTTCTCATTCTGTCTACACCCTCTGGTGTGTCTACTCTGTTACAGAGCTTTGTGTCATCAGCGAACAGTGAAATTCTGCCTTCTAGGTCCTGCGCAATGTCACTGATGAAGATATTGAATAGTACCAGTCCCAGCACTGATCCCTGTGGTACCCCACTGGTCACTCTTCCCTCTGTGGAGTGACAGCCATTTACCACCACCCTCTGTGTCCTGCTGCCCACCATGTAAACCAGATGGCATGGTGGTGAACTGATAGAATCCAACAGGAGTGGCAAATGTAGTTTTGTCTCTGGATTCTTCAGCTAGGAGGATTTGCCAGTAACTCTTGGTGAGATCGAGGATAGTGATATACTTTGCACTCCCTAGTCTGTCCACCAAAACATCTATTCTGGGCATTGGTAACTGTCAAATTCTGACACTTGATTAAGTTTCCTAAAATCAAGGCAGATTCTAACAGCCCCTTCTTTTTTGTATACAATTACCATTGGAGATGGCTAAGCACTCCTTGACTCTTCTATGACACCCAATTCTTTTATGTTTTGTATTTCCTTAACCACGTCAGCTCTTAACCACTCTGGTAACCTGTATGTCTTTTGCCTAATAGGGCGAGCATTCCTTGTCACTATTACATGCTCAACCCCTTTTGCTTGGCCTGATACTGTGGTAAAAGTACTGTTAAATGTCTTTAGCACATAACGAATCTCTACAGTTTGTTCTGAGGTTAAGGAAACATTCACCTTTACAGCATCAGCAGTTACCATTTGTTCCTGTCTATCATAAGCTATATCAATACTTCTTTATAAGTTTCTGGTAAAAGTAGCAAAGTAGCTTTTGGCATGTTTTCAACCCATTTCTTAAGGAAGTTAGCATGGTATATCTTAGTAGGATTTTTCCTGTCAGGGGTCTCAGTCTCGCAATTAACGGTGCCAGTACTTCTAAACACTCTATATGGCCCTTGCCACTTCAATAACAGTTTATTATCTGTTGTGGGTAATAGTAGCAAAACCTTTTCACCTGGCTCAAAAACGTTTTCTTTTACTCCATGGTTATACTAACATACTATTTGCCAGCAGATTAGGCTTTACGGTCTATTGAGTCTGCTTGAACCTCAGATCCCTAGTTGGGTGCCGAGGCCCTCCCCCCCCTTGTGTTCCAGAAACCCCTATCATCCATCCCCACCCCCCTGGGACAGGCCATCATCTGATACATCCACTTTCTGTGTCTGTCCCACCCTCTCTTGAACCCTTCCACTGTGGATCTCTGAACCAGCTCACCAGGCAGTGCATTCCAAGGGTCCACCACCCTCTCAGTGAAAACCTCCTCCTCTTTCCCCCTCACCTTCCACCTTCCAACTTCAAACCATGCCCTCTGGTGATACCTCCCTGCTTTAGTGTAAGATCCCTCCATGTTTACCCTATTTATTCCCTTGAGGTACTTGAAGACCTCAATCATGTCCCCCTGTCTCTCCTCTCCTCCAATGAAAACAGGCAGAGCTCCTCTAGTCTGTCCTCATAAGTCAAATCCCCTAGTCCTTGTATCATCTTAGTTGCCCTCCTCTGTACCCTCTCCAGGAGCTGTATGTCCCTCTTCAAGTGTGGTCTCCAGTATTGTACACAGTACTCAAGGTGTGGTCTAACCAGTCCATTGTACAGTGGCAGAATCACTTCCTTGCTCCTAGAGGTTATCCCCCTTACGATGCATCCCAACATCCTGTTTGCCTTGCTAGCCGCTCTCCTGCACTGCTCAGAGTTATTCATACATGCATCCACCATGACCCCTAGGTCTTTTTCCCCTATTTAGGCCTCCAGCGCCTCCCCTCCCAGGGTGTACCTGTGTTTAGGTTTCCCATGAGATGCAACACCTTGCACTTGGTGGTATTGAAATTTAATCTCCATGTGAGCCCAGCTTTCCAGGGTGTCCAGGTCCCTGCAGGGCCAACCTCCCTCTTCCCTCAACTACTGCACACATCTTGGAGTCATCAGCGAAGAGACTCATTTCACACCCTATACCCTCCCTAATGTCTGATATGTATGCATTAAACAGGATCGGACCCAGGACCGAGCCCTGCGGTACCCCACTACCAACCTCTTTAGGGTTCGAGAGCTCCCCACCAACCACTACTCTCTGGGTGCATCCAGCTGGCCAGTTTTCAATCCATCTGACCATCAAAGGGCCTACTCCCAACCGCATCAGTTTCTCCACCAGACCATTGTGGGGGACAGAGTCAAACGCCTTGCTGAAGTCCAAGAATAATACATCCACAGGCTTTCCCCTGTCCAGTTCTGATGTTACCCATTCATAGAACACCACAAGATTGGTTTGACATGATCTACCTGGCACAAACCCATGTTGCTGACTATCCAGACCTCCCACCTCCTCCAAGTACACCCCCAATCGTTCCTTTAGTATACTCTCCATTAATTTTCCCACCACCGAGGTCAAACTGATGGGTCTATAGTTACCTGGTAATTCCCTCGACCCCTCTTTATGGAGTGGCACCACATGTGCCTCTCGCCAATCCCTAGGTACCCTCCCTGTCTCAAGTGACCTGTTGAAGAGCTCTGCCAGGGGTGCAGCCAGTATGTCCGCCAATTCCCATAGTACTCTTGGATGAATGCCATCCAGCCCAGGAGATTTGTCTTTCTTTAGGGCCTTGAGGGCTAACCACACCCTTTTGGCGGAGATAGCATCATCCGTCCCCTCCACCTTACTGGCCTTTTTATCCTTATCCTGATGTGACACCCCTGGGGTACCTCTCCCTCCCTCTTGCTCCATTTCTGTTGCTCCCCTGATCACACTGACTGCCGCTTCTATACCCATCATGCCTTGCTTTGTAGATATCCCATCCCCCTCCCTAGTGAACACAGAGGCAAAGTACTCATTAAATACCTCTGCCTGGTCCCTCGCCTCTTCCACCCACCCTCCTTCTGATCTCAATCTGCTGAGATGGCCCTTAGTTTTTCTCCGCTCCCCAATGTACCGGAAGAACCCCTTTTCCCCTCCATGTATCCTCTGTGCCAGCCGCTGCTCTTTACTGGACTTTGCCCCCCTCACCATCCAGGTGGCTTTTCTAGATGCAAGATGGTGCATTTCCTTATCCCTATCCCCTCTTGTTGTTTTATATTTTTTGTAGGCCACCTTCTTTTCTCTGACCACTACCTGAACCTCACTGGACCACCAGCACGGTTTATGTGACCTTGCTCCCTTATGTTTCACCTTAGCGCAGGTCCTGACTGCCTCATGAAGTCCCCGTTTTATGACCTCCCATCTCCTTTCCACATTTGTCGTTGATGTAATCCCCTTCAAGTGATCCTTGAGAATATTTCCCATGCTCACAAAGTCTTCCCCCCTGAAGTCCACTGCCAGTGTCCTAGATCTCCCCCCCTCCCCCCCCCATGCTTATTTGAAACCAGACAGTATTGTGGTCGCTCCCAGTCAGGGGATCCTCTACAACCAGGTCCTTACCAGATCCCCATCTGCCAGAACCACGTCCAGGACATGCCCCTCCCTTGTGGGCTTCATCACATGCTGTGTTAAGAACACATCCTGGAAGCCATCCAGCAGCCTCTGCTCCTTGGCCACCTTAGAGGACATGGTTCCCCAGTTTGTACCTGGCATATTAAGGTCCCCCATCAACATCACTCCTTCCCTTTTGGTCCACACTGGGCAATGATGTTGTCCAGCAAACCATCCTCCAGAACATCACCCATCCCAGGGGGCCTATATACTACACCCAGCTTGACCTTATCTCCTGCTGGGGATCATAAGGTGACCCATAAGGCCTCCACGTTTCCCTCTGCCTCTTCTACCCTAGCAATTTCTATGTCATCTTTAATGAACATAGCCACTCCACCCCCTCTGCCCTCCTTTCTATCCTTCCTAAGCATAGTGTACCCCTCACGTTTAGGTCCCAGTCATGGTTTTTGTTGGCCCACGTCTCCGTGACCGCCGCCACATCCACCCCCCCTCGAACAGCATGGCCTGGAACTCTGGCAACTTGTTTCCCAAGCTCCTGGAATTTACTAACACCAACCCCCACCCCTTATCCCTGATCCCCTTTGTCGAACCCCACCCAGGTTCCTTATACTTCCATCGTCCCTCTGCTCCTCCTGAAACCTCCACCCCAGTCTGTTTCCCCCCTCCCTCCCTTGGGTTTGAAGGCTACTCCCCTCATCTGGAGGAGAGGGCTTCTGGTCAGCTCCTCCCTTATCCCTTCCCCCTCACAAGTTTAAACCCCACCTTTCTTGAATGTAGTCAGCCATCCCCTGTTATAATATACCTTCTGCTGGTTTTGGGCCTCTTTCAGATTACTATGGGCAACTTCAACATATTTTGCCAGCTTCTTTCTTAAGGAACATATATAAGACATTAGAGATTGTTTCTGAGTGGGGTTATCATCCCACATTTCTTTTATCACATGCAGTGGCCCTCTTGGCTGCCTACCATACAGCATTTCAAATGGTGAAAACCCAGTTGATGCCTGTGGCACTTCTCTGTAAGCAAGGGTAGGTTGGGTTTGTAAAGAAACTGGGCATATTGCCAGACAGTGTCCCAAAAAGACAAGCAATACATAAAATGGGTCCAGGAATGACCAGATTTGTCACAAATGCACTCCACAGGTCAGGCCCTCTGCTCCCAGAGTGCCAACCTCAGAGCGCAATAGTGTGAACAGGTAACACACAAGGTAACCCTCCTGTCTGCTTTTGGGTCCGAATCACCTTTAGTCTCAAGTTCTGGGGGGATTCAAACTGTGAACCTTATGCTAGCATTCCCAATGTACAGATTTAGATATGTATACTCTTCAGGGATTGTGGTACAATCTTTCACCAGGGGTACCAAGCCAGGCTTCCAAAATGTACCCTTAAAACTCTATAAGAGACCTTAGGTATATTCTTACCTTTTTCCAGTTTTGTAACACCATCAAGCCCTTCGGAACAGCTGTCAAACTTAACCATGTATATATCACATGCAAAAAGAACCTGGAAGACACACCCAGGCAGTATCTTGAAAAAAAGATTTTACTAAAAGATGATAAAAATATGAAAAATGTAAACACGGAACAATATATCAAAGAGCATCAGAATCACATAAAAGAAAAGCAAAGAAAACTACAGAACAAACTCCTACCAAAACACATTTAGATCTTTTCTACTTAATGTATTACCTCTATAAGTGCAATTATATCAGAGAGCTGTGTCTCTCTCTCTAGAGTCCAAAGATGGAATACCTCAAACAGTTCAGACACAAGTATTAGTTTAAACTGTGTCTCCATACCCCTTCTGTGAGTCATCTAGCTCCTCCTTTTAGAATATAAAATTACAAAAAATTATTTCCTGTCAGGAGATATTTTAAAAATTGTGACTTCAGAAGGAAAAAGACATTTCTTAAATGATGACAGTCTTTAATCAAACCTTTCCTTTGAACTGGTGGCTGGCTCCTGTTTTCCCAAGGAACATCAAAGGTTTTTACAACTCTGCAGTCCGTCATCCAGGTGTGAAATAACCAAAAGGAATCAGCTTAATGATGTCCTGTTTCTGAAGTCATAAAGTCACATTTGATTTCCACTAAAAAACAAAAATGAGGTCCTAAAAAGGCCATAAAATGCAATTTCTCAAGGAAGTTAATTACATTGCAGAGATCTCCTGGTCAGTTACATATCCTGTGACTTCACTGAAACCTGGGGAGGGGGGGGCACCCATGGAAGCACAGGCTCACACACTATATTTTTATATTACAAATATCATACAACAATCATAACCAGCTGGCCAAGCATCACAATGATTTGGATAGTAGTGGTGCGATAAAAAGAATTGGTAACACAAGATTTAACTGTTCAGTTTGTCCACTTAATACTGTACAGCTCACTTGCAAAATAAGGCAGTGATTTATGTTTTAAAAAAGGAAACAGAACTATATAATTTTGCTTACAGTCAAGTTCCTACCTGTTTTATTTTTTTTCAAAGTGCAAGTTAGAGTAGCCGTAGTTAGGGAAGAAGATGGCTTCCAACTACAGTGAGCACAATGCAGACTACCTGAAGCAGTTGTGCAAGGAGACAGAAGTCCTGCATGAGGGGAGAGCCGCCAAGCAGAACCTCATGGATGCCCTGATGGCAGCAGATGCCCAGAGCATTGAGTCACAGACTGTGACTGTAAAGGACCAAACCTTGGGTGTGGAGGGGCCAGCGGCCAGTGCAGCATCCAGATCTGGTGAGGAGGACAGCAGGGCTAGTGCAAGCCCAGGGCTACAGCAGCAGGGGAAGATCACCAGCATTCTGGAGCCAGAAGCAATCAGGCTGCAGATTGAGTTGCGCAGAATGGAGCTGGAGTTCCAGAGAGAAGAGAAGCGAGAGCAGTGAGCTGCAGCGGAGAAGAGTGAGTGAGAACAGTGAGAGGCAGACCGTGAAGAGCATGAGAACCAGAGGTGACATGAACTGGAGAAGTTATGACTCCAACCACCAGAACCAGAGCAGGTAAGTGGCTTGGGTTTAATTGGAACTACAGGATTGGGTTACAGATTAAATTCCAGATTGACAGCTGAATTTAAAAAGGGGGAGGATATGGATGCCTTTTTAAATTCCTTTGAAAAAGTTTGTATTCAGGCAAAGATTCCTAGAGGGTGCTGGAGCTTCCAGCTATCCCCATTACTTACCGGGAAAGCTCAGGATGCATTGGGTCAAATGGAGAATGAGAACAGTAATGATTACAGCAAACATAAAGCTGCACTTTTAAAAAAGTTTGATTTAACTTCAGAAGCATACAGAGCTAAATTCCGTAAGCTCAGGAGAAGCCCTGATATGAGCTACGAGGAGCTAGCCATGAAACAACGTCAGTTTTTTTTTTTAACTCTTTATTTATGAGTTTTCGACTTACAAAGAGCAGCGCTCATCGTACATATTCCAGTAGACAGTGGATAGCATACATTGTCTATTCAGTAAATTTAACAATAAACATTGTCAGAATTATAGTATATAGTTCAAGACAATATCCTCCACTACAATATCAGAAGGAGTAAATGTACAGAGAGAATAAGCTTGTAGATATATTGTACTCTCACTTCAGGGCTAATCATGAAAAAAATAAATCCCCTTCTATTCCCCAAGCTTTCCTCCCACTCGCAGACTTAAAATACTGGGGGGAGAGAACCTGTGCAAGCTGGACACTATACAGACCTATAGACTGTCTGGGCTCGGTTAAGCTAAGTTAAAACCCTGCACATCCAGAGTCTCAAAGGGAGACCATGCAGGGGGAAGAGTATTTTCTCAGAATAGATTTAAAGTCTGCAAACAGAGCTGTGCACCGTAGTACACAAATTTAAATTCCTGTCCAGTTGCAAATAAACAATTACCAGTAGGTTATTTACCATAGGGCTCTTCAAAGATCTCTAAAAATAACTTCCCACCTAACCTACAAACATTATATACTGTGAAGCATTCACTGGGCGGCCCACATAAGTGTATCTGAGGGACCTGACTGAGTTTCATTGAATAACATTTGAATCAGCTATAAACATATTGCATTCACACAGGTTCCCCTTCAGCATCCGAATCAGAAGCCACCGGCTCCATTTGAGAAAGTAATTTTTCTGTGAAACTGGAAGCTGCCTTGTGGTCAGTGAAAATATATGTCTTTTTCTGATGAATAATCTGCAATCGTGCAGGGTAGAGCATCTGAGCTTGCATTCCCTTGGCCGGTAAGGACTTTTTAATGGTTGCAGTTTTTTCTTACATTCTTGTGTCTGGGAGGCTAAGTCTGGGAAGAACCCCAGACAGCTGCCCTCCCAAACAATGTCCCCTTTCTTCCTGGCTGCTTGCAGCAAAGGGATCCTAGCCTCTGGGGTGGATAAGGTAACGATTACCATTAATGGCCGTGTAGTAGTGCCTCTTTTTGACCCAGGGCGCAGGGGGATGGTGAAGGCTTGCACAATGGTGACACCCACGTCTTTTTTTAATAGTTCCAGGTCTTCGAAGATCAAGCATTCAAGTGTCAGTAGCAATTCCACCCAACTGGCATATTGTGGTGGGAAACCTACAATCCTAACATTCTTTTGCCTCAGTCCGTTCTCCAACATCTCCACTTTTGCTCTCAGGAAACTGACATCTTGGATGAGGCCCGTGCTGATCTCGGATTGACGTTCCGAAGCTGTGTTCAGGTCAGTAATCGCCAGAATATTTTCGTCGATTTTGTTCTGCACGTCCACGAATTTCTGCTCCATAGCTGCCAATCGCCTATTTGTCTCATCTCCCGTCTCCTGTAACTTTGTTAGAGAGGGAGAATCTGCACTAGCTCTGTCGATGGTGAAGAAGAAGTTGGGCCTCCTGGTTTGCCAGAAGCATTGGTCCCCGGAGAATTAAAATAAGTCTCCAGCTCTGACAAAACATTCTGATGGTGCTTTTTTGGGCTCATTTTGTTCGCCGTCAGCTCCGATTATGTTTTTTATAAGATGAGCTAGTTTTTGTTTCCAGCTACTTATTGAAAAGAAAGAATTAGAGAGAAAAATGCAACACTTTAACGTCCATGATCAGTGCTCTAGCGCCCCCATGTCAGTTTTAAAGCGTTGGTGGGAAGCAATTGAAGCAAACTCTGTAGATAAAATTGAAAATGCTATATTGTTAGAGCAGTTTTTTTGGGCATGCCCAGCAGAGCTGAACACCTGGTTGGAGGACTGAGATCCCAAAACAGTGCAAGAGGCTGCTGAACTCTTGGACCACTATGCCAAGAGCAGACCTGCTCTGACAGCAAATGGGACGGGCATTGTAGTACAGAAAGGGAAAAGCACACCTTCAGGGCAGCTAAAACCCTCACTGCCTCCACTGAAACCAGTTAGCCCCAGATTTCTCTGAGAAAAGAAATGAATGTTGGGTTTGTAAAGAAACTGAATATATTGCCAGACAGTGTCCCAAAAGGATGAGAAATATGCAAAATGGGGATAGGAAAGAAGTGGGTTGTTTGTGTGTCCCTGGAAGCATGCCTGTGAACATGAGGGAACACGTGCACCCAGTCACTGTGAATGGCGTACAGACAAAAGGGTTAAGGGATACAGGGGCATCCCTGACATTGGTAAAAGGGGATCTGGTAGAGCCTGGTCAGCTTATACCCAGTGAATTTGTAACTGTACAAGGCTTCACTGGTGAGGAGAAAACATTGCCACTCACTAGTGTTCTCCTAGACTGGGGTGAAACGGGGAACTGTGCAACAGGTGGCAGTAGCCAGCACGTTAGCAGTTGATGTAATCCTTGGCAACTATCTCAAACAGGGGATGGTGTGTGCAGTTTTCCCGTAGCCAAGCGGGAAGGGGAAATTGTAGTTCCCTGGACCCATAGAAGCCATTGTGGAAATCACTGGGAGGCTGGTTCCCCAGACTATGTCTCCTGATATGGAGACTAATGAAAAGGGGGTAGAAATTTCCCGAGTAGCAGTCAACCAAACAGCTACGGAGGGTTACTCCAAAGAAGGAGGGGTGACCCATTGTCATAGGGTTAGGGATGACAGTGATCCTGAGTGCCCTGATGCTAGTGCTACGGACCCTAGTTTAGAGATTGAAGGGGACCTGTCCCATGCCTTGGAAATGTGTAAGGAGTTTGCAGCTGCTCAGAAAAGTGTCCCTAGTCTAGAGAAGCTGAGGGCTTGGGCAGACTCTAACAAAGCACAGGGAGGTGATGGTAAACATAAGGCTTATTGGTAGTGCTACCGCTCGCGATGCTGGTGACCTGGGTTTAGGAATGAGCCCAGGGGGCTGGAGGGCTGGCTGGGGGGAGAGGGCTGAGTGTCTGTGGACTGCTCACCTTCTCCAGGGAGGAAGGGGGGACAAGATACGGTGCTTGACTGATCCCGGGTGGAGGCCTGGGGTACAGCAAGTGCTTGGCCATTTCAGGAGGGTCAGGTGTGCCAGATGTCGACGGAGCTCCACCTTGACATCAGGGTGCATGTCACGCCCAGGAAATGGTGAAAACACCTCCTTTGCTCCGGGTAGACGTAGCGCCAGCACAGACCAAAATGGCCCCCTACCTGTCCCATGCGGCGGCCCCGATGAAGTGCCGTTAGTTCAAGTTCAAGTTTATTGCAGGAAAACTCCATTGAGCAAGCTCATTCACAAGGAGGTCCTGAGACATACGTACATTCACAATGAGGTCCTGGGACAGACGTACAATCAAATAAGTTAAGAGATTACATAATAATACACAATATACATAAAGATAAAGAGCTCCCTGGGTACACAAAGTTCATGGTGGGAGGTGGCACTGTTTATAAAACAATACATTACATACATTAGAATTTCCTCAGAGAAATTAAAGTTCCTGGAGAAAGTAACAGTAATTACATAACAATAAATAATATATTAATAAAGATTCCACCTGAGACACTGAAAGTGGTTCGAAACAGAGCTGAGGAAGTGGAGGGATGGAATCTGGGATATCATGGGGTCACTAAATTGGTGCCCTGGGGACAATATTCAGTTAAAAACAGTTACAGGTATCTTTTAGTTTAGCCATGGCTAACCTTTTGAAAAAGTTAACAGGGACAATACTGGGTAATTTCAATAAGGATTGTAGTCGATTCCAAATAGTTGGCAGTGAACATGATATAGCTCGTTTACCAAAGGAAGTACGGGTCCTAGGTACATCGAGAAGGAGAAACTCTGTCTTCCTAAGGGAGTAAACACTGTGCTCTATGTGTATTAAAGAGGATAGATATTAGGTAGCTTGTTCTGGAGAAGTTTTAAAGTCCAGGTTCCGGTGTGGACTGTCCGTCTAACGGTGAGCGAGGGCCAACCAACTAAAGCATATAGATCACAGTGATGAGTTAGGGGAAGGGAGCTGGTTATAAATCAAAGGGAGCGGTGGTAGAGAACATCTAGTTTATGGAGACTAGTAGAAGCTGAAGAATTGTAGATTATATCGCCGTAGTCGAGGGGAAGGAATGTGGCCTGAACCAATCTGGTTCTGATCTCCGCGGGAAAGAAAGATCTGTTACGGAAGAAAAAGCCTAACCTGGCTTTAAGCCTTTTAGCCAAGTCATCGAGGTGATCATTGAAGGAAAGCCTGTTGTCGAGCCAGAAACCGAGATATTTGAACTTTGAAACTATTTCCAGATGCTCACCTAGGAAAGTATTTATAAAGTCATTAGGTAGAACAAGAGTAGTAGTGTGGGAGGAGCATGGGCGAAGGATCATGGCTTTCGTTTTTTTGGCATTAAGGAGTAACTTTGCATTAATTAGGTTTTTTCCTAATTGCGCAAAGTCGGCTTCAAGGGTGTCCCTAACTCCTTCCAGTGAGGGCCCAGATGTGTACAGGACTGTGTCATCTGCAAAGAAGTGTAAATGGGACTTTGTAATCTGATGGTCAAGATTGTTTATATATAAGGAAAAGAGGATGGGGCCTAAGATAGATCCCTGGGGGACTAGCCTAGCAGTAGGTAAGGAGGACGAAAACAAATCCCCTAATTTAACTTTCTGTGTTCTGCCCGTCAGGTAGCTATTGAACCATTGGGTTGTGGATGGAGTAAAGCCAAGGTTAGTAAGGCTGTGAACTAATAGATTGTGATCTACTGTATCAAAAGCTTTACTTAGATCCAAGAACACCACACCAGTAGTTTTCTTAGAGTCCATTGCAGAGACTCAGTCATTAGTAACCTTGTCTAGAGCTGTAGTGGTACTATGATTTGGGCAAAAGCCAGATTGAAGAGGGTTTAAGATGGATTGAATTTCAATATGGTTTTTCAATTGGGTGTAGATCAGTTTTTCAAAAGCTTTTGAGAGTATGGGCAGTATTGAAATAGGTCTATAATTGTTGAGATCACAGGGATCTCCCAACTTAAACAGGGGGAGAATATAGGCAGATTTCCAACACAAGGGAACTGTAGCGGTTGAAATAGAAAGGTTGAATATGTGAAGTATTAGGCGGTAAGATAGGGGTAGCCAAGTTTTAGGAATAATGGTTCTATGCTATCCTCCCCCACACTTTTTTTGGTATCCAGGTTAATAAGTGACTCCTCTACTTCCTTAAAGCGAAGAAGGAGCAACTGAAATGAACAGGCTGGGGTATTCGGTTATGCATACATGCTATCGATGTTCCTTACTTGGGTGGTGTAAACCCCGAACCCCTGCCTTTTTGCAAAACGACAGGTGGCATGCTGTTGAAGCTGACAGCAGTACCTGGTGGGGACTGGGTTCGGGGAGGACTAGGTTACTCGGCACAGGGAACCTAGGTTTGGCTACTCTGCACAGGGGCACCCAAGTAAATCCGAACACAGGAAGCAATAACTGTAATGTCCAGAACCAGGAATGGGATTCTTCAGTGTGGCTTTTATTCACATCCAAACTGAACAAACAAAGCATAGATGGACCCCCATGGGGCTACATCCCTGGTAATGCAGACTAGAGACAACAGAACACTTCTTCACATTTCCAGCCCTCAGGCTCTGAACCCACCAGGCACACAGCCCGGACTTGCACGCAGCTTTGGGTGCACAGCCCAACTGGTACACTACTTGGGTTTTCCCCATGGCCCGGCTCCCCCGCCGGCCACTTGATCCGTGGTCCATATGGGAATGAACCAGTTTTCCTGTTGGTGGCTCCCCAAACCACCTTAGAGCCTTCAACTCCTAGAGGGAAATTTCCTTCTAGCTCATGTCTGGGTACTTCCCTCATCACTGGCCAAGTGCATGAGGTAAAGTAGAAATCCACAGAGCAAATCCGTAGAGGTTAACCTGGTTACTAAAGATGGGGGGGTCTCCCACCTCCAGCTCCCACAATCCATACCCGGCCATTTCTCTGGAAACTAAACAACTCTTTTGAAAGCTTGGCAATGTAGATTACTGGGTAGACGTATATCACATCTTCTCTACATGTCTTGACTTCCCCTATGTGCTGGACTTGAACATACTTTTACTTTTGGCTAAGCCTATTACTCTAGGCCTCCCACTACTTCAGCAGTCCAATCCCCACTTTAACACAGTTCAGGATGAAACATGGGCCCTTTAGTAAGAGCAGAACTCACCCTTTGGTTGCAGGTGCCCCACAGGCGAATCACGAAATCTTCTTGTAACCCACACACGTGGACAAAAATAAGGCAGCTTCTTTCTCCAGCAGTAGCCAGGGGGTTGCCCCTGGAATAGCAGGCAAACCTTCCTGCCCCATCCCCTGAGGGATGGGGTACAGAGACCCGAATTAGCGGTCTCCAGCACTTTAAAAAACAGCTTACTGTGTCTCTTTTTTGGCGGAAACACACACCTTTCCCTAAATGTAGCCCTATTTCAGGGCTGAGGCTCCAAGAGCCTGAGTACAGAGCTGCTGTGCTCCTCTCACAACAATCTCCAGCTGCAGACTGCTACCAACTGAACACTGACTGTTCAAACCTCCCAACATTCTACTCTAACTCCCTTCTGCAGATTCCATTGTGGCTCATGCAGCTGCAGTAGTTCTATGGTGATGTCATCCCTCAGTCTCAGCTGAGACTGAGAACAGAGTGAGGCAGTGTGAAATCCATTTAACTGGAGTTTCACAAGCTGCCTTCCCTGCCTACCACTAGGTCTTACTGGGATTCTAGTAACCCCGGGTAACATGGGGGTTACAGTGGCATGTGGAGAGGTATCAAATGCTAGGCTGGCAGTGATGAAGTGGGAATTAAGTTCTTCTAATATTTGATATGTACTTTCAATAGCTGATCCATTGATGAGGATCTTTGCTGGAACATATGGGGCAGTTGAGCGACCCTCGATTGACTTGTGGGTCTTCCAGATTTTGTAGGAGTTCCATATGGCCTGCTCTAGAGTAGAAATATAATAGCTTGATTTAGTTTCTTGGATGCGTTTGACGCAGGCATTCTTGGCTGCCCTAAATGCCTGCCAATCTAACGGGCTCCTGGTGCACCTTGCCTGGGCCCATAGTTTGTCGCGGTTTGACAGTGCAACCTTGAGTTCTGGTGTGAACCAAGGGTGTGAGTTTTTACGCATCCGAACCTTAATAGTGGTAGCATGTCTATTAACTAAAGAGGTAATGTTGCAGTTGAGGACATTAACAGCCTCGTCTACTGATTTTGCAAGGAAGAGGTCTTGCTATCTGATGTTGCTTAGATCAGTCAAATAATTGTCGGTATTAAACTTACGGAATGACTGTTTGGTTATAAATTTAGGGGGAAGGTTAACTTTGGCTTGTGATCTAGTGCAGACTACGACATTGTGATCACTCATATCATTATGAAACACCGCTGTTTGTAGGATTTTATGTGGATGAGTTGTTAAAATAACGTCTAGAAATGAACTGTTGGCTGAATTCTGGGTATTAATCCTAGTTGGTTCACTAATTAGTTAGGCTAGTCTGAGTTCGTTGCAAAGTGACTTCAGGGCGCAGCATTTTGATGATAACCAATCCAAATTGAAATCACCAAGGATTAGTGTTTCTGTGTTAGCTTTAATGATTAAAGTTTTGAGGGCGCTAAGGATATCAGTTCCGGCAGTAGGTGGTCTATATCCACCTATGATGGTAATGTTGTCAGAGGAATGGAGATGAAGCTTCAGTGAAACAATTTCAAATTCCTTGGGTTTAGATTTGGTGATAATATTACTAATTGTGTATTTTGATTTGGCATAGACAACTACTCTGCCCCCCCATTGAGCCCGCATCTGCCCTGAACAGGACATAATCCACTATATTAATTTGCTGGTCGGTTATGTTTTTGTTAAGCCATGATTTGGTGACAATGATAATATCAGGCTCAGTATGTGCAGCCCAGGCTTGTAACTGCGATAGTTTTTTAGTTAGACTCAGTATGTTAACCATCATTATTTTTAAACCAGGTGCATCTACAAATTCTATTGGGGAGGAGATCAGTGATGGGGGACCTGGATTTAGCTCAACATTGCCTGAACAGAGAAGGAGAAGTAGCAATTTCTTTAGTGAGATCAAATGCGACCTGAGATCTTTTTTCCTTTCTGACTGGGTATTCTTTGTTTTAGAGGGTAGAAACTGTATGTTAATTGTGCATAGGCTTGTGTTACAGTTTGGGACTAGAAGAAGGAGTGCTTTGAGGGACAATGGGGAAGGGAGGAGGGAGAGAGAGAAAGAAGAGGGTGATGAATGGATAAGGGGGCATGAGGACTAGTGAAGGGAAAAATGGCCAGAGGCATAATAGGTACCATTTTTCATGGCAGTGCTTGCCTGTTGTGTAATGTTAGTGTAGGATATACCAGGAACAAAGGTTAACATTAATAGGCATACTAAGGTGTAAAATGCCATGGCTCACTGTAGACCGCGTGAGTATGTAAGGGAGAGTTTTTTTTTTTTTGTTGCCAATTAGGGTAACCTATAGGATGGCTAGAAGGATAGAGGGGGCATGGCAACAGTGTATTTAAAGGAGGCCTGGGAGGGGGTGGAGGGGGTGGGTCGAAAAACCACTCTAGTAAATGCCTCAGGGAACAGTCTGCACTGAGGTGGAGGACTGGACCAATCGGCGTCTTTTCACAAAAGGTGCCTGGGATCCGATTGGTTGGCTTGGATGCCGTACCTTCAAGGAGCTTGATCCGCTTTATGGGCGGCTGCCGTCGGCTGCATGGTCACCGGAGGGCTGGTGACCGGGGATCCTGGGGCTCGCCCTGTTCAGGGGCTGCAAGTAAAGGAGAAAAAGGCAGTGATTTATAGGGAAACCCAGACCAGTGGAGGGTAAGGAGCCAGAGATCAGAGGAAAGACCAGAACAATGGGGGAGCCCTTACACCCCAAGATGGGGTGTAAGGGCCCCACCTCACCCCGCCTGGGGGAAAATCCAAGGCTACATGTGGGTACCACTGCAGGGCTCCAGGTATGGAAGGAACTGAGGCAGATGCCAGGCGCTCCCGAAGAAGCAGAGTGCAGGGGGTAGGGAAGGAGGAAAAAATAGAAAGTAAAAAACAAAACAAAACATAAGGCTTATTGGGAAAATGGACTGATGTATTCTCGGGCTGTGAAGACAGAGGAAGGGGTGATAGGCAGACAGCTAGTCGTTCCCCAGGGGTACAGTGAGCAGTCACTCAAGGTTGTGCACGATACTCCCTTGTCTGGTCATCTGGGAATTGCACACACTATGCAGCGGTTGGCCCAGAATTTCTACTCGCCCAACTTCACCCAGCAGGTGAAGGAGTATTGCAGGTCTTGTCACCGGTGCCAAGAAATAGGAAAGGCCAGTAAGAAAACCCAAGCTGCCCTAATTCCATTGCCTATAGTGGAGGAGCCATTCCAGAGGGTGGGAATGGATATTGTGGGGCCTTTAAATACCCCCAGCTCCTCCGGGAAGAGGTTCATCTTGACTGTGGTGAATTATGCCACCCGGTATCCAGAGGCAGTCGCCCTGTCCCCACTGAGGACAGACAAAGTGGCAGATGCCTTACTTGGGATTTTCTCCTGTGTTGGGTTTCCACAGGAGGTTATCATCAATCGAGGGGGTTCCTTCATGTCATACCTGATGAAATGTTTGTGGGAGAAGAGTGGGGTAGTGCAGAGATGCATGACACCTTATCACCCGCAAGTCAATGGGCTTGTGGAAAGATTTAATAGTATCCTGAAGTCAATGCTCCAAGTGTTTGCTGAACAGCATGGGAGGGACTGGGAGAAATACCTTCCCCACCTGTTGTTTGCATACAGGGAGGTGCCCCAAGAGTCGACAGGATTTTCCCCCTTCAAGCTCTTATATGGACACTGGGTACATGGGCCCCTAGACTTAATCCGGGAGGACTGAGAAGGCAGGCACAACACCCAGGGCACTCCCATAATGGATTACATCCTTAGGTTTAGGGAAAGGTTGAAGGAGCTTATGGGGACAGCCCAGAGCAACCTGGCAGCTGCCCAACAGAAACAAAAACTGTGGTACAATGACAGAGCCAGAACTCGCTCGAACACGGTGGTTCAGGAAGTCATGGTCCTTATTCCGGTCCGGAAAGACAAGCAGCAGGCTGAGTGAGCAGGACCATAAAAGTAGTTAGAAAGGTAAATGACGTGAACTTTATCATAGAGTTACCTGACAGAAGACATACAGAAAGAATGTACCATGTCAACATGATGAAGCCATATGCTAATAGGGCTGACATGGTGTTTGCAGTATGTGGTCCTGGGGAGGAGAGGGATGAAGGAGATCCCCTTCTGGACTTGCTGGAAGAAAGCAAGCAGGAGTCCTCTGTGGAGGCAGTTAAATTGTCACTGCAGCAAGCCCGGACAAGATCCAGGAAGTAAGGGAGGTTTTAGCAGACTTTGCCCCACTGTTTAGCGTCAAGCCTGGACTAACCCCCATAGCGACAGATGATGTAGAGACAGGGACACAGACGCCCATACGGTGGACAGCATATCGGGTGTCAGAGGTCATCCAAAAGGACATTAGGAGGGAGGTGGAAGAAATGCTAGATTTAGGGGTAATCCAGAGATCTCATAGCCCCTGGGCCTCACCTGTAGTCCTTGTGCCCAAACCAGATGGTGCTACTCATTTCTCTGTGGACTACTGTGGACTGAATGCAGTCACAAAGTCAGACGCCCACCTGATGCCCTGGACGGACGAACTCCTGGACAAGTTGGGAGGGGCGACATACCTTACAACTATTGATCTGACAAAGGGGTATTGGCAGGTAGAGTTAACTGACAGAGCTATGGAGAGGTCGGCCTTCATCACTCTGATAGGCTTATTTGAATTTAAAGTAATGTCTTTCAGAATGAAGAACACCTCGGCCACTTTCTAAAGGTTGGTGAACCAGGTGTTAAATGGTGCTGAGGAGTATGCTGTGGCATAGCTGGATGACATTGCCATCTTTAGTGCCTCGGGCATGTTGTAGGCTGGGGACAGCTCCATCCTAACCAAGTAAAAATAGATGTGATCAAGCCATGGCCCAGACCAGAAATGCAGAAGCAGGTCAGGAGTTTTCTAGGGACAGCAGGGTACTGTAGGAAATTTGTACCCAATTACAGTGCCCTGGCTGCTCCCCTATCTGACCTGGTAAAGAAAAAGATACCTAAGAAAATTACCAGGGAACCAGCCTGAGAAAGAGTCTTTACCAGACTGAAGGAGGCACTGTTCAGCACTCCTGTACTGACAAGTCCTGACTATAGCAGACCCTTTATAGTCCAGACTAATGCCTCAGATGTGGGTATTGGGGTAACCCTTGCCTCAGTGTTTGCGCACAGAGGTTCTTTGTCTTTTAAATAGTTTTTTTATTTTAATGGGTTCACCACAACATATCCAAGGCACACTGTCTTAGGGTAGCTGGTCCATTCCACTGGGGTGTCAAGCAGACGAGGCATACTGATGAGTCCTGGTAGGATGAAACACGTGTCTATGTTTTCTGTTAGCACCCTTTGCAAACTGTGTGAGAGGCCTTTTGGCACCATGCAATTCTGCTTAAAGTTGGACCAGCGTAACATTCTGTGGTGATTTGCATATGCAGCCCATGATGCTTTGCATTGTGTGGGCATGTGTGATTTTGTATTTCCTTGAAACTTGGCTTCCCAGCCACATGCCTTTTGGGGTAACCCTTGCCTCAGTGTTTGCGCACAGGGGTTCTTTGTACTTCAAACTGAACTGTCTTCTTCCAGAAACTATGAAAGACTGGTGAGTGGTGAAGAAGCACCCCAGACTTGAGCGTAGTGTTCTTGACAGCAAGTACAATTTGTTATTACAATTACAGTTGCTCTCCTAAAATGAAGTAAGGGGGAATGGGTTTAAAAAGGCCTCTGTACCCGAATGGAGGAGTGCACTCGATGAGGCTGGAGCGCTCTAGAGACTACAAGTATACCTTCCATCCCTAATTTATTTAGATCAGATGTGTTTTATACCTGGAAGACAAGCCCAAGACAATTTAAGTCGAACAATACACATAATAGATCACATATCCAGACAGAAAATTCCCTCACTAATAGTAAGTTTAGATGTTGAAAAAGCCTTTGACCATGTCTCCTGGTCTTTCCTGAGCTGTGTCCTTTCCCGGTTTGGGCTCCTCCAACAGTTTAGTTCTGCCTTACTCAGGTTATATGAATCCCCGAGAGCACATGTGAGAGCAAATGGCCACATATCAGAGGCAACAGACTTAAATCGAGGCACTAGGCAAGGATGCTCTTTGTCTCCCCATCTTTTCGCCCTCTACATAGAACCATTGGCCCAAATGATTAGACAACACTCGGAAGTGGGGGGATCGAACTGGGAGGAACCATACATAAAATAGCATTATATGCGGATGACGTACTTTTGTACTTGTCTAAACCAGAGAGCTCCCTACCTGCAGTATTTACCTTAATTCAAGAATTCTCAGCAATAGGAGGATATTAGCTTAACAGAGAGAAGATGGAGATACTCAGTTTTAACTATATTCCAGAAGAGACCATGCAAAGGAAGTATCCCATGCAATGGGATTTGAATGTCATAAAATATCTGGGAGTAAGAATTAGCAAAAACAATGCACAACTAGTGGAACTAAAATTATCCCCCTGTAATAACACAGTTGAAAACTGACATTGGGAGATGGTCACTTCTACCTTTGTCTCTTAATGCCAGATCTCAAGCACTCAAAATGAACGCCCTACCACGTCTTCTGTACCTTTTCCAATGTGTGCCTTGTGAAGTGATACAAAAAGAACTAGAAGCATGGCAGAGAATCTTCTTAGATTTTCTATGGGGACATAAGAGACCTAGAATACGGAGAGCAATACTATATCTCCCGAAGCAAGGGGGGTGGCATTCCCAAACCTATGGGACTACTGGGTGGCATCTCAAATGAGAGTTGCCCTCTTCTGGGGCAATGCGGAATATGAGGCACATTGGAAAAGTATAGACTTAGCACATCAGAGTCACTTCCCAATCCAGGCAGACCTTTTCTCTGATGGAGGATCAGATCATGTACAGAGGTACACAGGCACACAGACAGCACTGGCTGGTTGGAAAAGATGAATAAAAAGAGGTGAGACTCAGCGACAGCTCTGGCTATATAAATGGTGGGCCTATGATTCCCTCTTTACCCCAGCTAAATTGGACAAATGGTACCTACAGCAAGCTAGAAGGGGCTTTCATTCCCCATATCAGATGATATCCAGCTCCACCATCCTCTTGTTTGAGGCACTTCAACAGCAATATGGTTTTTCTTCCTACAGACAGGTTTCGTTACTATCAGCTTAGGGATGCAATAAATAAACACATTCAGAACATAATAAAAGAAAAGGGAACTCCCAAAAGGATTCCAATGTTTCACAAGATCTGGGGACATGGAGGGGAAAAGCATGCTATAACTTGGCTTTATAGAAATTACATAGAGGATATGGGTATCACTTCACAACAAATAGAAACCAAATGGGAACAAGACCTTCAGATCTCTCTCACTGATCAATAATGGAAGTTGATCTGGAGGAGCACATGGTCAACATCTAGCTCATTGTTCTGGAGAGACTTTTGTTGGAAATTAAGGGTTCGGTACTTCTTGGTACCCTCTGAAACAGTCCATTATGTAGAGAGAGAACAACATCTGAATGCTGGCGGAAATGTGGAGAGAGATGTGCCTCCCAGACCCATATATTTTGGACTTGCCCCACATTAACAATATTTTGGAAAGACGTAATAAAACACTTATCTCAACTATTTATACTGCAGACCAAAATAGGCCCGGAACATACAGTATTAGGTTTAATACCCAGGGAACTGAAGGGTAGAGATGAGAGATATTTATGGTCCATACTAGTGGCTGCTGCATTGAAATCAATAACTAAAAGATGGTTTCAAACTTCAGCCCCGGAGATTTCGGACTGGGTAGAGGTCCTAGAATCAATACATCAGATGGAAAGAATTACCCTAGCTCTGAGACAGCAACTTCACTGCTATCAGAATAGGTGGTCTAGATGGCTAATATATGATAAACTATAAGTGCTGTCTTACTTCCAGGACAGATAGGAAACCTAGTGGGGAGATGACTGCAGGAGGGCCCATAGGAGACTCCATACTGAACACTCTCTTTTTGTACCTAAGCTGAACTTTGGCTTAGAAATACTTAGCTGTATAATGTTTTATAAATTTGCCTGGAGATAGAAACAAACCCTAACTTACTTAAGATATGACAGTACCAAAGAGGATGCTTTCCTAGATGACTTAACCCTGATTTTAGATTATATCTGTGACTTAGTTATACTTGGTTAATTTGTATTATGTTTGAAATTTCTCTCCTGATGTTCGGAGGGAATTACAGCTGTTTTAAGAAGAACTGTAAATGATGTATGGATATCTGATGTAAAAGATGTTATCAATATAAGTCTTTGGAAATAATAAAGCAAGTATAAAAAAAAAATAATCAGCTTAGTGATCAACGGTGGGTGCAGTTCAGGAGATCTCATGCCCCTAAGGAGGGAGTTATAATAGTGCCTTAGCTGCAGATATCTGTAAAAGTCCCCACGGGGAGCCCAAACATTCTCTGTATTTCTTCAAAATTCTTAAAAAGTTACCTTGTGTATTTATGTGAGTGAGATAATTTAGGCCATATCTCTCCCACACCCAGTAGCCATGATCAAGTCGCCGGAAGTCATCTAGACTAGAAACTGGGCAGATAAGAGGCAAAAAGGGGATGAGATGGAGGGCTTTTTTAATTTAAGCTCAAATGGCTATATCATTTTAATTTATTTATTTATTTAAGACATCGGAATTACAACCCTTTGAGTCAGAGACTCATTTACAAATGCTCCACATCAAACAAAACAGTACAAGGTTACAGTAATAACAAGCAGTAGTAAAAGAGGAGAGAAAACATAACATAATGTGCCTTAACGCATTATCTAAGGGCCAGAGCATGACCCCACGTCTGGGAAACTAAGAGTATGTAAACAGTAAATAAAATGGAAGCAAGCAGCAGTATGGACTATCTACAAGTAATGCTATGAGTTAAAACAAGGTAGGTGACAAAACGAATGTCACGAAGTCAGGCAAATCAATAATTAGAGGATCAGGAACAAGGGATGGTCAGCCAGGGCAATCACAATGACGGAAGGTGAGAAGGTGGCTTCTGAGGGCCGATTTGAAAAGCCCCAGTCTTTGGAGAGAAGTAATTGACACTGGCAGAGAACTGTAGAAGGATGGGGCCTGATAGCGGAAGGACCTCTGGGCTAGGGAGGTCCTAACTCTGGGAACTAGCGGGGGGAGCGGACAGAGCTGCGGGTGGAGAGGGATGCCATAACCATGGGTTCGAAGGTAGTGTCATTGACGGGTCCAACTTGTGGTGGTATAGAGCCTGGTGATATTCATGGTGGGGGATCATAGCTTGTTCTGTCTCTGACCAATGGGATAAGTAAGTGGAGCTCTGTCTAGCCATTAGGTGTGAAAGTTTTTGCTGCCCAATAGACTGTAGGTCAGGGAGGGATAATGTTCCTCTTGATTTCAGTAAAGCTAGAACTTTCAGGCATACTCTAGGTCTTTGTCAGGCCCAGATAAACCTAGATATAATCTGATTCCACTAAAATAGTGATTGTGTAAGGGGGATAGGGACATTCTGGAACTGGTAGAGGGCTCTGGGTAGAGAAACTATTCGAATCAGGTCTGTTCTTTTGGTGAGACTCCAGGGCAGCATGCTCCAGCTAGTAAGATCGTGTTTTATTTGTATGGTTGCAAACCAAAAACTGGAGCAATCTCACCCATCTTCAAATACCACCAGGCTCTTCAAGTAAATTTTAAACTTTTATCAAGTATAAAAGCGACATGTATTGCCTGACGCTTTTCAGATACACTATCCTTCACATAGCGCTATGATTTTGACACTCAAATTTACCCTTGCTCCACATAGGTTTACTGATGTTCCTCATAATGTTCCTACATGGACTGGGTTCTGACTACCTCAAAGAGCTTCTGATTCCCTACTGCCCTGGGTGATCGCTCTGCTCAGCTGGCGAGGGATTGCTAGAGATTCCAAGAGTGTGTTTAAAATCTTCGGGGGCTCAGGTATTCATGCACGTGGCCTCTTCCCTCTGGAATTCTCTACTCTGCCAGTTACGTGAGTGCACGACTGTGGAGAGATTTAAATGTGCTTTAAAAACCCATCTTTGGCACCAAGCATTCGGCGAATGAGCGGTGTTATGATTTTAATTAATATAGTTCAGATGACTGTGTTTTAATCAAGCTGCTGTAAATGGTGTAATATGTTTGTTCTTAAACATGTTCGGTGCCTTGGTTTTGGAAAGGCACCTTAAAAATAAAGTTTTATTATTAGTATTATTATTATTATTCTCAAAGAGAGAGAAAGGATAGTGTATCCAAAACATGTCAGGGATGTGTCTTTTTTATACTTAATAAAAGCTAAAAATGTACTTGAAGGGCCTGGTGGTGTTTGAAGATGGGTGAGAGTGCTCCAGTTTTTGGTTTGCAGCTGTGATCTGTTTTAACTGTAGGGCACCACGTTTCCTTGTGCACACTTTTGAGAAGGAATGATTTAGTTGATGACTCGCCTCTGAGGCTGGGAGATCAGAGGGCTGTGGGTTCAGTTCTCACATCTGGCACTTGGGTTAATATCCCAGTACTGACACTATAGTGCAGCATGAGAGGGGTGCTGCACTTCTGAGGTGCCGTCTTTCGGATGAGACGATAAACCGAGGTCCCATTGCCTGGACTGGTGGTAGTTCAGGTGGATGTTAAAGATCCCATGGCACTTATCGAAAAGAGTAGGGGAATTTCTCCGGTGTCCTGGCCAAATTTCCCTCATTCACTTAAAATACCACCAACAGCTTAATCTGTTTCAAGGTCAGTTGACATTCATCTGTATCAACCTCCCCCGTTTATGCCTGAGAATAGGCAGGATTTGTCTAGTGCACTTACCCAGTCACCAAAAACTAAATAAATAAATAGTTGTATGGTGCATGGAGTAAAGTTATTTTTGAAAGCAGAGGATGGGTTGCAGGACAGATATATCCCCAAACATTATAGCTTGGGTAAGTCCTAATTGTATGAGAACAGGGTCCTAATAGTGGGGGAGGGATTATAATGAAAAGCTAGTACTTCAGTTTTAGTGACATTAAGGTTGTAGCCCTATACCAGGTCAGATTCATCCAGGATATGCTTTATTCTTGGTAGGGCATTCTCTGGGTCTCACAGATACAGCAGAATATTGTCTGCTTACAACGCAATTTGGTGTTCAGTGCCCCCCCGTAGTGATTCCCTGAAAGATATTCAGACTCAGAGATCCTTTGTGCTAGTGGCTCCATAAATACTGCAAATAGCAGGGGTGATAGAGGGCATCCCTGTTGGATGCCTATAAACAAAGGGAAGTATGAAGAACGGTGTCCACTAATCTTAACACATGCCTTAGGTGCAGAATAAATATTCTAGATGGCCCAAATTAAGGCCCTAGGGATCCCCACTTTCTCCAGAACAGAGTATAAGAAAGGCCAGGAGACCTGGCTGAATGCTTTTTCAGCATCAAGGCATATTAAAGCTGATGGATGTTTCTGGGTCTCCATCTCATGGATAATATGAAGGGTCTGTTTAATGTCTGTTATGGTGCGGGCACATACGAATCCTGTTTGGTCAGCCCCGATCAGCTGTGGGAGATATGTGTCTAGAGTCTATGAGCAATAATGGTCATGAAAAGTTTATAGTCCGTGTTAAGGACTGAGATTGGGTGGTAAGAAGCACACAACTGGATTTTTTTACCTGGCTTTACTATAACTGAGATGGCAGTGTAGGACCATGAAGGAAGGGGTATGTTCCCTTTCAATAGTTAAAAGTGGAGAGCAAGCTAGGGAGCACCTGAACTTTGAAGGTTTTATAAAATTCTTTTCCATACCCATCAGGCCCAGGAGATTTTAGAGTTTTTGCTCTAGAAATGGCAGCAAGCAGCTCTGTTACTATTATTGGTTGTATTAACTGCTCCCCCTAGTCCTGGGTTAAATGCAGCATTGTGAGCAATGAGATAACCAGCTATCTCCACTGATTGTACTATTTTTTCAGAGGTATATAGAGTGGAGTAGAAGGAATTGAACCCCTCAGTGATGTCATGCAGTCTAGTTAATGGTCTCCCATCTATAGGATGTTTTATGGAGGTAATTGTGGAGTTTTTCTTTTGTCTGCATGTCTGGTAAGCAAGTAATCATGTAGCCCATGGTCCCACTTTGTAGAATCTTTCCCTTAGGAAAGTGAGGACAATTTCAGTCTGCTGTCTGCACAGTTGGTCCAACTCAGCCTTGGTGTGCTATAACTGTGGAAGAACCAAATTGTCCCCTGTTTATGGGCCATTTGTAGAAAATGCAAGGAGTCCTCTAGTTGTAGCTTTCGTTCCCTGCTCTGCCTAGTCTGGGCCGTTGTGTATTGTATAATTTGTCCCCGTAAGACAGTTTTAATCGTGTCTCAATGGACTGCTATGTGGATTCTGCAGGAGGCTTATTATTCTGTATTTCCTCGATCTTGTCAGTTAGGAATTCCTTAAATTCCTGGGATTTTAGGTAATAGGAGTTTAGCCACTGCAGTGTGCATCAGTGCTGCATCCCCATACTCCAGAGGGTGACCAAGGGAGCATGGTCTGAGTGTACTATGTATTCCATTCGGGAGTCCACCAGGTATTATAAGTTTTTTATTTGAGTGTAGCATTGATCAATTTGGGAGTCAGTCTGGTGGACCACTGAGTAGTGGGAGTAGTTTCTGGAGCATGGATGCATATGTCACTAACCAGGGGAAGGAAACAACTACTGTGGGGGACTCCATTGTTAGGAGGGTAGAACTGGGGGAGGGAGGGGAGAGGGAGGTAAGGTGCCTGTCTGGCACCATGGCTTGGAGGGACAGGGAGCGAATCCCCAGGATCACAGGAGCAGTTGCACAGGGGAGGGAGCTGGATGTCACTGTCCACCTAGGGACAAATGACCTGGCTGGGAAAGGAATCAGAGCAGTGCAGGAAGAGTTTGTGGAGTTGGCAAGGGGCCTTAGACAAGTAGCACACATGGTAACCTTCGTGGAGGTACTGCCTGTCTATGGCATGGGTGAGGATAGGGTATTCCGCACCATGGGATTCAATCAGTGGTTGAAAAACTGGTACAAAGCTCATGGTTTGGGCTTTATTGGGGACTTGGGGTCCACCTGGAGGGATGCAGGCCTCAGGGTTCATTTCAGATATTTATCTCAGTGGGACACTGACCCACTGGGTATAAAAAGTAAGGGTCAAATGAAAAAAAAATATGGGTCACATTGTTCAACCGCACCCATATTCATAAAACAGCAGTTGGAAACCTGTGTAACAGTGAGCAGCTTGCCCCCAAGGTACAAGAAAAGGTGGGTCAAAATTAAAAACTGTGTGTCAGTTGTCTCAATCCCCCACCCAAAAATGAACCCTGAGGCCTATACTGGCATGATTGTCTACATCTGTCCGGGAGGGGAACCAGGATCCTAGGTGATAGGTTTAAATGCATTATTGGCAAGCATTTAAACTAGCCAAGGGGGGAGGCAGTAACAGTGCAAACATGCACCAAAAGGGCAAAAGTTTCATCCTTTCCAAAACTGACCCTTCTTTCCTTTGCCAGTGGGTCCAAATTGATGCGCCTACTCTGTAACAATATCCAAAGAAAGGGACCGTGAACTGTTCAAAATCTGCCACTGGTTGCATTTTGACCCAGTAGGTTCCTCTTTAGACCCACATTTTTACACAAGTGGGTCCAATTTGACCCATGATTTGAACCCCCCAGTGCTGTCACTGGGGGGAGGCACTGAAGAGGAGTAGGAAAATCCTAGCCCCCTTAAAAAAAGTCAGGGTAGTTAGTGATGTAAACAACAAGATAAAGAAGGGCAGGGGTAAATGCAGAAAAAGGCAAATGTAGTAAGGACAGGGATGGGGCAAAAAGGGTAAGGCCATCAAAAAATGGCGGGTAATAAGTACCAGTGCCTGTAGTCTAGGTAACAAGCTCCCTGAACCGGTGGCCTTGATGGAAGAGGGATGCCTGGATATCATGGCAGTCACAGAAACATGGTACACAGAAAACCATGACTGGGATGTCAACATACCAGGGAACACAATCTACAGGAGGGTCAGGGAGGGAAGAAGAGGAGGAGGAGGAGGAGTAACTTTCTATGTAAGGGAAGGGATCAAAGTAACAGAATAAAAGGGCAAACAGGGAGGAGAGGAGGCACTGTAGGTCACCCTGAAGACTGGAAATGGCACCATAGTCCGCACAGGGGTTCAGACCCCCCTGTCTCAGGGGGGAGGAAATGGATAAGGAAATAATAGAAGGCATCCTTAGGATGGCAGAGAAAGGGGATATATTGTTGATGGGGGACCTGAATATGCCAGATGTTAACTGGAGCACCTTTGTTGAAGCCACATCCAAGAGCAGGGCCATTCTCGATGCACTACAGGAGGCATGCTTCAGACAGCTAGTGTTGGAACCATTTCAGGAGGGAGCAATCCTAGACCTGGTGCTCTCAAATGGGGATGGGGAGAGGATCTCAGATCTAGAAGTGTGTAGCCATCTGGGAACAAATGACCACCAAACAGTGTGGTTCACAATAAACTCAGCTGTAGAGTCAACCCATACAAAAGTGAGGGTACTGGACTTCAGGAGGGCTGTCTTTGTCAAAATGAGAGAGTGCCTCAGAAAAGCACTAGCAAACATGCAAGAAGGAGGGGTGGAGCAACAATTGGGAAACATCAAAACTACCATCACAGAGGCAACAAGCTTTTGTGTGAAGCAAATAAATAAATCAAAACAAAAGAAAAAAACACTATGGTTCTCAAAAGAGGTGGTGGGAAGGTTAGGGAGAAAAAGATGGCATTCAGGAAGTATAAGTAAACTCAGAAGGAGCAGGACAGAGAACTGCACCAGTTAAAGTAGAAGGAAGCAGGGAAGGCAGTTAGAATAGCAAAGACCCAAACCATGGAAAAGATAGCCACCTCGGTTAAGAAGGGGATGAAACCTTTTATAGGTACATTAGAGAGTGAAGAAAGACAAAGGGAGGCATAGTGAGGCTAAATAAAGGGAGGGTGGTGGGTAGAGAGGGACAGTGAAAAAGCAGGGATACTGAATGAATACTTCTGCTCAGTATTCACAAAAGAAGAGGAGGTGGAGGTACCTATTCCAATCTTTAGAAGCACTCTGTATAGGTGACTCAATACCAGTCCTTTTATGGAAGAAAGGGTTCTGAAAGAACTCCTAAAACTGAAGGTGGACAAAGCAATGGGGCCTGATGGGATTCACCTGAGAGTTCTAAAAGAACTAAGGGGAGAACTAGTGACACCGCTAACTACCCTTTTTAACAAATCATGGGAGGATGGTGTGCTGCCTGAGGACTGGAGGAGGGTGGATGTGATTCCCCTTCACAAAAATGGGAGCAAGATGGAGGCAGGAAACTACAGACCTGTCAGTTTGACCTCAGTAATTGGGAAAATGATGGAATCAATTCTGAAGGAAAGAGTTGTTGAGTACCTAGAGGCCAGTGGGGCACAGGACCCAAGGCAGCATGGATTCACAGCGGGAAGGTCATGTCAGATGAATCTAATTGATTTCTTTGACTGGGTGACCAAAGTAGTAGACCAGGGAGGGGCTGTGGACATGGCCTACCTAGACTTTAGCAAGGCATTTGATATAGTCCCACATGAAAGATTAACAAACAAATTAGCTAGTCTGGGAGTGGGTTTCAGGGTGGTAGCCTGGGTAAAACAATGACTCGACAACAGGACACAGAATGTAATAGTACACAGAGTCTACTCAGAAGAAAAGGGGGGTTACTAGTGGGGTGTCACATGGTTCAGTACTGGATCCTGTCCTTTTTAATATCTTTATAAGTTACATTGCAGAGGGACTAGAAGGAAGAGTATGTCTCTTTGGAGACAACACAAAGATCTGCAACAGAGTTGATACACGGGGGTAAAAAGGATGACAAGGGACTTGGCAAGATTGGAGGAATGGTCAGAAGTATGGCAGCTTAGATTCAATTCAAAGAAGTGCAAAGTAATGCACCTGGGAAACAAAAACCCAGGGAAAGAGTACACAATGGGCAGGGAAGTAGTAACAACAACCAAAATGGAAAGGGACCTGGGGTAATCATATCAGATGACTTAAAGGTTAGCAAGCAGTGTGAGAAGGCAGTAGGGAGGGCTGGAGAAATACTGGGCTGTATAGGGAGAGGCATAACTAGTAGAAAACAAGAGGTTATCCCTCTACACAGACAGTTGGTGAGACCCCATCTGGAGTACTGCGAGCAGTTCTGGAGATCCCGTCTCCACAAGGACATAGACAGGATGGAGGCAGATCAGAGGAGGGCAACTAAAATGGTACAGGGTCTGCAACAGAAGCCATATGAAGAGAGACAAAAGGAGCTTAATATGTATACCCTTGAGGAAAGGTGGCAGAGTGAGGACATGATATAAACTTTTAAGTACCTCAAGGGAATCAACAAAGTTCAAGAGGGTAGCATCTTTCAGAAAAAGAGATGTGCAAGAACAAGGGGACATAATTTGAAGATGGGGATAAAGACCACTTGGCCTACCTAGTCTGCCCATTTCCCTACCAACTGGATAAGCTGCAGATCCTAGTTAACCAACAGCCTACTTCTTCCTACCCCCCCCCAGCAGAATTGCCTTATGTCTGTCCCATGCATTCTTGAATTCCTCTACTGTGTTTGACCCCACAACCTCCTCAGGAAGGCTTTTCCATGCATCCACCACCCTCTCTGTGAAAAAAATACTTCCTCACATTGCCCCAGTATATGCAGCATTCCATGTATTCCTAATTCTGCTTCCCTGTCCCCCTCCCCCAGTAACAAGGATGGGTCTCCAGCCATGTTCCAGATCTCCCAGCAGCTGTCATGCTACATGACATGTGGAATAACTGTATGTTAAAGCAAGGTAGACTTAAGTTTGTGTAGCTCCCATACCCATCTCCTGACAGTGCTATGGCGGCTGTGCATCCCAACAAGCAGTATCAAGTGGGATCTAAAATGGAGGAGCATGGTCTCCATATCATTCTGTGCCCACCTTCCCAGCCACACGCTTCCTGATGCCCAGCCCATGCAGTTGCATTTATAGTTGTGGTATTACTAAAAGGCCCCCTTACTCAAATTGCTTCCATAACTCAGGAGGCAGGATTATATAATGGCCTCTGGGAAATTAGGCCTGAAAGAGAGTAAGAGAACAGAAGGAGAGAATGTGTTAATGCACAGCAATAGTCTTAAGTCATTTGCAGCAGTTAGAGCAAATAGTGCATAAAGCAACAGAAGACTTATCTCCATGGAGATCAACATTCAGGTCTGTGTAGGCAAAAAGCAGTCCTCTCAGTAGTAGTGTGCACCCGTCCTGGGGTTGTCATGCAGGGTCAAAGTTCCTCTTCTATTTTAGGCGGTAAAATTAGTCTTGTCCATGAACACGACCTCATCTTCGTGCCAACTCTAATCCATGGAATTCAGGAGGTTAAACCAGTCAGAATACAAGAAAGCAGAGAGTCCTCCAGCTGAAAGGAAACCAAGCATGAGGAGTCAGTGTGGCGAGGTAGGCCTCTGCTGGGAGGTAGATGGGGTGGGTGGGTGTTGGTTCCTCAAGGTCTCTGAAATTTGCTGAATAGCCTTAGCCCCCTGTTGGCATCAGTCCTCCCATTGACCCTCCATCCGAAGGTGCTGGGAGAGCTTAGCTGCAAAGGAAGTCTTTACTGGGGATTGGTGCTGAGAGACATCTGTGTTCCTTTTCTTCAGTTCTTCCACCACAGCAGCTGCCAACTCAAAGGAGAGGGTCCCCTTTGGAAAGAAAACCATCATTCTGGTGGGGGTAGGGGTTCAAAAATGCAAACTTGCATTCTTCAAGGCCTTCATTATTGGAATGCATGCCTTATACCTTGTCATCACATAGCAACATCAGAGGTTAGAGGACAGGGAAGAATTTATCTTGTTGGCAGTTGCTGTGGAGGTCCTCCCCCTGCAACAGAGCGGAGACCTGCAGTGAGCAATTTGCGATAGTGCTTTGCAGCATCAGGGGTAAAATGGTAGGAACAGGAACAGTACTTTCCAAGTTATAAATCTGCAGTGAAGTGGAGTAGTCATTTCCATACACAGTTCTGGACTAAAAATATATTGCGGATTACGAAACTGAAATTTACAGCAATAAGTAATCATTACTGTTTATGTTGGGTACTAAGGAGCTATACTGGGCACTTGAGTTGTTTTTTGGGAGCCACTCAGAAAAAAGCAGCATGGGGTGCCTTATTTAAAATTAATCAAAAGTCCTTACATGCTGTAGTACCAGAACAGTGAGTGACTTGGAGATAGTGGAGATTATCAGACCACCAATGGACCTATGCTATTAGCTTGGAATCAAGTTATGCTACTTTCTCAACTCAGTCTTTGGGTTATTTTTTAGTAGTTAATCTGAGTTGGTGGGCTACACCCCAACAACCCAGTAAAAAAAGGGGGGGTGGGGCAAAGCCCCCCAACTCAAACAAGCTCACAACCAACATTAACAGTAAGCAGAAGCATGCGCTGTAATCACGAACAATTTACGCTACATGTGTAGCACTCATCCGATAATCTCCAGTATTGCCAGTGACTTTACGTTCCGCCTCACATGTTGTAGAACCAGAACAGTAAGTGTCTTTACATTCCAATTTTTAGAGCTGTAGGCAGAGCCTACAGCCCTTCTGTCACCGATCAGACTGTAGCTCTAAAACAAGTTTTCATGGAACTTCCTTTTTAGACATTTGGATGTATTCCTCCATAGCTGAAAAGTAGTGAACTCCCCCTCTTATTTTTGCTATTTGCTGCTCTATGTTAAAGACATCTGAATCTGAAGGGGGGGGGGTGCTACTGTATTGTACCGCAGAACTTCTCAGGATATTAACAAAAAAACATTTTAAACTGCTGTTTCTATCATCTGTCCAGCTCAGTCTAACAGATTTGTTCTATTTCTTTCACCAGTCTAGGGGTTAACTCATTTTTGTTGGCTTTTGTGAAAGCAAAAGTCAGACTCAGTGTTACAGACAGTGCAACTGCGGTCTGTTTGCTGTCATTCCTTGGGCAGGACAGGTTGCACGCAAGTGCACACGCACACACGCACACACACAGCATTTACTCTGACTAAATAAATTCAAGAGGACTGATTTAGTAGCATGGCAGTGTTTTTATCATATGTGCAGCTCAGTCTAATAGATTTAGTCTACTTCTTTCAGCAACCTAGGGTTAACTCATTATATGTTGTCTGGAATTTACACACACACACACACACACACATCAGCATGCACTCTAAGTAAATTCAAAGAGGACTGAGTAAGTAGCATGCCAGTTTTTGATGTCAGTGCTCCCAGATCTACAGGGATTTCCATATTTTACAGGATTTATGGGTTGAAAACTGGATAGGGAAGGAAAACTACATTAATTTATTTATTTATATGGGAAACTGCTGCCCAAGATTTAAAGCCCAGATGTAGTAAATTTAAAACAAACACTTATTCACATTAGATAAAATGTCTCAAGCTGAGTATGGTGGAGCTTTCCTCGAAAGCCATCAATTACTTTCACAGCAAGGGCAATGCCTGTTTCACAAAGATAACAGATAAAGAGCCTGTCAAGGAAGAGATGTCTCTGGATTTATTTGAACACCTGCCAAAAAAGGTTTACTGTTCACTGTTCAGGAAAAAAAAGCACCTCTTGTTCTCTTGATTTTAAGCACATGTATAATTGTCTGGTAGCCCACCACTTTCCCATCCTCTGAAATAACCACACAACTCAGGTCTTGGAGGAAGTGGCCACAGCCATGTATTTATTGAAATAAATCACCAGCTTTTAGGAGTAGCGTGCGCTGCCAGGAGGATAGGCAGCCTTCATGCAGGCTTCCCACATTCTTGCTCCCAATTCTTGGGCCACCCTGGTGTGGGCCTGCTGACTGATGTACCTCCTGAGTTGAAACCTCTTCGACAGGAGTGGGGAAGGTCATATGGCCCAGTGTCCTTGCGGCCGGCCACATCTGGTGCCACTGTGCCTGAGGAATAATCGAATGGAAGGGAAAGAAGGGAGAACTGCTAGTCCTCAGCTCACTTGACCCCCCCTTTCCCCACCCTCTATTGAATGCCACTGCCTCCTAGCAGCCTTATGGGACCTCCCCTCATGGCGTTGCCATGATATCTGTACTTCCAAGGGGAGATCCCCTTCATTCCTTCCATGTCCAGGAGGGAGGCTCAAGACAATTGGCCAGCTGCTGCGATGCCTTGCAGCCTCTTTATTATCTGATTCCTTATGTTCCCATATGGAATTATAAAAAAGTGGCCGACCGCGGCTCAGTGATTGAGTTTCCGCTTGCGATGCCAGCGACCCAGGTTGGGGAGAGTCCGGGAAGCTGGAGGGCCGAGCAGGGAGAGGGCTTGGCGTCCTAGGGACTGCTCGTCCTCTCGGGGAGGGAACCAGAGCCTGGCTCTTGACTGACCTCGGGTGGAGACCCGAGGTGTGCAAACGATGGCAGAGAAAGAAGGGCGGCGTGCCAGACGCGGTGCTCAGTGCCTTGACATCAGGGGACATGGCACGTCATGCAGAAAGAACACCGGAAAGCACCTTGTGGTCTCCGTAGCGGAGCACTAGGCCCCCGACCCTCAATGCCCTGCCTGCCCAGAGACAGCATCCGACGGAAAATTTCGGTAGTCTCGGTGTATAGGGCCCCCACCTGCATCTCACCTGGGGGTAAAACCAAGGCTCCATGGGGATGGACTGCTCTGGTCTACAGGCAGGTAAGTGAGGGCTGAAAAGCGTCAGAGTGACTCCGAAGAGAGGGGAACTAGAGAGGAGAAAAAAAAAAAAAGAATTATAAAAAAGTCAAAACAACTGAGAAAGAAGTTTGTAGGGCACAACAGTTGAGTTTTTCTTGTGTTTTGTGCCACTAAGTCCAGCCAGTGGAACATAAATGTATCGTCTGTGGTTAGAATGAGCAATCTATACAGTAAGAAGATCTGAACAGTAATATTTTTATTTACTAGTGATGTAATCTTACATAATTAATATAAAAGGTCCTGATCAAACAACTGGAAACAGAAGACTGTTTTTTTCTCATTTTATAATATGACATGCTGAGTGTGTATTTAGTTGCAGGGTCAGGGCCTTGAAGAACATAATAACATGTATGTAATTCATTCAAGATTCCATCAGGTGGTCAAAAAAAAGTCTGAGAGAATTTGTGTAAAAACTAACAAATGAAAGATGCAAAAAAATAGCATCTGTGTATATGTGTATATTTATTTATTTTTTTTTTATTTAGCTTTTGTTGACCGGGTAAGTGCACTAGACAAATCCTGCCTATTTTCAGGCACGACCCGGGGGGAGGGGGATACAGATGAATTCCAACTGACCTTGAACCAGATTAAGCTGTTAGTGGTATTTTTAGTGAATGAGGGAAAATTGGCCAGGACACCGGGGAAATTCCCCTACTCTTTTCGATAAGTGCCATGGGATCTTTAACATCCACCTGAACTACCACCAATCCAGGCAGATGGGACCTCGGTTTAACATCTCATCCAAAAGACGGCACCTCAGAAGTGCAGCACCCCTCTCATGCTGCACTACAGTGTCAGTACTGGGATATTAACCTAAGTGCCAGATCTGGGAACTGAACCCACAGCCCTCTGATCTCCCGGCCTCAGAGGCGAGTGTGCTACCTACTGAGCCACTGACACTGCTATATATATCTATACACACATATATATATATATAATATGCAAAAAACTTTGTTAATGCATCATTTAGGGTTAAAACACAAAAAGTCAGGAAATGAGACCTTTAGAGTTGTCCCATTCCCCCCTTGTGGGCCCGCCCATAATCCCGAGATTGACAGCTGACTTGGTGTGTCATTGGGGTTGTGAGGCCTAAATGTCACCCCATTCCATCTGTAATCATATTCACAAGCCACAGTAAAGAAGAATGGGGTGACATTTAGGCCTCACAACCCCAATGACACACCCAGCCTGCTGTCAATCTCAGGATAATGGGTGGGCCCATGAAGGGGGGGATTGGGCAACCCTAAAGGTCTTCTTTCCTGACTTTTTGTATTTTACCCCTAAATGATACATTAACAAAGTTTTTTTGCATAGAGTTTCCTTACTTTTTGAGAAAGAACAGAAAAGTAGAAAGTTGCACAAGTTGATGGGAGCGCGGGCCTTTTGGGCCCTGTGCTCCCACCAACTTGCAAATTCCTGCCTAAAATAAGAGTACAAGTACTCAATATCATATGTATTGCTGGCAGCGCCTATGGGTGAGAGCGTGGGGCCCACCACCTTGAAAGAAAGCAAAGTGTCAGTCATCAGAGTGGCATAATTCAACACCTGTTTACATGTCAGACACCTAACCAGTACAAATTACCTCCATGGCAGTAATGCTAGGCACCCTATAAATGTGAAGACAGTACCACAATGCAAAACACCATACACAAAACATAAAGTGTGTCACACAATATGGGTGCAGCAAATTAATTTTCTAACACCTAAACACCATAATTTACATGGACAGCACATCCCTTCAACACACTCCAAATTTCAATGTGAAAGACCAAACTGTTTCTGAAATATAAAATGTGTGAAAGTTTCAGATTTTCATTCATTGCACTGGCAGAATTCCACACTTATTAAAATTTTACACACCTAACAACTGAAAAGTACATTCATGGCAGTAAGGCCAGCTACCCTAGTAATTTCAAGCCACTACCATCATGGAAAACACTGTCCACAAAACGTAAACTGTGCCACGCAATATCTCTGCAAAAAATGTATTGTCTGACACCTAAACACTATAATTCACATCTACAGGACATGCCATCAACACTCTCCAAATTTCAAGTTAAAAGACCAAACCATTTTCGAGATATTTAATTTGAAAATTTTTTAAAATGGTGCTATCTGGTCTCTCCAAATCTGGCCATCTAGACCCTCCCTTGTGACCAAAGATCGCAATCAAAGAATCTCATGATCAAAGAATTTGCAGACTCAAGATCAAAGAATTTGCAGGCTCATGATCAAAGAATGAAAAATGTTAAAACTCAATTTTTAGAGAAAAATAAATGAAACCACAGCCATGACTCAAAAGAATGAAGGCCCCTGAGCAGATCACACCCTAGTTTACCTTTAGAAGTGATCCCTGTGCTGAGAAAATTGAATTTTTCATGTGGCCATCTAGTCGCGCCCCCTTGCGATCAAAGATTGCGGTCAAAGAATCTCACAATCAAAGAATTTGCAGACCCGCAATCAAGGAATTTGCAGGGTTGCGATCAAACAATAAAAAATGTTAAAAGTCCATTTTTAGGCAGAAATGAATGAAACCACAGCCATGCTCGATAGAGCGAAGCTCCCTGAGGAAAACCCACCCTCATTTGGCTTAATAAGCCACCCCTGAGCTGAGAAATACATTTTTTCAAGTGTCCATCTAGTCATGTCCTCGCGATCAAAGATCGTGGTCAAAGCATCTCGCAATCAAAGATTTTGCAGGCTCGCGATCAAAGAATTTGCAGGCTCGCGATCAAAGATTGTTAGCGAGCCGTGATCAAAGAATAAAAAAGTTAAAAACTCTATTTTTTGACCATTTTGAAAGAAACCACAGGCATGGCTCGATAAAGGGAAGACCCCTGAGCAAAACCCACCACAGTTTCACCTCAGAAGTTTGCCCTGGGCAAAGATATTTGAATTTTTCCGACCGCAAACTGAAAACAAGATGGCGGCCGTCATGATCAAAGAATTCCTCACGATCAAAGATTCTTTGATTGCGAGCCTGCAAATTCTTTGATCATGAGGCAGGACTAGAAGGCCAAAACCCCATTCTTCTTTTGCAACATAACCATATAAATTTTCCCATTGACATAATGGGAACTTAAAAGTTTAATAACTTTTGAATGGATTAATATTTTTTCACCAAACAAAAAGTGGCATGTTCCTTGACCCAAGCTCTTTCAGATGAGCCAAGTCACAGAGCAGCATGCCACATGATGGCCATGCAGCGCCATGTACAAAATCAAAAAAACTGCCCACATAACTGACAAAAGTGCATTTTCAGCATTTTGATGAGCAAAAACCGAAGTCTGACTGAAATTAAATTTGGCAGATCAAGAGATTTACTATGCCCCACTGCGCATACCAATTTTCATGAAAATCCGTTGAACAGATCCAAAGTTATTAACATGCAAAATTTTGAGCTTAACATAGAAGTGGCTTCATAACTCTAAATATAGGGGCGCGACCGCACCTCTATAATATATTCCATGTCTGAGCATAATGACATGCTACAGTAAAGGAGAATGGTGTGATATTTGGGCCTTATGACCCCAATGACACACCCTGGCATCTGTCAGGCTGTGGAAGATCAGGGTGGCATGTGTAAGGGGGGTTAGGGGTTCAACCTTAATGTCTCATTTCCTGACTTTTTTTGCTTCAACCCTAAATGAAGCATTAATGCATTTTTTGCATAGAATTTCCTTACTTTTGGAAAAAGTATAATATAAGTAGTAAAAAATACATATTGGTGGGAGTGTGGAGCCCAGCTCCCACCAAATTGCCAATTTTTGCATAACAATATGCATCTCGGCTCACGCTTCCACTTACGCAAAGCTACGGAGCCATGCAGCAGCACTATAGGGCACCAAACCCTTGTAACAGTAATTTGCGCATATCTGATGGCAGCTCCATCCAGCTCCACCCTCCCCCCCATTGCTGACTTCCGATGACCTGGGCTTGTTCCTGAACCTGTGTCACCGGCATGGGTCGAGGTAAGGCGCCAGTGCCTCAACCCTCTACACCACTGGGCTGACCGGCTCCACTAGCTTTTTAAATCCCAATACTGGCTCTGTAGTGCAGCATGGGGGGGTGCTGCACTCATGAGGTGTTGTCTTTTCTGTCTACCTGTTTAGGTGTATGTTAAAGATCCTATGGCACTTCTGAAAAAGAGTAGAGGAATTTCCAAGGTGTCCTGGCCAAATTTCCCCCATTCACTAAAAATACCACCAACAGCTTAATCTGGGTCAAGTAAGGATTTATGCCATGTTATAATTTCAGTTAGTTACCATCTGTACCCCTCCGTCACCCCTGAAAAAGGGACTTCTAGTCTTAGTGGGTCTACCTGGTCAACAAAATTCAACAAATAAATAAATTCCCCCATTATGCCTTATGGAGTCCCTATAAATCCAAATCATTCTGAGGCCATCTTGGCATATAATTTTAATACCTAACAGCAAATTGGAGCCCTTTTCCTGATAAAAGGCTGCCAACATATTAAATTTAAATAAACAACAAAGTCACAAATAAGGAACTAGTGGCTTATGGAACAATCTACAGGGAGGCTGCCCCACCAGTGCAGCGGCTCGATTTCTGCTTGCGATGCCAGCGAACCGGGTTCAGGAATGGACTCGGGTTGTCGGAGGGCTGGCTGGGGGGAGAGGAATCAAGTGTCTCAAGACTGCTCTCCTTCTCCGGGGGGAGGGTGCGGGATGCCGCTGGTGCAAGGGGGGCCCCTGGTGGAAGCCAGGAGTGCCACAAGCATACAGCGCCACAAGGTAACTAGGCGGAAGGATGGACGCTAGCTTCATTGTATGTTCCTGCCCCCCTCCAGAAGGAGAAAAACCAAGCCTGCCTCCTCTCTGCCTATATGACGGCCTCTCCTTGGCTGCAGTCGGCTCCCCAGGCCAACTCCCACCCTATCCCGTTGTTTGTGGCACCTTAAGGGGTGGGTGC
This sequence comes from Neoceratodus forsteri, assembly GCA_016271365.2. Classification (NCBI taxonomy): domain Eukaryota; kingdom Metazoa; phylum Chordata; order Ceratodontiformes; family Ceratodontidae; genus Neoceratodus; species Neoceratodus forsteri. The sequence goes on from CM057457.1 coordinate 315,412,574, forward strand.
CATGTCTCCGCCCTGGGGGGTAATCCAGGAGGTTCTGGGAGAACGGCTCATGGGGATGCAGCAGCCGAGGAGTCCATGACCGGGCGGAGGGCTGGCAGAGAGAGAGAGAGAGGAGTGGCGCAAAAAGAATAAATAGAAAAAAAAAAAGAAAAATCTACAGGGATTTATATAGGGATTTGATGCTGCATCTACAGGGAAAATACAGGAAAATGAGGGCTTGTTACAGGAAAATGGCTATTTGGATCTGGGAGCACTGTAATGATTGTAACTAAACAGCACTATATGGCACAAACAAGGAAATAACTTTGGTCATTTGGTAGCTCTTCACAGCCCTATCGACTCTGGCTAGACTTTGTTTCAGAAGGCATAGCAGCAAGCCAGCCCAGTAGTGCAGAGGGCTGAGGCACTGCTACCTTACCTCACACTACGCCAGTGATCTGGGTTCAGGAATGACCTCGGGTCACCGGGGTGCTAGCTTGAGGGGGAGGGTTGGAGCAGCATTGACCCAAGGCTCTCTCATCCAAGAAGTGGATGTCCGCCCATCCTTAGTCCTGCTCCCAGCGGGTGGAGGGCCAGTGGGCGCATAAGCAGTAATGGGCAGTGGTAAAAGCCAGGGGAGGGGAGGGGTGGAAAGGGCCTCCGAATCCTGGCATGTATGTGCACCTCCACGCACATACACACACGTGTATGCCGTGGCCCTGGGAGGGGTGGGAGCAAAAATAAATACAAAAAATATATATGAAAAAAAAAAGGCATAGCAGCATCAGAGTGTAGATGACAGGGAAGGATTTATCTTGTTGGCAGCAGAGAGGAGAAATATATATAAAATATAAATGGAATGCAAGCAGAATTGCACCTATTATGTTTTTTAGTGTTTTCTTTGAGGCATCAGTGGCTATTTAAAATGCATAAAAATGCCTTACATGCTGTAGAACCAGAACAGTAAGTGACTTTACATTCTGCCTCACATGCTGTAGAATCAGAACAGTAAGTAACTTTACATTCCAATTTTTTCAGAAGGCATAGCAGCATCAGAGGTTAGAGGACAGGGAAGGATTTATCTTGTTGGCAGTTGCTGTGGAGGTCCTCTCCCTGCAACAGAGTGGAGATCTGCAGTGAGCAATTTGCGATAGTGCTTTGCAGCATCAGGGGTAAAAGGGAAGGAATAGGAACAGTACTTTCCAAGTTATAAATCTGCAGTGGAGTGGAGCTGCAATTGCCTTACACAGTTCTGGACTTAAAATATATTGCAGATTACGAAACGGAAACTTACAGCAATGAGTAATTATTACTGTTTGTGTGGGGCACTAAGGAACTACACTGGGCACTCAAGTTTTTGGCAAACCCTCCCACCCGTCCTCCAGTCCCCCCACCTCATATATTAAATGCTCAGTTAAAAGGGGTGGAGCAACTAGGTACCACCTATAGGTGGTCCTTGTAAATTCAAAAAAATATTTAAAGCTATAAGGGACTGCTGTTTTAGGGATCTAAATGACATTCTGTAAACATTACATTGCAAAGCTGTTTTTGGCTGGGCATAAATTTTTGTGAGAAAAATAAAAGGACAGAGGGATAAAAAAGTGCATGATAATCTTGGATTTAAGAAAATATTAGTAACTTTTTAATTACAGTATAACTTAGATAGTATATACATCTTTTTAGCTATAATATTCATTGTATTGGTGGAACATGAACAAAACTAGAAATGGACGAAGGGAGGATGCATGGGGGTGTGATGGGCTTCCTTCTGAGAGTGTGGGGGATGCTGGTGGGCAAACAGAGATGGGTAGGATTGGTAGGCTGTAACAACTGCGGAGTGCCAATCTTTCTTAGAATTTTGTGGAGAGTGGGGGGGTTGTTTTGGTGTAGGCAAATAATGCAGCTTAAAAATTAGATCAGAGGTCTACAGGAGGCACCAAGGAGGAACCATCAGGCTGCAATGGATAACAACCCATAAGGTGGAGTAGGTAGATGGGAAATTGAGGAGGAAAGACAATTAAAACCAATAGGGGGAAGGAGTGGGAAAAAGGTGGCGGATAGGGAACCAAGACAGGGGGACACAGGTCAAGGGTCAAAAGGGAGCAGAAAGGGGAAGAATGGAGGATGGGGAAGGAGGAGATAATGGACATAGAAACAGTAGTGAGGGGGGCTGGTAACAGGATGCAGGAAGTATGTGGTAGTGAGGGGGCATTGAAAAATCAATTTTCAGTACTGGCAGGGCTGAGTGATGTGACAGAGGGTGCGATTAGAGGAGGAACTAAAAATACACTGGAGGAACATGGAATGGGCTGGGATGATTCAGCAGGGACAGAAGGGGCAACAGCTGTGCTGCAGGATGAGAGAGAGTCTGGGGGAAGGTGGTGGAATGAAGGGAGAACAGGGAATATGTCTCATGGAAAAGAGGGTGGAATTCTAGTGCTGGGAGACTCAGTACTAAGAGGAGTCAGATGGGGAAGCAAGGGAGAGAGGCATAGTCACATATGAGTGGAGGCCATGCCAGGAATGACATATCTGATCATAGGAAACTCCATGATTCGGGGAGTTGATATGTATCTCCAGCCAGGGGTAATGGTCAGATGTCTCCCAGGTACATCAGCATGGAGAGACACTGACCACATTGCTAAAATTGTTCAGGAAGTAGGAGAAAACATTGATGTCCTGGTACACATAGGAACTAACGATCTCGCCAGCCGGTCAGTTGTGGAGACCAAGGAACACCTGACCAGGCTGGATGACGAACTATCATCCATTTCATCTGACATCTCCTTCTCTGAGATCCTGCCAGTCTGGGAGAGGGGGACAGATGGACGGAAGGTCAGAGAAGGGGAGATAGGGGAGCTAAACATGTGGCTCAAGGGCTGGTGCCAGGAAAAAGGACACAAATATGTAGGGAACTGGCAACAGTTTTGGGAGTGAAAGTTCTTTAAATTTGATGGACTGCATGTGACTAAGGAGGGAGTCAGTGCATTGGGGCAGAAGTTTGATGTCTTTGCAGAATATTTAAACTAGCAAATGGGGAGAGGGGTGCAGCACCCGATACGTCAAATGGGAAGAACCCCCCCCAGCCAGTGGTCAAACAAGAGTTCAACATGTTTGTAGTTCATTTGCATCACCAGGTAAAGAAAAAGGTCTGGCTCCCCATACGATGCACAGGGGAAACGCCGGACCTCGCCCAACAACTAACACACCAAAATCTGACCAATGGAAAATCACGTACACAAATGCTCACAGTCTGGGAAACAAGATCCCAGACCTACAGGCAATAATGACAGAGACTAAACTGGACATAGTATCCATTAGCGAGACATTGTTTACCAGTAACCACACTTGGGAGACTTCAGTACCTGGCTATGTACTGTTCAGAAGAAACCGAGGTGCAAAAAAGGAGGGCGGAGTGGCACTTTATGTCCATGAAAATATCAAAGCTACAGAAATTCAGAATACACATAAGGAGTCAGAAGAATTGTGGGTCACCCTGGAAACAGGAAATGGGACAGCCATACGAACTGGAGTTGTGTACAGGCCTCCAGACCGGGGGAGGACATAGACATGTTACTGTCAGAAGATATACAAAATATGACAGCTAAAGGGGAGGTTCTGATAATGGGGGACTTCAACATGCCAGATACAGATTGGTCAATATCAGCAGGGACATCTGCCAGAACTAGACACATGGTGAATTCCCTGCAGGGGGAGAGCCTCAAACAACTGGTACAACAACCCATGAGAGACAGGGCTATCCTAGATCTAGTACTGACTAACAGGGAAAGGATCACAGGTCTCTAGGTAGAAGGTCCCCTGGGTGCCAGTGACCATCACATGGTATGGTTCAATTTGGCCACTAGAACAAAGTCATCTCTTTCCAAGGCAAAAATATGGGACTTCAGAAGAGCTGACTTTGATAAGATGGCCAACAGAGTTAAGCTAGCCGTGGCAAAAAGAAATACAGGTGAGGGGGTATAGGCAAAGTGGGAAAGCATTAAAGATGCAATACTTGAAGCAACATCCCATTGTGTTCGTGAGAAAAGGAAGTGCAAAAGAAGAAGGAAACCACTTTGGTTCTCAAACACAGTAGCAGAAAAGGTCAGAGCCAAAAGGCTGGGCTTCAGGAAATATAAGGGAATGCAGCAGGATGAAGATAGGGAGGCATACCAAACTTACCTAAGGGAAGCAGGGAAGGCAGTAAGGCAGGCAAAGGCCCAAACCAAGGAAACATTAGCACAAACAGTAAAAGAAGGTGACAAGACTTTCTATAGATACATTAGTGAAAGGAGAAAGTCCAGAAGGGGTATTGCTAAGATCAAAGGGGATAAGGGGGCATGTGAGGAGGAGGACCATGTAAAAGCATCTATCCTAAATAGATACTTCTGCTCGATATTTACTGAAGAGAAGGTAGGGCAGGGTCCACAGCTCTGCACCATGGACACAGGGGAGAGGGAGGTGTGCACTAGTCCCTTCACAACATCAGAAAGGGTCCTACAAGAGCTCAATAAGCTCAGGGTGGACAAGGCAATGGGACCTGATGGCATACATCCCAGGGTACTAAAGGAGATAAGGGTGGAACTAGCAGAGCCATTATCAGAACTGTTTAGTAAGTATCTGAGCACAGGAGAGGTCCCAGAAGACTGGAGAAAGGCTCATGTGATCCCGCTCCACAAGAGTGGTAGCAGGGAGGAGGCAGAGAACTACAGACCAGTCAGTCTAACCTCAGTGGTGTGCAAGATTATGGAGGCACCCCTTAAGGAAAGGATAGCGAAACATCTGGAATCCATAGGAGCACAGGATCCAAGACAGCATGGGTTTATAAAAGGAAGGTTCTGTCAAACTAATCTCATAGATTTCTTTGACTGGGTAACCAGAGTGGTGGACCAAGGGGGAGCAGTTGATGTTACCTACCTTGACTTCAGCAAAGCTTTCGATACTGTTCCACACGGAAGATTGATTAATAAGCTGGGTAGGTTCGGGGTGGGTCAGACATTGGTCAACTGGGTGGCAAACTGGTTGTCGGGCAGAAAACAGAGAGTGGTGGTAAATGGTATACAGTCAGAAGAGATGCAAGTGGGGTACCTCAGGGATCAGTCCTGGGGCCAGTCCCCTTCAATATCTTCATCAGTGATATTGCAGATGGACTGGAGGGTAAGGTTTGTCTGTTTGCAGATGACACCAAGATCTGCAACAGAGTAGATGATCCAGGTGGGGTGGGCAGAATGAGAAGAGATCTGGATAAACTAGCAAAATGGTTGGAAGAGTGGCAACTGGGGTTTAACGCAAAGAAGTGCAAGATCATGCACATAGGGAAGAGAAACCCTGAAGCCACCTATAGGCTGGGAGGGGAGTTACTGGCAGTCACAAGGGAAGAAAGAGACTTGGGTGTCATCATCACCGATGAACTGTAATCATCCAGGCAGACCTCTAAAGCAGTAGGTAAGGCTAGAGGGATGTTGGGGTGTATTAGTAGGGGTATCACAAGTTGGAAGAGGGAGGTAATAATCCCTCTTTACAAGACACTGGTTATGCCCCATCTGGAGTACTGTGTGCAGTACTGGAGGCCACACCTTCAGAAGGACACTAACTAAATTGAGGCAGTCCAGAGAAGGGCAACCAAAATGGTGCAGGGACTGCATCAGAAAACATATGAGGACAGATTAACTGAGCTCAATATGTATACCCTAGAGCAAAGGAGGGAGAGAGGTGATATGATTGAAACATTCAAACACCTTAAGGGCATTAACAAGGTGAAAGAGTCTAACATGTTTCAATATAAGAAAAATAGCAGGCCAAGAGGACACAGCATGAGATTAGAGGGAGGCCAATTAAGAGGTAATGTGAGGAAGTTCTGTTTCACAGAAAGGGTGATGGATGCATGGAACGGCCTACCTCAGGAAGTGGTGGATATGAATACAGTGCAGGGCTTCAAACAATTATGGGATAGGCATAAGGGAGCAATTCAGGTGAGTATGAATAGATAGACCATTGACAGAGCAAAGGCCTATGGCACATTCATAAGGTAGAAAAAGAAATGGGCAGACTGGATCGACCTTGTGGTCCTTATCTGCCATCAACTTCTATGTTTCTATGGAAAGGGTATGTCAGTATGTTCTAAAGTTTGCTAGGAGGAGTAAGTGGAAACCACATTTAGTTCTGCATGTGTGGACAAATTACCTAGCGAGAGAGATGATAGAGGTAGTTCAGGGGAGGTTTGAGGAGCTAGGACCAATATGTGAGGAGGCAGGAAGATCAGCAGCTTTCTTTGCAGTACTTCCAGTGCCCGGGGGGGGCACTGCAAGGAAACTGAGGATAGAGGAATTTAACAAATGACTAAGAATCTGGTGCCAATCCAAAGGTTATGGGCTGGTGGGTGACTGGGGAGGGACGTGGGAGGACAGTGATCTGTACGGTAAGGATAGACTTCACCTAAGTGATGAGGACAAGAAGGAATTGAAGCAGAGAATGGAGGATTACATAGCAAAAGAAGAGCATTTAAACTAGGAGTGGGGGGTGGCAAGTGGGCAGAAGGGATGCAGAATCCACAAGAAGAAAAGACGAATGAGCTTACCCCCCTGTGCTAGAAGCAATGGGAAAAAAGGGAGTAGCTATCCCCATCCCTCTGAAATACCGACAAGGCACTTTGTGGCTGCTTATTCCCCCCACCCTCATAAAGTGTTTTTCTTGTTATTTTAACTTGTACCTATGTTTTGAGTTATGCTGTAAGTTCTGAATCCAAGCTGTATCGTTCATTGTAATGTACCTTTGCTTTCTCCTGTTGTACTTTGTTTTGCAGTCTATGACGTGGAACCTTTGTAAAAGAACTTGCACTCAAAGGTCTTTTCTGAATCACTAAATAAATAAATACTAGGGCATGCTAGGAAGGGAGAGGGGGGGGGAAGGAAAAAGGGTGGAGGGTGGTCACCTTGAACTCTAGGAGCCCAGGGAACAAAACAGCAGTGATTTGGGTTCTCATGGCAGAAGGGGAGGTGGACATGGCAGCCATCACCAAAACATGGACCACCCATTACCAGTCTGGGACCTGGCAGTACCAGGGTATAAGAAATTCCGCATAGACAGAGTAAATGGGAAGGGTGGAGGGTGGGCGGCACCCATTGTGAAAGAAGGACTGAAGTGTGTTCGTGAGGTGGGGGAGGAGGGGAGTACAGAGTCATTATGGATGCAAATCCAGGATTCCAAGAATAGGACTCTCAGGATGGGAGTAGTGTACAGGCCACCATCTCAGACAGAGGAGTTAGACAGGGAACTGGCAAGGTTGGAGAAATGGTCAAAAATACAGCAGCTTAGATTCAGTGCAAAAAAGTGCAAAGTAATGCACCTGAGAAACAAAAACCCAGGGGAAGAGTACACAGTGGGAGGGGGACAGGTACTTATAACAACACAAATGGAAAGGGACCTGGAGGTAGTCATATCAGATGACCTTAAGGTAGGTAAGCAATGTGAGAAGCCAGTAAAGAGGGCTACGGGGATACTCAGATGTATAGGGAGAGGCATCACCAGTAGAAAACAGGACGTTGTTATCCCACTGTACAGACAGTTGGTGAGACCCCATCTGGAGTGCTGTGTACAAATCTGGAGATCCCATCTCCACAGGGACATAGACAAGATGGAGGCAGCCCAGAGGAGGGCAACTAAAATGGTGCAGGGTCTGCAACATAAGCCATATGAAGAGAGACTAAAGGAGCTTAATATGTATACCCTTGAGGAAAGGAGAGAGGGGGGCATGATAGAAACTTTCAAGTATCTCAAGGGAATCAGCAAAGTCCAAGATGGGAGCATCTTTATGAAAAAGAGTTGTACAAGAACAAGGGGGTATAATTTGAAGATAGAGGGAGGATGGCTCGGGGCAATGTGAGGAAATACTTTTTCACAGAGGGGGTAGTGGATGCATGGAACCACCTTCCTGGGGAGGTTGTGGGGTCAGAAACAGTGGGGGAATTCAAGAATGTATGGGACAGACATAAGGCAATTTTTTATGAGGGGTACGAGGAAGTAAGGTGTTGGTTAACTGGAAACTGCAGCTTTTCAGATAGGTCAAAATTGGGCAGAATAGGTGTGCCAAGTGGTCCTTATCTGCCATCAAAGTCTATGTTTCTATGTCTGTGTTTAACTAGTGGGACAGGTCAGAAGGGCCTGTGGAAAGGGAAGCATGGTGATTGTGGGGGACTTCAACTTGCTGGGAGTGGATTGGAGTACCCCAGGCAACACGAATAGAAAGGAGCAGATACTTCTGGATGCACTCCAGGATAGTTTCCTAATGCAAATGGTCAATGAGCCAACCAGGTTAAGGAACACCCTAGACCTCATGCTGGCAAATGGGGAGTTTGTGAGGGAGCTGGGGGTGGAAGATCCACTGACAGGGAGCAACCACCACTCAGTGTGGTTCACATTGAAAATGGATGAGGAGGGAGAAGAAACAGGTACAAGAGTGTTGAACTTCAAGAGGGCCAACTTTGGGAGGATGGGGGAGGTAGTTAAAGGGTATCTAGCTAGAATCCAAACTAATATGGACACTAACCAGAGATGGGAGGTCATAAAACTGGGGATTGAGGAGGCAACCAAAACTTGCATCAGGGTCCAGAGCAAGAGGGTTAGGGCCAAGAAACCCGGCTGGTTGAGCAAGGAGGTCATAGAGAAAGTAAGAAATAAATGAGCTGCCTTTAGGAGGTTGAAAAAAACAGGGAGAGGGGAGGACAGAGAGGACTACCTGAAGGAATCAAAGGAGGTGATGAAGGTAATAAGGGCAGTCAAGGCATCTAAGGAAATCAGGCTGGTCCAAGGCATCAAGAAGGGGGACAGGGAATTCTTCAGGTACATCAGTGAGAAAAGGAGTTGTAGGGACAAAATAGTAAGGATTACGAGGGATGGGGGTGGTTTGAAACAGGGGCAGAGCAGGCAGAATGGCTTAATGAATACTTCTGCTCGGTGTTTACTAAGGAGAAAGGAGGAGCGCTACCAAGAGGGGGGGTGGGAGGTCAGGCTCAGGAGAAGAGGAGGTGACAGATGGGGGAATCACAGAGGGCAAGGTACTGGAGGGCCTGAGGGCACTTAGGGTGGACATTCATCCCAGGGTACTGAGAGAGCTGGCAGAAATCCTGGTGGGGCCCTTGGCAGACCTGTTCAGTGCATCTGTGGTCTCAGGATGTGTACCTTAGGACTGGAGGATGGCTCACGTGGAACCCCTCCATAAGAGTGGTCCTAAAGACAAACTGGGAAACTACAGGCTGGTAAGCCTCGCATCCATCATGGGAAAACTGATGGAAACAATCCTGAAGGCTGGTGTCCCTTCCGGAGACCAGTGGGCTGCAGGACGTTAGGCAGCAGGGGTTTGTCATGGGCAGATCCTGTCAGACCAACCTGGTGGATTACTATGACTGGGTAACTAGACAGCTGGACAAGGGCCATGCAGTGGATGTTCTGTTTCTGGACTTCAGTAAGGCATTCGACTCAGTGCTGCATGGGAGGCTGGGTAGTAAGCTGGCAAGTACAGGTGGAGGGACAAAAATGGTGGATTGGGTAGTGAACTGGTTACAGGGAAGGCATGAGAGGGTGGTGGTGGGAGGCGAGTGCTCATCTCAGAGGGCAGTGACAAGTGGAGTACCGAGAAGGCTCAGTGCTGGGACAGGTGTTGTTTGGGTTGATTTTCTGGAGCTGAAAGGACACTACTTTCTTCAACTGCGAGCTGTGTGAGAAATTCTGTATTGCACTTGATATCTGCAACAAACGTGCACTTTTGCTTAATTCTGTGGGAGGTGAAACTAACCACCCTTGGTAATTGCTTTTTATTCACATTTATTTAGTGTTTAACCAAGAAGGGGCTTGTAAACTCTGTTTATCTTGTTAGTAACTTCAGAAGGATTTAAATACTGCATTTGGGTAGGTCCTTGGAGGTAGCTAGATTGTCTACTAGGATTTGCTGACAGTTAAATGTATTTTTAAATGAATTACAGTTGGCTGAGGAGTTGAAAAGAAACTTGCAAACTCTGCTTATCTTGGAAGTAACCTCATAAGCGTTTGAATACTGCATTCTGGTTGTCCCTTGGGGGTAGCTGGATTGACTACTAGAATTTTGGGACAGAAGCTATTTTTAAATAATTTACTGGTGCGTAGGAGTTTGTGATAGTTAAACTCTTTTTAACAGAGTTACTGGGGTTAAGGAGTGGTCACAGAAAAACCTGCAGTGTGAAACAGGAAAAGGCAGTCTTTCAAGCGAGGGTGGTGGATCTAGGTTTACATTTGTTTGTTACAATTCTTAAGATTTTCAGTGCAGGAAGAGTTTAAAGCACAGCTGACTTATTTTGGGGCTGACAGCTCTCGGAGCACAAACCACCAGGCCTGTTTTGGGGCTGGGAAGGTTTACCTGTGTCTGACTTGGATGTGTGGATTTTTCTCTGTTGATTAGCAGGGTATTTCTCTATCAAATTGTTGTGTAGGGCATCTTGCTGACAGGAAGGCACTCATTGCAGCAGTGGGTCAGAGCTTTTAGCTGATTGTTTTGCGAGGGCACAGTTTAGGCCCAACCCCTTCCCACCCTCACCCCACCCACCCCTGGAAATAGTTCCTTTATACCTGGGGTTCTGACATCATTTCCTCAAGAGTGCAAGGTGCATGTCACTGTCATATCCTCTCTAGCACACTGCACTGACAATATAAGCATACACATTGTATATTATAAATATATATTTCTATATTACAAACCAATCACACACAAAAAAAAATGTGGGGAGTAGTGCAATGTAATGGCTGTGGGGCAGCAGTCTTCCGGGAGTCTTTCTGGAGGCTGAGATGCTGCCCTATTTGTAGACAACTCTCTGCCCTGAGGGAGGAAGTTGCCCGTCTTCAGGCCACACTGGACAGTAGTATGGGGACCTTCCACCAGGCCACACTGGACAGTAGGAAGGGAACCTCCCCCATCCAGGGAGCACCACAGCCACCACCACTACCTCAGAGATTGTGAAGAAAACACAGCAGTTGGACCACAGTGGGCTCAGGAAGGGTGAGGATGGTGGAATGGAGGCACACCCAGTCAGTTGTTCCACTCCACAATCCATACACCATTCTGGGGGAGCATAGCTCCCCTATGGATGCACCCACAGAGGAGACTAAGGAGGCTGAGGACAGCTGTCACAAGGGAGGCCCACAGGAAGGAGGCAGAGGACACCACAAGGAAAGAAAGCAGCTCCTGGTGGGGACTCCAATTATTAGGGGATAGAACTGGGAGGAGCTGGGAAAACTGAAGTAAGGTGCCTGCCTGGTGCCATGGCTTGGAGGGACAGGGAGCATCCTCAGGATCACGACAACAGCTGCAAGAGATTCTGAGCTGGACATAATTGTCCACCTAGGGACAAATGACTTGGCTCATCATGAGGTTAGAGCAGTGCAGGAGGGCATTGCAGAGTTGGGATGGGGTCTGAGACAAGTAGCACACAGTATCCTTCTCCAGAGGTGCTGCCTGTCAAAGGCATGGGTGAGGCGAGGGGTAGTGGCACCATGCAGTTTAATGAATGGTTGAAAAAATGAGTGCGAACACAGGGTTTAGCTTCATTGGGGACTGGGGTTCCACCTGGAGGAACAACAGCCTATACTGGCAGGATGGTCTGCATCTGTCCAGGAAGGGAACAAGTCTTTTTGAGCAATCGGTTTAAATGCTTCATTGGCAAGCTTTTAAACTAGTCAAAGGGAGAGGGACTGACAAGCAGCAGAAAAATCCCAGCCTCTCCCTACAAAACAGGGTACTAAATGAGAAAAAGACCAAGGTAGAACGGTCAGTGGGGATGCTGCAACAGAAGGTAAAGCATCAAAAATGGAGAGCAATGAGTACCAATGCCCGTGAGTCTAGGTAACAAGCTTCCTGAATTAGTGGCCTTGATGGAGGAGGAACATCTGGATATCGTGGCAGTCACAGAAACATGGTACACACAAAACCATGACTGGGACGTAAACATACCTAGGATACACTATCTACAGGAGGGACAGGGAGGGTAAAAGAGGAGGAGGAGTAGTCTTTACATAAAGGAAGGAATAAAAGCAACAGAACAAAAGGGTAAACAGGGAGGAGAAGAAGCACTGTGGGTAGAATTTGGAGACAGGCAATGGCACCACAATCCGCACAGGGTTGTATACAGATCCCTTCTCCAGGGAGGGAAATGGACAAGGAAATGATAAGTATACTTAGAATGGCAGAAAATGGGAGATACTGCTGATGGGTGATCTGAATATGCAGATGTTAACTGGAGTGCAGTTGCAGCTGCCACTTGAAGGTGAGTTATTCTAGATGCCTACAGGGGCATGCCTTGACAACTAGTTACTGGAGCCCACTCGAGAGGGAGCAATATTAGACTTGGTACTCTCAAATGGAGATGGAGAGGATCACAGATGTAGAAGTGGGTAGCCATCTGGGAACTAGCTACACTCGAACAGTATGGTTCACAATAAACACAGTAATAGAGTCAAGCCATACAAAGACAAAAGTACTGGACTTAGGAGGGCTGACTTGCCATAATGGGTGAGTGCCTAAGGAATGCACTAGCAAATGGGCAGGAAGGAGGGTGGAAGAACAATGGGAATAATAAAACTGCCATCACAGAGGTAACAAGCCTTTGTGAAGCAAATAAACAAAACAAGACGATGTAAGAAACCACTATGGTTCTCAAAGGAAGTGGCAGGAAGGTTCAAGAGAAAAAGAAAGCATTCAGGAAGTACAAGGAATCCAGAAGGAGCAGGACAGAGAACTGTATCAGTTAAACAAAAGGAGGCTGGGAAGGCAGTCAGAACAGCAAAGGCCCAAACCGAGGAAAAGATAGCCAACCTCAGTTAAGAAGGGGATAAAACCTTTATAGGTACATCAGGGAGTAAGGAAGACCAAGGGAGGGATAGTGAGGCTTAATAAGAGGAGGAGGGTGGACAGAGGAGACTGTGAAAGGCAGAGATACTAAACAAATATTTTGCTCAGTATTTACTGAAGGAAGAGGGGGAGATACATAAAACAAACAGTAGTAACACTCTGGATACAGAAGTTGATACCGGCCCATTTACAGAAGAAAGGGTTCTGAAAGAACTCTTAAAACTGAAGGTGGACAAAGCAAGGGGGCCTGATGGGATTCATCCCAGAATTCTAAAAGAACTAAGGGTAGAACTAGTGACACCACTGACTACCCTTTTTAACAAATCATGGGAGGATGGGATGGTACCCGAGGACTGGAGGAGGGCAGATGTGATTCCCCTTCACAAAAGTGGGAGCAAGGCAGAAGCAGGAAACTATAGACCTGTTAGTTTAACCTCAGTGATAGGGAAAATGCTGGAATCACTTCTAAAGGAAAGAATTGTCGAGTATCTAGAGGCCAGAAGGGCACAGGACCCTAGGCAGCATGGATTCACAGCGGGAAGGTCATGCCAGACGATTCTGATAGATTTCTTTGACTGGGTGGCCAAAGTAGTAGATCAGGGAGGGGCTGTGGACATGGCCTACCTAGACTTTAGCAAGGCATTTGACACAGTCCCACACAAAAGATTAATATACAAGTTAGCCAGCCTGGGAGTGGGTCCCAAGATGACAGCCTGGGTAAAGAATTGGCTGGAGAATAGGACACAGAGGGTTATAGTAAATGGAGTCCACTCAGAAGAAAGGAGGGTTACTAGTGGGGTCACTTGAGGGTTCAGTATTAGGACTGGTCCTCTTCAATGTCTTTATAAGCGACATTGCAGAAGGACTGGAAGGAAAGTATGTCTCTTTGCAGATGACACTAAGATCTGCAACAGAGTTGATGCACAGGGTGGGGTGGAAAGGATGAGAAGGGACTTGGCAAGGTTAGAGGAATGGTCAAATGTATGGCAGCTTAGATTCAATGCTAAGAAGTGCAAGGTAATGCACCTGGGAAACAAAAACCCAGGGGAAGAGTACACAATGGGGGGTGAGATACTAACAACAACAAGAATGGAAAGGGACCTGGGGGTAGTCATATCAGATGACCTACAGATGGGCAAGCAATGTGAGAGGGCAGCAAGGAGGGCTGGGGGGATACTGGGATGCATAGGGAGAGGCATCACCAGTAGAAAACAGGAAGTTATTATCCCTCTGTACAGACAGCTGGTGAGACCCCATCTGGAGTACTGTGTGCAGTTCTGGAGACCAATCTCAAAGACATAGACAGGATGGAAGCTGTCCAGAGGAGGGCAACTAAAATGGTGCAGGGTCTGCACCAGAAGTCAATGAAGAGAGACTTAAGGAGCTTAATATGTATAGCCTCGAGGAAAGGAGGGAGAGGGAGGACATGATAGAAACTTTCAAGTACCTCAAGGGAATCAACAAAGTCCAAGAGGGTAGCATCTTTCAAAAAAAGGTGTGCAAGAACAGAGGCAATTTATGAAGATAGAGGCTCAGAGGTAATTTAGAAAGTATTTTTTCACAAGAGAGGGTTGTGGATGCATGGAACTGACCTTCGGGAGAAGGTTGGAGTCAAAATCAGTGGGGGAATTCAAGCATGCATGGGATAGTCATAAGGCAATTCTGGGGGTTGGGGGTAGGAAGAAGTAGGCTGCTGGTTAACTAGGATCTGCAGCTTATCCAGTAGGTAGGGAAATGGGCAGACTGGGTGGGCCAAGCGGTCCTTATCTGCCGTCAAATTCTATGTTTCTGTGTTCTATGTTTCTATGATCATCATATCAGACATCTCAATGGGAATCAAGAGCAAGATCAGTTTGTTTGCAGAGGACGCTAAGATGGGAGCAGTAGTGGATGACCTAGGAGGGTGGCATGGGTTGCAGGATGATCTGTCAAAATTAGAGACCTGGTTGGACACCAGCAGTTGGGGTTCAGTGCCAAAAAAGTGCAAGGTGGTACATTTTGGGCCAAAAACCCAAGAAGGAGCTACCAGCTGGGGAACTAGATGTGACAGAGGAGGAGAAGATTCTGGGGGTCATCATAATGGGCTCAATGAACAACTCAGTGCAATGCAGGAAGGCAGCTGCAAAGGCCAACAAAATGCTGAGTTATATTGCCAGGGGTATATCTTCAAGGAGAGGGGAGGTGATCCTGCTGTTGTATAGGTCACTGGTTAGGCCATACCTAGAGTACTGCATGCAGTACTGGCACCCATACCTGAAGAGGGACAGTAAGCTACTGGAGGGGGTGCAGTGCAGGGCGACAAAGATGATCCAGGGACTAGAGGACATACCCTATGCAAGCAGGCTGAGAGAGTTAAACATGTACTCACTGGAGGAGAGGAGAGATGGGGGGATATGATTGAAACCTTCAAGTACATGAAGGGAATAGCTGGCCCAGTGGTGCTGGGGGTTGGGGCACTGGACATCACACCTCACGCTATGCCGGTGACCCAAGTTTGGGAATGGACTCAGGTCATCGGGTCAGCAGGGGAGAGAGAGGATGGAGCATCCCATTACAGTTCTCCTCTCTCTGGGGTAAGTAAAGGGGGGTTGTGTCACTCTGCAGCAGTGCCTGATGGAAGTTGGGGGCACAGAAGGGGGCTGGAGCACAGTGGATGTTGGCACGCAAGTGCACTGACATCATTGCACGTCCGGCTCCAGAAGGGGTGCAAAACCAGGCAGAAAATCATGGGGCGGTCGTGGTGGCTGATGGCTATGCATCATGCCCCAGGACCTAGAGAGGTGCGCCCCCCCACCATGTATTGGATCCGAGTCCCCATGGGGGGGGGGCACTCTGCGTGCCAACCTGCATGGAGGAGAGCTAAGTCACTGACCAGACCTGGGTCCGGGGGTGTGGGTGCCGGAGGCCGGACAACCTGCTAGCCTACTTCACAGAGGAGGAGGGAGAAAAGAAAGTCAATATAAAAGTACATGAAGGGGAATAAACAAGACAGGCACAGAGGGACTATTCAAGTTGGGGGGGGTAGGGACATTTGATGTCATAATCTCAGATTGGAGGGTGGGGAAGGTTCAGGAGGGAAATAAGAAGACACTTTTTTACGGAGAGAGTGGTGTCTGGGTGGAACGCGTTGCCTGCGAAGTGGTATCCTGTAGAACAGTGTACTGCTTCAAAAGGGGATGGGAGAGGGTAAGAGGAAGGGTCAGGGGATGGAAGGGAGGGGCAGCTGCAGTATAAGGGTTGCTAGCTGCAAACTCAGGCAGAGTCGATAGACCATAAGGCCTTTGTCTGCTGGCTAATTCATGTTCGTATCACCTCAGGGACATAATCGTTCTCAAAATATAAACATTGGTCTTGGTACATTACTACTCCTTTCTACCAGGCTGCATGTGTAGTAGCCTCCTTCTCTTGAAATCTTAGGAAGCACACCAGGAAAGTTTGCAGTCGAGCCCCTTGAGCTGGCTTTGAGCTGAGAGTCCTGTGCACCCGTTCTGTTTCTAGCATTATAGTCTCTGGGAGGGACAGAGTGGCTTTAAGCATTTTGTTTAATGACGGGAAGCATTTCAGTACCTTCGGATCCCTCAGATAACCCTGTGATCCTGATGTTATTTCTGCAGTTTCTACTCTCTACATCCTTCGCTCTATCCTGCAAATCCCTGATGCTTTGGTGCAGCTGCAATGTGGCTCCATCAGTAGGATCCAAGCTCTTATCGGTCTCTGTGGCCTGCGCCTTGGCACTCTCCTGGTGCTTTTCCAGTTTACCTATGTCTGTTCTGCTTGCTGTGGTTTTGGAGCACATCTCCTTTCTGAAACCCCTCAATTCAGTAAGGAGTTGGGTCACCTGTTTTTGTAGCATTCTAAGGCCAGTCCGATCATGTTTGGCGCAGCCATGCCGAGAAGACGTGGAGGCCTGTGAACCCTCACTCTCCGTGTCTCTGTCTGTTAATCTTTCTGCATCCTGAGACTCTGTGGTCAAAGAATTACTTGGCCCCCTTCTCCATTGCATAATGTAACCTTCTGTAGTGAAATAACTCAAGATTTGACTGAATACTGGGCAAATATCAAGGTTTAAAAGCCGATCCTGTAGAGAGCCTCCTCAGCTAATGTGCAGTCAGGAGCATGACATCGCCTGAAGTCCACACATTCATTACAGACAATATATCATCTACAAGTATAGGATCCTGAGATATACATACATCTAGGGTAGATGGATCTGCAGTTATCCTACCAAGGAACATGCATGAGCTAGTGATGTTGAGATATCCAGGCTATGATCTGATACATGGGTCAGGTACATTCAGTAGGTACAGACTTTAAAAGATAAACTTTAATCTAATAACGTCAACAGGTAACAATCAAGGTAAATGTTAGCAAGTCCTTAGAAGAAGCTGGTGTAGATTTTTGTGGGGTTTAAGGTCTGAACTGAAAGCTGAGGAAGATCTTGGAATAAAGAAGATGGGATCCTAGGATCCTAGGTGTGTAGTGGGGATGAGGAGGAGTGGGTATCCTGAGTCCTTAGCAGTTCAGATGGCTTGGCCTGGTGAAAGGCACCCATGGCAGCCCTGAAGGGTGACCGTGTTTTGTCAAAATTGATGAGGGTACCTCTAGCACAGTGGAGTATCCTTTCAAAGTTGTCTAGCCTGCCCATCAAAATGTTCCAGTAGTTGGGGGAGGGAGATCTCTGTAGTTCTCCTTTTCTGGAGGATCAATCTTTTGGCCTCTACAGATGCAGCCACCAGCCAGCAGTGCTGGTATATGGGGTCCGTTGCATTAGGGTGAATCCCTACTAGCAAGAAGAGCGTGGAGGCCAAGATGGAGTAGTTCAGAGTGGTACTGCAGAAAACTATGATTTTCTGCACAAAAGTGGTGATTAGGGCACAGGACCAAAGTACAGTATGTGTGTGAGATTCCCAGTGTCAGTGTGGCTCAGTTGATTGCACATCCGCCTCTGGACCAGAAGGTTGTGGGTTCTCATCCCACACTGGAATTGGACTCATACCTAAAACACTGGCATCTGAGTGCAGTATTCGGCAGTGCTGTACTGCAGGGGTGTGCCATCATTTGGATGAGATGTTAGACCGAGGTCCCTTCTACCCATCCTGGTGCTGTCCTGATGGATGTCCAGGTGGAAGTAAAAGAACCTAGGGCAGTCTTCACAAAAGTAGGGGACATTCACAGTGTCCTGGCCAACATTCCCCTTCCCATAAACTGGATCATGCAGTTGTCCAGGCTGTGTGTGGGTGTTGATGTGTGATATGGTCGCCACTATACATTCAGTCACTTCACTACCAGTCTAGCATTGCTTGTAAAGTGCTTTGGGATACACTGTGTATGAAAAGCGCTATATAAAATGCTTCTTCTTCTTCACCCTGAGACCTCACAGCTCCAGCAATGGTTGTGAGGCATAAGATGCATAGCTTTGATCTGTGCCAGGGTCCTGTACCACAGGTGCAAAATCTTGTTCTAGATCAATGGAGCTGTGCCCTCAATCCAGGCTTTGTGTGTCCTACACCAGGCCATAGCCCACTAATCATCTGAGATTTAAATAGAGAGTTGGGCTTCCCATTTAGCCCTAGCGCCTTGTGATTGGGCTGTCAGGGAGTATTGGATAGCCTTATAGATGGCCCCTGCTCTTCCCTTGGGCAGACACAGCCATTTCTCGACCAAAGGGGTCTGGGATGGGTAGCAGTGGCCCCACTGTTTTGTAAGATTGGGGGGGGATAATTGTGCTTCTGAGCTACAGGTAACACCAGATGTCCATGCAGGGCAGCTAGGATCTAGTTTGGAGTCCCTGGAAGGTGTCCATTACTTCTTTGCCATGTAGGAGCATATCCTGTTCTGTCCAGATGTCATGTTCTCTCCATGTGGGCCAGTTCAGGGGTTTATAACCCACGATCCTTGGATTGTTCTGAAGAGGATATGAGGGCATCTCTAGGGTTTCTTTTCAGCAGTTTGGTCAATGCCTGCCATGTCTGCAGGGAACCCTTCAGTGTCGGTTAGCTTTGTGTGCTTGCTTAGATATAAGTAATTCCCCCAACATTGTTTTGGCCATAGCAGCGATCTCCTTTCCCGTCTACTGTGGTGCCCCAGTGTGAGATACTTTCAGCCACTGTAAAGTCTGCACTCCTAAGAAGGCATAGTGATAACCCAGTAACCAAGGGAGAGTCCACCCTCCATTGCATTCTTAGTTTAGTCCTGCTATACCTTGGGGTTTGCCTTCCTGTAGGAGGTCACTAAACAGACTATCTATCTTAGAGAACCAATGTTTGGGGATGGGTACGGGTAGGTGTGGGATGCAGTGCAGAAGCTTTGGGGCCAACATCATCTTCAGTGCTGCTATCTTGCCTGCCATAGATAATTTCAGAAGCTTCCATCTCTTGATTTCTGCCCTGAGTTTGGTCAGTTAGGATGATAGATTGGGTTGTGACCACTGTAGTGGATCTGGTAAAACCCTGACCCCCGGGTAGTTGATGCCTGAGGGGAGACCATGTCATGCCTTGAGCTGTGAAGGGGGTTTTAGGGCAGCTCAGTCCTGGTTGGGTTGATTTTAACTGTGAGACTTCAGAGAAATGTGACAAGATGTCCAAAAGTGGGGATAGGACTCTAGATGTGTCTCTTGTAAGGATCAAGATGTTCTCTGGATCTTATTTTCCATCCCTCTCAGTTCCACTCCACCAGTCTTCAGCCTTTTCTCTAACTTCTCCCTGCCCTGGGTCTTGAACCCTGCATCCTGCGAACTGGAGTCCATATCCTTACCACTGCACTATTGTGCCTCTCTAGTTCTCTCTTAACTCAGCCACCACCTTATCTGTTCCCCCATCCTGTCCTGCTCACCCACCTGTACCATCTGACCATACCCCCCTCAAGCCTCCATCATGGGACTGTCATACACCCTTGTGGGCACTCTTAGCCTGCTACTCCTTATTGCCCCCTCCTGGTATGCCCCAAGTCCTGCAATTAAGGCTGATCTTTCATTCACTGTTATGTACCTCTGCCAATGTCACGGCACCTGTAGCCACTGGCCCTTACATGCCCCATTGCCGTGGACTCATCTAATAAGCTCCCACCCCCCACCTTTACTCCCACCTACTCCTAGCCCTTCACACATGGGCCCCTCCTAACACCTATAATGGCCCCCAAGCCATCTCATGCCTCACTTAGTCTAACCCGGAGAATAAAGCTACTCAAATCAGCCCTGACTAGAACCACTCTACTCTTCCTACTCCTATCAGGAAATGTACACCCCAATCCTGGCCCCCTCTCCCGTGCACCCTCCGCAGGGTGCACCGCTGGCCTCAAAATTACCTCCTTGAACATCTGTAGTCTCCAAAAAAACTTTGACTGTCTTCAAGGATGGGTGCTTCAACACCAACCTGACATACTGGTTGTCATTGAGACATGACTTTCCCTAAATACCAGTGACGCCACGGTAACCATAAATGGTTACCAAATATTTAGGGTGGATAGGCTGGTAGCTGGTTGTTGTGCCATATATATTAGGGATAATATCCAAGGCCAAGCAGTCCCCTCTGATCTGTGTAGCCATGGGGCCCAGGCCTTCACCATCAAAATTAGCCTGGGTAAAACCAGAAAGCCACTAAATCATGACTGTTTACATCCCTCCACGCAACCAAAAATTGGCTTTCAACTCTGCCACCAACTGCATCTCCCAGTTGCCAGGTAACTCTGAAAACATTGCATTAGGGGATTTCAGTGTTAATTGGCTGTCTCCTAAAGCTGCCCCATTCAAGGATACCGTGGCTGCCTTGAATCTCACCCAAGCTGTTAAAGCCCCTATGCGGCTGAACCCAAGCATGGGTACATCCTCCCTCATTGATCTCATACTAACTAATCACCCAGATAGACTATCCAATGTCTCTGTCCTGCCTGATGCCCTCAGTGACCACTTGCCCACTTTTTGTAACTGGTCACTCAGCACAAACAACCCCCCCTCCCAAATGTATCCATCAGCGCCGTCTAAAAAAGGGTGCACTGGAACATTTCAAAAACTATCTCTGCTCCAGTGATTGGTTGCCACTGGACTCATCCCAGTCCATTGATAAAGCCCTCTCCCACTTCATTACCTCGTTTAATGCTGCCTGTGACTGCTTTGCCCCCTTCATCAAGCAAATTATCCAAAATTTCAAATACCTCCTGGATATCCCAGGCCCTTCTCGACCTTATGCGTCATAGGGATAACCTTTGGCATAAGGCTCTTGACTCGGGTAAACCCTCTGATAGGCAACTATACAGGGCAGCTCATAATAAGTGTACCTGGGAAGTCCAGAAGGCGAAGGCAGCCTATTACCAGGAAACACTATCCTCCACCTGGGGATCCAGATGCAAGTTCTGGAACAACTTCAAAGAACTGGGCGGCAAATCAGCGGCCCCCCCCAACTTACTTCACTTCACTAAAAATACCACCAACAGCTTAATCTGGTTCAAGGTCAGTTGGCATTCATCTGTATCCCCCTCCCCCGGGTCATGCCTGAAAATAGGCAGGATTTGTCTAGTGCACTTACCCGGTCAACAAAAGCTAAATAAATAAAATAAAAAATAAACTTAACATGAATGGGAATGTCACCCAGGACCCAACTACCATTGCCAACTCCCTTAATACATCCTTCTCAGATCTCAGTAGTGTTCTCCCCCCTAATTTCTTCGACCCCCCAATAAAAACTCCTCCTGTCAACCCTGCTTCCTCAATGCCCCCCCTATTCTGCCTCAGGATAGTTTACAAGGGAAGTGAGACCAAGTTCCTGGGAAAATCCAGACAAAGTGATGACTGCTTGGACCTAAAGCTCCTCCTCCTCAACCTTGACAGTGTGCTAGTTCCCCTCACAAACATCTTAAACTTGTCCCTCTGGGTCAACTTCCCTCCCTCTGGAAGCTTGCGGTCATCACCCCCATCCATAAGGGCATGGATAGTACCTCCACGTCAAATTATCACCCCATCTTCCTCCCCCCCCATCCAAGGCACTAGAAAAAATTGTCTCAGACCAGCTCACCAACCACTTGGCTAAATATAATCTCCTCTGCCCCGAGCAACACGGATTCAGGAAAGGTCATAGTACCACAACTACCTTGCTTGAATACTCCAGCTTTATTCACCAAGCCCTCAATCGCAGTTATTTGGTTGGATCTGTTTACATAGATCTAACCAAGGCTTTCGATACCGTCAGCCATTCCCTCCTAATTAATACACTTCACTCAATGAGCTTTGCTCCTGACACTGCCTCTTGGGTCGCAAATTATCTTAGTGACCATTCCCAGAGGGTTCGAACTGGGACCTACTTCCCTCTTGTCCTGTCTCCCTGTACATTCTGGGGTCCTGTAAGGTTCAATATTAGGTCCAGTACTGTTTAGTTTCTGTCACAAACACGCACTCCGCAGGTCAGGCCCTCTGCTCCCACAGTACCAACCTCGAAGTGCAATAGTGTGAACAGGGGACAGACAGGGTAACCCTCCTGTCTGTTTTGGGTCTGAATCACCTACCAGTCTCAAATCCTGGGGGTCAAATGTGAACCTTATACTAGCATACCCAGTTAACAGGCTCAGCTATGTACCCTCTTTGGGGGATGCAGTACAATCCTTCGCCCAGGGGCACCCAGCTAAGTTTCCAAAATGTACCCTTATGACTCACTATGAGACCTAGGTATATTCTTACCTTTAGCAAGATTAGTAACACATTCAAGCCCTTAACAACTGTCAGAATTAAACACTGGTTTAGCATTCACATGCAAAAGAAAACTAAGAAGACACAGGCAGTGTTTCAAGGAAAATATTGTTTGCTAAAAAATTTTAAACTAGGCAAAATATCAAACACAGAACAAATATATCACTAAGTTACAGTCACATAAAATAAATGGTAAGTTACAGAACACAAAGACACCTACCAGATAGATGTTACCATAAAGTGCTTTCTTAAGTCCAGAGAACTAAGTGTCTCTTGAGCCAGAATAAAAAGCACTGTTTCCCTCAGATGTCTGACCCTTTCAAAATCCATCTCCCCACCCCCTTTTGGTGAGGTCACAGTTGGATCCTCCTATAACTTTAACATCTTAACATAAATATCCACAAGGATGTATGTTATTACTGTGAAAATCAGTAACTAGCAATTTCCCAAAATATGACAGTTTTTCATCAAAACATTCCCCTTGATGTCTTCCTGCTGATTTCCTGTTTTGCAAGAGTGATCTTAGGTTTTACGACTGATGTAAAAAGGATCTGTTACCAACTGGCCTCTTCCTGCAGGAATCATAAAATGTATATTTAGTTTCCAAATTCAAAAGCAGAAGCAGGTTATAAGGGGCAATAAACTGTCCGTCTGGAAGGATGTCTTTTAATTGGTGGTTTCCCTGTTCTATCACATCCTGCTGCTTCAGCCACACTGACACCTCTGAGGTCAAAGGTTAAGTATTACCGCTAGGCTGTTTTCTTGTCAAAGCAGTCCTTCACATACCATATATTTATTTTACAAATATTATACAATAATAATATTAGAGGGTTTAGCACATTACAGTCCCTTCCTAAACTCACTTCCCAACTCCTGCTCTAGCAAAATTCTGCTGTATGCAGACAGCACTGTCCTCTTTTGCAGCCACCAAGACCCCACCCTCCTCCAGCTCAAACTCCAAAAAAGCTTCACTGAATCAGAGGCCTGGTTCTCAGTGCATAAGCTGGAAATAAACTACAAAAAAATGCAGGTCATGGTTTTTAGCAACTGCCAGAACAAGCATGAAGCAATCCCCCTGACTATCCTTAATGTCCACAACTCTGGCCTAGATCAAGTCACCTCTTTTAAGTATCTGGACATTACCCTTAACCCCATGTTCACTTATAATAACCACATCCACACTTTATGCTCTGCAATTAACGCCAGAATTGGCCTTTTATATAGGCACAAGTGGTGCCTGCCACCCCCGAAGCACTCTGTTTGGCTGTCACCTTCTCAGTTCTCTCTGTGGTAGATTTAAGCAATATACCCCTCCAGGGTGTGGGTATACTGGTGGATTTACCACGCCTGGTGTGGTTCGGTCATGAAGCGCAGTGGTTCGGCTAAGCATGCACTCGGTCCACAGCAGATTGAAATGAGGAACCGTTTTATTTGAAAAAAGAAAGAAAAAAACTGGAGGGGAAAAGTTATTGCAGCCACAGACTCAGTGGAGTTACAACTTTTAAAAGTCAAGAAGTGCACTGCTGAAAGGACCGGAAATCCGGAAGTTGATTTGTCACTTGGTTCTGTAAGTGTATACTCTGAGCACAGGAGACTGAAACGTGGAACCGTTTTTTTGAAGGAAAGAGAACTGTAGGGGAAAAGTCATTGGGGGGGGCAGGTTGTGTGGAAAGCAGATGCAGTTGCGCTCTAGCTGCTTTCAGGACACGTTTGGTCTTGAATGCCACTCAATAGTGCTTTAGTAGGCTCCTCATCCACTGCCGTCTTTGCCAGTTGTGGTTGGAGTGATTTCTAGGGAGTTCCTCATGCGGCAGACTGGCGACTGGCATCTTTTCCAGTGGGTATACTGGAGGATTTACCATGGTGAAAAGGTGCCAGTCAGCCAATCAGAATGCAGGATTTGTGCTATTTCATTTCCCACTTTGTATAATACAATATTGTCCTCTATGACTCCGCCAGCAATACTGCCCTTCGCAGGGTCAAGGTCACCCTAAATAAAGCCTGTCACCTTGTGACTGGGTGAGACAGAATGACACATGCTTATGACCTCTACTGGATCTCTGACTGGCTGAATTTTGAGGGGAGACTTTGTTACCACACCTGCCTACTCGCCAAAAAGGTTCTACTTGGGCTTTACCTGCCTGGCCTTCATAAGCTCCTACAAACTGTCTCCCCCACTAGGGCCACCCATCTCTCCTCTAAAGCTCTGTTGTCAGTTCACCAGTGTAGGACATCCCTAGGTCAACACACCTTCTACTATAGGGCACCCCTCTGGATAAATGAACTCCCCCTAGAAACATCATCTCCATTGAGGGTTGGCCTTTTCAAGTCTGGGCTCAAGGAGGTAATAATATCCTCCAGTAGTTGTGATTGCCCTTAATTCAACATCTCTGCTGGGAGATTGCACCCCCTTCTTTCTGCAGTCATTGCCCACCATCACCTCCTGCCCCCTCCTTTTCTCCCATGCCAGGCATAGATTAATTCATGTTCTGCTTCAACGTATTATTTATTGTGCTCTAACTATTTCTATATATATTGTCCCCACCAAATTGTAACACTGATGCTGGGTAAACTGCCTGTCACTTTTCTGTTACCAGTTCTGACACTGTGGTAATAGTGTATGCTGTAATTATTTCATACATTTTGTTCCTATAGTATTGTTATACTGACTCTGGGTAGTCTGCCCATTGCCATTTCTGTAACCTGTTCTTACATGTGTAGATAGTGTTATTCTCTGACTGTTGTCTGCCTTATGTTTTGTTTTTTCTTTTCCAAGATGTGGAGCCTTTGTAAAGGAGTCTCTGACTCAGAAGGTTGTAATTCTGATCTTTCAAATAAATGAAATAAATAAAGAGGTCATATGAGTACAGTAATGTAGAGACTTCCATGCTGCCTGTCAAGAGGCCAGAAATGTTGGAAAGAGTGTGAAGAGTGATGACCACAGGCTCTATGGCCAGTACAAAAAGGAGGGGCAACAGGAGGCAGCCCTGTTGGGTGCTTTTTGGAGGAGGAACAGGTCTGAGAGAGTGGAGTCTGTAAACACTTTGGCCATTGTTGAGCTGTAGAGATGTAAATCCATTGTAGGAAGGGGTCTCCAAAGCTTATGTGTTACAAGATTTGGAGGAGGTAGCAACACTCCACTTAGTCAAAGACGTATTCAAAGTTTACACCTATAGCTGCTGCTGCTGGAGCAGAACCACCTCTCCACCTGAAAAATAATATAGCCAACATTCTGAGGTGGTCTGATCTCATTCTGCTCCTAGTGAAGCCCACTTGGGAGGGATGCACCAGGGAGGGAAGACACGCTTCGACTCTATTGGCTAGGGCCTTGACTAGCACCTTCACATCCACACTTATTGGGGAGATTGGATGGCAGCTGGCTGAGGTGAGAGGGTCCTTGCCTATCTTCAGAAGAACTATGATGCCTGCCTCCCTCATGGTGGGGTGCTGCGATTGGCATCTTCAAAAGCTTTGCATCATTGGGCTTACTGTTTGTGGGATCAGTTTGAAGAAGTCAGCTGGCAGACCATCAAAGCCAGCCACTTTGTTTATATTGAGCTGGGTGAGTACCATTTCCAGCTCCTGAATTGTCAGGGAGGCATCCAGTAGTTGTGCCTTCTCTTTCTCTAGTCTTTGGAGAGGGATCAATGACAGTAACTTCTGTATGGTCTCAGCAGTGGCGAGTTGTGGGGAAGCATTGACTGCTTCATAGAAAACATGTATGGCTTTATTAAGGGCTTCTGGGCTGCTCAGTACCTGTCCAGTGTGATCCCTCAATGCCACTGTATGACGTTTCACTTGGCGTTGCCTAAGCTGGTACCCCAGTACTTGTCCTGTTCTCTCCTGTTCCTCCCAATATTTGTATTGGAGGTGAGTTATTGCCAACTCTGCCTTCCTGGTAAGAAGCTTGCTGAGCTTCATGCAGATCCCAAGCAGCTCAGCTTTGATATCGGCTCTCTTTGAACCATTGGGGGGGTCTTTTTTTTTCCATATATAATTTCTGGGTTTTTGCGGGTTTTCGCCCATTCCCTACACCCACGCGTCCCCGACGTAGTGTGTTCATGTGGAAGCATACGCGTGCATGCCGTTCGGGACACCCCTTCCTTCCAGTTGCACCACTGACCACCTACGCTGGCACCGAACCCATTCGGGCGATGGCGGATTACGAAAGCCGGGTGACCCACTCTTTAACTGGGAGAGAAGAACCAACGCCACTCCTGCTCCCACCTTCTTGTGCTGGCATCACCCAAGGTTGTTCCCGAACCTGGGTCGCCAGCGTAGCATGAGATGTGGTGTCCAGTGCCTCAACCCTCAGTGTCACTGGGCCAGTGGGGGAGGGGGTTCTTGAGTGCGGCCACGGGTTACCTGGCTCTACCCAAGAGCATGGCATATTCTGCTTCTGTGTCCCTTCTCCTCTGAACTATGAAGCATATGATCTGGCCTCTCATCTAGACTTTGTATGCCTCCCATATGAAGGCTGCAGAGCCCTCTCCATTGCCGTTTAAAGGGAAGTATTCTTGTGAGATCCCCTTGACCCATTTTCTGAAGCTGACACCCTGTAGCAGGGGTGGATCTAGCTTCCATGCATGCAGTTTGGGCTGAGGGGGGACCCACAGCAGTGTGAGAGGTATTGGGGCATGGCCAGAAAGATGACTGCTCCTTATGTTACGCACAATGCCTGTGGACCCCAGCCACATGTTGATGTGGCTGAAGGTAACATGCTCTGCAGAATGGCAGGTGTAGTCACATGTGGTTGGACGTTGGTGTGTGCCATAAATCTGCCAGGGACTGCTCCTACATCAGACTATTTAGCACCACTGCCAAGCCTGAATGTGCCTCAGCTGTCTGGGAGCTGCAGTCCATTTCAGAGACAAGGTGAGATTGAAATCACTTGCTATTTGTAACCCCCCCCTGCAAATGGTGGTTCCCAAAAGTCTTCCTTGGGTTTTCCTAAATGCTCACTGCCAGGCTGGTGTTCTGTGTCCCTAGTGATTTTAAAGTGTTTGCATGTGAGTGCCCTGTTAGCCTCCGTGCCTGTCTCTTTAAAAGCTGCCTATCTTGTGGCGTAAAGTTAATCTGGGTAGGGACCGAGTAGTCTCAGACTTGAGTCCCGCCCGGGCTGCAGTGTTATCGCTTCATTCTGCCATCGCTATTTGCACAGAGGGAGCCTTGCTAGGAGCTGTGCCTGTTTACTGTTTATCTGTTTTAATAATAATAATATTGCAGATTGTCTAGCCTGCCTTTCTTTGCAGCATGGACATTTCAGTATTGCCCCACCATCTTGGTTCTGGACTGCCTATTGGGACCAATCAGTACCTTTGGGGACTCCAAAATGGTGTCTGTCCCTAGGGGTCTTGTGGGAGCAAATTTCTGTAGGAATTGTAGTTTTTGCACTTTGGCGCCTAAATGGACCTGGAGGGGGAGCCCTTGCTTTGACAGACTGATGGATCAACCAACCAGAACCTTTTGGACCGAAGGGATATTCCCATGCTGCCTGCTGCAGTGTGTCAGTCTGGAGTTAAAGTTTGAAGAGTAAACAACTCGAGTGATTCAAGCAGCTGCTTCTGCGTAGTTCGCGTGGGAGATTGGTGGAAAGGCTGAGTTTGGCCTGTCTGCCTGTTGCCCCTCGAGAGGGAATCATTTGAAAGGCTTATCAATTGGACTGTATCTGACCTGGAGTGAGACAAAGCCACTGAAGAGTGACCAGATTTAAACCTGAAGAAGACCGAAGATTTGCTGTACGCGATCGGCCTGTCAGGACATCCATTCACCATAGAACTCCCGGTTTTGCTCAGAGATACTGATATTGCGACCGGACTGCTATCCACTTGTTGGTATGGTGATTGCTCACTATAAATGTGCTTTAACCTGCTAGTGGATCGCAATTTGGTTCCTCACTGTTTAATTGCACCTTGCTTGCTGGAAGCTGCATCCAGCACCTACTGGACTGAATCCACATTCATCTCCAATTGGTCTGTGCCTCCACGCTTTGTCCCAGCCAGCTACTCTTGCCACAAAGAAGACCATCGACGAGAGACCTGCCTGGGGATCAGCACCCTGCTCAACTTCACGAACAGGAATGACACCAAGGTGAATCGAGTGGGCCGTGCTTCTCCTGGCAAACCAGCAAGTCATCCTGCAGTCTCCATTTTGTCCATCCTGTGTTCTGTACTGGGTAGCATGAGTAAACACCAGGGTAGCTCGGTGCAACAACAGCTCAATCAAAGTGTGTCATCTGATTTAATTGTTTTGTATAATCCTCACGAACTGAGCCTCCTGACTCCGGATTACAAATTGTGTGTGGTTGTGCATGCCTTTTCTTTTCATCACAGGGCCCCAACCAGCTGCAACGCTGGCCTACCCCTGGCAACGTTCTAAGCTAGCCCACCTTACTTCCAACTGGGTACCCAGAGCATGTGACCATGCAAGGACTAAAAGTGCATGCATAATTGCCTGATTAGATCAGTTTTAGAATCAATCAACCTGATTACGCCCCTCCATTGTTCAATTCCCCTAAATAAATCAGATCTAACTCTTTTTGCATTTAATCTGACTGTGGTTCCAGTTTGTATCCAAAGCACTATACTGTTGTTATTTTCTGTGCCTAAACTTGTTTTACAGGAGGTCTCCAGGGTCGAACTGGTGGAACCAACCCTGGTGGTAAGTGCGAACAGTGTGGGGATTTGTATGCTGAATAGGGGCTACTGTGAAAGTATTTGCTACATATTGTTGCATGTAATCCATACCCGGGTCGCCCGTGAAAAAGGGACTGTACTGTCTCAGTGGACTCACCCGGTTACCAAAACTCAAATAAATAAATAAATATTGTCTAGGCCACTAGAGGGGAAAGAGGGGGGTTACAGAGTCCCGGAGGGCTGTACCCAGGTTAACCTTCTTACTAACAACCCTGTCCTCCGGGTGGAGGCACCCATTTCAGTACCCAGGCCCCTTAACCTGCAACTAGCCACGCAGGCAGGGGTAGTAGCCCTTGGGATAGCGCCACCTAGGGGTTACATATTAATCTAGGGCCATTGTTTGAATTGAATCTAGCTAGGGCTTCATTGAAACTAAGAAAACAGGTGGGGTAGTCCTCATTGGGTATGTATACACTAGCCAGGTTCAGTGGATCCTCTGGGGAGGACATTTGGGCCAGGACCTATCTGGCCTCAGTGTCTGAGACCAAAGCCTCTGTCTGCCAGTTGAGGGATTTGTGGAAGAGTATGGCTACTCCTTTCTTTTTGGTTGAGCTAGAACTATGTACCTCCTTGCCCACCCATTCCCTGGTTAGTTTTCTGGCCCTGTCTGATAACAGCTTGGTTCCCTACAGGAACACAACTATGGCCTGCTGTTTTTAAGAAGCATTAGGATCTTTTTCTGTTTGATTGGTGAGCTGAGACCCCAGATGTTCCACCCAATACATTCTACGTCAGCCATGGGTGCACTTAAGCAGATATGAGAAGATAATGACTGCTGTAGTACAAGAGTGACCTCTCCTATCTCATTACATTCAATAACTCTGTGTGCTAGATTTATTTATTTTTTTAGATTTATTTATCTATTTGTGCATTGCTTAACCTGAAACAAAATGGCTGCCCAGGTTAAAAGGAGCTAGACACTCACGCATACCACTTCCGTAGAAGCCGGGAATGTGGCTGCCTGGTTCCATAGGCATGCAGGGTACAGATCTGAGCAGATCTAGAGCAGGAATAGGATCTGAGCAGGGAGTGGTAATCCCCCAGTACTCTCCTTACCCTCCTGGGTGGACCTCTTTCGGGTCCAGTCCTTGGGAACTGAGCGATAGAGCTTGTTGTTTCTCCATTCTAGAACAGGAATAGGACACCTGCCACTTTGTTTCAGGAATTTTGGTTACAGGAATCTTCTTTGAGTGATGGTGGTGGTGGTGGTGGGGACCCTACCCAGCCTCCGTTCCTAGGGGGTGGAGCGGTGTCTGTCGCATGTGATCTTGCAGCTCTAAAGTCTACACTGATCACTCGCTGAACATCTGGCTATCCGGTCTGGGAGTAGGAGGGGGCTGAGCAATGGTGTATCCCTCTGCCCATCTCTGCTGTATAGGGGTTTATTGGAAATGAGGTTAGGATGAGGGGAGCTGGGGAGGAGGCACCAAGCTGGCTGCCCAGTGTAACTGGTGCCCCAGCAGCAAAGGGTGTCCCCTCCAGGCCCTCCAGTGTCGCGAGTTCTTCATCACCCTCTTAGGGATTGCTCAGTACGGGCAGTGCACTGCTCTGTGTCTGTAGACGCATAGGGTGGGTGAGGCAGGATTAGGATCCATTGGACGTATCAGCCTAAGCTCAAATTCAGTCCACTCCTGCCTCATTTGCCAGCCTCCACCCCTTAGCTAGGTACTGTATATCACTTCAGTATATATGAGAGTTGGTGCTAAACATGCTGGCGTTCTCCTTCCAGAGAGCTACCCTTGACATCACTTGTGCAGAGCCCACCCTCCTCCTGAGCTCCTCCCTCCAGTGCTGGGCCCCCCTCCCTTTGTGAGTCCCCTGTTCCTTCTGGTAAAATTGGCAGTGAGGTGGGATGCCCTGGAAAAAGGGGGGGTATGGGGTGTTGCCACCCCCATCCTCCACTTCTGACACTGTGTGGGTAAGTCCCTGTCCATGGGGGTGGAGAGTATAACTTGGGCACCTGAATATCACAGCCCCATGCCAGGAAGCTTAATTAGAACCATCTCTGTATGCAACACAAACAACAGTAGCTGCTGCCAGGAAAAAGGATCTGTTACATCTGTTTATAGTCATTTTGCTGTGCTGGAGGTGGGTCTAGCCTGATAGGCTTGGTTGTGCTCTTTTAACGGCCTTGTGCAGTCATGGAAAAAGGAGGGTCCCTTCTGAGAGGTTAATCTGACAAGGAGATCCTGTTCTGTAGCCCCATATACTGTACTCTGGTTCAGACTGGCTTCCTCTACACATTGGATTGTTTCAGGGGCTCAGTGTGTTGAGGGGGGCTGTTTGTTGAAATGGTACAGTTTCTTGGTTAAAGTCAATGGAATTGTGGCCCTAGGTAATATGCACTGGTGCACATGGACAGCCATGTTTGACAGTGCAAGATGGAGCTTCTCACGTGCAGTCAATTCTAGGAGTAGTGGCACAACGTCATTAGGAGGGATGAGCTGGAAGATAGCTATGACAAAACCCTCTTTGAAAGTTCAGGTATTGTGGTCCAGTTTGGGCATGGAGGGTGTGGGTTGACCAGGTTGAAGCTGGATGCAGCAGGGCCATGGACTAATTCACGGAGAGAGTAGTGCAGTGGCTTGAATGTTTGTCTTAGAATATTGCCTCTCAAACAGGTGCACACTGAGCGAGCTGTGCGCACATTTGAGAAGGCACCTTCAGATTCTGGCAGGAACAAGGAGCTGATGCCAGACTGTCTTTGCCATCTGTCCTCCTCCATTTTATGTAACCTTTTTTTTTTTTAGCTGAGTAAAATGGCCATTGGAGGGGAACTAGCAGCACAGTCATCATGGGGGGGAGTCATAGAATAAAACACACAACTGGGGCTTCAATAAAGAAAAACCCACCTCATGTCTAAGTTCAGATACAGTTCCATGCAAAGAAGTGTAAGGTTATGCACTTCTGGGTGAAGAACCTAAGGAGAGAATACTGGCTGGCTGGCGGGGGGGGTTGTTAAGCTGGGGATCACTGAGGAGGAGAAGGACCTAGGGGTAATGATAACGGGGACCATGAGCAACACTGCCCAGTGCAGGAGAGTGGCTGCAGAAGCGAACAAAATGCTGGGGTGCATAGCGAGAGGGTTTTCGTCCAGGTGAAGAGAGGTGATCCTGCCCCTCTACAGGTCGCTGGTAAGGCTGTACTTACATTATTGTGTGCAGTTTTGGAGGCCATACCTAAAGCGTGATATCAGGCTACTGGAGGGGGTGCAGAGGAGGGCAACAAAGATGATATGTGGAATGGAGGGGAGAGACTATGACAGCAGCCTGGGAGACCTGAATATGTACACCCTGGAGGATAGAAGGGACAGGGGGGACGTGATAGAGACATTCAAGTATCTGAGGGGAATTAATAAGGATGAGGGCAGATGGGGTCATTAAGTTAAGGAGGGAGGGTCTGGGGCATGGGCTAAGAATAGAGGGGGGGAGATTTAGGAAGGAAATGAGGAGACACTATTTCACAGAGAGGGAGGTAGCAAAATGAAACGCTCTACTAGAATCGGTGGTATCATGTAAATCTGTGAACAGCTTCTAAAGGGCATGGGACAGGGAACAGGGGAGAGTGTGGGTGGGGTAGTTGGGGGTGGCAGTGGGATGAGGGTAGATGGGGCAGCTACAAACTAGGGATGCTAGCTGCACACTCGAGCAGACTTAGATAGACCAGTGGTCTGTTTCTGCTGGCACATTCATATGTTCGTAATGATCCAGATTCGGGTTTAGCGCTCAGTACACAGAGCATGCACTTTTCAGTCCCGAATGGCAGTCTGAGGGCACTGTGTTCAGGTCTGAGGCTCCTCCAGGCACACTGTTTTGGACAATTGGTGGGCCATTGGAAGTTGAGGCAATGGCAGCACTTTCAGTGGAGGGGGTCAGTGTACCTGATGAGCACCTATTGTCAGGTCTGTTCAAGACCAAGGCTCTTCCATGGGTTGAAGTGGGACAGCATTGTTCTCCTAGGTTGCTGGTGGCGAAACCTGTGCTAATGGTGCATATTTGTTAGCAGAATGATGTGCTTTCAATGAGTCAATGCAATCTACATAGGACTGGCTATGCTGGTTTTGACTGCGGGAGCACAGAGTGTGGTAATCTGAGTCTCTGCATCTCCTGTCTTATTGTTTCTACTTTTTGCGGGTTCATCTGCAGGGGAGCCTAGCATTCTCTGGCTTAACTGCAGTAGCTCTGTCCACTGAGTCTGGTGGATCAATTTCCATGTCTGCAACCTCTTCATGTTGGGTGGGGTGCGTCTTGAAGAATTTCTGCAGCCTACTATCCAGCCAGGTTCTGTGGGCAAATGCTAGGACTGCCTCTGGAGATTCAGAGAGCCTAGTGGTGCCATTTACCACAACCCTCAACTTGGAAGGGTATTGCAGAGACAGGGTGAGGCCAGGTCTGTGAAAGGCTTTTTTGACCCAGTTATAGTTCTTGCATTTTTGGTCAACTCTGCTGAATAATCCAGAAAAATCATTATCTTGTGCCTTTTCCCTCAAGAGGTGCAGGATAGTCTCTATTTCCCTGTACCACAGAAACTGAGCCAGATCAGTTGTGATCGTTCCCCCAGTTTTGGCCTGGGGGCAGAGAGACCTGTGGCCGCTAACAGTGTCAACTGGCCAGTCTCCAAAGGTTCTTATCAGTACTGAGAGAACTCTTTGTAGGAAGAGAACAGGGTCTTGTTCCTTGACCTGCTTGGAGAACCCCATGGACAGAGGTTGTTCCTCATGCTCTGGTTCTTGAGGTCCTGAACATGGGCCCGCAGCAGTTGGCTAGTCTGGCCTTAGTCTCTTAACTGGGCTTGTAGAGTCCCCTGATGCTCCTCTGTGTGAGCACTCTTTTTCTCCACAAGGTAAACCCTTACTCCGAGGTCTATAACTTCCTGCTGGGTTTGTACGGCGATGTTGGTCATCGCCTCCATTTGGGTGATAATTTGGTTGAACATACCCTCAATTTTTGCCATATCAGAAGGGCATTTGTTTCTCTAGCATTCCACTATCATTGTAGTGCGTGGGCCTCCAGAGCATGGGAAAGTAGGCTGTTGGACTTGTCTGAGGTAAAAATGTTTGATTTGGCATTTTAGAACCCTGGAATGGGCAACAATCTTTTGGTGTGGGTACTGTCATGTGATCAACTCACACAGAAAACAATAAGTCTGTGGCAGGTAGAAGGATGTTGACAGACTTTAGTGGAGATTCACAGGATGTCAACAAAACACAGCCATCTTGGCCAATGGTTGGACCACGCCTCCAAACAAAGCCAAAGCTTCTCCCTTTAAATAGTGTTAATAACCCAGGCATCTACATTAATTTGGATTATTTTTGTGGTTCACAGATTTCAGCCATTTCTAAATACTACTGGTTTTATCTCGCACATATTAGCAAATATTTGACACCTGAGACTAGCAAAATGACTGTACACAATATGGTTATTTGCAGGCTTGAGTATTAGAACAAGGAAGACTGAAGCCTGAAAGACTTCAGGTAGTGCTGGATGTCTTGGGTATATTGGTGGTATGTAAGATGTATCTGGATGGAGTGGTGGAGTCCTATAAAATAGCCCTTGGCACCTTGTATGACTCCATTGCACTGAACGGTGTATGTCCCCTGGTCTCTTGTCGAGGCTCACCATGGTTTGGAGGTTGAAGACAAGAGGCTGCAGGTTGGAGCCTTGTTGGAGGAAGTTCAATGCTGTGGAAGACAAACTGCCTCTGAATTCTCGTTTTGAGTCACCCAGAAGAAGACAGCATTCCTAGCCAGGGGATTGCTATGGAGCAGTACCAAGGGGCTAAGGGACTCTGCTCTTCAGGACAATAGACAGACTTTCATATCCAGCATCTGAAGGGACTTTGTTGTCCCTAAAATGTGAGGGGTTTGCTTGATTCTTTTAGGACAGTGTGTCTTTCATTCAAGATGGGATTTCTCCCAAGGGGGCTGTGGCGACCCAGCCATGCTGAGTCTTATTGTCTTCGATGCATTCGCTTTGCCTGAGGAGAGATTAGACCAGTTACAGTGGAAGAGATGTGTGGAGTGATTTCAAAACTGCAGCCCATGCTTTGTGACCTGGACCCAGGCCTAATGAGGCTTCTGGTGAGCTGCATGGGGCAGTTGGGTCTGGCATTTATTGGGATCATTTGGTGTTCCTTGTTGGAATGGGTTTTAGCAATTCTTTTGAAAAATGCATTGGTCAGACCTCTTCAGAAGAAACTATCTTCAGATCTAGAGATCCCAGCAAATTATAGACCTGTCTCTATCCTGCCTTTTTTGGAAAAGTTTATTGAGAAAATTGTGATGTTGCAGCTTGTAGCCCACCTCACAGTCTTTGATATTTGTAAGCCCCTCCAGTCTAGATATAGATTCAGGCATAGCACTGAAACTGCATTAGTCAGGATGTAAAATGACCTGCTTTGTGCGAGTGATAGAAGGGAGCAGTGAATTCTCATTCTCCTCAATCTCTCTTCAGCTCTTGATACTGTGGACCATGGTTTGCTGTTGGACCTTCTGAGGGAGTACAGAGGGCTAACTGGCAATGTCATCTGCTTAAGCGACCACTCCCCAACACTTTGTGTCTGGCGAAACAACTCCCCCAATCCTCCACCCAAAATCATAAAGACTCTGGATATGTCCAAATTTGACCCCAGCTCTTTCATGGACACAATCCATGCTGCTGACTGGTGCCCCATAAACACCCTGCCAGATGTAAACTCAGCCCTTGACTTCTTTGTCTCAAAACTCTCTGATATTGTCAACACCCATGCACCAATGAAGAATTGCAGGATAAAAGGGGTTAGAGCCCCCTGTCTCTCAAAGGAGTTAAGGCAGCTCATGACCTCGTGTGATAAAACCTGGATGGCTTACAAACGCAGTGGCCTACCTGCTGGCTGGTAATTTTACAGGCAGCTATGGAATAGATGCAAAAATTCAATTCAAAAAGCTAAATGCTGGGGGGGGCGCTGCTGAGCAGCCTAGCAGGAAGCAGCAATTAGACTGAGCTCCTGGGAAGAAATTTGCAATAAATTACAAAACTAAGTTTTTCATCTCTAAACTTCTTTGCTAAAATACGATTGGAGAGCTGTGAACTGAGACCTACTTTGTGAAGTGCTAAAATGGGCAAAAATAAAGGAGTGCCGGCTGCAGCAGGTGATTTCTTTACTCCAAGGAGGTAGAATCGTGAGGAGAGGCCTGTGCAGCGTGGTGCAGCAGTGGACCTAGCACCCGAACCAGCGGAGGAGGCCTCACTAACCAACATACTGTCTACCCTGCAACAGCTGGTTAAGTCTGTTCAGGAGCTTGACAAAATGTTTGACACCCTCACACCTTGGTTTTCAGCATTAGAAACCCTCATGGATCAATGTGAAGCTACTACACAGCGGTCTGAGACATCTGTACTCAAAACCGTCAATGCTACCATGAAACTCATAAAAGATAATTCGCTTCTCCGACAGCGCCTGGAGATGGCTGAGAACCAGGCAAGGGAAAAGAACTAAAGAGTTCTTGGTCTATCAGAGGGGGCTGAAGGCGACGATCCTCTGACCTTTGCCACAATGATGTTACCGACTATCTTGGGCTTTGATGAGTCTGATTCCCCTTTGCATTTCGAAATAGCTTATCGCATCACTCCCCGCTGTGTGGCAGCCAACTACATGGCTCCATGAACTTTTCTAATTATTTGTACTGGTAGCGGGGATAGGGATTGGGCCCTGACTGCAGCTAGACATCGCAGACTCTTAAAATATGGCGTGGATACTCTACAGATGTTCCTGGACCTTTCCTACAGCACCCAGCAATGGTGCAAAGCCTTTGATGGGCTTAGGGGATGGCTGAAACTGAAGAAAATACCTCACCAACTGTTGCTACCAGCTAAGCTCTGCATCGTTTGTCGGGGAAACAATATTTGTTTAATGAAGTGCAGGAAGCTGAGAGACTGGTTTGCAGGCTGGAATCGGAGACTGCAGAGGATGATGAGGGTGAATCCTTGGATGCAGACTGAAATGCTTGGCAGGTCTGGTAATGTACGCTGTAGCTCTGTGGGACTGAATAAGCTTGAATTCTCTAGCGGTGGTGGGACTTGAATAAATATCTTTTCCTTTTCGTATAATGACAGGCTGGACACGGCATATTTAAACTTTACAACTCCACTCTTTTAGACATTGGGGACTTTATGCAGCCTTGCTGTTAATTTTTTTTGCCTGCATGTATTTTGCAAAGTACTCCTGTCACAACACCAGACTGTAGGTCTGGTTGGTACTGTTTTCCTATAGGAAACACTACAGTGCTTTTCTGTTGCAGTGTAATATGCTATTAGCGATCAGCTTAGTTACGGGCTAATTTATATAAGAATGCCTAATTATTTCTCTATATGACAGCGAAGATTTTATGGGCTTTCACTCCTGGGAGTTTGGGAATCTAAGATTTCTTTAGATTGTATTAGCTGTTCTAGTTTTGGGGGATTCGAGCAGGCTATTACAGTCAAAATGATAAAAGGGTATTTGGTATACTATCCATCCTTGGTATGTCTCCCCTTGGGCCTTCCTAGCTGCATGCAATTATATAAGTAATCCAAATGATGGTGTACTTTTTGTTAATTCCCCCTATGATGTATCTCTAGAGGGGGTGTCTTTCATTAGTACTTAGTAAGAGAACAGATGTGCTATCCTCCTGTGTGTAATTATGATGTAAGTCTTGTTTGCAAAATTAATAAATATAAAATACAAAAAAAATGCTAAATGCTACCATTTCAAGAGACTACAGACTGAGTACCTAAGTAACCCAAAAGAATTCTGGAGGCAGGTCAACTCACTTTTAAAGGGTAACAACTCTGAAGACCCTAGTTCCATTAATGTCCAGGGTACTAGCCATACTAACCCTTCCTCCATTGCATCATGCTTCAATGAATACCTCTCTATTCTCTAGCACTTCCACCCCAACCCCCCTCCTTCCACCTAAAACTGGCTACTCTTAAAGAAGTCCGCCATCTACTTAAGAACCTGAAGACAGACAGCTCGCCAGGACATGACATGCTTGAACCAAGATTCCTAAAAGTTGGAGCAGATGCACTAGCCTGTCCCATCAGTGACCTATTTAATAATTAATTCCTTACCCGCACCGTCCCTGATAAATGGAAGGTGGCAATGGTTGTCCCTGTACACAAAGGTGGTTCACATGATGTAGTAAACAACTTCTACCCCATATTAATACTTTGTCCTCTAGCTAAGATACAAGAGCGGATGTTGTATAATCACCTCCAAGGCTACCTTGAACACCATCAACTCCTATCATCTTCCCAACATGGATTCAAGAAAAACTATAGCACCACCACTGTTCTGATCAAGGTCATCTCGGACATATATCATGCAATGGACAATGGCCTTGTCACTTGTGGTATATTTGTGGACTTGACCAAGGCTTTTGAGTCGGTCAGCCATGACCTGCTCCTACAACTACTACATGACCTGGGTATAGATGACAATGCACTTACATGGACCTGAAGCTACCGCATAGGCTGCACTCAGCAGATCAAATGGGTGGGCTCCTGATCTGAGCTGCGACGCATCACCCATGGTGTACCCAGAGCTCTATACTGGGCCCCTTGCTTTTTTCCCTATTTATTAATGAGCTGCCACAGTTCATCTCTATGAAGATGATGCCGTCATCTACTGATCCTTCTTTGACTTTGGGTGGCTTACCCAAATGCTAGCATATGATTTCCTCACCCTTGAGGACCAGTTTATTGTCAAGTAATTGGTCCTTAATACTAAAAAAACACCACAAAAGAGAGAGGGATGCCAAAAAGGTGACATTACAAGCCCAGATAAGGGAACTTGAGTGCTCTTTAAAAACTAAATATGATGCTTCTAAAGAGAAAGAGGTACAGAAGCATAGAAAGGCACTTAATTCCATTCTGGACTATAGGGTAGAGCAAAACTTGTTATACTTAAAACAAAAAATATTACGGTGGGGGGTGTCCTATGGCCTTAAGATTGCTAGCTTGCAGATTAAGACAAAGAAGAGCTAATGCCACAATAAGCAAAATTAGACATCCACATACTAGACAACAGTTGGTAAGCACAACAGACATAGCTGAGGCTTTCACGGACTATTATCAGGAATTTTATAGGGCGGGACCTCCTCTGGAGGCAGATAAAATATCCCACTTCCTGGAGGCTCTGCACCTACCTGAGGTAAAGAGGGAAGATGCAAATCAGCTGATCTCCCCAGTAAAGGAAACTGAAGTAACTGCTGAAATAATTTGAATTAAGACAGGGAAATGTCTGGGTATGGATGGGTTCCCAGCTGAGTTTTACAAGCTCTTCCAGGCCAGATCACCTCAATTCTAAGTAGAGTTTATAATTCCCTGCTGACTGAGGAGGGTGTGGCTCCCCCCTCATGGATGCATTCGGTTGTGGCTGAACTGTCTAAGCCCGCCAGGGACCCCTACTATGTGCCTCAAACAGGCCGATTTCCATCTTAAACATGGACTATAAGATCATGGCCAGAATCGTGACCAGGTGACTTGAGAATTTCATTCCCCAGCTTATACATGCCGATCAGATGGGCTTTGTCCCTGGTCAACAGGCGCAGAACAATATCCGATGGGCAGTAAACCTTTTAGAGCACCTGAGAAGGACTGGGAGGTCAACATTGGTCATGAGTTTAGACACTGAAAAGGCATTTGACAAGGTGCTTTGGACCCTTTTTACAAGTGTCCCTGGCAGGCTTTGGCTTCCCTGAGGAGTTCCGTGGGTTGGTGACCTGATTATATGCTAAAGCAAATGACTGCGTGAGGGTGAACAGCCATATGGGGAGGTCATTTCAATTTGAGCGAGGAACGAGACAGGGTTGCCTGCTCTTGCCCATGCTTTTTTCCATATTTGCAGAAACACTGGCACAGGCAATTCACCTGAATCCAGAGATACGAGGTATAGAGCTGGGGGGGGGGACACACAGCACAAGCTAGGCCTGTGTGCAGATGATATAGTACTATTTCTCGTGCACCAGAAGTCTCCCTCTTCGAAGTATTTAAACAGATACAATAGTTTACAGAAGCTTTGGATTATTCATTAAACACAGCCAAAACATAGGTTTTGACAGGTACATATAAGGTCCCCCGGACATCCAGAAGAATTACCCAATGCGGTGGGGGGTGGATACATTGAAATACCTAGGGGTGTTTCTAGGAGAGAATCCAGCAACCCTCTTTGGGGACAACTATACAACCCTACTAAAGGGATATCTTTGGATTATAAAAGATGGTCCCTTCTACTCCTGCCCCTTCATTCTAGAGTGCAGACCACCAAAATTAATATACTCCCTCGTCTGATGTACCTTTTTCAAAGTGTCCCTTGTGAAGTTGCACAACAAGTCTTAATGGGTTGGCAAAGACAATTAATGTATTTTATCTGGGGGGCAGGTAGGCCTAGGGTGGCCAGGCATATTCTGTACCAGCCAAAGGGATGGAGGGAACTGTCGGTACCTTACCTACCGGGATACTGGGTGGCCTCCCAAATGAAAATAGTTTTAATATGGCATCATCTTCACTATACTTCTCACTGGAAATCTATGGAACTGCACCAAGTGCGTGACCCTCCTCTGCAGGACATATCCTTTAACCGCCACCTACAGCCTGAGATGAACACTTTGGCTGCACCTCACAGGATCCTTGGTTTAGGTGACAAGCAATTAAGGGCTTTCACTCACCGTGGCAAGTTCTAAGAGGAGGCTCA
Organism: Neoceratodus forsteri; assembly: GCA_016271365.2. Lineage (NCBI taxonomy): Eukaryota > Metazoa > Chordata > Ceratodontiformes > Ceratodontidae > Neoceratodus > Neoceratodus forsteri. Next base: position 315,453,504 of record CM057457.1, read on the forward strand.
CCCATTTCATTTGAAGCGGCTAGTGCCCTTTTTGACCTGAATCCAAATGACCAGTTTAAATACTATCAAATCAGGAACTGGATAAGTACCATATCAAATAGCCCAGTGGCCATGGGGGGCCAGGGCTGTCCACCTCCGCCATCTGAAAAAAATATGGGCCTCTCCTTCAGGAAGGGGAGCAATCTCTTCATTCTATACCAGTTTCCTAGTGGACCAGGGTTATAGCACACTCCAGGTCAAGACAAGGTGGGAGGGAGATATGGGAAAAGGAACAGAGAAAGAAGCTTGGGACAAAATTTGGAGGGCAATGTGGGATACCGCCTCTTCCCCAACATGGCGTGAATTTATGTGGTGAATTAGGATTAGGTATTTCTTAGTTCCTAGTACCCAAGCTAAATTTAGTTAAAGTGGCACACCCACATGCTGGAGGGGTTGTGAGAAAAGCCCAGCGGGTCATTTTCATATTTTATGTCAATGCCTGAGAGTACGATCTTACTGGGAAGAAGTCATAAATCATTTAAAAGTCATCTTTGAAGGAATAGAGGACATAGGCCCTGAGCATATGGTGTTGGGAATCGAACCACAGTGCCTAAGGGGAAGGGGGGCCAAGTACTTATAGAGTGCACTGGTTGCCACGGCAATGAAGGCTCTTATGAGGCACTGGCTACAAAAAGACTGCCCCAAAGTAAATGAGTGGACTAACATTGTCACCCCTTTACAGAAGATGGAAAGGATCACTTATGCAATTCAGCATAGGCAAGCCCATTACACCAGTAGGTGGACCAGATGGGAAATACATGCCACAAACTTACTGACGGAACAGAAAATGCTGGTCCCATGACCATGTGGGTCTTTATTAACATGCTATAAGCAAGAAGGAGGTATCAGGCTGGGATAGATTGAAAGGAGGGAGCAGTGGAGGGAACTAAGGGAGATGTAATTTGCTACCGAGGAAGGACAGTAGAACAATAAGGAGAGATCCCTTTGAGGAAAGGTGGAGTGGTTGGAGGAAAGAGGTATAAAATCAAGTAGCAAGTTTAAATGAAATGTGGGGGAGCCACGGGGAACAGCAGCTCCAAGTTCTAAGTTCTAATTTATTGCTTTCATTTCTTTTTATCCTTTAAAGCCTTATAAATTCAAGATGGTTGTTTTATGGTAAATACAGCAGCAATGATAGGCCATAAAAACTAAAATGTGCAGGGAGTTGGCATCTTACTCGTTCTGTGCGTTTTTTAGATATGAGAGTGTAACCTTTAAAGGATGTTGATGTATAACTGATAAATTGTAAACCTCTTACTGTAATGTGAATGTCAAACTTTGCGTCAATAAAATGAAGTTTAAAAAAAAAATACTAAAAAAAACAAATGCATGATCTTTGCCAACTCAGCATCCCAGGCACGCGCCACTCTGGCTATTCAGTCATGATCTGGAGTCACCCCGGAATCAGTTCAATCATTCAAATACCTAGGTATCACCTTGGACCCCTCCCTCTCGCTTGATGTTCATGTTACATCCCTTGCCAAAACTCTCAACCAGAGGCTAGGAGTCCTGTACAGAATCCGTCCGTATCTTACCATGACATCATTTCACAAGGCACCAAGTGCCACTGTCCTACCTCTCCTCATGTATGGAGCCCCACTGCTACTCTCTTCATCTGCATCTAATCTATCCATCTATCACAGGTATATCATAGGGTGGGTAGGTTTGCCTTGGGAACTGATGCTAGGCATCATCACTGCAGCATACTGTCTACCCTGGACTGGGCTGGCTACTTTTTGAGTCTAAGCTGTGCTATGTTGCTCTAAGCTTACTACACAAGTTTGTCTATCGCTCCACCCCTCCCTGCCTATCTGAGATAGCCCAACGCAAATGTCACCAATGTGCCCTAAGGTCAGCCTCTCTGCCTCTGCTTTTGGTCCCCAATCTGAGACTCTCCTCAACCCGGAAATTGTTTGCCTACTTGACTGTGTCCTCCTGGAACTCTCTGCCTCTACCTATCCTGGTCTGCTCCTCCATTTCTCAATTTCAAAGTGATCTGCTTACACACCTTGCTGCCCCCACTTGTTCATGTTTTCGGTAATATCTGCGTTTATCCACTCTTCTATAATGGCTCACAGGATATACCGTACCACCTCTGTCCCCCTCCCCCAGTTTTCAAGAACTACTGTATAATGAATTATCTTGTGGCCCTGTACATAGTCCTGAGTCTACTGTGTTGTACGGTGCACACCTATATATACAGTTTATCTCTGCCTGACGTGTTGTGCTTGTTTGCTGTAGTAGTTCTAGCCTGATGTACTGGTATATCTACTGCTGTGTTCATTACATGTATGACGTTATCTGTATAACTTTTGTATCTACTGCTGCACTTTCAATTGTACTGCTCTTCCCAGGTCGCCCCTGAAAAAGGGACTGTCATGTCTCAGTGGGCATACCTGGTTACCAAAATTCAAATAAATAAAATAAATCTGCTGGTTGCATCCTTCCGCAAAAATAGGATGCAGAGAGTGGTGTTGGGGAATGTCTTCTCACACCCTTTGCCCCGATCTGTGAGGTATCTCAGATGTATGTTCTATTAATCGTGTAGTTTAAGCAATTAGGCATGACAGGGTGTTGTTTGTACTAGGTTTACTCAATGGTCAGTCATTGCATGGCACGAGGTGAAGCCGAGTGCCTTCAGCCCCTGACCGTAGGGTAAACCTAGTACAACCAATGTCCCTGAAGTGCTTTATTGCTAATATAAAAAGTGCCCTTAGGCAATTTTTTTTGTGATTATTTATCTCCTCTCCGGCCGCCCCTTTTAACCTGACTGGCTCCCCCAGCCCCAACATCCCAGATTTACCGGGGTTTACCTTAAGCCCAGCCTGGGAGCAGAGCCTGTGGAGGGTCAGGCATCATCCTGCGGTCAGGTCAATTTTTCCATTTTTTTTTCACCATTTTTACACAGGGGCCCCAGAAGTAGAGATGCATGCACGTGGAGGCGAGCATAGCGCTTGGCGTTCCCTCTGGCCTGTGCTGCCCCCAGCCTCCACCATGAGGCAGTCAAGAGCCAAGGGATACAACCTTCTCTCCCTGGTAAAGAGTGTTGCCTCTCGGCAACTCCATCCAGCTCTGCACCTTCCCGCCTGCCAACCTCTGACAGTCCATGCTCGTTTCCAAACATGGGTTGTCGGCATGGTGCGAGGTAAGGCGTCCAGTGCCTTAGCCCTCAGTGCCACCGGGCCTCCTTAGGCAACTTTTAAAAAACAAACACTGAACATTTTGAAAGCCACAACAAATATAATACAGTGTTGATAAATACTGTAAAATAGCCCCTCCACAGGTATTTTTCACCTGTTAGTTATCTGTCTTTCTACACATTCAATACATTGAATAAGCAGCTAGTACCGAAGGCTGCTGAGACACACACAGAGAGAAAGCAGCCAGAGTTTCCTTAAATCAAGGAGGTTATTTTGTAGACTACACTGAACTGAATTATTACTTTTTGGACCTGTGTAAGTAACTAGTATTGATTCTGTTTTGGGGCTTAACTTGTCTTAGTTTTAACTTTAATTTACCAGGGAGGAACTGTAGCTGGGAGATATTTGCAGTCATTTGTGACTAGACCTGGTACTTAACCTCTGTGAAATAGGTGTTTGTTAGGGGGAGGAGCTGAAAGGGGCCTACTTGAACAGTGTACTTAAAACAGGAGTTGTTTGTGGTCTCTGTCTGCTTAGACAGAGAGAGAGAGAGAGAGAGAGAGAGAAATTAGCCAGAGATTCCGTAAATCAAGAGGTTATTTTCTAGACTACACTGAATTGAATTATATTATTATTTTTTGGACCTGTGTAAGTAACTAGTATTGATTCTGTTTTTGGGGTTGACTTGTCTTAGTTTTAACTTTAATTTGCCAGGGAGGAACTGTAGCTGGGAGATATTTGCAGTCATTTGTGACTAGACCTGGTACTTAACCTCTGTGAAATAGGTGTCTGAAAGGAAGGAAGGCACTCCCAGGGTGGAGGGTCAGAGTTGTAGTTGATTGTTTCTGGTTGGCATGGTTTACTCCTCCCCCCCTTCCCCACCCCCACCCGCCCCAAGCGCATAACTTCTTTTATAGCAGGGGTTCTGACATCACTTCTCCAAAACTGCTAACATACACCTGTTCATATCCTTAAAGGTACAGCATACTGAATGGGGTAGAGACACTCACAAGCTTTCACACACTAAAACAAGAACAAAAAAACAAAAGAAAAGCATCTGTAACAGGAAGGGGTGGGGAGTGGTGCAATGTACTGGCTGTGGAGCAGCAGTCTTCCTGGAGACATTCTGGAAGCTGCTTTGCTGCCCTATTTGCAGGCACCTCTCTGGTCTGAGGGAGGAGGTTGCTCATCTCCATGCTGACCTGGCAATGATTAAGAAAACCTGCTCCCCCACTCAGGGACCACCCAGGCCACTGCCACTACCTCAGAGGTTGCCAAGAAAGAGGAGTGATTGGACCACAGTGGGCCCAGGGAGGGTGAGGGTGGTGGAACAGAGGCACAACCCCTCCAGTTGTGCCTCTCCACAATTCATTTGCCACTCTGGCAGAGCATGGTTCCTCTATGGAGGCACCCGCAGTGAAGACCAAGGTGGATGCTGGGAACCTCCACAATGGAGACCCACAGGAGGATGGCACAGGACCCCACAGGGGAAGGAAACAACTACTGGTGGGGGACTTGATTGTTAGGAGGGTAGAACTGAGGGAGGGAAGAGAAAGGGAGGTAAGGAGCCTGCCTGGTGCTATGGCTTGGAGGGACAGGAAACAAATCCTCAGGATCGTGGGAGCAGCTGCAAGGGGGAGTAAGCTGGATGACATTATCCACCTAGGGACGAATGACCTGGCTGAGAATGGGATCAGAGCAGTGCAACAGGAGTTTGTGGAGTTGGGGAAGAGCCTTAGACAAGTAGCACACATGGTAACTTTCTAGGAGGTGCTACCTGTCTGTAACGCATGGATGAGACTAGGTACTCCACACCATGGATTCAATGACTGGTTGAAAAACTAGTGCAGAGCTCAGGGATTTGGCTTCATTGGGGACTGGGGCTCCACCTAGAGGGATGCAGGCCTATACAGGCGTGATGGTCTGCATCTATCCTGGAGGGGAACCAGGATCCTAGGTGATAGGTTTAAATGCTTAATTGGCAAGCATTTAAACTAGCCAAGGAGGGAGGCACTGAAAAGGAGAATGGATATCCTAGTCCCCCCCAAAAATATCAGGGTAGTTAGTGAGGTAAACACCAAGCTAGAGCCATCAATAGGGATAAGGGCAGGGGTAAATGGAGAAAAAGACAAAGCAAGTAAGGACAATGATGGGGCAAAAAGAAATAAAGACAGAAAAAAATGGAGGGTAATGAGTACCAATGCCCATAGTCTATGTAAAAAGCTCCCTGAAATGGTGGCCCTGAAGGAAGAGGGATGCCTGGATATTGTGGCAGTCACAGAAACATGGTACACAGTGAACCATGACTGGGATGTCAACATACCAGGGTACACAATCTACAAGAGGGACAGGGAGGGAAGAAGAGGAGGAGGAGGAGGAGAAGTAGCTCTCTATGTAAGGGAAAGGATCAAAGCAACAGAACTAAAGGTTAAACAGGAAGGAGAGGAGGCACTGTGGGTCACCCTGGAGAGTGGAAATGGCTCCACAATCCGCACAGGGTTGTATACAGACCCTCATCTCAGGGGGAGGAAATGGACAAGGAAATGATAGAAGGCATCCTTGGGATGGCAGAGAAAGGTGAGATATTACTGATGGGGGACCTGAATATGCCAGATGTTAACTGGAGCACCTTTGCTGCAGCCACATCCAAGAGCAGGGCCATTCTCGATGCCCTACAGGGAGCATGCCTCAGACAGCTAGTTTTGGAACCCACTCAGGAGGGAGCAATCTTAGACCTGGTACTCTCAAATGGGGAAGGAGAGAGGATCTCTGATCTTGAAGTGGGTAGCCATCTGGGAACAAGCAACCACCAAACAGTGTGGTTCATGATAAACTTAACTGTAGAGTCAAGCCACACAAAAGTGAAGGTACTGGACTTCAGGAGGGCTGATTTTGTCAAAATGGGAGAGTGCCTCAGGAAAAAAGTAGCAAACAGGCAAGAAGGTGGGGTGGAGCAACAATGGGGAAACATCAAAACTGCCATTACAGAGGCAACAAGCCTTTGTGTGAAGCAAATAAACAACTAAAAATGAAATAAAAAAACACTATGGTTCTCAAAAGAAGTGGCGGGGAAGGTAAGGGAGAAAAAGATACCATTCAGAAAGTATAAGGAAACACAGAAGGAGCAGGTCAGAGAACTGTACCAGTTAAAGCAGAAGAAAGCGGCGAAGGCAGTCAGAATTGCAAAGGCCCAAACTGAGGAAAAGATAGCCAACTTGGTTAAGAAGGGGGATAAAACCATTTATAGGTACATTAGGGAGCAAAGAAAGATGTAGGCAGGGATACTGAGGCTGAATAAAGAGGAAGATGGTTGGGCAGACAGCGACAGTGAAAAAGCAGGGATACTGAATGAATATTTCTGCTCAGTATTCACAATGGAAAAGCAGGGGGAGAGACCTAATCCAGTCAATAGAAGCACTCTGGAAAGGGGGTTGATATTAATCCTTTCACAGAAGCAAGGTTTCTGAAAGAACTCTTAAAACTGAAGGTGGATAAAGCAATGGGGCCTGATGGGATTCATCCCAGAATTCTAAAAGATTTAAGGGAAGAACTAGTAACACCACTGACTACACTTTTTAATAAATCATGGGAGGATGGTGTGGTACCTGAGGACTGGAGAAGGGCGGACGTGATTTCCCTTCACAAAAGTGTGAGCAAGACAGAGGCAGAAAACTACAGACCTGTCAGTTTGATCGCAGTGGTAGGGAAAATGATGGAATCACTTCTGAAGGAAAGAATTGTTGAGTACCTAGAGGCCAGTGGGGCACAGGACCCAAGGCAGCATGGATTCACAGCAGGAAGGTCATGTCAGACAAATCTAATTGATTTCTTTGACTGGTGACCAAAGTAGTAGACCAGGGAGAGGCTGTGGACATGGCCTACCTAGACATAAGCAAGGCATTTGACATAGTCCCGCACAAAAGATTAATAAACAAATTAGCCAGCCTGGAAGTGGGTCCCAGGGTGGTAGCCTGGGTAAAACACTGGCTGGACAACAGGACACAGCGGGTAATAGTAAATGGAGTGCACAGTGAAGAAAGGAGGTTACTAGTGGGGTACCACAGGGTTCAGTACTGGGGCTGGTCCTTTTTAATGTCTTTATAAGTGACACTTCGGAGGGACTGAAGGGGAAGGTATGTCACTTTGCAGATGACACAAAGATCTGCAACAGGGTTGATATGCAAGGTGGGGTGGAAAGGATAAAAAGGGAGTTGGCAAGGTTGGAGGAATGGTCAAATGTATGGCAGCTTAGATTTAATGAAAAGAAGTGCAAAGTAATGCACCTGGGAAACAAAAACCCAGGGCAAGAGTACACAATGGGGGGTGATATACTGACAACAACAAAAGTGGAAAGGGACCTGGGGGTAGTCATATCAGATGACCTAAAGGTGGGCCAGCAATGTGAGAAGGCAGTAAGGAGGGCTGGGGGGATACTGGGCTGCTTTGGGAAAGGCATCACCAGTAGAAAACAGAAAGTTGTTGGCCCTCTGTACAGACAGTTGGTAAGACCGCATCTGGAGTACTGTGTACAGTTCTGGAGACCCCATCTCTGCAAAGACATAGTCAGGCTGGAGGCTGTTCAGAGGAGGACAACCAAAATGGTGCAGGGTCTGCACCTGAAGACATGTGAAGAAAGACTAAAGGAGCTTAGGATGTATAGCCTCGAGGAAAGGAGGGAGAGGGGAGACATGATAGAAACTTTCAACTACCTCAAGGGAATCAACAAAGTCCAAGAGGGTAGCATCTTTCAAAAAAAGAGATGTGCAAGAACAAGGGGGCACAATTTGAAGATAGAGGGGGGGATGGCTCTGAGGTAATATGAGGAAGTATTTCTTCACAGAGAGGGTTGTAGATGCATGGAACAGCCTTCCTGAGGAGGGCATATTGTCAAAAACTGTGGGAGAATTCAAGAATGCATGGGACAGACATAAGGCAATTCTAATGGGGGTAGGAGGAAGTAGGCTGTTAGTTAACTAGGATCTGTAGCATATCTGTTAGGTAGGGAAATGGGCAGACTAGATGGGCCAAGCTGTCCTTATCTGCTGTCAGATTCTGTGTTTCTATGTTTCTCTGTTTCTATGTAAGAAGGGAAGGACGTGGAGCGCAGATGCAGGGGTTGGAAGGGTGGCAATCATAGGAGACTCCATAATTAGGGGTATTCACTGGGGAAGGAAAGGGGACACAAATGCAAGCAGGAGGGTGGTTTGTATGCCAGGGATAACAGTGGAGAAGGTGGGTCCAGGAATAAGAGAAATAGTAAGGGAGGTTGGAGGAAAACTTAATTTAGTTATACAAGTGCAAGCAAACAAGCAATTCTTTATTCATAAAATGCTATTCCAAAAGCATGATCATAGTGTTGTGTGTATATATATATATATATATATATATATATATAAAACTCAATTAAACATATAAAATAATAAAATAGTATCCTCCATTAAAGTCACAGCTATGAGTCAAATCAATCAGGAAAAGCCAGGGTAAATAAATGAGTTTTAAGGGCAGCGAATTTAAAACCCTCAGCAGTTGGGCACTCTCTAATCCGATGAGGTAGAGAATTCTACAGGGTTGGTGCATTAAACGCAAACAAACAGGCTCCAGAGGTTTTCAAATGGATCCTGGGAATCTCTAGCAATCCCTTGTCGATGGACCAGAGTGAACGGAAGGGGCAGAAGGGGCAAAGGAGATTTTGCAGGTAGTACAGTCCCTGCCCATGTAGGGCTTTATAGGTTAGTAACCTGACCTTGAAGGTGATCTGCCAATATATATGGGCAGCCAGTGCAGCTTATGGAGAACAGACATGACATGGCTAAATATTGATAAACCAGTCAACAACCTGGCTGCCATGTTCTGCACCAGTTGCAGTTGGCCGATATCAACCCCTGGTAGCTCCAGGTACAGGGCATTATAGTAGTCAAGGCAGGAGGTCACAAAGGCATGGACCAGTGTTGGAAGATTGTCAGGGCGGACCAGGTGCTTAATCCGGGCAATGTTCCTCAGATGACAAAATGAGGATTTAACTAAAGCAGACATCTGAGATTTTAGTCAGGCCACTGTCTAACACCATGCCCAGATTTCGTGCCCAATCTGAGGTAAACAGCTGGTCCCCTCCAAGCCAAAGCTTGCAGGGAAGGCCAGCCAGCATCCCCACACCCTGGTGACTAGGGTCCATAACCAGCACCTTGGTTTTGCCCGAATTCAACTTCAGCCAGTTGGCGCTCATCCATTCCTGAATCTCGGAGAGGCAGTTATTAAAAACCGAGACCGCATCATCTTGCCTGGGCACAAAGGACATGTAGAGCTGAGTATCATCTACGTAGCAGTGAAAACTCAGCCCATGCTGCCTAATAATGTCTTCCAATGGCAGCATATACACAGTGAGCAACATGGGGAACAACATAGAACCCTGCAGAACCCCACATGACAGAGGGAGAGGGGATGAGGACCACTCTCTGCATCCTGCCCATGAGGAATGATCGAAACCATCTGAGAACTGTACCAGTCAGTTCACAGAGTATCTGCAGGTGTTCCAGTAGCACCCCATGGTCCACTGTGTTGAATGCCACAGAGAGATCAAGAAGAACCAGGATGGAACCTACTGGGGGGGAGGTAGTAACAACAAAAAAAATGGAAAGGGACCTGGGGTTAATCATATCAGATGACCTTAAGGTTAGCAAGCAATGTGAGAAGGCAGTAAGGAGGGCTGGGGGGATACTGGGATGTATAGGGAGAGGCATCACCAGCAGAAAACAGGAAGTTGTTATCCCACTGTACAGACAGTTGGTGAGACTCCATCTGGATTACTGCTTCCAGTTCTGGAGACCCCCATCTCCGCAAGGACATAGACAGGATGGAGGTAGTCCAGAGGAGGGCAACTAAAATGGTGCAGTGTCTGCAACAGAAGCCATACGAGGAAAGACTAAAGGAGCTTAATATGTATACCCTTGAGGAAAGGAGATAGGAAGGGGACATGATAGAAACTTTGAAGTACCTCAAGGGAATCAACAAAGTCCAAGAGGGTAGCATCTTTCAGAAAAAGAGATGTGCAAGAACAAGGGGACACAATTTGAAGATAGAGGGGGGACAGTTTAGGGGCAATGTGAGGAAGTAGTTTTTCACAGAAAGGGTGGTAGACGCATGGAACAGCCTTCCTGAGGAGGTTGTGGGGTCTAAAACTGTGGGAGAATTCAAGAATGCATGGGACAGCTATAAGGCAATTCGTGCGGGGGGGTAGAAAGAAATAGGCTGTTGGCTAACTAGGATCTGCAGCTAATCCAGTAGGTAGGGAAATGGGCAGACTAGGTGGGCCAAGCAGTCCTTATCTGCCGTCAGAGTCTATGTTTCTATGTTTGGAATGGCTCTTCTGATCTCTCGCCATCAGGAGATTATTAAGTACCCAGACATGGGCAATCTCGATACTATGCCTCTTCCTGAAACTGGACTGGAGAGGATTATAGACATTATGAGAAATTAAATGGCCATCCAGTTGCGTCGCAACCACCTTCTCAATAACCTTGCCCACAAAAGGCAGGTTAGAGACAGGTCTGTAGTTGGCTAAGTAGTCTGGGTTGAGGGAGGTTTTTTTTAGGAGAGGAGTTACTACTGCCTCCTTCAGGGGGTCAGGAAACAACCCTGACTCCAATGAACTCCAGATAATGCTAGCCAGGACCGGGCTGATGATCTTAACACACCCCATAAGAAGGTGGGTTGGGCCCGGGTCCAAACTACAACTGGTTGGGTGCATACCTTGGGCGATCAACACAATGGCCACAATCACCGGCTGGCTGATGTCAGACAAGGCAAACCTTGGACCAATGACCTCCTGCCAACTACTGCCACACCCCATAGAGGGTGCTGAATGGACCTTGGATCTGATAGTAGTAACCTTATCAGCAAAAAATCGAGCAAACTCTTCGTATTTAACCTGTGAAAATGCTCCCCGTGACTAAAGACAGGCTGGATTGCACAGTCTATCAACAGTTCGGAAGAGTTGAGCAGACCGATTCCTCACTGCTACAATCTCTTTGGACAGGAATTCTGCCTTCTTACAAGAGACTGCAGATTGATAGCCCTTATAGTGGGCCATCAATCTAAGTTTGTCACTAGCCAGGCCCGATTTCTGCCAGCACTGCTCCAACCTTCGACCTCTACACCTCAACTCCTTCAAAGTCCAATCACACCAAGAGGACTTTGGGCAAAGAGTGAGGGGTCGAACAAGGACAGGGAATCAAGGGCACCAGGTGCCCTGCTTACACTTGGCAGACCTGAAAGGTCCAGCACCGCCATAAGACCATCTGGGGTCAAATCCCTCAAGGGGCAGTTTTGAACCACTTCCAAAGGAGCAGGTTTATTGGGGGGGCCTTGAATCTGAACCCTAGAGTGTGATGGTCCAACCATCTGACTGGATCCACCACCAAGTCAGAGATTTCCATCCCTAGAAGGAAGATCAGGTCCAATGAGTGTCCCCGATTATGCTATAGCAGAGGTAAGCACCTGTGTCAGACCCAACAAATTCATCAGTTGGAGGAGGTCTTGTCCAAAATGTGAGAGTTCATTGTAGCCCCAGGCATTGAAGTCCACTAGAGTTATCCATCTGGGGAACTCCAATACCAGGTCAACAATGAAGTCTGCTACTTCCTGCAGGAATTCTGTACCATCTCTGTGTAGATGGTAGATGAGAAGTATCCTGCAACCTGCACCTGCACTCAGGATACACTCAAGGATCTGATTGTTCCCACAGGGATGTCTACAAGGTTCAGATTCATTTTAAAACAGATGGCAACCCCCCCCAGCTCCTATGATTCTCTCTCGGGTGGTGTATTACCGAGTACATGGACGGAATTGCTGAATCCAAAATTAGGCCAGCATTCTCATCCAAGCAGGTCTTGATGATGCAAGCCAGGTCAGTTGACCTAACAAGATCAATGATAATCGCCACCTTGTTATTAATAGATCTGGCATTGCACAACACCACTTGAGTAGGATAGGTCACCAAGGTTGACCGAGCTAGCTGCCAGCTCGAGGTGGAGCCCTTGGGTATTGGAACCAGGCAGGGTGGACCACTTTCCAGGACTCATTTCACCCCAGGGCATCTCCTTGTTCTCACTACCCCAATCTGCCCACTCTGCTCCAACACCCCACCAGGCACGTGGGAACCAATGACCTAGCTGGGGAGGAGGTTGAGGTAATGCAAAGTAGGTTCAAGAAGTTAGGAAAGATCTGCAGGGAGGAAGGAAGTTTGCTGGCCTTCTCAGAGATGATACCAGTACCAAGATCCAGCACAGCCAGGAAAAGAAGAATAGAGGATTTTAATAACTGGCTGAGGAAATGGAGGAGGAAGGAGATATTTATCTGTATTGGGGACTGCGAGGAGACCTGGCCAAACAAAGCACTCTTCACCAGACAGGCTTCACCTCAGTAGGGATAGTTTGTGGGTACTCAGGGACAAACTACAGGAATAAATAACCACTACACTTAATTTAAACTACTGGGGGGTGCAGACATGCAGGCTCATAGACTCTGCGATGAGGAGGTCAACAATCCCCCCCACAATGATAGATGAGGTCTGGAGGGAGGAGGTTTAAGGGGTGAGAACACAGTTAGCAAAGTGTGAAGAGGGAGAGGAACACATAACAGGGGTACGTGGAGGGGTGCACACAGGGGATAAATGTGAGAGAAAAATAGATGGAAGGGAAGGAAGGTCAGATTCTAGGTGGATGGTGGTATCTCTGAATGCACGGAGTCTTGGAAACAAGATGGATGACCTGCAGGCACTATTAGTAGACAGGCGGGTGGACATAGGGGCAGTAACTGAGACTTGGGCAACGCCACACCATGACTGGGACCTCGTGATCTCTGGTTATAAACTATACAAAGGGGAGAGGGGTGCTATGGAGCCCAAGTTGAGTGGCAGCAAGTTTCTGTAGCTCTCTGTTTTTAAGCTAAAACTAGTTAAAATCAACCTTTGCAGTGCAGATTTACACCTACGCTCTACTTTTGTGGCTCACTTTGCATTGAGTTCTATTTAATTCAGGTGTGAAGGGGTTAACACTATTGAAAAGAGGAGCCTTAGAAACCTACCATGGGTAATCCTCAGAAAGATAAAGGAGGTGGTACCGGAGGAAAATCGTCGGGAACTTCCCTACTCATGAGGTATAGCACTGAAGCGCAGACTGCTTCATTGCAAGAGTCTGAAGAGACTATGGCCCAGATATTCAAACTGCGCCATAAAAGTGCGCAACAGCAGGAGCAAGCACAAGTCTACTGCACCCATACGCACTACGCACGATATTCAAACACTGCGCAGGTCAAGATATGCCTGCGGCACACGACTGAATATCGCGCCAACTGCGCCATAGCACAACCAGGGATGTGCAGTGGAGCAGGGCAGCAGCACAACAGCACAACAAGGGATGCGCAGGGACAGGGTGCATGGGCCGACCACCCATGCTAGAGATGGGCAGAGGAGCACACAGCAGAACAGACATCGCTCCCCCCACCCCATGAACTGCACAACTGGGGGGGAGCTGGAATAACCACTGGCCCATGGATACCAGCAACAAAACCACATCTGGGGCATGGTGCCCCAGCACACCCCCTGGCAAGCTGTGACCAGCACACAAGGAGGTCCAGCCACCCTGTGCCACACCATCCCACCAATGCAGAGCACACCCTGCACCGTGATCCCCAGACACCCTGCCCAGGAGCAGCGCCCACCAGTGCAGGACACCCCATGCATGCCACCACCCCCACTGTGACAGTGCAACTCTGTGCACCACAGAACCATGCAAGGTAGCCCCACCACGAGCACCCTTCAGCGGGTGGCAGCAGACAGCAATGCAATGACTGCATACACAGTGCCATCATGCACGTCCCCCCCGAGGTACAGCTGAGAGACCGACCATGTGTCGGCACACGAGCTACCCCACACGTGACAGGGCATGCTCCGGACCACACCACCAGTGGTACAGCACCCTGCACACCCTCCCAAGGACACACCCCGACCCAGCACTGGCCACAATAGCCAGCGCAGACACCCACAGTGGTGCATGGAAGCATGCACCACACAGGATGCAGCACAGTGCATGGACAAACACCCACCCATACCCAAGGGCACACCAACACAGGGACACAGTAGCGGGTCAACCAAGCCCCTGGCATGTGGCCACGGAAACCATGTACACATGGCCAGCACCCCTCCATGGCACAGGAGTGCCAGCCACCCTGCGCCGGCACCATGAAGCTGTACGCCACCAGCATGTGCCCGGAGCACAAGTGACAGACAGTGGAGCACATCCCCTGCAACAGACACAAGCGATGGCATGGAGGTGGGACAACAACAGCGGAGGCCACAGTGCCACCCGAGGCAGACATGCACCACACCAGTGACAGGAGGCAACCCGTCATTGTGCTGGGTACAGTGGCTGTCCAGCATGGACAGCCACCACTGAGATGCCAGCGGACCATGCAGCTCACAGACATGCAAGGGTGTCAGCTGCACAGGCCATGGATGGTCTGACAGGTATGCCATGGACACAGTGCATGCACCGTGGACCACTGCACACAGTCATCCAGTGCACAGGGAACAACACACACACCACAGACAGTGACTGATAGCTACGCCCACACCATAGTTGCTTCCCCTACAGACACACACACGCCCATGACTGCACCACCCCTGACGCCATGCACACCACTGCAGCTGAGCACCTGTAGCCCGCTGCAAATCAGAGACCACCACAGTAGGCATAACAAAACAAATGTATATTAAAAGATAGAAAACAACTATTTACAAATATTTACAAAAATGTTGGGGGTGAGGGCCACAAACCAGGTGGGGGTGGGTAAAGGGCAGGCATGAACAAATGGTAGAGGGAAGGAGGGGTGTGAGGTTGGGTCCAGGGGGGTAGGTGAAATCCTGGGGTGCATGAAGTTCAGCAGGAGCCCTGCTCCCCGCTCTGATGGCACCTCCCGCCATGCCTCCTGCAGACTCTTAGCTGCTCCATCCTCTGTAAAATTTCCAGGGAGGCCCTGGCCACCTGCAGAAGCTCCTGCAGCACCCTCTTGATGTGCAGCATCCGCCATCCACCTAGGACAAGGGAGCAGAGTCAATAGATGGGAATGCACAGCCCCCTGCAGCCCACCCACTGTGCATGGCATACGGCTGTGGGGCATGCCTCTGTGATGGTGTGCGACCACCTACTGTGATCATGTCCACAAGACCTGCCCACCCAGGCGCACACAGCAGATGCGGACTGCTGCACACACCCACCGCCCAAGTCCTGCACAGCACCACCGTGGCTGTACAGTGACATGGCTATGCGGTGCAAAGGCAGTGGCGTAGCCATGTACCCGGTGCACGCATGGACCACCAACAATGCACATCCACACATGCAGTGCCACTGGACAGTGCTGACTGTACTGTGTGGCATGCACGTCAGTGGTGTCAATGGATGGTGGCCATGCCCTGCCACCTGCCCTGCAACACAGCATGCACAGAATATCCTGGAAGAAAAGCACTCACCATCATCGGCCTGATCCGGGCGCTGTAGTCTGCTGTGACTGGCTGTCTGTGGCTGTTGACCAGCTCCCCCACCCACGCCTTGGTGTTGGTCCTGTCGGGCTCGGCGCCGCTCTTCAGGGCCTAGGGTGCAAACATGGAGAGGGGAATATCAGTACAATCCAGTATCAAAGGCCCCCCACCCCGGGTGTGTGCGATCATGCACAGCCCAGCCATGCTGCAACCCCCCAACACCACCTCCACCACCAACACCATTGCCAACACTGGACAGCCCACCCCCCCGTGTGGCAGACACATGCCCACCTCGATACCTGTACTGACGCAACCAGTGTATGGATGGGGCACCTACCTGGTCGTGGCACTGTGCCTCTCCTGGTGCATGCCCACAGGTGGGCAAGCCTGTTCAGGTCCCTGCGCTGGAGGTCCCCGTATCTGTGGTGACACTGCTCAGCTGTGCGCTCCATTCCTGTGGCCTCCTCCAGTGCCACCGCCACCTCCTCCCATACAGCTCTCCTGGCACTGTCCAGGGGTGCATTTCCAAAAAGTGCCCCAGCATGGGGCTCCACTATGGCCACCAAATTGGCCAGCTTCACCTGGCTCCAAACAGCAGCCCTCCATCTTGCCATCGCTGAAGCTGGTTGGAGTCAAAATGGCGCTCGGTAGCGTGGTCTGCCACGTGCAGATGCTGTGCAGTACAGCGGTGCCATTCCCCATTGTGCTGTCACCGAACAGCACGATAGTGGTGCACCCATGCAGACGCATGGTGCCTAGGGGCCAAAGGTCAGGCACAGGGTCAAGGGTCTGTCGCGCATGGACCGCCACAGTGCAATTGGTACTCCCTGCGTGTAGTGCGATTGGATGCCTGTGTGAGATGCCCTGTAGTGGCCTGCTGCACTGTGGCTCCACGGCATTTATGGTACCCCAGTGCAAGAGAGCCATACATGTGAACAGCGCAGTAGTGCCACTGGCACAATGGTGGCTGTGCCCTGCACTGCCTTCTGCACTGAGCACGTCAGCAGCATGGCAGGCGTCGGGCATCAGCACCCCGGACATGCACCGTTTGGTGTCCACTGCGCACGTCACAGAACTGCACCCTTGCCTGAGCACGTTCAACACAATTGCGCAAGACACAACAGCACGATATTCAGCCGGCATATGCAAATCAGTTCATCAGCGATTCAATGGCACAGATACTGCATTAGCATCCACTTAAAATTGCGCCTTGCCTCATTTGCATGCGTTGCGCTATATAAATGCGACATTGGGCTGCAGAGGCCATAGTCCGGTATTGCAGTCTATTGTGGTGAGTTGCATTCTGTTTGGGAGTGTGGACTGTGGTGTATGGGAGATGCATGGGACTGCACAGTCAGAGGTAACACCTGTCATTCCCACAGGATCAATGATAAGCGACCATAGGTGGAGGAGGAGGAACAGAGACGTGGGAGAAAGAGGAGGCCAAACTTTACCAAGGCAGAAACAGATGCCCTGTTTGAGGCCTACCTTGACCAGGAACCACTGCTCAGCGGACAGCGGGGAACACCACAGGCCCGTGCTGCTGCATGGGGAGAGGTGGCGCGTGCCATCAACCAGCATGGCAGCCACCAGCGGTCTGTGCAGAAGTGCAAGAAGAAGGTGGGCATGGACAGGAGGAGGATTAAGGATAAAGTGGCTGCCATCAGGGCAGCACGGGCTGCGACCGGTGGGGGACAGCCAGCCGTGCAACGCCTGACCCCACAGGAAGAGTGGGTTGCTTGCAGCATGCGGCATTGTGCCATCGAGGGTGTTCCAGGTGGTAGCTTCCAGACGGGTGGTAGCCCATCGCTGCATGGTAGGTCCTGATCTGTCACTGTGGGGGGGTGGATACCACAGGGTAGGGCAGATACATTAATGCTACTGTGTTCCCTTACAGCTCCTGAGCGTCTACATGGGTCAGCGGTGGTGGGCTCTTCCACTGAGGGTGATACCCTGGACACAGAAGAGGGACCATCCACCTCCACAGTTGTCCGAGGGTCAGGATGACAGTGGGCCCACCTGGCTGTCCGGACAGATGTTGGTGGAGCAGGTGCGGAGGAGGCCCTGCCTGTGTCCCAGTGTGCCAGCGTCAATGGATGCCAGCATGCTGAAACTCGGATTGGTGCTGGATCCGTCACTGATGATGATGGAGCTCACATCATGGACAGTGATACATGTGGGCCTAAGGATGGCCACACAGCAGGTTACAGCATGAGCATAGCCGTGGGTGGTGCCACCGTGGAGGCCTGTGTGACATCACAGTCCCAGCCTGTGCCTGTCTGCACCAGTGGGGCAGCACTGGTGTGTGTCCAGGACAGTGGGGCTGTTGTGGCCGCTGTGGTGGCACTGTTGAGCCCTGGAGAGCGGCAGCCGGAGGGGCAGTGTCAGCAGTCGGCCAATGGCAATGGGGGGGACAGTGTCAGGGGCGGCGTCAGTGGACTGCCCAGGCATGGCCCTGGTGTGCAGCGCCCAACCTCAAGGGGTGCTGCCCATCACGGCCATGAACACCATGAGGGACAGCATGCCAATCAGGCGGATGGCCTTTTAGATGAGCACACCCGCATACTTCAGGATTCAGTGGATCAGCAGTTGTGGCTTGTGACAGCGGTGGATGCACTCAGTGCGGTCCTGCACCAGGCAGAGGAGTGGTGCAGCAGGGACACTGGTCTGCTCCTGGCAGGGATGGACCAGATGCGGGAGGATGTGACCACTGCCATTGACAGGCAGACACAGGCATTCACAGCTGTCATGGCTACAATGGGCACACAGTTATTTGCCCATGCATCGCAGACACCGCACAGTGCAATGTCCACCCCCCGTTCTCAGCGTCGTGCGACACCATCCTTGTCAACACCGGGTTCAGCTGTGGGCATCCCGAGCAGGCCTGGCGCAGGCGTGTTCGGTGAGCTGCAGACCCCTGCTCAAGAATGGTTGCATTCCCACAGTGGAATCCCTGGGGGACCGTCGGTGCCACCCCATGAGGCCATTGGTCAGCCTGTCACTGCTGGCGGGTCTCGGTGGGTCCGCCCATGCATCCATGGTGGCCGTGGCACTGTGCTGCGTGACTGACCTGTCTCCCACCATGGCTACTGTCTGACACTGCCCTGTGTGCAGTGTGTTGTTCATCATGCATTGCACAGGTGGGGTAACCGGCCCTGCACACACACACACACACACACACACACACACACACACACACACGTTCCATGTGCACACCCTCTTGGCTGCTGGCCACTGTGGCATGTGCATGATGATGCCTGCATTGCGCTGTCCGCCACTGTGCAATGGTGCCCAGCATCTGAGACACGCACAATGACAGGCACTGGGCGTGGCGGTTTGTGGACGTGTGTGTGGCTAGGGTTGGCGGTTGGGGTCGGCATGCCTCCTACCCTTTGTACATGTCTTGTGGGGGGTGTGTGTGTGTGTGTGTGTGTTTGTGTGTGTGTGACCACATGCCATGTTAGGCCTTGCCCATCCCTGATGGTGTGTGTGGTTCCATGCTCAGCCAATTCGCTTTACGACATGCACCCCTGGGGTTTGTCCATACGTGTTTGTCGGTTGTGCACTTGCCATTGGTGGTTGCACATGGCCCCATGACTTACCTGGGTTGGTTAAAGTGCTCCTCTGTGATGGTGTCCCGGTGCAGCTGCACCTTCTGGATCAGTCGGGGGTCCCTTTGACCAAGGGGGGGCTGCCCATCACCATCTGCACCAGCGTCCTCATCGTCCCCATTGCTGTCCCCCTCTTTGACCTGTACAGCTATCCCATAGTCATTGGCCATGTTGTGCAGGATGCAACAGGCCAGGAATAGCCCGCAGACCTTTGAGGGGCCATACTGTAGGGCATCGCCAGACGTGTCCAGGCAACGTAAACGTGCCTTCAGCATCCCGAACACCCGCTCTATGAAATTGCATGCGCTGGCATGTGCCTCATTGTAGCGTTGCTGTGATGGGGTCGCGGGACGCTGGTATGCTTTGAGCAGCCAGGGATAGAGTGGGTATCCACTGTCACCTGTGTGTAGAGGGTGGACATTAGTTTGGTGATCAGCGTCGCCCTACCATGGGCCATCTAGGCCAGTACACGTCACCTCTGACTATGCCCCTCCCAAGATCCATGTCTTTCTGTGTGATTTGCATACTCACCCACTAGGTGGCCAGTGGGGATGTCCCCACTCTCGAACCTGTGGTACAGTGCAGACTGGTGCCAGATGAAGGCATCATGTGCTTCCCCAGGGTGCGTGGCACAGACATTGGTTATGTGCCCCCTAGCATCTCACACCACCTGGCAGTTGATGCTTGCATAGCCCTTCTTATTTATGTATGCAGCACCTTCTGGGCCAGGTGGTGTGCGGATGGCCACATGGGTGCAGTCAATGGTCCTGAGCATGCCAGGCATACGTGATACCCTGTGGAACTCTTGTATGTGTGCTGTGTGCTCTGCCTGTGTGCTGGGGAAACGGATGTACTCTGCAACATGTGGCAGCAGTGTGCTGAGGAATTGTGAGAGTAGGCGTGAAGTGGCCGACTGGGTTATGCCTGTTGTGTCCCCTGTTGGTCTCTGGAAGGTGTACCCGTGGCAAGCAGGCACATGACAGCTGTCACCTTTGTCTCCACTGACAGAGCATGGCTCCGCCGTGTGGGTGCCTGCATCTCATCACTGCACAGCTCACAGAGCCGCCTCAGGATCACCTGATTCAGCGCTACTGGCCCACTATCTCGGTATCACTGTACAGCTCGAAGCTGGTGTGGGCTCAGTACTGCCTGTTGGAGGCATACCACCGACGGGCCCTTCCACGGCCGCGCCCCCCTGCTGCCTGCCTTCTCACACCCCTCATTACTACCTCCATCTGAATGGTGGCACTGGCCATGTCCCTGGCTTGTGTTACCTCCCCGGCAGTTGTATTCCCATTCTCCGAGCTGTCCTTTCTGCTACTCCCCCTGCACCGAGAACACCTCACAGATTTGGATGTCCTGCCCACTGTCAGTGCCCTCAGTCCACTGTGGCACTTCCTTTTCCTCCTGCACAGTGACATAGGCTCCCCACTCCTTTCCTGTTCCTGGTAGTTTCTAGGTGTGCTCTGTCCTGCTCCTGCACTGTCCTGCTCACCGCTACTGTCCGCCTGGTTGCTGTCACCACGCTCCCAAACCTAGCTTCCCTGTAGCGTTCTTGTGCCTCTCTCTTGTTCCTTTTTATTTTGGATCATTTCCGCTATCGCGCAACTTCCGTTTGCTCCCCTATTGCGTATGGCACATGCTGTTGAATCTCGCACTGCACCATTTATTCATGGTTCCTCCCCTTTCAGTTACGCATGCATTCATTACCATTGCACTCTTGCACATTGCAATTTGGAAGCTGCTTCCTCGCTGAATAGCACACATGGGGTGCATTTTGACTTACGCTGGCGCATCCCTGTTGTGTATGGTGCGACCCTTTTGAATATCTGGGCCTATGTCTTCAACTGACCTAAAGGTGCAAAGACTTATCTCATTGGTTTCAGATCTAAATGCCAAAATGGATTAATTTGGTACTAGAGTGACCATAGTTGAGAAGACCATGGAAGCTCTCCAAATGGACATGAAGGATATTAAAAGAAAGTCAGAGTCCACCTCGGCTGCCACCACTTCTTTGGTTAAAGAAAATACTCATCTGTGAGCAAGGCTTGAGTCATTGGAAAATCAGGCCCATTCCTCTCACATTCGGATTTTGGGATTGCCCTAAGGAATTGAGGTGGATCACTCCCTCATGTTTTTGCAGGGCAGGCTGGGAGAAAAACTAGTACCTGAAGAGCAATCTGTATATTTTGGTCTACAAAAGGTTTACCGGATATCTCCTCGGGGTTATTGGGAAGACTCTGATACCCCACGCACATTACTGCTTGTTACACATGAGCATTTAAACAGAGGAAAAAGAACTTCACCATGCCTCATTCTTAGAACAAGCTTGTAATCGTCTCCCGGCTCAAAAAATCTGAAGATGATCAAGTAAACGGTCGATACACTAGCATACCTAGAAGCCTTTTCGGCAAAAACACTACCTCTGCTGAAGCAAGCGTTATTGGCATTTTTTTGGCGTGTTCTGGATTTATTAAAGTCTTTTTTACCTTCAAGTATTGAACAGAGTTTTTCTCTGGTTATGATTGGTGCTGATCTCAAACAAAATTTTTTTTTCAAAGTTGATTACTAGCTGCTGAGGTATTTGTGCACACTCCTGTTAATGAGCACCCCTCAGACAGTATAGCACAGTGGTCTAAAGCTCTGAACTACAAATCTGGAGACCTGGGATTGAATCCCACAGCCCCCAATTGCATACTGTGTGACCCTGAGCAAGTCACTTAACTTCCCTGTGCTTCCAGGTGGCACCTGTAAACAAGCTTTCAGTTTAGTGTGTTACTCCTGGTTAAACAATTGGGGAAAAAAAGACATCATTAGTCTGAAATTTTTGTTTTTCTCATTTTGCTTACATTTGCCCAGTTCAAGCAGGCACTGTCTTAAAGTTAAAAATAAAGCTCTGATTTAAGAAACACAGTTCCTGGAGCTGAAAAAGCACAGTCTTTAGTTAAATATAAGCTCTGATTTAATAACCCAGGCCCTGGAGCTGAAAAAGCACAGTCTTTAGTTAGAATAAAAGCTCTGATTTAATAACACAGTCTCTGGAGCTGAAAAAGCATGGTCTTCAAAGTTAAATAAGCCATATCATTTGTCTAATATCAGGCTGCCTTTAAATAAATCATATTAAAATTAAAGCACCCCATAGGAAGGGTAGAAATGCAGTTTTTTAAGTCAAGAGCAGCTGAAAATAAGCTATCTACATTGTTCTGCTGATGGAACTTGAGGAACAGTAACATTGGACAGACCACATTTGAACTTGGCATCAAAACTAGAGTCTGTTGTTCACACACGCTCCTCTGAAGGACAAAGATTAGGCTGCTGCACCTCTCATTGTACCTGAAGTTCAGTTTTGTTTTTGGCTTGGGGAGGGCAAGACTCCATTGGCCCTCATGACCACCAGTGGGAGCATAATATGGGAACAGTATGTTTGACTCTAAGCTAATTAATATTTCACAGTTCCTTTGTGCTTCACCGATGTTACTGTAGATCTGTGCCACAGTTCTGTTTACTGATTATTGGGGGATAACTCATTTTAGTCTGTGTCTTGAATTACACACACATTGTCTCCCCATCAGTTTACTGTTATCTATTGGGGTTGAGTGTAAATATATTTCATCAGTAGATTTTTGTTGCCTTGTTTGATTATTTAATAAGAATTTCCTCTTCTTCAGTTCAATAGTATGATGCCATGAGCCCCAATGTGGGGTGCGAATTATTGGACTTTATTATTATGGACTTTAGATTAATGAAATAGTCATATTTCTCCTGGGCTCACTGATACAGCTAATAGCTTGATTTGTTTATTATTGTTAATTTTTAGCTACCCCCCCCATGAGGTATCAAAATAATTGTGATACATCTATCCTTTGATTAAGGAGATTATTTAGTTTCCCCTGCTGGAATCTAAATTTGTACCTGGTTTGTCTTAGATATGGAATTATCTATGTAATAACGTTTGAAAACAATAAACATAAAGTTTAAAAAATAACAAAAACTATACCAGAGGGACAGGGTATTTGGGAAAGTTGGAGGGGTAGCAGTTTACATCAGTAAGGGAATAACTTGCATGAGGGAGGAGTTGGAGGAAGAGGAGGTGAAGGCATTATGGGTTCAGTTATGGTTCAATAGAGGGAGGAAGGTGAGGTTGGGGGTAGTTTACCGACCACCCAACTAGGATGAGGAGAGGGACAGGAAATTAAGTTCACAAATATTGGAAACTGTGGGGAAAGGAGAGGTAGTAATTGTGAGGGACTTCAACCTGCCGAAAGTGGAATGGAGCAGACCATTCACAACATGTGCCAGGAGTCGGATGATCCTGGAAGGACTGCAGAGTGGGTTCCTGACTCTAGGCATCACAGAACCAACAAGAACAGAGGCAATGTTTGATCTGGTGCTCACAAATGGGGAGCATGTACAGGAAATAATGGTCAAGGAGCCACTGGGTGGGAGTGACCTTGCACACTGTGTTTCCAGTTAGATATGGACAGGGAAAGCATCCTAATTCAGACCAAAATCTTGGATTTTAGGAGGGCAGACTTTGTGAAGATGGGCAAAGTACAAAGGAGTCACCTGGCAGGCATCAGAGCAGATATGGGGGTGGTCCAAAAGTGGTTCATCATTAAGGAAGGAATACTGGTTGCCAAAGAGGAGTGCATTAGGCTCAGGATAAAAAACACAAGGGCCAAAGCGCCCAGCTGGTTCAGTTCTGGGGTTGCAAGGCAGTAAGGGAAAAGAGGTTGGCCTATAGAAAATTCAGGAAGACCAAGAGAAAGGTGGATAGGGAAAATTACCCAAGGTTGGTAAGTGAGGCAAGTAAGGAAGTCCAGTTGATAAAGTCACAGAAGGAGCTGCAGATAGCTGAAGGAATTAAGAAGGACGAGGAGAAGGCTTTCTTTTGTTATATAAGTGAAAAAAGGGACAAGAAGGAGGGATTGTTAGACTTAAGAAAAGGGAGAAGTGGGTGGAGGATATTGGGGAAAGCAGAGATACTAAATGAATACTTCTGTTTCGTATTCTCCAGGGAGAAGGACTAACCAGTGCCTTAACTCTTTACCTCCTGGGCGGCCATTTTGTGTCAGGTATACAATGGATAGTTCGGACTTCATATGGTGCTATTGGAGATAATGAGTTAAGAAGGGAGAAGAGGAGCTGGAGGGGAGGGAACACAGATGTGGTGATAGATAAGTAAAGAGTTAGGTACAGGCTGCTAGCATTGAAGATGGACAAATCACCAGGGCCTGACAAAGTACATCCAAGGGTACTAAGGGAACTGGCTGAGGAGCTGGCAGGGCCATAGCAAGACCTATTTAGTGGTTCACTAAAGTCGGGCATGGTGCTGCAGAACTGAAGAACAGCACATGTGGTACCCCTCCACAGAAGCGGTCCCAAGGATGACCCAGGGCATTCCAGACCAGTCATTCTGACCTCAGTTGTGGGCAAGCTCATGGAGACCACACTAAAGAAGTGGCTGGTGGAATATCTAGAGGAGCATGATCTCCAGGATGTGAGGCAGCATGGGTTCATGGGGGGGTGTTGTGTCAAACAAACCTGAATGACTTCTTTGACTGTGTCACTAAGACAGTAGACAGGGGCCAAATGGTAGACATCCTCTATCTTGATTTAAGCAAAGCCTTTGACCCTGTGCCCCACAAAAGGTTGATCAGGAAATTGGTGGATCTTAGGGTTGGGGATAAGATGGCCAGATGGGTGGAAACTAGCTGAAGGACAGAACCCAGAGGGTGGTTGTGGGGGGAGAGTTATCAGGCACCAGAGAGGTAACCAGTGGGGTCCCACAGGGCTCAGTGCTGGGGCCCGGTGTTGTTCAATGTTTTCATCACTGACATTGGGGATGGCATTAAGGGCAAAATGTGCCTATTGGTGGATGACACCAAGCTCTGCAGGAGAGTGGACAGAGCTGAAGGGATACAGGACCTACAGAATGATCTGGAAAAAGCTAGGGGGATGGTCCAGGATCTGGGAGCATGACTTCAATGCCAAGAAATGCAAAGTTATGCATATTGGAGCCAAGAGTCCTAGGACGGAGTACTACCTAAGTGGAGTCCAGGTATCTGCATCAGAGGAGGAGAAGAACTTGGGAGTAATGATCACTAGTAACCTGAAGTTCTCCATGCAGTGCAAGAAAGCAGCAGCAAGGGCAAAAAAAAAAATGTAGGGACGCATAGCTAGGGGGATCAGTAGTAGGAGAGAGGAGGTTATACTGCCATTGTACAGGTCACTGGTAAGGCCACATCTAGAGTATGGAATTCAGTACTGGTGCACAAACCTCAAAAAGGATGTTAACCTGCTGGAGAAGGTCTGGAGGAAGGCTTTTACCATCATAGGAACATCAGTCAGATTAAATCCACAGTTCCCAGGACTTCCAGTGATGGCAGTACCTTATGTGGTGATGCATCTTACTGAGTTTTTCCTTTAGTGGTTTGAAATCTATGGTAATTCTCCCCTAAATCATGTTTTTTATGCTGCAAAGTGGTGAAGAGATAGCCTTAATTATGGCAAGCAAAATGAAGGGAAAAGATATGGAGCCTGAAATACCTAAATAACAAACACAAGTACAGAGGAATGCCATGAGGGCCAGCAGCTAGAGCTGCCTGGTGTCGGTCTGAGTGAATCAGCCAGCAGCCTGAGTGAGGAGTGGGATGAAGCAACATTTACTTTAACATCTGAGCACATTGTCTTTGAGCTCTGAAAAGTTGGATTGACTTTGGGACAGCTGTAGTCAACGATGGCTGACACTAGTTGAGGGCTCCATGATGTCAAGCGAAGAAGGGCAGATTTTTGAGAGTGGCCTGACTGAGGCCTCTACCAACCAAGAGCACCACAACCTTGATAACCAAACTAGAACAGATTCAGTAATAGAAACTATAGCAAACAAAAAATTGTATAAAGTCATTGGAGACTCAATAATTACATATGTCGACTCTTATCTGTGTAGAGAGAACAAGATGCAAACAAACGTTAACTGCCTGCCAGGAGCTAAAATAGACAAACTTGCCCAGAAAATTGATGCTCTCAGCTTGGACAATAACTCGCATATAATCATTCATGTCGGTACAAATAATGTGGGGTACTTCCATGAGGAAGATACAGTATATGTCATGATCTAATTGACCTCGGAATCAAAATAAAAAAGTTTGTAAAGTGGTTATCTTAGGTATTATCCCAGTACCCCTTGCTCACCCTGAGAAAATTGTTACCAGTGAAAGAATTTATGCTCACCTGAATAATTGGTGTAATAGTTCTGGCCTCCAGTTTATTGATCACTGGGAAACTTTCTTCAACAACAAAGCATTTATTTATTTATTCCTTTGATAACCAGGTTGGTGCTCTGATCTGAAGACCTTTTTCAAGCATGGCCCGGTCCAGAAACTGGCACAAATAACATAACATACAGTGAAAACAGTGTAGATCATACAGGAAACATAACAGAAAATTAGTATAGGTCAAGCTAAACAGAGAAAACATAAGATAAACAGTACCAGATATATCAATAGTTGAGCATACCAAGTTATATAAAATTTAAGTAAACAGGATAAAGTTGCTCCATCACTCAACGGTAGGAATGTTAAACATCAGCAGAGCCAGCAAAGTACCTGGAGGTATTTAGAGTTTAACAGGAAACACTTAGACATAAAAACAATGACATATTACAGGAGAGAAATAATGATATGTGAGCCAGTATTCAGGGCGGGAAAGGAGAGCGGAGCACTAGATGGGGAAGGGGTAAGAGTAAGCTGAAAGGGAGGTGCACCCGTGTTAACAACCCACGGGCAGATGTAGGTCGAAGAGGACAGAAAGTTCATTCTTAAGAGGGAAGTCAGATTTAGAGGGGGGTCTGGGGAATGTAGGGAGGAAGGAAGATTGTTCCATGGTGAGGGTCCGGCTGAGGAGAAGTCTCTTAGGCCCATTCTTGTAGTTTTGTTAGGATGTTCCAGTTGGAGGCGGGAGGGCTAACGTAGAGTGTGGCAGTAGGTTCTGGGCCAGATAAGAATGGATAGTGAAGAGTAGATTATTTACTAGAGATGGCCTGCACTTGAATGGAAAGGGTGCATAAAGCATAGTGATTATTTTTCAAGATACCCTTTCACTGCTTGATTTAAATTAAATTGGGGAGTGATATATCCATGGCCCCCATCCAAGTAAAATCAAACAATATAAAGCCTAGGTGCAAAAATCAACCAATTAAAGGATGGCTTCTTTTTTTTTAATTATATTATTTTGCAACATACAATATACTCATGCAAGAGATCACAGAATAATCACTACAATACATTCAATGTTTCAGGAGATGTTAATCTATACAATCTTGTTTTTTAGATATGGGGGTAATCCTTTAAAATATAGTCCAAGAATGAAAAAAATGTCCAGGATAAGCTGCACCCTATAAGACCATTGGGTGACCTTTTCCAATAGTAACAGAAGCACCAAACATTTCGCCACAACAGCCTGTGTTGGTGTGGTCCCCGTTCCAAACATTTTACCACAACAGCCTGTGTTGGTGTGGTCCCCATTCCAAACATTTTACTACAACAGCCTGTGTTGGTGTGGTCCCCATTCCAAACATTTTCTCCTTCATGTGTTGAGTGTTCAATACGATTCTGTCCCCACCCAATGAACAATCAATCTCAGTCTTTAAACATACTGCTATCTGTGGAACTAATGAAACTGCTCCACACTATAATGAAGCCCTGACCCACCACGTGGCATTCAGCAATGCAACGAAACAGCCAAGACAATTCTAACATTTTAACTTATTACACTGGATACAAATTAGAAGCTGCAAGAATACTAAAATTATTGAACATAAAGCAGTCACAGTACTGCTGTAAAAAAGCTGTTCTGCTGCATAGTGACTACATATGACACCACTGAAACTTTTAATATATTAAAGCAAATACTTAGATGGCACAAGGAAAAACCTTATGATTGGAGTGCTTTGGCAGGGAAGGAAATATTAAGTCCAGTGCAAATCAGGTGTCTTCCTCCCTAGATTCAGACATCTCCTGGGTACCAGCATGATCACTCCTTGGCTATGGCTTCCGCTTTCCTACCCGCCTCTTCAGGATCTGTGTAGTGCAAGATATGCCCACCATAGTGCACCCGAAGTCTCGCTGGCATCAATAATAAATGGGCCACTCCTAAACTATAGAGTTTCGCCCTAACCCCGTCAAACTTCTTGCACCTGGTCCTGGTGGCATAAGATAGGTCGGGAAATAGATGAATCGTGGCACCCTGGAAATTCAGTTTTAGTGTCTCTGGCCGCTTGCAGTATCTGATCCTGGACACCCGGGTTTGAAGTAATTAGGAGAGTCATCCGGGGCATGTCACCATGGGCTGCCATAGAATGCAGAGAGATCTGATAGGCTTGGACAAAGCTCTCTTCCTTGTGCTTTGAGCCCTATTTCAAAGCTCCCAGTAGTCATCCTTGAAGGAAATAGAGGAGACTGCTCTCCTCACAGTTTTCAGGTAGGTCCACTATCTGCACATTGGAGGCCCTCTGTGAGTTTGAGTGCCTCTAAGTGGAATCAGAGCTGCAAATTTTTCTGCACAAGTTTACTGGTTGTAGCCAATGCTTTAGTTGTGGAGGATTCTGCCATTGCAGCTGTTTTGACTGCCTCCTCTATTTTACTGTCCTGCTCCACAAATCAGGTTAGTATTGATTCAACTTTACTATCAGTTGCTTGTGTCAATCTCTGTAACGCCATCCAGGGGGATTCACTCCTCGACATGGGTTGGACTGCTGCCTCATGCTGTTCCAACTCAGCAGGCTGGATTTTTGAACATCCTGTAGGACCTTTATTTGTTTGACCCATCTTCTAGAAAAAGATATCCAAAGATGCAACACAACCCATAGAGTGCAGTGCTGTCGGTAGAAATTTTTTTTCCACTGGTAAAGTTTATTTTTTTAGTTTGAGTGTCCGTTAGGTGCAGAGCCGATCTGAGACAAGACTGGTTGGTAGGTGTGCTCCCCCAAGGATGGCTTCTTAATGCCAGGAGCGTCAATAATAAATTTGATAAATTAGTGGCCCACAATAACCATGAAAATCCTGATATTATAGCAATCACTGAGACCTGGTGGCCAAATACTGATTCCTGGGGATGTTCATTTGTAGGCTAGGATCTGTTTGAGTGTTGTAGAAATGAAGAAGAGGTGGAGGTATTGCAGTCTACATCAATACCTCCTTGAGTTCTAGTGATGTTTCTAATAAAATTAAGTCCTCAGACCAAACTGAATCAATGTGGATTAAATTAGATAAAGGTAAGGCAGACAAGCAACTCTATCTTGGTTTATGCTAGCACCACCCCTTCCCCCAACTCTCCAACAAATATGCTAGAAGAGATTCTGAAAGAATTAGAAATAGCATCAGATTTAGGAGAAGTGTTATTTATGGGTGATCTTAACTTCAGTGACATTGACTGGGTTAACATGTGTGCTACTCACTGCCAATCTAAAATGTTTATAAATCTTTGTGATGAACTTGCTCTGAAGCAATTTGTAGACAGCCCAACTGGAGTTATTAACATACTTGACATTGTGCTTGGCTCAGAAAACCTGCAGATTAACAACTGTCAGGTTTCAAGCCTACTTGGAAACAATGATCATAAGTTATAACTCTGTTGTTTTTGAAATAGACCCCAACTTGATAAAATCTGATAAGGTAACTAACATTTATGCTTATCACAAAGCAGACAATAACAAAATTAACAAAGCTCTATCTAAAATCAGCTGGTCAGATTTATTTAAAGATTACAAAGTCGAAGGAATGTGGAGCGTTCTAAAATTAAAGATCTTAGAAATAGCTACACAATACATACCAGTTGTTAAGAAACAGACATGTTCTAAACTTAAACCTAAATGGTTTACTAAGAGTGTGGTTAATATAATTAAAAATAAGAAAAAGCTCTTTAAAAAATATAAAAAAAAGTCACCTTTAAAATGGGAAACATTCAAAAGCATTCAGAAAACTTCTAAACAAGAAATTAGGAAAGGAAATTGTAAGGCTGAATTATTGTTAGCACAACAAACAGTGGAAATAATAAATTGTTTTATAGTTTTATTAACTCATTGAAACATCCGAATTGCAAAGTTGGACCATTTTTAATCAACAACATTTCTGCTAATGGCCCAAAAGACATGGCCAATATTCTTTTTTTAATTTATTGTGTTTTTTGCCACTGGCGGCCCCGTTGTTCAGCTCAGCCCCTAAGCACCTGCCTCGCTCCCCTGTTGTCTTACCGCTGCCAATATCCCCTGACTTACCCCCCAGGGTGGGGCCACTGCATCGTGTCAAGCCTGTCCACAATGGGAGAAGGAGTCAGTGACAACTGACATTACCTCCATGGCTTCCCCCCAGGGCGGGGTTCAGACCTTGATGGTGCCATGGAACTGTGATTGGTTGGCAGAGAGGCAGGAAGCCATGGAGGCCAGGTGCCTAGGCAGGCGTCATCCATGGCGGCCAATGATTTTTGAGAGCTGCCCTGGGGCGGGGACTAACAATGACGTCCAGTGTCCGCCCCGCCCCTTTAATGTCAAGGCGCTGGTCACCTGTGGTTTACCTGGCCTCTGCCAGGAGTCCATCAGGCACCAGGCACACAACCCCTCCCTCCCCCCAGAGAAGGAGAGCAGTCCATGGGATGCTCCATCCTTCTCCTCTGACCGGCCATCCAACTCCCTGGGTCCGTTCCCGAACCTGGGTCATTCGTGTTGCAAGCGGAAATCCAACCACTGAGCTGGCAGACTGGTTCATGGTCAATATTCTTAATAACCATTATATTACAGTATATAGTAATCAAGACAAGGTAGGAAGTTCAATTGACGATGTTATGTCTGAAGAGATCAGCTTCATCTCTGAAGAAATTGAGTGCAAATTAGATAAAATAAAAACAGGGCCATCACCCGGTCATGACAGAATTGCTGGAGATATGATTAAACTAATGAAAAAATATTTAATTACCCTGCTTAAACTATTATTTGACAATAGTATTCAAACCAGTAAAATTCCATCAGACTGGAAAAGTGCCAATGTCGTAGCATTATTTAAAAAAGGTGACAGGGTAATGTAGACAGCTACAGACCAATTAGCCTTACCCCCATCTTATGCAAAGTCATGGAAGGTATAATCAAGGGTAGACTTACATTGTTATTAGGTAATTTTGACATGTCACAAAATAGATTTACAGCAGGATGACCATGTATCACCAATTTACTTAGCTTTTACAAACCTATAAGTCATAACCTTGACACAAAATTGATTATGGTGTCATTTTTCTTGACTTCAAAAAGGCCTTTGATTCTGTGCCGCATTAGGCCCTTATTGATAAGTTAAGAACCATGGGACTGCATAATAGTTACATAATTTGGATATTAAATTGGCTTAAAGATAGAAAGCAGAGAGTGATTATAGATAGTCACTCATCAGATTGGAGTCCAGTAATCAGTGGAGTCCCTCAGGGATCAGTGCTGTCTCCCCTGAGTTTTCAAATCTTTATAGCAGATCTTTCTTTCAATCTTAATAGCTGGATATTGAAATATACTAATGACTGTAAAATTACGGGCCCTTGCAACTCCAAGGATGAATGTAATGTTATTCAACGTGACCTTGATAAACTACCTGGTCCAGTACATGGAGCATGAATTTTAATCTGAATAAATGCAGTGTTATGCGCTTTGGACTTCATAAACTACAGCATAACTACTACCTCGATAGCCAACTTTTAACTATAACCAAGTATGAAAAAGATCTAGGAATAACTATACTTAACGACTTATAATTTGATGAGCAAATATCTGAAAACATAACTAAAGCTAATGAAGTTTGGTGGTCTATAAGATACTCCATTAGCTCAAGCGATGTAACTGTAATATTACCTTTATATATATATATATATATATATATATATATATATATATATATATATATATATATGCTAGGTCACTTTCATTTCTTTTAGTTCTTTTATTTATTGAGATTTAGGATTAATACCTTTGAGAACAAGCTCATTATTTTTATGTAGGTTCCACATCAGAGGTTGTACAACAAATGATACAATGGGATTAAACTGTGGACAACAATGACACACTAATACATTTGGGAGTCCAAAAAATAACAGCGGTGATGTTAAATAATGAATAAGGCATAGGACACAAAGAAATTGCAGAAAGATCATCATGAATCTACTGCTGCACAATACAGAAAGAAGAGACAGGAAGGGATGAACGGGCATTACAGGGGGAAGAAGCAATTAACCAAAGGCATTGTCTCGCGAGCAGGTGGAGGGGTTTTGGATTATGCCTCACAGTTCTGGTCTCCATACAAAAAAAAAAGACATTGCAAGATTAGAAAAAATTCAAAGAAAAGTCACCATATATATTTCGGAAGCAAAAAATTCAAACTATAATGAAAGACTAAGTAGTTTTGGCCTTATGTTTATGGAAACCAAAGGCTACGCATGACCTTATGTTAACATGGAATATTGTCCAGGACCAACATCTTATGACTGAAATAGGCCGTGATTTAAAAAAATATATATATTAATACTAGAGGTCACTCACTACAGTTAGAAAGAAAAGGTTTTTCAACAACAAAAATAGGGTTTTATTTCTCTCAGAGTTATTAACTCTTGGAATCTATTGCCTACAGTCACATAAACGAGATGTTTAAAAACAGGCTGGATACCTATATTCAGTCACATTCAATTGGTTATTTTGGGTGAATGATGGGAGCATTTTATGGGCATTGTGCTCGTTTGCTCCTACTCCCTCCTTAGTAATGAACCTTAGCAGCGAACCACAGCACTGTGCTGTGCTGTCTACATTGCCCTGAGTGGAAGCTTATAGAACAACTGGATGACCTGAAGCTCCACTTTCAGTACAATAACAGTAGGATAGTGACATTCTGGAGGGAACTGAGTAGAGGGATATGGTGCTTTTGGTTTTTTATTCTTATTTTCTCCTCCTGCTCCAGAGCTGGCAGGTGGCTCTGGCCCCTCACTCGGAGGGAACCCGTCTCTCCGGTGGACTTTCCCCACACCTGCCCCAACCAGCCATACCCCATGGGTTAACCCCCTCCATGACAGGGCCAGTGGTGTGGGGTGCCTGCCTCCCCAACCCCTGGAAGCCAACATCTAGATTACTGGGGGAGGCATGGGTGGAGTCCATCATCGTAGAGCCTGCCAGCTCTGAGTCATTTTCCATTTTCTCCCCTGCCCACTGCACATGTGTGGGTCCACCCTATTCTAGTGTCATGCCTGTGCTGATGGGTGTCAGTCTACAGTGTGGAGCTGCATCCCCCCACCCCTGAGGACAGAGAGCTGTCAGAGGATGCTCAATCTTTCCTCACCCCAGCTGACCCCCGAGCAACCCGAGTCCATTCCCGAACTGAACCCGGGTCACCTGCATAGCATGAAGTAAGGCATCCAGAGCCTCAGCCCTCAGCGCCACTGGGCCAGCTGGATATGGTGATTTTTATTGAAGCCATCCTTAAAGAACTGCTGAGTGCATAGGCGTCACTGGAAGTGTAAAGTTAGGGGGGGACTAATACCCCATTGTTAAAATACTAACAAAACTAGGGGGGTCTGGGGGCATGCCCCCCTGGAAATTTTCTGAAATTTTTATCATCAAATGGTGGCTTTTCCTGCATTTTAATGGTGAACAAGCATTCGCAAATGCCGAATGTTGCTTGCTTATATGTGCTGTTTAGGTATTTGGAAGTGATAGTACCATGCCTAAGAACTGTCATGTGCCCCCCCCCCCCAAGACATCCACTGTGTCTTTCTGTTCAGTATTTACAGAAGAGGGGGAGGGGCAAGGGCCTCAACAGTACATCAGTTGCCAAGGCGGTGAAGAGGTGGACAATAGTCCATTCACAGGTAAAAGAGTCCTGCAGGAGCTGACTGAACCGAAGATGGACAAAATGATGGGACCAGATGGCATACACCCAAGGATATCAAGAGAACTGTGAAGGGAGATAGCAGTACCTCTGGCAGCCATGTTCACTGAGTCATTCAACACAGGGGTGGTACCAGAGAATTGGAGGAGGGCACATGTGGTCCCTCTTCACAAATCCGGCAGCAGGAAGGAGGCTGGGCACTATAGGCCGATCAGCCTCATCTCAGTAGTGGGGAAGATCATGGAGACATTGCTTAAAGTAAGGATAGTGGGGCATCTAGAAGCCATCGGCGCCCAGGACCTTAGGCAACATGGATTCACAGTGGGGACGTCATGTCAGACAAATCTGGTTGATCTCTTTGACTGGGTGACAAAGGAAGTAAATCAGGGTGGGGCAGTGGACAATGCTTACCTTAATTTCAGCAAAACCATTGACACCATCCCACATAGGAGGCTGATAAACTAGCTGGGTAGGCTGGGCATGGGGGAAAGGGTGGTAAACTGGGTTAGAAACTGGCTAACAGACAGGAGGCAGAGAGTGGTGGTAAATGGAGTGCAGTCTGGGGAGCGGAGGTGACCGGTGGGGTGCCGCAGGGATCGGTCCTGGGGCCAGTTATGTTCAATGTCTTCATTAGTGACATTGCAGAAGGGCTGAAGGGAAAAGTCTGCCTGTTTGCAGATGATACAAAGATCTGTAACACAGTGGATGCCCCAGAGGGGAAGGAAAAAATGAGGAGGGACCTGGGGAAGCTTGAAAAGTGGTCTGAGGACTGGCAACTGAAGTTTAATTCAAAAAAGTGCAAAATTATGCACCTGGGATGCAGAAACCCTGGGGAAAGCTACAGGATGGGGTGGGGAAGGGAGTTGTTGACAGTCACAAAGAAGGAAAGGGACCTGGGGGTTCTTATTTCAGATGACCTGAAAATGTCAAAGTGCTAAGGCAGCTGGGAGGGCCAGTGACATGCTGGGGTACATAGGCAGGGGTATCACCAGCATAAGGAGGGAGGTAGTGAGGCCATTATATAAAACCATGGTCAGGCCTCACATGGAGTACTGTGTGCAGTTCTGGAGGGCGCACCTTCATAAGGATATTAACAGGCTGGAGATGGTCCAGAGAAGAGCGAATGAGATGGTACAGAGCTTGCAGCACATGACTTATGAGGAGAAATCAAGGGACCTCAATATGTACTGACTGGTAGAGAGGAGGGAAAGAGGGGATACGATAGAAACATTCAAGTACCTCAAGGGTATTAATATAACTACTGAGAAGCAGGAGATAGCTGCTATAGGCATATGTGCCAGCTTCTGTGTGATATTCTTTTTTTCTTATAAATCTGTAATCTCCAGTATTTCAGTAACCACATGACCACACTCCCTTCTTCAGGCAATTTTACGCTGGTTGATGCCTGGTGTCAGACGGCAGACAGAGGGCTCACCAGATTGTGTTGCCATTTAAAAAACTTCGTAGTGTTCTTTTACTGGTAAGCATTTTGGAAAGCTGGTGAAGGTCTCACAATTGTTATGATTTTATCTTCTTATGTCTGTCCCCTTTGGTCCCCCCATCCCAACACCCCAACAGTCATCGGTGGCCACAGCTGCAGCCTTCTTCTTGCCAAGATGGTGGGTGAGCAGCTGCCTTCACAGTCTGTGAAGCCTGACGTCTTTCAGTGCCACTTATTGGTCATCTTCCAACACAGGTGAGGCACTGCCAGCCCAAAACTAACTCAGGACAAGCAGCTTTCAAAGTGGGGAAGAAATGGAGTGAGCAAGAATCAAGTACTCATTCAGATGCGGCGTTGATTTTAACATCAGCATACCGGTGTGGACACTACAAATAGAACCCCAGCTCTTTAAGCAGCCTTATGAAGAGTAAAGGCTTCTTGAAGCACTGGGGTTCTGTTTATTGTACTGTAAGTGGGCTGCATCTAATTCGGTAATTTACTGTACCTCACATCTGGATGTATGGTAGGCCCAACTTTAAATAAACACTGCACCTAAATGAACACATGATGCCATAGAAACATAGAATTTGTCAGCAGAAAAGGACCGCTCAGCCCACCCAGTTTACCCAAGTGTTCTCTACCTACTTGTAACTCCTGCCTGTATATGTTACTGTATGTCTTATTCTGCCTACGTCCATCAAGACCTCCTTGTGAATGAGCTTGCTCAATGGATTTTTCCTGCAATGAACTTGAACCTACTCGATCTCCATAGCCGTATTGATCTCCGTTGACCCCCTCCTTCCCCTTTTTCTAATATACCCCTATGTTTATCCCATGCATGCTTCATGCCCCCTACCATTTTAGCCTCCACCACTTCTCCTGGCAGTCAGTTCAAGGCGTCTACCACCCTTTCAGTAAAGAAATATTTCTTCACATCTATCCTGAACTCCCCTTCCCCCACTTCATTGTATGTCCCTTGGTTTGGGTGCTTATCCTCATTTGAATGAAACTCCCCCACTGTACCCTGTTTACCCCTGTAGGTACTTTGTTGGTCTGGATCATATCACTTCTCGCCCTCCTCTCTTCCAGAGTGTACATGTTGAGATTCTTCTGCCTTTCCTTGTAGGGATTCCTGTGAAAATCCTGAACCATTTTAGTTGCCCTCCTCTGGAAAATCTCCACCCTATGTCCTTTCTGAAGTGTGGACTCTAAAACTGGACACAGTACTCCAGCTGGGGGTTACCAAGGAGTGATACAAGGCAGCACAACATCCCTCCTCCTCCTACTGGAGATGCCACTTCTTATGCACCCCAGAATCCAATTTGCCCTACCCATAGCCTTGTCACACTGTACTGCCACCTTGAGGTCCTCTTATATAATAACCTCAAGGACCCTTTCATGTCTAGTGAGTATCAGTACCTCCCCCATCCTATACTCAGCATCGGGGTTCCTATGCCCTAGGTACATGATTTTACACTTGTTGGCATTGAACCCCAACTAAGTAAGAAAATGTAATTGATTTGAATGAATTGCAGGCTTTTAAGCAGCTTTTTGGGGAGTGTGTATGTTTGTGTGTGTGTATGTGAGGGGGGGGGCTCTGCTACTATAACTATTTGCTTTTGATTTTCGCCTCAAATCAGGTGCACTCCTGTAAACAGATAAAACATGTTTAAGAAAGACTCATAAGAAATGTGATAAAGTCTTTGTACATTAGCCAGGGCTAAGCTTGCTGAACCCTTAACACTGCATTGCAGACAGGAGAGATGCAGCCTGTTCCTAATTAATGAGCTTCCCACTGGTCACCTGAGAGCCTCTTATGGGCCAAAGCTCACTACACAAGCATTTGTCAATGCTGAGTGGTTGCTTGCTGGCATTAGCAGTGGAAGTGCAGGAGTTAGACAGATGCAGTATAGGAGTGGCATTGAAATATTGAACTGTCGCCAACTCCACCCCCACCCTGCAGAGATGGACAGGCATTGGGGAGTGTCTTTGGGTCGTCACCCGTAACAGTCATGACATTTCACCTCACCCTACCCTGCAGACACTGACAAGTGTTGAGGTGTGCCTTGTGTGTTCTGGCTTTACACTCACCTCATTCCATAAGGATATATGCTGAAATGAGTGCAGTATAGGAGAATGGGGTGAACTCTGGGGCCAAAGAGTCAAGACTCACCTTGATGCTTGTCACTGGCTGCAGGGTGGGGGGTGGGGAGGGGTGGAATGGCGTGAGCATTACTGTTGACAATCCCAAGTCACACCCTGACGCCTGTCAGTCCCTTCAGGGTAGGGCATTATGGTTGGAAACCCTAACGCCCTGGGCGTGTCTTGATATTTTTACTCCAAGTTTTCAACATGGGCTTTTTCTGACCCCACCACATGAACAATGACACTATCAGTTCGTTAGCTGAAAGGTGATTTTGCACAGCGAGTGTGCCATTTGGCACCACAGGTGCGAAAACACGTTTTGAACAGGATGTGAAAAATGACAGCTGTACTGTTCATGAAGAGGTGTAAAAAAAATGGTAATGTTGAAAATCTGGAGTAAAAATATAAAAAAACTGGTGAAATCACGAGCATGCGTAGAAACTGCTTAACACACACCCGTAATTATTTTTGGGATTTTTTACACCAGATTTTCATCATTACAACTGTACTGTTCATAAGGAGGTGTGGAAAAATGCCAGTGCTGAAAATCTGGAATGAAAATATTACAAATTCATGAAGTTATGCAGGTGCGTGGAAACTGCACAATGCACATTCATAACACAGTCAATTTATGCACATTTGTCACCAAATTTTCAACATAGGTATTTTAAGACCTCTGCTCATGAACAGTGTCACTGTGATTTTCTTAATCTGTCCTGAACATTGATTTTGCACACCGACCGCGCCATTGTGCGCTACATGTGCGAAAACACATTTTAGGCAAGATGTGAAAAATTACAGCTGTACTGTTCATAGGGAGGTGTGGTAAAATGACAATGTTGAAAATTTGGAGTGAAAATATTAAAAATTCTTGAAGTTACTAGTGGGCATAGGAACTGCACAACGCACGCTCGTAAAACAGTCATTTTTGGGAATTTTTTCACCAAATTTTCAACATAGGGTTTTTGGGGCCTACCTCATGAACTGTGACACTGTCATTTTGTT
The DNA here is from genome assembly GCA_016271365.2 of Neoceratodus forsteri. Classification (NCBI taxonomy): domain Eukaryota; kingdom Metazoa; phylum Chordata; order Ceratodontiformes; family Ceratodontidae; genus Neoceratodus; species Neoceratodus forsteri. The sequence goes on from CM057457.1 coordinate 315,492,320, forward strand.
AATCAGTCCCAAAGGGTGGTTCTGCACAGTGACTGCGAAATCACCTTTCGGGACCGAATAACAAAATGACAGTGACTGGGTTCATAATTGGGGAATCTCGAAGACCTATGTTGTGAAATGTGAAATTCTAAAAAATACAGCTTACTGGCATTTCTTCAGTTCACGTTCGGCTTTGAAGAATGCAGACATGTTCCTGGTCCACCAAAGATAATCGCGCTGGCTCCAGAGGTAAGTATGGGGTGTGGAGGGGGTATGGGGAGGTGGGGTGTGCAGAGGGTAGGCACTGGTTGGGTGGGGGGGTGCCACAGACAGCATGGAACCATTTTCTTTATTATTACAGGGTATTAAAAAAACAGAAGAAAAAGGACACCGCAGGACGATTGTCACGCTGGGGATGGGCTTCCAGCATGCCACCTGGATGTTTGTTGGGCAAGGGGAGTGGAGCTGATTGGGATTGGGCACCCTATCGGCCATACACTGTGTTGGGGGGGTGCAAAAGCCAAGGGGGGATTGGGCACCCCCCTTGGCACACAATAAATGGGGGGTGCATCATGCCAGTGGGAATTGGGCTACCCTGTTGGCAAATGAACTGGGGAAGGGATCATGCCGACAGGGGGATTGGGCACCCCCATCAGCTTTTATTTATTTATTGAAATGTTCCACCAGGAAGGCACATTGAACGGTGGGTGGTGGCTTTCCGTCAGCTTCGTGGGGACTCTGAGAGGCCGACGGAGAAGCCATCACCATGGGAACACCACACAATGCAGCTGTGTAATTGGCTGCTGCAGTCAGGGATGCCCTGCAGCAAAAACAGCTGATTGCGTATTGACGGGGTGCTTCCTGATTGCAGCAGCTCAGTTTCTTTGATCACAGTGGCCTGCTCATTAACTGCCCTCATCGACAGCATGCTCCTCTATTCACCGAGGCAGAGACCAGCCCCCTGAACAGGCTGCTGCCATTGGGCACAGCACTGCCGCTCCTCCAAAACCCACTTGTGAGGGAAGCCTGATGCAATGTGTTTCTTGCACATGTGTGCAAGCAACACAAAAATGTGTTTGAAGAGCTTGTTTAACATCAGGTCAGACACTATTATCCCAGCAGATCTGCTGGGAAGATTACAGGACCTTAGAGTAAAACAGACAGCAGGGCTGAAAACTATGCCAAGTACTGAGTGTGGTATAAGAAAAACACTTTTATCAAAAAGTAAATTAGATTGATTAGCTTAGCTGACAGCCTGCTTACCTGCCCTAATTCACTCAGTATCAAAAATAAAATAAGGGTTAGTGCTTAGGCAATAGTAACACACAAGCTGCCAGGCTTGCTTGCCACAAACCCACAAACCCCTGTCTCAGAGGGTAATGCACTTAGAAAATGCTGGTATTTATTACTTTTTGCGCAATCAGCTCTAGCTGCTTCTCCTGAGAGCCTTGAGATTCATCAGTGAAGTCAAGTTGAAACACAGCAGGGCTGAAAATGATGCCAATCACCAAGGTAGATACAGATTGTGCTATAAGAAAACTCTTTTATCAAAAATTATACAATAATCATTCACCCTACATCATAAAAAAATATAGCTTAGGCAGTTGTCCCTCTGTATCACTCATAGTGGGCTGTCTGATTTTTGTAGGCAGGGCAGGAAACTGTACCAACTACTGTAGCAACCACCAATACTAATTCATAGTTCACAACAACAAAAACAACAAAAAGATTACAGCTTAGGCAGTAGTCTGTATCACAGGCTAAGGCTGTGTGAGCTTGCTTGCCAGTTGCCACAAATACAAATATAAATATAAACCCAGTAACCCACAACAGAAAACCCTCTCTCAGAGGGTTAAGGCACCTTCCAAAACCAATATTTACATCTTTCTTTTCTTTCCCCCCCGAGGCTTTGTTTTTATTTATCATTGAAATGACTGAAGTTCAGCCACTCACTGAAGTCACTCAGACTTAAGAAGCGCCAAAGCCAGCTGCAGCAGTTCTATAGTACGAGAGGACCTTGGCACGTTACTGCAGTGTTTTGCCTTTGTCTATCAGCACCTTGTCTCTTTGCACCAGTTGCATTGCCACTACTGTATCTTACCACAGGTGTGCAATAGTGAGCTCACTTAGAATTTGTTCCACAGTGACGGCCCTTATTTAGCAGCATCATATGCTGTGACTGTGAATAATTTCTGTCTGCACTGCAGTTAGAAAAGGCAACTACTGGATAGAACTTTTTGCACCAAAATAAATGAACTTTCTGATGGATGGTTTGAGTGCTAGCAATATTTATTATGGTGCTAAGGAATGTGGGGCAGCATTTAAACAGCAGGACCTGTTACCCCATTGTAAGCATGCATTAAACATTTTTCTCTGGATGTAGCTGTCAGAGAAAGCCAAAATTCACCAGGGACATTGATGCATCAATTAAAACTGCTAGCAATCACCGACTATGCAAAAAGAACTAGGGAGAAGCAGAATTTTACAGGTAGAAAAAGACCCTCAATCCATCAAGACATCAATTGCCACTCTGCCGATCAGGCTCAACCAGAAACCAGTGGCATGGAACCCAAGAAAGATCCTGACAGACATGAGACATCCAAACGTACTAGTTCACCCAATGACAGTTGCATGCTAGACTGATAATATGTTCCATGTTTGGGGAATCCCCTCTTTAACAGCAACCAAAAACTGCATCAGACCACTCTTGCTGCAAAGCCTAAGGAGTGTGCACCACTTGTGTCTAAAAAAACATACCACATTTGTACACTGACTGGTTGGCTGTGAAATCAAAAGCAATGCTTTAATTTTTTGGCAGGGAAGGCCAGACAGAAATGAAGGCAGAGGCATTGCCATAACTACCCTCTGTCATTCAGTCCCTGGTGCTTGGTGGATGATTTGGCCTGTGTGTTCTGTTGTCCACAGAGCCTCCCACAAGTCACCCACAAGGAATGAATGCCCACTCCTTGTGCTGGCTGAACTGAGTGGAGTATGAAACCGCCCCTTCCCCCCTCCTGGTGCTGACGCTGTCAAATAAACTAACCTGCTGCCACGTATCATCTCCACCCATCAAGTTCTGAGCTGTCCTGGTCCCATCCCTTGGTGTGGCATGGCGTTGTGCATCCCCTGACTCCTAATCTCAGTCTCCTCTATCAGACCGACTCCGTCAGCATCACAGCAGCTACTCATGTATTGACAAGACACAGAGCATGTCAGCAGAGAAAATGAAAGTGCGCTGCATGCGGTGGTGCTATGAAGTGCTGCGTCAGTGCATCTTGAAGAAAAAGCACAGCTTCATTTTTTTTTTTTTTCAGCGGTGAAGCCGTGATTCCATTTCTTTGATGAGGGAAATGATTGGGGGGGGCTTTAGGTTATATTGACGGGGCTATATCCTCCTGCAAAACAGCCTGATGATGCCACTGGCTGAGTGTCCTGTGGAGGAGGCCATGAATATTGAATGAGCCCACTGGGTGCTTTCCCCAAAGTCCACCATCCCCAAAACATTTCCAAGATCCCTGGTCATTAAATTCTCTGTCTGCAGAGTCAAAACCAATGTTTTTTTTTCATTTATACTTTTATACCCCCAGCATCTCTGGGTGTTACTTCTGGCTCATCCACTACAGCCCACCCCCACGGAGCCTCGGTTTACCCTCCGGGCAGGGGACAGTTGACTTTGCCTCCATCGCAGCAGTCGTCAGGCAGGCTAACTGAGGTGGCACACAGAGACCAGCACCAGGGCCAAACTTTGTTTTTTTCTAGCTTTTCTGGGTTGGCAAGGTGTGACATGCAATGACGCCAAGCGTCTGCATGCCTCCCAGACTCAGCCGCTACTACCGGTAAGCTGCCCCTGTGGTCACCCAGGAGTGTTACCTGGAGGCACAATCCTCCCTTCCCTCCCTGGATATGGAGAGCGTGCAATTGCTGCTTGATTCATCTCTCCCCTGGCCGACCCTCCAGCCACCTGAGCTTGTTCCCGAACCTGGGTCGCTGGTGCCGCAAACAGTAGTACTACCGCTGCACCAGCAGACTGGCCCAAAACCAACATATTAATGTTGAACTAGTGCAAGAGAAAACTCATCTTTGGATTTTTTTTTTTAGATCAAGACTTCACCCCTTTAATACCACTAAAAAGAAAAACATTAATGAATATAACGCAGGGAGTTTCAAAAAAAGGATATTAAAATGCAGTTGGTGGCACCTGCTCAGTTGAAGATCTTCACGGAGGAGAGTCCCCACTTCTATTGCACACTGGCAGAGGCTGAACCCAGCATTGAAAAAAACTGGGAGTCCCCCTGGATCAGCTGCTGTCCCAGATACAGCATTGAAACATGTTCCAAGACTCCCAGCCCTGGCAGGTAGTCTCACAGTCACAGAAAAGGAGCCATTAGCTGCCATACCTGGGGACTGCTAAAAGTCTGCACTCTGACAGAGGAATATATTGGAACCAGAGACATTATAGTCAACAGTGGAATCCTGCTGATTTCCCTGGCAAGCTGGGTTTTTTTGCCTCTGTGTTTGGCCTCTTTGTTGGGTGAGGTTGGGTTGTACTGAGCTTGTATTGAGTATACTGAGGTTCATTTAGACTTTGGACTAACTAAAGCTTTCCTTACACTGTTTTTCATTTTGCATTTGCAGTTGCTGAACTACTGCAAATTTTTATAAGAGGAGGAACATTTGCCCAGGTTGGATGGTGGTGCTGGTCCTGGGGGAGTGGGTCTGGTGGTGCTGGAGGGACTTTCCCAAGGCTACATTAGTGCTCCAACAACAAACTGGTCCTCAATTCAAAAAAAACAAAACAAAACAAACAAACAAAAAAAAAACAGAAGAGGAGGGTTCCACCCTTTGTCATCTGAAATGGCCAAGGTCAAAACCTTGAACAGGTTGAGACATTCACATACCTTGCAGTTACTCTGGATGACACCTTATCTTTTGCACCCCATGCTGGCAATCTGGTGTCCATAGTTAACAGAAGACTGGCCTTGTACCATAATGGGAACAATCTCACTGCAGATTCTAGATGCCTTATAGTGGGCAGCCCCATTCTGTCACTTACAGATTATGGGCTCCCTGTCTATGCTGCTGTCTGTGACACAGTGCTAAACAGAGTAACGCTGATCTGTAATAAGGCGTGCTGCTATGTACTTGGTGCAGATAACCACACTTTTTGTGCCCTTTACACACTCACTAACCGCATGGTTGAAGAAATGGTGCGATGAGGAGGTGTATGGATTCAGTGGGGGCTGGTGCTCCATCTGGACAGATTGAGGCCTAGTCAAAGGTGATGGCCTGAATCCATCAAGGAGGGGTACTGAGCTTCTCAATGAAAAGTGTAAATGCTATATTGCTAAATATTTAAACTAGTCGGGGGAGTAGACTAGAGCATGAGGGCAATGACTCTCCTCCCATACAGGCTACAGGAAACAACATCAGGGACTGGAAAGGAGAAATATCACATGAAAGCCTAAATCAAGGAATACAGAATGAAGAAAAGGGAGGAGAAGTGCTCAAAGGGGAAGGGTTGGCGATGGGAAGAAATACAGTAACTCTTGCACTAGTTTAAGTCCTACCTATCTGATCGATATCAATGTGTCTCCATAGGAACAGCTGTTTCAGATTTGGTAGGAGTGGGGAGGGGCACCTCAAGGCTCAATATTGGGTCCCCTATTGTTTAACATTTATGTTAATGATATTGTATCTACAATATCTAAAAGTGAAATTCGGCTATACTCCGACGACACTGTATTAGTGTCGTCGGCTGATAGCTATGAACAATTGGATAAGCAATTGCAGATTGAGCTGCTTAACATGGAGGAGTGGTTTGTCGATTCTGCCTTGTAAATAAGTGTCAAAAACCCAATGTATGATTTTCACACCAGGTGTGAGAAAGTTTGAAATCCCTTTGTTACAACTAAGATTGGTTTATGGTACTCAATTAGTAAATGTTAAGTCTTATAGATATTTAGGGGTGTTAGTGGATTCGGGATTAAAATATTCAGAACGTACTGTATTTGTCATCAAGTAAGCAAAGTTAATCAGAGATTGGGAACCCTAAGGAGGTTGTCTGGCTGCCTCATAACCAAAATGAGGGAAAGGCTGGTGAATCAATTGTTGATTCCTGTTCTGGAATATGGATCCAGTCTATATATGAATTCTCCTCAGACTTATTTAAATAAAATAGACCAGGTGTATTATAGGCTTGGTAGATTTGCGACCAATGCTAAATTTGGAACTCACCACTGTAAAATTTATGGAAATCTTGGGTGGTTATATCCAGCCTCAAAAAGATTATATTATTGGTTGATTTGGTGCCACAAATGAATTTATAATATACATATGCATTCCTTAAATCAATATATCCTATTAGGATCCTCACGAATGTTAACAACTTCCTTAAGGTACTCAGACTTTTATATTCCTAAAGTAAAATCAAGGAACAGATTAGGGGATACTACCCCTCAGAATAACCTTGCGTTCCATTGGCATAGATTACCTAGAGAAATAAAATTAATACATGGACATCCTCAGTTCAAAAAAGAACTGAACACTCATTTGCATATGAATTGTATTTGTTTTAGTTAGAGGATAGTTATTGACTGATTTGATATCAGTTTATTTTATTATTTCTTTTAAATTAATTTACATGTGTAACTTGTTTGTACAGTGGGAGTGATGAATCAAATGTATGTTGTTGTTAGTCAAGAAATTCTCCTATATGTAATGTAATGTTGAATAATTGTTATATGAGTGAGATTCCAAAGGACACTGTTGAAAATGGGCTTCGACCCAACAGTTTGTATCCTGTTTAAAAATACAATTTTTATCATCATCATAACAGGTGAGGGGCAGTGAGATCTGGTAAGCCATGTCCACAAATGCTCAGAGCCTAGGCAAACAAGGTAGTGGACCTGGAGGCCACCATAGTGGAACAGGACGTAGGCATAATGGTAATCATGGAGACCTGGTTCAGTGAAAACCAGGACTGGGAGCAGCCATACCAGGGTATGCGCTTTTCAGGAGGGACAGAGTAGGCAAAAAAGGAGGTGGGGTGGCACTTTATGTGAAGGAGAATATTAAAACCACAGAAATACAAAGGGAGGAAGGAGAAGCTGAGATAATGTGGGTGGCACTGGAGATGGGGGGGGGGCATGATTCGAAGAGGGGGTAATATACAGACCGCCTGCACAGAAAGAAGAAGTAGATAGGGACATTATAGAGGAAATCAAGGGGATGTCCAACAAGAGGGAGGAATTACTGATGGGAGACTTCAATATGCATGATGCGGACTGAAGCATCCTAGTTGCAGCATCAAGTAGAAGTAGGGAAGTCTTGGACTCGCTGTAGGGGGCATTCCTAAAACAGCTTGTCAGTGAACCCACATGAGAGAGAAGGCCATACTAGACCTGGTACTGTCAAACGGAGACAGCGCCACTAACATCACAGTGGGAGGTCACCTAGGGATAAGTGATCACTGCATGGTGTGGTTCAGGGTGAGAAACAGTTGGCACTGTTCCCGACTTGATTAAGTGTTTTTCTGTGAGGGGCTTCACCCTTGCACCTCCCATGTGAGGGATCTGCCCCCTGCACCCCCATCTTTAAATAACCAACTCTGAGCTGGAGTTGGTTCAGGGTGGGGCGCAACACTGGTAATTGTACCATTGGGTCACAGCGGACCACCACAGCGAAAGATCTCGACCTGGCGAGATTCGTCACTGTGGTGGTATTTCACTGTAATGGTGTCACTGTCCTGGCAAAATTCATTGCTGGTTCGGTATTTTGCCATAACGGTGTCACTGTCCTGATGTGCTACCATGCTGGGCTACCCCCCTTTTATGCTCCCTCTGGATGTTGCACTGGCTTGTAGGGGTGAGGAGAGGTCCCTTCATTTCAATTTTCTCTCCTTTTATATGTATAGTATTTTTCCTTTCCCCATCTTATGCCTGCTACAGTGAGGGTGCTAGATCGATAAGGAGTCGGTGGGAGGAGGAGAGACATCCTGGGATCCTCGACCATCAGCCATTAAACTGTACACATTAACACTTATGGGCATTATAGAATGCCTGCCAGTGGTGACAGGAGAGCACTGTTGATTGCTTCTTTGAATTGGTAACCACACTGGGTTACAATGTATCATGCTGGAGGGAAGGAGATGGCAGGCCTGAGGACCCACCTACTGGAACAGTTTCTGACTAAATAAATGTCACGCTGTCTGGCTGCTACAGCATGGGGGCTTGTGGTGGTGGAACCTTGTGGAGAGCAGGCGGTAGTGTCTGTAGCCCCATGTGGTGACAGCATTGCTACTTGCTCCTGGATGAGACAGGGTGTAGTATATCCCAAAATGCATCCAATTAGTCTGATCCATGGTGGCTGTTTTTTGGATCACAGGCTAGGTGGAAACCAGGTGAGCTGCTGTTCCTGCATAAGGAACTCCTTCTTGTATTGAAGTGATGTTCACAGGCTGGAGTCATTGTCCAGGTGTAGTCTTACTATGTACGGTTGGAATTATTTTTATTTAGTTTTTGTTAACCGGGTAGGTGCACTAGCCATGAAATGACTATTTTCAGGCATGACCCGGGAGAGTACAACAATCAAAGACAGGTACATAGCATGAGTACAATGAAATTGCAATAGCATAGGTCAGAACAGTTGGTAGTAATGAATACATGCAGCCAGGACAATAACAATCAATGAAATTCACATAGAATTTTTAGGCATAGAAAAGAAAACCTACACAGTCTAGGAAGACATACCACAACATAGCAGCAAAGAAATATTGTTCATATTAGTCACAACAATGAAGATTCAAATAGGCAGCGAAACAAGGCAAGGGCAAATTCCTGACTGGGCAGGATGCATTATCACGGCCTCTGAAACAAGACTCAGGTGTGTGGGGAGGTTGGGGTAGATTAGCTCTCAAGGAGATAGTAAGGATAAGAAGTGCTATGAGGTAGGGAGGTTAAAGTTAGGCCAGGCAGCATCTGGCGGGTGAGTAGATTAGGGAGGATTAAAACAAGTGCAAAGATCAGTGAGGGATAGATGGAAGCGCAGCTCCTTTTTGAAGCTGTCATTGGATCCAGATATTCGAAGTGCTTGGGGCGGAGAGTTTCAAAGCTTAGGAGCAGAGTGATTGAAAGCAACAGAGCCTTTTGATGATTTACATCTAGATACATTCAGCAGGGATTTATCTACTGATCACAGTCTATAGGAGGTTTGAGGTACCAGCAATGTTGCGAGCACTGAAGGTTTCTGGTTTCTGAGCATAGAGTCAATCAGGGAGCCAAGAAAGTATTGACGGCAAGCTGAGGGGGATAACCAGCCCAGGTCCGTGTACAGTTGGCAGTGGTGCTTAAGCCAAAGTGACGAGGAGGTGTATCGACAGATATTATTGTAAGTGATATCCCACTTATGAAGGATGGTTTTGCAGCACTTTATCTGTCCATGAGATCAAGCCAGTTTTTTATGTGGGAGGAGCTCTGCTTGTTTTTTGGGGGTGGACCTGGTTGATTCATGGTGGGGGGGGGATGTATATGTACTGTTGTCCTTTTCCATCTCTGCTGCCCTGGACCCACTTGATTACAGCATCGCCACCAGTTAAAAAAAAAGACTGCTGGGGGAGGGCTTTATTTTGCTCATTTGCTCAACTCCCATCAGATTAAACAGAACATGGAGCTGGTAAGTGGAACTTTGTTTGGAGACGGGTGGCTCTCTTGGCATCTGTGGAGCACCCCACTGCCCATTGTGCTGGTGCCACATGATAACTTGGCAAACATCAGAACAGCTGATTGGGTGGTCGGAAGAACCACTGATGTCTGCATATGTTGTTCATAGTTTTTTACCTATCTTCAGTTCTTGATGTTCATATTGGGTCCAAAACCGGTTTTCCTCATTGTACTCTGGGATGCTTAAGGGGGAAGATTGGGGGGGGGGGTTGAGTGGGGCGGGAAACTTAACCCACTTTCTTGTTTAAGGAAATGGCTGACTGTCACATTTATTTATTGCATTTTGTTGACAGGGTAGGCCCACTGAGACTAGAAGTCTCTTTTTCAGGGGTGACCCGGGGGTGGGGGGGATACAGATGGTAACCAACTGAAATTGGACCAGATTAAGCTGTTGGTAGTATTTTTAGTGAATGGGAGAAATTTGGCCAGGGCACCGCGGAAATTCTACTTTGTTCCAAAATTGCCATGGGATCTTTAATGTCCACCTGAACAACCACCAGAACAGGCAGATGGAACTTTAGTTTGACATCTCATATGAAAGACGGCACCTCAGGAGTGCAGCACCCCCTCATGCTACACTACAGTGTCAGTACTGGGATTTAACTGAAGTGCCTGATGTGGGGATAGAACCCACAGCCTTCTGACCTTCTGGCCTCAGAGGTGAGTGTGCAACCTGCTGAGCCACTGACACTGATAAATTACTATATTACCATAAATGTAAAGGGCCTCAACAGTCCCATAAAACATATCAGGGTACCCCATGAACTGGAACGCCAGAACATAATGATTGCACTTTTGCAGGAGACCCACCTCTCTGCACAGGAGCATGCAAAACTGAAGTGCGTATAGGTGGGAGCAGCATACTGAACTTTTCTGCTTATATGGCCAACCCCCACAGGCAGGGGGTGTCGAGGTTGATGCATAGGGTTTCCCTCTGGAACTCTCCCAGGTAATTCAAGACCCCGTGGGTTGATTTGCATGCGTAAAAATGTTATGTAGGTAAAGTGCCTTGCACTATCCTTATCATTTATGACCCCAATGTTGAAATTGAAAATGAAGAATTTATCTAAAAGACCTTCCTCACATATCTCATGGAGCAAGAAAGATTTTATCTTTTGTGTGTGTGTGTGGGGGGGACTTTAATGTGATCTTGCAGCCCTTCTTGGACAAATCCGGATGGGGAATGGTTCCCAGAGTAGAGTGGAATGGCGTATTAAACAACTGTCATGATGAGAGCTGGTGTTAATGGGGGTTTAGCTCTTAGTCCACCCCTCCCACAGAGATAATATATTTTGGTCCCAATCCACCAGCTCTGTTCACGGGCTAACATGTCTTAGATAGCCATGGAATGGATTCATGCAGTTTCACTGTGTGAGATCATATCTATCACCATTTCTGACCATTCCCAAGTTCTTCTGGTTTTGAATGCAGTTGTGTGAATTGTGCTGGCTAAATCCCTGATTTGTGTTGTGTTGTGAACCGCAGAGCACTCTCCATGTCCTTTATAAATTACACAGCCTGTCTGTGGTCTGTGTAGAGATACTAGTCTGAGTGATGGCGTACATTGGAGTTTGTAGTTCACATGTCCTACAGGAGTGAACTACAAACTACTATAAAGTGCAATATTTTTAAACAGCTCTTTTCTACTGTGCTTTACCATACTGACAAAGACTATTTGGGGTGTTTTATGCAGTTTTGAACTGTAAATCTCTTTTAAACTTGACCAGTAGCTCTGGTGTTGCAGATCACGTGACCACATAGCTACTTTCAGGGAACACACCATATATTTACTCACCATGAGCGAGTGCACTGTTTAAATGCAATTGTGTCAACTGTGCAGGCTAAATCCCTGACTAGTGCTGTGTTGTGAACTGCAGAGCACTCTCCATGTCCTTTATAAATTACATGGTCTATCTGTGGTCTGTGTAGAGACACTAGTCTGATTGATGGTGTACATTGGGGTTTGTAGTTCGCATGTTGTACAGGAGCGAACTACTAACTACTGTAATGTGCAATATTTTTGGAACAGCTGTTTTCTACTGTGCTTTACAGTGACTATTTGGGGGGGTTATGCAATTTCGAACTGTAAATCTCTCTCAAACTTGACTAGTAGAGTGCTCCTCCCCCCTTCGACCCCCTCCATCTTGGAGGATATCAGAAAAAGATGGGAGGTACATAGTGGAGAGAGAGAGAGAGAGAGAGAGAGTGGCACAGGCAAGTTGGACCTGTAGAATTCAGAGAGGATGGCAAGTAACCTCCTCCTCAGGTTGGAGGGAGTTTAATTAGAAAATCATAATTCTGTTCTTTAGAACTCCTGTCATTACGAAACATTTCCACCCTCAGGTGTCATAGGCCTGTTGGTGCCTATGTGGGGCCCTTAGGGCAACACATTATCATATATTCTGGGAATGCCCCAAATTACAGCATTTCTGGCAACTGATACATGCCTGCATGGGAGAAATGGTGGGGTTTTCCCCTCCCCTTTACATTTCAAGATATGGTGTTAGGTCTCCCGACCTTGCCTTCTAAAAAAAGAAAAGTGGTCGAGTTGGGTCAGGTGTTAAGGGTGGTAGCCCTAAAGTGCATTACATCCACATGGCTGAAGCCTGAACCACCTATGAGAGAGAACAGTTGATCTCTAGAATAGAGGAGGTGGAGAGAATGGAAAACATCACTTATATGATTCATTTAGAAAAAGAGAAATATTTAGATATTTGGAGACCATGGAAAGCCTGGAGAAAGAGATTCAGAGAGAGGTGGGTTAAGGGACCAGTCTGATTAATAAAGCCACAGAAAGGCTGGGGGGGAGGAGATAGGGTACTTTTCCTGAAGGCTAAAGCTATTTAAAAGTCTGGGGGAAGAAAGGTAGTGTGATTTAATATTAAGAAAATTATATCAGTTTGTAGAAGACTGTAAATAATTCTATGGTTTTTAATTTGGTTGTAAAAGTTATAATGAGTATAGACACATTTATGGAGCTGGAATGTACTAAGGAATTGAATGCCAACCAGCGATTTTATTTTGTGATCTTTATCTCTATGATATTTTATCATTTGTAAAACTTCCTTCTTTGGGCTGAGCTCTCATCTCGTTATTCTTAAAACTGTGCTTGGGAAAAGGACATTGAAACACTGCACTGGACTGTAACCATCTTGAGAGGTCTTTGGACTCAGTGCAGTAATGATCCTTATCTAAGCTCCCTCAAGAACTGATCACAAGGACTGCAATAAGAGTAACTTTGTTTTTTTTATTTCTTACCTGTGAGCTGGTACTGTATAACAATGAACAGTTATGTATAAGATTTATGGAATATTTGGTTATATCTGAAATTTCGGATGTCTACTCTAACAAATAAAAGGCACATGAGTTAAAAAAAAAAAACCTTTACTAGTAGGTCTGGTGTTGCAGGTCACATGACTGCATAGCTACTTCCGGGTAGCGCACCATATATTTACTCGCCACAAGCCAGTGCGCGTTTGCTGCTCGCAGATACACACGCATCATAGCAGGTGTCTGGCATGTCCGTCAGGGACCTGGAGACCTAAGACACAGAGGTATGCACTAGACAAGTCATTATACTTTAGTACATGACAAATGTACCATACTGTCAAGTTTGCTTATACTTGAAGGAAACAGTTTCCTAATAGAAGCACTGTTTGATCTCCTCAGTGGGCTGCAGTATTTTAGGTGATCATTATGGCAAATCCCTCAGACATTTACAATACTATCACATTACAAAATGGAGAAACAGCAAATATTTGCTGCTCACATAGCCACTTTGCAATAATAGCCGCTCAGGACAAGTTGGGAGATTCTCAGACTGGTTGTTCAGACTGTACTGAGATAGCTGCCTTCTTAGAGGAAATAAATATGCTCAAAACAGAACTTAAAAAAGCTAAGGATATTAGGGAATTAGGAAACTTTGTAGATAATATGATTAGGCATATTCCCTGTGAACCTACCACTAAACTCCCCACTAACATGGACCCCAGCTCAATCTGCTCTCTTTATCTCCTGTCAGTTCAACTAAGGAAATAAAATGTTGCAAAATAGTAATAACACCAGAAAAGATAAAAGACCAAGAGAACCAGATACGAATAACCTGAATCATCCAGAATGGGATACTGTGTATAACAGAAAGTTTAAAAAGGGGAGAAGAGCTGAAAAATCACAGTCCCATTATTAAGAACACCACAGCTCAAAACACAGTACACCCGTTGTCAAATCTTATTTGTTCCAATGGATTCAAGATGTTAAGTTATCCTACCTCCCCTATCCCTGACCATAATCCCAAACAACCAAATAATATTAGAACCCAAAAAGTTATAGGACACTCGGTAATTCGCTATATTGATTTGGTTCTTCCATATGACAATCCAAGAAATATCATCACGTTTACCTGGAGCAAAACTAGATGATATAGCTGTACGAATGGACCCTTTAATATCAGAACCTAATGCTAATATAATCATTCATGCGGGTTCAAATAATGTAGGGTGAACAAGTGAAAAAGACATATGCCATGAATTTATTGAATTAAGTCATAAAATTAAAGATAAAGGATGCTGAACAGTTATATCAGGCATTCTCCAATTCCACGTGCTACCCGGAAAAAAAATGCAACTATTGCCAGGATAAACACTAGGCTCAAAAAATGGTGTATAAATGAATTCTTTCCATGATAGATCCCTATTTGCTAAAGACGGCCTACATTTAAACAAAAAGGGTACCATGTTACTGGCATCTCACTTCACAGCTGCACAACAGTGTCTCATTTTAAACTAAATAATGGGGAGGAAACCGTTAGTCTTCTTAGTCCTTCTTTAAATTGTTCTAGTGGTACTACTTTACTGAAAAAGACAATTAAAGCATCTAATAATAATATTAAAAGTTTCCTTATCAATGCACAAAGTTTAAAACAAATCTGATGATCTTCTACTTCTATTCAGTTCTGAGAAACCAGATTTAGTAGCCATAACTGAAACTTGGTGGCCTTATATGGGATCTGTGGGGGGAAAAATATACCTGGTTATGATCTTTTTAGTTATAACAGAATAAATAGAAAAGGAGGTGGTATAGCCCTTTACATTCATTTGGAGCTTCAACCTGTTGATATATCAAATACAATTAAAACATTAAATGATATTGAAACAATTTGGACAAAGATTCATGGAGTAGATACAGGGAAAATAATTGTTGGCCTTTGTTATCGTCCTCCTGATCTCCCCCCTTTACAAAATGAAATCATTCTGAAAGAACTGGAAGCAGCAGCTGAAGTAGGAGAAATTATATTTATAGGTGATTTAAATTATAGAGACATAAACTAGAACTCTAAGACAGCATCTCGCAGCTCATCAAAAAAACTTTTTAAACCTCTGTGAAGAATTAGCCCTCTTCCAACACGTGTCTTCACCCACTAGGGGTGAAAATATCCTCAACATTATTATGTCATCAGACTCAATTAATGTACAAAATTGTCGTGTGATTCTTCCATTAGCAAATAATGTCCACAATATGGCCCAATTTGATATTCATGCTAATTTTGAACCTACTGTAAAAAAAATCTCACATTTATTTATATAAGAAGACCAATAAGTCTAAAATCCACTCATTAATGTCAGAAGTAAACTGGCCTTTTATATGTAAGGATAAAACAGTCAAGGAAATATGGTCAATACTTAATACTGTGGATCACTGTATTCCATCTGTCATGAAATCAGATAACCTTTCTTCCTTAAACCCATAGTGAATTAATAATAAAATAAAAAAACTCATTAAAAGAAATAAAAACCTTTATAAAAAGTTTCTGATTTATAAATCAAAGCAACATTGGGATGTTTACAAAAATGCTCTTTATAGTTGTAAAATGGCCATCAAGAAATCCACAGTTAGAGCAGAAAACAATTTAGCTCAACAAGCCAAAAAGGTAATAGTAAGCCTTTTTTCAGTTATATAAATTCACTAAAAAACAAAACTGTAAGGTAGGACCACTCATGACTGCTACCATTAATATCAATTTTCCAGTACAGATGGCCACACAGTTAAACAGTCATTTTTGCAAGGCATTTGCAAATCAAACCCCAGCATCCCTCTCTTCTGTATCTCAACCAGGAAATGATTTAAATTTTAATGAAGATGAAATCAGGGATGCAATTAATAAGTTAAAAATGGATCATCTCCAGGCCTGGATGAAATATCAACTGACATGATTATCATTATGAAAGAACATTTAATCTTGCCTTTCATATTTTGTTTAATCTGAGTATACAGACAGGAGATGTACCACTTGATTGGAAAAAGGCAAATGTGATGCCATTATTTAAGAAAGGAGGTGAGGGGGGCATGGATACTTATTGACCAGTAAGTTTAACTCCAGTTATTTGTAAACTCCTAGAAAGTATTATTAAATTAAGATTGTCTGCTACTTTAGGTAATTTTGATTCTGATCAGCATGGGTTCTCTCAAGGACATTCTTGTGTCACCAATCTTCTTAGTTTATATGAAAAAGTTGGTTCCAGATTTGACTACAAGATACCATGTGATGTAGCATATCTAGACTTTAAAAAAAGCCTTTGATTCCATTCCACATTGAGCCCTTATTGATAAATTAATTTCATGCTCCATCCACCCTGGTATTATTAGATGGATTTATAACTGGTTAAAAAATCATTTCCAAAGAGTAATACTTGATGGTCATACCTCAGACTGGCTTCCGGTATCAAGTGGGGTCCTTCAAGGTTATGTTTTATTGCCAATAATCTTTTGAATATTCATTTCTGACCTTACACTTAATAATAGTTGGTCATCAAAATATGCTGATGACTGTAAAATAGGATATCTCTGTAGTTCTACAGAAGATCATATTATACTTCAAAATAATCTG
Source organism: Neoceratodus forsteri (assembly GCA_016271365.2). Classification (NCBI taxonomy): domain Eukaryota; kingdom Metazoa; phylum Chordata; order Ceratodontiformes; family Ceratodontidae; genus Neoceratodus; species Neoceratodus forsteri. Next base: position 315,508,898 of record CM057457.1, read on the forward strand.
GACACCTTATATAGTTGGTCCCTTAAATGGGGTCTATCATTTAATGTAAACATGTTGTATTATGCACCTTGGTATTAACAATCCACAATATCAATATACTTTGAATGGCCAAATTCTACAGAAAACGGTGTGTGAAAAGGATCTAGGTGTTCATATTTCCAATGATCTTTCTTTTAATAAACAAATCACAGAAAAAATAGCTTGTGCTAATAAGGTCTGGTGGTTGTTTAAATGTAACATCAGATCTAGAGATGAAACTGTCCTTTTACCTCTATATAGAGCTTATGTATGGCCACAGCTAGATTACTGTTCACAATTCTGGTGTCCTTACACTCATAAAGATATCTTTAAAATAGAAAATGTAAAATTACTAAACATATAAAAGGAGCAAAAAATCTTTCAAATTAGAGTAGGCTTAAAAAATTCAATCTGCTGTCCTTGGAAACAAGGAGGATGAGAGGTGATCTTCTGTTGGCTAGAGAACTCATAAATGATGATTATTTGATGTCTGAAATGGGTCTTGACTTCAGACAAACAAACATAAACACAAGCGGTCATCCATTACAATTAATACATCCAAAATTAAACACCAAAAAACGTAGCTATTTCTTTTCACAATTAATTGTTAATCCATGGAATAAACTTCCAACTGAAATAGTTATTTGCAAATCTAAACATACTTATAAAAATAAACTAGACTCCTATATGCTACAGAGCAAATTGAAATATCATGGGTGAATGAAAGAGGCTGTTATGGGCTATCTCCTTCTTGCCTCTTATCCTAACCTCGTGAAACCTAATGATATTGGCCAAACCATTAAGTCATCCAGTTGGTGATGTAATGTCTTCCTCTTAAACAGTCAGGGGTTTCAAGAGATGATCGTGATCCAGACTGAGGAATAGTTAGCTCTGAAAGCCATCCTCACAGGGCATATCATACGTTTTACTCCATGACAAAATAAGAGAGCACATTAGGGAACAGGTGACTCTAGAGCAGCTCATGTTTGACTTCTTGCTTATACTTCCTGGTGCTATCCATTCAGACAGCTGTCAGTGATCTTCTCTTCTGACAGCCATCTGACAGCGCGGGTCTTGCTACATCCCCTGTACCTTTTCCTGGACTGCTTTCTATTTATTATATTATTTTTATTTAAGTAATTTATTGCTGTAATGAACTTTTGTGGGGGCTGAAACAATCACGGGATTTAAGAATGCATGGGATAGACATAAAGGAATTCTGGAGGTCAGGGGTAAGGGGCAACAGACTTCTAAGAAAACATAAACTGAACTTACAAGCTCAAATGGGCAGACTGGGTGGGCCATAGGCCCTTATCTGCCGACACTGTCTATGTATCTATGTATCTGTAGTGTGGTGCTAAAAGTTCAACACAGCTCCACAAGTCATGACTTTGCTGTGGAGCTGCTACATACTGTACAGAATATATAGGATCCCCATACAATTATTGTGTGACCGTATGGGTCAGTGCCACTACTGGTGACCAAGCATAATATCTTGGTGGTTCTGCTGTGTGTGTTTCAGTGTCCTTAGTCTGATCACTGAATTCTCAGTAGTGACATATATTGTCAATTCTTTCTCATTATCTAGCCTGCTTTTACTGGGGATCATAATCACATAGCAGCAGCAGGTGTATGTGGTAAAGAAGTGAGGTTGTATTTCCAAAGTTCTTGTACCATTTTTAATTGGCAGCCTTGTGCTACTGAGCTTGACTCTTTTGTGTCTGTGGTACTGGACTAGTAGTAAACAAAAGTGCTAACCCCTGTGTGTGGTTTTCTTTCTCTCTGGTTACTGTGTTGTGGCTCACAATATTTCCATCACTCACAAATTACTGTGTAGTGTACTAACATGGTTAACCACTGTGTCGCATATGGGTGTTCCAACACCCAGAAAAATGGAGAAAGCCTACACAAGTTTCCATCTAATATGCAGTTGCATGCTAAATGGAATGCTGCTGTTCAGTATACACGTGTAGACTGGCATGATGCCAGAGAACAGTCGTCTTTGTAGTGCACATTTTGTTTTGGAAGCGTTTGAGACAGAATATATTTTAATGAAGAAGCTGGGCATGAAGACAGGACGTGTTTGCCCTTGTCTACATGCAGATGCTGTGCCAACCATTTTTAAAAGACCAGCAGTTCCTTGCAGTATTGGCTCAGTTGCCAAGAAGACTCAGGTGTCATCTGCTATTGCCAAGAGGGAACACCAGCAGGTAAATACTTGTTATTCACTGTACATTGCTTGCAATTGTGTTTCTGTAGTTTCATTACTGAAGCTGCATTTCAAGTTTTGTTGTGCATTCACAGATAATTCATGAACTCCTCACAGAGTCATCATGCACAGAACACCACTGCAAAGAGGTCTGCTTTGAAGACACTGGGTCATGTGATTGTCCTTCAGAGTCACCTGATAATTCCATGGAGATGCAAACTGATTCACCTATGATGCAGGACTCAATGTGTCAAGTCAATGCATATCAGTTGAAGTATATGGTGTCCCACAAGACTCAGACAACACCGATACTATGCAACAAGCGTAAGTGACTGTTTCGTATATTACTTGTACAATAAGGATGTCATGGTATATCCATTTAATGTGAATTACATGGGGTGTTTAAGTTGTTCTCTTAAGATATTCTTATAGTGTTACTCAGTGTTCCTGCACCTGAAGCTATCAACATACACCAGTGCATCCATTGTGGCTAATGGTCAACAGAGAGCACTGAATCTCCACAAGCAGGGCAGGGCCTATACAACACTATGTAATGTTGGCTGTGGATTGTGTACTAGGAGTGTCTCACACTGGTTTTGATTTGATATGATCTCTTTATCTGTGAGCCCCAGCTTACCAGCCCTTTGGGTGGTCAGAAAACACCCCATCACTTTCCCCGTTCTACCATCTGCCAATCCCTCATCTGCCATCCTACTGTCTCGACATATCCCTTCATTGTGGGGGCCCCTACCCATTGGGACAACAAGGAGTGGAGATCGAGGTACCCATACGCACCACCTTGCATTGGCATTAGGTGGCAAGGGTCAGCTGGTGAGCCTACAGGCTTTGCTGCGAGGGTAGATGGGGCTGCCGTAATCTGGGCTGCATGGTATACATTTTCTGATATTGCTCTCCCCACTCCATGGGGATGCACATTGTGGCATCCTGGTGCTTGTGCATACATCATGTTATAGCATACACTGCTAAGCCCTGCCAAGAGAAGCGCAAAGGGTGATGTATCCATCATTTCCCTCCCAGGAGAACATCTAGAGGATGCTCTGAAGCCCTCCCTGCAAGCCGCTGCTCCTGACTTCCTGGGATCTGGTGTGACTCCAGGTCACCAATGTGCCAGGTGATCCCCTATCGCCCATTGCCACATGCCCAGCCATTCTCACCCTGTTTTCATTCATGTGGATCGATGGTACCTCTGGGTTGCCAACTGTGCCCATCAACACGATCATCCAAATAACACTGCTAAGTACTGCGGTGCTTTCACTGTACATATCTGCGACATCTGAAATATGTACTCCTGGCTCTGTTTTGTGAAGGTTTAGTCCGAGTAGCAGTAAATTTATATAAGTATCCATGTGTGTACTGGAAGTGGTTACTGTTCTGTCCTGCAAGTCATGGCTGGTATCCTTTCCTAGACCTACAATTCCTATCACCATGTAGTTCTAATTCCCACTCCACTCACACTGTTCAACTTGCACCTTATGCCACACACTGATGTTATGTGCTCTGGGCCTAGGTGCCATTTACAGGTGAGTCCCAGCAATCATATGCAACTGCCATCCTTTTAGCGAAGTGTGATTCTCTTTACAGCGCTATATGTGGGCACTATACCCAGGCAGCCCTGTTGTGGCAGCAACATTTATTACTGCTGTGTAGTGCCTCTGTGCTGCTTGCGCAGTAAATGTATTCATTCCTCTTGTGGGAACCAAACCATGGCATCGACAGGACAGAAAGGCTATACATGGACAATGCCTAGTGACACATGCAGAGGTGTCTTGCTGTTTTGACATTTCCATGTGCATACAGTTGTAGAGACAGACAGTGTGGTAATTCTGTGTTCCAATTCATTGTGATGTTGTGGTGACTAGGGAGAGTTACCATCAACTGATGAACGTGTTTCTTGATGTCTCTGTACTGGTCACTGTTGAGGTCTCATTTGCAGTACTTTGTCTCTCTTTGTAGGCTGGGTTTCTAAAATGACAGAGGCATGGTACAGGCCATTGAAATTGATCCGAGCCTGTAGCAAAAGTTAAAGTATGAGAAACTGTATGTTGTCTACCTGAATGCCATGCATGGCAGTAGAGTGATGGGAGGCATGATACCAACCATCAAATATGTACATCAAAGAAACAATGTGCATGCTCTTAGTCTTGCCCCACCAAAAAAAAAAAAAATCCCAGGGAGAGGTCAGTAAGTGACTATGGCATGGGTTCAATAAAGAAGGACATCTTGAAATTACATTTTCAGTGACGTGGTTGTGTAAGCATGAAAGACACACCCAGCTGAGGTTGTGCGTTCAAAACTGGTGGCTGAAATGTAAAACGCATGGGACAGACACACCCAAGTAACCTCAAGGAGGAGGTGAATATGATATAAAGTAGAATGTCCACTTTTCTAATGGGTTTGCTGTCCTGTGCCTGATGAGGTGTTGGGAGCAATCATAGTGGTGATGGAACAGACATATGGGAACCCTAGATGTGGGGAGGAGTACAGAAAGTCATTGACCTAGTAAGATCAGTGAATGCCATACAAGGGAAGGGCACACTACATGGGCCTGGCGGTCCTTATCTACCGACAAGGTCTATGTTTCTATTTAGTGACATACAGCACACTAATAGGTTTTGCCATATGTTCTCTCCAGTTATATGTGTCATTGTTTTCACACAAACTGTTTACATGCATACATACATGATAATTGGTGGCAGAAAAGGAATCCTATGTCCACACGGTCACTGCCAAAGTTCCTACCTGTTACAGCGGCCATGACATAACCCGTTCATTGTCTGTATCTATAGTTTAGCTCATGAGTGCTTCTATTATGCATGCCCCATGCATGTTTGAAAACCACCACTGTACTATCTTTGAAAACCACATGAATCAGGCTGTTCCATGTAGTCATCACCATTTGTGTGAATAAAAACGTTCTAATAGTCCCTCCTTATTCCTACCCCCTTCCAGTTTCAGATTGTGCCTCCTTATTTGCCTGTTTGTCCTGTTATAAAACATGTCCACCCTTGAACATTGTTCCCATCACTGAGACATTTTAAGGTACCACATGTCCTCGTACTCACCCTTCTTCCTGTGTGTGTGTGTGTGTGTATGTATGTATGTGTGTATATATATATATATATATATATATATATATATATTATGTTAGCATGGTAGTGCTACCATAGTTAGGGTTGAGAGCCCTTTAAGGTTAAAGGTCAAACTTTGCACCTTAATAACTTTCACCGTTTAACGTATTTGCCTGAAATTTAGCATGTGATCAAGAACCGTACACCTTGGGATATGCCAAGTTTACGTGCTAATTCGGCTTGTGCAGCTCTCTGAGGTTATTAAGCATGGTTGCTGCACGCGTTTACGCTTATTTGGTGAATTCCTACATTGCCTCTACAGGTCACATGTTTTATGCGCCACTGGTCCAAAATCTTTCGGGAACGTGCAGCCGCAGTGCCTGATGTGCCTTTCAAAGATTTTGTGAAAAAATATTAAATGGTTCAAAAGTTATTCTAAAAACAAGTTCCCATTATGTCAATGGGAAAAGTTAACAAAAAGTTCGACACTTTCGCAAATGCACTTTTTACTTCCGCAAATACCCCTACTACTTTCACGAATCTGCCATTTTGTTTTCAGTTAATGACAGAAAAATGCTTGCCATTTAAAATTGGGACCATCTAGGGGCACAATTTTCTTTGCGTTCACCTAGTCGAAGCCTGGGGATGCTAGCCATATCTTTATTCTGGGGTTAAACACCCCAGAAATATGTTTTTCAACTTTCTGGAAAAAGTACTTTTGCAAAGTACTTTCGCATGCACGACACTTTCGCAAATCTGTGCGAAAGCTTTCGCAAATCACGAAAGGACTTTGCAACACTATGGCCAAAATGACAGGAGTCCTTTGCCACCTTGCTGCAAAAGAACGCTTAGGTCTTTTGGCCTGAAATTTGAAGGGAATGCAGCCGACATGTCACAGATGTGCCTTTTGGTGGTTTGGTGAAAAAATAATGTACAGCTCCACAGTTACGGTACTCCAAAGTTGGTGCTTTATCCCATAGACTAACATGGTGGCATATGCCGTGCCTTTTGGGGCTAGTATCTCGAAAACGGTGCGAGATACAGATTTTCGTCACGAGTTGCATAGCCCATATGTAATACAAAATGGTAGCCAGGAAAATAATGATTTCTGTGACATTTAAATTTTTTTTCTATGTCGTATGGTTGCTGAGATATTTGAATTAAGTACTTCCAATGCTCGTTTTAAGCTTCCATTGCCATTGCAATGCATACATTCTTTGTACACACTGTGTTTCTCTATGCAGTTGTCCAGCAAAAAGAGGGTATGTGCTTCTGTTACTGTTACAGTTACTTTTTCCCCTTGTGTTTATGTACCTATTAGTGTTACCTTTCCCGTGTGCGCCACCGTGTGTGTTACCTTTGCGTTGTCATTTGCCCTTGCATTTTTGTTACTGTTACCATTTGTGTTTCCATCTTGTGTTTGTGTTGCTGTTCCTCTTACTATGTCACAAGACATCATGTGACATAATATGTGTGTGTGTAGAGTTTTGTTTGTTTGTAGTTTACTTATTTGTTAATTTGCACTGGTCTTAGGCCACATTTGGGGTTGGGGGTCATATCTCAACCTGGTTCCTCATCTTGGCCTCTGCGTACTATGATCACAGTCAAGGTTTTCTCCCTGTGTTTGTTGGTCAGTCCCCCAAAGGCTGACTGATGATGTTAACTTCAACATCATAGCTGGAATCCTAGAGGCACATTCACCTTCTTGGGGCTACAGAGATGTGTGTCTTACCGACTGCGCTTCCACTGGAATTAGTGCTGTGATCAACACTGCTGCAAGTTGTTTCCACTCCCTCTCCCCCACAGAGGAGAGGAGAGGAAGAGCAGCCAATGGGATGCTCAGTCCTCCTCCTCGCAGCTGCCTCACAACTATCCTGGCTCCTTATTAAAAACTGTATTGCCAGTGTACTGTGAGCTGTGATGTCCACTGTCTAAATGCTCAGCTCCAATACCTCAGCTATGTTGACAGTTACTCATTTCTGATCATCTGTGTTTCTGTGCAAGCCTGGTGCAATGTTACATGCCTACTCTGCACTTTGTGTATTTCATAAGTAAGATGTTGTCAGTAGAACTGGACCATGTACTGCAGATGTTGCCTCAGCAGATTTTTGTAGTGTGTCTTTTTATACTACTGGAAGCTCTTCCAATTGCACCTTAACATGCCATTGGTTCCATCCACTGCCTTTTTTCATTGTATGGACATCTTTACTTCTTCCGAGATAAGTGTCACACCATTTCTGGTCCTTCGATTGTGATCTTCTGTAATACTGTCCCTCCCCTATCTTGAGTCCTGTAACTTTACACAGGGTTTCTGTGACCCATGTGAGAAATGTTTTGCAGGTGTTCACAGTACATTCCCAGTGCCACACTGTGTACTACATTTCCATGTTTCTTAGGTGCATACTCATGGTCTACACCCCTTCTGCATTGCTCAGTTGGCTGCAGATGTTTGTGATATCATGCATCATGTTTTGAGGTATGACCGTGGGCAGGCAATGTGCCTGTCAATTTTCACTGCCCTGGATCCTTATGCCTTTGATTGTGGGCTCCCTTTTTTTGGTCCAACTCTATTTCCCTCCCGTCACCGCTGGCTGAGACTCCTTCAGTCGACCTACCTTATCCCCTCCTGCTTGACATTCTCCCAGCTGAACCCCATTTCTCAGCACACCTGCAACACGCTGTGTGCAGCAATCCCTCTGGAATACACCCCCAATAGTGGACCCGCTTTCTGCTCCTTAGCGTTTTCTTCCGGTGTTTCCATGGGTGGAGGTGACAGCAAGAACAGGCTACAGTGGGCAGGATCCAGCTCTAGAGGTGGGTGCAGGCAACATCTACTCCCCCAAGGCAATGGGTGTTTTCCTTGTTCTGTGAGCTACCTCTTGGGGCCCGGATGTGCAATGACGTGTAGTGTGGCTGGGCACGCTCACGCACCAAGCCCGCAGATGTCTTCCGATGCTCCTCCCCATGCATTAGTGTGATCCCTGGACTACAGCACTACCATTCTCCGCTGAGCCAGCCATGCTGGGGAGTCATCCACCCACCCTCCTCCCCAGGAAAGTCGAGCAATCCTCTGGATGCTCAATCCTCTCCTTCCAGTTGACCCCCAGCAACCTGAGCTTGCTCTCGAGCCTGGGTCGCGTGCGTTGCGCCCCATGTCACATCGAGCGCCCTAACCCTTGGCGCCACTCTGCCGGCGGCCGCCTTTTTTTTGTGTAATAAAATAAAGTATGTGGTGAGCATGGATGAGCTACAAGGAAATGGTATGCTAACAATGCAGCCCATAACACTGACCCATGAGGTAACCACCTCCACATCTCCCTCACCATTTCTTCTTTCATTTTGTACTTTTGCAGTTACCCAGACCGACATTTTCACCTGCAAAATTGGTGTGCAGTGTGACCTACTTATGCCCCCATGTGCAACATATTCAGATGTGGATGAATTATCTGAAGATGACCTGCTGGAGTCTGAGCACCCAGGAAAGTATGAACAGGACCCACAGTACATGCCATCATCACCAATTTCAGTGTCTGATGATGATGACGACCATGTGATTGATGACCTGAATGACCTCAGTGATACCATTGACTTGGAGGTTGGCCTATCCAAGGAATCCAAATTTTTAGTGTTCCAGTCTTGTCTATTCACCTTGCTACAATGGTGTCACCGTATCAGTTGTGGTTACCCAGGGCTGAAGATGTTAAGGCAGTGCATAATTGGAACTCTGCTTATTCTGCATTTCGTTTGTACATCTTGTCTGAAGGAACACACCTGGCATAGCCACCCATACCTTGGAAAGATACCACCTGGAACATCTTATAATCAGCTGCAATCCTGTTCTCTGGGTGCACAGTTACGAAGGTTATGCGTGTGTTCAAGCACATGGGTATTTGCACTTATTCTGTGAGAACCTTTTTCTGGCACCAATCCACCATACTTCTCCCAGCAATACTAACTGTATGGAATGAGCGTCAGAAATGGTGGATGGCGGTTCTGCAGGCCGATCAAAAAGGACTGGTTTGTGGAGGTGACGATCATGCTGATAGTCCTGGCCATTCCACAAAATATGGGACTTATTCCCTACTGGAATTGAATGCTGGGATTGTGCTTGACCTGCAGCTGGTCCAAGTCAGTGCGGCAATCTGTGTGACTTCAACCATATATGTATACAGTCATCTGTATCCCTCACAATCAACATATCAATGCAACTAGCTTTAGGTGTGCAGAGTCATTGAATTGCAGGCCTTTAATTGCTCTGCAGGTCCATAAGTCCATATACAACAACGTTAAGGTCCTGCTCCCCTACATACCGCTGCTTGGGCCACATTCACAACCTGACACCTCCGATGTTCAAAACATCATTGATTCCACAACATTGCCAAGACAGACAAACTGAATACAGGTGCGTCTTCATGGCTGCAGTCCTGGACCACTAGTTTAGTGTTTGAAATACATCCTTCACTACAGTCATTAGCAACTTTTTTCTTGCTCAACTGGTGGTATGTCACCACAGGAAGTATGGCTTCCTTTGAGATGTTGTTCGACCACCTATATCAGACCACTGTTCTGCTGTTCCAGTGGTGTGCAATTCTTGACATTCAGTCATATGACTATTGGCTGGGCTCCATGGTGTTAGTGGTGTTAAGTGCCTTATATTGTTTGCTGTATTAATAGCTAGCTTGCATACAGTTATCCAGAGTTAAACTGTTGATGTGTGTCTCCTTCTTCCCTCTTCCAGAGTAATGAGTGTGGTGGTAGCTGCAAGATGGAGTTAGAGGGTTTGAGTAGGTGCATTGATGTTGTGTTAGACAATAACCTACACATTGATGAACTTGTCACTGATCGCCATGTGCAAGTGGCACAGTGGGTGAGGGAAAACGTGTCTGAGACAACTCATCAATACGATGTCTGGCATGTTGCTAAAGGTCAGTATTATTTGACTGTTGACAGTATTGCAGCAAGGTAACACAGTAACATACTAAAATGCCAGCAGAATAGGCCTAATGGTCTTTCGAGTCAGCTCGAATTTCAGCACCCACACTGAGGGCCGAGTTTGGTGTCCTCCCCTCTCACTTGGGCTATAGTGTCCCCAGTCACAGATGTACCAGCTTCATTGGACCTGGTCAGATTTATCCTCCCCCTGTACCTGTCCCATCCCCTCTTAAACCTGGCAACAGTCTCCCCCTCTACCAGCTCCCTGGGCAGCACATTCCATGGCTCCGCCACCCTGTCAGTGAAAAAACACCTTCTCCTCTTCCCTTTGAGCCTGCCCCTTCCAGCTTACACCCGTTTCCTCTCGTTGTCCCTCCTCCTTCCTTTGGAGCATCCTGTGTAGACCACCCTTATTGATCCCTTTAGTGTACTTAAAGACCTTTGTCATTTCCCCCTGTCCCTCCTCTCCTCCATGGTGTACATGTCGAGCTCCCTGAGCCTCTCCACATAGGTCCTCTCCCCTAAGCCCCGGATGATTTTGGTTGCCGTCCTTTGGACCCAATCTAGGCTTGTAACATCCCACTTTAAATGTGGTCTCCAAAACTGCACACAGTACTCAAGCTGTGGATTAACCAATCAGTTGTACAGGGCTAGGATTACTTCCGCCTTTCTGGCGGTAATACCCCTGTCAATGCATTCCAGATCCTGTTTGCCCTTGCCGCTGCCCTCCTACAGATCTGAGTTGTTCATGTTGAGATCTACCACTACCCCCAGGTCCCTCTCACCCTTCATGACTTGAATCATGTCTCCTCCCAGGGTATACCCCTGGCCTGGATTTCTGACTCCCAGGTGCAGAACCTTGCACTTCCCCACATTGAATTTTAGTTTCCATTTTCCCGACCACCTTTCCAGAGCCTCCAGATCTTCCTGCAAGGCCACCTTCCCCTCCTCCCCATCTACCACTGCACGCAGCTTTGAGTCGTCTGCAAAGAGACTCATCTCACTCCTGATCCCCCCCGATGTCTGAGATATAGGCATTGAACAGGGGTGGCCCCAGCACTGACCCTTGGGACACCCCACTCGTAACCCACCTTGGTGATGAGGCCCTTGTCACCCAGTCATAAGACTCACAAAGGTTTGTCTGACACAATCTCCCCAGGACAAAGCAATGCTGCCTATCGTCCAAATACCCATTTTGCTCTAGTGACACCCCCTAGCCTATCCTTGACGATAACCTCCATCACCTTGCCAACCACCGACGTCAGGGTAACGTGCCTGTAATTTCCCTACCTCCTCTTTTGACCCCCACTTGTGGATTGGCATGACATGGGACACCCTTCAGTCCTCAGGGAGATGTTGAAGAGCTCCATCAGGGGGCCTGCCAGAACATCCGCCAGTTCCCTCAGCTCCCTGGGTTGTATCTCATCTTGACAAGGTGCTTTCTCCATTGTGAAGGGATCTGAGGGTTTCCCTAACTCTCTCTCTACCGAGATTTCAGCCTCTACCTCCTTCCCCATTGTACCCTGTTTTGCTCCCGCCACACCTGTACATGGTGGCCACTCCCTTTCCCCAGATCTGTCATGGCCCGTGATCTCTACCAGTCCCTTCCCTTACTCCAGTTTTCCCCCGCCTCCTCGCATCCCCCCAGTAAGAAATGATGCAAATTACTGATTTAGTACCTTTGCATGTTCCCCCACCTCCTGTGCCCAACCCTCCCCATCCTTATTCTGATGATGTGCCCCATTACTCTCCTTTTTCCCCCCTATGTATCTAAAGGGCCCCATTCCCCCCTCAGGATCCTCCTAGCCAAGGACAGCTCCTTTTTCAACTTAACTGCTGTCACCACCCAGGTGACTATTTTGTCTGTCCGCTCATACTCCCCCTGATCCCTTTAATTCTTGAGCGCTTGAGGTGCCCATAAGTCGTCTTCTTGTCCCTCACCACTTCCTGAACCTCCCACGTCCAACAGCAGGGTTTTCTGGTCTTGCCGAACTTGAGCCTTTCCCTCGCACAGGATCTGGTAACCTCCTGTATTCCCTTCCTATTGATGTCCCACTTGCTATCAGCATACATATCCGACCTTATCCTGTCCAAATCATCTTTAAGGATCATTCCCATTTCCCTGAAGTCTGCACCCCTGAAGTCAGTTACCACCATCCTTGTTCTGCTTTCCTCCCCCCAGGTCCAGGAAGAACCAGAGTGTGGCATGATCATTCCCAGCCAATGGGTCCCTCACCTCTAGGGCCATATTCTGATCACTGTCCTCCATGACCATGTACCGTGTCTGGGCCTCCCTAGTTGGCTCACCCACCGGCTGGGTCTGGAACGCATCCTGGAAAACATCCAGCAGCCTCTGCTCCTCGTTCACTGATGACAACATAGTCTCCCACTCTGTTCCCAGCATGTTGAGGTCCCCTATTACCAGTACCCTTCCCTTTCCCAAACTACAGTGCCCCTCAAGATTTGCCACAAAACTTTCTTCCAGAGCCTCCACCTGAAGTGTGTTAATGTGGTACCTTGCTAACATGCTGCATTTCTTATATTATGCAGGATTAAAGAAAAAAATGACAGCTCTAGCAAATTTAAAAGACTGTGACATCCTGCACCAGTGGACCCAGAGCATCATTAACCACCTCTATTGGTCACCTGTGGGTCAAGACAGTGTTGTGGTGGCAAAGTGTAAATTTGTAGCTGGCCATGTGCAGAATATCCACACACACCATGAGGAGGACTTCCCTGACTGTGTCCATCAAGATTTGAATGAGCAGAACAGACGAAAGAACTGGATCACACCTTGTGAGTACAGTGATATTTCCCTTTTCCTGTATCTCTGAGACACACATAATTGTACCTATCTAAGCTTATCACATTCTAACTTTTCCAGCCTCTAAGGTTGCTGAAAACCTGGAAAGAATAGTATGTAACACCAGATTATGCAACGATGTGGCCAAGCTGTCTGGACGATACCAGACCTCGGAGCTTGAAGCTTTTCATAGCCTCTTAAATCAGTTTGCTCCGGAAATGATAGTATTTTCATATAATGGGACGACGTGCAGGTAAATGCACAGTAAGGGATGTACAGTAGTCAGCATGCTACACTGTGTTGCAGTCAGACATACTAAATGTTTTGTTACCTATCACAGGGCACTACTTGCAGTACCACATTACAGTGAGAATTGTCGGAGAAAGCAGGCAACTATGCTGGCAGGAGAGAAGCACTTCACCATCCACTATCCAAAGTTCAAAAAGGGTGGTTATATTGTCCGTGGAGTTACGGGGGAGCCAACATATGGTAAGTACCACACCACACTTGCATCACCGTGCATCTCTCTTCAAAGTAATTAACCCAATGGCCACTGTTCCCTGTGCTGCTTCCTGATGTCAGGGAGTGTAGCACCAGAAATAATGTAATCATGAGGTATGGAACATGATGCAGCCTGCTTTTCATCATGTGGAGGAGCACTGTTCCGGTGTTTGGTAGTACCATAGTATTCGTTATCTTTTTACTATTCTTTTTATCTCCCTAAGGCCTTTTCGAGGTGCACGCATGGCGAACGCCTCTTACTCCTGGCTAGAACTGTCGACTTCCAGTGTTCTCCCCACCCAACCCAGGCTGGTCAGTCCACCAGCAACCAACTTAACCATGAGGTAGGGCTCGCTCGCCTGCGGTGACCTTACAAACGCAAGGCCCTACCTTAGCATTTGGGTTGGCACCCTGGGGACCTATCCAGTGTGCTGAGCCAGCATTGGGATGTGGAACTTGGCACTGGTGCCCTCATCATCTCTGCAGGCCATTGGGTGTTTTGCATGTTGTTTCCGAGAGAGTACAGTCCCTCCCTTGAGTGCAACATGCAATGATATGGAGCACTGCAACTCTGCCGGCAAGTGATGCAGTGGCCCTCTCTTCGGTCGGCCGTCTTGTGCTACACCCAATCACCATCAGGGGTCACCAAGATGCCAGACATCCCTCAGCCCTCCCTCGGGAAAATGAGAGCTGTCTATGGATGCTACATCCTCTCCCTCCCCTGCTGACCCCCCCCCCCGGCAACATGTGTTCGCAGCTGAACCCGGGTTGCCGATGAGGCGCGAGATGTGGCATCCATCACCTCAACCCTCAGCGCCACCGTACTGCCTAGTATGCTTTATCCTGGCACTTGTGCGGTAGTCAAATCCCTTGGTGTGCATCGTCCCCAACCATAACCCCTAAAGACATATGCAAATACGGACATCAGATTGTGTCAATGACATTTCATTAGAAGCTAGGGTTTGTGCCACACTGAACCTTTTATGGTGTGATGTGGTAGAAACAATTGTTACATGAACACAGCACATATCCTGCTAGTTACTTGGTCTGAAGACTTGCACTCTGCAACTTGTAATTGCATCTCTGCGCGTAGCACCTGTCATGTGCAGTTGTGAAGTATACATTTCATGATTTGTCCTGAACAAGACTGAATGATATGCAGGTGCCCACATGGTTCTGCACAGCATTACCTGTACAGACAGTGATAATACTGTAATTGACTGTTTTCAAATTTTATATATATATATTTATTTTTTTATTCTAGGATTACAAGTACCTTTGAGCCAAAGCTCTTTTACAAAGGTTTCACGTCAGTTGGGGAAACAAATACAAACATGACAATAATGCAATTGGCAGAAACCGAGCAGATGAATACATACATTTGGGGGAGGAAGCTAACAGCACAGAGCATTATATAAACAATGCATGGGATTCTTAAACAAACTCGATGTTTTGAGATACAGACAAGGAGGGTACAAAGTCAGGACACAGGAGAGAGGAGCAGCCATTGGCTTTGTCAGAACTTAGAGAAAGTGCTATTGCAAGGGTGGTGAGGGAGTAGGGAAGTTTTTTTTTTTTTTTTTTTTTATTCTTTACCCCCGAGCTACCTGCTGCCTGGTATCAGCCCAGTCACAGGCTGCGGCTTCTGCACCCCAAATCAGCCCGCGACCCTCGATGCAGTGGCTTACCCCACGCGGCGGGCTGCGGCACCCCGTGCATGCTAGTGAACCGGATAGGCTGAGGGCTGGCCTGGGGAGTATACTGCCGCCGCAAGCTTCATTCATGGCAGCAGGCAGCTCCTCCATTTTCCGTTTTTCTGGGAGGCGGGTGTTGCAATGACGCCAGCATCCGCCCGCCCACGCGCCGCTGAAAGGCCGGTAGCCAGCACCTGGCCTCCGCCAGGGTCAGTAAGGCTCGGACACTTCCCTCCCACCCCCAGAGAGGAGAGCAGTCCGTGGACGCTCAATCCTCTCCCCCTGCTGGCTCTCCAGCGACCCTGGTCCATTCCCGAACCCGGGTCGCTGGCGTCGCATGCGGAAATCCAACCTGCTGCGCCGACGGGCCGGCCCTGGGAGTAGGGAAGTTAGTGTTCATTATTTGATGTTGGGGGAGGGGGTACTGAAAGTACACATTTTATGTGGTTTACTGTCAGGATGTTGTTGCAATGTTGTCTTCACCTTTCACAGGTCACCAACTGGGTGTGTTGCATGACATTACCAGTTCTGTACTGTAACGCCTCAGTAACCAGGACATCCACAATGTTCCCTGAACTGGTAGTTGTTTCTTGTTGCCCCAACAGCATGCCACCCCACCAATTTCAAGGTAGTGTCAATGGTACCTTTGTTGGAAAGAGCATATCACACATGGGGGCACATGCATGGGAACTACAATTTGCATTTCACGTCCACTCACAGGACTCCACGGTTGAGATGCATGACCAATATTACCACGGACCACTGTGTGTCCTGCTTCAGCAGGTTTGGTTTTCAGCTTGTTTAAAGTGCGTCTTGCTGGATACGGTGGTGCACTGTTAATACTGTGGTGCATTACCATGTGACCAAATAGTGTGGGAGCTGCCCCACACATGCATAAGTTCATGCTGCATGAACCTGTTGAAAACAGTACAATTGCTACAACATGTGTGAAGACTGAAGACATGGCCGGACCTGTGGTGCTGAGGGTTGAGTCGCTGTACGTCACACATCACCAAACACCGGTGACCTGGGTTCGGGATCGAGGTTGGGTGCCGGGGGTCAGTGGTGGCGGGTTGAGGATTGAGTTCCCTTATGGTTCTCTCCTCCCCAGGGAGGGAGGGGTGGGACGGCTGGGTGTGGCAGCAAACCACGGTGGAGGGAGGGCACTGCAGCAAGCCAGAAAGCACGTCATTAGTGTGTCCGACACATGCAGGGTTGCTGTGCGCCAGTGCATCATGGCATGTGCAACACATGGGGGGAGCTCATGATCTAAAAGAAAAAAAAATTCTGGCTGGATAGGCGACAGCTACACAGAGCCTGCCTGCCACATGTCCATAAGTGGACCTCCACCTCCGCCCTTTGAACTCCACATGGACCTGGGCCAGGGGTCCTGTGGGGAGAGTTAATGCCTTTGAGGAGGTTGGGGGTCTCAGTGGGTGGTAGAGCGGCAAGCGAGCTGGCAGCCCGAGGGAGTTCCAGTCTGGATGGCACCATAAAGAGAGTCAAAAATAAATAAAATAAAAAAAGACTGAAGACATGAGTGCCAGAAAGACTGCTACTTGTTGTTATGTTGTGGGTAAGGGCACTATTGCACTGTCCTCTCCACTTTGGAACAGTACCCCACAGTCGTTATAGGCACCAGATGGTGTTGGTGGGCATGCACTCATGACAATCACTGTTGACATAGGGAAGGGGTGGCAAAATGATGGCGGGGATCTCCACACCAAAGCCATTCACAGTGCAAATGCCACTGGATCACCTCAAACCACTCCAAGAAACACAATGTCTGTAGCAACCAAAAAAAACAAAATCATGGCAACCATGGTTACCCTCTGTGGGTCTGCACATGCACTACTCATAGAAGATGTTCGGACATGAAGAGTAAATTCACGGTGGCCACTGATGTTGTGTCTTTTCTTTACTGTTCATTTTCTCATTTCAGATTATGTGTCTGAGCTAATGAATGCAGTGATGGACATATGTCTTGGAGTTACCGAGGAGGACACTTACACCTCTGTTTTGAACAGCACACCAGAATCACTGTGCGCTTCATTCGAGCATCCAGACAAGCAGAAAGAAGTGGAAGGACACATCTTGAGATTCGCATCATGTGGAATGTTCCCTGATGGTGGTAACCTGTTGTCAGGACTTATACTATGATGTGGTACCATGTCAGTTGACTGACTGTGGACTAAAGTAGGTGGATGTGAACATCTGCAGAACTTTTAAAATTATGGTCACCACATTATGCTGTGATATCGGCCATGTGTTTGCTCCTGTCTTCATATTTCAACTTGTATTTACAGTTTTGTGCAGGTTAAAAACCATGTTTTGGTTCAACAGTCAAAGTTTTCAAGATAATGACTTATCTTTGCGAACGAAGAAACAACTGTATTGCTATGTTATCAATGTTTGCTAGTCATGTTAGTAATACCTGGATGCATACCTCTCAACTGTCCCTGATTTTCAGGGACGTCCCTGATTTTACCTCCAAAGTTTACTCTGTCACTCCTGAGATTTATGTTTCCATTACTAAAATGTGGAGATTGGTCGCTCTTCTATGCACCCTCTCCAGTAAAGCAATGTCCCTCTTTAAGTAAGGCAACCACAACTGCACGCATTATTCCAGGTGTTGTCTAACCAGCAGAAGGAGCACCTCTTGATGCCTCAAGGTTGTCCCCCTGGCTGTACACCCCAGTTTTTTATTTGATTGGGATGCAGCCCTTCTATACTGCTGTAGATTATTCATTTTGGCATACTTCCTTCTCCCCCCTAGAAACCTGCTGTGCCTCCCACCACCAAGGCGTATAAGTGAGCTGGCTTTCTTGACCCCAGGTACAGAACCCTGCATTTCCCAGCATTAAACTTTAGCTTTCCCAGAGTCTCCAGGTCCTCCTGGAGAGCCATCTTCCCCTCTTCCCCATCCATCACCACACACAGCTTTGAGTCATTTGCAAAGAGGCTCATCCTGCTCCTGATACCGCATCTGATGTCTAAGATATAGATGTTAAACAGGAGTGGGCCCAGTACCAACCCCTGTGGGACTTCGCTAATGACTGTACTGGAGGCTGACACCACCCACCCTCACCCTCCATACATGCCCTGCTACCTAGTTTACTATCCAGCGGACTATGTGTACCCCCCAACCCACTCCCATATCCTCCAGCTTCCACAGTAGCCAGGGTTGTTTCATGGAGTACAATGCCCTGTTGAAGTTCAGAAAGAGGACATCCAGTAGCCTCCCCTGATCTAGTTCACATGTTACCTCTTCATAGAACTCCACCAGGTTGGTCTGACAAGATGTGCCCTTAGCAAAGACATGCTTGTGATTGTATAGGTGGCGCCATGCCTTCAGAAACCCCTCCAGCCTCTCCTTCATGATGACCGCCATCACTTTGCCCACTACCAACATCAGGCTAACTGGCCTATAATTGCTTGGATCGTCTCACAAGCCACCCTTGTGTATAGCCACTGGCTACTGCTATACGGCTACAGTTACTGGCTACCTGATCATACTCACACTTGGATATCGTCTTCCAGAACATTTGCATTGGCTATAATCAGCCTTGTTTTTCCCTCACCACCATGTGAACATCCCTCATCCGCCAGGGTCAGCCTCCTATCTTTGCCACAGTTGCGCCTCTCCCTCATGCAGGCCTTGGTATCCTCCAGGAGCCCTTTTGTTATAATTTCCCACTGGGCCTCCATGCCCATGTTTGGCATGATCTCATCTAGCTAGCACCTACAAATCTGCTCCATCCAACCAAAGTCCCTCCCTCTCTAAAATCAACACCTGTCATTGTGTGTTCTTCCAAGCACCCTAGTTCAAGGAAGAAACAAACCGTGGTATGGTCATCCCACCCCCCCTTAGGTCCTCAACAATTAAGTCCCTGATGAGCTCACCATCTGACAGGACCACATCCAGGATGCTCTCCTCCTCCTTCATTGGCTCAGTCACCAGCTGGGCAAGGAACGCATCCTGGAAGACATGCAGCAGGTGCTGCTGTCTGCTTGATGAGTTCGCCATACTTCCACAGTCTGCTACTGACATATTCAGGTTGCACAACACCACACTTTTTCCCTCTCCAGTAACACGGTGGTCTCTATGGCACCACATGTTCCTCCCCCTGCCCGGGTGGTCTATATAATACCTGCATCTTGACCTGTTTACCACCTGGTACCTGCAGGGTGACCCAAAACGCCTCCACCTGATCCCTCACTTCCTCAACCTTGCTTATCCTTATGCCATCCCTAATGATAAAAGCTACCCCACCTTCCCTCCACCCTATCCCTTCTGCACTTGGTGTACGATACTATGTTTCAGTGCCAATTGTCACAAACCCACTCAGCAGGTCATCCCTCTACTCCCAAAGTGGCAACCTCCGAGTGCAGTCTTGTGAACAGTTAACAGAACAAGGTAACCCTCTTGTCTGTTTTGTGGGTTCAAGTCAACCTTTGGTCTCAAGTTGTGGAGGGATTCAAACTGTGAACCTCTTGTTAGCGTACCCAATGTACAGGCTGAGATAATTCTGTCTTCAGGGGGCCAGATATCTTTGCCTACGGGCACCTAACCAGGTGTACAGAAATGAACCCTTAATAATGGTAATAAAAGACCTCAGATTTAAAACCCTTACCTTTTTCCAGTTTGATATCACCATTCAAGCTTTTATACAGTGTCTGCTTTAACCATATATACTCTACTTGTAAAGGAAAGAAATCAAAGACCAAGTAAGCTCTAAAAATAGAGTTTTATTAAAATAGATAAAAAATATGTAACATAAAATACAGAACTATTATATCACAAGACATACAAATCTCTTAAACAAAACAGGTTTTTAACAGTGCAATTCCTACTACAGTACTTAGATTTGCCTCTCTCTGTCTCTAAATACCTGCTTAAAGTGCTCACAGATGTTTCTTTGTCAGAGTCTAGATAAAAGTGTATCTGAAGGGAAACAGAATAATGTTTAAAAGCTGGTTTTCCCCACCTATTTGCATGAGGTCACCTAACTCCTCCCTGTCAGAATATATAAAAAAATATATCTATATAAAAACAGGATGTCTTTTCCAAGTATTAAATTCTGCAACCTCAGCCTAACTCATGTTCTTCAAAATGACTCTCTTTGATCTTATGATAAGCTTCCCCCTTCGAGGACTTGAAAGCATCTTTTATGACTTTGCACTAAAACGTCACGACCTGCTCTTCCTCCTCTAAGCGTTATCAAAGTTTTTGATTTTTCCTCTTAGCAACTACAGCTATAATTAACTTAGTTAAAGTCTGTAATTAGCTTCGGGCCTTCCAGGTAACTCCTTGTATCTAAAACCTGTGTGTGTGTGTGTGTGTGTGATACTCCCATGCTGTTTCAGCATTTCTCAAGAGAGACAGTCCATAACCCATTTTTATATTACAAAAAATTATACAGTGATCAGAACCAGCTGTCCAAGTGTCACAATTCCTCCCCACCTAGACTGAATTGGGGGCTCTATCCCCTACATGGGATGAGCTTCCCAAATCAGTTCACTCTTCATAGACCCTAGACAGCCCATCTGAGTTCTGATTTCTGGTTCCAGCCCTATGTAATATTGTCATATCATACCCTTGCAAAGCAAGACTCCATCTTAGCAATCTACCATTGTTCTTTCCCATCTGCATCAGCCAAACCAGGGGGTTGTGGTTAGTCTGCACCACAAAATGCTGCCCATATAAATATGGCTCTCATTTCTTTAGGGCCCACACTATGGCAAGACACTCCTTTTCCACTGTGGAGTATGCTTGCTCCCTGGGAAGTAACTTCCTACTCAGGTACACTACTGGGTGATCTGTCCCTTGGCTGGATGTCTGACTCAGTACTGCCCCAATACCCACATCTGAGGCATCAGTCTGAACTATAAAGGTTTTGCTATAGTCAGGAGTTGTCAAAACAGGAGCACTGCACAGTGCCTCCTTTAGTTTGGAAAAGGCTTCCTCACAGGCTGGGCCCCGGGTATTTTTCTTGGCCATCCTTTTCTTTGTCAGGTCAGATAGGGGAGCAGCCAGGGCACTGTAATTGGGTACAAATTTTCTGTAGTACCCTGCTGTCCCTAGAAAACTCCTGACCTGCTTCTGTGTTTCTGGTCTGGGCCATGCCTGGATTACCTTTATCTTTATTTGGTTAGGACAGAGCTGTCCCCGGCCTACCACATGCCCGAGTTATGCCACTTCTCCCATGGCCACCTGGCACTTCCCGGCTTTGACAGTGAGCCCGGCCCTCTGTATCCTACCCAGCACTTCCCTAAGGTGGGATAGGTGTACCTCCCAGGTGGTACTAAAGATGGCAATGTCATCCAGGTACACCACGGCGTACTCCTCAGCACCATTTAACACCTGGTTCACCAACCTTTGAAAAGTGGCCGGGGCATTCTTCATTCGGAAAGGCATTACTTTAAACTCAAATAAGCCTATTGGAGTGATGAAGGCCGACCTCTCCTTAACTCTGTCTGTTAACTCTACCTGCCAATACCCCTTTGTCAGGTCAATGGTCGTAAGGTAGGTCATCCCCCCAACTTGTCCAGGCATTCGTCCATCTGGGGCATCGGGTGGGTGTCTGACTTCATGACTGCATTCAGTCCATGATAGTCGACACAGAAATGAGTAGAGCCATCTGGCTTGAGCGCAAGGACTATGGGTGAGGCCCAGGGGCTGTGGGATCTCTGGATTACCCCTAAATCCAGCATCTCCTCCACTTCCTTCAGCCCTATTTGCATATGGCTTCATCATGTTGACATGATACATCCTTTCTGTCTGTCTTCTGTCGGGTAACTCCACAATGTAGTTCACATCATTTACCTTCCTAACCACTTTGTACGGTCCTGCCCACTCAGCCTGCAGTTTATCTTTCCAGATTGGAATAAGGACCATGACTTCCTGACCCACCATGTACGAGTGAGCTCTGGCTCTGCGGTCGTACCACAGTTTTTGTTTCTGTTGGGCAGCTGCCATGGGCTGTCCCCATAAGCTCCTTCAGCCTTTCCCTAAACCTAAGGACGTAATCCACAATGGGAGTTCCCTGGGTGGCATGCTTGCCTTCCCAGTCCTCCTGGATCAAGTCTAGGGGCCCATGTACCCGGCGTCCATATAAGAGTTCAAAGGGGAAAATCCTGTTGACTCTTGGGGCACCTTCCTGTATGCAGACAACAGGTGGGGAAGGTATTTCTCCCAGTCCCTCCCATGCTGTTCAGAAAACGCCTGGAGCATTGACTTTGGGGTACCATTGAATCATTCCACAAGTCCATTGGCTTGTGGGTGATACGATGTCGTGCATCTCTGCACCACCCCACACTTCTCCCATAAACATTTCATCAGGTCCGACATGAAGGAACTCCCTCGATCGGTGATTACCTCCTGCGGAGACCCAGCATGGGAGAAAATCTCAAGTAAGGCATCTGCCACTTTGTCTGTCCTCAGTGAGGATAGAGTGACTGCCTCTGGGTACCGCGTGGCATAATCCACCACAGTCAGGATGAATCTCTTCCCTGAGGAGCTGGGGGTATTTAAAGGCCCCACAATATCAATTCCCACCCTCTGGAAGGGCTCCTCCACTATGAGCAAGGGAATCAGGGCGGCTTGGGTTTTCTTGCCTGCCATCCCTATTTCTTGGCACCGGTAACAAGACCTGCAATACTCCTTCACCTGCTGGGTGAAGTTAGGCCAGTAGAAATTCTGGGCTAACCACTGCATAGTGCACACGATTCTCAGATGATCAGACAAGGGAATATCGTGCAATTTTGAGCAACTGCTCATGATACCCCTGGAGAATGACAAGCTGCCTGCTAGCATCCCTCCCTCTGTCTGTACTGCCTGAGTATACATAAGTCCATTTTCCCAATAAAACTTATGTCTGCCATCACCTCCCTGTGCTCCGTCAGAGTCTGCCCAAGCCCTCAGCTTCTCTAAACTAGGGTCACTTCTCTGAGCAGCTGCAAACTCCTCACACATTCCCAAGGCATGGGACAAATCCCCTTCAGTCGCTAAACTAGGGTCCCTAGCACTAGCGTCAGGCCACTCACGATCACTGTCAGGCCCAACCCTCTGACAATGGGTCACCCCTCTCTCTTCAGAGTAACCCTCTGTAGCTGAGTGGTTACTTGCTACTGGGGAAGTTTCTACCCCCTCTTCATTAATCTCCATATCAGGAGACACAGGCTGGGGGACCAGCCTCTCAGTGGTTTCCACAATGGCTTCTGTGGGGTTCAGGGAACTACAATTCTAGGGACGTGGATATGTTGTTCAATCCACACTGTCTGGCAGGTTCCTTGCTACTTTAATTCTTGCCAGAAGGTCTTCAAGCTGGCTCCTCCCACCCACCCGGGTGGTAAAACCCTTGGCTCCGCCCCATGATGCCAGATCTTTCTTACCGCTTGGAAGCTCAGGTTCCCTCCTTAGCGCTCTGTGTTTTAGGCCTGGATCCTATCTCTTCAGGTTTACAGAAAATTGTTTTATAATTTACAAGACGACTTCCGGTTGCGTCATCAACACGAATGGCAGCCTAGGTTAACGGCTCTGTGTCCAGAACGACGAAAAATACCTTAAATCCTGACAAATAATTAAAATATACAGCTAAAAAGCTTGATGCCGAAGGGAAATAAATACAAAGGGCAGAAAATGACAGAAAAAATAACTGAGATGGCACCCCAGGGGCGAGGATTGCGTTCCGAGGCATCGGATTCCGAGCTCTCCCAGGCCTTGATGGAAATTGGCCAACTCGACTCCACAGACAGACCTAATCTAATGGTTCACACTCCCAGGAAAAAGATTAAGTTGGACACGATCTATACAGAATTGCTACGTTTTAGAGCAGAGATGAAACAGCTCTACGGAAAACTTAAAAAAGATGTAGAGCTCCTCGAACAGAGGATCGATGACTCAGAGAGACAACTCACCATGGCAGAGAACCGTATTGATAACTTAGAGATGGTGGTGCAACAAATACAAGATACCCAACTCATGATTCAGCAGAGACAAGAGGATGCTAAAAATCGTGCTCGCAGGAAGAATCTAAGACTGTATGGGATCCAGGAAGGTGCAGAGGGCCAGAATATCACTGAATTTCTGATTGCTGTGCTCCGAACGGCCCTTGAACTGCCTGACGACCTAGAGCTTGAGTTCGAGAGGGTCCACAGGGCCCTCAGCCCTAAGCCAATATCAACAGAACCTAGACCGCGCTCAATAATAACACGGTTCCTCAAGTTCGCCACAAAAGAGCTTGTCCTAATCACTGCCTGGAGGAAGCAAAAAATATTCTATGGCCAGGATAGACTTTATATTGATAATGATTATGCCTCGGCTACGCTTAGAGCTAGAAGAGAATACCAGCCATTGTTTGGGGTCTTAAAGGGAAAATAAAGTTTACAATGCCGTACCCAGCCCGAATGATTATTCAATTCCCTGATGGAAGACGGGAGTTTGAGACGGCGGAGGAGGCCAAAGCAGAGGTTTTAAAATGGGGTATCCAATTCCAGGAGAAGCTGAAGGAGAAAAGAGCTGCACAGAGAGCGGAGAAGTGGAAAACGGTAGCGCCACAGAAAGGAAGGAAGGAAGGAATAAGAGGGCACAGAACTTACCAAACGCTGTGGCAAAAACCCTGGCCTCTTTCAGATGAGTAGTTGCTGCCACCTGACTCGCCTTGAACATTATAAACTCCAAAGAGGTTAGCAGAAGATTCTGTCTCGGGTAATTATGAGGAGACAACCCTTGTGACTTGAACACTAGCCTTTGAATCGTTATTCGCGGGTGAAGGTTTGGGGCCTGATTATTTTATGCTGTTGAAGTAAAATGCATAAACTTTATAGGCTGAAGCACTCACTTACTCCAACTGAGACTTTAGAATTCTATTGAGTGTACATTTAATGTGTCTGATGTCTGCGCTTACTGGGGGGGAGCTGGTAATTTAACAAAGGGAACAGTATTGCTGTGATATTTCGTAGACACTGCCTCTTAATGTGTTGGACAGACAGATCTGTACCTGGGGTGCATTTTTTCCCCCTTTTTCTCCCCTAATCCTGATTTACTGGAGTGAGTAGAAGATCATTGTTTCTGGGCACAAAAGGGTCACTATGATGCATTTACTTTCCCTGCCTATTTTATTTTTGTTTTTGTTACTGTTTTATTTTTATTTGAGATGTTGTAGGAGGTTAGATTTCCCACTTGCAGCCACATTTGGTTGTCCTCAATTAGAGGGTGGTGATAGCCCCTGGAAGGCCCGACTTGTTTTTCAAGTTGGATTACCTCCCCCCTAGTGGTGATTGTGTACACCGCTTGTGGAATAGGAGGAAGCTGGTTTATCCTCCCCACCTTGGAAGTCAAATATAGTTTCAGAATGCAGATCATATGTGTTTCACAGTTATTAAAGTGGGTAGCCCGGTTGGTAACCTCACATGTTTATCCCCTGATGCAGGGGGTTTAATTAAATGTTTTCAAAATGTTTTGTATGAAGATTTTCATTTTACCAATATTTCAGTTGATAATCTGTTGTTTAAAATATGACATGGCATATGTAAATTTATCAATTGTGATTACAAGCTACTGGTATATGGTAGTTCATGGGGATCATTATGGGGTGATGGGATCAGGGGTTCTGAAAATACTGGATGGAGCTGAAGGTAAGAAGAAAGTTAAAGGGAAGGCACGAGTTAAGGTAGAGACCATGATTGGAATAGTATGAGGTTCATGTATATCTATACTCATATTGATATACTATAATGGCAGTCTCCTTGCTGGTAATTTCTCTAAATATGTAAGTAATAATACCCGACAGGGTGGGCATTATTGGGAAATACCGGACTGCCCAGGGGCGTAATGAGGCCCGACGCCGCAGGTGGAGGGCCTTATAGCCCCTGGAAGGTCCGGTATTTCCATAATGCCCACCCTGGAGGGTATTATTGCGCTTATAAAATGGCCATGTAACTACATCTTTGTGATAAATGTGAAAATAAAGAGGAAATGAGTGTGAAAACTGTTCAAAACACTGTTAAAAACAGTGTTCATTGACAAAGTAGTGCACCAGCTGTTCTAGGTGCTGTTACTACTCCCTGCAGTGCTGATCTTACTTCGAGACACAGCTCTTGCAGCAGGTTACACTTTTAGGACTGAAGCCGGCAGGCATCAGGACCCCACGGAAAAATTCTAGCTAGCTATCTTCAGCGGGGACCGCCCCCGACGTCGGTCCCGCCTCCGGCGTCAGGCATAGTACATAAGGGGTGGTCGACAGATTCCCCAGTTCTTTCCACTTCGTCGACTTGCATGTCTCGACCCTTGATTCAGCTTCTAGGCGCAGCGTGGTAGAGTGTTTTCCTTCTGAAATCGCGTTCTCTTCGTTCAGTTTTTTCTCTGATGTCCTCTCCGACCTCCGGTCACTCCTCGAGAATGCGCCTGTGGGGAAGCAGATCCCATTCAAGGATCCGCATTTGGCCTGTGTCCGGTGCCTAGGCCCAGACCACGACATCTGGTCCTGCACCTTTGCCAGGTTTCAACAGCAGAACCCGGATCCGTCGCCAGAAGGCCCTACAGGCATTCCTGCTTGAGGAACAACTCAAGACCATGGCTTCCAAGGGGGATTCTTCGCAGAAGGCCCGCAAGCATGCTGAGAAGCATAGGGAGAAGGCCCCTTCCAGGTCCCTGTCTAGTGCCTCCGACTCGCGCAGCTCCGGCTCCAGGTCCGACCGCTCTCCTTCCCGGGCCAGCTCTCAGCCTCCCCCCGCTGCAATGAGAAAGTCTTCAGGCTCCTCTTCTCAGGCCAAGACTCCCAGGCCTTCCTTGACCTCCAAGGCCCTGGCTAAGTCGGGGGATCGTCAGGGTCTTGCAAGAGGTTGCGGAAGTTCTTTCTGCAGCCAGAAAGCCGGCAACGCATGCGACGTATGCCATGAAATGGCACCGTTTTTGTCTATGGTCGCAAGCATGCGGCCTTTCCCCTTTAGGTTGTCCGGTGAAAGCGGTGTTAGAGTACCTGCTCTCCCTTTTTCATTCGGGTCTCGCCTACTCCTCTATTAAAGTGCACCTCTGTGCCATTTCAGCTTATCACCTCCCGGTGGGACAGCGCACAGTGGCACAATTAGATGCCTGTCGAGAATTCTTGAGAGGGGTGTTACATCTTAGGCCACCCATTAAGGACCCAGTGCCTCCATGGGACTTGCTCTTTGTCCTGGAGCAACTCATGCTCCCCACTTTGAGCCTGCCGTGGATTGCGAGCTGCGTTTCCTGTCGTGGAAAATGTTGTTTTTGGTTGCTGTTACGTCAGCAAGAAGAGTTTCTGAGCTTCATGCTCTCATGTGCAAAGAACCTTATTTAATTTTCCACCGGGACAGAGTATCCCTGAGGACGAATCCTAAATTCTTGCCTAAGGTGGTTTCCACACTTACTCTCAATCAGGATATTGACCTGCCGGTCTACTTCCCTAATTATTCTAATAGAGGAGAGGCGCTGCTTCACACCCTGGTTGTTCACCGCAGCTTAAGGTACTACCTGAGCTGAACTAAGCAGCTTTGTACTTCGGAGCAACTCTTCATTTCCTTTACTGAAAGGATGATGGGCCAGCCAGTATCCAAACAGTCCCTGCCTCACTGGCTTGTCCAGTGCATCTCATACTGTTATGATATCAAACGAAAGCCCCTCCCAGGATCAGTCCGGGGCCATTCCACTAGGGGTGTGGCCACCTCCTTTGCAGCACTTCGAAACGTCTCCACCTCTGCCATTTGTGCTGCAGCCACTTGGAGCTCTGTACATACCTTTATCAGGCATTATAGCCTGGACATCGCTTCACGGTGAAGAGCAGGCTTTGGCCTGGCAGTGCTACAGGGTCTCCTGTCCTAGATTCAGGACCTGGAACGTTCTTTCTAGTTTCCTCCTCCCAGAGTGTTTGCAAGCGCTACTGCTTGGGAATCAGTCCTAATGGTGTAATCTGCTGCAAGAGCTGTGTCTCGAAGTAAGATAGTACAGTTACGTAAGAACTTACCGTAACAGTAGATCTCCGAGAACAGCTCTTGCAGCAGGTACCTTCCTGCCCACCATCCCCCTTGGAGGAGGCATGGCTCAGCCTTTCTGAGCAAGGATTTATACCCTTCTGTCTTCTGATGGCGGAGCCTCGGTCTCCCATTTCGATGTCAGCCTGCGGCCGGAAGTCTCCGGCGGGAGAACTGGGGAATCTCGCGGAACCGCCCCCTTATGTACTACGCCTGACGTCGGAGGCGGGACCGACGTCGGGGGCGGTCCCCGCTGAAGATAGCTAGCTAGAATTTTTCTGTGGGGTCCTGATACCTGCCGGCTTCAGTCCTAATGGTGTAACCTGCTGCAAGAGCTGTTCTCGAAGATCTACTGTTACGGTAAGTTCTTACGTAACTGTACTTTCTGGTTTCCTGAACCCCCCCACACAGGCAGATTTTGGACTTCTTAAGGAACGTGTAATGGAAAGGGAATGGAGAGCGGCAGGAGCTTTGACTGAAGGAACGAGTAATGAAAGGAATGGACAGCAGCAGTGGAGGAGCTTTGACTGAAGCGGTAATGTGTGTGTTGTTTTTTAAAATGCCGTGGTGCTGGATGAAGCTGGACGAATGTCGGCTTCGGTGAGTACGGATTACGAGAACGGGGTCAGGAGACTGGTGTCGTGTGTTTTCAGTCTTCTGACCGCAAAATTACAGGACTCCAGTCTTCCTTTTTATTTATTTATTGTCTGCCGTTGAGGGAAAGTGGGGGTTGGGGGGATACTTGTCTCTTGCTAAGCGAGAGGAAAACATGGCTGCGATTTTAAATTTCTTAGCTGCCTTCAGCCAATGAGGAAGTAGGCTGGGCAGTAGGGTACATTGTAAAGTGGATTTTGGTGGCACTTGTTTTTAGCTGGGCATCTATTGAGAAATAAATGCCCAGCTTGGAGGCAGTGTCAGTCAATCAGATGTGAGAATTCCTTCTTGCCATTTTATAATAACAGAATTCACTCCCCGGTCAAGAGAGCTAGGCTACTTCAATATTTACGAAGAGAGAAACCGGAAATAGTAGCCTTACAGGAGACCCACCTGTCCCAGGGGGAGCATGGTAAGCTGCAGGGTAAGGGATATGTGTTGGTTGCATCTTCCTCACATAGATCAGGATGTAGGAGAGGGGTGGCTTTGCTTATGGCAAAAATGGCTATATGGGAGGAGATTGAGTGGAGGGAAGATCCTGAGGGCCATTATGCTATAGTCTTGGGCTTCCTATATAATAGAGAGGTCACCTTGGCCTTGGTTTATTTTCCCCCGGGTTCGCTAAAACCATTTGTTCAAAGATTTTTTTTGGAACTACTCTTCATCCATAGGGGTCAGCTTGTTCTGGGGGGCGACCTAAACATGGTTATGGACCCATCGTTAGATGTTTCCAGGAATTTACCCCATCGGGTTAACCCAGTACAGAAATATACTAAATTAACCTTGGCCGGTTTGGGTTTTGTAGACACCTGGCACCACACATTTCCTATGCTTAAAAGTTTCACGCACGTGTCTGCCAGAACAGGAGTGGCTGCTAGACTGGATTATTTTTATACTACAATAGAACACTATGAAGGGGTGTTAGATGTATGGCACAGGGCCCTTTTGCTTTCGGATCACTCCCCAGTGTGTGTAAAGTTGCGCTTGGGAAAAATATATAAGAATAATTACTGCAGATTGAATTTGGCATATCTTAGGGACCCAGAAT
Organism: Neoceratodus forsteri; assembly: GCA_016271365.2. Taxonomy (NCBI): domain Eukaryota; kingdom Metazoa; phylum Chordata; order Ceratodontiformes; family Ceratodontidae; genus Neoceratodus; species Neoceratodus forsteri. The sequence continues at coordinate 315,538,839 of CM057457.1, forward strand.
TCAAAAAGGAGATTTTGGAACTAATTCCTGAGATAGTGAATGAGAATGATTAGTCGGAGACTTTCCCAGGGATCCTTTGGGATACCCTAAAGGTAGTCCTTAGAGGTTTAATAATAAAAGCCTCAGTGCAATGTAGGAAAGCCAGCGAGCAAACATTTAAGAGTTTAAAAGGGGAATTGAATACTTTGCAACAGATGTGGGACCAGGGGGATCACACAGTTAAACCTCTTATTTTAAAGACTGAGCAACAACTCCAGAAGTGTCTTGATCAACAAGTAGAATAGCAGTTGGTTTTTTTAAACAATATTACTATGAGGGAGGCCCTAGAGGTGCCCGAAGAATAGCCAGGAGATTGAGGGAGCAGAGGGCATGCACTTCTATAGGGTCCCTATTTGACCCAGACACAAAGGAAGTGCAAACACATCCTCAAAAGATCAGGCAAATATTTGCTAAATACTATCAAACCCTCTATACACAGGATAGTGCCCCCTCCGGGGAGGAGATTTTTAACTATTTGCAAGCTCTCTCCCTTCCTAGACTAAAGGAAGCACAGGCACGGGCTCTGACTGACCCTATTAATAGGGCTGAAGTGGAGAGAGTCCTTAAGGAGGCTAAAACATTAAAAGTTCCGGGACCTGATGGATACCTGGTGGAGTTTTACAAGGCCTTCAGGGATTCTCTGATCCCTGTGCTCCTTCCGGCTCTCCATGCTTTACAACAGGGAGAAGCTCCACTGCCCTCTTGGCAGTATGCATTAATAAGTGTGGTCCCTAAACCTTATAAGGATCCTTGATAAGCTACATCCTACAGGCCCATATCTATGTTGAATTACGATTATAAAATGTATATGACTATCCTAGCACGTAGGTTAGAGGATATGGTCCCAAATTTAGTGGACCCTGACCAGGTCAGATTTGTTAAGGGCCGACAAGCCCAGGATGCCATTCATCGCACTTTCTTGTTGATAGAGTATGTGGTGGGTCATGGGATCCCCTTGGTAACTCTGGGACTGGATGCTGAAAAAGCTTTTGACAGGGTCTCCTGGCTCTTTTTGTGGGAGACCCTGTCGAAATTTGGATTCCCCATACAATTAATTAATCAGCTCCAGAACATATATAAATCTTCAAGTGCTTATGTTAGTAGAAACGGTGCCCTCTCTGACCCCATTAGGCTTTCTAGAGGCACATGACGGGGTGCCCCCTTCCCCCTTGCTCTTTGTCCTATATCTGGATCCCCTGGCAGCAGCAATCAGACAAAATACTAGTACTGATGGGATTCCTTTGGGTGGTGAAAGGTTTGTACTCTCCCTCTTTACTGATGATGTTTTGCTCACCCTTACTAGTCCAGAGACTTCTATACCTGTTTTATGGGAACAACTAGGGAGATTTGCAAAGTTGGCGGGTTATAAGGTGTATGAGCAAGGGACTGAGGCATTACTATATAATTATAGGCCGAATACATATTTAAAATTGGCTTACCCCTTCAGATGGAACAAAATCGAGATGAGATATTTGGGAGTTAAATTGGCTACCTGCCTGGAGATTATTGATCTTTTGAATTATGAGCCCCTGACTGTGCAGTTGGCACAGGATTTGGCCAGGTGGGCCCAGATTCCTATGAGCTTGTTCCATAGAATTGAGGCTGTAAAACAAAATGTACTGCCTTGAATATTATTTTTTTCTGCAGAATCTGCCACCACCACTCACTGACACTTATTTTAGGGAATGGGATAGACTAATATCCAGATATATTTGGGGTGGTAAGCCCCCCAGGATTCGTTACACTGTCCTGCAGCTCCCTCGGGAGATGGGAGGCCTTAATTTGCCCAACTTTAGGACTTATCATAGAGCCTCACAATTACGTATATTGGTGAGCTAGATTAATCCAAGTTACTCAGCATACTGGAAGTTTATAGAAATCACACTTAATGGTATCGAAGATACTGCCAGATATATTTTTGCCAACCCACCCAATTGTAATCCTTAAAGTAAATTCTCCCCATACGCCAGAGTGCCTTTCTCTATATGGCTTTGGGTGTTGAAATATTATTTTTCCCAGATAGAATCCTTATATTTAAAGACTATTATTGTAGATACTACCTTTTCTCCGAATAGGTTGGGAGGGGGGTTTTCAGCATGGGGCTTGGGGGTACCGCGATATATTCACCAGATGGTGGGTCTCATGGGCCTCCTACAATTTGTAACAATCCAAGCCACATATACTCTCCAGAATAAGGCCTTTATTTGGCGCCTCATGAAAATAATTTGGCTGATTTAGCAGAAAAAACGCCATCGCTAGTGAAGTTATTAGTCCAGTACACTGGGGGGACAGGGATGAACCATTGTATCAGTTTATTATATAAAGCCCTTAGGGAACGGCCTGGAGATATCATAGAGTCCATCCGAATATCCTGGACAAGTGAATTGCAAAAAGACATATCTGGACAGGCATGGGTTAGAGGTACAGGATGGGCTGTTGGGGTGATACAAGCTCCCTACTGGCGGGAATATATTTGGAAGTTAAGAATGCGGTATTTCCACATGCCTGAGGTGACCTCTAGGTACCGGGGAGACACATTGGGGGAATGTTGGAGGGGTTGTGGTACTGTCCGAGCAGGGCAGACCCATGTGTTGTGGACCTGCCCTAGAATCCATACATATTGGCAAAAGGTTCTGGGAGAAATTAGAGCAATTTATGGTTTAAGTAGTTTAGACAACCCAATATATTTTCTAACCTTTACTCCCCCGTTAGGGACTAAAATAGACCCCACTACCTATAAGCAAGTCGGAATCTTGGTGGCTGCTGCCCATAAACATTTAACCAGGCTATGGTGGTCCCAAAGTATCCCCACTAAATCAGCTTGGGTGAAAATAGTTAGGGAGATATATGCATTGGAAAAGATATCGGTTAATCTCCTAGATAACAAAGAGGCTTTTGAACTTAGATGGAGAAAGTGGGTTATACATCAATTAAATAAGTATCCTGATTTTGTCCCTTAGGTTTCTGGTTTTGTCATGCTCCCAGGACCGACAGTTACCTCTCTCAGAATATGAGGGATATATATTTGCCTTATTAGTAATATAGTCCTAACTAACTTATTTATATTAGGAAGATTCCCTGTGGAAACATTATGCTATTTTTCTTTTAAAGTTTGTAATAGATGTGTATATTTTATCCCCATCTATGTATTGTGAGTTGTAATACCAGAAGCTATGTACTGATGTATGATCTTGGCTATGTCTGAATAAAAAACTATTTAAAAAAAAAAAAATTTACAAGACTTCAGTCTTCTTCTTCTTCCCTCGCGGCTGCGATGGACAAATCCACTCCCAGCTTCCGTTGGTGCCCTTGCGGGCAGAAGATGTCCCGGACCGATCTGCACTCCATGTGCATTTACTGCCTGGGTCTTGCTCATGATCTGCAGGCCTGTGATCTGTGCAAGTCCTTCTCGGCTTTGGTTCTAGAGGACCGCGCTACCAGACTGCAACTTGGGTGTCCCAGAACGGTACTGGCCGATGAAGTCAAAGGAGGCTCATGGGCAGTGTCACGTCAAGGGGTCTGTGGACCAGTTGGAGTAGTTGATTGTCTCTCAGGAGGAGGTGGCCCAGGCTCCTTCATCTTCCTCCTCGGTTGTGGCGTTTATCTCGCTCTCCTTGGGCTCCTCCTATACCGCTTCTTTTAAGGAGCTTTGCCAGTCCCTCTCCACCAAAGGAGAAGGGCCATCGGGACATTCCAGTTGGTCTAAGAAAAAAGAACCAAAAGGTAAGTCCCACCGTCGATGTTCATGGGAGTGGGAGAGATCCTCTTCACTGGACCATTGACTCACGACTTCGATCGAGGTTGCGGCTAAGGCCGCTGGCTTCATGGTGTCCCCATCAGGTCAACCGGTCTGAGACATCTGTCGACACGGTCGAGATTTTTCTCGACCCGTTAGATGGTTTGTCGACTGGAGAAACCGACAACCCTTCTTCACCAGTTTCCCCAGTGGTAACTGAGGACTTGCCCGTGCCTCCTGTGCCGAAGTCTGCAGTTAAGGACCCTGAACCAGGGGATGAGTGGGTTTCCCCAGCCCCCTCTTTGACCCACCTTCGGCGAGCCCGAAGGTCTTGGTCTCGGTCCTCTTCCAAGTCGAGTAGATCCCGCCAACGTCGGTGGTCTTGGTCTCGACATCATGGAAAGTGGCGATGCCGCTCATCCTCCTCATCCTCTTCGGAGGATAGGCTCCAACGTAAGTTACGTTGGTGCTACGAGGAAATGATGTGGCACCAACTTTTATTGACCGGTAGCAAGCCGGCTCCGTAGCCTTCTCTGGCAATTAAGTGGCTGTCACCAGAGCAACCCCTCGTAGTCATCAAGGAGCCGACCCCGGCGCCGGTTGTTTGGCTGAAACCAGCTGCTCCACCCATTGTGGTGGAACCACCACCTCCTCAACCGAAGACTGGGGCCCTGACCAAGGACTCTTGGTCAGGTCAGGGCTTGCTCCACAGGTTGTCAGTCACCCTCACTCCCGATCAACCTCGGCAGGTGGAGGGTGGCTCAGGCGCTTGTCAGCTGTTTGCAGACTCCTCGGAGTCTGACGATGACTCCTCCCTGTACTCCAGGCCCATTGACCTGGAATCCACTGTGGGTCAGTCGGTGGATGAGAGCCCATCCTCGTTCCTGGGTATTCTTCGACTCATCTCAGAGTCTACGGGATGCAGCTCGAACCCGTCCAGAAACAGGCCAGGTATCCCCTCACAGAGATACTGGACCAAGGAGATTCTCCTATGGAGGCCATCCCAGTGGCGGAAGCCATTGTTGGCTCGGCCCTGGAGTTGTGGCAGCGGCCTGCTTCTGGTCCCATGCCTTCAGCCAGGATGGCCCGCAAGTACGCAGTCCCCACCGGTTCACTTTCCGGTTTCTCAAAGCACCTCTCTGCAGAGGGTCTGGTGACCGATAGTGTTTTCCGGTGATCCGGGAATGCTAGGGATGTGGACAAACCGCCCGATAAGGAATCCAAAAAGCTGGATTACTTGGGGCGGAAGGTTTATGCTGCTTCCTCCCTAGGCCTTTGACAGGCTAGCTTGGCTGTACTGATGGCACATTTCTCACACGCCCTTTTGGGTTCCCTGGATGAGGTGATTCCCCATCTCCTGGCTGACCTTCAAACGACGGTCAAGCAAGTTCGGGATCAGGGAAGGGTGGTGGCTAAACAGCAGCTCCAAACCTCTTTGGACATCACTGACTCTTGTGCCCGGTCAGTAACAGCTGCAGTAGCTATGTGTCCCGCAGAGCTTGGCTGCAGATCTCCACCTTCATGGCGGACACCCAGCACAAGCTGGCAGACATTCCCTTCCTGGGCACTGACTTGTTTGGGCCAGGGGTTGAAGGCTATCTCCAGAGGATCGAGAAGTCCAGTGCCACCTTGGACTCGGTCACATCTGCCCAGAAGGACAAAGGCCACCAGCAGCAGTGTAAGCTCTTTCACCCTTCCGCTCCTTTAGTTCGTCTGGCCCAGCAGCACCAGCAACAGGGCCAGCAGGCTCACACTTGGTGCCCTAAGGCCAAGTCTACTGCTTCCTCCAATAGGAAGCCTGGAGGGAAATGCCCAGGAGGCCCCTCGGCTGGTCCTTCCTCCAAGCCTGCCCAGTGATGGGTTAAGGGATGTTGCCTCCAGCCTTGTCACTCCTCCCCAGGTTCCTCCCATGGGGGGATGACTCCGCCACTTCCTTTCCACCTGGTACGCTATCACCATGGACCGCTGGGTGCTAGAAGTGGTCAGCAGGGGTCTGCCTTTGGAGTTCGAGCAGTTCCCCCTCTATTGAGCCATCGCCCCACGGGGGGCAACGGGTTCCGCAGCCTCTTTGTCGGCTCATTGAGCTGACATTGCCCTGCTTCTCCAAAAGGAGGTGATCAGGGAGGTGGTGGACCCTACTCCAGATCCAGGGTTTGTGTCCAGGTACTTCCTGGTCCCAAACGGATGGGGGGCTGGTGCCCCATTCTCAATCTGCACGACCTGAACAAGTTCCTAAGGCCACGTACCTTCAGGATGGTCACTCTGGCTCAGATCATTCCATTCTTGGAACTAGGTGTGTGGTTTTGTTCTCTGGATCTCCAGGATGCGTTCTTTCGCGTCCCAATCTGTCCGTCTCATCAGCGATTCCTCTGCTTCAGAGCAGAGGGATCTCTTTATGAGTTCTGGGCCATGCCCTTTGGCTTTTCTCCAGCTCCCAGGGTCTTCACCAAATGCATGGCAGTGGTGACAGCATTTCTGCAGTGCTGAGGGGTCCAGCTGTATCCTTACCTGGATGACTGGTTGATAGCAGCCCCCTCCAGGTTGGAGGTGGAGCAGTCCAGGGATCTGGCCCTCCAGATCTGCTCTCGGATTGGCCTCCTCATCAATGAGGCTAAATCAGAACTCGTGCCATCGCAGGTGATTCAGTTCATCATGGCAGAACTTGACTCCCTTCGAGCCAGAGCTTGGCTCCTGGCGGACAGGGCCGAGGTCCTTTCCTCCTTTGCCCAATCATTTCTGGTTGGGCAATTGTGCCCTGCCCAGGACTTCCTATGCCTTCTGTGCCTCATGGCAGCCTGCACCAGTGGGGCCCACTGGCATATGCACCCCCTGCAATGGGGGCTGACCACCCAGTGGTTACAGTGCTCCGGTCCTCTGGACCAGCCGGTGACAGTGACCCAGGTGATGTTGGATGGCCTGCAATGGTGGCTCATCCCAGCTCATCTGCAGGAGGGTATCCCATTTGTCCGCCCCAAGCCGACGGTCACATTAATGACTGACACCTCTCTGATGGGTTGGGGTGCCCATCTTGGGGATCTCTGGGCCCACGGCCTCTGGACCCCTCAGGAATCTCGATGCCACATCAACCTGCTGGAACTTTGAGCGGTTCGACTAGCCCTCACCGCCTTCACTCCATTTGTACGGGGTCAGGTGGTTCAGGTCCAGATGGACAACACCACGACCATGTACTACCTCAACCATCAGGGTGGGACGCACTCCTTGCCTTTGTGCAAGGAGGCTCTCTGCATCTGGTCTCTCGTGATCAGCCTGGAGGCGGATCTCCTAGCCATCCATGTGGCAGGAGCCTCCAACAGTCTGGCCGATGCCCTCAGCTGGATAGGCGCTGCATCTCACGAGTGGTCACTCCTGCTGGAGGTTGTGCAAGAAATGTTCTCCCATTGGGGAACCCCTCAGGTGGACCTGTTCACCTCCAGATAGAATGTGAAGCTGAGGCTGTTTCATGCCTGCCCCCCTCAGCAGGGCTCGCTGCAGGGGGATGCCTTCTCAAGGCCGTGGACCCCAGGCCTCTTCTACACCTTCCCTCCATTTCCCTTGATCCACAAGGTGCTTCTCAAGGTGAAGAGGGACAAGGCACAGGTGATTCTGGCAGCCCCAGACTGGCCTCGCCAGTTCTGTTACCCAGATCTCCTCAGCCTCAGTTCCAGGATCCCGAGGTGGCTTCCAGCCCACCTGGACCTGATCTCAGTAGACAAGGGGAAGGTTCTCCATCCGGACCTTCAATCCCTGCATCTGATGGCCTGGTTCCTGAGCGGCTAGAGTTCCAGGCCTTGGGTCTTTCCGACGAGGTCCTCAACGTTGTTGAGGCATCCCGTAAGGAGTCGACCAGAAAATGTTATGCCTTCAAATGGAAGAGATTCTCCATTTGGTGTCAGGGCAAGGGGTTGGACCCCTCTTCCTGTCCCTTGGCTAGTATTTTGGACTACCTGTGGTCTCTTTCTCAGCTATGGCTTCGGTTGTCGACCCTCAAAGTGCACCTGGCAGCTATCTCTGCTTACCGGGCGTGGGCTGGCAAGTAGTCGATGGTGCAGGAGAAGGTGGTCAGGTGCTTGTTCAAAGGCCTTGATCACATATCCCCTCCGGTGCGACAACCTCCACCCTCATAGGATCTACTGCTGGTATTGGCTAAGCTCATGGGCAAGCCATTTGAACCGATGCACAGGTGCGATGTCTCCCACCTGTCGTGGAAGACCGCCTTTTTGGTGGCTATAACGTCAGCCAGAAGGAAGGGAGAGCTCCAGGCACTTTCCATCGAGTCTTCTTATCTGGTCTTCCACTGGGACAAGGTTGTCCTTCGCCCCCACCCGAAATTCCTTCCAAAGGTGGTGTCCGAGTTTCACCTTAACCGGGTGTTGACTCTGCTGATATTCTACCCCAATCACACCTCGGAGGCCGAATAAAGACTCCATACTTTGGACCCTAGAAGAGCGCTCACTTATTATAATGAGCAAACAGCTGAAGTTTGGGAGAGGTTCACCAGCTGTTTGTCACCTATGCTGAAGCCGCACCTGGCAGACCTGCAGCCAAGTGGATGATAAGCAGGTGGATCACTTTCTGCATAGATCTCTGCTATAGGTTGGTGGGCATGGAGCCTCCCAAAGGGATAAGAGCTCATTCTACCCGTCATACCGCTGCTTCGGTGGCTGCTTCTAGGGACGTTCCTATCCAGGAAATCTGCAGGGCTGCTACCTGGAAGTCAGCACACACCTTTATTTCCCATTACTACATTGACCTAGAGTCATACTGGGATGCTGGTTTTGGGACCTCGGTTCTCCAGTCCTTATTCCCTAAGTAGGGGGTGCGCGCCTTGCCTCCCTCCTCCCAGAGAACTGCTAGGAGTCTGCCAGACAGTGTGGATTGAACAACATATCCACGTCCCTAGAAATGCAGGTTACTCACCTGTAACAGGAGTTCTAGGAGTGGTATATGTTGTTCATCCAAACGACTCCTGACCTCCCAGCTTTGACATGCATCCTGGCTTCCAATGGGCTAGATCTGGCGTCATGGGGCAGAGCCAAGGGTTTTACCACCCGGGTGGGTGGAAGGAGCCAGCATGGAGACCTTCTGGCAAGAATTAAAGTGGCAAGGAATCTGCCAGACAGTGTGGATGAACAACATACACCACTCCTAGAACTCCTGTTACAGGTGAGTAACCTGTGTTTTTCCCTTGCCACTTGGCTATGAGTAACTGCACATATCATCCCTTATTTGAGATTGTTGCCCAGGATCACATCCACTGCTAAGGTTTTGGCTACAGCCACCTGTTGCGCAGTACCCCCTGCATCACCCCAGTCTAAGAGAACACTAGCAAGGGGCAATGTTTTCACCTCACCAGTGAAGTCTTGTACAGTGATGTATTTATTGGGTATAAGCTGACCAGGCTCTACCAGATCCCCATTTACCAAGGTCAAGGATGCCCCTGTGTCCCTTAACCCCTGCGTCTGTACACCATTCACCATGACTTGGTGCTTGTGTTCCTTCATGTTCACTGGCTTGCTTCCAGGGACACACAAACAACCCACTTCTTTTCTAGCACCACCTTGAATATTTATTGCTCACCTTTTTGGGACACTGTCTGGCAATATGCCCAGTTTCTTCACATAACCAACATTCACTTCTCTTTTCAGAGAAATCTTTTCTCTGAAACCAGGGGCTAACTGGTTTCGGTGGAGGCAGTGAGGGTTTTAGCTGCCCTGAAGGCGCGCTTTTCCCTTTCTGTGCTGCCACACCCACCCCGTTTGCTCTCAGAGCAGGTCTGCTCTTGGCATAGCGGTCTAAGAGTTCAGCAGCCTCTTGCACTGTTTTGCGATCTTTGTCCTCTAGCCAGGTTTTTAGCTCTGCTGGGCAAGCCCAATACAACTGTTCTAATAAAATCACATTTTCAATTTTATCAACAGAGTTTGCCTCAATTCCTTCCCACCAACATTTTGAAAACTAACATTGTTTCATGGCTAGCTCCTCGTAGCTCATGTCAGGGCTTCTCCTGAGCTTACAGAATTTAGCTCTGTATGATTCAGCAGTTAATTCAAACTTTTTTAACAGTGCAGCTTTAAGTTTGCTGTAATCATCACTGTCCTCATTGTCCATTTGACCCAATGCATCCCGAGCTTTCCCGGTAAGTAGCAGGGATTGCTGGAAGCTCCAGGACTCTCTGGGAATTTTAGCCTGAATACAAACTTTTTCAAAAGAATTTAAAAAGGCATCCATATCCTCCCCTTCTTCAAACTTGGCTATTAATTTGGAATTCAATTTGTAACCCAGTCCTGCAGTCCCAGTTAAACCCAAGCCACTTACCTGCTCTGGTGCCGCTGGTCGGAGTCATAACTTCTCCAGTTCATGTTGCCTCTGGTGCTCCTCTCTCTTCTCCACTGCAGTTCATTGGTGCTCACGCTCCTCACTGTCTGCCTCCCTCTGTTCTTGCTCTGTCTCTCGGCGTTCTCACTCTGCCTTCTCTTCTGCAGCTCTCTGGCAGTCACGCTCCTCATGGTCTGCTTCTCATCTCTCTTGTTCTCTCTTCTCCTGGAACTCCAGCTCCATCCTGTGCAACTCAGTTTGCAGCCTGAGTACTTCCAGATTCAGGATACTGGTGACCTTTCCGTGCTGCTGTGGCCCTTCACTGACAGTGGCCCGGTTGCCCTCCTCATTGGATCTGGACACTGCACTGGCCGCTAGCCCTGTCACACTTGAGGTTTGGTCCTTTTCAGTCATGGTCTGTGACTCACCGCTCTGGGTATCTGCTACCATCAGGGCATCTATGAGGTTCTGCTTACTGGCTTTCACCGCAAACGGGACTCCTCTGTCCCCACACCACAGCTTTAAAGAGTCTACAGTGTGCCTGCTGTAGTCAGAAGCCATTTTCTTCCCTCACTACTGCTACTCTGACTCGCACTTTGGAAAAAAAAATAAAATGGGTAGGAACTTGACTGTACGCCAAGTGATATAGTTCTGTTTCCTTTTTAAAATAAAACTCTGCCTTTTTCTTTCTTTGCAAGTGAGCTTATGGTCTCAGCTGACACACTAAACAATACAAGCTTGCAATACCAAAATTATCTGCACCGCTGCCAACCAATCTGTCACAAACGCACTCAACAGGTCAGCCCTCTACTCCCAAAGTGCCAACCTCCAAGCGCAGTCTTGTGAACAGTTAACAGAACAAGGTAACCCTCTTGTCTGTTTTGTGGGTTCAAGTCAACCTTTGGTCTCAAGTTGTGGGGGGATTCAAACTGTGAACCTCTTGTTGGTGTACCCAATGTACAGGCTCAGAAAATTCTGTCTTCAGGGGGCCAGATATCTTTGCCTATGGGCACCTAACCAGGTGTACAGAAATGAACCCTTAAAAACTGTAATAAAAGACCTCAGATTTAAAACGCTTACCTTTTTCCAGTTTGGTATCAACATTCAAGCTTATGTACAGTGTCTGCTTTAACCATATATACTCTACTTGTAAAGGAAATAAATCAAAGACAGACCAAGTAAGCTCTAAAAATAGAGTTTTACTAAAATAGATAAAAATATGTAACACATAAAATACAGAACTATTATATCACAAGACATACAAATCTCTTAAACAAAACAGGTTTTTAACAGTACAATTCCTACTACAGTACTTAGATTTGTCTCTCTCTCAAAATACCTGCTTAAAGTGTTCACAGGTGTTTCTTTGTCAGAGTCTAGATAAAAGTGTCTGAAGAGAAACAGAATAATGTTTAAAAGCTGGTTTTCCCCACCTATTTACATGAGGTCACCTAACTCCTCCCTGTCAGAATATATAAAAAAATATATCTATATAAAAACAGGATGTTTTTTCCAAGTATTAAATTCTGCAACCTCAGCATAACTCATGTTCTTCAAATGACTCTCTTTGATCTTATGATAAGCTTCCCCCTTCGAGGACATGAAAGCATCTTTTATGACTTCGCAGTAAAACGTCACAACCTACTCTTCTTCCTTTAAGCGTTATCAAAGTTTATGATTTTCCCTCTTAGCAACTACAGCTATAATTAACTTAGTTAAAGTCTGTAATTAGCTTCGGGCCTTCCAGGTAACACCTTGTATCTAAAATCTGTGTGTGTGATACTCACATGCTGTTTCAGCATTTCTCAAGAGAGACAGTCCATAACCCATTTTTATGTTACAAAAAATGATACAGTGATCAGAACCAGCTGTCCAAGTGTCATACCAATCATGTCTGGAAGTGGCTCAAGTCTCTGTATTAGTGCTGCCACATCCACCCCCCCTCCATCAACAGTGCCTGAAGGTCTTGCATCTTGTTTACTTCACTCCACACCGGTGACCCGGGTTCTGGAACAAGCACGGGCCATCGTAGTTCAGCAGGGGCAGGGAGGGATTGAATGTCTGATGGATGGCTCTCCCTTCCTGGTGAGGGAGTAGGGTATCGTTTTGCTCTTGAGTGACCTCTGGCATCAGTCAGGGGGTGGCCTAGATCCTGCGGCACTATAGTGATGGGGTGCGGAGACTGGAGGATGCTGGTCATCATTGCATGTCCGGGCTCCGTGGGAAGGTAGTGGGCATGGAGAAAACAAAGCAAAAATACCCTCTGCCTCCTTATAGGCGAAGGAAGGTCCAGGGGTGTTAGCCAACCACGCCCAATGTCAGTCTCTCATCAGAGAGCCGGGGCCCAGGAAGAATGAGAAGAGAGCTTCAGTCAGGCAGGCTAAAGGCAAGACCTGAGAGATCTCTCTGGAGAGAGTTCAGGTAGGGAGAGTGATAAAAAGAATTGTAAAAAAATATATAATAGTGTATAGTGGAGTGTTGCTCTGTATAGAATTCCATCCCTTTCAAAATGCTGTTGTACCACAGTTCAAAGGTCATGGAATGTGATTCTACCCTACTGTGGCAGAACAGCATTCTAGAACCTCTAGAGACTGCAAGAGTCAGTTTCATTTTGAAAGCAAAACAGCTCACAAACACATATTTCACACAGTACTATACACTATAAAAAATACAGGATGAGCAACTCTGTGCACAACCAGTGTGTTTTGCCACCTCGGAGTTCTGATTCCCATGGACCTCTCAAGCTTTGCTCTCGAAGTCAGGGGGAATCAGAACCCCTCAGTGGCAGAACACACCGGTTGTGCATAGTTGCTCATCCAGTACTCTCTATTTTACAACACTTATTTTTTGCTTATTCTCCACAGTGGCAGTAAGCACCAGCAGTGTCTCCAAGCAGGAGACCGAGACCCCCACATCCTGACAGACCCTGGCCACCTCCCTACACCTAGCCTGTATCTGCAGCTCACTGTTCTTGTCAATATCCCTATGCATCCCAGTATCCCCCCAGCCCTCCTTACTGCCTTCTCACATTGCTTGGACAGCTTTAGGTCATCTGATTGAACCACACCCAGGTACATTTCAATTTTTGTTGTTATTAGTATGTCTCCCCCCCAGTTGTGTACTCTTCCCCTGGGTTTTTGTTTCCCAGGTGCATTAATTTGCACTTCTTTGTGTGGAGACTAAGCTGCCATACATTTGACCATTCCTCCAACCTTGCCAATTCCCTTCTTATCCTTTCCACCACACCTTGTATATGAAGCCTGTTGCAGATGTTTGTGTCATGTGCAATGAGGCACACTTTTCCTTCCAGTCCCTCTGCAATGTCACCTATAAAGACTGATCCCAGTACTGAACATTTTGGTACCCCAATAGAAAACAACCTTTTTTCATAATGGACTCCATTTAATAGCAACCTCTGCATCCTGTTCTCCAGCCAATCTTGTACCCAGCCTTCCATGCTGGTACCCAGTCCAATACTCTCAAAATTGTATATTAATCTTTTGTGTGGGACTGTGTCAAATGCCTTGCTAAAGTCTAGGTAGGCCATGTCCACAGCCCCTCTCTGCTGTACTACTTTGTTCACTCACTCAAAGAAATCCATTAGATTCATCTGACATGACATCTCCATTGTCAGTCCATGCTGCCTTGGGTCCTGTGCCACGCTGTTCTCTGGGTACTGAACAATTCTTTCCTTCAGAAATGATTCCATCATTTTTATTTCCACTGAGGTCAAACTAAGTGGTCTGAAGTTTCGTGCCTCTGCCCTGATCCGCTTTTTGTGAAGTGGAATCTCATCTGCACTCCTCCACTACTCGGGTACCACCCCATCTTCCCATGATTTTTTAAAGAGGGCAGTCTGTGGTGTAACTAGTTCCACCCTAAGTTCCTTTAGAATTGTTGGGTGAAGGCTGTCAGGCCACATTGCTTTGTCCACCTTCAGTTTTAAGAGTTCTTTCATAACCCTTTGTTTGGTGAATTAACTGGTATCGACCCTCTCTCCAGATTGACTCTCTTTTTTGGTCTATGTACCTACCGCTCCTCTTGTTTTGTGATGCGGTGGCCCACCCTTCCCTCCCTCCTCCGTAACTGCCTGTCTCCCTCCCTCCCTGCATAACCTTGTGCCATGTATTATACCTGCTTACATTACTAGGTCCCCACCTCCCCACCCCCGGGATCCCCACTCCAAGTTCACTCTTCCTTGCCATGCCCTCCTCCTTCCCTCCTGACCTGAGTCCCATTACTCCTGCCACTGCTTGTGCATCCTCTATATCCTACCCCCCCCAGAGACTCTACACCTGGGAGTAACTCCTCCCCCTCACTTACTTGCTGAGCCCATTACCATCCCCTGCTTATCTGCCTCCAGAGGAGCCTACTCTTCTCCATATTTGCCTCCCTCGCTTGTCAGTGTCAGGAGTATTAATCAGTTCTTATGCTGCATGCCATTTGTCCATCCTCCCCTTGCTGACTCGCACTGCCTATCAGTTGCCTTTTGCCCATACCCCCTTTGCCCTTCTCCTGTACTCTGGCCAGGCCCCCTGTTTCTTATTTCTCCTAACCTACTGCCAGTGTCCATTGTCCGCAGTTTGCCCAGGGTCACCACAGCCCATACCCACTGCTGCTTCCCTCCTCCCTCCAGGGTCCATTCCCACACCACCCATTTTGGTGGCGCATTGCCCTGCACTCATGCCATCCTTGTCCTGTCTGTTCACTCCCAATTGGGGTGCCTCACCTGGGTCCAGTACCATTTTATCATTTGTCACCCTACTGTACCCCATAACCCCACCGAGCCACCCTCCTTTTCACCCCCCTTCTCCAAAATTCACTCCTTAGCCTCTTGCCCTCCTTCCTATGATGTGCCAACCATTGCCACACCATTCAACCCGCCCTCCTCCACACCAGAGCTAGCACCATGGCACTCCATCACCCAACTCACCCTACTACCCTTCCAAAGATACCAGCCCTCGTGCTCTGTGGACCCTCCCCCATCTCTTTCATACCTTGCTTTCCCATCACCGGTTGCCTCCAGTGCACTTGTTATCTCTTCATAGAACTCCACCAGGTTCTTCATTCCATGACCCATAATAGACTTGCGTTACTGGTTAATGTTCACTTGTGCATTCAATTTATAGATGTGCCCTAGAATGTATGGTGCAGTACCTTCACTGTTTACTCTCTACTACGGCCCTTGGTCAGCAGTACATCATATATAATAGCATGCCCGACTAGTGCACAAAGTCTAAGAGACATACAGTATAATAAAGTTATACTGACATTTCCCGTACTGCCTCTAAGAACTGTTCGCATGAATGCATTGCTTTAGGTAGATCGTTAATAAAGACAGCCACACATGTGATTAGCTGAAAAGAACTTCATAGTGTGCTTTATTGAACTGAATAAACATTCACTTATGTAGACTGGTGGCAGGAAAGTACAACTGGAACAGCAGTAATTACTGTATAGTAAAACTTCAAAATGATACTTTGCTATGTAGGAGAAAGTAATTGCCAATGAGACAGATTTCACACTATCAGTTTTCACTTTGCAGCTCTATATCTTGGGATACTGAAACCTGCAGTACTTGGGTGAAGGGAAGTTGTTTCTCTTTTCATGACATGGCACAAGTTGGTATTAGTACATGCACATGTTGCCCCAAGTAGCCCCAGCACCACCGGACAAATTGCCTGTAGGCAGTGTATCGATAGCGCCTGCCAAGCAAACAAAAAGGAGAAATAACTGATACAGAAATAAAATACCAGTTTTTACAATAACAGGGTATGGCATACTACCACAGGAAAGAGAGTGCAGATGAATGGATTATTTCAACACCAGTTAATGAAGATGAAAAACAGCTTTGACAACATCCCTCTGTGTTGCTCATGCAATACGAACAGTCTAGGCAAAGGACATGGAAATTGTGTTACACACACACAGAGCAGTATTGATGGAATGCGTGTTGCACACTACAAAATGGGAATTGTATTGTGGTTACAAATCAGTGTTGTCACATACAATGACTTCCACCACTGTGTGGTATATGATAAACTATTACAGTTCTGCAGACAGAATGAATCCTGGCCCAGGCAAACGAAACCCATTGGTCAAAACTTGTTGTGCAGTGATCCCTTTTCTGTTGTTGTGTCAGCAGTCCATGGGGTACACCTGATGACAGAGAAGGTGGTAAAACAGTGCCATAGACCATGACCCTTACTGAAGGGTTTACTCACATGCTGCACACAAACAGAGAGATGATGTTGTGTCAGTGGCCTTCTCTGTTTTGTCACCGTGCTGTTGAGTGACACCACAACACCCATGTGATAGCAGGCTGAATCCTTACTGAGTGGTACATATCCACAAAGCAAGGGGCAATACTGATCAATGAAACATGCACCACAATTACGGGCTACTCTAAATAATGCTGTAAACATTCTGTGGACTGTCACATAGTATGTACTACAGGCACATTTCTGGGCCACCTGCCGGAGTGGCATAACAGTCCCCTGTAACATGGTGTGTGCAACCCAGATGAAATCAAGAATGAACTCAAATATATGGAGGGGAGGTCCCATGAGGAGAGACTGGAAGAGCTTGGGCTGTACACACTGGAGGAGAGGAGGGACAGGGGAGACATGATAGGGGTCTTCAAGTATGTAAAAGGAATAACTGAGAGTCCAACCAAGGAGCTGTTCAGGCTAAAGAAGGGAACAACCAGGGGGCATGAGTGGAAGCTGGAGGGAGGAAATCACAGGGGGGATTGTAGGAAACATTATTTCACTGGGAGGGTGGTGGCATTGTGGGATGCACTGCACAGGAGGCTGGTGGAGAACAGCACAGTGGAGGGCTTCAAGAAGGGGTGGGACAGGTACAAGGGGAAACTGAAGTCAAAGAAGACCCTCTCAGGGACTGGGGGGGCAGGAAGGTGAGCACCCAGTAGGTGGCTGGCTACCGAGCAGACACGACAGACCATTAGGCCTATTCTGCTGGCTTTTAGTATATTAGTATGTTAGCATATGCGTTTCTTTTGATATGTTAGGTATTACAAGTAAGTCTGTTTACTAAGGTGCAGCACTCATGCATATCTGTGCATTGACATAATTTCTTGTATGTCATTCCTGAAAATATGCACGTTTGTACACACACTGAAACAGTAGCACACTTAGAAAGGTGAAAGGATGCTAACAGACATGTGATAAGGTACTTGCAACCATGACTAAGTAGTGTCACTTCAGTACTGATGAAAGTCAGTGACATAATAACACTGTGAAATGCAAGGTGCAGATAACAGTACATAGACAGCAGTGCTCAGCAATGTACACTTCATTGCAGTAAGTATACATAATATGGTAATGTGTCTGTAAACCTGAGGTGTTTACAGTGAACGCCACTACATATAACATGCAATGCTATCAATGCTGCTCAGTGCGGCTCATGGGCTGAGTTTAACTGTAGATGGACAGTTGCGGACCACACCTGCCTCACCACTAACATCATCTTCCACATCCCCCTGACTGTTAGGTTGCCTTGCAGTGATACATTGAGATGAAGATGGTAATGAAGAAACTAGTCATATGCAGGAGACAGCAGGCTATGACCTACAGGACCACATCATGAGTACAGCAGTACTGTGCAAGGCAGCAGTTAATGGATGTACCAGTGAAGGCCATGCGATGGTGTTGACAGAAGGGCTGTGCCATATAGAGTGGTATGTGTGTCTAACAACATTCCACATGCAACCACCATCACAGTAATGTACAAAGATGCATGTAAGACCCTACATAAGAGAACCCACTGCCATAATTAGAACCTTCATGTGTCTGTAACTATAAGTGCACAGTACGACAAGGAAACTAAGAAAAGGACACTGCAGGACACTGTATTTACTGCCCTTCTCATATTCATAGGCATTGGGATGCAGTGCAGTCTGCAAGTGCCTACGTCTGTCACAGTAATGAAGTCAATGCACAGCATTCAAGGATGCCAGCAAGTCACACAGCTGAAAACCTGCCCACTGATTTCCCATACCCTGTTTGTATGACTTATCAAGTCACGCACTCTGGGCCCCATGCTGCACATAGGTACCATCAAATTACACTTTTATCAGTAACCACAAACCATTCCCTTGAATACAAATGTGGTTTGTGAGACAAACTGTCAGACAAAAGGCGATCAGTTCTGGTGGCAAACTGGTCTGTGTAAGTGCTTAGGTGACGGTTGAAACATGTAAGGATGCCCTAAGCAAAGGAAGTGACATGTGGACCATGTGAACGTACAGTACCTGTTAGGTCTGTATTAGTCTGCATGTGCGAACTAAGCAAGCCACCTGGCTGATTTCCAGTTGGACAATAAAAAATGCCAGTGACTGATCCATCCAGTCCTGGATGTGGAAAAATCCTGCACACTCAGAACCAAGTGGAGCGCCACATTTCTACAAGTGTGCTGCCAGAGAGGACACCACATGACAAGTGCAGGCACATCCACCTTTTCAAAGAACAGGCGACACACACAGCACCCACAAACAAACCAGTGGTGCTGGTACTCGGACACAGTAGGCACACACTGCTAGTATGTACGGCCCACACCAGTACCAAACAGTGATTACCACCGTGAATGTGCGGCATGTACGTCAGGCCCATGACACAGGTCCTTAGCAAGCACAGTTTCACAGTGCCAGGAAACATGGTGCTACTGACTATACACATGGACCACAAAATCAAACATCAGAATCCGTACCATGACCGCATGGCAGGTAGAACAGGTTGTCTGCATTATGTCCATATCACACACAATGATGCCAACATGGCATAAAGTATTTATCAGCTGTCACTGGTGGGTTCTATGCTGTTGTTCATATATGCCTGTGTGATATTGTGGTGGTTGGAGGAATACAGTAATGGTGGGGAAGGTGTAATTTGTTGACTGGCCATATCGCAGCAGTTTCACAGCTGTACAACAGCAACCACGCACTATAGTGGATGGGAAGGCGGTGTGGACAAAGCTTACTGCAGGCCACGAGTTCATATGCCTTTCATATGCCTATGATTATTATGTTGGTCACACAGCAGTGTGGATCTGCATTGCATACACTAGTGGGGTGTGAGCAAGGAAGTCTTCATGATAGCAATTAACAGGGCTGGGGATGGGCTACAAGTTGATGACTAAGACAGACACTGGTCACAGTTTGGATGACAGTGAGTTACTGTGACCAGCAGGACATACCAATGGTGACCGCCACCACTCAAACACCAGTAGAACAGTAATCTGAATTTTCACCTAACTGTTAAGCAGATCTGTAGAAAAAGGAAACATGAGTGACACAGTGTGTCGCAAGAAGTGTGCATGTGTCACTAATCCATTCAGGGTGCTGTGTGAACTGTATTGCTGTCAAAAGGAGAAATATACAGTTTGGAGAACCCAGACGTCAAGACACACAGTCAGGAACCCTGGATGGGCTGTGATGCTGCCATAATTTACAGACCAGTGAAGGACCTGCTCTATTTCCCTGCAGCATACTGACTCAACAGTGGTTTTCATTGGCTGACAACACATACATGTGCATCTGTGAGAACACAGAAATAATACGCAAATGTGACACACCTGTGACAAACAAGACACACAGTCAGTCCTTTCATTTACTGAGTCAGGGGAAGCAGCACAACACAATTTTTGACTTTGGTGACTTGCCCAGAGTCACCCACACAACCTTGTACAGTGTGTGTCATTGATGATATGTATACAAGATAGACTACAACACACGTGGCCATGTTCTGTGAGGATGACAGGTTACCCATGTTGATTGCCCATTGCCAGGCTTACAGAGATAACAGGGATCATTGTGCCTAGGCAGTGCATCATACAGCATAACACACCACTCAACACATCCCTGTATAGGTGGCAGGGACAGCAGGAATGGCAACTACATTCCCCCAAGCAAACACAGCAAAGGTGTCAGATGTTCCAGAGTGAAGGCATGGCATGGCATATATAACTGCACCTGCATGCACACACACACACACACTGTGTAGCAATCACACATCCCTGCCCACACAGTATCATCAACACCCATACATGGACACACATCCACAGCCATCGACACAGAACACACACATACACACACACGAAAAAAAAAAAGACTTGTATACAGAGACACACATACAGGCAAACATACAGAAACACAACCACCTACCCCCACAGTCACATATGCAATCACACACTCACACAATGAAACACATGCATAGGATGATTCGCACAACCACCCATGACCAACCCCACAGATACACACATACCATGCCCCCAGCACCCAGCACCCACCACCCACTCACATGCAGACACACACACACAAAAGAAAAAAAAATATTTCAGTGCAAGACTACATAAACAGACCACTGAAACACAATAACATGGGAAGAAAAACAGGGTAAACATGCCAGAGAAAATTCGGAATGCATGCCAAGTTCAGTGTGTTAAACAGTGTGGCACTAAGGAACACCATAATTAGAAATAAAAAAGACACAAAAATGGCACAGTATCAGGCAATACATTTCTTGCTGAGCAGTCCCCCCCCCCCAGTATTGCACACAAGGTAGAAATGCACCTCAGAGATGGAGAACACGAAATGATTTGTTACTCTGTCCTGTAATAGGGCATTTGGGGCACCCATTTGCAAGTTGCCAAACATAGCCAAACAGGGAACTACACAACCAGATGCAGGGCTGCAACCATTCTAGGTTCAATATGTCAGAAAGAAGAACAAGAAAGCAAATGTGGCGACAAGCACAGTATCTTATCACAATATATGCAAGGCATATACTGTACTATGCAGCCATTTATTCAATCTGACCAAACTTGCATTACCAGTCGGTACTGCCAATGCGACCCATGGATTCACCCTCGTCCTGAGAGAATGCTCCCTGCCTGTCACTGCCTGAGTCTGATTCTGGCACTTCAGGCTCATACATATAGGACTGTATGGTCTGTAAGTTCGGCCATGATTGCCCAGAGTTACTACCCTGGAACTCCTCCTCATATTCAACCTCCACATCGGAGGGCACAAACTCCTCACTGGAATCAACAGGGCTACCAGTGTCTTCACACAGAGATCCCGCAGCTGATGCACTACACTCGTCCCTCAGTTGACGTCATATGCTGAGACAGCCGCTCACAGTGCTGGAAGGACCACGGAAAACACGCGCACTCCCGGCAGCATTAAATTAATAAAATTTAACACAAACAGTGACATTTTTTAATGGCATTGCAATGCGATTCATCAAAGTAGGATGTCCTGTGATTAATGGCATCATCAGATAAACAATGCAGGTAGGTGTCAGCTGCTCTTTAAATGGGTGAAGGACCCTGTGACTCAGACCTAAGGGGAACTGTGCAACACTTTTCTGATTTCTAGAAAATCCTTTACTTTGCTTATAGAATGGTAGATTCTTTTGAGACTAAATTTGGCACCTTTTTCCAGTGGAGGAAGGTGAAGAAAATATTGAGGGAGGCTCAGGAGGTCCCTTAATACCCCAATTAAGGGTGAGAAGAAAGCTATAGCCATCACAAATTTGAAGTCAGGTAAGTCCCCTTGTCCAGATGGCTTGGCCTTGGAATTTATAAAAACCTTTAGTGACATTCTGACACCTCTATTAACAGAAGTTTACTTAGCAGTTCAGGGGGTGAGGGGTGCCTGCTTCCTGTCAGTATGTCCCAATCTCATTCATTCCTAAGCTGGGGAAGTATGCTACCTTGTGTGACCCCCGTTGCCTGATCTCTCTTTTGAATACAGACATGAAGGCATTTACTTGGGTGCTAGTGAAGGGGGTACTGAAATGAGTGGGATTCTTAGTTCACCTGGATTGGACTGGTTTCATATCTGGCAGGTTGATGCAAGATAACATCTGAGATTTGCTAAATATTTATTTTTTTTTTTCAGTGCCATTCAGCGCAGTTTGCTTTGCCAATATTCATGGACTGGGGATTCCTATGCTGAATGTTTGGGGAAATGTAGGTGGGACAGTCTTTGGGCTGTGGGGCATTAATATACTCTAACCTGCAGGCTGTGGTAAAAGTTAATGGAATTCAGTCAGAAACATTTTGTTTTACATGGGGCTTCAGGCAGGGATGCCCCACTCCCCTCACTTTTTTGCCCTGTGCATTGAGCCTGTTGCTGTGGCAGTACATCAAAATGAGGAAGTTCAGGGAATATAGGGTGAGGGAAGGGATCTAAGATTTTGTTGTATGCAAACTACTCTTTGCTGTTTTAGCAGTGACTGGTGATGTCCATTCCTGAATTGCTAACAGAGCTTTGATTGTATGGTGAAATCTCAGGTTACAAAATTATCTATGAAAACTCAGAGGCCAGTAGGCTTATTGGGAATTGCCCCTGGGGTTTTAAGGAGACCTTTCCTTTTAAATGATCTTTGCAGAATACAGAGCAATGTTTGGGAATGGGTGACACCCTGAATTGCATTCTTCATTCTCCCTCAACAGCCAAAAAACTGTTTGTGGAAACCACACTGGACATGGCCATATGGGAGTTACTGCCATTGAGTTTGGGAGGCCTCATTAGTACTTTAAAGATGAATGTTCGCCTCATGTTTTTTTTTATTTGTGTTTTATTTTTTAGATTTTACTCCTCCATATTCCAGAGGAGCTCTGGAGCTGCAACCAAAAACTGCTTTTATCTTTTATTCGGGCTTAAAGTTGCCACCAAATCAGTAAGATAATTCTGGCTCATCCTTGGGGACAGAGGTGGGTTGACTGTGCTAGTCTTTAGAAATTATTGTCTGGCAGTGCAGCTGGTCCCAGTTATTTGGACAAAGCAGAGAAGTGACACTGGGTGGCGCAAATATGAAACAAATTTCCTGCACTACGTTTTGCTATCCCACACATGCGGCTCATCATGCAGAGGTGGGATGATGTTTAGAACCTGTAGATGAAACATAAACTGAGGGTGAGTTTTTGACACAGTTCCTAATGAGTTAAAACTTCTCAAAGTCATAGTTGAGGATCCTGAGTTTCTGCCACCCAGGCTAGGCTAGACAAAGATTTTTGGAGATGGAAGGGTGCGACTCTCACCAGATTTAAACATTTCATACAGGGAGATGCCTGGATCACCTTTGAAAACTTAAAACTTCTTATGGCCTCCTGCAGCATGGCATATTTGGATACCTGCAACTCCGGCACTATCTGATCTCCAGGAATCTGTTCCCCTTAGCGGGTAGGGATCTAACATTGCTAGAAGAGTTTATTGGGCTGCGATGTTGAGTTATAAAGTGTCTTCATCTCCAGAGGTACTGTAATAAAATGTTGCTGAGGCAAGATCATCAAAGTTTAGTACAGATTAAATCTCAATGGTAGGTGAAGGCCAACATAATGGTTTCAGAAGTGGAATGGTTGGAGATATTGCTGGGTCCACTTTGGCCCTACTGCCCATTATCGTGTATATGTTCACTGCCCCAGCTTCATGTTTTGCCTTGGTCTCTCCAATACCCAATTGTACTAATCATTTTTACCTGCTTCCCTTATCCTTTTTGGGGGTGTTGTTGCCCTGATATGTTGACTACTGCCTTCCTTGCCTGAACCATGCTGTTATGAAAAACCTGATGTTCTTGTATTGTTCTTGCTCTCTTTGATTCTCCTGAATATATCTTGTACTTGTTTTTGCCTGATGTTCTTGAATATACCTCTGTAATCTCCTGGGTTGCACCTGAAAATAGGCACTTGGTTGTTTAGCGTGCTTACCTGGTAAACAAAAGCAAATAAATAAATATGGGAACAGTGTTGGAGAGTAATGGATTCGCCAGCTTGTCGTGAATTTAAGTGGAAGACCATGTTTAGTTTCTTCTACACTTCCACCATCATGAAATACTTTGGATGTGGAGGCACTGAACTGTGCTGGTGAAGTTGCAGTCAAGTAGGCTCAGCTTTTTTTTTTTTAAATGTAATATGCTTTATTTAAAGATCACCGTGGAGGACAAAACAGAGCATATGAAATGATAGATCACATACAGTCATTACAGTACATAAAACAGATGACAGTCTACTCTAAACAACCCCCACTAACCTACCCAGATCCACCCCCTTTGTCCTCAGGTTCCCACCCCCAAACCACCCCTCCCCTCCTCACCCACGAGAGCTAGTGTAAAGAAGAGGGAGGTTCGAGAACCCCATACAAGAAGATGAGGGAGGTGCCCCCTGAACACCAACTAGATAATCCATACTGCAGGGACCCATATGAATAATAGGGGTTGAAAAAAGCACAGGATATATGCACTTGGTTATAAGAATGTGCCATACCAGTCCTCCCCAGAGTCATCCTGTTCCACCTTGGGGGCAGAGGTGATAGACCATAATGTAAAGAGTTTTTCCCACCTTGCCTGGTACTGGGACATCCTACCCCTTATACTAGCTATGGATTTTTCTAAATTGAGGTTATGAAATAATTCCATGACCTATTCCTGGCAGGAAAGAGTAACCTGATCTTTCCAGTCTAGTAGTACCAACCTTTTGACAGAGAGAGAAATGAGGTTAATATGATAATGTGTTTCCTTCACCTCGACTGTGGAAAAATCACCCACTAGACAAATTTGAGGTGTAAACAAACTTTGTAGGCCCAGGAGAGGGTCTGCTTTGGATTGTAGAGTAGCTCACAAGGGTGCCACTTTAGGGCACTCCCAAAAGATGTGCAGCATTGTCCCTTGATCCTACTCACATCTGAAACAAGTCTGGACTGGCAGTTTACCCATTCCTTACATTTTGACAGGTGTGAAGGTGGGAAAGCATTTGACCAATATAAAGACTGGCCCCCCCATGGTGGGATTGTGGGTGTCATATAGGCTTGATACCAAACAAGGCATGGCATGGGACTGCCAGGCCAGCTCTTGGAGTTCGTGCAGGGTTACTCCTTGATCGATGTCTTATTGGCCAAGACCAAACCATTTGATTAACGTGCCTGATTTGGTAAATAAATAAGGAATATTTCCTCAGCAGGTGAAGACATTCCAGGAACTCCACTACCATCCTCACTCTCCCCCTGGGCAACCAGATCTTTAACCATAGTCTGTGGGGCTATAGCTATCCCCCGTGCAGTCAACATATGCCCACCCACTTTAAAATTGGGGTTGCCAAGCAAAGGCTGGGTGATGTCCTTCTGGTTGTCCTATCTAAGGGATTTGCAAAACTGCTTGTGGACCTTAATAGATGTATATAATACCGTAGGGTGGCAGGGGGTCCGGTAACTTTGGACAGGTGAATACAGTAGGCTTGCAGAAGTAATCCATAGGTCCCCAACAATGTGTCGCTCAATCTGAAGCCACAGAGGTATATATTGGGAGTCCCCAGTGTCATGAGAATATATATCCCACCTCATATATTTGGCCATATGACTGGCCAAATAATACAGTAGAAATTAGGGAGTTTGAGGCCCTCCAAAGTTCTTCAAGGCACAGAGGTTATTATATGACCTTCATGGAGGTTTGCCTTGCCACAAAAACCTAGAGATGAGCCCATGAAGCTTATGGAACCAGCTCAACGGTAGGTACTGTATATATTTAACACATTAAGCAGGTAAAAAATCCTGGACAAAATATTCATTTTAATAATGTTAACCCTATCTTAGAGAGAAAGAAAAAGAGGGGACCACCTTTCCAAGTCTTGCCGGATGGTTAAAATGAGATTATCCAGATTAAGCTTTTTTAGGCGAAAGCTAGAGGGTGCTGAAATAATGCCCTGGAACTTGAGCCTAGTGGTCCAGGTCATAGAGAAGGCAGCGATATCTTCTCTATGGACATAAAAATTTAAGGGCATCACTTCAGTCTTACTTAGGTTCAATTTATAGTTTAATAACCAACTGAAATCTTCAGTTATACTCAGGGCTGCCTGGATAGATTTATCCGGGTCTGTGACATGGAGGAGAATGTCGTCCACATAAGCAGATAGTTTCAGTTCAAAAGTGCTGATAGGGTACCTACTAAGGAGGGAGAAAAATGTAGGTGATGTAGTAGAGGTTCTAAATATGAGTTAAATAGTAATGGAGAGAGTGGGCAACCTTGCCTAGACTCAGAGGCCAGAGAGAAAGCAGTGGAGAAAACACGGTTACAGTACACTTTGGCTCGGGGCCTAGAGTAAAATGCACTGATTCAGGAGATGAATTTAGCAGGGAAACCAAATTTAGCCAGGGTCTCAAAAAGGAAAGGCCAGCTGACCCTGTCAAAGGCCTTCTCTGCATCCAGCCAGACCAGTGCCATGGGATGAGCTGCCTCCCTGGATATGGAGAATATGTGGGCCAACTTCCTGATATGGTCTGATGAAGATCTTCCCTGAACAAAGCCAATTTGCTCCTGGTTGAGCAATCCTTTTTGGCAAAAAGTTTTATGTCATAGTTCATCAATGAGATGGGACGATAATTCGTCACCCTGTTTTTGGGTTTGCTAGGTTTCGCAAAACCACAGTAATGGTCTCCAGCAGAGTAGGGTCCGTGATCCCTTTGGTGCAAATGTAATTAAATAATGAGAGGAGTATGGGAGCCAGCTCCTTTTCAAATACTTTATAAAAATTTGACAGGAATCCATCTGGACCTGGCGCTTTATACCGCAGGAGGGATTGGATAGCTGCCACAATTTCTGCCACAGTAATAGGAGAAGCCAGGAGGTTCTGTTGATCTGGGCTAAGGGTTGGGTGAGTAGAATTAGTCAAATAATCTTGGATAGCAGACACCAGATGGCTATGTTCAGGGGAGCTGTAGAGCTGCTGGTAGAAAAGCTCAAACTCCCTAGCAGTCTCTCTAGGGGTGGTTAACAGGTTATTACCTGTAACAGAAGTAAGGGAGGTAACTAACCTTGACTCCTCTTGCTTCTGGAGGTGTAAGGCCAAGAGATGGCTCGCCTTGCCCCCCTGCTCTATATACTTGGCATGAGTTTTAAATAGAGTGTGCTCAGCCATCTCTCTCAAGGTCTCTGTTTATTGATCCCTAAGCACTGCGAGGCACTCAAGATCTGTGGCCACTGGTGGACTAGAGAGTGATGTTTCAAGCCATTTAATATCCCTGAGCAAGGTTTTGGCAGTTGCTTCCTGCCTACATTTCCTAATCACAGACAGCCTGATAAACTCTCCCCACCGGTTATAGGTAGAAAGGGTTGGGGAGCCAAATGACCAGGCATCTTAGTGGGCAGCCATCATATTGGAAGTCAAGTAGGCTCAACTTCTCTGTCACCACTTAAAACAGTAGCAGCACATGCTACTCCAGGTTAAAGGACTGTTTAATGTTCAAAGGCTAGCAGCAGAGATATGTGATGCCCCTCCCATGAGAACAGCTAAATGTTTTTTTGCATGTAACTAGCGCTTTCTCAAGGGCTGATGGGATGGTAGTGGACAGTATCTTATAAAGTACATAGCTGAAGTTCATACTATACTGCCGGCCCTGTAATGCAGAGGGCTGAGGCGCTGGCACCTTATCTTGCGCTACACCAGTGACCCAGGTTCGGGAACAATCTCAGGTCACCAGGGTGCTGGCTCGGGGGGGAGGGTTAGAGTGGGATTGAGCCAAGGCTCTCCCCTCCAAGGGGTGGATGCTCACCCGTCCGTAGTCCCGCTCCCACCAGATAGAGGTCCGGTGTGCGCATAGGCGGTAACGGTGGTGGCAAAAGCCAGGGGAGGGGCAGAAGGAGCCAGTGGATCCTGACGTGTACACCATGCCCCTGGGAGGGGTGGGAGCAAAAAATAAAAATAAAAATTATATATGGAAAAAAAAAGTTCATACTATACTGTGGTTCACACTATGGTATTTAGATAGAAGGCATACATAGCCCATAATTGCTATCCCCAATTTACACTGGCTGTATTTTTGCCATATTTTCATTGAGTTACTTGTACAATTCATTTTTGAAACCTAGGAAGGTTCTTTCATTAATAATGTTTGATGGTAGTTGGTTCCAGATTCTAGTCATTCTTAGTAAGAAGGCATTGTTTCTCATGCTTGTCCTGGCTATTGCCCCACTCAATTGTATATTATGGGCCGTTAAGTTGTATTCTTTATTTATAACATCAATTCCTAGGGTAGTTGTTCATTCTTGGTCATTTATTATCTTACACATGGTTAAAAGGTCACCCCACTCTCTTCTCTGACTTAGTGGCCATAGTCCTAGATGTCCTAATCTTGCTGGGTATGGGGTGTGTTTGAAATTCCTAATCTGTTTGATGTACCTATATTGGAATTTTTGTAATGTTTCAATATATATTTTATATATACCTGTGAAACAATAGTTCATGTGTGGTCTAACGTAGGTTTTATACATGGGCATCAATACTGACACTGATTTATCAGTAAAGGCCCTATTTATGCAGGTCGTTAGAGGGTTTACCTTCTTTGCAACATTTTTACACTGATTACTGGATCTCATGTTGCTCAATATAATTACTCATAGGTCCCCGAAATCCTCCACCTTCTTTAGGCCAGTGTTACAGATGCTATAATTTTGTCTAGGGTTATTTCTTCCGCAGTGCATGACAACACATTTATTGATACTAAATTTCATGTCGTTCCTGTCAGCCCATTCCACTATTTGTCCCAAGTCATCTTTCATTCTCTTACAACCCCCTGAAGTAGTAACCTTATCACCTAACTTCAAGTCGTCTACAAATCTGAGAAGTAGATATCTCCTTGTATTTGTAAGTCTAAAGTGACAGTACAGAAGTTAAGAAAAGAAACTACAACATGTGACTCAAAATGCCCCATGCATGGTTTATAACAGGGACATACATTTAAGAGACACTTTAGTGCATAGCTTGTATTGGGATAGACCCACAGATAAGCATTGCGGCACTACTCCCCTACTAGCACTTTCAACTGTGGGAACTGTACGTTTTGTGAATTCATTTTAGTTGGTAAATCCATTAAAAATACAGTTACCAAGGTTGAGTATGAAATAAGGGATTTTTTGACATGTAATACGAATAATATTATTTATCTTGCTACTTGTACAAAATGTTTATCGATTTTATATTGGTAAAATGATGCAGCAATTTAAAGAAAGAATCAATCAACATGTTAGGAGCATTTCCAAATTGGGTGGTATCAGTGCCCTTGTATTACATGTTTAACAAAAGGGTGGTGACCACAAATTTTGCTTTCCAGATGATTGAAAGGGTCTATGAATCTGAAATTTGCGGGGATTTAGATGATAAATTAAGACAGAAGGAGACCTTTTGGCAATATAAATTGTAATCATATGTTGCCCCTGGACAAATGAATTTTTTCAGTTATCTCCATATTTACAATAATTATGTTACTGATTAAAAGGAGTCATCATATTGTTTTATTCTAGGTAACTAATATTTCATTTATTGAATGTTAGTTTTTTTCCTCCCCATTTTTACTCTCCCTCCCCTTTTTTCGTTATTTGTTTGAGTGTAATTTTTTCTTCCTTCCTCCTTTTCCTTTTTCTCATCCCTGCCCTCCCCTCTTGTTCTTGTTTTTTTTTGCATTCATTTTCATGTTTGTTTCACTTTTTTAATTTATTGTTTGCCTGATTTTTGTTGGTGTGGTGGAGATATACGTATTTATATCTTTTTATTTTTATGATCTTTTGCTCTGCTACTTTAGTTAAGTACTTTGGAAGATACTGTTCACCACCATCCCATCAGCCCTTGAGAAAGTGCTAGGTATGTGCAAAAATGTTTGGTTGGTCTCATGGGAGGGAATCACATAACTCTGCTGCTAGCTTTTGAACATTAAACAGTCCTTTAACCTGGAGTAACGTGTGCTGCTAATGTTTTGTTCTAAGTAGTGACTGAGAAACCGAGCCTACCTGTCTGCTGCTTTTGTGAGTACTATTTGCTTTTGGTTCCAGTTCTTTGCTTTTTCCACAGCTGCCTGTGTGCATTTCTAGAGGTTGCAATCAAGTCAGATCCCAGTCATCATATTTTTTTGGTGCTGCCCCATAGCACAATCATATTTGAAATCAGTGCATGGAAAACTCATTAAAGTTTGGCGAGGAAAAATCCCTTTTACCTTTCAGCGCTTAGTATTGGGACCCCCACACCAGGAGTGGGGAGAGGTAACAAACAGGTGATGTTTAGTATTTTCTTCTTGGCCACCCTGAAAGTGGTTACCATTAATTGGTTGCAAGCAGCCCCACCATCAATGGAGGCCTGAGTTGGACCAATGGAAGAATTTTGGAGGAGGGAGAGAATCACATCTACTATCAGATTAGTGTTGGACAAATGTGAACACTTGTTGGATATGGGAGGTGTACCAATTGCCCCCCCCAGTTTTTCCAGCCTCTCTTGACCAGTCTTGACCTCATGGGACCACACAGGAGGTCATGGGCCCAGGAAAGGGAAACAGATTGCGACTGTCAGGGAGCAGGTTGTTTTTTATTTGACTCCCTTCCCCCATTGTGTCTTTGCTCCCTGGGCACAAAAGGGAGCCCAGATGAAGCTGTGAGGACTCCTCAGATGTCATAGGGGTGAGCAACTTGCCCCACAGGGATTTTATTACCCATTATGAAGAATACCTAGTGAAAACTCTAAGAGCTATCCCTTATCCATTTACTATGGGGAATACAATTTTGAATATGCTGCTTATATTGGTAGATGACAGAATTGTCAAAAGAGTTGTATTGTTCATGGCTAAGGTCTTGGCTTCCAAGAAGCAAAAGATAGTTCTCACAAACACGCTCTGCAGGTCAGGCCCTCTGCTCCCACAGTGCCAGTCTTGAGGTGCAATAGTGTGAACAGGAGACAAACAGGGTAACCCTCCTGTCTGTTTTGGGTCTGAATCACCTACCAGCCTTGAGTCCTGGGTGTCAAATGTGAACCTTTTGCTGGTGCACCCATGTAACAGGCTCAGATATATATTCTCTTTGGGGAAATGCAATACAATCCTTTGCCCAGTGGCACCTAGCCAGGTTCCCCAAATGTACCCTTACGGCTCAATATGAGACCTAGGTATATTCTTAACTTCAGCAAGATAGTAACACACCCTTTTTGAGCTCTTAACAGTTTTCAGAAATATTAACACTTTTCCAGCATTCATATGCAAAAGAAACTGCAGTGTCAGTGGCTCAGTAGGTAGCACACTCGCCTCTGAGGCTGGGAGATCAGAGGGCTGTGGGTTCAGTTCCCACATCTGGCACTTGAATTAATATCCCAATACTGACACTGTAGTGCAGCATGAGGGGGGTGCTGCACTCCTGAGGTGCCGTCTTTCGGGTGAGAGGTTAAACCGAGGTCCCATCTACCTGGATTGGTAGTAGTTCAGGTGGATGTTAAAGAGTAGGGGAATTTTCCCAGTATCCTGGCCAACTTTTCCACATTCTTTAAAAATACCATCAACTGCTTAATCTGGTTCAATCTCAGTTGCTTACTATCTGTATCCCCCCCCGATCGCCCCTGAAAAAGGGACTTCTAGGCCCAGTGGGCTTACCAGGTCAACAAATCTCAACACACAAACTGTGAAGGCACAGGGAGAATTTTAAGAAAAATAGTGTTTACTAAAAATGTAAAATAGATAAAATATTGAACATATAACATCAATACTTGCAATGGGAGATGGGAGTGACCAGTGGGGTACCTCAGGGATCAGTACTAGGACCAGTACTGTTCAATGTCTTCATTAGTGACATTGCAGAGAAGCTAGAAGGAAAGGTCTGCCTGTTTGCAGATGACACCAAGATCTGCAACAGGGTGGATACTCCAGAAGGGGTGCAGAAAATGAAGAGGGACCTGGAGAAGCTTGAAAGATGGTCAGAGATGTGGCAACTGAGGTTTAATGTAAAGAAGTGCAAAATAATGCACCTGGGTAGAGGGAACCCTGGGGAGAGCTACAGGTTGGGGGAGAGAAGCTGACTGTCACAAAGGAGGAAGGGGACCTAGGGGGTTATCATCTCTGATGATCTTAAGGTATCAAAGCAGTGTACAAAGGCAGCAGGGAGGGCCAGTGGTATGGTGGGGTGCATAGGCAGAGGTATCACTAGCAGGAGGCAGGAGGTGGTGATGCCATTGTATAAAACATTGGTAAGGCCTCACCTGGAGTACTGCATGCAGTTCTGGGGACCACACCTGTACAAGGACATAGATAAGGTAGAGACTATCCAGAGAAGGGCAACAAAGATGGTGCAGGGCTTACACCACAAAACATATGAGGAGAGACTAAGGGACCTCAATATGTACTCACTGAAGGAGAGGAGACAGCAGGGGGACATGATTGAAACTTTCAAATACCTTAAGGGAATAAATAAGGTGCAGGCAGGGGAGCTTTTCCAATGTAGAAAAAGTACTAGAACAAGGGGTCACAATATGAAATTGGAGGGGGTAGATTAAGAGGTAATGTGAGGAAGTTTTTCTACACAGAAAGGGTAGTCGACACATGGAATAGTCTGCCATAGGATGTAGTGGGGGCAAGCACAGTGGAGGGGTTTAAGCATGCTTGGGACAGGCACAAGGGAAGCCTGAGTGGGGAGGGAGTGATGACAAGCTATTGATCACATAGGATCAGTGGCCACATATAATGCATAGGGCCTATGGTCGGACTGGATGGGCCTAGTGGTCCTTATCTGCTGACAGTTTCTATGTTTCTTACAGTCAACAAAATAATTCTGAAATTACAGAACAAAAAAAAAAATTCCTGCAAAATACCTAAATGTTCCAGCTGAATTACATATTTCTAAAATACCTTGATTCAGGTCCAGAGACTAAGTGGTTCACTCCTCTATAAGTCCAGAGATAAAAAGCATCTTTCCCTGCAGATGCTGGACAATTTGAAAATCCATTTCCTCACCCCTTTGTGAGGTCACAGCACCCATAAGGCCACATTTAGATCTTGCAATAAACCCAAATTCCCAGTACAAACATCCAAAAGGATTGTGGAAATCAGCAGTTAGCAATTTTTAAAATATGACAGTCTCTTTCATCAAAGCCTTTCCTTTGATCTCTCTCTGCTGGTTTCCTGTTTTGCAAGAATTATTTCAGTTTTTCTATTTTTACAAGAGTCTGTAAAATGGTGTCTCTCCCTTCAGGATCATAAAATTCAGACTTAGTGTAAGCTTTCAAAGGAATATTTTACAATGTTATCACCTGGCATTTGGCAGGAAACCCTATGTGTTAAGACAGAACAGGAAACTTTTAATTCAGTTTTTTTTCACTGGCCAGTTTTATGACAGCCTGCTGCTTCAGTCACACTGTCACCTCTGGGGTCAAAGGTCACCCTTACTTGCGGACTGGAGTGTCCTAGGCAGACAATCGCATACACATTTATTTATAATACAAATATGATACATGTAATAATAAGCAGGGGGCAGAGCA
Organism: Neoceratodus forsteri; assembly: GCA_016271365.2. Taxonomy (NCBI): domain Eukaryota; kingdom Metazoa; phylum Chordata; order Ceratodontiformes; family Ceratodontidae; genus Neoceratodus; species Neoceratodus forsteri. Next base: position 315,572,215 of record CM057457.1, read on the forward strand.
TCACACTAGTTACTGATAAAAGTTATCTAACCTGTATACTGTAAAACTGATTTATTTGTTGCTCTAATTGCACTGTATCTTTCCTCTGCCAAATGTCTGAAATGTGTACTTATGATCCGATATCTCTATGCTTAATTAATCTCTTTTATATATAAATATTTTTGTAATTGTTGTAATGACAAGTTGTTGATCAATAATATTATTTTTCTCGATACAAGTCTCTCAGGAGATCTTGCCACAATCGTAGGTGGAGTGGCTGTCAACCAATGTTTCATGATCGCATTAGCTTTTCAAAGTGTTAGGATACAAGCTCCCAATAATTTTTAAGTGATTTTATCTCTAAATCCCCTTGGAAAGTCTAGAAAAGGTTATATATTAGGATTTAAAAAAAGAGAAAGGTTACAGAGTTCTGCTACCTCTTCCTGTGTCTGTGCCCAGTACCCCTATAGTAAGAAACATTGCCAAAAAAGTGAGCATGAGCTGCTCTTGAGTTTCTACAACCTCTCTAAGAGTGTGCTTCATGGGGAGGTACATATTTAACCTGTCGGGTAGGGTGCAGAAGTAACTTGTTTTTTTACTTATCTTGTTTTTTTTTTTATTTATGTCTATTGATTATGTGAAGAAATCATATTCTATATGCATTCGCAAGGTTTTAAGGCACAACAATCATAAAATAGAAAGTCTATACTTATGACAGTATCTTTGATCTCCCTCTGTTACTGAGAAAGTGGTATTGTATTACATTGTTTTATGTAAACAGTAATCTGTGAGCAAAAATGTCAAATATCCGTTTGCGTCATGAGTGACAATAGACTTGAGTCTGATGAGAAGATCTGCCAATAAGTCCCTGAGTAAAGCACTCATGATGTGGTCTTTTTAGACATTTCAGAAGTCCATGCTGTTGATGATATGGCCCGATAAATTTAATAAACATTCTCCACAGTGCACCTTCTGCTCAAACTTCAATAGCTTTGCAAAACCTGATAAAAATTCAGTCTATTGACTGTTAAACTGACCAACTTGTTAAGAAACACATAACAGACCTGTATAATAGTTTCCTTTTTAAAAAACAGTGTAGCCTAATAAGTCAGTAAAAGTATTCCTGTAGTCCATGTCATAAAATTCCCTAGGTAATCTTTTAAAAAATGAAGTGCAGTGTGCTAGAAACAGAAGAACAGGAAACAGATAGCAATGTCATGTAGTGGCTTACTTTCTGGTGGGCTGCGGCAATGGGAGTGCCATGCAGGGACTAGTAGTGGCTGCATATAGCACTTAACAGAACAACCACGAGGTCATAGCCATCTTTGGGTTGCCAGTCTCCACCCAGTGCCCCGAAATTATAGTCAGTAAATAAGAAAACTGCTCCCCAGGAACAAAGCACTTTCTGGTCCCAGTATCATAAAAGTAAGGGGTTTATAATAATGAAGAAGATGAATCAGCATTTATATAGCGCTTTTCATACACAGAGTATCCCAAAGTGCTTTACAAGCAATGCTAGACTGGTTCTGAAGTGTCTGAATGTGTAGTGGTGGCCATCTCGCACATCAACACCCACACACAGCCTGGACAATTACATGAACCAGTTTTATGGGAAGGGGAATGTTAATCAGGACACTAGGAATGTCCCCTACTCTTTGCAAGGAATGCCCTGAATTCCTTTATTTCCACCTAGACACCCACCAGGACAGTACCAGGATAAGGACCTCGGTTTAACATCTCATCTGAAGGACGGCATCCCAGAGTAGTACAGCACCCCCCAATACTGCACGCAGGTGCCAGCATTTTAGGTACAAGTCCAATCCTGGTGTGGGACAAGAACCCACGATCTTCCGGTCCAGAGGTGGATGTGCTACCGACTGAGCCACTATTTGCCTTAAGTTGGCCTTCCCTTATACAGTAGTAATGAATAAAGTACAATTTCAGCATTAGATGTCACCGGGTGAATGCACCGGTACTAATGCAAGTTATAAAAGGTTTTTAAATTGGCACAGGGTCATAATGTTGCAAGAAGTTATGCTGCATGGAAAAATCGCACTTCTTCCATGTGGCATGTCTTTTTTTTGTGGGTGGCTCTGCCCCTACCCCCCCGTTACAGGTGGCTTTGCCCCCTGAACCCCCCAATTAAGGATTCTTAACCCGAGGGGGGGAGTTCAACACCGCACTGTACAAAAGTTGAAAAAAAAAAAGTTTCTGGCACCAGGTATCAAACCCGGTCCCAAAAGCAGCACCTGTTTTTTTTTGCTGCAATGGCTCAGTCCATTGAGCCACGGCAGCTGCTCAGTGGAACTCCATCCCAGCAGAGGTCTTATCCTCTGCCTGGGATAGTGCGAATGGTGCAATACCGCATACAGCAGTACTGGCGGTATTGGACAATTCGCTTTCTAGTACGGCGCTGTTCCAGGTTTGCTATAATGTCGTACTCTATCAAGCATAGGACATTATGACCTGGTAGGTTTAAATTGTATTGCATTGGTTCCCTTGCCATCAGAGTCATTATGAGTGTTTCTACTAGCAAATTCAGTCCTTATTTTCTGTAGCCTTTTCCCTACCTCAGCTGGATCATTGAAGAAATCAATCTTACCAGCACAGGCAAACTTAGTTTGGTGGCAAAAAGTAAGAGATGGCTAATCCCTAGTTGTTTTAATTAAGAGTGCACTGCATTGAAGGATTTTCTTCTTTGTCAAGTGCCAGATGACAGGTTCGGGGAGAAAAATATGCATGTACTGTTTGTAAGCTGCAATTATCCCCTCCCCTTCATGGCCTGGAGGAGCTGCGCTTTCACCATTGGTCCCATGGTAGCAACAAAGATGGCCTGAAGTATCCCCTCCTGAGCAGTCTGTCTTCTGGGATTTATTCTATATGCCCATAATAAGGACCGTTCTTGCACAAACTCTAGTATAGTTTGAAAGGCGGTGGCAACAAAGGCCAAGATGTCCTGATCCGCCTGCTCATCCGGTACTCTCAACAGTCTTACATGACAAGGTGGGCTCCATTTTTGAGATGTTCAAAATGGAGGGGCAAAAGTTTTCTCTCTTAAACTAGTCCTGCAATGATTGCAACTACTATCTCTGCCCTGGATTTTGACTGCTGGGAATCAGAGGAAACCATATCCAGTTGCACTTCAACTGTTGCCACCCTTATATTAAAATTGTTCACTTTTTGTCTAGTTCTTTCACAAAGACTGCTGTGTTCTATGGCTCTCTTTCTGTGTCATGTGCCCGTCCCTTCTTTTGCCACTGGTGCTGTGCTTGGCTGGGGTTTTCCCATTGTATAAAATCCAAAATTAAATCACAGAATACAAAAATGGTTGTTCTAGACACTACAGAGGTGGTGGAAATCATAGAGCTGGTTATTTCCATCCAGCTCTTAAGAATTAAGCTGAGTTGTTCCAGCGCTCCTTGGATGAGCGTCTGACTCTGTCAGCTGCTGCCCCCCCTGCATAGCCCCCCCAAGAATTTTGTAAAGCACTTCTATGAGAACTCCTTCCAGATATGTGAAGAAGTAGGGTACTGAGTGTTAATCAAGTAGCAGTTTCATTGTAATTTAATCAGTGGAATGATGGAGTAGAGCAAATAAAGCCTGAAGTGAGAAATTTATGAGTCCAGTGGGGTCCCTTCCAGTAACTGCAAAAATAATTAACCAGCAGGGGTATGGGGGTATCCAGGGGACACTCCCTCCTACAGTGTTGAACATGTCCCTTGAGCTGTGTAATTCTAAAAGCACCCATGGGACATAAACCATCTTTATTTCACAGGTCCCCAAAATCCAAAAATTCTTCACCACTCAGAATATGACTATGAGGTACGAACCTAGTCTCTGCCACATTTTTCATTAGCTTTCTTGTACCACTTTCCTAAACTCTGGCCCTCCCCTCCCTCATCAGTTCACTCTGCCTCTTCTGCTTGTTCCTTAAAGTAAGTAACTTCATAATTATTTTTCACCCTCCAGCAACTGTTCATGACGCTTTTTCTTCCCCCCCCCACACTAGTTTTGCCCTGGCAATCTGCTTCCTTCATTACCTGTTCATTGATATGCTGGATTACTTCTATTCAACTAAAGATTTGTCTTTTATTTTGTTTATGCTCCTTGATATGTATTGTATTTACTGTATATGATTTTCCACATCCCCAGGATGCATCTGGAAATGAGCTGTTAGCAGCTAAGTATGTCGCCTCTGGTGAAACGTTTGAAATAAATAAATAATTATTTTTGTAAGTATAGTCCAGTTTTGTTGGTAGGGAGTTAGAACTTGTAGCAAAAGGTTGTAGATGAAACAGTGTGCCCTCAGTTTAGGCTGCGCTGCTGCATTTAATACATTTTTAGTGTAAGCTTGGTGTAGGGATTTTCTATGTCAGGTCTATTAATACAATTCAGTGGTTGGAGAAGTGTCTGAGTCATGGGGAATAGATCTCCCTCTCTGAGTTTGATATGTTTTCCAGTGTGTGTGTTAGGGGGCACTAGACCATGGCACGGAGTTGGGCTGCTCTGTGGTATAATTCTAGATAAGGAAGGGCTAAGCCACCTTTGCACTTGGGTAGTTCCAAGGTAGTATGTCTGGTTCAGGGTGTAATCCCAGATCATAGAAATTGAAAAATCATCTTGTACCATTTTCAAAATTGAGTTTTTGTGGGAGAAACTGGAAGTGTCCATACAACAAACAGAAGGTGGAGTAAAATATTCATATGCACACAGTCCACTCTTTATGTCAAAGTAAGTGGGATGGACTGCCATAAGGTTATATCCATGTGAACATTTTGTGTTAAAGGATCATAATTTAAGTGCAATAACTTGGTAGAATCCACAGGTATGTGAACTCCCAGATACTTCCGATCTGAATGGCCTCAATGAAATTTAAACATTTGTTGTATATCAGGTGCAGGCTGGTATAGAATTTGCAAAACTTCATTTTTTGTTGTCTTTAATTTATATTCAGCACAATATCCAAATCGGTCGAGATGGTTTCATAATGGGGTAAAATCAGCAGATGTCATATAAATTAACAAATCATCTGTGTGAAGTGCCAGTTTCTGCACTCTTCCATCTACACTTAGCCCTTTAATGTCTGCATGTTGCCTTATGACTGGGGCCAAAGACTCTGAATAAGGAGCAAATAATAAGGGTAATAAGCTGGCCCACCAGTGCGGTGGTAGCACTACCACTCATGATGCCATCGACCTGGGCTCGGGAACAAGCTCGGGGAGGCAGAGGGCTGGCAGGTGGAGAGGTTGAGTATCCCGGGGACTGCTTGCCTTCTCTGGGGAGGGAGGGGGTTGAGGTTTGGTGCTTGGCTGGCCCCCAGCAGAGGCCTGGGGTACAGCAAGGGCCCAGCTATGCTACATGGGGAAGGGCATGATGGACATCAACAATGATGCCTTGACGTCGGGCACACGGTACGCCCACACAGAAAAGTGGAAAAATGCCTCTCCAGGCACTGGGTAGATGGAGAGCCTGGTGCAGACCCCAAAGCTTCCACCTGCCTGTCCCAATTGCTGGACCTGATGAAGACAAGAAGTTCAGGGTGTACAGGCCCCACCTTGTCCCCACCTGGGGGGCAGAACCACAGCCACATGGGGTACTGGCAGGGCTCCACATAGGTGCAGGAAGCAGGGGCAGACACCATAGGCATCTCCCGAAGGTGCTGGGCTTGGAAAGCAGGGAGGGGAGAAAAAATGCAAGTAAAAAAAAGGGAATAAAGGGCAGCCCTGGTGTATTCCCCTTTGGAGTGAAAAAGTTTGGGAGTGCAGCAGGTACAGTATGGGATGCAAGGCCTTAATAAAGTGTTGAGGAAACAGCATCTTTCACAGAGTTAAAACCAAAAAGTCTTGTCAGCATCTAACCTGAAGAGCAGAAAAGGTACACTGGAACAGGTGCCATAGTTCAGGACATGTAATATACATGTTATATTGCCCTGCATCTGCCTTGATCTGATAGATCTGGGTTGCTATTATTTATTTATTTGCTTTTGTTAACTGAGAAAGGAGGACTAGACAATTCTGCCCATTTTCAGCCTCGTTCCGGGGAGGGGGACAAAGATGAATGCCAATTGACACTGAACCAGATTAAGCTGTTGGTGGTACTTTTAGTGAATGGGTGAAATTTGGCCAGGACACCAGGGAAATTCCCATACTCTTTTTCGAGAAATGCCATGGGATCTTTAATGTCCACCTGAACAACCACCAAAACAAGTAGATGGGACCTCGGTTTAATGTCTCCTTCAAAACCGGATGTATAAGGACTGGAAACAGTTTTTTTTTCATTTTTTTTTCTGTTTGATGAAATATCTCAGTGCATGGGTGCTTCAATCTTCGAGAGATTTTACCCAGTCCTGAGGCTTTTTCTAGGTGTAGTAACAACCCAGTACTCCACCCCGGCCAGGCTTCTCATGAGTATCCTTAACATCATTATTTCATCTGTGCCCAATCTTTCACCAAATTATTATTCCAAATTCTGTAAAAATTCAGTCCAGATTAATACATATTTATCAATATTTTCTTCCAAAGTATATATGGAACAATCTATCTTGGAATGATCCAACATTTTTTCTATTCATTCCTGGAAGAGGGGTACTTCTACTTCCTTCCAGTGTTGTAGGAGGATGTTTTTTGCCACCTAGACCCCCGTGTTCAGTAATGCAAGTTGCTCATCCTGCAAATCTGGATAAGAAGCTGTAAATCCAGATATAACAATACCTGGATCAAATGGCGCGTCAAGTCCCAAAACTTTTCCCAGATTAATCCATATATCTCCCCAGTACTTGTCTAACTTTTCGCAAGTTACTAACATATGTGCAAGTGTCCCTTTTGCTTTTTCACATCTCTGACAGGACTCCGAGATAGTAGCATCACATTTATGTAGTCTGGAAGGAGTTAAATATGTTTATGAATGATATTAAAGTATATTTGTAGTAACTTATTATTTTTTTACCTGGATAGAATCCAGATTAATATATTTGCTCCATTGTTCCTCAATCACTGGAGTCTCTAGATCTCTATTCCAAGCTTATCTTACATTTTCCAACAATGAGGGGGATTGTTCTGTGAGAAACTTATAAACCTTTGAAATTAAATGTTTATTAATAAAATCTAAACTTTCAAACAATATATTTAAAGGTATCTCTTGTATTTCAAATGAGTTTTTATTTTTTTAAATAGAATTTTTAACTTGAAGATATTGCCATCTCTGCTCAGAAAGTTATCCCATATTTTGTTTTAAACCATTCAAATGTCAATTATACATCTCCTTCATAAAAATTATTTATAGAACACATTTGGTTTTGATAATACCATTCCTCAAACACCTTATCTACTAATGGGGTGGGGCTTCTGTTCTTAAAAATAGGGGCCCACCCAGAAAATAGATTTTTCCCCACATGTTTCTTTACTATCTGGTTCCAGGCTTGAAAAGTGGAGTTAGTTATATCAAGGGGATTTATAAAGACTATTCCCTGTCTGTTATTATTTAAACCTAATGCATTTATAAGATGCAATCCTACTACTTCCTCTTCTATTTCTAAGCCTGCCCCTTTTTCCCCCCTGTTCTGGGTGGAACCAATAATATATGATTTCCATTTGTGCAGTCAGATAATAATTTAGAAAGTTAGGGCAGCCCAATCCCCCATTTTCCTTATTAACCTGAAGTTTTTCCAGTGATATTCTAGCTCTCCCTCCCTGCCATAAAAAGCTCCTAATTATTCCATCCAGTTTCTGAAAAAAATGTTTTACCTAAAACAATTGGAATAGATTCAAAAAGGAACAAGAGGTGTGGCAGGATATTCATTTTACAAATATTTATTCTGCTGATCAGGGCTAATGACAGATATTGCCATTTATCTAGATCTCTTTTTAGTCTATCCATCAATGGGTCATAATTCAATTGTCTCACTCTGTTCATATTGGTTGCCAAAATAATTCCTAGATATTTAGTTTTTTCCCGTGTTATGTTTTTTAACACAGGATTTGTTATTTTATTTTCTTCTCCAAGATATAAAACATTTCACTTTTCGGCCAGTTAACTTTATAACCTGAGATTTTACTAAAATTGTCTAGCATTTCTTCTATTATGGGATAGGAATAATTTTAATTTTTCACCATTAATAAGATATCATCTGCATAAAGTAATATAGGTGATTTTGCCGTAGCTCTCCTATCGAGAGTCACGCCTATCTGATCCCTTAACTCCCTAATCTTAATAACCAATGGCTCCAAAAAAATGGCAAATAGCAGGGGGGAAGTGGGCAACCCTGCCTTGTTCCCCTTAGTAATTTAATAGGACCAGAAAGAAGGCCATTAGTTCTAACTCTAGCCTGGGGGGATTTATACACCATGTTGAACCATTCTACAATTTGCCCCCTAAACCCACAGACCCTTATCATCTCAAATAGGAAGGGCCACTGCACCCTATCAAAGGCTTTTCAGCATCAAGAGATATGAGTGCAGTGTCCGTTCCAACCTTAGCCTGTATAATAGCAAATGCCCTTCGAGTGTTATGTTGTAATCTCCTGTCCTTAATGAATCCAGCCTGATCGTAATGAATTAAATCTGGAATTACCCTTGAAAGCCAATTTGTCAAGATTTTCATAAAGATCTTATAGTCGGTGTTTAACAAAGATAAAAGTCTGTATGACCCACAGTACTCAGGATCTTTATCCTTTTTTAAAATAAGAGTAATGATAGCATCATTGAGGGACTTCTGCTTCTCTCAGAAATGAATTATATAATTCCATTAATATGGGGAGAAAAACCTCCAACATATTCTTATATAATTCGAATGTTAATCCATCTGGACCAGGGCTTTTTCCATTTGGTTGTTCTTTCATAACCTTTTCAATCTTCCCCTGAGTTCTAGCATTATTTAGCAACTGCAGATCTCATCCAGAAATGTTTAATAAAGGTGTTTTTTTGTATATATTCTCTAATAAGAGAGGCCTCTACATTCTCTTCCGGAGTGTATAGTTTTTCATAATATGACTCAAGTACTTTATTGATCTCACTGTCTTCAATTACCACTGAGCCATCTTCCATTCTTATTCTGGAGATCCTATTACTATTTTCTTCACATTTTAACTGATAGGCCAGGATCTTACCAGGGCCGTCCCCATAATAATACTATTTGGCTCTGCTCTTATATAATTCCCTGTCCACTTTTTCCCACATTTGGTTTTCCACTCTGCTGTTTGCCAAAAGGAACTCTTTTTCTGACTGTTCTGTCCCTACTTGAATGTATTTTTCCTCTGCCCTCATCAATTCCTTCTCTAAATTCTCTAAATGCTTATTGTATTTACTATTTCTAATCCCTTGTTGAGTCATACTCCACCCCCGATACAAGCTTTGAGAGCATCCCAAAGAATATTAATTTTGATGCCCTCATTAGCATTAAAGACCCAAAGGGACTGGAAGCAGTTAATGTAAATGTTTAGCTAGAATAATGGTAACAATCTTGTAATCTGTGTTAAGGACTGATGTTGGTCAATAGGAAGAACACAAGGTTTTTACACTTATTCGGTTTCAGAATGACTTATATAATCACTTATGGCCCGGTGGGCAGTACCAGTATTCCCTCTGCAGCCTGCTGGCAAACCTCCAGTAGGGGATGAGTTAAATCTTCTTTAATAAAAATGATAAAATATACTAGTTTACCCATCTGGGCCTGGGCGCTAATACCATTTTTACAGCTGCATGCGTGGTGCTTTGCAGACGTTATACCATCATACTGTCTTTAGAAGAGCACTGTGGAAGCATGTGACCAGACCGGTGCTCTGACAAATGCCCACTGGTGCTGTTTATGTGGCCCTTCCCCTCCACAGGCCACAAAGACACATCTCATTTACAGGGCACTACTTTTTCTTCTGTAGCTGCGGAAGTGACGGTCACCATGCCCAACATGGCAGTGTGGACTCAAACTGTACATAAGCGAGTATTATGCATGTGCAGTTCTGTCACCACTGCCATCTTGGGAATGGCAGACTCAGGTGCAGCAAGAGTGCCGAGTATTTTTAAATTTTTTTTACTTGCTCTTGCCACATTCATGCCGCACTGAGCAGCAGTATCGACTCTGATCAGAGTTTGTTTTAAGTAGTTATAATATCCACCAGTTCATTTATTACCACTGGTAAGGTAAGGCAAGGCAAGGCAAGGCAAGGCAATTTTATTTATAGGGTGCTCATTCCCGGAGCCTCTGAATGCCTTAACAAAACTCAATATAATAAAAGGACACATTTAAAATACAATAAAATTCCCAGAAATACACAATATAATAATAAATCAGTAACTTTAAAAAGCTCTTGTTAGCTAAAAAGCAGTCTGGACATAACAGATGGAATTCAGCAATGTTCAAAAGCCAGACTGAAAAGGTGGACCTTCAGCCTATGCTTGAACACCTCAATTGAGGGGTCCTCCTGGACAGCAGTTAGAAGCGAGTTCCACAGGTTCGGCCCAGATACACTAAAAGCATAGTCTCCTGAGGTCCTGAGCCGAACCCTGGGAACTTCCAGTGCTGTTGATTTCTCAGCATCAAGGCCCAGACAGGGCTAGTGCTATAGTAAAGATGTACAGGTGCCACTCTAGGGACTTGCTAACCCCTTGAACATTTACCAAGACAACAGAGTGGGGCACACTAAAGGAGAAACTTAAACACTATTTATGTGCAAATAATGCTTAATTTATTGCCAAACTGATTAAACTTAATTGTGCAGACCTAGGACTACACAAATGACCTACTCTAAGGTCCCAAGCTATCAGCCTCGACAGTGTAGGGAGGGTTACTCAGGCCAAGTACTCCTCCACAGCTGAAGTAGGGTTTGGGTATTCAGGGGTATGCAACTGCTCGTAAAAGGTTCAAAATGCTTCTGGAATTTTAGTCTGATGCATGAAAAGCTGAGAGATAATATAAGTCCTTAATTTGGGTAACTGCCTGCTTTTGCATACAATTGTAGAGGTGGAATGCTAAACTTTTGGTAGCTCTGGGGTCACCATCAAAATATTTTGTTTTAGTAGCGAAAGGTTAACTCTTTTTACCTGTTACAATATTTTGTATTTCTGTTTATTGTATTTAAAATTTTATGAATTTTAACATAGAACATACAAAAGTTTATGATACAGTTGAGGTAATAGAGAGGAATTATAGATACATACAGTACTTTACATTGGTATGCATTGATAAATGTTCTACTTTAGTTCTAGGACTGAAAAGCAATTTCTTTTTTTTTTTGAAATTACACTTTCTGCCTTGCTTTCCCCAGTCTGCCACCCCCGACCCATCAGGGGAGACAATTGACATCCCACTGCCTTCCGCCCTACCCGGATGAACCCTAGATCCCCATGAAGTCGTGGCTATACCCCCCCAGAGGGGACAAAATGGGAGTAGGGCACCCCACAACTTACATTTTGTCGGTCCCTGGGTCTCATCAGGTGGGTGGAGGCACATTGTGGGCACAGCACAGTTCCCCATCTTCCCGGTGGTGGTAGGCTTATTTTTCCATTTTCTCCCTCCCCATACAGTGTGCAGTTCCTCTGACATCATGGTACAAGGTGCTGACATCCACACTGTAACATGGCCAGCTATACCTCAAGGGGCTTGCAGTACTCCAAACCTCCGCTCGGAGTCAGGCAAGTGTGTGGGTATCAGCCTGTTCCCTCCCTGGAGAAGATGAGCTGTCACAGGATGCTCAAGCCTAACTTCCCCCTGCTGACCCACCAGCGCCCCGAGTCTGCTCCTGAACCCAGGTCGCCAGCTAAGCGCGAGGTGTGGTGTCCAGCACCTCAACCCTCAATGCCACCGGGCCGGCGAAAAGCAATTTCTACTGCTACTAGATTATCATAAAATGTGGATATTTATCTTGACTTAATTGTAAAGAAAGTCTGTAGATTTGTTTTCATTTATCTGTATTTAAATATCTTATATAATTTAAGTATACATGAGAGTTTGATTTTACTCTGAGATATTATTAAGAAAACTAACATTGCTTCTCTGTAACTTGACAGACATTATACAAACATTTTTTCTCTCTCTACTTTTTACCTCCTAGTCTCCCAAGCAGCCCTCATCTGATCAATCACCCTCAGCCACTATCACCCTGCTCATCCGGTACTTACTTTTGCCATTGCCCTCTGCCACTGGACTGTGGCTGTGCCCGGCCACTGGTACAGAGCCTGTGGGGGTGGGTTGATCTTAATTCTGCCGCCTTGGTGGTTTTCCACCAATGTTTTCCCACTTCCCTTCTGATTCTGAGGCATGACAGGTCAGTGCCAGTTAGTGGAGGCATATGCATGCTGCAGAGTCCTGCAGCATCCTCCCTTCATTGGTATCCCCAGCCCATCCTGCCCTCAGGCCTCCACCTGGGAGAAGCCATTTTGTGGATCTGTCAGGCCATCTTGCCCAGGAGAGGAGAGGAGAGCAGTCCTCCAGATGCTAGATCCTTTCTCTCCCCATCTGACCCCTTGCAACCCACTTGTACATCGACCACGGGTGGCTGGCATGGCAGGAGGTAAAGTTTCATTGCCTTAGCCCTTCATGACACTGGGCCAGCTATAGAAACTTTTTAAATTGGGGTTTGTAAAGTCTAGTAACCATAGCGATATAGTATGAAGACTAGAAAGAGAAGGATAAAGAAGAGGAGTGGGAGGAGTCTTGTATTTCTGATTTCAGTTTCAGTAGGAGAGGCAAGACAGTAAAGTCATCTGCAAGACCTGTCACTCCTCTAAATTTGGAAAATTGGCCCAGCAGGATCTGTTCCTCATAAATCTAATCCTGTTTTACTGTGGAAATAGAGATCCCAGTATCCCTCATTCCCTAGGTTACCATCTAATTTACCAACACAGTGTGAATATGTGCTGTGGAATTCATGGGAACTGCACTCTGAGTGCAGGACACTAGCTGCAGGGAGATTCCAGAGCTGCTTTCTCCAGCTGCACTTATCCCTTTTGCTGTATACTTTGGTGGAATGACAGGTATCCTAGTTTTTGGCAGATATACTACCTGTGTTCCATTGACTCCCTTACTTTTGAAACCATATGTCTTCTCTTTATGTTTGGGCACAGGCTGGCTTCACTTAGGTAACACTGGTTTTCTTAAAACCATTTGGTGTTCCTTCCTCATTGTTTTTGCACTGAGGCTGAGCAGATGGTCAACTGGATATGAACAGATCAGCCCTCTCGACTGCCTCCTCCATGGAGCTTGGAGTCCTGTCCAGCAACCGTATTCTGAACTTCTCTGGCGTAGTCTTTAAGAACTGTTCCATGAGAAACAAATCTTTTATCTGCTTCATAAAGCTAGTTTTTGCACCTTCTAACTGTTCTTCTAACGTATTGCCTAATTGTATACACATTTCAAAATTGCCATCTACCAAGTCAATTCAAAACCTTTTTTTTCAGTATGCTTTCTTCTCCTTATCCAGTTTGCCCTGGTCAGTTCAGCCCCAACACTCATCTTCTCTGGGACTTAACATTATCTGTCTTATGAACATAATGAAATTTGCCAGCAGATAAAGGCCTACTGGTCTATCAAGTCTTCTTGAATGTGCAGCTAGCACCCCTTATTCTGCTGTTGCCCCTTTCTCTCCCACCCACCCACCCTTCCCCTTGCTCTGTCCCAGTCCCTTATGAAGCAGTCCACTGTTCTGCTTGATACCACTTCTGCCAGTAATGCATTCCATCCAGCCACCACTCTCTCCATAAAAAGTGCCTTCTCATCTTCTTCCTGAACCTTCCTCCCTCCAGTCTCATATCATGACCCTGGGTGTCCCTCCACTCCCTTGCTTTGAACAGCCCCTCTGTGCCTGTCTTGTTTATTCCTTTCATGTACATGAAGGTTTCAATCATATCCCCCCTGCCCCTCCTCTCCTCCAGCGAGTACAAGTTCAACTCTCTCATTCTCCTCTCGTATGGTAAGTCCTCCAGCCCCTTGATCATCTTGGTCACCCTGTGCTGTACCCCCTCCAGTAACTTAATGTCCCTCTTCAGATATGGGTGCCAGTACTACATGCAGTACTCCAGGTGTGGTCTAACTAATGATCTATACAGTGGCAGAATCACCTTCCCCCTCCTCGAGGATATACCTCTTGCAATGCAACCCAGCATTTTGTTGGCCTTTGTAGCTGCCTTCCAACATTGTGCCATTGTTCATTGACCCTGTAATGAGCACCCCCAGATCCTTCTCCTCATCCTCTGTCATGGGTAGCTACACTCTCCCCAGCTGGTAACTCCTCCTTGGGATTTTCATCCCAAAGTGTAACACCTTGCACTTTTTGGCATTGAACCCAGTTGCCAGGTGTCCAACCAGGTTTCAAGCTTTTCCAGAGCATCCTGCAACCCCTGCCATCACCCTAGGTTATCCACGACCACTCCCATCTTGGTGTCATCAGCAAATAGACTGGTCTTGCTCTTGATGCCCAATGATATGTCTGCAATGAATATCTCAGACAACACTGGTCCCAACACCAAGCCCTGTGGAACACCACTCATCACTTCCCTTGGGGATGAGAGCTCCCCACCCACCACCACCACCCTCTGTTGCCTTCCCTAAAGCCGGTTTCCTACCCATCTCACTAGCTTTGCACCCATCCCTGTGCCTTCTAACTTACTTCACAGCCTCCCATGCAGCACCGAGTTAAATGGCTTACTGAATTCCAGGTATAGGACATCCACTGCATGGCTCCTATCCAATTGCCAAGTTACCCAATCATAGAACTCCACCATCTTACACTCCTGGCTTACCCCTCCCAGGGGTGGGGTCCCCTTCTCCTGACAAAGACTTGGTAGGCACTCAAGGAACCATGCCCCCTCAGTGGTGTGGGCCTCCATTGAGGGACAGACATCCTCTTGCTTGGCTGACATTCTTTTTCCACTATATACTCCCTTTGGACATCTGGAAGGGCTCTCCAGCTTGCCTGCATGTGCACGTTGGAGCTAATCAATGTCTGTCCTCTGATTCGTGGCTGTACTTGTGCTGTCACCTTTGGCCACTCAGTGGGCAGTAGCACATTGGAGACCAGCTGTCCCCCTTCACTCAGGTGTCAAGCATCTCCTGGGATGCTCAACTCACTTCCTTCAGCAGCCCTCTGATGATCCAGGCTCGCTCCTGAACCTGACTTGCTGGTATCAGTAGCAGTAGCCCAACCTCTGTGCCAGTGGACTGGCCCAATAAAAACATTTTAACAAGGAACTAGTCACTAGAACAACCTCCAGACATACCAGTGTTCATCTGCACTCCATTCAGGTCCCAAGAAATAATGGGTGCTACGTAGCAGGGATTTCAAACATGAAGATACATTGTACCTCACACTATGTGCTCAGCAAAATAGTCTATATGCACTCTCAGTCACAAAAAAAGGCAGGAGACTAATTTAAAATTTTCTTACCACGCTTTTATTTTACTTTATTCACTACCAAAACAGTGCAGGACAGTACATAACCATGATGCTGCTAGAACCAAAAACAAACTAAACTAAACATTTAATGTCAATGTTTGTTAAAAATTAAACCCAACAAGTGACTACTAAAAGCATAATTATTTCTTATTATTTGACAGTGATATAATGAACCAGAATTAAACATGTTTTTGCCGTCACCATTTTTAGTGACCGACTGCCGAACGTAATGCATTTTTAATATGTAACGTACACACAAACAGATAATCAAATTGTACTTTTATATCCATACCATATTTTATTTAAACAGTTTCATACTTGGTTATCCATCACATATATGGTTGTTACATTCTTACCAGAGTCAGTAACCTATATCTTCTTTGGGGTAACTTATTATCATCCTCATTCTCGTATACACAGATCCCCCACGTTACCTCCATGATTACCTTCTAATAAAATTACTAATTCATCTAATGTGGCTCTGTTTGTTGAATACTTTTTGCCAGATAGCCCAATGAAGGTGCTTGTTTGTGAATATGATACTTAACATATAGTAATGCTTTTTAAATTTCACAGTATCTGTTTTTATAGCATAAAATTGCCAAAAGATGTGGTGGTTTTAGAAAAATAGATTAGTTACCATCCGCTCCTAAGTGGAAAACCAAACTTCTTCCCTGACCTCAAATGTTTGGTTTTCTGGTTTTCTATGGCTAGTGCAAAAAAAGCCTAAAAAAGTACAGCGATAGAAAATTCCCCCTGAAGTACCAGCACTTTGGTGGCTCTTGACTCTCACTTACAGGACTTTATGCACCCTCTCTAACCTCTGGCATAAGGAAACTCCTTATATCCATGTTCTATAATGATATTCCTTTGTATGGGTGCTTTTCGCATGGGTTTGCCATGCTAGGTCTAATTTTTACTTTGTTTGGAAAACCTGTTGACAGCTAGTCAGCAGCTATTTATTAACCACCAGCTTTACTTGTGAGTTCTATGAACAGTACATACAGTAATTCGATAGCTATTTGTATATAACATCGCTGTCTTGGATCTTTTGAATTTGTCGATATGTGCCCCCAGCTATTTCTGTGTTATGAGTCAAATCACAGGAGTATGATAATAAGTTACCCCAGTATGGGGGTGGAAGGGGATAGCATTAATGACATACCCCATTAAATGCCAGTTAGGTTCAAAGATGATATGGGTTACAGATTCTGGTAAGAATGTAACAATCATGTATGTGATGGAAAATCAAGCATGAAAGCTGTTTAGATAAAATATGGTATGGATATAAAGGTATCTATGATGATCTTTTTTGTGTGCATCACATATGAAAAATGCATTATGTTCAGCAGTCACTACAAAGGGTGATGGTGAAATCATGTTTAATTCTGGTTCAGGATATCACTGTCAAAATAACAAGAAACAATTATGCTTTTAACAGTTACTTGTTGGGTTTCATCGTTAACAAACATTGGCACACAATTTTTTGTTTAGTTTATATTTGGTTCTAATGGTTGAAGTTACAGGTCTGGTATAATAACAGGTTTGCATTGCAATCAAGCATCCCCATGTCCAGTAATGGAATGCTGTGAGTAAGGTGTCACATTGTGGTGCTGAAACGTCGGCACACACACATGACATGTACGCATGCAGGGTCACGCCCCTCTTTACTCTCTTGACAACAGGTTGGTGCCAAAAATAAAATGTTGGCACAGAATTTAACAGAATACCTGAAATACTTGTCCCGCTGTCAAAACACCTTTTGGGTATAATTTCATGGATATACTTTAGGCAATTGAGCCAAGAAGATTCTTTTCTGGTTGCCTGTTTGGATGTTTGTGAAAATGAAGGAATGGTATTGTGGTTATGTGCTAACCTGCACTGCTGCTGTTATTTAAGTCATGTGACTTGAAGAAAGTAAAAGGAAGGTGTGGTAAGAAAATCTAAAATAAGTCTCCTACCTTTTTTGTGACTGAGAGTGCATGAGAATATATTGCTGAGCCCATAGTGTGAGGTAAACATTATCTTCATTTTAAGATGGCATATTTCACTTTGCTATAGTCCATGCAGTCCTCATAGTCCATCCTGGCCAGGGCTTCTAATGCTCTGCCTGTAAGGAGTGGTAAAAAGTAAGTTGCCTAAAAAGCCCTGGCCAGGGCAGTGCTGAAATTACGAAATGGGCAGACTACTGATTTCACAACTATGACTTAAGAGATAGTTCAACAGTTTGCTGACTTTTACAAGGCCCTCTATAGTTCAGAAAGAGGCCCCTCTCACAATCAAGAAGTCCTGACATACTGGTGAAAAATTCCTCTTCCTTCTCTTCAAGACACATATGTGGCCATACTCTGTGCACATATAACAATTCAGGAACTTAAGTAGCAAATAAGCCACCTAAAAAATTCCAAAGACCCAGGCACAGATGGCTATCCAGACGAATTCTATAAATCCTTCCAATCAGAAGTGCTCCCCATTTTGAGTAAGGTTGCTAACTCTGTTCTATAGGAGGGACATGCTATAACCCCATCTTGGAGAAAAGCCCAGATTACAGTCCTGCCAAAGCCAGGTAAAGACCCCCTGGAGTAGTGTTGCTCAGATAATGTTTTTGTGGAGCCTACCACTATCTGTTAGATAGTGCTGGTATCCTGACTTGGATCCTAGCAGATATCTTGCCAAAGACAGATGCATGATCAAGGGTTATATAGCGATGGATCCTAGTTAGGGTCCAGGTATCCTAGTTGGGATCCACAGATCCTAGGGCAGATAGTCAGGATCCAGGGCCAGATAGTGATGGATTCTGGTTAGGATCCAGGTATCCTAGTTAGGATCCATGCATCCTAGGGCAGATAGTTAGGATCCGGGACTAGATAGTGATGGATCCTGGTTAGGATCCAGGTGTCCTAGCTGGTAGGATCCATGGTCAGATAGCACTATTATCCTACCACAGCAACTATCTGGCCAAGTTGGAGGTATCTATTGGTATCCTGATTTTTAGGATGCTATCTGAGCAACACTAGTTTGGAATGCAATTCTTATCATCTCATTTCCCATTTAAATACAGATTTAACATTGTTTACAGGTATTTTAGCTACCAGATTACAAAAGGTATTTCAAGTTCTAGTTCATTATAACCAAACTGTGTTCATTAATGATAGGCTTTTCCAAGACAATGTTCTCTGGTTCCTTAGCATAATATCTACCCAAAAATCTCAGAAAAGTTTTCAAATACCTATTATAATCAATGCTGAAAAAGCTTATGACCATGTTGGCTGGTATTTTTAACAACAGATTCTCACCAGATTTAATTTGAGAGTGAAATTTGTTGGGGCAATTGCCACATTATACACAGGGCCGAAAGCGATGGTAAAGGTTAATGGCTGCTTGTCAGAAATGTTTACATCAGGGCGTGGGACATGTTAGGGGTGTCCCCTTTCACCCCTACTTTTTGCCTTAAGTTTGGAATCTTTGGCAATTCAAAATTTGGCAACATCTGCAAATTAAGGGTGCACAAAATTGCTCTTTATGTGGTTGATGCCCTACTTTTTTGGGGTGAGCCTATTCATTCACTTCCACACCTACTACAGGTCTTAGACCAGTTCAAACTATTGGCTGGCTGCAGAATTAATGTGACTAAATCTGATGCAATCATCCTTAATGGGTCCTCTCCCACAGATTTTAAGGAGCAGTTCCCTTTTGCATGGGCCCTGAGAAATGGCTTTCATTGCATAGGTATTCACATTTCAGCAGATTTAACAAAGCTGTTTTCAGATAATCATCAAAAAAAATTTTTTTGGGTTCTACTTTTCTCCCCCTTGCTCCTGGTTGACTGTACATCCTGACCATCCTCCCAGCCCACACCCCGATATCAGGCTGACTTCTCCCATTATACCCCATGGCTTTCCCTCTGTGGCAGGGTGATGAGAACCCCCCTAAACGCAACTCAACTCACCAGGACAGATTGAGACTGGGGGGAGCATCACTTAGGGTCGGTGCTACGGAGGATGGAAGCTCATGTTGCCCCCCCCAGGAGCCCTTTTCTTTGTTCTTGGTGGTATGTGGTCCCGGGAGGCAGAGTGTGCAAGGATGCCACTGATGGCACCATGCATGCTCCATTACATGCACCCCATCAGGCATCTGCCCTGCCTCTTTCCCCTGTTGGATGCAGTTTTGGTGTGCCAGCCCACAGTCATGCTAGGGGCCAGGCATGCACTGACATCTGATCACCCCCTCCCCTGCTGACCATCAGCAGGCTGCACGTGCTCCCAAACACAGGTCACTGGCGTAGTGTGAGGTGTAACATCCAGCACCTCAACTCTCAGTGCCACCAAGCTGGCTTTATCAAAACATTTTCAAGCCATCAAGCAGGATGTCACACGTTGGTGTCTCCTTCCTTTGACATTATATGGCATGATTAATTCTGTAAAAATGAATGTACGCCCTCATTTTTATGTTTGCTTGCATGCATGTGCAAGAAACATAGTGCTACCATGTGAGTTTTCATAGGTGTGCCACCCCCACTTCCAATGCCCTGCTCCATTTTGCAGGCATGGCCGCACTGCACCAATTAATGTCCGAGCTGTTTATGACAGCCATTCATATGCAGTGCCGTACAGTTCTGAGAAAAGCACAGCCACAATCAGCAGTGGTAATGTGTAGGCAATTTGCATGCTGCTGTCGGCAGTATGAAATTGTCTACATGTTGGCACTGCTTCGGAACTGTCATAGACAGTTCATTTCTATCAGATCCAGCCCCCACAAACACATAGGTGGCATGCTGGGAGACCATCCCAGCATGCTCATGTGCTCACCTCCACCCTGCACACTGTATGACCGACGGGGGTACCCAATCCCCCATCAGCTTCACCCCCCCAAAAGCTAGGTAGCATGCTGGGAGCCCACCCCAGCATGCTCATGCACTCCCCTCCAACCCACACACTGTATGAGTGACAGGGGTGCCCAATCCCCAGTCAGCTCCACTGCCCCCCACAGCAAACTTCCAGGTGCCACGCTGGGAGCCCACCCCAGCATGGCAAAAGTCTGTGGCCCACAGGGGTGCCCAATCCCCCATCAACTCCACTGCCCCCGAACAAAGTGCCATGCTGGGAGCCCACCTCAGCATGACAAAAGTCCCATGTTGTCTTTCTAAAAAAAAAAGGTCCCTCGTTGACACTCTTGCCCCCTCCCCAACCTGTGCCCACCCTCTGCATAACCCACTGCCCCACACACACCCTCACCCCATACTTACCTCCAGAGGCCGGTGTGACGATCTTCGGTGGACTGGGAACACGTTTGCACTCTTCAAAGCCGGCTGCGAACTGAAGAAATGCCGGTAAGCTGTATAATGACATAAATGGGGTTTTCTTCAACTTTGGTGTATATCTAGGCCATTTTTGGGAATTTTTTCACCAAATTTTCAACATGGGGATCTTGGGACCCCACCTCATGAATTCAGCCACTGTCATTTTGTTATTAGGTCCCGAAAGGTGATTTCGTGGTCACTGTGTGGAACCCCCTTTCAGGACCAAGTAACAAAATGACAGTGTCACAATTCATGAAGTAGGCCCCCAAAACCCTATGTTGAAAATTTGGTGAAAAAATTCCCCAAAATGACTGTTTTATGAGCTTGCATTGTGCATTTCCTTTGCACACTCATAACTTTGAGAATTTTTACTATTTTCACTCCAGATTGTGAACACTACCATTTTACCACACCTCCTTATGAACAGTACAGCTGTCAATTTTCACATCTTGCCCAAAATGTGTTTTCGTGCATGTAGCACACAATGTCGAGGTCAGTGTGCAAAACCAATGTTTGGAACAGATTAAGAAAATCATTGTGACACTGTTCATGAGCAGAGGTCTTAAAATGGCTATGTTGAAAATTTGGTGACAAAAGTCCATAAAATGACTGTTACGGGCATGCATTACGCAATTTCCACACACCCCCATAAGTTCACAAATTTGTAATATTTTTAGTCCAGATTTTCAACACTGGCATTTTCCCACACTTCCTTATGAACAGTACAGCTGTCATTTGTCACACCCTGGCCAAAATGTGTTTTCGCACTTCGCTGTCGGAAATCAGCATTTTGGACAGATTAAGAAAATCACAGTGACACTGTTCATGAGTGGAGGTCCCAAAATGCCTGTGTTGACAATCTGCTGTAAAAATTCCCCAAACTAATTAATTACGGGTGTGCATTGTGCAGTTTCTATGCACACTCGTGACGTCACAGTTTTTTGATATTTTCCCTCCATATTTTTAACATTCCCATTTTTTACACCTCCCCATGAACAGTACAGCTGTCATTTTTCACATCCTGTTCAAAATGTGTTTTCGAGCCTGTGGTGCCAAATGGCGTAGTCACTGTGCAAAATCAGCTTTCAGCTAACAAACTGATATTGCCACTGTTCATGAGGTGGGGGTCACAAAAAAAACATGTTGAAAATTTGGAGTGACAATACAAATGAATGCCCGGGGCATTAGGGTTTCTAACCATAACGCCCCACCCTATAGAGACTGACATTCATCAGGGGTGTGACTTGGGATTGCCGCCTGTAGTGCTCATGCCATTCCACCCCAACCCACACCCTGCAGCCAGTGATAGGCATGGAGGTGTGCCTTGGACTCTTCAGCCCCAAAGTTCACCCCATTCACCCCATTCTCCTATACTGTACCCATCTCACCATATTTCCTTGTGGAATGGGGTGAGCGTAAGGCCCAAAGACCCCAAGGCACACTGTGACACTTGTCAGTGTCTGCAGGGTAGGGTGTGGTGAAATGGAATGGGTGTTATGGCCGATGACCCAAAGGCACACCCAAGTGTCTGTCAGTCTCTACAGGGTGGTGGTGAGGTTGGCTTCAGTTCAATACTTCACTGCCATTCCTATTATTCATCTCTCTAACTCCTACACTACCAATGCCAATGCCAGCAAGCAAACATTCGGCATTGACAAATGCTTGTTTATTCTTGTTTCAGACCCTTCCCATAACAATTACCCACACTTACTGGAATGAATTACACACTGTTCTGCTAAAATTTATATGGCAGAGTAAGAGACCCAGGGTTTCTCATGCTATAGTATACCTTCCCCAGGATCATGGATATCTGAGACTTCCAGACTTTATGAAATATTATTTAGCAACCTAAGGACCATGGCTCTGTTCATGAATTAAACAGAGAGAAGAGGCAGGATTGTACGAAATTGAATTAGAACAGCTACATTCCTATCCACCAATGACCTTGCCTACTGGCAAACTTTCCAGTACAGATGCTCTGCAAAGTAATTAACCCAAGGACCAGGCATACTCTCTATGCTCTGCTTAAGTTAAAGAAACTGACAGGTCCTCCAATGAAATCGGTCCCATAACCTTTATCAGATATCTTGAAGATTTTATTCCTCCTAAGCTGGATAAGGGTTACAAGTATTGTACTTCCAGAGCTGCAATCAGAGCAGACACGAAGCTGCATGCTACTGAGCTGGGAGCTCAGGCAGCAGGAGCTGCTAAAGGCTATTTTTGCCTTTAGAAAAGGTATGCCACCATTTAGTAGACCTTGCCAGTTTATCTTGTGTAGAGTGTCTGATGGCAAGCCAGTATAGGTTTTCTTTTCTCTGTGTCCACTTAGGAGGAGAACTGTTGGTGGAGGCTGGATGAGTGGACATCAGGGAGCCCTTCAGAAAGGCTGCAGCCTGTATCAGCAACCTTGAGAAATGAAGAGCTAGAGAGCTAGAATGGTAATGAGAAGGAAAGGATGGATTGGAAGAATTGATTCCTGGAAGGAACAACAGAGACGGGGACCTGACTAACCTAATGCTGAAAGCAGAACCTAAGCAAAAGTGAAGCAAACTACAGCGAAAGAATCTGAATATGAAGATGATCTTGAATCTGAACTTGACTGTTAGAATGTCAGAACGCCATTGCTGGTCATGAGTACACAAGTGGCAGGCGACACTTTAGCCTACGTTTTTCTTCACACAACTTGCTTGGCGTGTAATTTTCTGCTGCTTTTCCAACTTCGGCATTACTTACTCACTATATTTCATGATTACTGCAAATGTTTTAGGTAATTATTGTAGCAGTAGATGAGCCGAAGTACTGTTCCGAAGTAAGCTGAATAAAGTTTCGGCAGCTCTGGCGTCCTGCGTAGATTGCATCCTACATATCGAATGAACTGAAATTGTTCTCAGATTATACTTGAAAAGTAATGAACTATCTTAAGAACTGATCTAGGCCAGTTTTGTTATTGAACTGCTACTGCTACTGTTATTGAGTTGTTGCTGTATGTTTTGATGGAATTTACTGGGTGCCATTTAATGTGACTGTGTTTTACTCACCTATCTTATTTTTCTTTTACCCTTCAATGTTGAAGTATTAGATTTTTTATTTAGTTAAACCTCAAATTCTTGTCTAGATGTGCAACACTGCTCAAACTACAGTGTTGAACAGATTGAACACCTTCTTTAATTTAGAGGGATTTAGAGGGATCTTCATAATTTATAATTGTATATAATTGTTTTTAAAATCAGTCACAGTATAACTGTATAACTGTATCATAGTTGATGCTAGCCTATGCTAGGATTTCCCTTTTATGAACACCCTTTTATCTACTCCCTGGAATATGTAGTACGAAGGTGTTTTAAAAGAAACATATTTCAGTGCACAATATAGTATGTATTTTAGTGTAAACAGGAGGTCACAAGTTTATTACTCTTTTTAAATTTCCTATGTTAAGTGTGTTAGGTTTGTTAGTGTGTTAGTTTTTAACTATTTAAATGGTTCTCAGTGCTATTTTTATTTATCCACTAGGCACTTGATTTGAAACTGCCATACCAAATCCGCATAGTAGAAGTTCTATATTTATTTTAACTATTCCATTCTATAGTGCAATATATAATCAACTAGAAATAAATGGGATTTAAGTAGCTAGTCTGCTGGTCAGTTTACTTAAAAAGCACATCTCTTGCTGGCTCACAGCTGGTTACAGGGAAAACTCCCCCCTCCACCATATTTCACATGCTGTCTTCTAGAGAATTTTCTCTTTACATTTTCATTTTTGAGGGTTAAACAAGGACACCATAGTTTCAATATCAATACAACTGGGACCTTCAATTTAGGATAAAAACAAACAAACAAAAAAGAATTAGTGTGTTTGTCAGAGTTGGGTGAAGTGAATTGTTATCTGTGCAGTTAGCAGTTAGCTAGGTGAAGAAGGAAACTATGAATTAGGGGGAGTGGCTTAGGCAAAAGGAAGCCAGGTATTTTGGATTTAAAAACTGCCATAGATAGCTTCTGGCAGAGAGCAGAAAGAGGAAGGAGGTGCTGTTAGAACTATACTACTCTACTGGGACTATATTGGCCTCTCTCCATCCCTTCCACCCCTCCCACCTATAGTTGGATCTACTTTTATAGGCACAAGATTTGGCTGACAGCAGGAACTTCCTGTTTGGAAGCAGGAAGGGAGTGATCACAGAGGCACAAAAAACTCATTATCCTAGAAGGAAAAGAGTAGCCTCCCCCCCCCCACCTGCTGGGGTCTGACTCTGAGCAAATAAGAAGGAGACTACTAAAGAAAATAGGAACTCCCTGTCACAGAATAGGAAGATTAGGAACTTTAAGGGCACGAGGCAGTAGTAAAGTAGGGAGAAAAATAAATAAATGAATAAACAGAGAGAGGAAAGAGAAAGTACACAAAACAACAGTTAAGGGGACACATGGGAGTGATGCAGTGCAGTGGCTGTGGAGCAGCAGTCTTCCGGGAGACGTTCTGGAAGATGCAGTGTTGTCCCATCTGCAGGCACCTCTCTGGGCTGAGGGAGGAGGTTGCTCATCTCCAGGCTGAGTTGGCCAGGATTCAATGGACCTCCTCTCCCACCCAGGGACCACCAGGGCCACCGCAACTGCCTCAGAGGTTGCCAGGAAAGAGGAGTGTTTGGATCGCAGTGGACTCTAGGAGGGTGAGGGTGGTGGAACAGAGGCACATCTCTCCAGCTGTACCACTCCACAATTCATATGCTTTTCTGGCAGAGTGTGGTTCCTCTATGGAGGCACCCACAGTGGAGACCAAGGAGGATGCTGGGAACCTCCACAAAGGAGACGTACAGGATGGTGGCATGAGACCCCACAGGGGAAGGAAACAACTCCTGGTGGGGGACTCCATTATTAGAAAGGTAGAACTGGGGGAAGGAGAGGAGAGGGAGGTAAAGTGCCTGCCTGGCACCATGGCTTGGAGAGACAGGGAGTGAATCCTCAAGATCGATGGAGCAGCTCCACGGGGGAGGGAGGTGGATGCCATTGTCCACCTAGGGACAAATAACCTGACTGGGAAAGGTATCAGAAAGTGGAGAAGGAGTTTGTGGAGTTGGAGGGGGCCTTAGACAAGTAGCACGCACAGTAACCTTCTCAGAGATGTTGCCTGTCTATGGCATGGGTAAGGCTAGGGTGTTCCGCAACATGGGAGTCAATCAATGGCTGAAAAACTTGTGCAAAGCTCAGAGTTTTGGCTTCATTGGGGACTGGGGGTTCACTTGGAGGGATACAGGCCTATACTTGTGCAATGGTCTGCATCTGTCCAGAAGGGGAATCAGGATCCTATGTGATAGATTTAAATGCTTCATTTGCAAGCATTTTAAACTAGCCAAGGGGGAAAGCACTGAAAAGGAGCAGGGAAATCCTAGCCCCCCACAAAATCAGGGCAGTTAGTGAGGTAAACACCAAGTTAGCAATGTCAATAGGGAGAAGGGCAGGGGTAAATGAAGAAAAAGGCAAAGGCAGTGAGGACAGGGATGTGGCAAAAAGAGGTAAGGCCATCAAAACATGGAGGGCAATGAGTACCAATGCATGTAGTCCAGGTAACAAGCTCCCCGAACTGGTGGCAATGATGGAAGAGGGATGCCTGGATATTGTGGCAGTCACAGAAACATGGTATACAGAGAACCATGACTGGGATGTCAATGTACCAGGGTACATAATCTACAGGAGAGACAGGGAGGATATAAGAGAAGGAGGAATAGCTCTCTATGTAAGGGAAGGGATCGAAGCAATGGAACAAAAGAGTAAACAGGGAGAAGAGGAGGCACTGTGGGTCACCCTGGAGACTGGAAATGGCACCACAATCCACACAGGGGGTTGTATACAGACCCTTGTCTCAGGGGGAGGAAATGGACAAGGAAGTGATAGAAAGCATCCTTAGGATGGCAGAGAAAGAGGAGATCTTGTTGATGTGGGACCTGAATATGCCAGATGTTAACTGCAGCACCTTTGCTGCAGCTACATCCAAGAGCAGGGCCACTCTTGATGCCCTACACGGGGAATGCCTCAGACAGCTAGTGTTGAAACCCGCTCAAGAGGGAGCAATCTTAGACCTGGTTCTCTCAAATAGGGGTGGAGAGAGGATCTCAGATCTAGAAGTGGGTAGCCATCTGGGAACAAGTGACCATCAAACAATGGGGTTCACGATAAACTCAGCTGCAGAGTCAAGCCATACAAACGTGAGGGTACTGGACTTCAGGCGGGCTGACTTTGTCAAAATGGGAGAGTGCCTCAGAAAAGCACTAGCAAACAGGCAAGAAGGAGGGGTGGAGCAACAATGGGGAAACATCAAAACTCGAAAGAAATAAGGGTCCAGCACAGCCACCTCGATAAAAAGTTAAAAAAAACTTCTTTAAGGGAGGAGCCAGTACCAATCATAAAACATGTAATCATAAGAATGCAGATTGGTAAATAAAGGCCCACTCACCCCAAGTATTAGAAGTTGATTTTATTTTATCAAAATATCATATGATATAGTACCAAGTACTAAAACATAGTACTGTGTAAACGTTTCGGATTAAACCTTCATCAGTACAGTACCATATCTGAAAAATATAACATACATCTCATATTTAATTTTGAATTTTGATATGGTTTCTCTATTATGATATTAAATACATTAGAGACATGCTCACCAATCAAACACCTGGCTATTATAACCGAAGTGTAGCTTCTCACATATCTTATTTCACCTATAGATATATGGAAAAGTACAACCATTATCATACATAGTCACTAAGTAATTGATTAATGATTTCCATAGCCCATGATAGTGAATCTTTTGGTTTCACAAATACTTGTGCTTACCCTAGCATGCTAGCATCAAAACTACCATCACAAAGGCAACGAACCTTTATGTGAAGCAAATAAATAAAAATGAAAGAAAAAAACACTATGGTTCTCAAAAGAGGTGGTGGGGAAAGTTGGGGAGAAAAAGAGAGCATTTAGGAAGTATGGAGAAACACAGAAGAAGCAGGACAGAGAACTGTACCAGTTAAAGCAGAAAGAAGAAGGCAAGGCAGTCAGAATAGCAAAGGCCCAAACCAAGGAAAAGATAGCCAACTTGGTTAAGAAGGGGGATAAAACCTTTTATAGGTACATTAGGGAGCGAAGAAAGACAAAGGGAGGGATAGTGAGACTGAATAAAGCGGACGGAGGTGGGCAGAAAGGGACAGTGAAAAAGTAGGGATACTGAATGAGTACCTCTGCTCAGTATTCACAAAAGAAGAGGAGGGGGAGGTACTTAATCCAGTCAGTAGAAGCATTCTGGATAGGGGGATTGATCCCAGTCCATTCACAGAAGAAAGGGTTCTGAAAGAACTCCTAAAACTGAAAGTGGACAAAGCAATGGGGTGAATGGGACTCACCCCAAAATTCTAAAGAAATTAAGGGGAGAACTAGTGACACCACTGACTACCCTTTTCAACAAATCATGGGAGGATGGTGTAGTACCTGAGGACTGGAGGAGGGCGGATGTGATTCCTCTTCACAAAAGTGGGAGCAAGGCAGAGGCAGGAAACTACAAACCTGTCAGTTTGACCTCAGTGGTAGGGAAAATGATGGAATCACTTCTGAAGGAAAGAACTGTTGAGTACCTAGATGCTAGTGAGACACAGGACCCAAGGCAGCATGAATTCACAGCGGAAAGGTCATGTCAGATGAATCTAATCAATTTCTTTGACTGGATTACCAAAGTAGTAGACCAGGGAGGGGCTGTGGACATGGCGTACTTAGACTTTAGCAAGGCATTTGACACAGTCCCATACAAAAGATTAATCAACAAATAAGCTAGCCTGGGAGTGGGTCCCAGGGTGGTAGCCTGGGTAAAACATTGGCTGGACAACTGGACACAGAAGGCAATAATAAATGGAGTCCACTCCAAAGAAAGGGGGTTACTAGTGGGGAACCGCAGGGTTCAGTACTGGGTCTGGTCCTTTTTAATGTCTTTCTAAGTGACATTGCAGAGGGACTGGAAGGAAAAGTATGCCTCTTTGCAGATGACACAAAGACCTGCAACAAGGTTGAGACACAAGGAGGTGTGGAAAGGATGAGAAGAGACTTAACAAGGTTGGAGCAATAGTCAGAAGTATGGCAGCTTGTATTCAATGCACAGAAGTGCAAAATAATACACCTGGGAAACAAAAACCCAGGGGAAGAGTACACAATGGGGAGGGGGGTAGCAACAACAACAAAAATAGAAAGGGACCTGGGGGTAATCATATCAGATGACCTAAAGGTTAGAAAGCAATGTGAGAAGGCAGTAGGAATGGCTGGGAGGGGGATACTGGGATGTACAGGGAGAGGCACCACCAGTAGAAAACAAGAAAGTTGTTATCCCTTTGTACAGACAGTTGGTGAGACCCCATATGGAGTACTGCGTGCAGTTCTGGAGACCCCTTCTCCACAAGGACATAGACAAGATGGAGGCAGTCCAGAGGAGGGTAATTTAATGGTGCAGGGTCTGTATCAGAAGCAATATGACGAGAGACTAAAGGAGCTTAATAGGTATACCCTTGAGGAAAGGAGGGAGAGGGGGGCATGATAGAAACTTTCAAAGTACCTCAAGGGAATCAACAATGTCCAAGAGGACAGCATCTTTCAGAAAAAGAGATTTGAAAGAACAAGGGGACACAATTTGAAGATAGAGGGTGGACGGCTCAGGGGCAATATGAGGAAGTATTTCTTCACAGAGAGGGTGGTGGATGCATGGAACAGCCCTCCTGAGGAGGTTGTGGGATCAGAAACAGTGGGAGAATTCAAGAATGCATGGGACAGACATAAGGCTGTTCTTGTGGGGGTAGGAAGAAATAGGCTGTTGATTAACTAGAATCTGCAGCTTATCCAGTAGGTAGGGAAATGGACAGACTAGGTGGGTCAAGCAGTCCTTATCTGCCGTTGAAGTCTATGTTTCTAAGTATTTATCAATTGTTGGGTCTGTGTCACTTTGTAACAAAGTATTAACCTCTCATTATGTATACTAGAAGTGGTGAGGTTGTGGACCCTGAGACAGAATGTCTTACCGGAGCCCCCGACCTGACTACACAGGGGAAAACGAAAAGAAACTAAGCTCCCAAAGGATGCGTCTATAAAGGAAAACTAGACATTTCATTTAATTATCTCTCACAACAATCACCTGGGTGTAACCTCTTCAACACCTGTTGCATCTTTTAAGAGGTTTGATTTTTCGGATGGACTAAATGTGAAAAAGATTGAACAGACTACAAGGGGAAAAGGAGACTTCAAAGTCAACTAACCATCAGACCCCCTCTTAATGGTAGTTAACATTTTAAAGGAAATCCCCAGTAAGTTAGATCTACCAGGACACAATGAGAAAGAAGTTCAGAGTCCTAATGACATTGTAGAAACTGTAGTCTTAGAAGGCGACGTATTAGAGCTGTCAGCTAAAATGCCGATTAAAAATTCCTGTTAATGATTCTGTGCTACACTTGTACAAGACAAGGTTATAACTGAAGGAAAACAAACTGATGTAAAATGTGACCCAAATCTCCCTATTAATAATGATAAAAAGATAAAAGATTTACAAGAGTCCGTATTCCTACAACGTACTAAAAAGAAGCAGCAAAAAGAATATAACACACTTTTTGGAAAGAAGGAACTCCATGGGAAGGAAGTTCCTTCCAGCCAACCTGATATAAAAGTAGCTATGGCTATGCCACTAGCTGAGGAACTTAAAACCTTCATTTAATCAGGATCAAAATCAGGGTCACAGTTTTATTACAAGGGACAAACCTAATTTAGACTTATTCAGCCCCTTACATTTATCAGAGACTTCATGTATTTTCCCAGTCAAAAAATCAGGAGAGCTTCTCGTATCTGGCTGGCTCACCTAACATAGTTTTTCAAAACCTGGACAAGGTGGTTGAAAATATCAGCCTTGATCAAGATTTTGGCTCACAGTGTCTGTCAGTCTTATCTAAATATTTCATTTCATTTTAATTTTTTATACTTGTAAATCTGATGAGCAAAAATTGCCCATTTTCACAGATGACAAGTTACAATAACATAACAACCACAGACATTGATATACAAAACACATATAATAAACATATATTATATGAAATACAAATAACATTAAATAAAAGTAGTTTCAATTATAATTGTGATCAGCAGGCACATTCAGTCTTATTGGATAACCATTGCTTAAGACGGGTTCTACAACAGCGAACAGTTTTGCAATTAGTAACATCAACTGGCACACTATTATAAAAAAAGAGGTGCTTGATACAAGAGTGACCTTTGGCTCAATGTTTTTTTAAAAAGTGATATTTTAAGAGAGAATCTACTCTGGGACCTGGTTCCACAAGAGCTGGTCAATTTTGGGAATAGATCAATAATTGAGGCTGGAAGCAGGCCATTTATAATCTTAAACAGAAAAACTCCAATTTTTTTTGTGAAATTCTATTAGCCAAAGATAAGCTATTTGAAAGTTTATGTAACTGGCAATGGTGCATGCGATAAGGTGCATTTAGCATAAACTGTAGTACTGAGTAAACTATTCAATACTGTGATGGTTGATGAAGAGTAAATCAGTAACCCGTAATCGACAACACTTAAAAGGAAGCTATGTGATAGTATCCTCCTGGTGTCAACTGTTAGAAATGATTTTGCAGGGTAAAGAAGACCTAGTCTTTGATGTATTATTTTTCTGAGCTGTTTAACATGTAGTTCGAAAGAAAGTTTACTATCGAGAATCATACCCAAGTATTTGAAATTTTCTACCAGTTCAATGATGGTCCCCTCCGTGTCTTTAATGGGAACAAATTCTCTATTCTCACTATACACTAAAGGCCCTCACCCACCCAACAGTGGCCAACATAGTTTTACTGGAAGCTATAAATGAAATCAAGAGCGTGGTTGATAGAACTTTTATGTTGGTTCAAGAGCGACTAGAATCCTTAGAAAAAAAGTTGTCTCCCCATAGGCTCTCTTTTTCTTCAGTACAAATTCCAGATTCTCCTACAATTGTAGGTTTTAAAATAAAAACCAAAAATAAGTATATCTTTCCAAAGGACTGCCTCCCCCTCCAAAAAAAAAGAAGAAAAGGAAAAAATAAAGCAAAGTTACTAGAAGATCAGAAAGCAAAGTCTGTTTCCCAAACTACTCCTAGCCTACCCCCTCTTAGTCCCCAGATCCTCATTAACAAACTGGGGAAACACAAGGAACTCACAACAACCAAAGTCCCCCCTATGGCCTTATTAAAAGACCCTGACAAAAGCAGCCTAAAGAAATCCTAGAGTTTCAAGAAATCCCCAGTCAGCCTCAGCAAACAAAAGAAAATATTGTATGCATAGGGAATGAGGTCTGCCTTAAAATTGATGGTCTATTCCATAAGGATGATGAGATCAAAGTAACTTTGAGAGAGTTGATTATATATCTTCTTAAGGCAGAACTCCAAAACCCTGTCAAGAATGAGGATCTCATTTGGATTCATCAAGATTTAAAGGATCCCAAACTTCTGGTTTATATCCTTTTCCCAGATATGGATATCCCCAAAAAGGTATGGGCAAGTCAGAAAAGACTCCAATATCTAGGACTGATTGTACCACCACCAGTCTCATGGAGAGCTATCTCTCTCTCTTGATGAAAAATGAACAAAATCCAGAGGGGAATCTTGATTTTGACACCTATACTCTGATCCTTAATAGGCTTAAATGTGACTTCAACATGAATCTACTAGACAAACAAAAAAATACAGAGGAAGGGATTATTTCTATTTTTGGTTGCCAAAAATGGAAAATGAAGACTCCTATTCTCTCACTGATGCTGTAATTCTCCTGCTTTCTGTAGTGGGGGATGTTAAAATCCAAAAACAATTAACTACAAGGATAGAGAGCATTCCCAGAAAGCGAAAATAGATACATTTATAGTGTACATCTGCTACCCTCTTTGAAGAGATACTAGGGGATTAAAAAAGGTGGATAATAGACTTTGATGCCAGATAAAGACCACTTGGCCCACCTAGTCTGCCCATTTCCCTACCTACTGGATAAGCTGCAGGTCCTAGTTAACCAACAGCCTATTTCTTCCTAACCCCCAACAATAATTGCCTTATGTCTGTCCCATGCATTCTTGAATTCCCCCACTGTTTTTGACCCCACAACCTCCTCAGGAAGGCCATTCCATGCATCCACCACCCTCTTTGTGAAAAAGTACTTCCTCACATTACCCCTGAGCTGTCCCTCCTCTATCTTCAAATTGTGCCCCCTTGTTCTTGCACATTTCTTTTCTAAGAGATGTTACCCTCTTGGATTTTGTTGATTCCCTTGAGATACTTAAAAGTTTCTGTCATGTTCTCCCTCTCCCTCCTTTCCTCAAGGGTATACATATTAAGCTCCTTTAGTCTCTCCTTGTATGGCTTCTGTTGCAGACCCTGCACCATTTTAGTTGCCCTTTTCTGGACTGTCTCCATTCTGTCTATGTCCTTGCGGAGATGGGGTCTGCAGAACTGGTCACAGTACTTCAGATTGGGTCTCACCAACTATCTGTACAGACGGATAACAACTTCTTGTTTTCTACTGGTGATGCCTCTCCCTATACATCCCAGTATCCCCCCAGCCATTCCTACAGCCTTCTCACATTGCTTGCTAACCTATAGATCATTTGAAATGATTACCCCCAGGTCCCTTTCCATTTTTGTTGTTGTTGCTACCCCCCCCATTGTGTACTCTTTCCCTGGGTTTTTGTTTCCCAGGTGGATTATTTTGCACTTCTTTGCATTGAATCCAACTGCCATACTTCTGACCATTCCTCCAACCTTGCCAAGTCTCTTCTTATCCTTTCCATCCCCCATGTGTATCAACCCTGTTTCAGATTTTTGTATCATCTGCAAAGTGGCATGCTTTTCCTTCCAGTCGCTCTGTAATGTCACCTATAAAGACATTAAAAATGACTGGACCCAGTACTGAACCCTGTGGTACCCCACTAGTAACCCCCATTTCTTCAGAGTGGACTTAGTTTACTATTACCTTCAGTGTCCTTTTGTCCAGACAATGTTTTGCCCAGGCTACCACCCTGGGATCCACTCCAAGGCTGGGCAATCTGTTTATTAATCTTTTGTGTGGGATTGTGTCAAATGCCTTGCTAAAGTCTAGGAAGGCCATGTCCACAGCCATTCCCTGGTCTACTACTTTGATCACCCAGTCAAAGAAATCGATTAGATTCATCTGACATGACCTTCCTACTGTGAATCCATGCTACCTTGGGTCCTGTGCCTCACTGGCCTCTAGGTACTCAACAATTGTTTCCTTCAGAAGTGATTCCATAATTTTTCCTACCACTGAAGTGAAACTGACAGGTCTGTAGTTTCCTGCCTCTGTCATGCTCTCATGTTTGTGAACGGGAATCACATCCGCCCTCCTCCAGTCCTCAGGTACCACACCATCCTCCCATGATTTGTTAAAAAGGGTAGTCAGTGGTGTTACTAGTTCTCCCCTTAGTTCTTTTAGAATTCTGGGGCGAATCCCATCAGGCCCCATTGCTTTATCCACCTTCAGTTTTAAGTGTTCTTTCAGAACCCTTTCTTCTGTGAAAGGACTGGGATCGACCCTTCCCCTCCATGCAGACTGCTTCTATTGATTGGATTAGGTACACCTCCTCTTCTTTTGTGAATACTGAGCGGAAGTATTCATTCAGTATCCCTGCTTTTTCACTGTCCCTCTCTGCCCACCCACCATCCCCTTTATTCAGACCCACTATCCCTCCCTTTGTCTTCTGCGCTCCCTGATGTACCTATAAAAGGTTTTATCTCCCTTCTTAACCGAGTTGGCTATCATTTCTCTGTTTGAGCCTTTGCTATTCTGACTGCCTTCCCTGCTTCCTTCTGCTTTAACTGGTACAGTTCTTTCTCCTGCTCCTTCTTTGTTTCTTTATACTTCCTAAATGCTATCTTTTTCTCCCTAACCTTCCCCGCCACCTCTTTTGAGAACCATAGTGGTTTTTTCTTTCGTTTTGATTTGTTTATTTGCTTCATGTAAATGCTTGTTGCCTCTGTGATGGCAGTTTTGATGTTTCCCCATTGTTGCACCATTCCTCCTTCTTGCCTGTTTGTTAGTGCTTTTCTGAGGCACTCTCCCATTTTGACAAAGTCAGCCCTCCCGAAGTCCAGTAACCTCACTTTTGTATGGCTTGACTTTGCAGCTAAGTTTATCATGAATCACACTGTTTGGTGGTCACTTGTTCCCAGATGGCTACCCACTTCTAGATCTGAGATCCTCTCTCCGTCCCCAAGTGAGAGTACCAGGTCTAATATTGCTCTCTCTTGAGTGGGTTCCAACACTAGCTGTCTGAGGCATGCCACCTGTAGGGCATCAAGAATGACCCTGCTCTTGGATGTGGCTGCAGCAAAGGTGCTCCAGTTAATATCTAGCAT
Source organism: Neoceratodus forsteri (assembly GCA_016271365.2). Taxonomy (NCBI): domain Eukaryota; kingdom Metazoa; phylum Chordata; order Ceratodontiformes; family Ceratodontidae; genus Neoceratodus; species Neoceratodus forsteri. Next base: position 315,607,276 of record CM057457.1, read on the forward strand.
ATTCAGGTCCCCCATCAACAATATCTCCCCTTTCTCCGCCATGCTAAGGATGCCTTCTATCATTTCCTTCTCCATTTCCTCCCCCTGAGACGGGGGTCTGTATACAACCCCTGTACTGACTGTGGTGCCATTTCCAGTCTCCATGGTGACCCACAGTGCCTCCTCTCCTCCCTATTTACCCTTTTGTTTCATTGCTTTGATCCCTTCCCTTACATAGTGTATGGCTCCTCCTCCTCTTCTACCCTTTCTGTCTCTCCTGTAGATTGTTTAACCCGGTATGCTGGCATCCCAGTCATGGTTCTGTGTGTACCATGTTTCTGTGACAGCCACAATATCCAGTCATCCCTCTTCCATGAAGGCCACCAGTTCAGGGAGCTTGTTACCTAGACTGTGGGCATTGGTACTCATTACCCTCCATTTTTTGATGGCCTTACCCCTTTTTTCCTCATCCCTGTCCTTACTGCCTTTAGCTTTTTCTCCATTTACACCTAACCTTCTCCCTATCGACATCTCTATGTTGGTGTTTACCTCACTAACTACCCTGATTTTTTTGGGGGGGCTAGGATTTCCCTGCTCCTTTTCAGTGCCTCCCCCTTGGCTAGTTTAAATGCTTGCCAATGAAGCATTTAAACCTATCACCTAGTATTCTGGTTCCCCTCCTGGCCAGATGCAGACCACCACACCAGTATAGACCTGCATCCCTCCAGGTGGACTCTCAGTCCCCAATGAAGCCAAAACCCTGAGCAATGCACCTTTTTTCAATCATTGATTGAATCCCATGTTGCGGAGCACCCTAGCCTCACCCATGCCTTAGACAGACAGCACCTCTGAGAAGGTTACCGTGCGTGCTACTTGTCTAAGGCCCCTCCCCAACCCCACAGACTCCTCCTCCACAGTTCTGATCCCTTTCCCAGCCAGGTCATTTGTCCCTAAGTGGACAATGACATCCAGCTCCCTCAACCGTGCAGCTGCTCCCACGATCATGAGGATTCACTCCTTGCCCCTCCAAGCCATGGTGCCAGGCAGCACCTTACCTCTCTCTCCCCTCCCTCCCCCAGTTCTTCCCTCATAATAATGGAGTCCCCCACCAGGACTTGTTTCCTTCCCCTGGGGGGTCCCATGCCACCCTCCTATGGGTCTCCTTTGTGGAGGTTCCCAGCATCCTCCTTGGTCTCCACTGCGGGTGCCTCTATAGAGGAACCACACTCTGCCAGAGTGGCATATTAATTGTGGATAGGTACAACTGGAGAGATGTGCCTCTGTTCTGCAATCCTTTTGGAGTTTATCTCATTGACTCTTAATACCCAGAAGGATGGAAAGATGAGATAATGTGGAACATTAATTGACTACCTTCCAGCAAATGAGTATGGAAGAAGTTGCCCACAATCAAGATATAGTGGATTTAGGGAACATAAACCATAATATGATAAGTTGGAATATAGCTGGGCTAGCTGGGAAACTTGCAGATACAGAATGGCTGGATTTCATATCAAAATTCAACATTTTTTTTTCAGGAAACATGGGTTAATAGATCAACATAAATGGATACCAGGCTTTTACCTCAGCGGCTATCAAGACAAAAAATTGAGTAGATCCTAAGGAGGCTTAGCCACTTATGTTAAAATCCATAGCGATTTCACTGAACCAATGGAGGTTATTATAAACATAAATTATATTTTGGTAATGATAGTCTGGAAGAAAGCTTTGTTTATGCTGCTTAATATTTATATCTCCCTGAACACTTATTTGGAGAGCCAAGAAAAGTCTTGGAATGAAATCTCCTCTATAATAGAGAGGACTACATCTAAATACCCGCTTTGTATACCTCTAATTGCTGGAGATTTTAATGCAAGGATAGCAGAGTATGACAACCCTAATATTATGAGCTTATTAATAAATATTAATGAATGCCCCAGAAGAAATAGATGATACAAGAAGACCAACACAACTGGAACTTTTTGTGTTCCCTATTGGAGGCTAATTCTTTAATGGTCCTGAACAGAAGGACCCCAGGTGATCTGGAAGGTAACACTACTTACTATACTTATTCTGGCCAAAGTGTCATTGACTTTGTTCTATGTGAACGAAATGATATTTCTTAATTTTCTAATCTATTGATTGATATGAGAACTGAAAGCGGCTATGCTCCACTTCAACTCACAATTAATTTGATTAATGATGGCTAACTGGATCCCTCAGAAGACAGATACATGGAGGATTTGGGGAGTTTGGGAAATAACAAGTTAATCAGAAATAAAATAAACACTGTTACAGTGGCTGAGGTTTTGTCATATGATTTACTTGGTGATTTATTACAAACACAGTCTCTGCATAATGCAGTACAGAAAACTGAACAGTTAAATCAAAATCAAATAAATAAAATATATGGAAAACCAAATATGAATAAATCATGTAGCTCTGATTTATGGTTTGATGGACAACGTAGGACTGCAAAACACAAACTTAATAAGCTTATTAGATGGACTAAAAATCACCCTTCTAGATCTAACTTCATGATTCTAAATAAATCAAAGCAGGACTACAACAGATTTTTAAAACTTAAAAAACAAGATGCACAAAAACAAAGTGTTGGTCAGATATGCCTGCAGTCATTGATTCTAATGACCCCAGACAATTCTGGTCTTTGGTGGCCAAGGGGACTAGTGCTTATAAACCATATCTCTCCACTTATGTCCCAAAGGAAACTTGAGTCAAATATTTTAAGACCATTTTCTCATCAGATACAGATTTACAGGTTGATCAACTCATTTCACCACTAGACATACATGAAGCATACTTACCCTTGGAAATTACTGAATGGGAAGTTGAATTAACTATTAAGAATCTCAAAAATAATAAAACACCAGGACCTGACCTGATTCCTCCAGAAATATATAAGGAATATAGTAATTTCTGGGTTCCTCTTTTGACCACTTTTTAAAATTTATGTTTAAAGCATAAATTTATCCTAGATGCATGGACCAAAGACATTCTGGTCCCCATATGAAAAAGGGTTCTTTTTATGATCCTGCTAATTTTTGTCCGATCAGCCTTTTGGACATTTCTTCTAAAATATTCACTCATTTGCTGCTTAAAAGAATGACCCAATGGACCCATGAGAACAATATAATGGCACCGACCCAGGCTGGCTTCCATGAAAATCAACTGAAACTGACAACATATATGTTTTTTATCATTTAATTGAAAAATATATTCACATAAGAAAAATGAAACTTTATATACTGTATGTTGATTTCTTGGCAGCTTTCAATTCAATAAATAGAAAATTACTTTGAGTGATCTTGAAGGAAAATAATCTTTCTAACACTCTATTAATTCCCATATACTTACTACATGTTACTACATCCACTTCAGTCAGATACAGTAATAACGACTGTATTACTGACTATTTCTCTACTGACAGATTGGTTAAATAGGGGTGTCTGATGGCATCCCTGTTATTTAACATATACATTAAATCACTATTGGAATACAAAGATGTCGATCAGTTTGACCCACCTTTAATGGACCACCTCAAACTTTTTTCATTGGCTAACGCGGATGACATCGTTCTGTTTTCTCTATCCAAATCTAGTCTCCAAATAAAGTTGACTGTTTTTTAAGAAAATGTAGTAAATTGGAACTTAAAGTAAATCTTAAAAAACTAAGGCAATGATATTAGGAACCAAACATCATTCCTACATGAAATGAATTAAGATCAATGCAGAATTTGTAGAAACATTGAGGGAATATCATTACCTTGGCCTCCTGATGTCTTCAAGTACTAGATGGAATAAACATCACAGAGAACAGACTGGAAATGCAAATACCATAGCTAAGGCCCTTTTAAGGTTTAACTATAAATATGGAGGTAGTACTATTGAGCCTGCTCTTATAGCGGGAAGGGCCAAAATCAATCCTGTGCTTCTTTATATGGCTGACACCTGGGGTTGTGATGCTTCTGACCATCTTGAAGTGCCACTCTAATTTTTCTATAAATCTTGACTTAAAGTTCCACTTTCTAGCTCTTCATCAATGGAGTACATCTCAGAATGAGTAAAATCGACTCCTTTAAGGAGTTAGAGTAATCAACTACTGGTTGAAAATACTAAATAATCATACAAATAAGCTACCCAAACTATGCCCAAATGAAAAAATGACATAGGAGTCAAATGATATTAATTCCAAATGGCTAACTCCACTAAAGAATTATATGAAAAAACTCAAGGTTGAACATCTATGGATGGATAAAAAAAAATATTCAAATGTCTCCCCAATATAGGGTGCTTCTTAAGGACAAAATAATAAAAATAGCCAAAGTAGAAGATCTAGCTAAACTTCAACAACAAACATATGCATCTTGGTTTAAGAGGAATAAAATGGGACAGTCCCTTGAGGAATATCTCATTCTCCCAATTTCTCCTGAATAAAGGAAAAGCCTCACATGGGCCAGATTCGAATTAATATCTTCACCGTATGGTCTCTATAATAATCAGCTTGAAATAGATAGAGGTGTAAATCACCCCTTATACTGCCCATGTAATAAGGGCCATCAAGATTCTATTACTCATATTATCATGAATTGTCCCTTTTACTCTAAACCTAGAGCTAAATTCTCACTACACACATTAACTAAATACACAAATTCTTGTTTTGATCTTGTCCTCATTCTCCTTCACCCAAGGGTCCCTGAGGAAGCCCAATTGACTGCAAACTTTTTAGTCATAGTTATAAAACTTAAATGAAAAAGATCTGGACTTAGGACACTATTTGAATTATAGATCTCTAAGTCACCTGTAAAGGTGGGGTGGGGACACATATATACCATCTTTTTTTCTCTGCTAAACATTTTTAGGCCTAAGAAGTTATATTATATTTAGAGATATTTTCACATTCGAGATGAATAATTTATTATTTATTGCTGTACTTGATGCACTTTAGAATTGAATGTTAGAGTTTTTTTTATTTTTTATTTTTCTTTTGTTTCTCTTTTTGTATATTGTAGTGTTCACAATGTGTTCCACATTGATGAAAATAAAATTATGATGATGATACAAGTATTGGGAATTACAAGGACTCACTAGGTTTACGCAATTACTTCACTACGGTACCTGTATGATCTTCCAACAGTTACAACAAAAATGTAGATTGAAGAAGAAGAAGAAGAATCAGTATTTAAATAGTGCTTTTTCATACACAGTGTATCCCAAAGTTCTTTACAAGCAATGCTAGACTGGTAGTGAAGTGACTGAATGTGTAGTGGCGGCCATATTGCACATCAGCACCCACACACAACCTGGACAACTGCATAAACCAGTTTTATGGGAAGGGGAATGTTGACCAGGACACCAGGAATGTCCCCTACTCTTTGCAAAGAGTGCCCTGGGTTCTTTTACTTCCACCTGGACACCCACCAGGACAACACCAGGATGGGTAGAAGGGACCTCAGTTTAACGTCTCATCTGAAGGACAGCACACCCAAGCAGTACAGCACCCAGATGCCAGAATTTTTAGGTGCAAGTTCAATCCCGGTGTGGGATGAGAACCCATGACTTTCTGGTCCAGAGGCAGATGTGCTACCAACTGAGCCATGCTGACACCAGACAAGACCATCTTCAGTTATTCTACAAGTTAGGCATTATGGTTTGCAGGGGCCACATCAATCCCAGTTGCCAATATCTCAAACTGAGCTTGAAGAGACTTTCTAATGGTGGGTGAGATTAAGGGAGAAAATGAGGCCACTCTACCAGTTATATAAACTTTTATTAGCTTATGCTTTTCCTTTAGCAGATTCTATCCATCAGAAATGGGTTCAAGAGTCTGACTTCCCCATTGAGGACTCCCAATGAACCCTTAGGCTTAGAAAGGGTTTGTCCATAACAGCATCTTCATCTTGGCAGGAGTTTAACTAGAAGGTAGTAATGCTATATTTTTATACTCCAGTTATTACAAAGCATTTTAGGTCTACCTGCTCAGACCTTTGCTGGCATGCATGTGGAGCTGTAAGATCCCATTGGCAAATTTTTTGGGACTGTCCTATTATAGTGCCATTTTAACAATATGTACATACATATATTCAGACACTTTTTGGCATCCCCTACCCTTTTACTTTCAATAATTTAATGTTGGGAATTATGGAAGGAATTGTGGGGACAGAGACTAGGGTGAAACTTTAACATATTTTAAGAATAGCAGCATTAAAATGTACCACTCTGAAGTGGCTTTTCTCAGATTCCCCTACTTTTAACTTATGGAGAGGAAAGGTCTCAGAAATAGATACCATGGAAAGGATCACAGCTACTCTCCATTTAAAAATGGACAAATTCCTGGAAAATTACCCTCCATGGCACCTTATGGAGGGTATGGGAGATAGTTCAGAAGTACAGGCATCATGAATTTATTTAGTTTCTATGACACATTCCTCTGCTTGTCTTCTTTCACTTGTGTCCCCTCTCATTCATTTTCCTCTTTATCTACTTACTTACATACAGGTCTTTTGCATTGCATTGCATTCAATGGTATTTTTAATAAAAACATCATCATGAGTGAATCAACATGAATAGAATTAACAGATCTGGATTTACAAAGTATGAATTCTCTCCATTTGCATATTTATATACATTTATTGTGAAGTTTGATATATATACACCGCACACATCAGATTAATGGTTAGATTTCTTTTTATTATTTATTTCCTTTATTATTTTTTGTTAAGAGAAAGAATTCTATCTCATTGGCAACTGTATTTGTACCTGTACCCTCTGTATTACCAATTGTTGTACTGCTTCAAACTGTTTATTTGTACCCTCCCGGGTCGTGTCTGAAAATAGGCATTGCTATGCCCAGTGCACTTACCTGGTTACCAAAAGCCAATAAATAAGAAAAAAATGTTTTTTAATATAATTAGTTAGATAAGAAAGTATTGTAACCAAGTTGATGTTCTTCTTTCAGGACTCTAGGAGACCGAGACTTGTATTCTGGACTTGTTTGCAACCATAGGCTCCCTTCCAACTCCTGGAAAAATAAAAATAGAAAAATATTTTATTGTGCTGTATCAGTCGTACTACAATAACAGTACAGAAACATAGAAACATAGAAGTTGACAGTAGATAAGGACCACAAGGCCCATCCAGTCTGCCCATTTCTTTTTCTACCTTATAAATGTGCCATCGGCCTTTGCTCTGTCAATGGCCTATCTGGTCATACTCATCTGTATTGCTCCCTTATGCCTTTCCCATGCCTGTTTGAAGCCCTGCACTGTATTCATATCCACCACTTCCTGAGGTAGGCCGTTCCATGCATCCAGCACTCTTTCTGTGAAAAAGAACTTCCTCACATTACCCCTTAATCGGCCTCACTCTAATCTCATGCTGTGTCCTCTTGTCCTGCTATTTTTCATATATTGAAACATGTTAGACTTTTTCACCTTGTTAATGCCCTTAAGGTGTTTGAATGTTTCGATCATATCACCTCTCTCCCTCCTTTGCTCTAGGGTATACATGTTGAGCTCTGTTAATCTGTCCTCATATGTTTTCTGATGCAGTCCCTGCACCATTTTGGTTGCCCTTCTCTGGACTGCCTCAATTTGGTTAATGTGCTTGTGAAGGTGTGGCCTCCAGTACTGCATGCAGTACTCCAGATGTGGCCAAACCAGTGTCTTGTAAAGAGGGATTATTACCTCCCTCTTCCAACTTGTGATACCCCTACTAATACACCCCAACATCCCCCTAACCTTACCTACTGCTTTAGTGGTCTGCTTGGATGATTTCAGGTCATCGGTGATGATGATGCCCAAGTCTCTTTTCTTCCCTTGTGACTGCCAACAACTCCCTTCCCAGCCTATAGGTGGCTTCAGAGTTTCTCTTCCCTATGTGCATGATTTTGCACTTCTTTGCGTTAAACCCCAGTTGCCACTCTTCCAACCATTTTGCCAGTTTATCCAGATCTCTTCTCATTCTGCCCACCCCATCTGGATCATCTACTCTGTTGCAGATCTTGGTGTCATCTGCAAACAGACAAACCTTACCCTCCAGTCCATCTGCAATGTCACTGATGAAGATATTAAAGAGGACTGGCCCCAGGACTGATCCCTGAGGTACCCCACTTGTGACTTGCATCTCTTCTGACTGTATACCATTCACCACCACTCTCTGTTTTCTGTCCATCAACCAGTTTGCCACCCAGTTAACCAACTTCTGACCCACCCCAAGTCTACCCAGCTTATTAATCAATCTTCTATGTGGAACAGTATTGAAAGCTTTGCTGAAGTCAAGGTAGGCGACATCAACTGCTCCCCTTTGGTCCACCACTCTGGTTACCCAGTCAAAGAAATCTATGAGATTAGTTTGACAGGATCTTCCTTTTGTAAACCCATGCTGTCTTGGATCCTGTGCTCCTATGGATTCCAGGTGTTGCACTATCCTTTCCTTAAGGAGTGCCTCCATAATCTTGCCCACTACTGAGGTAAGACAGACTGGTCTGTAGTTCTCTGCCTCCTCCCTGCTACCACTCTTGTGGAGCGGGATCACATGAGCCCTTCTCCAGTCTTCTTGGACCTCTCCTGTGCTCAGAGACTCACTAAACAGTTCTGATAATGTCTCTGCTAGTTCCACCCTTAGTTCCTTTAGTACCCTGGGATGTATGCCATCAGGTCCCATTGCCTTGTCCACCCTGAGCTTTTCAAGCTCTTGTAGAACCCTTTCTTTGTGAAAGGACTAGTGCTCACCTCCCTCCCCCTGTGTCCATGGTGCTGAGCTGTGGGTCCTGCCCTACCTTCTCTTCAGTAAATACTGAGCAGAAGTATCTATTTAGGATAGATGCTTTTACATGGTCCTCCTCCTCACACGCCCCCTTATCTCTTTTGATCTTAGCAATACCCCCTCTGGACTTTCTCCTTTCACTAATGTAGCTACAGAAAGTCTCATCACCTTCTTTTACTGTCTGTGCTAGTGTTTCCTCGGTTTGGGCCTTTGCCTGCCTTACTGCCTTCCCTGCTTCCCTTAGGGAAGTTTGGTATGCCTCCCTATCTTCATCCAGCTGCGTTCCCTTATATTTCCTGAAGGCTAGCCTTTTGGCTCTGACCTTTTCTGCTACTGTTTTTGAGAACCAAAGTGGTTTCCTTCTTCTTTTGCACTTCCTTTTCTCTCTAACACAATGGGATGTTGCTTCAAGTATTGCATCCTTAATGCTTGCCCACTGTGCCTGTACCCCCTCACATGTATTTCTTTTTGCAAGGGCTAGTTTAACTCTGTTGGCCATCTTATCAAAGTCAACTCCTCTGAAGTCCCATATTTTTGCCTTTGAATAGGATGATTTAGTTGTAGTGGTCAAACTGAACCATACCATGTGATGGTCACTGGCCCCCAGGTGACCTTCTACCTGGAGATCTGTGATCCTTTCCCTGTTAGTCAGTACTAGATCTATGATAGCCCTGTCTCTTGTGGGTTGTTGTACCAGTTGTTTGAGGCTCTTCCCCTGCAGGGAATCCACCATGTGTCCAGTTCTGGCAGATGTTCCTGCTGGTATTGACCAATCTGTATCCGGCATGTTGACGTCTCCCATTATCAGAACCTCCCCTTTAGCTGTCATGTTTTGTATATCTTTTAACAGTAATGTGTCTATGTCCTCCCCCTTGTCTGGGGGGGCAGGAGACAACCCCAGTTCTTATGGCTGTCCCATTTCCTGTTTCCAGGGTGTCCTGTTTGACCACTAGCTGAGGGGCAGGGGTGTTCTTCCCAGTCGACGTATGGGGTGCTGCACCCTTCTCCTCATTTGCTAGTTTAAATATTCTGCAAAGATGTCAAACTTCTGCCCCAATGCACTGACTCCCTCCTTAGTCAGATTTAGTCCATCAAATTTAAAGAACTTTCACTCCCAAAACTGTTGCCAGTTCCCTACAAATTTGTGTCCTTTTTCCTGGCACCAGCCCTTGAGCCACATGTTTAGCTCCCCTGTCTCCCATTCTCTGACCTTCCATCCATCTTCCCCCCCTCTCCCAGACTGGCAGGATCTCAGAGAAGGAGATGCCAGATGAAATGGATGGTAGTTTGTCACCCAGCCTGGTCAGGTGTTCCTTGGTCTCCACAACTGACCGGCTTGCAAGATCATTAGTCCCTATGTGTACCAGGCCGTCAATGTTTTCCCCTGCTTCCTGAACAATTTTTGTAATTCAATGTATTTCATGGATTAGAGAAATAAACAATAAATAATAGTAATAAATAAAGCTCTGGCCAATTCAAACTGCCCACAAATTCTCTCATAGATTCTAAAAACAAATTTATTTATGTCTTTGGCAATTGGGTAGGTGCACTGATCCAGAGGCCCGTTTTCAGGCATGACCTGGGCCACAAGGTGGCAGCAACAGGAAAACAAACAATACATACATAGTCATAAATACACACCCCGATCATGAGGTGGTATGGAAAACAAAAAAATATACAAGTGTATAAAATATACAGTAGGTAATGCTCTTTACATAGTCACAGTAGAGTTAGACTACAGGAAACAAAAAATGATACAAACATGATATGCAGATTATATGGTCAATAGCAAGGATGTCAAGAAACCCATTACTATTTATTTATTTATTTATTTATTAGATCATCGGTTTACAGACCTATGAGTCATAGACTCATTTACAAAGGCACCTCGTCAAGAGAGTAATACATCACAGCAAACAAAACACTACAGTACATAATGCTTAGATTAAAAAAGCAACCAGTGTTATAGGCATTCACTGGTGGTACACGCTTGGTAATAGGTAGATCACAGTCGTCATAATATAGGTACACGAGTACCATGCCAAGTAGCAACCAGAGATATTTTATTACATTAGTCAGCAGATGTTGCCTGAGTTACATTAGGCAGCAGATGTTGCCTATACATTAAAGCTGGCTAGGGTCAATGAGACAAACCTATAATTCACATACTAAGTATGCACAATAGTACAGTTACTAGTAGTCAGAAAACAATTCCTGGGTCAGTACAGTAACAATAGTTACATAGGTTCAGGACAATAGCATAACTACTATTCTTGGGGAAGTGATATTCAAGAGTTTGAAGGTCGGGGTGTGTGAGGCGAGTAAGGTGATAGAGGAGTGTCAGGGAAAGCAGAGGTGGATAAAGATCCTACGGATTATAGAAGAAGAAAGGAGGCTAAGCTGTCAATATTATTTCTGGGCACAGGTACAGTGAGCAATATTCGAGAGACAGGCTTTCAGGTTCTGCTTGAAAACCAGGTGGGTGGGTGATGAGTGGATGGACAGTGGGAGTTTGTTCCACATGGAGGGGGCTGAGACTGAGAAGGCTCTAACGCTCAAGGTGGTGGAAACACAGGGGACTGCCAGTGGTGGGACTGAGGACACTCTGAGAGAACTCAAAACCATTCTGTTCTTCAGGAGTTTTGAGTAGGGGGACAGGTCCTGGCTTCTGATGAGTTGTCCACTAGGCAGCCCATAGCATAATCAAAGCATCCTTGGAGAGGGAGCCATCCCAGGAACTGGTAGAGTGAGCAGTGGTGGGTGCGGGGAAGTGCTTGGAGGCTGAACTGACAAACTGAGTTGTAAGTTGTGATTAACCATGAGTGCAAGGAGGAGAATATGTGGGAGTAGACTGGGGAGCAATAGTCCAGAATGGGCAGCAGGTTACCACATGCGATAGCAAGATGCACTTTAGAGGACAGAAGGTTCTTTAGTTGGAAGGCAGTGCCTAATTTTTGGTGGATTCTCCGCACAGTGTTGTTTACCTGTTCTGTGAAGGATAGGTAGGGGTCAAGAGTCACCCCTGAGTATTTAAAGGAAAGAACATTTTCTAGAGGGGGGCCTGCTGAAATGAGTACTGGAAGGGTGGAGTTGGATTTGGCAGCTTTGGTGAGGAATGGTATTGAATTGAAGAGCATGGATTTGGTCTTTTTTTTGTTGATAAGGAGCTTGTTTGAGAGGAGCCATTGGTAAGCAGAGCTGTAGTTTTGCGTGAGGAAGGAGGAAATGGACTCAATTAATTTCTTGCTATGATAGACAACCAGGTCATCTGCATAGAGAAGTGCTTCACAACTGAAGCCCTCTCTGGGGCGCGCATCAACAAACATGGAGAAAAGCCAAGTATGGAGCCCTGGGGTACACCTGTGGATACAGGTAGGGCAGCAGAGGATGATTTACCAATGACAACAGACTGAGACTGGTTAGTGAGGCAGCTGCAGAACCAAGCAACAGTTCCAGTGGAGCAGCCAAAGAGAGGCAGGGTTGCGTGGAGGAGGTGATGATCAACTAGGTCAAATGCCTTTGATAGATCTACAAAGTCTGCGCCTGTGGCTTTACCCTGGTCTATTTGTCTTAGAACATGATCAGAAAAAAGGGTCAGTGCAGACGATGTACTGTGGCACTTGTGGAAGCCTATGCTGAAGGGGACATAGGAGATTGTATTTTTCAAGATGCTTGGATAGCTGGAGATGAACAATTTTCTCAAGTAGTTTACTCAGATGTGGGAGCAGAGAGATAGGCCTATAATTGTCAGAAGAGTGTGGATCACCGGATTTGAAGATTGGTACCACATTTGCATGTTTCCATGAGTTGGGAACAGCTGAAGTGGTAAGGGCGAGGTTAAAGATGAATATTAGAGGTTTGACAATTGCTGGGGAGATAAGTTTTAGGAATGTGGGGTTTAGGCCATCACTGCCTGAACTTCCAGTGGCTGGGAGAGACTTCAGGAGTTGATGGTGTCTATGTGCCCTACAGCTCTGAAATAAAAAGTGGGGGAGCGGTGGAGGTTAGGGGGGGTGACAGACTGTGTCTTTATGACCGAGGGAGGCTGGGCAGGGAGTTTATTCAGATAGGGGGATAGATCAGTGAATTTAGTATTAAAAGCACTGGCAGTCTGAGCAGGGTCAGAGATAGAGCCAGTAGGAGATGAGAGAGCCGAACGATTTGCCTGTTGGTTCTGAGGTTGAGGAGGGATCCAATGGAGGCCCAGACTTTGCATGGATTGCCAAGGCTGTTGCTTTGCTGACTAAGGTAGAATTTGTGTTTTAGCTGTCCGTTTGTAGGCATTGCACAGTTGTCTGTAGGAATTTCAGAGTTGGGGGGGAGGGTGATGACTTGAATGCCTTCCACTTGCTATCCCTAGCTTTCATTAGTGCCAGTAGATCCCTAGACAGCTAGAGGGTATGTCCCCCTCTTACTCTTCTGGTTGTGATGGGGACATAGGTGTCCTGCAGGTGTGAAAGTGTGGAGGTAAAGAGGGTGGCCACATCAGAGATGTTACTAAGTTGGTAGAGTGAGGTCCAATTTATTGCCAGAGTTGCACTGAATACAGGCTCTGGATCATGGCAGTCAAATTTCTAAAAGACAGGAGTTTGTGAGGGGTGGCTTGACTTGGTGGATAGTATAGCATAGGTTGGGGGTGTGATCACTGATTGAGTCAGATGTAGTGCCTGCCTGTAGGATCATGTCTGCCTCACTCCTGGTGACCCAGTCAATAAAGGAGTGGTTCTGTGAGTGGGCGTTGTGCCTTGTGGGGGAGGAGATGACTTGTTCCAGGTTGTACTCTTTCAGCATACCTACATAGTCTGGAGCAGAGGTATCCAGCCAGTTGAGATTGAGATCTCCAAGCACAACTGTGGCCCTTGTCGGTGTTGTGCTCCCAAGGCCTTCTAAGAAGTTCAGAAGATGTGGGACACCTCCTGTGTGTGTGTGTGGGGGGGCTGTAACAACAGTCTAGGTATAACTTTTTGGTCACGTTTAGGTTAATCTCCACAAGGAGCCACTCACTTGGGGATGTGGGTGCTGAGCAGAGGAGGATGAGGGTGAGTAGAGGACAGATTGGAGGGAGACAGTGAGGTGACTGTATGTTGAGGGAGTGCACAAATAGGCCTATCAGTCAGTGTTCATAGTTGGACAGGAGTGCCAGGAGGATGCCACTTGTAAGGGTGAGTTCATTTCCTGCCACCAATACCTGGGTGTTTGGGTCATCAAGAGTGTTTGTGGAGGAGCCTATGATTTGTAGGTCAGCAGTGAATAATAAAGCACAAACATCAAATTACTAGCAAAAAGTTCGTTATACAGGCCAGCTTGAGGAATGCTACGTGTGGGTTCATTCTATGATATGATAGTCTCTGGTATTGTCATTAAGACAGATTTTGGATTAGAAAGGGCAGACAAGGAACAAGAAGGCAGTTTGAGGGGGAAAAAAACACTTTATGGAAGGTTCTCTTTTAACTGGGTCTGCTTCTTACGGGTCGGTGCAGTAGGCGAAGGATAATATTACCATGAACCACTAAGTGACCTTGATTCTGCCTTGAGATGAGCTTGGAGTTGGTGCAAAAGAGCCTTACAGTAAGACAGTATGCTGGGGTGGGCTGTATAAAGCTTGTGCAGCGGTGAATGAGAGAGAAACAGGGTGAGGGAGGAAGTATGATGTATTTAATGGAGGCCGGGTAAGGTGGGTGGGTGGGAACAATTACTGTATGACTAGTTTTGAAGAAGCAAGCTGGCCTGCACTTTGGGTAGTGGCCAGGGAATGAGCTACCGTTCAAGCTAGCAGGCTTGGGTGAATCAGCCAATCACAGCCTAGGTTCCCTCAAACAGACCAGTCAGTGAGCTCTAGTCCAGCTGGTCTGCCAGTGGAGTAAGGTGCCACCTCCAGGGCATAGGCTGGTTGTGGTGAAGAAGTGTAGTGTACCTGGTCTGGGGTTGTGGCCGGCGGGCTCAGAGGGGACAGTGGCAGGAGAGGTGCCACATCCTGGTGTGGAAGCACAGCTGCTTCTGGCTGCAGCGCCCATTCAAGGGCTCAGGAAAATCTGGTCTGGGGTTGTGGCTGGTGGGTGTGGAGGGGATGGTGGCAGGAGAGGTGCCATGTCCTGGTATGGAAGCACAGCTGCTTCTGGCTGCAGCGCCCATTCAAGGGCTCAGGAAAATCTGGTCTGGGGTTGTGGCCGGCGGGTGTGGAGGGGACAGCAGCAGGAGAGGTGCTACATCCTGGCTGGAAGTGCAGCCGCTTCTGGCTGCAGCACCCGTTCAAGGGCTTGGGAAAATCTGTCAAGACCATCCTCCTTCTGATACTTGGGAAACATTGTGGAATTAATTTTGCCTTCCTGGGTTGAACCCTTGATGCTGGTACTTACAGTTCGTGGCACTGTCTTCTGGCACAGAATCTCCATATTCCTTTCATGTTCACACTCTTTGTCTCACTCCTCTCTCATCCCAATCTCAAGCTAGTGCTGCTCTTCTCCCTCCTCTCTCTTTCTTTGGCTCCACATCTTCCAGCTTTGTCCTCTGCAACTCTACAACTGCCTTTTTCCTCTCAGCCTCTGCTTTTGCTTTAACCAGTGCGAGCTCCAGTTGTATCATTTATATTCAGTTTGCTTGCACAGCTTCCCCAGTTATGGGCTCTGACTCTTTTACATTCTCCCTAGCCCCTGACTCATGATTCTGGCTATCAGTGACTCCTTTTGCACCACATCCCTGGTCACTTTTTCAATGTCTATGAGGTCTGCAGGTGGCTGGCCTTCCTCAAAGACAAGCCCTCTCCTTTCACACAACTCCTCAAGGTCTGTTGCTGTGCATCTCTCATATGGCTGAGACACAGGGCCAGATTTTCAAAGGCCAGAGAATGATGCAGGGTGCTTGTATCAAAAACAACTGATGCAAGGAGCAGGATGTGTCAAAACATGCACCAATTCTCATTTTCAAATGGTGCTTGCATCAAAAACAGGTCTGCATGCACCAAAGTGGCTTGCCCCATACTTGCACCATAAAAATGCCTGCGCCATGTCAGAAGGGATGCCTGCGTCACTGAAATGATGCACCATCCCCTTATTTGGGATTTTCAAAGAGTGCAAGTCCTGTCCTTGTGCCTAAGGTGGTCGTCACTGTTAGACCAGCCAGAGCTGGTCTAACGGACACTAGAGCATATAAAGAGACCCAAATCAGGTGGTCAGACCTGACTATGCTACTATTAAGGGCCAGTATTCTCCTGCAGGACTAGTTTAGAACATTTTGAGGGCTTAGTTTTGACCATTTCATCTGCCGTTTTGTTTTACTTAGCTTGTGTCATTCTCATCCTTTGTGTCATTTTTTACTCAGCTTGCACCATTTTTTACTATTTGCACCATTTGTGTACTCAGTTCACTCATTTTCATTCCTTGAGTTATTTTTGTGACTCAGCTTACACCATTTTTGACTCAACTTGCACCATTTATTTTGGTGCAGCTTGCGTGATTCTCATCCTTTACGCCATGTTGTTGATGTAGTGGACTTCTTGCATCAGTTCGGGGGATTTTGTCACAAAGTATGCTTTTCTTGCGAAATATGGCACACAGTATTTGGCGTACCTAGATCTGACTCAAGCTGATTGTTTGACGCAGCTTGTGTGGATCTAAGGGCCCTTTGAAAATCCAACCCATAGTGTCTTCTAGCGATCTACTCTTACAACAATATAAAACTGGTAGAACATACTCTGGCTATTCCTTCCTTCTATCACTTGAAGCCCTCATTAAATTAATTTTCTTTCTGCTGATCTGTGCTGGCACTGTTGAAATCAATCCTGGACCCACAGAAAGCTCTATCTCCCCAGCTGATTTAGCCACCATGAAAGGCCTAAGTTTTCTTCATATCAACGTCTGCAGCCTCCTAAAAAAGTTCTCATTAATACAGGCCTGGGTTGCACACACCTTACCTGACTTTCTGGTAATCTCCGAAACATGGCTCAAATCTGCAACAAATGACAGAGAAATAAATCTTCCCAACTATCAGCTCTTCAGATCTGATCGTCCATCCAGGAGGTGGTGGCCATTTATGTTAAAGCAAATATCTCCGCATCCAGCCTCAATATTACATCACAGCCAAAGGAATTGAATGCTTATCCTTAAAATATCTCTTCCCAATATGTCAGCTTTCAATTGATTGGTTGCTATAGGCCCCTCAGCAGGCCTAAAACTCCTATCCCACCTGGACACTATAATTAAATTAGGCCCAGAAGACACCATTATTTTAGGCGACCTGAATTTAAATTGGCTAGCCAATGCATCCGCACCCCTAGTATCCTTTTGTGACACTCATTGTTTCACTCAATTAATTAAAGAACCAACAAGGATTAACCCAAAAAACAAAAGTAACAGCACACTTCTGGACATTATGTTGGTTAATAAGCCTCATCTGTATTCTCATGCTGGAGTGCTATTTAGTGATATAAGTGATCATTGTCCCATAGTTGGTATAAGATCATCATTCAAGCCATCCAACCCAGCAAAATTTCTCCCAAGAAGGTCTAAAAGAACCTTAATATCACAGGATACCTCCATGATCTGTGTCACACCACCGCTGGCAAGATTTCTATCTCACAGCTTCAGTAGAGATAGCTCTACAGGTCTTAAATGACATTATCTACAAGTGCCCTCAACATACATGCACCTCTCTCCAGTGTCAGAACCAAGCTCAAATCTTGTCGCTGGTTCTCTGCTGACCTAAATCCGCATTGCTTGCTAGAGACAAGCTCTGGAAAAGTCAAGAAAGACCAAGGACCCAAATGATTGGCTTCAATTCAGAAAAGCCAGAAACTCCTGCACAAAAAGTGAGAAATGCCAAGGCTGCCTATACAGCTGAACTGGATGCCTCCTACCATAACCCTGCCAGATTCTGGGGACCATAAAGGGATCTTAGGACAAGATTCTCCCCTGTCTTACCACCCAAAGTGCACCTAAACAATGTGGATATCACTGACAAGCAAGAAATCTTGAATGCCTTCAACAATCATTTCACTACAGCGGCCTAGCATTCGACTCCTCTTCAGCAAATCTAATGCGGTCACAATTAAACTTCCAGTCTATTGAGGGACAAAAGGCTGCTTCCACATTTCCTTCAAGCCAATACTATTAAAACAAGTAGAAGACCTACTACTCCATTTGGATACAACTAAAAGCGAGGTGCAGACTCTCTGGACCCCTATTTTCTAAAAGTTGCACTGCACGCCTTTAGCAGCCCCCTAACTCACCTTTTCAATTTGTCCCCAGCCACTGGATCTATTCCTACAATATGGAAAACAGCTCAAGTGTTTCCCCCTACTCAAGGCAGTGACCTCATGGACCTCAATAACTATAGGCCCATATCCATCTTACCAGTATTGTCAAAATGCTTGAAAATTAGTGAACAGCCAATTAAGTGCCTACCTTGACACCAATAATCTCCTTAACCCAGCTCAATCTGGGTTTAGACCATGCACAGCACCATCTCTGCCCTAGCAAAAGTTACTAATGATTGGCAGACTGATTTAGACAAAAAGAATAATATCTGTGCTGTATTTCTGGATTTAAGCAAAGCTTTTGATACTGTGGACCATGAACTACTAATCTCCTCTCTACATTCCATAGGCCTCGACTCAGTCTCTCTTCAAAGGTTCAGATGCTACCTCTCCGGTAGACTACAGCATGTAAAAAATGAAGGTGACCTTTCTACCTCAAAACCACTCCTAAGAGGTGTACCACAAGGCTCCATCTTGGGCCCTATCCTCTTTGCCATTTATATCAATAATATTGACTCCAATCTCACCAAATCTAATATTCACCTTTTTGCAGATGATACTGTCCTATATGTCAGTAATCATACACCATCAAAAGCCTGTGAACTTTACAATGAGTTCTCTCTGCTGCACAAATTACTAGAAAAAAACTCCTACTGAATGCCAAGAAAACAAAAGCCATGTTCTTCTCCTCCAAGAGCTTCTCTTCCACTCTCACACCAAACACCCTTCCCAATTATCTACCATCCTTGGTGAAAGTCTGGACTATGTGGATAAATTTAAATATCTTGGGGTTTGGATTGACAATAGACTTGACTACACTAGCCACATTGAAGATCTCCTGAAGAAGCTCAGACAGAGACTTGGCCTTTTTACAGAATAAAACATTACCTAACCAGAGATTCTAAACAAAGATTAATCCTGGCATCATTCCTATCCCTCATTGATTATGCTGATTTCCTATATAGTCACTGCTCCCTTTCCCACTTAAACAAACTGGATACCTTGTATCATAGAGCTCTTAGATTCATTACAGACCTTCCTTTCAGCACCCATCATTGCTCTCTCTATACTGCAGTCAGCTGGACATCCCTACATCATAGAAGAAACAAAAATGCTGCTCTATGGATCTACAAAGCTCTAACAAACAAATTACCATCCTACATTTCAGATTGTTTTACCCAGGTCATATCCAGATCATATGCCCTAAGGAATAATAAACTCATCATGCTGAAGATACCTATTACCTGTACCAGGCATGGGAGGGCTGCAATCAGCTACTCTCTAGCACTTATTTGGAACTCTCTTCAAAAGATCCTGAAGTTGAATACCCTCATTCCAATAGCATCCTTCAAAAACTATACATAGTCTCTTTCCAGAGCCATGTAACTGTTTCCACAAGGCCTAGTCCTATCACAACCCCCTTTCTCCCACACCCCGTTTTTTGCACTTCCACCTTAATTTGTTTTGTAGCTTTCACCCATTAACTCATACCTGACCTTATTCCCAAAATCCCATCCCCTTGCTTTAATCTTTCATTACTGTCTTATTTTGTTCCTTTTATTATAACCCAGTTTCTTTGGCTCATTGCTTTGTATATATGTGAATATCCTTGCATCTGTTCATTTATAATGTCTTTGTTTTTTGTATTCAATCTGTATCTTGTATTTGTGTAAAAATTGTACCTTTATATTGTTATGACCAATCAGGTCCATCTTGTAAATGAGCTATGCTCAATGATGCTCACCTGAATAAATAAAGATTTTGATTGATTGATTGATTGATTGATTGATACAGTTTACCCTTTTGTGGATCCTATTCTGTAACTGGACACATAATCTTTTTATTGGCAATTTGTTTCACATCCCATTGCTGCCTCCAGTTTGGTAATAAAATCTGCTTCATTCCCAGAACTCTGTACAGCTGTTACAAGTTTTACAACTCCTTAGACACCTGAAAGGGTTAGCTTAGTATGCTGCCACCACTCACTGCAACCTCACTCTTGGTATCTCTAGGTCCAAATCCCACCAGAGCCACAGCTTCCACACAGTACAGCGTGCCTTGCCAATGGGCACATGACCAACTCCTTTTGTTACAGCTGAGAACACTTTTGCTTAGATTTGGTAACTGAAGCCTGTCTCTTCAAACATAGATCACAGATTTGTTAATTTACCCCAGTTAGCTGTATCCAAAATGATTCAGTCACAGAAAACATGAAGCATATAAAAAAATGGAAAGTTCTCACTGAGTAGTGAGTGCTAGTGGTAAGCACAGGTAGTACAAAATGGATAGAGTCTCACAAAATATTCAACTATTTAATTTCAGCATTGTAGTGCATTGTAAAAAAATATTCTCCTTTGGCATAACTTGTAGGCTCTGCCATAAGTTCCTTTCTTCTGTTTTTAAAGGCTGTGGCCTGGATATTCAGAAATGTGCCAAAGGCCGGCGCAAGTCTGGCGCAGCGCAAATCTGATGGGCCATGGCACAACTGGAGCCATATTCAGAGGTTGTACAGGCCGGACTCGGCTGAATATAGCAGAGTTGCACCATGGTGCAAGCAGAGTTGCGCCATGGTGCAAACAGAGATGCTCCAGTGCAACCCTGCAGCAGAGCAGCACAGCAATGGGGGGGGGTCAGGGCACAGAGAACAGACCCAGGAACAGGGCCATGGAAGCACAGTGACAGGCCACAGGAGGCTGCCAACAGCAGGGTACATCAGGGCACACACAGGCACCCAGACACATGACCCCAGAACACAACAGTGGCAAAGATGGCAGGCGACAGGAGGTGCCAACGGCCAATGGAGAACCACCAAGGGAGCCCACCAGCAGGCCGTTGGCCATGCCCCCCCAGCAGACCATAGCAGGCCACACACAGAACCATGCAGCCAAGCACACACATGCCACACAGACAGCCCACACAGTGAGTACTGAACATGCTGGGTTGCAGGCAGCATGGCAGACCACATGGGACAGGCCGCGCAACGCCAAGCAGATGACCCCAACACATTGTGCGGACAGTACTCGACCAATGACCATGACTGTGTGCCACCACCATGCAGACATCCACCACACACCCCTGACAGCCACCCCATGGGCACACCAAGGCACAGCCACCGATCCAGGGGATGCACACCACCATGGTGGGACACACCACAGCACACAGCAGTGAACCACGTAAGCACAACATGCACCCCATCGCATGCACAGCACACAGACAGACACTGGGCCATTGCAGGATTGCTCCTCATGCCACCTGCAAAGCAGACACAGGCAGGTATGTCAGAAAAAATATATATTTAAGAAAACTATTTACAGAAAAACAGGGTCTGGGAAAAAGCAGGTACAGCGAGGGAAGGGGACAGAAAACAGTGATTGTACAGTGGGAGGGGGACTGTAGGGGAAGGTTAAACAGGGGAAAACAGATGATGCCTCAGCGATTGCCCCATCCAGCTGCCCTGGCATTCTGCCTCTCCCTTCTCTCCTCTGCCATCATGTGGCGCATGGCCACCACCACCTCTAGGATCGAGGACACCTTGAGCAGGGTCTGGTGAATCAGCCGGCTTAACATCTGGTGAGGTGGTCTTCACCCTGGCCACTGGACACCTGTAGCAAGGGACAGGATAGGTGATCAGTGCAGTGGCCCAAGGAACCATGCCCACCCACAGTGCGCAATGGGCAGTGGGACTACACACCCATGCAGGGCCTGTAATGGCAACCTGCAGGGGGGTGGGCCAATGCCAGCCAGCAACATGGCACACCAGGACATTGCACAGAGGTGGTCCCTGCCACACAATGACCACACGACTGCATAATGACAGTCACATGGCACAGTGAACCTGCAGCACCAAAGCAACAATGGTGGCAGCTGGGTGCATGCCCACCCTACCAACAGCCAGCACATGTGTCCAATGGACACGCCACAGTGGCATGCACCATGCACAGTGCGACACACACACACACAGCTGCCATGGCACATGGCACAGGGGGCCATACCCACACCTACTCCCCCCTGCTAGCCCCCATGTACAGTGTTAAGGACCATGACAGTGCTTACCTTCCCCCTGTGCCCCTGCTGGTGCCAGTCCTCTGCCATCTTGGCGCACCGCTTGGTCCCGTGCCACCGCAGCCCTGGTCTGCCTCTGGCCCTGGGACTGGAAAGAAGACGGGGCACATCAGTAACCGACCACAGCAGTTGCCCCCCCAGACCCCTGTGCACAGTGTGTGCCCCTGCCCGACACGTCCCGCACACCTGCATTTCAAGCGATGCCACTCCATGGTGCACACAACGATTAGTGTACACCTCTGCAGGGCAAGCCAGATAGCCAAGCCAACACCACAGTACAGCACCAGGGCAGACTTGCAACATGGGATGACTTACCTGGCTGTGGCACAGCCCCACACCTGGGGTGTGCCTGAAGCCTCCTCAGCAGGTCAGGGTCCCGTCTGACGAGGTCACCATACTGGTGCCAGCATTGTTCCCCTATTCTGGGCACCCCGGTCCTGCACTCCAGGCTGGCAACAATGCCCTGCCACAAAGTGCCCCTGGCCTGCTGCAAGGGCACCTGAAAATACAGCTGGGGGGGCATGGGGCTCCACGCAAGCCACAAGGTTGGCCAGTTCCACCTGGGACCAGTTAGGGGCATCTCTGCCTCTACTCTGTGCCATTTTACTCTAGCGAGTTTGGAGGCAAAAATGGCAGCATCAGGCACACATGTTCGGTACAGGTGCTGGATGCGCGATGCGCGGGAGACTGCGCAGTGCCCACCCATCGAGCAGTGCTGGACATGTTCAGTGGGTGTGGCTTGTGGGGTCACGGGGTCATGGAGAGGACCCAGGGGTCAGAGGGCAGCGGTCAGCGCACAATGTGCATGAGCGAGATAGGGAACGTGCCATTATGCACGAAGTGCATGTTGCCGGCTTGTGCAGTGCCGACACATCATGCTGTTCACACGTCTTGTGTGATTGACACCATCACACTGCAGTGTGCATGTGCACTGCAGGCCTCAGCCCTGCGCATGCATGGGCATTGTGCCACTACTTGCTCCGGCGCAATACCATTGCGCATGGTGCATTATCTCGATATTCAGATGCCATATGCAAATTAGCTCATTAGCCAATGTGTGGTGCAGTAGGGTGCATTAGCATGTCATTACTGTTGTGCTCAATCTCATTTGCATGCATTGTGCCTCATAAGCACCACGGAACAGCACAGGCCATGGACCGGTATTGCAACCTTGATAGGTAAGTAGTGGATGCCGCTGCAGCACACTGGGAGCAGAGAGCACAGCAGGCTGTGATGGACCAGGGAGATGCTGCAACTGACACACTGTGCTGTCCATGTCCATGGAGGCAACATGTCGGAATGTGAGGAGGGTGAGGAGCGGGGGCCTGCATGGAAGCGCAGGCCCAACTTCACTAAGGCAGAGACATATGCCCTGTTTGAGGCCTACCTTGACAGGGAGGCCCTGTTGAGCAGTGCCATGGGCACACCACAGGCTAGGGCTGCTGCATGGGTGGAGGTGGTGACCTATGTGAACCAGCATGGCATCTACCAGCAGTCGGTGCAGGAGTGCCACAAAAAGGTTGGGACTGACAGGTGGTGGATTAAGGAGAAGGTGACTGCCATTAGAGCATCCCAAAATGCCACCGGGGGGAGGACAGTGGATGCACCCACACTGGCGCCGACAGAGGAGTTGGTGGCAGCAACCATGCGTGCACCACAGTGGAGGGTGTGCCTGGAGGAGGCTTCCAGACAGGTGGCAGCCCATCACTGCATGGTATCTATGTCAGGCACACACAGCTGGTAGCCCAGAGGGTGTGTACATGGGCATGCTGGTGTGTATGCAGCCATCATGCATGTCATGTGCATGTGTGCACACCCACACACATGCCATGCTGCAGGACACATGCAGCGGCAGTGTACGGGGGGCACATGTGGGCATTGCATCACTGATGCACCTTTCTTCTCTTGCAGCACCAGCACGCCTCCGTGCAGAGGATGGGGCACTGACAGCAGCAGTGGCACCCGTGGCCACCTGTACAACCCCAGAGGATGCACCTTCCACATCCACTGGTATCTGGTGGCCCAACAGGCTGCAGCTCAGCACCACAGTGCCAGTGGATGTCCTAGACCTAGGGTCGGACGAGGCCCTGGATGTGAGCCTGCAGGATGCCAACCTTGGTGTCCTGTGTGTGGAGACACAGATCGAGGCAGGGTCTGACACCGATGATGACTACTCACAGTCCTGGATAGTATGAGTGACATTGTGGGCATGTCACCCCTGCTGGCATCACAGGCAGGTCCCGCGCCAAGCACTCTGCCAGCGGTGGAACAGCTGCCTGCCACCACTGTGGGTGCACCAGTATGCAGTGGCATGGATGTGCCCTGTGGTGGTGGTGGTGCAGCCACGAAGGGGTAGGGCTGTGTACAGCAGCCAGACGGGTGACATCAGCAGGCTGCGGGTGCCATCGGGCAGCTGGCAATAGGGTCTGCAGCCGGTACGCCTGCTGTGCCCATACCCCCTGCAGACCCCATGCACAGGTGATCCCCCTGCAGTGCGCTGTCCACCCCATGGACCTGGTGTTGGGCAAAATCAACACAGTCAATGCTGGGCTGTGATATAGGTATCCCAGGCACACCTGTGGTTGGCCTGTTTGGGCGCCTGCACCCCCATGCAAGGACATGGTCACATTCCCATGATTTCACCCTTGGGGAGCTGTTGCACACACCCCTGGCTGATGCTCAGCCACCCCCATGGCGTGGTGGCCATTCTGCCTTGACCGCGGTCTGCAGCTGCTGCCCTGTGCGCACATGGGTGGTGTGTGTGTGTGCCTTACCACCGGTGGTGCACCTGTGTGTCATGCAGCATGCTGCCTGTGTGTGTGCTTGCCCAGCTGCTGGACCATGTGGCACAGGCGTGATGAGGGCAGTCTAGCACCGGTTGCACCTGTGCACCAGTGCAATGCGTCTGATCCACGCCACATTCCAATGCCTGGGTGTGTGTGTGTGTGTGTGTGTGTGTGTGTGTGTGTTGCCATGAGTGGTTGTGTGCCACTGACTCCTCTACCCCTGCATCACACCTCTGTGTGTGCATGCCCCTTGCCATGCATGCCCTTGCATCTGTGCTGTACTTGTCTGTGTGGCCCATGCATGTGTATCGCACCACCTACCTGCGTTCACTGTAGTGCTCCTGGGCAACAGTGTCACGGTGGCGTTGAGCCTGCTGCAGCAGCTGGGGGTCCCTCCACCCAGGGGGTGGCTGTCTGCCACCCTCTGGCCCATTGTCCCCATTGTTCCCACTACTGTTGCCCTCATCAGCCTCAACAGCTATCTCATGGTCAATGACCATGTTGTGCAGTATGCAGAAGGCCAGGAATAGGCCACAGGCTTTCAAGGGGATGTAATGTAGGGCATTGCCTGACCTGTCCAGGCAATGGAATCGTGCCTTCAGCATGCCAAATACATGCTTGATGATGTTGTGCATGCTGGCGTGTGCCTCATTGTACCGTTCTTCTGCTGGGGATGATGGGCACTGGTAGGGGGTGAGCAGCCAGGGCCTCAACGGGTGTGCACTGTCACCTGTGTGGAGAATGACATGGTTAGCTCTCTGCTATGCTGTGCTGTGCCCCTTGCCAGTCCCTAGTGCCACTGCCACCATGCACCCCTGCCCACCCCCCATCCTCAGGTCTGCTCTGCCCATTGCATCTTGCCCGTGCCATATTCACCCACTAGGTGGCCTGTGGGGATGTCCCCACATTCAAATCTGTGGCAGAGCACAGAGCTGTGCCAGATGAATGCATCATGTGTACTCCCAGGATGTGTGGTGCAGACATTGGTGATGCGCCCCGTGGCATCGCACACCACCTGGCACTTAATACTCGGGCTCCCCTTCCTGTTTATATACACCACTTCCTCAGGGCCAGGTGGCATGCGGATGCCCATGTGGGTGCAGTCAATGGCTCCAATCATGCCAGGCATGCGTGCCACCCTGTGGAAGTCCTGCATAGCTGCCGTACACTCCGCCCATGTGCTGGGGAAATGAATGAATTCTGAAACACGTGGCAGCAGAGCATTGAGGAACTGTGTGAGGAGGTGGGATGTGGCTGACTGGGTGATGCCTGCGGTGTCCCCTGGTGGTCTTTGGAAGGTGCCCTTGGTGAGCAGGCACATGATGGTTGTCACCTTCATCTCCATGGACATGGCATGACTCCATCTGGTGGGTTCCTGCATCTCCTCACTGCACAGCTCACAGAGCTGCCTCAGAATAGCCCTGTTCAGGTGGTACCAGCCCACAATCTCAGTGTTGCTGTAGTTCTCAAAGGTGTTGCGGGCACAGTACCACCTGTGTCGGGCATACCGCCAATGGGCCCTCCGATGGCCACGTAGCTGTTCCTTCTACCCCCTCACACCCCTCATTACTGACTCAATCATAAAGGGCTCACTGTCCATGGCCCCTCCTGTCCATTGTCCCCCATGGCGGTTGGCTGCTGGCTGTGTGCCACCCTGGTCCACAGGTTGTGTGTGTATCTATCTCTCTCTCTCTCTCTCTGCCACTCTCCCTCTCTCAAGCCACCTATCTGCCCCGTCCCTCTGTGTGTGGTCTTTTGTCTGTCTATCTGTCTGCCTGATTGTCTCTGTCTCTCTCTCTTTCTCTTCCTCTCATTCTCACCCCTGGCGCAACTGCTGTCTGTGTGTTTGTGCCCTGTATTTATAGGAACATGTCTGGTCAGAGCAACTTTGATTTGCTCCACACTTGTGCCATGGTTTCACGGTTGAATATGCCACTGTGCTGGAAATTCATGGGAATTCTCCCTGCACTTGCACCTGCATACATTATGGTTGCTCATTGGCGCAATGGATTTTGCACTGTGCAATGGCTTCTACTGAATATGGCTCCATGGTGCAACTCAGTTGCTCCATGCATAATTGCTCTACGTATCCGGGCCTCTTTCTTTATTTTACACTTTGTCATGACTTGCCAGCTCTGCCATAGAGTGCAATTTGGCATGAATTGTCTGCTGTACCACAGGGTCTTTGTTTGCCTTATACCCTGAGCATAACTTTTCGGCTCTGCCCTTGAGTGCACCTATGGCACGATATGCCAGTTCTGCCACTATTTTTTGTTCTATTTACACTCTAGGCATGACTTTCCAGCTCCACCTTAGAGTGCAACAATGGTATGACTTACAGACTCTGCCACAGTAGTCTTAAAAAGAAAAGAAAAAAAGAAGAAATAAATAAGAAAAGAGAACAAGGAATACATATAAAAAGGAAGGAGATCAACAATAGAGCATCCCTCCATATGTGTTTATAGCGATCTTAAAAGTCGACATGAAATGCCCTTGTTATGTGGGCCCTTAAATCTATGTATGGCCCTAATATGAATGATATTTTCCAGAGTATGTTAAGCTACAACAAGCTAATTTCTCACTAGTATGTTATATCAGTAATACATTTTCTGATATCCCTAGTAAATTGTTTAAAAGCATCATAGTATTGTAATGCTTTTATTATACCAGTTGTCATTGGACTTTGTGTAACTGTTGGCATCCATCTGGCCCTTCCACCCACCTCATAACATGAGCGTTTTTAACCTAATTATTTTAGCACTAGTACTACAATTATTAATGCCTATGTCCACTATCTGCTCCTATATAGCATATTATGATTAAAATATATTTATACTTTGCACACAGAACTGCACTATCACTTTAACTGACACATTTATTTGTGAACAACTGAAGTTCCTTCAGCATGCTCTGAGGATGACCGCACTGCTCAGTACATAAGTGTGTCTCCAGCCGTGATGCTGTGCATGGCAGTGAGTTCATTTGACAGGCTGAAATTCTTCTACAGCAAAGCTCAAAAAATTACAGCTATATTTGTTCCAGGCAACTAAGGTTTGGGAGTTTTCATTAATCTCAAGTGGTCTGCAGTCATGGGAATCTTTGCCTGTGATATACAACCTCCAGGTATGCAGTATGTTTGAAACAAGCAGGTAGATTTTCTTTAATACATACAAAGCTTTGCTCAGTTGTCCATTAACACAGAATCATTTTGCACCAGTGTTTTTTTTTTTTTTTTGGCCATGATGTATAGCCTGAATATATGCTTTTCAGGATAACTAAACACTCTTTTTATGCACTTTGTTTTTTTTTCTAAAATGACTCCAAGGGCTTATAAAGGAGAGGCAGTTGTTTATATTTATACTGAAACCGCATTTATTAAAGTAGGAGAAATGTGTTTTAATTTTATTGGAACATTTTAAACACAGCCTCTCCTGATTCAGAAATCCTGCTCTGAGAATCCTAAAATGGTTGCCTTGATGATGTCAATGAAGTGAGAGATGCCAGCTGTGCATATGTATTCTAGCTCTAATAACTGTATTCAAATGTGAATAACTTTAAAATGAAAAATGATAGCACGGAACTTTGAGCACAAAAGTTGTTCAGTACAAACATATCTTGAAAATTAGTGGTGTTTCATTTATATATACCATTTTTTTTAATTAGTAAAAATGCTGCATGAAATTCAATTTTTTTTCATGTGTTCAACAAAAAAATGCAAATAGCTTTTAAACAAAAAAGATAGCATGGTACTGTGAGCACATAAGTTGTTCAACAGAAACATACTATCTATGAAATGAGAAGTGTTTCATTTATATATACCTTTCATTTTTATTATTATGAGCAAAAACTAGCAGAAAATATAATTTCCTTTTCACTTTTTTTAACAAAGAAATGCAAATAATTAAAACAAAAAAATGATACCATGGTACTGTGAGCATGAAAGTTGTTCAGCACAAAACTATTTACAAAATGAGTGGTGTTTCATTTACAGATACCTTTTTAATTTTTTTTTATAATTATCAAAAAAAACTGCAGAAAATTCCATTTTCTTTTTCACTTTTTGCAACAAACAAATGCAAATAGCTTTAACATGAAGTATGATAGCATGGTACTTTTAGCACAAAAATATGTGCCACATGAGTAGTATTTCATTTATAGATACCTTTTAGATTTTTATAATCAGCAAAAAATGACAGGAAGATATTTGTTTTTCACTTGTTTGGAGGTATGGCCTAAATGGAATATGCTACCTCCATACTGGAAATATTGTTGAAAATCTGGCCCATTAGATGTACAACAGTTTTGTGCCCCCCACCCCCAGTTCAGAAGGCAGAAGGCAGGAACTATTTGAAAAGCAAATTGCAGTTTGGGTTAATTGGGAACTTAGGGCATGAGAGCAAAGAATATCAACAGTAGTGTATTTCCAGTAAGGAGGTAACATATTAAATTTATGCCATACCTCCAAAACAGGGAAAACATTGATTTTTCTGCCATTTTTTTTGCTGATTATAAAAAAATCTAAAATGTATCTATAAATTAAACACCACTCATTTGGCAGATATTTTTGTATGGAACAACTATTGTGCTTAAAGTACCATGCTGTCATATTTTATTTTAAAGTTATTTGCATTTGTTTGTTGCAAAAAGTGAAAAAGAAAACTTAATGTTTCTGTTATTTGTTATTTATAAAAAAACTAAAAGGTAACTGTAAATGAAACACCACTCATTTTGTAGAACTTTTTGTGTGTTGAACAACTTTAGTGCTCACAGTACCATGCTATCATTTTTTTTGTTTTAAAATTATTTGCACTTGTTTGTTGAAAAAGTGAAAAAGAAAATTGAATTTCCTACTGGTTTTTGCTAATTAATGAAAAAAAAGAACAAGAAAAAAACTAAAAGGTATTACAAATGAAACACCACTCTTCTTTTAATTTGTAAGTTTATTGAGAGCAAATAATAATACATGGTCATTCATTATACAATTACAGAAAAATAGATCTGTTTCACAATGAATGACCTTAATTCTTTTACACTCTTTCTAATTGCTCACATTTTTAATTAAAATGATAAAACAAATGAACAGCAACAACAACTGTATGTCTCATCAAAATAAACCATGTGGTTCATTTTATTTTTTAAGTGCAATTCACTGTTACAGTCAAGCCTTATGAGGCAGTATACAGTGGCCTGGTCTCTGCAGACAGCAACTTTACATACTGTAGAACTGTTATGTAATATTGCAAATATATAGTCACTATGTTCGCGGTCACGCTGTCTGCACAGTCTTTTTTTCCACATTAAATAGAGCATAATATTTACTGTTTGTGTTCTTTATTTATTCAGGAAAACAAAATATTCATAAAAGAACCCCAAAATGGAATACAAGGGCACTCCAATACAATCAGCGTTTGACTTGTGGGCTTGCATTTTTTAACTCCTTCACAACACTGTCAGTAGTTTTTAAAGAAACGCCAGCACACTCGCTAAGAGAGTCAGCAGTCCTCTCCTTGAGAACAGAGCAGTCCCTTTTTGCAGGTCTTCCACACTGGAGCCACTGAATAAGAGATATAGCAGCAGAGTTTACCAGAATAGAGACTACAGTACCATAGAATGAAATGGCGAAGCTACCACTGGGGAAACAGGGCAAACAGGGTATGTATTTTATGGACAGAACCATCACTTAATTGGACCTGACTGTCAGTGAACTTCGGTAACCTCTGACAGCAGTCAGTTGTCAGTTGTCATAGCGCTAGCGTGCAGATCATAAGGCAACATGTTAGACTGACAGCTATCAGTTGACATAGCACTAGATCGAAGTTATATTTGCGTGTTTGGTTCTAGTCAGAAGAAATTGCAAACTTTTGTTAGCATATGATTTAACAGTTCTACAGTATATCATGTTAATAGCTGCTGCAACACTGATGTGCCCACAGTACCCTCTATATATGTAAAAAATGGGAGCTAGCGGGAGCTGTATTTATCAGTTTGGAATCTGAGCATCACCATAAAGGCTTCCATTGTCATAATATCTTTCACATTAACATCACTCATTTTGTAGATATGTTTGTGCTGAACAATTTTCATGCTCACAGTACTATACTATATTTTTTTGTTTTAAAGCCAGTTGCATTTGTTTATTGCCAATGTGACAAAAATTTAATTTTCTGCTCCTTTTTTTGCTAATTATAAAATAAATAAAAGGTATTTATACATGAAACACCACTAATTTTGTAGATATTTTTGTGTTGAACAATTTTCATTCTCACAGTATCATGCTATAATTTTTGTTTTAAATTATTTGCATTTGTTTGTTGAAAACATGACAAAAAATGAAGTTTCTGCCACTTTTTTTGCCAATTTTCTTAAAAAAATTAAAAGGTAGCTATAAATGACACTGTTCAATTTGTAGATATTTTTGTGCTGAACAACTTTTGTGTTGCAAGTACCATGCTATCATTTTTCATTTTAAAGTTATTCACATTTGAATAGTTAGTGAAGCTAGAATACTTCTGAACAGCTGGCATTTCTCACTTCATTGACATCATCAAGGCAGCCATTTTAGGATTCTCAGAGCAGGATTTCTGAATCAGGAGAGGCTGTGTTTAAAATTGTTAAATGCTATGACCCTGCATTTCTCCTACTTTAACAAATGCAGTTTCAGTACACAGTAAGTGTAAACAAGTACCTCGCCTTTACAAGCCCATGGAGTAATTAAAAAAACAACATGTAAAAAGCTTGTTTAGCTGTCCTTTAATATGGCAAGAAGATGCAGACTTGGCCGAAGTGATTTATCACTTCTTGGATTTTATTTGTATTAAATACCTGGGCGACCATTTTGTGTCAGGTAAACAATGAATAGTTTGGATGTCATACAAAGCTATTGGAAGCAATGTTAACAACAACACTGCATACTTTAGCTGCTTTTGCTTTGTCAGCATCTAACTATTGCTTTGGTTGTACATCTCACATGTGGACTGGTTTGATCCCTACCTGTGTGTGTTTGGTGTTTTTGTGTATGTATTCTTTGTCGAAATTAAATAATTAAATATTTTGTGATACTCTGTCCACTTTGTAGTAGCTGTGCTCACCACTCACTACTCAGTGAGAACTTTCCCTTGTAAATCCATTGCTCTCCAAGTAGTGCACACCTAGAACTTTTCAGTTGGAACACCCCCATCCCCCTTAATTCCTCTATTATTTAAAAATAATATTTAACACTCCAAGATACTTACGTATGTTAACAGGATATTATACAGCAAGACTATGGGGCATCCCAACATCTGTCGCACTACGTTACTTTCATGGTTAAATTCTGGTCTAGTAATCTCGTAATTTCCTCTGTCATCTCTGCCTCACCACCGAGCTCATATTCCCTCATTCATTTGCTATTCCTCACCACTCCTCATCTGCTGGTCAATCCGCCTTTTTTCTACCACTGTCCTAAACAATGGAACATCCTCCCCTACAATATCCATAATGCGCCCTCACCCAAAGCTCTCTCTTCCCTCCAGCATATGTACACATCCCACTCCTGCTCATGCCAAATGAACAAAACGTGACCTGTAGGCAATGGTGGCAGAGCATGCTTCGACTTGGTAAAAGTCATGACCACTATCACAGAAAGAGGCAGCAGACAGGGAACTAGAGGATGAAATTAGAAGGGCAGCAAAGTAGTGGGAGGTGCAGGGGTCAAAACTGACACCAGTCCGCTAGTCAAATCCTCATAGATTTTGTACTGAGATAGTAATATTTTCTTTTAACTAGTCCTCAGGGCTTGTACTGGAGGGTGTAACATTTCAATAAGTATACCAGCTAGGCCAGTGGAAACATCTGTGAGGATAATAACTTTTCCCAGTCACTAGCCCTGCTGGCTAGTGGCAGAAAAACTTAATTTCTGCCCCTGGAGGTGTTGCTATTGAGTGATTTCAACATGCCAGATGGGCCTGGTGGATCTCAGTAGCTGTAGATGGCTGTAATTAGCTATTGGTAGAAGTGTACCTGGCAGCATTCCTGACCCAAAGGGTCAAGGAGCTTACAAGGGAGGAAGCCATCCTTGACTTAGTTCTTACAAACTGGGGCAATATTGGTTAAATCATTCACAGTCATTACAAACAGGGCTAATATTGGGGAGATTGACATGCAGGATCCATTGGGGACCAATGTCCTATTAGAAGCAGAGAAAAAAGTTACACGCAAAAGTCTGATGGATGACAGCTGGCCTAGTGGTGCTGAGGGTTGAGGTGCTAGACGCCACACCTTGCGCCACGCCGGTGACCTGAGTTCAGGAAACAGCTTGGGCTTCGGGGGTCAGCAGGGGAGGGAGAGGATCGAGTGTCTGAGGAGCTGCTCTCTTCTTCCTGGGGAGAAACGCAGGGCGACTCTGATGTAGCAGGGACCCCCGGTGGAGAATGGAGGTGCCACTTACAAGGAGCTGTTTAAGGGGAGAAGCATGGCAGATGTCTATGGCCTTTCATGCAGACGTCATTGCATGATGTGCTCCTGGGGGAAGAATAGCAGCAGGAAAAACCCTTACCATTGGTAGGCAACAGTGCTGGCCAGTGATAGAGCCCCATGCCCAATGTCGGGCCATTCATCCTGGTGTTCCAGTCTCCTTCCACCTCTTCGGTCACTCCAGTAGATTATAGATAGAGTGCCAGAGGAGATGGCGGTCCCACCTCGGGGAGGCTCAGAGCTGGGGAATTGAATGGGCAGAGGAGGTTGAGAGAGGAGGTCCAGGTTAGGCAGAACACCAGTGGTGGGGGCTTCAGATGGCAGCAGAGCCATCATCAAGTGCAGCACTTGAGGAGTCCATTGGTGAGTGATAAATAAAGTCCACAAAACAAAAAGTCTGATGGTTGCATGAGCTGCATCATCTATTTTTGTAGTAGTTTCTTCAGGTTTCTTCAGGATTCAGTTAAGAGATGGTGGGGTGGCTCCATGAGATACAACGTTGTTTTTAATGTTCCCTTTCGGGTCAGTTAACAGATTTGATTTGGAGAAATCAACCATTTATGATTTGCTGGCCTCAAAAGTCAGAAGTCATCTAATTTTCCTGTTTCACATTTTAAAGTTAAATACTTTCTTCATGTCCCTTAAATCTGGACGTGCCTCAGAGGTTCATTAATTTTTTTTTATGGTGACATGGTACCATGGGAGTCAGCATTTGTTTCTTGTAGGGGTTTACTTAACACACTGGTGGGCAACCCATGGCCTGAGGGCCACATGCAGCCTCCCAGTTGTCAAGCTGTGGCCCCCTAATCCATCCAAAAATACACCAGGAGGCTCTCTGTGCAAAGCTAGACAAGGGAGATAGGCTGAAGGCTGTGATGGACATGTTATATACAGTACAGCTTGTTTTTAATTCAAATGTATAAATTTGTCTTGTGACTATGGTAAATGGGGGTCTTGTGGTCCTTGGAGGTGTTTGAGGACTGCACCTGTGGCCCTCTGGTTATCTTAGGTTGCCCACCCTTGACTTAACACATGGCAGGATAACCTCATGAAATACATCATCTGGTTTTTATAGGGGTTAGGAACGCCTCAGTGAACCACACTCAGTCATCAAATAAATGCGTAAGGCAAAACATTCTGCAAAAACTCATGGGCCCAGATATTCAAACTGCGCCAGGCTGTGGCGCAAGACTGGGTGCAGCTCAACTTGACTGCGCAGGGGCATGGACTGGGCGATATTCAACTGAGCTGTGCCATGGCTCAGCAGCATTGAATATCGCACCTGGCCACCTGCAGTGCACATGGCGCAGTGGCACTGCGCCAGTGCTAGCAGCCAGAGTGGAGCTTGAGGATGCACTAGCGCAAGTTCCATGGTACAAGGTGCAGCAACTGCGATATTCAAAAGTTGACAGGCAAATGGGTCTATAATGTATGCACGGTGCACATGGGGCCATTTGCATGTCATTATGGCCCAATTTGCATGCAGGTGCACCAATCCCTGATGACTTGCACCTATCGCCCTGCCAGGCAGCAGCCATCAGGGACTGAGGCCCCCTGCAGAGTGGCAATATGCCCCACAGCCTGATCGTGGGCTTCAGTAAAAGGAGATTAATCCTATATCCCTAGTGGTCCAGTGGACCGCTGCCCACCCAATCGCGGGCTAAGTTAAAAAAGTAACCTATATTCCTGGTGGTTCTGGGTGGACAGGTCCACTGGACCACCAGGGATAGAGGTTTTCTTCTATTTTACTTAAGCCCACAATCGGGCGGACAGGTCTACTGGACCACCAGGGATAATAGGTTTCTTTTATTTTTAGTTCAGCCCGCGTTCGGGCAGACAGGTCCACTGGACCACCAGGGATAGAGGTTTCTTTCTATTTTACTTAAGCCCGTGATCTGGTGGACAGGTCCACTGGACCATCAGGGATAATAGGTTTGTTTTATTTTTACTTCAGCCTGCGATGGGGTGGACAGGTTCACTGGACCACCAGGAATAATAGTTTTATTTTATTTTTACTTCAGCCTGCGATCGGGCGGACAGGTCCACTGGACCACCAGGGATAAAGGTTTCCTTCTATTTTACTTCAGTCCATGATCGGGCAGACAGGTCCACTGGACCACCAGGGATAGAGGTTTCCTTCTATTCTACTTAAGCCCGCGATCGGGCAGACAGGTCCACTGGACCACCAGGGATAATAGGTTTCTTTTTTTTAAATTCAGCCCACGATCAGGCAGACAGGTCCACTGGACCACCAGAGATATAGATTACTTTTTTAACTTAGCCCACAATCAGACGGGCAGCGGTCCACTGGACCACCAGGGATATAGGATTAATCTATTTCTTACTTAGCCCGTGATTGGGCGGGCAGTGGTCCACTGGACCACCAGGGATTTAGGATTAATACTTTTTTTACTGATGCCTGCAATCAGGCATGGGGGGGCCACCACGGAGGTGCAGCTGGAGCTCAGGTGGCCACCCACAGGTGGCAGCTGCTGTGTTGCGCCCTGCAATGCGGCAGCTCACCTTTGGGTGGCCATCCGTTCTTCCTTTTTTTTGGCTCAACTTTGTGCTGGCACAGGTAGGGGTTGTGCATGCATGGCTCTGTACATCCTGGGCTGAATATCGGGCTGTGCAGAGTATGCATGGGCATGCCCCTCACCTGTGCCTGCGACACATTACTGATACCTCCGTGTATCAGGATTTCGCCAGGCAATTCCTGCTTTGAATATCGTGTCAAGATCAGAGGCTGCGATGGTGCAAATACTGTTAGCGCCATGCACAACCCTTTTGAATATCTGGGCCATGGTTTATTGTGACCCAAAATCAGATGCAGCACCATCCTGGAGCTCTCTGTGGTGTTGAGGACTCTGTTTTTGGAACTGTACCAGCTGTTTCAGTTTAGAATGTGTGTTCTCCTGTGCTTTCCTTTCCATAGGGGTTACCTTAGGAGTTCAGTTCATTTTTTATGTTGTATGGTCCCATGAGATAGAACATTTGTTTTTTTGAAGGGGTTGCCTTGGGGAGTCAGTTAATTTTTATGGTGAGATGGTTCCTTTAGATACAACATCTGTTTTTTGTAAGGGATCCCTTGGGGAGTCAGTTAATTTTTATGAGGATGGTTCCAAGAGATACATCTAGTTTTTATGCTCCTTTGGGGTTAGTTCATTTTTTTGTGATGAAATGGACTAATGGGGTAAACCATCTGTTTTTTGTAGGGTTTCAGTTAATAGATGACAGGATGGCCTCATGAGATACAGCATTTGGTTTTCATAGGGGTTCCTTAGGGTTCAGTTAACAGGTGGCAGGGTGGCCATATGAGATACAACATTTGGTTTTTGTAGGGATTCCCACAGGGTTTCAGTTAACAGATGACAGGATGGATCCATGAGATACAACATCTGTTTTTGTAGATCTTCCCTCAGGGGCTCAGTTAACAAATTTTCATATGCAACATCTGGTGTTCATAAGGTTCCCTCAGGGTTTCATTTCATTTTTGATGGCGGGATGGCCCTAAGAGGTACAGTTTCTGGTTTTCATAGGGGTTCTATCAGGGGCTCAGTTACTGGGTGCCGGGATGGTCCTATGAGATACAACATCTGGTTTTCATGGAGGTTCCATCAGGGGCTCAGTTAATGTATGGTGGGATGGCTGTATGAGATACACCACCTGGTTTTCTTAGGGCCTCCATCAGGGGCTCAGTTAATGGATGGCAGGATGGCTCTATGACATAATATTCTTCAGGTGAAGCTACTTCTGGCTGGAAGCTGCAACACTGGACTTATGATTTGCAAGAAAGTGAGTTGTGCTCACAACAGAGGGAGGGGAACCTTACAGTTTACAATTGTCTTTGGTTTGAAGCAGATTCCTTAGGAAAGTTAATATTCTTCAGGTGGAGGATACTTCTAACTGAAGGGTGACATAAAGAACTTAGAATTATCAGAAAAGGCAGTCTTTCAATCAACAGAGGGAGGTGGACCTTGCTTTACTTTTGTTATAATTATTAAGATTTTCAGTGCAGGAAGAGTTTAAACCCGCAGGGACTGCATACTGTTTACTGCGTACAGCTGACTTGATTGGAGTTAGTGATTAACTGTTTGCATTGCAATATTTGTAATACTGTGAATTATTCACTGGGCTAAGAATTTGTCATAAGTCCTGAATTGAGAGCAGGTTACAGGCTGTGTATTGGACCCAGACAGTGCCAAGGGGGTGGAAACTGTTTGTTCTTTTGTTTTTCTCTATGTGCCTTAAAAGGCCAGGCCAGACTATGTCAGGAAGTGCTTACATCACAGCTACTTATCAGCCAGTAGCTCTGGAAGAATCTGACAGACCTTTATAACAGTACTAATTTTAGCAGGCTCATCAGATAACCTAATATTCTTCAGGTGAAACTACCTCTGGCTGGAAGCTGCAACACTGGACTTAAGATTTGCAAGAAAGCGAGTTGTGCTTACAACACAGGGAGGTGAACCTTACAATTTACAATTGTCTTTGGTTTGAGGCAGATTCCTTAGGAAACTTAATATTCATCAGGTGGAGGATACTTCTAACTGAAGGGTGAAATAAGGAACTTAGAATTATCAGAAAAGGCAGTCTTTCAATCAACAGAGGGAGGTGGACCTTGCTTTACTTTTGTTACAATTGTGAAGATTTTCAGTGCAGGAAGAGTTTAAACCCACAGGGACTGCATACTGTTTACTGTGTCTGTCCTTGTGCACAGCTGACGTGTTTTGGGGCTGACTGCTTTCAGAGCACAAGTCACCAGGCTGTTTTGGGGCTGGGGAGGTTTATCTGTGTCTGACTTGGATGTCTGGATTTTTCTCTGATTAGCAGGGTATTTTCTCTGCCAAATTGTCATGTAGGGCATCTTGCTGACAGGAAGGCACTCATCGCAGCGGTAGGTCAGAGCTTTTAGATGATTGTTTCATGAGGGCACAGTTTAGGCCCAAACCCTTCCCACCCCTCACCTACCCACCCCTGGAAATAGTTCCTTTATCTTGGGGTTCTGACATCATTTCCTCAAGAGGAAAGGTACATATCACTGTCATATCCTCTCTAGCACACTGCACTGACAATATAAGCATACACATTATATAATACATATATTTCTATATAACAAACCAATCACACACACACACACACACACACAAAAAAAAAAAAAACTGAACAAGGTAGACAGACACGTGGGGAATAGTGCAATGTAATGGCTGTGGGGCAGCAGTCTTCCGGGAGTCTTTCTGGAGGCTGGGATGCTGCCCTGTTTGCAGACAACAATCTGCCCTGAGGGAAGAAGTTGCCCATCTTCAGGCCACACTGGACAGTAGTAAGGGAACCTCCCCCATCCAGGGAGCACCAGAGCCACCACCACTACCTCAGAGGTTGCGAAGAAAGCACAGCAGTTAGACCACAGTGGGCTCAGGGAGGGTAAGGGTGGTGGAACAGAGGCACACCGAGTCAGTTGTTCCACTCCACAATCCATACACCATTTTGGGGGAGCATAGTTCCCCTATGGATGCACCTGCAGAGGAGACTAAGGAGGTTGCAGACAACTGTCACAAGGGAGGCCCTCAGGAAGGAGGCAGAGGGCACCACAGGGAAAGGAAGCAGCTCCTGGTGGGGGACTCAATTATTAGGGTGATAGAACTGGGGGGAGCAGGGAAAACTGAAATAAGGTGCCTGCCTGATGCCATGGCTTGGAGGGACAGGAAGCGCATCTTTAGGATCACGAGAACAGTTGCATGGGAGTCTGAGCTGGATGTCATTGTCCACCTAGGGACAAATGACTTGGTTCATCATGAGATTAGAGCAGTACAGGAGGACTTTGTAGAGTTGGGGAGGGGCCTAAGACAAGTAGCACACACAGTATCCTTCTCAGAGGTGCTGCCTGTCAGTGGCATGGTTGAGGCGAGGGTACTTTGCACCATGCAGTTTAACGAATGGTTGAAAAAATGGTGTGGAGCACAGGGGTTTGGCTTCATGGGGACTGGGGTTCCACCTGGAGGGACACCAGCCTATACTGGCAGGATGGTCTGCATCTGTTCAGGAAGGGAACAAGTCTTTTGGGCAATTGGTTTAAATGCTTCATTGGCAAGCTTTTAAACTTGTCAAGGGGGGAGGCACTGATAAGCAGCAGGAAAATCCCAGCCTCCCCCTACAAAACAGGGTACTAAATGAGAAAAAGACCAAGGTATAAAGGTCAGTGGGGGATGCTGCTACAGAAGGTAAAGCCATCAAAAAATGGAGAGCAATGAGTACCAATGCCCATAGTCTGGGTAACAAGCTTCCTGAATTAGTGGCCTTGATGGAGGAGGAACATCTGGATATCATGGCAGTCACAGAAACATGGTACACACAGAACCATGACTGGAATGTAAACATACCAGGATACACTATCTACAGGAGGGACAGGGAGGGTAAATGAGGAGGAGGAGTAGCTCTCTACATAAGGGAAGGAATCAAAGCAACAGAACAAAAGGGTAAACAGGGAGGAGAAGAAGCACTGTGGGTCAATTTGGAGGTAGGCAATGGCACCACAATCCACACAGGGGTTGTATACAGACCCCCCTCTCAGGGGGAGGAAATGGACAAGGAAATGATAGAAAGTATACTTAGAATGGCAGATAAAGGGGAGATGTTTCTGATGGGTGATCTGAATATGCCAGATGTTAACTGGAGTGCAGTTGCAGCAGCCACTTCTAAGAGTGGGGTTATTCTAGATGCCCTACAGGAGGCATGCCTTAGACAACTAGTATTGGAACACACTAGAGAGGGAGCAATCTTAGACCTGGTTCTCTCAAATGGAGATGGAGAGAGGATCACAGATGTAGAAGTGGGTAGCCATCTGGGAACTAGCGACCATCGAACAGTATGGTTCTCAATAAACACAGCAATAGAGTCAAGCCATACAAAGGCAAAAGTACTGGACTTCAGGAGGGCTGACTTTTCAAAATAGTGCGATGCCTAAGGAATGCACTAGCAAATGGGCAGGAAGGAGGGTGGAAGAACAATGGGGAATAATAAAACTGCCATCACAGAGGTAACAAGCCTTTGTGTGAAG
The DNA here is from genome assembly GCA_016271365.2 of Neoceratodus forsteri. Taxonomy (NCBI): domain Eukaryota; kingdom Metazoa; phylum Chordata; order Ceratodontiformes; family Ceratodontidae; genus Neoceratodus; species Neoceratodus forsteri. Next base: position 315,647,641 of record CM057457.1, read on the forward strand.
CAAATAAACAAAACAAAAGATGTAAAAACCACTATGGTTCTCAAAGGAGGTGGCAGTGAAGGTTCAAGAGAAAAAAAGCATTCAGAAAGTACAAGGAATCACAGAAGGAGCAGGACAGAGAATTGTATCAGTTAAAGGAAAGGAAGCTGGGAAGGCAGTCAGAACAGCAAAGGCCCTAACCGAGGAAAAGATAGCCAACTCAGTTAAGAAGGGGCTAAAACCTTTTAGGTACATCAGAGTGAAGGAAGACTAAGGGAGGATAGTGAGGCTTAATAAAGGGAGGGGTGGGCAGAGGGTGACAGTGAAAAGGCAGAGATACTAAACAAATACTTTTGCTCAGTATTTACAAATGAAGAGGGAGGTACGAAAGCAAACAATAGAAAACACTCTGGATACAGAAGTTGATACCAGCCCATTTACAGAAAAAAGGGTTCTGAAAGAACTCTAAAACTGAAGGTGGACAAAGAAATGGGGCCTGATGGGATTCATCCCAGAATTCTAAAAGAACTAAGGGTAGAACTAGTGACACCACTGACTACGCTCTTTAACAAATCATGGGAGGATGGGGTGGTACCTGAGGACTGGAGGAGGGCAGATGTGATTCCCCTTCACAAAAGTGGGAGCAGGGCAGAAGCAGGAAACTACAGACCTGTTAGTTTAACCTCAGTGATAGGGATTAGGGAAAATGATGGAATCACTTCTGAAGGAAAAAATTGTCGAGTATCTAGAGGCCAGAGGGACACAGGACCCAAGGCAGCATGGATTCACAGTGGGAAGGTAATGCCAGACAAATCTAATATATTTCTTTGACTGGGTGGCCAAAGTAGTAGATCAGAGAGGGGCTGTGGACATGGTCTACCTAGACTTTAGCAAGCCATTTGACTCAGTCCCACACAAAAGATTAATATACAAGTTAGCCAGCCTGGGAGTGGGTCCCAAGCTGATAGCCTGGGTAAAGAAATGACTGGAGAATAGGACACAGAGGGTAATAGTAAATGGAGCCCACTCTGAAGAAAGGGGGGTTACTAGTGGGGTACCGCAAGGTTCAGTATTAGGACTGGTCCTCTTCAATGTCTTTATAAGCAACATTGCAGAGGGACTGGAAGGAAAAGTATGTCTCTTTGCAGATGATACAAAGATCTGCAACAGAGTTGATGCTCAAGGTGGGGTGAAAAGGATGAGAAGGGACATGGCAAGGTTAGAGGAATGGTCAGATGTATGGCAGCTTAGAGTCAATGCTATGAAGTGCAAGGTAATGCACCTGGGAAACAAAAACCCAAGGGAAGAGTACACAATGGGGGGTGAGATACTAACAACAACAAAAATGGAAAGGGACCTGAGGGTAGTCATATCAGATGACTTAAAGGTGGGCAAGCAATGTGAGAGGGCAGTAAGGAGGGCTGGGGGATACTGGGATGCATAGGGAGAGGCATCACCAGTAGAAAACAAGAAGTTGTTATCCCTCTGTACAGACAGCTGGTGAGACCCCATCTGGAGTACTGTGTGCAGTTCTGGAGACCCAATCTTCGCAAGGACATAGACAAGATGGAAGCTGTCCAGAGGAGGGCAACTAAAATGGTGCAGGGTCTGTGCCAGAAGACATATGAAGAGAGACTGAAGGAGCTTAATATGTATAGCCTCGAGGAAAGGAGGGACAGGGGACATGATAGAAACTTTCAAGTACCTCAAGGAATCAACAAAGTACAAAGGTAGCATCTTTCAAAAAAGAGCTGTGCAAGAACAAGGGGCACAATTTGAAGATGGGGGCGGCTCAGAGGTAATGTAAGGAAGCATTTTTTCACAGAGATGGTTGTGGATGCATGGAACAGCCTTCCAGAGGAGGTTATGGAGTCAAAAACAGTGGTTGAATTCAAGCATGCATGGGACAGTCATAAGGCAATTCTAGGGAGTGGGGGTAGAAAGAAGTAGGCTGCTGGTTAACTAGGATCTGCAGCTTATCCATTAGGTAGGGAAATGGGCAGACTGGGTGGGCCAAGCGGTCCTTATCTGCCATCAAATTCTATGTTTCTTTGTTTCTATCTGGTTTTCGTAGAGGCTCCATCAGGGGTTCAGTTAATGTATGGTGGGATGGTTTTATGAAATACAACATCTGGTTTCCGTAGGGGTTCTCTTAGGGTTCACGTAATGGATGGCAGGATGTTCCCATGAGATACATTTGGTTTTCATAGAGATTCACCCAAGGATTTCATTAACAGATAACAGGATGGCCCCATGTGACACATAGTCTTGTTTTCATGAGGGCTCCCTTAGTGGTTCAGTGAACTGATGAAGGGATGGCCCCATGAGATACATCTGTTTTACTTATGGGCTCCCTCAGGGGTTTAGTTAAGTGGTGACAGGATGGTCCCATGACATACAACATTTGGTTTTCACAGGGATTTCCTTAGGGGTTCAGTTAACTGATGGCAGGGTGGCCCCATGACATACAACATCTGGTTTTCGAAGGGGGTTCCCTCGGAGGTTCAGTTAACTGATGGCAGGGTGGGCCCATGACATACAACATCTGGTTTTCACAGGGGTTTCCCCAGGGGTTCAGTTAATTTTTTTTTACAACTCTGTTTAGTGTGCTGCACTCCTGGAACTCTCTCAGGAGACCCTGACTCACCACTGCCATTCTACCTCCCTCCTGAAGTCCACCCACCGGAAAATCAAGGAAAAATACTCCCTCACCTACCTGGCCGGATGTAATGGACCCATGTCCCATCAGGCAGCCGGGGGGATTGGGAGAGCTGTTGAAGTGGACCTGGCATTGGGAGTGTGATGGCAGGGCCTGGAGGACTCTGTTGCCTATCTAAGGTGCAGGGATTTTTCTTGTGTGTGTTACTTGAGTGTGGACGTGCAATGGCATCCAGCTCAGCCCAGGCATGCTCCCGTGCCTGGATGAAAGACACCCGCTGCCGCCCAATCCCCTTTCACATCCCAGTGCTGACTGCAACTGCTTCTGCACCTCCTAGATGTCACTAGTGCAGTGCAAAGGGGAAACTCTCCAACCCCAGGAGAGGAGAGCTGTCCTCCAGATGCTCGATACTACTCCTCCCCTGCCGATCCTCACCAATCCAGGCTCATTTCCGAACCTGGGTCACCGGTGTGGTGCAAGGTGTGGCATCCAGAGTTCAGTTCATTTTTGATGGCGCACTAACCCGAACAGCTTTTGTAGGTGTTCCTTCAAGGGTTCATTTAATAGATTTTGTTTGCAAAAATCAACCATTTGTGACTTGCTTGCCTAAAAAAATGGAAGTCAACTAATTTTCCTTTTTTCTGTTTGAAAGTCAAATATTTGTTTTCCCTGAAATCTGGATGTATTTATTTTATTTTGTGAAAACAAATATTTCCAAAATGTAGTTAACCAAAACCCTTGGAAGTTGGTTCCCTTAAATATGTTCAAAAGAAAACTCAATGAAGTGTGCAAAGTTGTTTGCAAATGTTTACTTTAATAGTAGTAGCTGTAGTAGTAGTAGTAGTACTGTAGTTTTTATTAATTTGAAAGTGTTCCTCCACAGCTCAGTACACTTTTACAACAAATGCACTATGATACAATAATAATACAGTATGATTACTGCTTACAATGTTTGGAACCCAGGTTTGGGAATGAGCCCAGGATGCTGGGGGATAGCTGCAGAGGAGGACTGAATGTCCTAGAGGACACATTCCTTCTCTGGGGAGGAAGCGATCTGGGCTCTGCTGTGATACAGCCACCTGGGTGATCCCCAGGTGGCAGTGCAGTTGGAGTAGCTTGAGTGAGGGAGGATACCAGCTGGGGTGCGCAGCCATGCGTATAACTTTACATGCGCACACGTGGTGCCCTTGACACTGGCATCTGAGAGGGATGTCAGTAATGTAAGTGGAAAAGTCATGACGTAAGCCAGATGAAACCTGGCACTTTCAGGCCCTGTCCTTTTGACTTGCCACCGTTTCCCACACTAGTGAGTTAGCTGACCAGAAGACCACTGAAGAAACAACCACAAGCAGAAGTTGCACTGTGGCATTGTGAGATGGGGTAAGTTCCACAGAAAGTAAGGGATGGGGCTGGGTTTCAGGGCAGAAGGAGGCAGGGTTGGTGCTGGGAGATAAAAGGTATACTAGAACAGGAATTCTCATCAAGTCTGGAAGCAAAGTCCTCAGTCCACTAACTTGCCTAAAGGCCTCTATAATCAGGTGGATTTTTTTGGGAATATTTAAAGGAGATCAGGGAACCAGCAGGCTGAACCTTCACTCAGTGCAAGTTTCACAGAGTAGGGGCAGCCATCATAAAAACTCTGTCCCTCTTGGACTTAAGATGTGAAAGCAGTAACATTTGCTAGTCAGCCAAAAATGTTATCATATAGTTCTTTTTAGCAAAAATGTATTTATGACATCATTGGTTTCATTCTCAGTACTTTTTTAGTTTTCACAGATACTGTTAAAACAGCTTTTATAGCAAATTTTAAGTAAAGACTCACATCATTAAAGATGGCTGCCACTTGCAAGTTTCAAAAATCTCTTCTATTGCTGATACTTGTTGAATGTACATACTAGATACATACTGAGGATGTATTAGGATGATGTTACCACATGTTTTTGACGGTAAATACCATACCACTATACCAAGATATTTTATGTTTTTCACAATGAATATGGCAAGGGATTGGGAACTTTTAAAAACTGCAAAGTCCCATATCTTGATTCAGGAATGAAAGAAAATTAAAAGAAAAATGAGTACCTTGATGTTTTTGCCAGAGAAGCATTATTTTTTAAAAAAAGATACTGTGACTAACAAATACTGTTGCTTGAAGATGGCAACCTCAAGAGCTTTCAATGCTTCCAAATAGTAAAGGACTCCACACAGACGTGTGTAGACAAAAATATTTTACTTGAAAATTCTGAATAAAACAGCAGTTATGTAACCCCCACCCAGGTATGCCGTTTCTCTCTGACAGCTCTACCAGGTGGGCTGGGTTCAGGGAGGAAAATGTCATTTGGCACATTGGCTAGGTTTGGCTACTCTGCAACAGGGGCATCCAAGTAACTCCGGACAAAGGAAGCAATAACTGTAATGTCCAATACCAGAAGTGGGATTCTAAAGTGTGGCTTTTATTCACATCCAACAGAATAAACAAAGCATAGATGGACCCCCATGGGGCTACACTCCTGGTAATGCAGATTTATGGAGATCAGAACACATCCTCATTCACTTTAGCCCTCAGGCTCTGAAACTTACTGGGCACACAGCCCGAACTTGTACACTGTTCTGGGTTTTCCATGGCTCGGCTCCCTTGCCAGCCCTTTGGACACTTTCCATATAGCATGGAATATTACTGGTGGCTCCCTAAACCACCTATGAGCACTTCTGCTCCATCAGGGAATCTTCCTCATCAATCCCACGTCTGGGTACTTTTCTCAGGCACTGGCCAAGTACCTGAGAGAAAGCAACAGGTGTCCCAAAGTAAACCCATAGAGGTGAATTTGGTTACTACTGATGGGGGGGGTCTTCCACCTCGCGCTCCCATAATTCATACCTGGCCATTTCTCTGGACTGTAACACTTCATCCTTTAAAACACTTTGCTGTGTAGATTCTTTTTAAATGTATTCACATTCAATCTGCTGTCTTTACATCCCATTTGTGCTGAACTTGAACATACTTAATAAGTGGCTGTGTCCATTACTCGAGACCCCCCACAGAGTTAAGCAGTCCAATCCCCACATCTTCCAAACTGTACTTGGCTGTCTTTTCCTGACCCCACAGTAACAGTCCCTTTAGTTTCATCTTGTTTCAGGTGAAAACACATGGCTCTTTAGCAGAGTGAACTCACCCCTTGGTTGCAGGTGCCCCATAGGCGTTTTCTCCTCAAAAGAAATCTCATCCAGAACTTCAGGTGCCTCAGCATGAACTTAAATCAGGCAGCTTCTTTTCTCTTAGCTGGACTGGGGGGGGGGTTGCCCTTGGAAGCAGGCTGATTCCTTCCCCCATTCCCGCAGGGATGGGGCCCTGAACCACTGAAAGCAGTCTCTACCACTTCAATGTGCTCTTTTTGTGTTCCTCTTCAGGTGAGAACACACACCTATACAACAAAAAATAGCTCTTTGACAGAGCTTAGAGCTCTGAGGACCTGCTTACAGCAGAGCACCTCCTTACAAACTGCAACAGACTCTGCTGAACTGACTTCAAATTCCCCAACATTCTACTCTAACCTCCAACTGCAACATTCCAGTGTGGCTTATGCAGCTGCGACAGTTCTAAAATGATGTCATCCCTCAGTCTCAGCTGAGACTGAGAACAGAGTGAGACAGTGTGAAATCCATTTAACTGGAGTTTCACAAGCTGCCTTCCCAGCCTACCACTAGGTCTTACTGGGATTCTAGTAACCCCGGGTAATGGGGGAGGGGGTTACAGTTACAACAGGGACTCAAAATGTAACCCACACTGCGTTACTTCATTCAACTTTCCACACTATTCAGTTCCTACTCTTCCTTGGAGCTTGTGACACTGTCCCATAACTGGCTAAACAAGTAAAGTTCAGAGCACTGAGACAGTGGACTAATCAACTCAGCCTCAAAAGCCCCCACCTCACAGACCTCAACCCCATGGATTAGGGGTGTATGGAGTTAAAAGACAGCTGAGATACTGGGGGCCACGTTCCTGCTGTTAACATTTTTATGCTTGTTGTGTTGCATGCCTTAAGTAATGTATAGATGATGCCTTTGGCAGGACAGCCCCTTAAACATGGTGCTCCATCTCAGTGGGCCTGTCCTGCACAAATCATTTTGAATATATTTAACTTGGAACCTTTGTAAATGAGCCCTGGCTCAAAGGTATTAATCCGAATCCAAAATAAATAAATAAACATAGAATAAGCAAACAGATGTAAAATGTCTTCTGAAATAGAATTCCATGAGTTAGTGTTTTAACCCACAGTAAATGAAATTTCTTTTTGGCATCCCTAAAAGACACAATTTAAATTTTTGGTGCTGATAGAAATATGAGGTCCATTGGTGAATAAAGCAATAAGACACTTATGTATCCACTTGTGTACTGATGTATTTGATTTAGTCTCCTATCTAACTTGATTACTTAGCTATGTCAAAGAGTGACAGACAAATGCAACAATAAACCCATGTGCCTGCAGTGTTCAATAATTTTTGTTTTTCTTATTGCTAATAGCTCCTTTCCCCATGAGATATTCTTTGGTATTCATATCAGGCTTCAGCAGAATAATGTAGCATTTAGGCAGAAATATACAACTGAGCAAACCGGCACTGGAAGACAAGATGGCAAATATCTCCACGGCCACCATGTACTTCCCCTTTGTGCTGAGATAGGCTGGGATGAATGACAGCCAGACACTAACAAACACCAACATACTAAATGTAATAAATTGGGCTTCATTAAAACTGTCAGGCAACTTCCTAGCTAGAAAGGCAACTACAAAGCTGGCACAGGATAGCAGGCCCATGTATCCCAGCATGCACCAGAATGCAGCAGTGGACCCTTCGTTGCATTCAATTATTATCCTTCCAGTCAGAAATTTCATATTTGCTTCTGGAAAGGGAGGAGATGTCAGTAACCAAATAAGACACAGAATAATTTGAGACAGTGTACAAGAGAAGATGATACTATTGGGTAATGTAGACCCCACCCATTTCCTTAGGTTACTGTTTGGCTTTGTGGCTTTGAATGCTATGACTACTATGATGGTTTTAGCCAGCACACAGGCAACACAGAGTGCAAAAACAATGCCAAAAGCAGCTTGTCGGATTACACAAGTTACCACATTGGGGCGGCCAATAAAAATCAAAGAACAGAGGCAACACAACACCAGCGCAACAAGAAGGAGATAGCTGATTTCTCGGTTGTTGGCCTTAACAACAGGAGTGTCCTTGTATCGAGCAAAAATGATTAGGATTGCTGTAGGCACCGTGGCAAAAAGAATGGTCAAGGCTGCTAGAGTTGCACCCAACGGGTCTTCATAGGAGAGGAACTCTAAAGACTTTGGAAGACATTTGTTTCGTCTCTCATTAGACATGTGATCATTTGGGCATCTCAGACACTCAATGGAATCTGAAACAGAAGGGATACAATTCAGGCACTCTCATTACTGACAACAGAATAGCATTGGTTGCTCACAGATGTGAGGTTAGTAAATACTTTTTGCAGTGTGAAGCTATTTAACATTGGTCATCTAAGCAATAATACCGGATGGTGTGTGTCATCATCATGGGATAATGCCACACATTTGGGGTGCTGTGAGGCATAGCTAATCACATCCCAAATACTAACACAAATCTGATGTGTACTACTGCAGTTATCAAATGGGTTATGATTTTGAACCAAATGACAGAAATGTTTTCCAGGCTGTGGTGTTATCACAAAAGATCTCTATTGCTGCTAATCACCATGTGGGAAATTTCCAACCCATCTAATAATTCTTGTTACATCTGACCACAATAATAATGATCATTTGTTTTTGTACATTTTTTCTCCTTGGAGTCATACGGACAGCTTCTCTGGCCAGTCCCTGCTCTCCATGACCTGCTACCACCTCCCTCGATCCACTGAGTTTAAGTTTCGTGCAGATTTTCCCTGTGGCTGGGCCAGAGGGATGAGGGGTGTCCTCCTCAGTATGTAATCCAGAAGTGCCCTAGGAACTGAGTGGTGGTGGTGCGGGAAAGCGGGTGGGGCTTCATTAAGCCCACCTAGCTCTTTTTCCCATTTTCTCCTCATTTCCCTGGCCACGGTGGCATGCAGTTGCATGTGCATAGAGGGACATATGCAAAACTGCGGCCTCTCCCATTTAAAGTTGTTTGGAGCCTGCTTTACCCTCAGGTCTCCACTCATTGGCAATAAAAGGCTGAGACAGCTTGCCACCCCTCTGTCGGGAGAGGGAAGCAGTCCTGGGGCAACCCAAGTCAATTCCTAAACCTAGGTCACTGAAGTGCCGGCAAGTGAGATGCTAGTGCCTCAGCCCTCCAAATCACTGTGTCAGCATTCCTTTAGTTTTTAAATGGCGTTATTGAAAAACACAGATTTGTAATTTTTATTACTCTTATTTCTGTGCCCCCTGGACAGCCCCCATCCTACCGACTCCCCCAGCCCCGTCCCCTGGGATCACTGGGGCTTACCTTGTGCCCAGCCCAGGAGCGGTGCCTGCGGGGAGTCAGTCATCATCCTGCTGCTGGTATTTTCTTCTCCTGTTTTCTCCTGAGGGCTCCAGGAGAAGGACACATGTGCATGGAAGCCTGAATGCGCTGTGCAGCCCCGGTAATGACCCTCTTCCACCCACACCATTGGCCTAATGCCTGGCACCCTACAGCCTGCACTGTGCCCTGGCTTCCACTAGGGGGTGGCCATTAGCCGAGGTATGCCGCCCCGCCACCCCTGGAGAGGAGAGTTGCCTGCCGGCAGCTCCATCCAGCTCCTCCCCCCCCAGTCCGACCTCAGACGACCCGGGCTCGTTCCCAAACCTGGGTCGCTGGCGTGCTGTGAAGTGTGGCATCCAGCACCTCAACCCTCTGCACCACTGGGCTGGCAAAAAACACAGATTTCATTTGGTTAACTTCTAAAATGTGTGTTCCTACCCTGAATCTAAGTGTAAAAATAAACAGAATGCAAAGAAATTATTTTTGTAGTGGTGATAAGATGACCACAAAACTGAAAACTATAATTTCTAGAAAGCTTAAAAATTGCTTCTTGAGGTTGCATAACCTTTACTTAGTCTTGGGATCACTGCAGGGCCTCTGACTGATGAATGAGAACTTTTAAATGCTCTGAAAATCATTTGGTCAGATTGAATCTCTTGGGGCTGACTTTGGTCACTGATGGCAGTCCCAGGGAATTCTGGGATGCTAGCAGAGTAGCTGTAGTTTAAATATGTCAGTGTGGAACAATAACAGAATCAACCAGATACAATTAAATTCTAAAATATAAAAGTAAATCAAAAATTTTCTTTGCACTTAATGTGCAAAATAGGAGCTACATTACATTATTCCCCATTAAAGTAATGTCACAGCAAATCGTCTTATTTTGTCATTTATTTCATAGACAAGGTGTTTTAGTTTATTATTTTAAGACTGATTCAATTCTTCTATCTAAAAGTTGTTTTTTTCTGTGTCGACCAAGCTGAAGAAATATCCTGATTTGAAAGTGACTTTAACAGTCATGGAAAAAAAAAGTTATATCTGAAGAAACCTGTTCAACAAAGTAGAAAAATGGAATGGATTTAATTAAACTACTGCTTTAATCCATTGTCCTTCAGCAGCTTCGTTTAGGCATAACCTCAAGAAACACCTTTCCCTCTCTTTTACTTGTAACTACCTTCAGCCCTGATTGTCCCACTCTTGATGCTAAGCCTGTTTTGCCGACCTAAACAACCACTTTTTGCCAGTCCCGCCTCTTTAACTTGGATTACCCCTCAGTCACCTGATATGACGCATTATGCTTGCCTCAAACCGTAGTGGCACTTATTTCTGTCGCGGCACTTGATCTAATTTGTTCTTGCTCAGTCTTTGTTTTTTTAATTAATGTGATTGCTGTACTGTCCCCCTGAATGGTATTTCCTTTGTATAATGTACTTATAAATGTCATGTTTGTCCACAACTGGACACTTGTGAAAACGTGCAACGTTTGGTCACAAGCCTTTCCAGTATAATAAACAAACTGAAACTGTTGCTCAGTTAAAACCCATCTTTTTATTCTGCAGCAGCATGTGTCTTGTTCCAGAAATGGCCATTAAAAGGTTAAAGGTCACATGCCTGCAACACTGAAGATTGCCTTTCACAGCTGCAGTTATTATGACAACAGAACTGAGACCCAGGAAGGATTTTCTTGGTATAAGTTGAAAAGTAAATATGCCGCTAAGTGGCTATACTTTAAATATTTTATACCCAATAACCACATTTTGCCTAACCCATTTCTAGACCCTCTTGTGCCACTGTGCCACTGCTCCTCCTTTCCATAACAGATCCTGAGTCACCTGGCTCCACTAATACTCACTGTTGAAATCTATGCCCTCTCCTTTATTAAGACTTTGGCCCCCCTACCCATACTCTGATATGGTTCTGTCCATCCAACAACTGCAGTAACAGTTAAGTCATGCCCCCTGCCACCCATGACCCCTAAAATAACTTTAATTTCTCAGTCTCCCACTCATCAATTATGCCCCCTCACCCATTCCTTGCTCATCTATCTCACCCTTATTATTATACTTGCACTTAACCCCCCCTCCCCTTTCAGGGCTGTGGGATTTGAACCAGCTCTTTATCTCTTCCTCCAACTGTAGCGTGGCACCCTAACCACTTGGTCAACACTACCATAACATAATTTTGTCCACTTACTATTATAGCATCTGCAGCTGCTATTCCTCCCCCTGCTGGTCGCCTCCATGGCTGGCATATTATTGATACTGGATTTATGTGCCCCGGGCTTGCCGTAGATTATCAAAGTTTATCCTGCTTTTCTGCACTTCACAGGCCTGCTGAGCCACCCCCAACTGTGGTTAGACATGAATTAACTTTCCTTGGCCCTGCTTTCCTTGCCCTCCTCTCCAAACCAGAAAGATGACTGCTTGGTTATCTCCTGCACTCCCTCACTTTCTCCTCCTCCTCCCCCTGGTCCTCGCCTACCTGCCCATTCCTCTCCCTTTCGCTTCTTGCTGGCGCCATCAAAAGCAACCCTGGCTCTATACATGCACGGATTGACCCTACCAATATCACCTGAGCAAAGCCTACTGATCTGAGAATTGCCCATCTAAACATTTGTAGCCTCCTTTCCAAGTTCCCGGAACTCGAGGATTGGATGGTCATATATAAGGGCCATGTACATGGGCTCTCTGAGACCTGGCTAAAACCCCACAACCTCGACCCTTCTTTTCAGCTTCCAAGATACTCCCTCCTTTGCCTTGATAGACCAGGAAAAAAGAAGGGTGGGGGAGTAGCACTGTATGTGCAGGAGCATATCTCTGCTGCCACTGTTAGCTGCTCAGATCCCCTCTCCTCCAGTGAATGGCTCCTTGCTGAACTGACCCTTGGTTCCTCAAGAAATTCTACATGGGTTGCTGCTATAAGCCCCCCTCTGGAGGAATCCCTGGCCTAACTAACCCCCTTGATGGCCTTGGACTACTCTCTCAATCCATGGATACCATATTGCTAGGAGATTTTAACCTTAATTGGTTGGGGGTCCATGAGCCTGACTATGCAAACCTCCTGAAAACTTACAACCTTGAGCAAGTCATCTCACCCCCCCCCAGGCTCAATGCACGCATGCAGAACCTCCCCTACTCAACTGGGTAGCCACAGATCAGGCTGACAGGATTCTTCAGGCAGATACCATGTCTGATTCTATAAGTGACCACCACCCCCCATACATCATACTGGCCACCAAACCCCTCCCCCAAAAGTTTTTGTCCTTCAGAAATTTTAACTGCCTGGATTCTGCTACTGTTCTCGAGGATGTTAAGGTGGTACATCGGTCTGCCCTCTACCTCTGCAACAATGTAATCCTGCAGTTAAATTCTTCACTGATGCCCTCCTTCAGTTGCATGACCTCCACTTCCCTCTTACTACTTGCAGGATGAGAGGCGGCTGCACCCGCTGGTTAACTAAGGAGTCGCTGTCCTTAATGAAAGTTAGGGATAGTAAGTGGAAAGCCTACAAAAAGACCCCCATTCCCCCAACTCTGGAATGCTTACAGGTGCTTTCGCAACACATGCAAGCAAACTGCCAAATCCCTCAAGAGTAACTTCTACATAAATCAACAAATAAACAACCTTGGTGATCCATGTCATTCCTGGGCCTCTATTGGATCCCTACTAAACCCCCAAGACTTACAGCCAAGTCACTCAACTCTCCTCCCCCTCAGGCCCATTGATTGAGCCAGCAGAAACTGTGGAGATCTTTAACAAACAGTTCTCCAACCACTCTGTCTGTCTTAGTAAACTGCTCTCCCAGCCACCCTCTGACCCTCTGGCCCTAGTAGTTAGTCAAACCCCTCCTCCTCCATCCCTTCCCTGATCTCCCCTTCTATTTTAAAGCAATTATCCATAATGCTACTGTCAGAATCCTCAAGTCCCTCACTGCCAAGGATAGCCCTGGCAGTGATGGTCTCTCCCTCTCGTTTCTCAGGCTCATCATCGAACCCCTCATGTATATATTTAACCTTGCCCTTGCCACATCCATGATGCCTGATTCCTGGAAGCATGCTAATGTGGTGCCCATTTCCAAAGCAGGTGATCCCCTCTCACCTGATAACTATAGGCCCATCTGCCTACTCTCTCACCTTAGCAAGCTTATGGAAAAATTGTACACTTCCAGTTATTGGAACATCTTGGCAAGTACAAGCTTCTTTGTCCCCAATAGCACGGTTTCTGTAAGCGTCACAGCACCACATCAGCCTTGGCCCATTTTTCTAAACATATCTTAAGAAACATGGATCTGGGATTGGCCACTGGTGCTGTATCTGTGGACCTGACTAAAGCCTTTGACCTTGTCGACATCCCCTTCTCCATGCAACCCTTCTACACTTTGGTTGCTCCCCTTGAACAACAGACTGGTTTAGAAGCTACCTTGCTGATAAGTCACAGTCTGCCACAATTGGTTCTACCTTCTTCTCCTCCTCTGCCTACCAATCTCCATAGGGGTCCCCCAAGGATCCATCCTAGGGCCCCTACTGTTCTCCATTTTTATTAATGCGATCCCTGCTGAGAGTCTCACCTGTGAGGTTCTTCTCTATGTGGATTACCTGGTCCTCTACTACAGTGACAAGTCTCCTGCAACCATCTCCTCCACTCTGACTCTTAACTATTGTGCTGCCCATAATTGATTCCTCTACAAAAAACTTCTGGTTAATGAAAAAAAGACAATCAAAACCTTTCCTCTCCAAGACAACCCGCCCCTCCTTGTACTCACACCTGCCACCCCCCTTGAAAATGTCCTCTGTTTTAAATACCTAGGCCTAACTCTGGACCCCTCCCTTACATTCACTGAACACTTCAACATTCCTGTGCAAAGAGCTAATCAGAAGCTAGGTGCTGTGTGCTGCCTCAGACAGTTCCTGTTCTGTGAAGCGCACCTCGCTATTGCACTTGGAAACCTTCTTCCTATCATTGAGTATTGTTCTCCTGTCAATTTCTGAGTGTCGTAGGCCCTGTACTCTAGACTAATCACTGTCTATAGCAGTATCTGCCACTTTTTTCTCCAAACTCCCTGCTCTACCCATCACTGTATGCTGTACTAGTCCCTTGGGTAAGTACCACAGGAAGGGCTCTTCAGTTATGCCCTTGGCTGCCTTGTGGACTATGCACTCAGAGGTGGCCTTCTGTCCCTGTAGTCATCCCTACTCACAGGTAGAGCTGCATCTAGGAGTCGTCAAGAATCCTCCATCCCTCCATTGGCTGCTCCATGTATCTCCACTAACATGGGCATCAAAGCCTCCTTTGTCTCTGCCCCCTCTCTATGGAACAGCCTCCCTTCATCGCTCCACTCATCCTCTTCCCAACTCTTCTTCAAAAATGGTTTCAAAGAATGGCTACTGTCTGAAGCCATATACCTTTGTTCACCTGGGTAATCTGGTGGCATTCTCTTCGGTTTGGTTAAACTCCCTTGGTTACACCTTTGCTGTGGCCACCCTCTCCTCTCCTGCTCCTCTACTGCTGTCTCCCCCTTCCTTCCTGCCCGTCTCAGCCCTGTATGGGGATACTATGCATTCCTCCATTCTCCTATGCCTCTACACCTTATTTTGTGGGTGGGAGTATTTACACTGTATTTTCCTTGATCCATCTTATTGGTCACTCTCTCACTTATTAATTTACTAGTGAACCCAAAGCATTTTGCACTTTGTGTCATTTTCAACAAGAACGTTATGGTCTCTGTGTTACTGCAGCTAGTATTTTTATCCAGCACTATAACCTGTGACTATGTACTTGGATCTGTAAACTAGCCTAGTGTGTCACTTTGTTTTTTTTGTATTTCCTTTTTTTTTATTTTATTTTTATTAGTAGAGAACACAATGGTACATCAGGTTTTAACAACTGACCTTACACATCAATTTTTCCATCTTACTGTGTTTTAGTTATACAGAGTAGTATTATAAGTAGAGAGTAAAAAGTATAATAATAAGCAGTGTCAAATTAACCACACACCTTTTCTTTTCAGTTCATTTCAAGGGCCTATTGTAGACCCTGTAGGGCCACAAGCAGGCGATTGGTCCCCTTGTATTCCTCTTTAGTTTTAGACCAAGGGGCAAAGGGGGAACTCCCCACCCACCCTCATAGTCAGACTAAGGGGATTGGGGGAGGCAAAATGGGGAAATACCCCACCCCTTGTCCAATTTAGGCCATGGCACTTCACTCCAATTCTAGAGAACAAAGAAAGGATCTATCTGAGAGTAATATATAATCCAACCTTGCCATTTCCTCACCAAGGCATCTTTTGTTTATTATAGAGCTTAGCTGTCATATGTTCAAATCTGTAAATTTTGGGTACTATTTTTCTTCATCTTCATCAGTGACATTGCGCAGGACCTAGAAGGCAGAATTTCACTGTTCGCTGATTACACAAAGCTCTGTAACAGAGTAGACACACCAGAGGGTATAGACAGAATGAGAAGGGACCTGCAGAAACTTGAAGAATGGTCAGGGGTTTGGAAGTTGAAATTCAATGCAAAGAAGTGCAGGATAATGCATGCAGGGGTACAAAAACCCTGGCACAATATATCAGTTGGGGGGTGAGGATATAGCATGCACCAAGCAGGAAAGGGATCTTGGGGTTATCATCTCTGATGACCCCAAGGTAGGGAAACAGTGTGACAAGGCAGCAGGTAAAGCAAATAGGATGCTGGGATGTATAGGCAGGGCATCACCAGCAGGAAAAGGAGGTCATAATTCCACTATACAAGACACTAGTGAGGCCCCACCTGGAGTACAGTGTACAGTTCTGGAGACCATACCTATGTAAGGACATAGACAGGGTAGAGAAGGTTCAGAGGAGGGCAACAAAGATGGTGCATGGATTTCATCACAAGTCCTATGAAGACAGGTTGAAGGAACTGAACATGTACTCCCTGGAGGAGAGGAGGGATAGAGGGGATATGATAGAGACATACAAGTATCTTACAGGGAGGAACAGGGTGCAGGAATACACTATTTTTAAGCAAAAAAGATGTTCTAGGACTAGAGGGCATGGGATGAAGTTGGAGGGAGGACGATTCAGAGGAAACATGAGGAAGAATTTCTTCACAGAACGGGTGGTGGACAAGTGGAACACCCTGCCAGAGGAAGTGGTGGGGACTGAAACAATCATGGGATTTAAGAATGCATGGGATAGACATAAAGGAATTCTGGAGGTCAGGGGTAAGGGACAACAGACTTCTAGGAAAACTTAAACTGAACTTACAAGCTCAAATGGACAGACTGGGTGGGCCATAGGCCCTTATCTGCCGACACTGTCTGTGTATCTATGTATTTTATGCCAATTTGAAGGGGACATCTCTTTGCAGGTGATAGCTTTTTTTGCTGCCAAAAAAAAAAGGGGGAGATGAGTATTGAACCATCTTGGACTGTGGGGAGGAAAAATAGACAGCATAACCATCTCTGCTGACAATTAAATTGTTTCACCAAGACACCTCTCCAGTTCCATCTGTAACGTACACCAGATGGGCATCAGATTTGAGTAGTGCCAAAAAATATGGCCCAGGTCTGCCAGCTGGCAGTTACAATTTCTCTAACATTTGCCATATGAGGCCGGCATGTATTTTGCCAGTACCGCTGGAGAGCGGAAATATCTAGAGCGAGCTTTCCATGCAAACTCCCTCCATATGCCTGATGAGGTGATCTTGGTTGCTTTCAATGTTGTCTCCTGCCAGAGTGGGAAGGGAATATTCAATTGTAAATCTTTGTCCCAGGCCTCTAGAATTGAAGGGGATGAGTCTCCCAAATTATTTCACAATATTCTATATGTGACCTGTTAACCTCCCCCAAGAGTTTCCTGCCAGAGTATCCCTTAATAGGGTCCAGAGAGTTGGTAGGGGATTGGGGCTACAGGTTGGAAAGTCCCTTTGTCATAGAATGTAGTTTCTCACGTGGATATATCGATACATGTCGGCCTCAGAAAGGGTGTATTTCTGTTGTAGATTTGAGAAAGATAGAATTCCTGAAGTACTGACTACTTGGAACTAATAACTTAAACCTAGTCTGCGCCAGGTCTTAAAGGTCATGTCCAGAAGGGCCGGATGAAAGTTTTCATCCCGCGAGATTAAAGAGAAAAAGAAAGTGCATTGTTTGAAAGTTTTGTTATTTTTAAAGTTTTTCCAGATTCGTAGGACTTGTGCAGAAAAGTTAGAGAAGTCAGCTAGCAGAGGGGATAGTCCAGCAGAGGAAAATGCAATTCTCTCTATATCATGTAAGTCATTTATTAAAAATGTTGTTTCTTTCCATGTCGAGAAATAGGTAAATAAGAGCCAGAGAAAGAAAATTTTAAGAAAGGCTGTCACTGCATACAGCTTTAAATCAGGTACATTTACTCCTCCCCTGTCCAGAGGAAGGGATAGGAGGAAAAAACTAATTCTCGGCCCCCGATTTTCCCATGTAGAAGAAGAAATTAGCTTATTCCAGGACTTAAAGTAGAAAGCAGCAGGGAAAGTCAAGACATTTTGAAACAAGTATAATAATCGAGGGAGCATGTTCATTCGTATAGTTTCTATTCTTTGGAAAAAAGTCAGTTTTAGGTTTCCCCATCGTGTTAGATCATCTTGAATTTGAAGAGAGACCGGTTCGTAATTCACCAATTCCAGGTGTTCAAGATTTGAGGGTATATAAATGCCCAAGTATTTAAACTTGGTGGTCCGCCATTTTAGGGGTAAGGAACTTTAAAGAGTTTGTGTTAGTTTAAAATGTAGCATCATAGCCTCTGTTTTAGCTATATTTAGCTATATTCAATTTGAAGTTTGCTACCTTTCAATAGCTACTTAGAATCTCTCAAACAGCTGGAATCAATATTTTGGGAGAAGGACTGTTAAGAGAATATCATCTGCGAATAAAGATATTTTATAAGTTTTCTGACTAAGGGGGATACCCTCTACCCGAGGATCCTGTCTAATAGTTATGGCTAGGGGCTCCATATAAAGGGCAAATAAGTATGGTGAGAGTGGACAACCCTGCTATGTGCCCTGTTGTAAGTGTATAGGGAATGATATAGCTCCATTTAACCAAATGTAGTCCTTGGGATGTGAGTATATATTTTTAAGCCAAAGAAGAAATTGGTCAGGGAAGGAAAAGGACTTAAGAGTCTCCCAAATAAATTCCCAAGAGACTCTATCGAACGCCTTTTCAGCATCAAAACCTGAGAGAGCTGTAGGTATTTGGTTGGCCTGGATGTGTTCCAAAAGTAACATAGTACTGCAAATATTGTCAGTGGTACTATGATGTTTAATAAATCTGGATTGACCGGAATGAATTATTGTAGGGAGGAGATTCTCAAGCCGTGAAGCCCAGATAGCCATGAAAATCATATAGTCAACGTTAAAAATAGAGATAGGTCGATATGAAGCTGTATCTGTTGTATCTTTATTAGGTTTAAGGAGAGGGGTCATAACTGCATAGTTTCAAGAAGGGGGCGGGGGTTCACCCTCTGATACCACTCTGAGGAAAGAAAGAAGCGTGGGTAGAAGATGGCCCGAGAATGTTTTGTACCATTCTGCCGTGAAGCCATCAGGGCTTGGACATATAAATTGTTTTAAGGCTTGAATATGGGCTAGAATTTCATCTGGGTGGATAGGAGATTCACGAGAGATTCGTTGTGGGTCTGTTAGTTTTGGAAAGGTCAGTTTGGATAAGAATTCTGACCTATCTCCAGAGACTGAATTGAGGAGGGAAGAAGCATATAAGGTTTGGTAAAATTCCTGGAAGGATGACCTTATATGTTGATCTGAGTGAGAGATTTTTCATTATAGGATGCCTAGTTTTAAAAATAGTTGCAGTGTGTTTTCTGTTTCTTAACCTTCTAGCTAAAAGACATGTGGCCCTAACTCCCCCTTCATAGTTAGATTGTTTTAGATAGGTTAAGGTCTGAAGAATCTTAGAATCCATTACATTTTATATTTCTTTTCTTACATCCCTTATCCTTTGTTGTATTACTTTGTCTCCTGGAAACATACATTGGCTTAGTGTGTCTTTCCTAGCTGAAGATTAAACACAGTAATAAATAAAGTTATGAGCTCACTTGTGCTGTCAACTTCAGCCAGTCTAAACCAGGCCCGTAATTCCAAAGATGGTTGCCTGAGCAGTTACTGAAGTCGAAGTGAAGATTGTCTGAGACAACACAACAAAGAAACTTGCGATTCTGTGAAGAATTTTCCAGAAGAGAAGAAAGGAGCTAAAGAAACATTTTGGCAAGTTTTTTTTTCTTTTCATGAGAGACAGTAGAAACATGACTTATGCTGTCTTTTCTAAGAATTCTGCATTATCTTGTACCAAGATCTTGCTGACCATGCTCTGTTGTTCTACAGTATTAAAGAGATCCACCAGGATCAGCCCCTGCACCTAATAAATAGGTGCCTTACAGCCACAGCATTGCTAAATTGTGCAAATGTCCCTTGTTAGCCATTATAATGTTAAAAGAGATCATAAAGCCGCCACCCATTGATTATAATGGACCACGCTCCCGCACTCTCCCTACCTTCTTTTCATCATGTTAGTGAGTGCAGGGGAGGAGTGTAGGCAGCACCTACAACCAGGAAGTCCTTGGGACCTGGTTTAATTAATTTTTCGAGGGATATACTTTTTTATCTGCTGCATAGTTTTGGGACATCTGCACAATTTAGGAATGCTGGCAGCAAGGCTCACGTATCAGGTGCAGGGGCAGTGCAATATAGCTTGGTGAATCTCTTTACGTATCCTTTCCTGATATTTTATAGCATAGCATTCAGTGGTAATGTGCATTAATTAATTGATTGTTAGCCTAATAAATTTATTAATTACTGCTGAGTTTTTTTTATTTAATTTTTACCTTTTTTTTCCTTTTGTTATTAAAGATATTTGAACTTTATAGCAATATGGTATTCAAAATGATGTCTAATTTTTCAAGGTTTTAAACTATGTTGTTAATATATTTCTTTTAGAAAGAGTACATTGAAATAATTTGCATTTGCTAATTTATACTCAGATTGGGTGGCAGTCATTGAAAGTTAGAAGACTAAAAAATGCTGCCCTATGGACCGTTAGAGCTCTCATTATCAAGCTGCCAAAATATATCTTGGACCTCTTTACTTTTTCAATAAGGATCTACTTGCTCAGAAGATATTCATACCTCCTGCTCGATGTTCCCAGAGCCAGAACTCACTACAGTACCTCCTCTATTAGCCATTCCCTCCCAACCATCTGGAACAAAGTACAGGGTACCCTACAACTCCCGAACATAGTAGGGCTGTCCACCTTCAAGAGACTGCTGAACTTCTCCTTAAAGGAAAGTTGTAGATGCTTCTCCTAACAACCCCTTTTTCTCTGACTACTTTGACCCAAATCATCTTTAGCCAATTCTCCTCTCTCCCTTTTATTCTCACACACCTTCCCCCTCCCTCCCCTCATTACCTTCTTCTTTACCTCCTTTTATGTACCCATCGCCCCCCCTCACCTCCTTATCTAACTTACGAGTGCTTGAACAACCTATTAGACTACTTCAAATTTGTCATAGTGTCCCATGGCACTTACTTGCCTACAATATGAATGGTTTATTTCCTATGCAATCCTTGCTGAATCATACTGTTGACATGTCTAGTACAGCCACCTGTGCTGGTAGTTCCCTCAGCCTGATGCCTCTGATTTCATGAAATCTCTTTTGCATTTATCTGACATGTAACACTGTTATTAAGAACTGTAATGCTATGCTTTGTCCTTGTAATGCAATTGCTATGTATTGTTCTATGTCTTTTGTATCAGTGTACCCAGGACCACCTTGTAAATGAGTGTGTAACGCCCCCCAAATTTGGGGGGCTTACCTGTTATGCTTCCAGGTGTCTCCTGCTGCCTCCGGGCATCCTGCTCCTTCTGCTGCTCTTCTAAGACCCCCATTGTCCCTCTGTTTAATTGAGTCCTGCGGGACTCACAAAGCAATATACGAGCGGGTGGTGAGTTTGCAAAGCAGCTACTCGCACATTCGTGAAAGCACATTAGACAGCTGTGCGGTCAAAAAAGCAAATTGTATGCCTCCTCCCTAGTTCCCGGTGCTGTGTTCAGTTCAGATTGAACACCTGGGACACAAGCAGTGGAACAGATATTTTTAAATTAAATAAATCGGCAGATGCCGTAAGCACTGCCTCCAGGGCACCCGAGAGAAGGTCAAGGGGCAAATGTCAGGACATGGAAAGCCCTAATGAATATTTATGAGCTGTTGTGTGTTTCTGAGGGCAGTGTGTTATGGGAGCAGCGACTCCCTGGAGGGATTGTTTATTTCTTTAACAGTGAACTTACTTGAAAGAGGGCTAATGGGGCTTCAAGCCCTTGAGGAAACGGAATTGAAATAATGTTGATCCTTGCTGCACCAGTTCGTTATGTGAGGGGACAGGGGAATAGACTGCTTTGAGAACTGACTGCAGTCACCATTTTTGTGCATTTCCTATAATCAGAAGCCAGGATTAAACAAAGGGGTGCCTGGGACTGGGCCAGAGACTTATGAGGGTTAGACTGGGACAAATTCCAGGTGCCAAAATACAAGTCAATTACCATCAGAGAACTGTTTAAGAAGCTTTGGCAGCCAAAAAGAATTCTGGAACTCTGCTCCATATGGAAGGGGGCAACTGTTCAATTTGGCCAGATTTGTAGAGACAGTCCAAGAGCTAGTGTGTGCCTCTGGGGAGTTTGCCAGCACGCAGAGGTTAGGCCTGCCTGGCCTAGACTTTTTTTGGCCGTCAGTCTATGGGTCCAAATTATTCCAGCCTGGGTAGCTGCTGTCTGTAGCTGCAGGTAATCCATTTCCACAACCCTGAGAAAAGGAGAGCGGCCTGCATCCTGCCTGGAAGGACCAGAAAGAAGGGATGGTGTTTACATATAAATGTGTTGAGTTTGCAAAGTGTTTGCATGGCCTAGTAGTTCAAAAATGTTCAAGTTGCATGTTTACTTTGCCTGCTTGAGTTGTTCTACCAGCCTGATGACCAGCATCTTCGACGAGGACCACAAGGGACTCCATCTCCATTAACATCCAGCTGTTTTCACAGGTCTTATTTCATTGGATTATCACTTGGTCTGTGTAGGATGAGTGCAAACAGGGTAGCTCCCTGCAACAAAGCTCAATCTCTGTGTGCCATCTGATTAATGGTTGCGTTATTACAAGGGACTGAGCCATCTGGCTCCGGATTACAAATTTGGGTTAAAGTGCATGTTGCTTATCTTTTTTTTGTAAGGGCCCCAACAACGCTGGCATACCATGGGCAACACTTCAGGCTAGCCTGTTTAACAACTGGGTACCCAGCGCGTGTGTGACTGTGCCAGAGGGACTCTTAGTGCAGTTATTTATTTAAACCTACTAGATCAGAACTAATGGATTTTCTTCTAGATTTACTGCCCCACCCCTGTGAAATTCTCCCAAATAAATTAGGTTCTATTCTTTCAGCATTTAATCTGGTTACAGTGTGCATTTGTGGAGGGGATATTGCATTGCTGTTTGGTTGCTTTATCACTGACCTTATTTTACAGGGGGGATATAGTGTCCCGGAGGGCTATACCCATAGCAGTTATGCTACCCTTATACCAACTCTCCAGGTGGAGGCACCCGTTCAAGGAACCCAGGCCCCTCAACCTGTACCTAGACATGCAGGCAGGGGTAGTAACCCGTAGGACAGTGCCATCTAGGGGTTACATCTTGGAGGCACCACTGGGATTAGTACCTCCCTAGTGGCCAACATCAAAAATTACAGCTAGGAGTTTAATGACTACCACAGTAGAAATGACAGTATACCAGTTGGTGGGATGGTGTACAAGGCAGGAGATTGACCCCCCACAATGCCTTCCTAATACTGGATATACCCTTGGACACTAGTAAGGATACTGTTGAAGGGACACTTTCCAAAGCTGAATGTTTGTAAAAAGCTATAGTTGTGGGAACACAGGCTAATTTAACTGCCCAAACGTTCATGGCCTTAGTGAAGTGTAGCGACCCCATGGATAGCTCTAAAGTGCCACAGACTATTGCCCCAGAAGGGCTCCCAGCCACCTGGAGGGTGATAACTAAAAATAGTAAAGATCCCTTAGAGGATGAGCCCCCACCATCATCCGAGACTTTCAAGGAGAAGTTTGCCAAGTTGTTACGGGAGGAGGGTAAAACCATAGAGGACTTCAAAAAGTGGTTTATGCTGCCTGGGGGGGGGCCTTCTCCAATGCCCCTGCGAGCTCCAGCATCTAACCCTTCACCAGCTCCCATGCTGTTACCCACACCTGTGCCCGTAGTTAGTCACAACTCGTACTGCAGGCTGAGGATGTTTTCAGGCACCCTCCCTACCCCTCAGGGGGAAGACGATTGGGAAACCTGGATAGACTATGTTGCTCTCCAAGTATCTGAATGGCAATGTTCTGAGACAGAGAAGAGAAAAAGGTTGGTTGAAAGCCTCAGAGGTCCTGCCCTGGCTACTATCTGCGCAAAATGGGCTAGCAACCCAGAAGCAACTGCATAGGTCTATTTGGTTGTGTTGGAAAATGTGTATGGGAGCCCAGATTCAGACAAGGATCTGTGGCGGAGGGTAAAAAACACTCAGCAATACCAAGGGGAGCCCCTATCACTGTATGTACCTTGGCTTGAATTAAAGTTACAGGGATGCCTTAAGAAAGGCAGCATGGACCCAGATAAGTTAGATTGGACTAGGTTGGTTCAGCTTCTTAAGTCTGCCCCATTTTCTGAATTAATGTTGCTTCAACTATGACT
This sequence comes from Neoceratodus forsteri, assembly GCA_016271365.2. Lineage (NCBI taxonomy): Eukaryota > Metazoa > Chordata > Ceratodontiformes > Ceratodontidae > Neoceratodus > Neoceratodus forsteri. The sequence continues at coordinate 315,671,534 of CM057457.1, forward strand.
TGCCACCTGGCTGGACTCACCCCTCCACCTATGATGAACTGGTGAAAGATATTCGGAGGGTCAAGAAAAGGCAGCCATGTGAAGGACTCCCTCACACTGCTGCTCCTGCTGCCCAGGTGACAGAGGATGATCATGCGAGTGAAGTTCGAGGGCTAAATACAGTGCCAGTTGAGCACTCAGAGGCTACTATGGATGCTCCGCCATTGGATGAGCTGCTGAAGGAATTCAGAGAAATGAAAGCCGGACTCATCATGAAAGCTGCTCTTGCAGGTACAGGCCCTGATCCTTCTCAGAGTGTGTCTGCTATGGAGGTGGGGATGGGGGTGCATGCTCAGTCATTTCCTGCTGAGGGCAGCTCAAAGACTGAAACCAGTGAGTTGACTGCTGCAATAAAGGAACTATTGAGACATATTGCATTGCCATCCATGCCACAGGCAGAGACGTAACCAATAGTTCCTTTTCTTAATGCTTCAGCTCCTCCTGCAATGTTTCCTCCAAGAATGCCCCAAAACTCTATCATTTGTCACAACTGTGGAAAGGATGGCCATATGAAGAGAGAATATCGATCTCAGAAGGACTTCGAGAAAGTGGCAAACAGGCTTCAAGGGGAGCTCCAGAGAGCAAATCAATGGCCAAGAGGTGCACGAAATGACCGCAGTGGAGGCTCAGGAAATCCTAATTTAAACTTCTTTGTGGGTAAATCATCTGTCCAGGCCCCTGCTACTGTCATTCCAGACTGGTCCAAATTGGTAGGCCCTTCCATGGATACTACAGTGCGCATAGATGGGATTCCAGCTCAAGCAGTGTTAGGCAGTGGGTCCAAAATCACTATAATCTTTCAAGACTGGTATGAGCAGCATTTATCTGATCACCCATTACAATCTTTTGAAGAACTACATGTGTGGGGGTTGAGTGAAATGTCATATCCTTATCTCGGCTATCTGAACGTAAGGTTTTCTTTTCCATCCTCTGTGGCTGGTGTGAAGGATGCTGTGGAGACTCTAGCTCTGGTTTGCCCTTCTACTGGGCTTTATGACGGTATCCCTGTATTGGTTGGCACCAATGCACACCTGTTTGGGTGTCTGGCCCAACTATGTGAAGCAAAGCAGGGGAAAAGGATGGGAAAAGTCCTGCAAGTCCACATCCTGGTCCAAAAGGCATGTGAGAGGTACCTGCACCTCAAGCTAAGTGACCAAGGTGAGCCTGTGGGGATGGTTTGGAAGAAAGATCCTGCAGCTATCATGCTACCTCCAAATGGCGAATGCTATATTAGTGGTGAAGTGCGATTACGAAAAGATGTGACTAACAAAAGTTTGATGCTGGACACTCCAGATGAAGGAAAGCTACCCAAAGGGTTGCTGATTAAACAAAGTGTGCTTCTGGTCCAGGCTCATGCTTACACCCGACGAGTGGTAGTGCAAGTACAAAATGTTATAGACCGAGATATCACAATATCTAGAGGATGCACCCTAGCTAAAGTCTATTGTGCTAATACTGCTGTGCTTCCATCCAAGTGCAAAACTGAAAGGGGATGTGAGGTATCATCTGATATGTTTGATTTTGGAGATTCACCTCTCCAAGACAGCTGGAGAACTAGGCTCAGCAACAAGCTGGCTCAGAGAGGCAAGGTATTCTCCCTCAAGGAGTGGGATGTTAATTATGTCACGGGTGCTGATCATCACATTCGGCTGCATGATGAAAGACCCTTCAGAGAGAGGTCTAGATACCTAGCTCCTGCCAACATAGATGATGTCAGACATCACCTACAAGAGATGTTAGATGCTGGCATCATACATGAGTCCTGCAGCCCCATGCCTCTCCAGTTGTTGTAGTCAGAAAAAGAATAGCTCTGTCCATATGTGTGTTGATTACAGGACCTTAAACCAAAGAACTGTGTCTGATTGGTATACAATGCCCCACATACAGGATGCCCTAGACTGTCGTAATGGGAGTAGAAGGTTTTCCGTCTTTGACCTCCAAAGCGGATACTATTAGATCACCATGGCTCCTGAGGACAGGGGAAAAAATGGCATTCATTTGTCCCCTAGGTTTTTATGAATTCCTTCATATGCCCCAAGGCATATCAGGTGCACCAACAACCTTCCAATGACTAATAGAGCGTGCAGTGGGTGATATGAATCTCTTAGAGTGTCTAATCTACCTTGATGATATCATAATCTTTGGAAAAACTCTTGAAAGAGCATGAGGCTTGCTTATTCAAAGTACTGGACAGACTTGAAGAATTCAGTCTTAAGTTATCCATTGACAAATGCCAGTTTTTCCAGAGTTCAGTCAAATATGTGGGCCACATTGTATCATCAGAAGGCATACAAACTGATCCCAGTAAAGTGGAAGCATTAACCAGCTGGCCAAAGCCCAACACTTTAAAAGAGTTTCAAAGGTTTCTTGGGTTTTGCGGCTACTATCACTGATTTGTCAAGGACTATACCAAGGTGATCCATCCCCTGCTCAACTTAACCCAAGGATACCCACCTACTCACAAAAATTTCAAAAAAGGCTCTGACCGAGACACTGAAAAAACATATTTCAGGCCCAATGAGTTGTTTGGACAGAGGTAGACTCTCGATTGTGACACTGCTTTTGAAGAAATAATATACAGACTGACTCATGCTCCCATACTTGCTTATGCTGATCCATCCAAGCCTCACGTGTTACATACAGATGCCAGTTTTAGTGGACTCAGAGCAGTATGCTATCAGGAACATCTGGAATGTCTGTGTCCTGTTGCCTTTGTTAGCAGAAGTCTGACATCCTCAGAAAAGAACTATCCAGTGCACATATTAGAATAAAGTGAGCCAAAGCTAACCAATTCCATGAAGATCTGTATGGTGCCAAAATCTTGGTTAAGACCAGCCAGCCCAGTGGTGCTGAGGGTTGTGGCACTGGATACCACACCTCGCTCCACGCCGGCAACCTGGGTTCGGGAGTGGACTAGGGTCACTGGTGGGTTGGCGGGGCGGGAGATAGGCTGGAGCTTCCCACAACAGCTCACCTACTTTGGGGAGGGTTGAGGCCACAGCCCCACTTGTCTGACTCTGAGCAGAGGCTTGGAGTACTGCAAGCCCCACATGGTAGGGGATGGGCGGCCACTATTCAGCATGATGTTGGCACCTTGCGCCTTGATGTCAGGGGTCTCACACTGTAGGGGAGGTAGAAATGAGGGAAAAATAGCCTGCGATCACCGGGAAGATGGAGCTCCAGAGATGTGCCCTCAATGTGCCTTCACCCATCCGATGGCCTCAGACCAAGGAAACATAAGGTATGGGGTAAAGGGGCTCTGCCCCACTCAGGGGGTAAGCCGTAGCTCCATGAGGTTCTAGGAGTCATTCAGGTAGGGTGGATGGCAGAGGGATGTCTGCCTAGGGGCTCCCTATGGGTCGGGATGGCAGGCTGGGACAGTGGAATAAACAGAGATTTAAAAAAAACAAATCTTGGACAAGACTGATAACAATCCATTAACCTACATTCAAACAAAAGTTAAACTAGATGCTACCGGACACTGATGGCTTTCTGCCCTAGCAACCTATGATTCTGCTTTGGAGTACTGACTAGGCCTAAACCACATAGATGCTGACACCCTTTCACAAAGACCTGTTTCTGACCAACAGTGGGTTTGTATCACTGAGCAATCTGTAAAAGTGCTATGCCATAAGTTCGACCGGGAAGAAGACTAGTTCTCTGAAGTTGTAAACTGCATGGCAGATTGTTTGGGATCTTCAAAATCATGTCTACCAGTTGCTTACTGTAACTTCACCACTTTAGACTTAAGTTCTTTACCACAGATAACTTCAGCTGACATTTGCAAAGAACAGTACTATGATCCAATGATCAGACCAGTAGTTGATGCTTTAAGAAAAAGGGGAAGATACAGTATCTGTAAGATGCGGTCCAGAGACACCAACACTGCTTTACTTCTTCATGAGGGGAGCAAGCTCAAGCTTTGAGACCAGTCATTGTACCAAGAGCTTATGGACAGTTAGGGTAAGATTGTATGAAAACTGCTAATACTGCCAGCTAAGTTCAAGACTTTTGTCTTAAAAGCCTTGCATGACCAAATGGGACATCTAGGTAGTGAGAAAACCCTTGATCTGGCTCGTTCACATTTCTAATGGCCTAAAATGAGTCTAGACATAGAGTGTCACATTAAAATATGTAGTAGGTGTCTTCTACACAAGGCTCCACCACAAAGAGCAGCCTCTTTGGTCAATATTGTCACAAGTGCGCCCATGGAGCTTGTCTATATTGATTTTTTTTGTCTTGAGCCAGATTCCAAAGGCATTGCCAATATATTGGTAGTCACAGATCACTTCACGAGATACTGTATGCACAGGCCTACCCAACCAAAGACCAAAAGGCCTCCATTGTAGCCAAAGTCCTTGTTGAAATGTTTTTGTACATTATGGTGCCCCCCCAGTGTATCAATTCTGATCACGGCCGAGCCTTTAAGAGCAGGCTTATTAAAGAACTGTTGTCCTTATGGGGTGTAAGAAAATTAGAACAACCCTTATCCACAAGGAGATTCACAAGCCAAAAGGTTTAACAGAACCCTACTGGATATGCTGGGCACCTTGCAACTTAGAGATAAGCCAAATTGGAGTCAACAGATAAGTGCACTCTTTCATGCTTACAACTGTACAAAGAATGATGCCACTGTTTTTTCAACGTACCACCTTATGTTTAGCAGAGAAGCTCGCCTTCCAACTGATGTATGTTTCGGGGTGTCTTCTGATGGTGTTCAATCAGATAACTATCTGCAGTATGTCAGAAATATAAAAGCCCAACTAGACCATGCCTATCAACTCACAAACACCATGGCAGCAAAGAGAAACTGGACTCACAAAGCTCGGCATGATAAATGTGTTAAGGCACAAGAGCTCCAACCGGGTGAAAGAGTACTAAAGAGAAACTTTGGACTAAATCAAATTATTATTTTATTTTTTTTATTTAAACTTTTGTTTACTGGGTAAACAATATGAGCCAAGGCCCTTTTTCAAATGTGACCTGGAACCATAATTTATGTTACAGTCAAGATGTAATACACAAAAACATATACACTATACAATCATACAAATGTAACAATTTACATACAAACAATGATCTAATAACAATTACACACCACTAAACTTAAAAAAGTTGTCAAATCAAATCATCTTTATTTTTATAGCACCTTTGAAATCAAGGCACTGCATATAAAATCAAATATAAATATCAGATTAAAACAAAATCAATAGATAACAAATTAGTCATTACCATTATCCATTGTTGGGAAAGGCTAGACTGAATAAATATGTTTTTAACTCAGTTTTAAACCTGTCAATGGTCAGGCATTCTCTTAACTAGGTAAACATAGAATAGCAGACCACTGGAGTCACGTTCCATTCATACTAGTCAGTAAGTTGCACGATCTGCCAGTGTATAAAGTGCATCCAGAAGGGGACCCTCATACTGTTAAAACTATTCCCAGAAACTATCTGTTACCTATCGGCCAAATAGTGATCAATAATGTTCAAGAGACTGAAGCCCCTCAGTGCCCTATGACTAGATCTGTTACAAAGGCTAAATATCCTAATCAGCAAACCTCTGCCCCCCAGTCTGTTGCTCCTAATGCTTCCATCTTGCAGACACTGCAGATGTTGAACTATAGAACGTGATGACAAGAGTGAATTCTATCCTGCTTTTTACCCATCTTTTGAACTTGAGAGAGTGTTCCAGGGAATTCCTTCCATTAACTACGGTGATAACTCTGAACCTTCATCTGTGGTGACAGAGTCTAATTCATCTCTTGTGCCTGAACCTCCAGAAAGTGGTGTCGCAGTGTGGCCCTTGAAGAGGTTGAATCCCTTTGTATGGTAGAGTTAATGGAAATCAGCCAACCTGAACCACAGGAAGCCAGTAGTGAACCTACAAGTGACTGCACAGGTGCCAATGAGCTAAGTGGGCTACAGTGAACTGTTTCATGCTAATGACAGTATCATTCAAGATTTTATTTAAAAGATTTATTGATGACATTTTAATAAACTGAAATGGAACTATACAGGAAGCATGACTATTTCAAGAATTTTTGGAAACAGCTACAAATCATTTGTCCTTTACGATGGAATTTGATTATGAGAAGATTCCCTTTCTAGACCTAAAAATTATAAAGGAAAATGAAAGAATAACTACAGATTTGTATAGGAAAGAAATCACAAAGAATACGATATTACATGCTAACAGCTTCCACCAAAAAAATCTGAAAGATAATATACCATGCAGTTAAATGCTAAGAATGAAAGGAAACAGTGGTACTGGAGAGAGGTGCAGTAACAATATAGCCGAATTAACACAGAAGTTTAAAGCCAGAGGTTACACAGACAAAATTATTAGTGAAGCGAGAAAGAAGGCAGATCAGAAAGAATCAGAAAGCTCGATTATAGATAAAGATCAAAATGGAAATCTTCCTACAGAAAAGCTAACAATGTTCACCCAGTACTAGGAGTTTTGGGAAATAAAACACATTATTATATCTAATTGGAACATTTTGCAAACAAGTGAAACAGGCTTAAGAATATTTCAGCAAAAACCCTGGATCACAGCAAGAAAAACAACAACAATACAAAACAAAATAGTTAAAACACAACACTGGACCCCAGCAAAAATCGAGGACAAATTGGCTGAGAAGTGATATAAAAGGATTTTATCCCTGTGGAAACTGTGTCCATTGCAATAATGGGAAGAAAAATAAAACCATAAGGAATACATGGAATGACAGAGGATACATCATCAGAGACTTTATAACTTGCAATTCTGACTATGTTGTTCACTGCATAGTCTGTCCTTGTGCATTGTATTATATAGGTGAGACTACTAGACCACTGAAACAACGTATCACTGAACACAATAGCAATATAAGAAGGGGTGACTTGAGATCACCTCTAGCGAGACATGCTATAGAGAATCATCATCAAATTTCTAGCCTAAAATTTTTTGGGCTAGAAAAAATACATGAATTGACACGGGGTGGAGACAGAGAATCGCCTTTTTTAAGAAGAGAAGCATGGTGGATTTATACTCTAAGAATGCATATCAATAGATATGGATTGAATGAGAATCTGGTCTGGACCACTTTTGAATGAGAAATTTAAATAAATGAGCATAAAATGAATTAAATTCATTTCAAGCCATTGAACTGAAATAGTTTGATTCTTATATCTGTATTTCTTTTTTTATTACAGGATCAGTAGAACCACTCCCCCCCCCCCGCTATCCTCTCTCTTATGAGACAATGCTAAAATGCTTAAAGAAGAAAAATCTATAAGCGTTATACAATCTTTTTATGGGGCCCTGTTTTGAAAAGCTGTTTAGGAGGAATAACAGGTCACCACATTTTGATACAGCCACGAAATGAAGAGTAAAAATGTACTATTGGCACAAGGAAAACCACTAAGGAAGGAGGGACTTTCTATGCAGATTTCTGTATTTGGAATGTTTCAATTTTGACCGGGCCACAGGAGGTGACATCACTCGTGATGTCAGCATGCTATTAGTGTGCACACCTTGCAGCCTGGCCCATTCTTCATTACCTAGCAAGGTACAACAAAGAAGGAAATGAGTTTAGTGAGATCTGTTAATGGCGATGGGAGTACCTGAGCGTTCTTCCTGTAATTTTGAAAAAGAAAAATGGACCCTTTTTTAAAAGTCGATAGAGAACCCCATCTAAGTAAGGTAAGAGAGTGAACTTTCAAAAGGAAGAAGTTCTCTATCTCTATTACACTGGTTTCTTGTAAACAAACCTTAACTTTTAAAATGAGCATATGTCTATGTGCTTACTTAAAAACAGGGTGAAAGAAGTTACAGATAAAAAGCACTTGGAATGATGATTTCCTGGATTTAAGCAAGCAGGTGATATCCCATTATGAACTGTAAGGTGTAACAAGTAAAATTAACATTCATTGTTTCTTTTTTAAAATAATTCAGATCATGAATCTTTAGAATCAGTTTTAAAAAACACTTTTTTCTTTACAACTAGATAAAAAGGCTCCTATCCAGCAAAGAACCTACCCCCACTCCCATGACAAGCACTTTAGAAGAAGATTTGCAAGAATACAGGTTAGTTCCACCTGTGAGATATCAGTTAATTTATCAAAATACTTAAACAAGAAAATGTAGTAAAAAATGAAATAAAGAATTAATTCTGTTTCTGTTTATTTTTTATAGAATAAAAGCAAAGCTGCAAGTCTGATGAAGAAACCGTAAGTTCTGAAACATTACAATTAAATACAAATGGAGCAAATGTTGAAGTGGGAAATAGATTATTTCTGAATAAGTAACTACAAATTACAGATGGAATAAAAAAATTTGATTCAAAACCAACACTTTGGAATTTTTTTTGGGGGGGTTGAGTGGGATGTCTGCTTTGACTCTACAGTATCGTTCAAGAGCTGGAAAGATGTGTTTTGGATGATTCTGATTTTGCGGAAATACCTCTGACAAGTGACAGCGAGCTTCAACAAGAAGTGCAAATGCTAATGCCACCTTTGCCACGTCACTCAGAAAGGTCTATGAATCCAATCTTGAAGCTAACTTATGACACCCCAGGACAGACTGTCCACCTGCCCATGAATGTTGTGCACAAAGGGGTTTATGGCACGTCCAATTCCCTGCCCAAAATGGTGTTGAGGGTGTAGACCTGGGGAAGGAAGAGGAGAGGGAAGTAAGGTGCCTGCCTGGTGCCATGGCTTGGTGGACAGGAAGCAAATCCTCAGGATTGCAGAAGCAGCATCACAGGACAGGAAACTTGATATCATTGTCCACCTCGGGACAAATGACCTAGCTAGGCATGAGATCAGTGCAGTGCAGGATGAATTTGTGGAGTTGGGGAGGGGCCTCAGACAGGTAGCAAGCACGGTAACTTTCTTAGAGGTGCTGCCAGTGTATGGCAGGGGTGAGGCTAGGATACTGCACACCATGCAGTTTAATGAATGGTTTCAAAACTGGTGCACAGCACAGGGCTTTGGCTTCATTGGGGACTGGGGGTCCACCTGGAGAGATGAAAGTCTATACTGGCATGATGGTCTGCATCTGTCCAGGAAGGGAAACACACTCCTAGGTGACAGGTTTAAAGGCTTCTTTGGAAAGCTTTTAAACTAGCCCAGGGGGAGGTGCTGATAGGAAACAGGAAAGTTCAAGCCTCCCCCCACAAAACATGGCAGGTAGTAGGGTGAACACTGAGGTACAGAGCTTGACAGAGGGCAGAACAGGGGTAAATGGAAAAATGGACAAGGGCAATAAGAGCAGGGATGGGGTAAAAAAGGATAAAGCCAACATTAAATGGAGGGCAATGATTACCAATGCCCGTAGTCTTGGAAACAAGCTTCCAGAGCTAGTAGCCCTGATGGAAGAGGAACACTTGGATATTGTGGCAGTCACAGAAACATGGTACACGGAGAACCATGACTAGGATGTCAACATACCAGGGTACACAATCTACAGAAGGGACAGGGAGGGTAAATGAGGAGGTGGAGTAGCTCTGTACATAAGGGAAGGGATCAAAGCAACAGAACTAAAAAGTAAAGGGGGAGGAAAAGAGGCACTCTGGGTCACCTTGGAGACAGGGAATGGCATCACAATCCCTGCTAGGGGTTAGAAGGCTGACCCCCGTCTCAAGGGAGGAAATGGACAAGAAATGATAGAGGCATTCCCAAATGGCTGAAAAGGAGATACTGTTGATGGGGACCTGAATATGCCAGATGTTAACTGGACAACATGGACTGCAGCCACATCCAAGAGCAGGGTCATTCTCGATGCCCTACAGGGGGCATGCCTTAGACAGCTAGTGTTGGAACCCACTCGGGAGGGAGCAATATTAGACCTGGTACTCTCAAATGGAGAGAGGATCACAAATTTAGAAGTCAATAGACATCTGGGAACAAGCAACCACTGCACAGTGTGCTTCACAATAAACACAACCATGGAGACAAGCCATGCAAAGAGAAGGATACTGGACTTTAGAAGGGCTGACTTTGGCATAATGGGTAAATACCTGAGGAATGCATTAGCAAATAGCCAGAAAGGAGGGGTGGAAGAACAATGGAGAAAAATCAAAACTGCCATCATGGAGGCAACAAGCCTTTGTGTGAAACAAATAAAGAAAACAAAGCGGAATAAAACCACTATGGTTCTAAAAGAGGTGTCAGGAAGGTTAAGGAGAGAAAAAGCTGCATTCAAAAAGTATAAGGAATCACAGAAAGAGCACTGACAGGAAACTGTATCAATTAAAGCAGAAAGAAGTGGGAAGGCAGTCAGAAAAGCAAGGCCCAAACCAAGGAAAAGATAGCCAACTCCAGTTAAGAAGGGGGATAAAACTTTATAGGTCATTAGATAGAAAGGTTAAGGAGGGATAGTGAAGATTAATAAAGGAGAAGGAGGTGGGCAGAGGGAGACAGTGAAAAGGCAGAGCTACTGAATGAATACTTTTGCTCAGTATTTACAAAAGAAGAAGAGGAGGAGTTACCTAAACCAAACAGTAGAAGCACTCTGCATAGTGGGGTTGACGCCAGTCCATTTACAGAAGAAAGAGTCCTGAAAGAACTCCTAAAACTCAAGGTGGACAAAGCAATGGGGCCTGACGGGATTCACCCCAGAATCCTAAAAAGAGCTAAGGGAGGACCTAGTGACACCACTAACCACACTTTTAACAAATCATGGGAAGATGGGTGGTACCTGAGGATTGGAGGAGGGCAGATGTGATTCCCCTTCACAAAAGTGGGAGCAAGGCAGAAGCAGGAAACTACAGACCTGTTAGTTTGACCTCAGTGGTGGGGAAAATGATGGAGTCACTTCTGAAAGAAATAATTGTTCAGTACCTAGAGGCCAGTGGGGCACAGGACCCAAAGCAGCATGGATTCACAGCAGGAAGGTCATGTCAGATGAATCTAATTGATTTCTTTGACTGGGTGACCAAAGCGATTGACCAGGGAGGGGCTGTGGATATGGCCTACCTAGACTTTAGCAAGGCATTTGACACAGTCCCGCACAAAAGATTAATAATCAAGTTAGCCAGCCTGGGAGTGGGTCCCAGGGTGGTAGCCTGGGAGAAAACTGGCTGCACAACAGGACACAGAAGGTACAGTGAAAGGGAAACACATTCTGGAAGAAAGCAGGGTTACTAGTGGAGTACCTTAGGGCTCAGTACTGGGACCAGTCCTCTTTGACGCCTTTATAGGTAACATTGCAGAGGGTGGGAAGGAAAGGTATGCCTTTTGCAGATGACACAAAGATCTGTAACAGAGTTGATACACAAGGGGGGTGGTAGAAAGGATGAGAAGGGACTTGGCAAGGTTGGAGGAATGGTCAGACATATGGCAACTTAGATTCAATGCAAAGAAGTGCAAAGTAATGAACCTGGGAAATAAAAATCCAGGAGAAGAGTACAGAATAGCAGGGGAGGTACTAATGACAACAATAATGGAAAGGGATCTAGGTGTAGTTATATCAGATGACCTAAAGGTAGGTAAGCAATGTGAGAAGTCAGTAAGGAGAGCCAGGGGGATACTGGGATGCATAGGGAGGGGCATCACAAGTAGAAAAAGGGAAGTAGTTATCCCTCTGTACAGACAGTTGGTGAGACCCCATCTGGAGTACTGCATGCAGTTTTGGAGACCTCATCTACGTAAGGACATAGACAGGATGGAAGCAGTCCAGAGGAGGGCAACTAAATGGTGCAGGGTCTACATCAGAAACTATATGAAGAGAGACTGGAGAGCTTAATATGTATACTCTTGATGAAAGGAGAGACAGGGGGACATGATAGAAACTTTAAGTACCTCAAGGGAATCAACAAAGTCCAAGAGGGTAGCATCTTCAGAAAAAGAGATTGTAAGAACAAGGGGCACAATTTAAAGTTAGAGGGGGACGGCTCAGGGTAATATGGAGGAAATTCTTTTTCACGGAGAGAGTGGTGGACGATGGAACCGCCTCTCCTGGAGAGGTTGTGGGGTCTAAAAACAGTGGTGGAATTCAAACATGCATGGGACAGACATAAGGCAATTATAGTGGGGGTTTGCAGGAAGTAGGCTGTTGGTTAGCTAGAATCTGCAGCTTATCCAATAGGTAGGGAAATGGGCGGACTGGGTGAGCCAAGTGGTCCTTATCTGCAGTCAAAGTCTATGTTTCTATGTTTCCATGTGTTCAAGGCATCCACTCAAGTTAAGGTGCCCTCTCAGTGTAACAAGGGGTATAGAGGTAAAATGATGGGAATAGGGTGAAGTGTCTCAGTAAAATGTGGTGAATATAATGTTACTGAAAATGTGATACTGTCTAATGCACAAAGAGTTCTAAACTGCTGAAGTGTATCTATTGAGATTAAAAATATGGTACAATGTCAGTAAAACCAAATTGACAGTATATTCATTTATTCATTACAAATCGGGTTTAAACCTTTGAGTTAGAGACTCATTTACAAAGGCACCTCATCGCGGGGGCAGACATCAAGACAGTTATTACAGTGCAGATTAAAACAGAGGATAACATTATAGGTGCAGTAAAAGGAACATTTAACATAGATACACTTAGGTTACATAATGTAGTAGTTTGTACGTTACTTAGGTTGCATAGTGTTACAAAATTGTGAGTTAAACTCATGGATATAGTAGGTCCTCAGAGAAGACAGTGGGTTACATCCCTGTTTGGACCTAGTAGGGAAGGAGTGGGTCAGGGGGAGGGAGAGGTTGTCCAGTGGACATTGTCGAGCCAGGGAGCAAGGTGGGCGGGTACCACAGGTTACAACAGGGGGGTTAGTTGCACCTACAACAGTGGGTATTAAAGATATGGTTCCGAAGGGCTATTTTGAAGGAGCCAATTTTTGGCAAGTTGGAGATGCAGCTAGGGAGGGAGTTGAACCAGGTGGGGGCTTGGTAGAGGAAGGATCTCTGGGCAAGAGAGGTCTTGTTCTGGGCACCTTGAAAGTGGCCTTAACAGAGCTACGGGTGGTGATGGATGATGATGACTGCTGTAGGAGGTGGAGACCTCCAGGGGAGAGTCCTAGCAGTGATTTCTTAGCAGTAGCAGGGTCTGGTAGAGCAGTCGCCTCAAAGTTGAGAAGATTGGTGGTAGTATAGAGAAGGCAGGTGTGAGTGTGGCTGGGGCACCGGTCAGGAGCCTATAGGCCTTCGTGATGGAGAGTTGGATTTTGGAGAGGGCAGTGTTGTCAACTGCGTGTAGATGGCGTTTAAGAACGAGGACAAGATGGAGAGGTGGTGGCCAGCCTAAGGGAAACCTGAGACAGGCAGTCCCTGTGCCAGTATAGCAGGTCAATTCAAGAGTTAATGGCGGCTGACAGGGCATTAATGTGGGTGTGGAAGGAGAGGGCAGTATCGAACGTGATGCCTAGATACTTGTATGTGGTCACTTGTTCTAGCAGGTGCAGAGTGCTGGGGATAATCAAGAGGGGAGTATTTTTAGCTTTATTTTGGCAGTGGGAGAAGAGCCATGATTTGATTTTCTATAGGTTAATGACCATTCTGCGGTCGCCGAACCACCTTTCGGCTTGGTTGTAATCTTGCTGGAGGGATAATTGGAGGAAGGTGGGATTGGGATGTGAGGCAACCAGGACTGCATCGTTGGTGTAGAGGAGCATTTTACTGGTACATGAGCTGGGGAGGGTGTTGAGGGAGAGACTAAAAAGTATTGGACCCAGGATGGAGCCCTGAGGGATCACGGAGTGAATGGGAAGAGTGCGGGAGGGGGAGTCGCTGATCTTGACATGCTGGGATCTAGCAGAGAGGTAGCTAGAGAACCAGGGAATGGGACCACCAGAGAAGCCAAGTTGGTGGAGTCGAGTAGAACGGGATAACAGACAGTGTCAAAGACCCTGGAGAGGTCAATGAACACTGCTCCTGCAAGGCTGCCAGAGTCAAGAGCAGCATGCAGGTGTTGGGAGAATTCCAGGAGAGCCGTGGTTGTACTGTGTCCTGGGCGGAAACCGTGCTGCTCTGGGCACATAATGTCATTCTTGGTTAGGTATTCAGAGAGCTGGATCAACACCACTTTTTCAAGGGCTTTAGAGAGTGGTGGGGGGATGGAGATCGGCTGGTAATTGTTGGGGGTGGACCAGTCCCCGCTCTTATGTATGGGTGTATATTACCTGTACCTAGTTTATAATGTGCTTAATTACGTTGTCCAAAAATATCTGTTTGCAATAGAGTATTAGTAAAAGTGTATCAATGATATGTTAATGGTTGACGCTATATTTTAGATTTGGTGCAGACGCCAAGCTTTCCAATGCAGGGGAGAGTGTAACGGCCCCCCACCATTTGGGGGGCTTACCTGTTATGTCTCTGGGTGTCTCCCAGTGTTCTGCTCCTTTGCTGTTCCTTCTGCCTCTCATCCAAGCCCCCCAGTGTCCCTCTGTTCAATTGAGTCCTATGGGGCCCATAAAGCAATATGCGAGCGGGCTGTAAGTTCCCAAAGCCGCAACTTGCACATTCATGAAGGTGCACTAGACCACCGTACAGTCAAAAAAGCAAATTGTGTGTCTTCTCCCTAGTTTCCGGTGCCATGTTCAGTTCAAAATGAGCACCGGGGACACAAGCAGTGGAAAATATATTTTTAAATTAAATAAATTAGCACCTGCCATAAGCGCTGCCTCTAGGGCACCTGAGAGAAGGTCAAGGGGCAAATGTCAGGGCATGGAAAGCCCTAATGAATATTCATGAGCTGTTGTGTGTTTCTGAGGGCAGTGTGTTACGGGAGCAGTGACTTCCTGGTGGGATTGTTTATTTCTTTAACAGTGGACTTACTTAAAAGAGGACTAATGGCGTTACAGGCCAATGGGGAAATTAAATTGAAATAATGTTGATCCTGGCCGGCCTGGTGGTGCTGAGGGTTGAGGGCTGGATGCCATACCCTACACCATACTGGTGACCTGGGTTCAGATGCGAGCCTGGGCCACCAGGGGTTGGCAGAGGAGGGATGGGATTGAGCATCCGTAGGACTGCTCTCCTATCCTGGGGAGGAATCCAGGGAACCGCCGCTCTGTGGTGGCCCCTGGTGATGACCAGTGGGGGGGTACCACCAGAGCAATGGCAGCAAGGGGGGCGGAGTGCAGCAGACATCGTCACATCGTGCCCAGACATCATTGCACGCCTGCACTCCACAAGGGGCGAAAAATCAGGTGGAAAATGATGGAGCAATGATCTGGCGGCTGATGGCCACACCGGCGCCCCCCGGTTCCTGGGAGGATCCTGCCACAGAGTAGTGTGAGTGATAATGGCTGGCTCTGTGGGAGTGCCAGACTGGGCTTGGGGGGGGGGTGTGGGTGCTGGCGGACGGAGATCGCAGAGATCCGCTCCGTGAGGAGGACAAGTAGAGTTATTAAAAAAAAAAAAAATAATAATATTGATCCAGGTTACACCAGAACATTATGTGAGGGGACAGGGGAATAATTTGGGAGCTGACAGCAATCACCATTTTTGTGTATTTACTCCAATCGGAAGCCAGGATTAAACAAAGGAGTGCCTCGGACAGTGCCAGAGACTGATGGGGGATAGACTGGGACAAATTCTAGGTGCCAAAATACAAGCCAATTACCATCAGAGAACTGTTTAAGACAGCTTTGGCAGCCAATAAGAATTCTGGAACTCTGCTCCACATAAAAGGGGGCAACTGTTCAATTTGGCCAGATTAGTAGAGATAGTCCAAGAGCTAGTGTGTGCCTCTGGGGAGTTTGCCAGCACGCAGAGGTTAGGCCTGCCTGGCCTAGACTTTTTTTGGCCATCAGTCTATGGGTCCAAATTATTCCAGCCTGGGTAGCTGCTGTCTGTAGCTGCAGGTAATCCATTTCCACAACCCTGAGAAAAGAAGAGTGGCCTGCATCCTGCCTGGAAGGACCAGAAAGAAGGGACAGTGTTTACATATAAATGTGTTGAGTTTGCAAAGTGTTTGTGTGCCCTAGTAGTTTGAAAACGTTCAAGTTGCATGTTTACTTGGTCTGAGTGAGAGATTTTACCAGCCAGAAGACCAGCATCGTTGACAAGGGCCACAAGGAACTCCATCTCCATTAGCATCCAGCTGTTTTCACAGGTCCTGTTTCATTGGATTATTGCTTGGTCTGTGTAGGGTGAGTACAAACAGGGTAGCTCCCTGCAACAAAGCTCAATCTCTGTGTGCCATCTGATTAATGGTTGGGTGATTGCAATGGACTGAGCCAACCGGCTCCGTATTACAAATTTGGGTCAAAGTGCATGTTGCATGTCTTTCTTTTTGTAAGGGCCCCATCAACAGCTGCAATGCCAGCCTACCCCAGGCAATGCTTCAGGCTAGCCTGTTTAACAACTGGGTACCCAGAGTGTGCGTGACTGTGCTAGAGGGACTCTTAATACAATGATTTGTCTAAACCTACTAGATCAGAACTAATGGATTTTCTGCTAGATTTGCTGCCCCACCCCTGAGAAATTCCCCCAAATAAATCAGGTTCTATTCTTTCAGCATTTAATCTGGCTACAGTGTGCATTTGTGGAGGGGAGATTGTATTGCTGTTTAGTTGCTTTATCACTGATCTTATTTTACAGGGGGGATATAGTGTCCCAGAGGGCTATACCCATAGCAGCTACGCTACCCTTAAACCAACCCTCCAGGTGAAGGCACCCGCTCAAGGAGCCCAGGCCCCTCAACCTGTACCTAGACATGCAGGCAGGGTTAGTAGCCCATAGGATAGCGCCAACTAGGGGTTACAAGTGCTCTCAATTATGTATTTTCTCCTAGTAAAATAAAGACTGATAATTTTTGTTAAATGCACTGCACAATCATTGAAATGTCAACTCTGTATGGCAATTTTCACTGATTTATATTAAAATAAATAAATATCTATGCCACTTCTTGGATGCCACATACAATATCCATTTACCAAATTATTTTCAATTCTTTTTATGCTCCTCGGCTTGGCACAGGGGATGTACCCACTCTTCAGCATCGAGACCTTATGTGCAGCATCCCTTTCCAGGCTACTCAGACTGGGAGGCTCCCAGCTTTCCCTCTGTGGTGGGGCTCCCCTAGGGGAGAGATCGAAGTCTATTTGAAACCCCAGCTGAGGCTTATGTCTGGGGCGTCATTCAATGTGGTGGTCCAGGGGCTTCATGGTACAGCCAGCCTGGGGGATTTTCCCTTTTGTGTTTTTTTCTGGAGGCACAGATGGGCAATAATGTCAGCTCAAATAGGGCCCGATCCCATGTCTTCCCCACAAATGTCCACCATTGTCTCCACCTTGAGAGAAACACTGGTGGTTGCACACTGAGCCTCCTCTGGGTGTCACTGATATACTGGGAAGCCATGACCCTCCCCCGCAGAGGAGAACTGTCTGTGGGATGCTCATCCTACCTCCCTATGGCCGACTCTCTGATGTGCCCTGCTTATTCCCGAACACGGTCTGTCAGAGCCGCAGATGGTAGTGCTACCTCTGCACTAGTGGGCTGGCTCCATTTATTAAATTGTTTGAATCTTTTTAACAATAGAGTGTAATGGAAAAACTTGCACCATTTTTCCTAAGAGTCTAAAAGTATTTGCCTTAATTTAAAGTTAGTCCACTCACAAACTGGATGCTCTTGCTGGGAGGTAATGTAAGTGCAAATTTTGAAATTGCAGTCTTTTGCTATGACAGTAGTTGGAAGGCTACAGCCTGTAGTTCAAGGGGGCGGTGCAACAGGCCACATCCCCATTCAGCCTATTTAATGGCTGCTCTCTTCACACCACTTACAAGCATTTTTCCTTGCTGGCTGGAGGCTCTATCTTCTCCCTTGGAGCTCACCAAGAGCCTCCCCCACAC
This sequence comes from Neoceratodus forsteri, assembly GCA_016271365.2. NCBI lineage: Eukaryota > Metazoa > Chordata > Ceratodontiformes > Ceratodontidae > Neoceratodus > Neoceratodus forsteri. The sequence goes on from CM057457.1 coordinate 315,689,352, forward strand.
CCCCGCATTACTGTGCTTTGAGCTCTGCTGGTTTGTGCTGGGCTTCTGTTTTTGTGTTCTCCTGCTTTTGGTTCATATTACCTGCCTCAGGCTACTGTGTGCTTCCTACCTGCTCCTTTACTTGTGTTTTCCTTTGTTTCTTTTGGGCTTTCTAGTTTCTACCACCTGTGTTTACATTGTTTATTTGTACTTTCGGTTGTTTCCTTACCTTCAGCTGCCATGTGCTCTCAGGCTGTATTTCCTCATCAGATTTTCCCAGCCCTCAGTCGCTTGCATTTTTCTTGTGTGTTTCAGCTTCCACTGCTGTTTTCCTACCTGCTATCTCCAGTGCTTTCCAGCCTAATCCCTTGCACCTGGTCCAGGCTTCACCCTGCCTCTCCTTGTTGCTCTCTGTTCTCCCAGCTCTGCTCTTGCTCCACTCAGTGCTAGCTTACTTCATTCAGTGTTGGAGTTCAGTGTGCTCTGCTCACTTTATTCTGTGTTTGCTCAGCCTAGCCCAATTGCTGCATTGCTCTACTAATACATTTAGCTATTACACTGGCTTCATGGTCTCAGTCCCAGTTGCAGGCCTTTTAGCAATTTGTTTCTGAATTTTACTATTTTTAACCACTCATTTATTAATTTGCTTCCCCTCTTTCCGTTGCTCTAGCAACTTACTTTCCCATGGTTCATCTTTCATTGGGACCGTTCCTGTCAAGACACCTCTTTTGGGGATCTCTATCCTACTAGTATTATACTTGCTGTTGGTCTCATCATGCTCCCAATATTGGCAAACCTTACTTTTACCAAACCCACAGCTGTCTGTTTCTAATGATAACCTAATCCTGCTTTCATGGCTGGCACATATTTAACTTATATCATTAGCTGTTTGATGTTGTGGCATCATGTTCGTGGCTTCTTTGTTTTTCCTACAGCGGGGGACTGAGGAGTCACAGCGGGCCTCACAGAACCAGGCAGCGGGAGCAGCTTCCTATTTGCCGTGTATTGTATAAGCCTCTGGCTCGCCCAGCCTCCTTCTGCTGTGCCGCATCGCCTTTATGGCAATACACAACCAGCAGTTCCAGGCAACTCTCTATCTAAGGGCTTTTGGCTCTACCCAGCCCTTCTACCATCCCTTCCTTAATAGTCTGCACCTAATTTACACAGTTATCCCAACCGTCCTGTCACTTGCACTACCAGCAATGCTCACCCCCTTTTAAGTCTGGCAGCATATCATGTTCGCTTGCTTTAAACCACACCTCCTACCATTCTGGCTTTGCAGCCTCCTCCTACCTAACCAGCTTCACAGCTGTCTCCTCTCCAACCACTGGCCCCGGGCCTCGCCCGGCCTTGCAGTTCTCTTACTCATAACATATGATTCTATTCACTCACAATTGCGCTTCCTAATGGACTCGGTGAACATGCATTGCTGTGGTTGATAAGTGCTATTTTGCCTTACCTAGACCCACAAGAGGGCATGTATTGCTCTGCCTGACCTATGTACAGGTCTCTCCCTGTCAGCTCTCATCCAGTGAAGACCCACCAGAGGGCCCACAGTGCTCAGTATGACTTACATACAGGTCTCCCTATGTCTGCTATCATCCATCATGATCCACATGTGGGTCTCGTGCTCATTACAACTCATTCTTCCACATTTTGGAGACATGACAACTGTAGCCATTACTTCCAGGACTCAGGGCTAGCCCTGTGGCCTACAGTCTCTTTCTGCACCCCAAAGTCCACATCTTGAGCATGTGAAGCTTAGGGCAAGGTCCTTCTCACCTGGCCCATGGTTGGGGATGTCCTCGCTCCGGGTGGAACTTCAGTTGTCAACCGTACTGGCGGCACCTCTCAATGTAGCATTTAAGACTTCAGCAGTGAAGGGGTGGGGCTGTCAGAGGAAGGGCCCCTTTAGCTGCTCAAGCGGGTTTGGAGGCACCCTTTCAAGCTATTCTCCCTACAACCACCTCTGGTTTACCTGGTTTGTTCTGAGATCAGTAGGCCGGCTGAGTGTCTCGGCGGTCGTTACTCTCCTCCTCCTGCCTTGGTTGTTGTAGAGTTCACTCACAACCTTCCATAGCATTCCCATTAGAGAGAGGGAAAGAGTGAGAGTGATCTCTGAAATTGCAATTTCCTTGGATTGGTCTACTAAATTGCAGCAGTAGAGATGTCACAAAACAAAACTGTCCCAAAGCCTGGAGGGAAGGTGACCACGGCCTTGGATCCCCAGAGGTTTCTTTCTCAAAGGGAGGGGGGTTCTCTCCTCCATGCCAATGGTCATAATATTAGTTAGGCGTAGTTGTAGTCCCTAGGTCACTTAGTTAGTTTTCCACTGTTGGATGGAGTTGGGTGGCTGTCCCATATACATAGAAACATAGAATTTGACGGCAGATAAGGACCGCAAGGCCCACCTGGTCTGCTCATTTTCCTACCTAATGTATAAGCTGCAGATCCTATTTAACCAACAGCCTACTTCCTCCTACCCCCCACTAGAATTGTCTTATGTCTGTCCCATGCATTCTTGAATTTCCCCACTGTTTTTGACTCTATGACCTCCTCAGGAAGGCTGTTCCATGCATCTACAACCCTCTCTGTGAAGAAATACTTCCTCACATTACTTCAGAGCCATCCCCCCTCTATCTTCAAATTGTGCCCCCTCGTTCTTGCACATCTCTTTTTTTGAAAGATGCTACCCTCTTGCACTTTGTTAATTCCCTTGAGGTATTTGAAAGTTTCTATCATGTCACCCATCTCCCTCCTTTCCTCGAGGCTATACATCTTAAACTCCTTTAGTCTTTCTTCATATGTCTTCTGGTGCAGACCCTGCACCGTTTTGGTTGCCCTCCTCTGGTCGGCTTCCACCCTGTCTATGTCTTTGCAGAGATGGGGTCTTCAGAACTGTACACAGTACTCCAGATGTGGTCTTACCAACTGTCTGTACAGAGGGCCAACAACTTCCTGTTTTCTACTGGTGATGCCTCTTCCTATGCATCCCAGTATCCCCCCAGCCCTCCTTACTGCTTTCTTACATTGCTGGCCCACCTTTAGGTCATCTGATATGACTATCCCCAGGTCTCTTTCCATTTTTGTTGTTGTCAGTATCTCATCACCCCCCATACTCTTCCCTGGGTTTTGTTTCCCAGGTACATTCCTTTGCACTTCTTTGCATTGGTCATCTATGCTGCCATACATTTGACCATTCCTCCAACCTTGCAAAGTCCCTTTTCATCCTTTCCACCCCACCTTGCGTATCAACACTGTTGCAGATCTTTGTGTCATCTGCAGAGAGACATACTTTCCCTTCTAGTCCCTCTGTAATGTCACTTATAAAGACATTAAAAAGGACTGGCCACAGTACTCAACCCTGCAGTACCCCACTAGTAACCCTCCTTTCTTCACTGTGGACTCCATTTACTATTACCTGCTGTGTCCTGTTGTCCAGCCAGTGTTTTACACAGGCTACTACCCTGGGACCCACTCCCAGACTGGCTAATTTGTTTATTAATCTTTTGTGTGGGACTGTGTCAGATGCCTTGCTAAAGTCTAGGTAGGCCATGTCCACAGCCCCTCCCTGGTCTACTACTTTGGTCACCCAGTCAAAGAAATCAATTAGAGTTGTCTGACATGACCTTCATGCTGTGAATCCATGCTGCCTTGGGTCCTATGCCCCACTGGCCTCTAGGTACTCAACAATTCTTTCCTTCAGCAGTGATTCCATCATTTTCCCTACCACTGAGGTCAAACTGACAGGTCTGTAGTTTTCTGCCTCTGTCTTGCTCCCACTTTTGTGAAGGGGAATCATATCTGCCCTCCTCCAGTCCTCAGGTACCACCCCATCCTCCCATGATTTATTAAAAAGTGCAGTCAGTGGTGTTACTAGTTCTTTCCTCAGTTCTTTTAGAATTCTGAGGTGAATCCCATCAGGTCCCATTGCTTTATCCACCTTCAGTTTTAAGAGTTCTTTCAGAACCCTTGCTTCTGTGAAAGGACTAATATCAACCCCTGTATCCAGAGTGCTTCTATTGACTGGAGTAGGTATATCCCCCTGCTTTTCCATTGTGAATACTGAACAGAAGTATTCGTTCAGTATCCATGCTTTTTCACTGTCGCTCTCTGCCCAACCACCTTCCTCTTTATTCAGCCTCAGTATCCCTGCCTTAGTCTTTCTTTGCTCCCTAATGTACCTATAAAAGGTTTTATCCCCCTTCTTAACCAAATTGGCTATCTTTTTCTTGGTTTAGGCCTTTACTATTTGACTGCTTTCCCCGCTTCCTTCTGCTTTAACTGATACAGTTCACTGTCCTGCTCCTTCTGTGTTTCCTTATACTTCCTGAATGCTATCTCTTTCTCCCTTACCTTCCCCGTTACTTCTTTTGAGAACCATAGAGGTTTCTTCTTTCATTTTGATTTATTTATTTGCTTCACACAAAGGCTTGTTGCCTCTGTGATGGCGGTTTTAATGTTTCCCCATTGTTGCTCCACCCCACCTTCTTGCCTGTTCGCTAGTGCTTTTCTGAGGCACTCTCCCATATTTGTCCCTTCTTCCCCTTTGGCTGTTTTCTCTTTCTCCTTAGGAAGCCAGACTTCCACTTCTTTCTCTTTTTCTTTTATTAGGTTATGAAGCTCACAGGAGATAGGATTGTCCCTTCAGGAAACCTTTCTGGTTGATAGAAAATTGAAATACAGGGCAATGCCCCTATTGAAAACTTAATTTAGACCGGTGATCTTTATTTCCAAGTATGAGTCCCTAAAATGAAAAGATTTGAAAGTACACTGAATCACCCATCCTGAGTATAAGGTGCCTAGTCCCTTCTTTATTTCTTCTGTTCCTAATTTCCTCTTCTAGGCCCCCCTCCAAATCTTTGTCTTTTTCTGTACTCTGCTAGGCATACTTAAAAGTATACTCAAGTTTTTGTATTTAACTCAAAGCCAATTTTTCAATATGCTTAATGTGTAAAATAAGTTTCAATACAGAATATATGAATTAGAAAGTGTATTAGCACAATATGTCAGTTGTATCACTGGGTGTATAAAGTGAATGTACCACTTTAAAATGGTCCTTATTTCAATGGCAGCACCTGCTTTTGTAAAAAAACATATAGAAACATAGAATAGAAACATAGAATTTGATGGCAGATAAGGACCGCTTGGCCCACTTAGTCTGCCCATTTTCCTACCTAACAGATAAGCTGCAGATCCTAGTTAACCAACAGCTTACTTCCTCCTACCCCCCACTAGGACTGCCTTATGCTTGTCTCATGCATTCTTCAAGAAGTACCCCACTGTTCTTGACTCCACGACCTCCTCAGGGAGGCTGTTCCATACATCCACAACCCTCTCAGTGAAAAAATACTTCCTCACATTACCTCTGAGCCGTCCCCCCTCTATCTTCAAATTGTGCCCCGTTGTTCTTTCACATCTCTTTTTCTGGAAGATGCTACCCTCTTGGACTTTGTTAATTCCCTCAGACGAAGGCCCGATTGTAGGGCCGAGGATCTAAGGGAGCAACAGCTACTGGATGAATAAACCTATTTGAGCATATAACTGCATCCTGCCTATACTTTGACCCGGAGTGCTGCTACAGTTTGTTGCTTTGGACTTATCTCTTGGGATGGCCTTCCCAAATAAGCTAGCACCTGAGGTAACCAGTGTTACATTTGAACTTTTTGTTTATTAATTCGCCACGTCTTATAGTCAGACCTCTGAGCGGGTCACTATTCACTTGTTGTTTTCCTGCCTACTCTACTCAAAACAATGTGACCAACTGACCCATGCTACCAACTAATCCCATATTGTCAACTGACCTACGTACAGGTCTTCGACCATGATAAGTGTTTACCACCTTATATGCTTTGCTCGATACTCTTTTTGGGTTTCTTCCTAAGGTTCCTTTAGCCAAGGGAATCACTCCTGCGGCACCTCAGGGGGTGGAACCCTCCCCTAGGGTTCCTTGCCTTTGTACCCCTAAAGGGTAGTATATCCCATGGATAGAGAGATGAACAGCCAAAGATTATCTGCATTACACAAGCACGTAAACAGCTGCACAAGCACATTGACTTGGAAGGCTACAGCCTATAATACAAGGGGGTAGTGCAACTGGCCACACCTCCATTTAGCCTATTTAAGGGCTGCTCTCCTCACTCCACACACAAGCATTTTTCCTTGCCCCTCCATCCACCCCATCTCTTCCAGTGGCATGCCTATCTCTCCCATGGGCATCTTCCTAAGGTACCTTTAGCCAAGGGAATCACTCCTCTGGCACCTCAGGGGGTGGAACCCTCCTCTAGGGTTCCTTGCCTTCGGACCCCTACAGGGTGGTATATCCCATGGATAGAGAGGTAAACAGCCAACAATTATCTATGTTACACAAGCACAAAACCAGTTGCACAGGCACATTGAAATTGCTAACCATGGCTTAGCTATGTAGACAATGGAGTTTTAAAGTGGGAATTATCTTTTAATGGCATTACTAATTCCTTTGCTAAATCTAAACCACAAGTCATCAGTGTTACCTACAAAAATTGATTGAGGGTGGGCATAGATTGTAGAAATGTGTTCTTAGTTGGTTTACTGCTGTGGTTCTGTCAGTCACTGTTGCTGTCTTCCCTATTGTTTTATTCACGGGCATATTACATGCAAGGAGTGCCGCTAAGGCCAGACTGGCAATTGGTTTTACCACTGTTGATATATTGTAAAAACAATTTAGGTTGGTTAAAAGATCCAGTGTTGTGTTGTGGCATGTTGACTTATTAGTAGGTGGGTATGTTTTATGTATACAGAGCCTCCCTCTTGAGTTTAAGGCCCTGATAGAATTATTAAAAACTTGGAGCATTCTCCAGCCCATCTGTACAGCGATTGCACTACCACTTGTGATGTCGGCGACCAGCATACAGAAATGAAGGCTGGCCGGGGGAGGAGGACTGAGCATCCTAGAGGATGCTGTCCTCCTCTTAGGAGGTAGGGCAGGCTCCCCCATGGTTACACTGTCTCCTGAGGACTACAGGTAGCAGTACAATGGAGTGGCTTTGGAGAGGGGAGATCCAGGCTGGTGCCACACTATGCACACTTACATGCATGTGAATGTGCACCTGAGCTGCCTGCTTCTTGAGGGCAGGGAGAAATAAGAAGGAGGAAATTCCCTCCCCCCCCATACAGCATAACAGCTGTGCCACACCCGCACTCACAGATCTGGATAACTTACAGATGACTGGATATTGGCTACTGAAGGATGTGGCCTGGCCAGAGGGCTCCGTTATGGAGGGCAAATCATGGGGGTAACATGGGGAGAGGAAGACCCAGGAGGAAGCGGGATGATGGGGATGAGGTGCTACGGGGGCTCAAGAGAGGCATCAAACGCCGAGGGGAGTCAAGCACATAAAGAAAAAAAAAACCTGGAGTAATTGTGTGATTATTCAAAGGATCCTATTTGGGGTCTATAAAATTCCCCCACAATGAGTAGCCCAGACAAGGGGTACCTAATCCCAATTACATCAAAGGAGTTGTAATTCAGGCTACTTCACATCTACATTTTTCTATTAGTAGGCAGGTTGTAAACTATTTATTGAAGTTATTATGCTAGGTAAGCAATACAAAGAAATCATACAAGTCTTGCTTACTGATGTGAGCTGGATGATGGAATATGGATAGAGGGAAGGAGAAGAAGAGTTGGGAGAAATAGCTAGCAGCAAGTTAATTACAGCAAACAGTACCAGCAAATCCTGAGGTTAAATTCCTTAAGTGCATGGGATAAGTACATGTGTATCAACAGCACTGTGTTGTAGTAGTGTGTCAATCACAGGATACCCATACTGAATATTTTTCTCTATTTTCATGTATTCAGAGTCACTGCTGACTTCCAGAACCACCTACAGACTACCTCACATCTCTACCACAATATTGCAGGTTTCTGCCGTGAGTCTTTCTGGTGTCACCACCAGGGCTGTGGCAGTTCTGATGCTCTGTATTGCCAAGTGGCATGGAAAAGACTTCTGGGACCATCATCCAGAGCACTGAGAGCTTCCCTGTTTTCCCTGTCCATATTTTCACCCACCTGTCCCTTACCAAGCAAGCATGCAACACCATCCTAGGAAACAGAAGCAGATTATTACAGGCAGAAAATGACCATAGGTCCTCCTAGTCTGCCCTTGACCGACCCACTACAGCTATAGCTTGTTGCTGGGTAGACATCAGTCTGAGCCACCTAAAAGCAGCTCAGACTGTTTGGCAGGTTTACCTCCATCATGCCTTCCTTGGTCTCACTACTATCAGCCCCTTATGCCTTTCCCCCACCACCTTTGATCTTTTCACCATCTCTGCCTCAAGAATCTCTTTGACAAGCTGTTCCACTTGTTCACCACCATTTTCATGAGGAAATATCTCCCCACATCTCTGCTAAACCTTAATTGCTCAGTACCTACTCCCAGGAAAAAAACTATGTATGCTAGGTAATCTGCAAATACTAACTACCAGGAAGTAATATCAACCCGCTGTGATCTCCACTGGTACAAACTACAAAACAGAACCTTTGTGGGCAATGAACTAATATAAGTCCATATCTTCAAGAATTCTTCAGCTAACCCCACCCTGTGGATTAGCACAAGTAACAAACAGCAAATGGGGGGGGTAAAGCCCTTTATGCCTCTTCAAAGAGATACAGACACTGGTACAGCCTGCCCGTTTCACACAAAGTGTGGTAATAGTTTCCTGAAACTAAACCTAAAACTTTACAAATGCATATGAACATATGAACCAGCAGAAACAGACCACCTGGTCTATCAATGTCTGCCCGAGTGTGCAGCTAGCACCCTAGATTGCAGCTGCCCCAACCCCCTCTCTATCTGTCATTCCCATGACAGCCCCAGCCTCTGCCACCCTGACCCTCCCTCTTGCTTTGTCCCACTCCCTCTTAAAACTTCCTACTGTCTTACATCATATCACCCCCTCTGGTAGAGCATTCTATTTAGACACCCTCTCCATGAAGTAGTGCCTCCTCATTTCCCTCCTAAATCTTCTGCCCTCCAATCTTAGTCTGTGCCTTCTCATGTCCCTACCCCTCCTCAGATTAAACACCCCATCTGTCCTAGTTTTGTTTATTCCCCTCAAATACTTGAATGTTTCAATCATATCCCCCCATCCCTCCTCTCCTCTAGTGTGTACATATTCTGCTTATGCAGCCTGTCTTTTGTAGGTCTTGCCCTCCATCCCTTGTAACAATTTTGTTGCCCTCCATTGCACCCCTTCCATTAAATTAATATCCTTCTTCAGATATGGCTGCCAGGACTGCACACAGTATTCCAAGTGCGGCCTGACCAAGGATCTGTAGAGGGGCAGGATCACCTCCCTATGCCTGGATCAGAAACCCCTTGCGATACAGCCCAGCATCCTGTTTGCCTTAGCTGTTGCTTTCCTGCATTGGGCAGAGTTGTTCATGCTCCCTGTTACCAACACCCCTAGGTTCTTCCCTTCCTCAGTGATCCCCAACCTCACCCCTCCCAACCAGTAGTCCCTCCTTGAGTTCTTTGCCCCGAAGTGCATAACCTTGCACTTTTTCACATTGAATCCCAACTGCCACTTCTCCGACCATACCTCTAGTTTGGTTAGGTCCTCTTGTAGTTTTTTCCATCCATCCTCTTCGTCCACTGCCCCCATTTTGTTATCATCTGCGAACAGACTAATCCTGCTCCCAACTCCGTATGCAATATCTGAGATAAAGAGCCCAAATAGCACCATGTCCAGCACTGAGCCCTGCAGTACACTGGTCTAGGTGTTGAGAGCCCCCCCACTACCACCCATTGTAGCCTACCCTGTAGCCAGTTCCTTATCCAGTTTGTCAACTTTGTCCCCACCTCTGCAGCAGTCAGCTTTCCCCCAGTCTCTCATGAGGCACTGAATCGAAGGCCTTGCTGAAGTTCAGGTACAGGACATCTACAGCATGACCCATATCCAGCTGTCTTGTTACCCAGTCATAATATTCAATTAGATGGGTCTGACAAGATCTCCCTGAGATGAACCTGTGCTGCCGCCCATTATGGAGGTCATTACCCTCGAGGAACAACACCAGCCTCTCCTTCAGTACGGTCTCCATAACTTTACCCACTATAGAAGTGAGACTAACAGGCTGATAATTTCCTGGCTCTTCCCTAGGGCCACTCTTGTGTATGGGCACCATGTGGGCCACCCTCCAGTCCTGAGGTACAAATCCTGTGTCCAGGAAGGTGCTGAAAAGGTCTGCCAGTGGCTCAGCCAACACCTCCACCATCTCCCTCAACACCCTGGGATGGATGCCATCAGGACCTGGTGACTTGTCCAACCTTATTACCCTCAGACACTCAAGTACTGTACTCCCCTTGATCATTCCATCCGTCATCTCCACCCCCAATCCCCACCTTTCTAGTCCATGGTAGTAGTGGACCATCCTTCTCCTTTGTGAAAACAGAGCAACAGTACTCATTTAGTACTTTCGTTTGTTCCTCACCCTTTTCCACCTACTCCCCTCCCCACTTTACCTTCACTATATGGTCTCTACACTTCCTCTTTTCTCTGACATATCTAAAAAAGTCCTTCTCCCCACCCTTACTGCCCTGCGCTAACCTTAGCTCCCTGGAGGCCTTGGCTACTCTCACTTGCTTGGTCACCTCCTTGGACAACCTCACATAAGCCTCCCTGTCCTCTTTCTTCCTCATTCTTCTGAATTTCTGATACGCAACTTCCTTCACCTCACCACCTCCAACACTTCTCTGTTATGCCAGCATGGTTTTCTGGCTCTGCACTTCTTGCTCCTAGTTCTGGTGCAAGCTTCTGTAACCTCTGTTAACCCAGTTTTAATAATTTCCTGTTTTTGCTGTACATCCATCTCTGGACTAATTCCCAGAAGTCTCCCTTTCGTATTTCTCTCATCCTCCATGAAGTCTGCCCTCCTAAAATCCATCACCTTTGTTACTGTGCCTCCAGACTCCCTGCCCAACTTGAGAGTGAACCACTCTGTTTGGTGGTCACTACTAGCTAGTGGGTCTTCCACCCTTATTTCCCTCACTGCCTCCTCATTTGACAGCACCAGGTCCAGCATGTTACCTAGTTGTGTTGGCCCACTGACCAGCTGTGTCAGAAGACCACCACTGGAGGTAGCAGGGGTGCTCCAGTCTACCCTGGCACATTGAAATCCCCCACAATCACCACACTCCCCTTTCTACACACCCTCCTTATTTGCTCTGCCAACTCCCTGTCCAGTCCCACTGATTGGGCTGGTGGTCTGTATACCACCCCCAGCCTCATCTTTCTACCCTTGGAGTCCAGAAGCTGCATCCATAAAGCTTCTGTCCTCCCTTCCTCCCCCTAATCCCTCATGCATCTGATACCTTCCTTCACATAGAGTGCTACCCCACCCCCCTCCCAACCACCCCAGTCTTTCCTGTAAATTCTATACCCAGGATTGCCAGATCCCAATCATGGTACTGGGTGGCCCAAGGCTCAGTCACTGCAGCGACATCCACACTCCCCTCTGAAAGGAGCGCCTGAAGCTCTGCTGTTTTACTACCCTGGCTCCTCACATTTAGGGAGACCACCTTCCAACCGTTCCCATCCGTCCTCCCCCCTCCCAGGCTCCTTGGTCTGCACCCCTCCTCCCAGTGGTCCTCTCCCCTTACCATCAACTTTATCACAGGGGCACAGTGCATTTTGCACTCCAACCTGTTGACCCTACATGCTCCCTCCCTGTGCCACTTCACCTCTGCCTTTACCCATAACTAGTGGGGTAAGCTCACTAGGTTCCCCTTTCTGGATCCTTTTCCTATCAGCAATCCCCTTGTGAACTCCTCTCCTAGTTTAAATCCACCTTTGCTGATATATATCCCTCTATTCCACTTTCTAGTACTCCCTTCCCTTCCCTGCTCAAATGTAACCCGTCCCCTGCATATAGGTCACTATTACCCCAGATTCTGCCCCAGTCTGACACTAATCCATACTCCCTGCTGCAGCACCAATCCCTCAGCCCCTCATTGAACTCCTCTATCCTTTTTTTCTTCACTATTCTCGCACATGGTTCTGGGAGTACCTAAGAGAATGCCACCGACACCCCCACCTCCTCACACTGCCTACCCAACTCCTTGAACCTCCCTTTTACCACCTCTACAATCTCCCCTGTAAAGTCGTTTGTACCCACGTGCATCACTATGTGAGGTTTCTTCCTCCCCTTCCCTGCGCACTTGAGAAGTGCCTGTCCCACCCTTCCCATGGTAAACCCAGGAATAGCCTCAATCCAGATACGACTGTGCCTCTACCCTTCCGCCTCATCAGACTCCTTTTAGTATAGAATCTCCCAGCACTAGTATCCCCCTTCTTCGTGTCTCATAACCCCTCCTCCTGTTTTCCCTGTCCACATTTCCAGAATCCACACTGTCCTGCCCTTTATTACCTCTATTTGCACCATTTGTGACTCCTACAACTTCCCTCCCTGTTTCTGCCTCTCCCTCTGCCCCATCCCTGCTCTTCCTCTCCCCCTTTTTTCCTTACGAGCCTGACTCCTGGGCCTTCACCACCATTCTGCTCTCCCTCCTACTGACCTCCGACCCCTCCACTACTGCCTCCGATGCCAACCTTGAACACCTATTACCTGCTACCCCTGCAGTGGTGCCCATCTCCTCCTTCCCCCTGCCCCGAGCATTTCCTCCACTTACTGCCCCCCCTTACCTCCCATTCTCCCACCCTACATCCTCACAGGATTTAGCCCTGCTGTTCCTCCTCTGCATCTCCCTGGTACTCCTCTCCGGGGTCCCTCCTGCCCCAGCCCACCCTCCAGCTTCTTCCAGAGCCCCGTACCTCCTCTTCCAATCTTCTCAGCCTGTAACAAATTGGACAACCCCCCAGTTTCCATAGCATATTCATACAAACAGCCGCCCCAAAACCATTGCACTCGACTATCCTCCCTGTGCCTGCCACCCTCTCTCCATGAAGCCCCCATTCCATCCACTATTCTGATGTCCCCAGCCACCCCTATTGAAGCCCTTCCACCCCCTAGTGCTATCCCCCTCTTAAAAAAACATAGAAGTTGATGGCAGATAAGGACTGCAAGGCCCATCCAGTCTGCCCATTTATTTTTCTACCTTATGAATGTGCCATAGGCCTTTGCTCTGTCAATGGCCTATCTATTCATACTTATCTGTATTGCTCCCTTATGCCTATCCCATGCCTGTTTGAAGCTCTGCACTGTATTCATATCCACCACTTCCTGAGGTAGGCTGTTCCATGCATCCACCACCCTTTCTATGAAAAAGAACTTCCTCATATTACCCCTTAATCAGCCTCCCTCTAATCTCATGCTGTGTCCTCTTGTCCTGCTATTTTTCTTATGTTGAAACATGTTAGACTCTTTCACCTTGTTAATGCCCTTAAGGTGTTTGAATTTCTCAATCATATCACCTCTCTCCCTTCTTTGCTCTAGGGTATACATATTGGGCTCCTGTTAATCTGTCCTCATATGTTTTCTGATGCAGTCCCTGCACCATTTTAGTTGCCCTTCTCTGGACTGCCTCAATTTGGTTAATGTCCTTGTGAAGGTGTGGCCTCCAGTACTGCATGTAGTACTTCAGATGGGGCCTAACCAGTGTCTTGTAAAGAGGGATTATTACTTCCCTCTTCCAACTTGTGATACCCCTACTAATATACCCCAACATCCCTCTAGCCTTACCTACTGCTTTAGAGGTCTGCTTGGATGATTTCAGGTCATCGGTGATGATGACGCCCAAGTCTCTTTCTTCCCTTGTGGCTGCCAGCAACTCCCCTCCCAGCCTATAGGTGGCTTCAGGGTTTCTCTTCCCTATGTGCATGATCTTGCACTTCTTTGCAATAAAACCCCAGTTGCCACTCTTCCAACCATTTTGCTAGTTTATCCAAATCTCTCCTCATTCTGCCCACCCCATCTGGATCATCTACTCTGTTGCAGATCTTGGTGTCATCTGCAAACAGACAAACCTTACCCTTCAGTCCATCTGCAATGTCACTGATGAAGATATTGAAGCGGAGTGGCCCCAGGACTAATCCTTGAGGTACCCCACTTGTGACTTGCATCTCTTCTGACTGTATACCATTTACCACCACTCTCTGTTTTCTGCCCGTCAACCAGTTTACCACCCAGTTGACCAATGTCTGACCCACCCCAAGCCTACTCAGCTCATTAATCAATCTTCTATATGGAACAGTATCGAAAGCTTTGCTGAAGTCAAGTTAGGTGACATCAACTGCTCCCCCTTGGTTCACCACTCTGATTACCCAGTCAAAGAAATCTATGAGATTAGCTTGACAGGACCTTCCTTTTGTAAACCCATGCTGTCTTGGATCCTGTGCTCCTATGGATACCAGGTGTTGCACTATCCTTTTCTTTAAGGAGTGTCTCCATAATCTTGCCCACTACTGAGGTAAGACTGACTGGTCTGTAGTTCTCTGCCTCCTCCCTGCTACTACTGTTGTGGAGCGGGTTCACATGAGCCCTTCGCCAGTCTTCTGGGACCTCTCCTGTGCTCAGAGACTTACTAAACAGTTCTGATAATGGCTCTGCTAGTTCCACCCTTAGCTTCTTTAGTACCCTGGGATGTATGCCATCAGGTCCCATTGCCTTGTCCACTCTGAGCTTATTGAACTCTTGTAGGATCCTTTCATTTGTGAAGGGACTAGTGCACACCTCCCTCCCCCTGTGTCCATGGTGCAGAGCTGTGGGACTTGCCCTACCTTCTCTTCAGTAAATACTGAGCAGAAGTATCTATTTAGGATAGATGCTTTTACATGGTCCTCCTTCTCACATGCCCCCTTATCCCCTTTGATCTTAGCAATACCCTGTCTGGACTTTCTCCTTTCACTAATGTGTGTATAGAGAGTCTTGTCACCTTCTTTTACTGTTTGTGCTAGTGTTTCCTTGGTTTCGGCCTTTACCTGCCTTACTGCCTTCCCTTAGGGAAGTTTTGTATGCCTCCCTATCTTCATCCTGCTGCGTTCCCTTATATTTCCTGAAGGCCAGCCTTTTGGCTCTGACCTTTTCTGCTACTGTGTTTGAGAACCAAAGTGGTTTCCTTCTTCTTTTGCACTTCCTTTTCTCACTAACACAATGGGATGTTGCTTCAAGTATTGCATCTTCAATGCTTGCCCACTTTACCTGTACCCCCTCACCTGTATTTCTTTTTGCCAGGCCTAGCTTAACTCTGTTGGCCATCTTATTAAAGTCAGCTCCTCTGAAGTCCCATATTTTTGCCTTAGAATGGGATGATTTTGTTCTAGTGGCCAAATTGAACCATACCATGTGATGGTCACTGGCACCCAGGTGACCTTCTTCCTGGAGATCTGTGATCCTTTCCCTGTTAGTCAGTACTAGATCTAGGATAGCCCTGTCTCTTGTGGGTTGTTGTACCAGTTGTTTGAGGCCCTCCCCCTACAGGAAATTCACCATGTGTCTAGTTCTGGCAGATGTCCCTGCTGGTATTGACCAATTTGTATCTGGCATGTTGAAGTCTCCCATTATCAGAACCTCCACTTTAGCTGTCATGTTTTGTATATCTTCTAACAGTAACGTGTCTATGTCCTCCCCCTGGTCTGGAGGCCTGTACTCAACCCCAGTTCGTATGGCTGTCCCATTTCCTGTTTCCATGGTGACTCACAGTTCTTCTGGCTCCTTATGTGTATTCTGAATGTTTGTAGCTTTGATATTTTCATTGACATAAAGGGCCACTCCACCACCCCTTTTTGCACCTCTGTCTCTTCTGAACAGTACATAGTCAGGTACTGAAGTCTCCCAGGTGTGGTTATTGGTAAACCGTGTCTCGCTAATGGCTACTATGTCCAGTTTAGCATCTGTCATTATTGCCTGCAGGTCTGGGATGTTGTTTTCCAGACTGCAAGCATTTGTGTACATGATTTTCCATTGGTCAGATTTTGGTGTGTTAGTTGTTGGGCGAGGTCCGGTGTTACCCCTGTGCATCATAATTCCTCATTTTCCTTCCCTCCATTATTCACACTTAACTTAAATGTGTCACTCAGTATGTATAGCGCTAGTTGGATACCATATGTGACCCTACTATCTTGCTTCTGAGTCCTTCTTTACCCCATTGGTCCCTAGCTTGCTAGCTCAGTTTCTCTAGTTGACACATTTATACATGACTTTGTCAGTTTTAACTTTAAACTTCCAATTTTAAATATGTAGTTACCCCTCATAAACCAAAACCTGTCAGTATGACTTTCAAACTTGCAACGCTTGAGTGTCTGAACTTTTCTCCACCTGACTATTAACTTTAAGAGTTAGCTCATAAGGGAAGTTTGCAACTCCCTAAGCTCCTCCCTCCCAGCCTTTAAACCCAACCCCAGTGGCCTTTCTTTATTTAAGAAAGCCACAGAAAGATTTAAAGGATTTAGGCTGCATTTGAAACACAAGAGCAAAACTTACAAAAACTTAAGACAAAAAGATCAACTCTCAAAAAACAGCCTCACAGCATCTTCAAACTCCACTGCTAGCACTACCCACAAAAATGTAAGCAGAACAGTGAAAGGTTTTAGTGAGGGTAAGTGGAGTCAGGATCTGGGGAAGTAAAGGGTTAGGTAACGGCAAGTAAGGCTATGCAAACAGGTAATAGTCCCCACTGGCTATGCCCTCCATCACCCTTTTAATCAACATAGGCTGACTATATATAGTATACATACAGTACATATATATATATGTAGCTGTAGCTATATAGATTATTCCCTTTTCCTTATAGGAGGCAGTATAGTGTAGTGGTTAAGGGCACTGAGCTGCAGACCTAGAGACCAGGGTTTGAATCCTATCAGCTCCCACTTGCATACTGTGTGACCCTGAGCAAGTCACTTAACTTCCTTGTGCTCCCAGGTTGCACCTGAAAACATGCTTTGGCTTATTGTGCCTTTCCTGGTTAAACAATTCACCATTTCTCCTTTTCTTATACTGTATAGACATCTACTCTAGTCCTCTACCTGTATGCCCCTATGTCATACGGGACCTCCCAGTATTTACTAAATACTCAGCTGTTGACACAGAGCATGTTCAGTGTCCAGTCGCAGTGCACATGATAGCCGGTAAGAAACAGTATTTGAGTCACTCTTTTTACTCTTAAGGGCAACTGGCCTATATGTAATCCAAAGAGAAATTAAATACAAAGGGACACATTAATGCCCAGTGTCTATTTACAAAACTTGAACTATCTATCCATATATCCAGATGCTAAGCAGAGGGCCTGTTTTCTAACGCATGGTACTTCGATCAAATGCTGTGGCGCTGGCTGCATTTACAGATTCTTGTCTTCAGTCTCTGCTTCAGCTTTGACATCTCTACATGACTTCCTCAGAGTCCGTCTGCCAGTCACCTGATGACACGTTATGCAGGTCAGATCAATTGTGTCTCTCTTCATCAGTCTATCAGTAGTACAGATATGACTCAGGGCACCCACCAACCTAACTGGCACAGTTGCATCTGTATCTCCTGATGTGCAGTGGAGACCAGATACTACTTATGTGACTGGTTTACTGTATCTCTCAAACACGGTGCTGTAGTTTTGGTTTATGGTGAAACACCTCTAACTGGGAAAGTCTCTCACACATTACTAGAAGGCTCCGCTGCAGGACAACTTTCCTGTACAGACTGACTCCAGATTCAGTATTCACACTCTTTCTCCTTCTACCTGTGCATAGCAGTCACCTCCGTCTTGGTTTTGAAAGCAGAAGTTGGCAACCAAACTGTCTACTCAGCTACTCTCTCTCTGTCTGTCACAGACAGGTGGTGGGACTGCCTCCTCCATCTGTCTCTAGCACATTGAGCTGTTACTGGCAGCTCCACTCATTTCACCACAAGCAGACAGTCTTTCTGTTGGTAAGATCTGCCTGTCAAGTCAATTAGGATGATCTGTACAGCTGTTACTTAATGGCTAAGTGGTTGTCCTAGTCCTAGGTGAATTAATGAAGTACTCTGGTGTGCTTGGAGCCCTTGTGGCTCTGTTGCAAGCTTCTGGAGCCTGATTGGCTGTCTAGTGCCCTCTCACTTTCATTGCCATATCCACCTGGGATCAGTGGCAACTAAGATGGCTGTTCTGTATACTCTCAATTGCACTGGCTCAGGGTCTTTAGTTTTGTAAGTGCTCCTGCCCAGCAAACTTTTATTTGTGCTCCACTAGTATGTATGAGAATTTATGCTAGTGTTTTGGTCAGTCAGGGTGCTGTCAAGAAAGGCCAGGCTCTGAGCACCACTCATGCCCTCTGTTGGTGGCAGCAGTGTGAGAAGACCCAGGGTGGACTGTTAACCATTGGTGGTGGGGGGCACTAGAGGATACATGGACTGTGGGCTGTAATAACATGTGATATTCTGCCCTGATCTGAGACATGTGGTTATTTGTATCTGAGAACATTAAAAAAAATCAGCTGCATTGACTGAATGACTCCTGCATATTATAGGAATGATGTGGAGAGCCAGTGCAGCATCTTCTATGGGTCTATTGGGGTCTCAGTCAGTACCAAGGTTCCTCCATCCTGGAATAAGTATGAATTTCATGGTGGTAGCTTCCCCAGGATCCATGTGATCACACCCTAGCGGGTGAGGGTCTACGTAGGTATGAACATATGTGTGTGTGAATATATATATATATATATATATGTATACAGTATATATATATATATATATATATATATATATATATATATATATACATATACATATATATATATAGATATGTATGCATGCCTCTGTAATTGAGGGAGTCAATGTGCAAGACAAGGTGTGCATCAGGTGGGCAAACAGTGCTACAGAGTAGACATGGGATGGGCCCAGGAAATGGAATAGGGGGCCAAAAGAGACAGGCAGTGTGCTACTGGCTCCCAGACAGCTCAAAATGATCTTCAGAATCCTACAGTGAGGCTGACTGGGGTCCAGTGCACAATGCATGTAAAGTACTTGGCAGTCAGAAAGGGATGGTGTGGACCACCTGGCATTGACACCCTCTGCTGGCCAGTCAAGAAGAGGTATGGGTTTTAGCTGGGGAGGAAGCCACATGCTCAGCTCTCAGGGAGGGAGGGTGGGGACCACCTGGCATTAATACCATCTGCTGGTTAGTTAAGGAGTGGTATATGTGTCAGCCGGGAAGGAAGTCACGTGGCTGACCTCTCAGCAGGTGGAAGCATGCAGCTGTGGTGACTCCATTATGAAGAACTGGCTAAAATGAGGCCTTCAGTTTTAGAAGTCTCTTAAAGGAGTACTACAGTTCAAAATTTACAAAAGCAAATGTTGTGCAGAGTGTTTTGATTTGTGTGTTTCGTTCTGGTATGGTCTTCCCTTTGTTTACTATTAGGAGATTTTTTTTCTAAATTTGCCTACTAATTTTATGACCTTTGAGGATCCTCATGTTAGCATGGTTTATTGCTCTTTGTCGTACAATGCCTCCTGTCTCATGTGACAATGATGCATCCAGGACCACTGATTCAGTGATGGAAAGTACTGCAGCACTAATCTGAAGATAGGTGCCTGATGTTCCCCATCAACCCATACCCCTGGGCCTCTATAGTGTCAGTGGCTCAGCAGGTAGCACACTCACTTCTGAGGCTGGGAGGTCAGAGGGCTGTGGTTTCTATCCCCACACTAGGCACTTGGGTTAATATCCCAATACTAACAGTGGAGTACAGCATGAGGGGGTTGCTGCACTCCTGAAGTGCTGTCTTTTGGATGAGACGTTAAAACGAGGTCCCGTCTGCCTGTTCAGGTGGATGTTAAAGATGCCATGGCACTTCTCAAAAAGAGTAGGGGAATTTTTTATTCATAACTAAAAAATACATGTATACAAGAAGAGTAATTCATCAATCAATTAAACAGAAAATATCAAAACATACAAAAGAACTTCATATCAAAGGGTTACCCATAATTAAATCAAAAGTAATACCATCATAAAAGAAATAAATGGGGAAAAAAATTAAAAAAAACACAGCTGTTCTAATAGTCATGCTGTAAACATACCACGAAAAAAAAAAATTAAAGCAGCAACGGAAACAGCTCTACTGCTAGGCGAGGGTGCTAGAATTAAAACACTCAAAGGAAAACAACAAAACTCAGCACTCCTCAGCTTGGCACACACACAGGGAATAATTTATTGAAAAAAGCAGAAGCCACAATAAGCCATAGGCTAATAAGCAACAAAAGATCCTGACCGGTTTCGTGCTACCAGCACGTCATCAGGGGGTCCTTTCCTGTAAACATACCACCCAGACTTTCCTAAATCAAAAAGAAACTTCATATCACGGTGCACCTCTGAAAACCCCATCCCAGACAGTAAAACCTAAAAAATTTAGTCTAACATCTACATGTTAACTCAGAACGAATGAAACATGCTTGTGTTACTAAAACATTCGGTTTCTTCCCCAGTTATTCCAGAAAAAATGAGGAACAAACATAAGCCTTCCTAGCACCAGTCCCTAGAGCCTTATATAGTTTAGGATGCCACAGCTGCAGGCCAGTCCCTCCACCAAACCTCATGGATCTGCAGCGGAAATGTCAACTGTTCTTTTTTATAGATACCTTTCACTTCTGTGTTTATTCGACCAATTAACCCTGCCACATCAATATTTTTTTGTTGCAATACATATTGACACCTAATTTGCCATATGACCCATTTTAGGGTTGCTAGAACTACTCGTAGCATTCTCTTATGAAATTTTCTTCCACCCTCCTCCAATTTCCCCATATATTAAAATATCATAATTCTTATGTTGCATTTGTGGTAAACCCCAGTTTACTGCCAGCAAGTCCCATAGCCCATCAATGTATGAGCACTCAAAATACAAATGTATCATTGTTTCGATCTGATTTACACAACCTTCTCTTAAACATACCCTGTCCGCTACTGCCTTGTGGTGGTGGTTCCCCCTGACATTAAGTCAGTTGTGGTAACACATCCACAGTGTGTTATACCTCATATCCTGTACTGTAAGGTTCAATCCCTTTAATTTCTTAAAAACTTCCTTTGGATACACAGCTTCTCCCACCAAGAGAGTTCTACAGGGGCCCCGTGATTAAGCTGTCCATTTTGGAAAAAAAACAGATCATAACAGTCTTTAAAAAATTCCACTCATGGCAGTGTGCTACCAGTTAATAATGGTAAAATATTAGCATACACATACACGGTGAAAAAGAAAATGACTGGGTGTAACATGTCCAGCCCCCCTCCTGAATAGGCCTATACATTATCTGTGGTTTAATCAGATTTAATCTACTGCCTCATAACAATCTAAAGGCTATACTGTAGATCTTAGTTTTTAACTTAACGTGTAAGGGAAATATGCTACTCGTAGTTAAAAAAAGGGGGATGATAAAGGTTTTAAACAAAAAAAACTCTTTTTATTTCCTGGACATAGGGAAAGATTTCCAGCAGTTCAATTTCTCCTCTGCTTTCTCAATACATGTTTCCCAATTTAGGGTGGCCAAATCCTTGTTTCCAAAAAGAACTCCCAGATTTTTTATCGGAGGGTCTGATAATTGAATACTACCTATTGGATCAGAACTTAAGTCCTGTGCCTCATCTAGTACCACTCCCCCACATTTATCTTTGTTAATTCTGGACCCTGATGGCTTTGAAAATTCCTTTACAATTCCCAGGGCTTTCTCTTCTGCATCTCTGTCTGTCACTAGAAGCTTCACATCATCGGCATAAGCCAGAACCACTGGGAACTGTCAACGTGGTGACCCCCTGCTGTGCCTTATGTCCCTATCTCCTTCTAACCTTCTCAAAAGGGGATCTATAGTTAGTACAAATAACAGGGGTCTCAAGGGACACCCCTGCCATACCCCTCTTAGGATTGGTATATGTCACCCTCCCCTACCATTTACCACTGGAGAGGAAGATGCATGTTTATACAAAAGTTCCACCCATCTCACAAACCCCTTAGGTATATCATACTTCCTTAGAGCTGCAAACAAATAATCATGGGGAACTGCATTAAACGCTGGTGATTGATCCAAAGTTGGGAGATTCCCCTGAGTACCCTGCTGGCTGAAAAGATCTCTGAGTAACCTCAAGTTATCCAGCATTGCCCTGTGAGGTATACAAGTTAGCCAGCCTTGGAGTGGTTTCCAAGGTGGTAGCCTGGATAAAAAATTGGCTAGACAACAGGACGCAAAGGATAGTAGTAAATGGAGTACACAGTGAAGAAAGGAGGTTTACTAGCGGGGTACCGCAGGGTTCAGTACTGGGACCAGTCCTTTTTAATGTCTTTGTAAGTGACATTGCAGAGGAACTAGAAGGAAAAGTATGTCTCTTTGCAGATGACACAAAGATCTGCAACAGGGTTGATACACAAGATGGAGTGGAAAGGATGAGAAGGGACTTGGCAGGTTGGAGGAATGGTCAATGTATGGCAGCTCAGATTCAATGCAAAGGGTGCAAGGTAATGCACATGGGAAACAAAAACCCGGGAAGAGTACACAATGGGGGTGAGATACTGACAACAGTAAATATGGAAAGGGACCTGGGGTAATTATATCAGATGACCTAAGGTGGGCAAGCAATGTGAGAAAGCAGTAAGGAAGGCTGGGGGGATACTGGGATGCATAGGAAGAGGCATCAATAGTAGAAAACAGGAAGTTGTTATCCCTCTGTACAGACAGTTGGTGAGACCCCATCTGGAGTACTGTGTGCAGTTCTGGAGACCCCATCTCCGCAAAGACATAGACAGAGTGGAGGTTTTCCAGAGGAGGGCAACCAAAATGTTGCAGGGTCTGCACCAGAAGACATACCCTTGAGTAAAGAAGGGAGAGAGGGGACATGATAGAAACTTTCAAGTACCTCAAGGGAATCAACAAAGTCCAAGAGGGTAGCATCTTTGAGAAAAAGAGATGTGCAAGAACAAGGGGGCACAATTTGAAGATAGAGGGGAGACAGCTCAGAGGTAATGTGAGGAAGTATTTTTTCACAGAGAGGGTTGTGAATGCACGGAACAGCCTAGCTGAGGAGGTCATGGAGTCAAGAACAGTGGGGCAATTCAAGAATGCATGGGACAGACATAAGGCAGTCCTAGTGGGGGGTAGGAGGAAGTAAGCTGTTGGTTAACTAGGATCTGCAGCTTATCTGTTAGGTAGAAAATGAGCAGACTAGGTGGGCCAAGTGGTCCTTATCTGCCATCAAATTCTACGTTTCTATGTTTCTATACTACACATTTGGGCTGAAGAAACAACATATTTGGCCACATTCGCCAATCTGGTACATAAAATTTTACATAATAACTTCCAATCTATGTTTAGTAAACTAATTGGCCTCCAGTTCAATATATTGGCCCTATCTCCTTTTTTATACAAAAAAAATCAAGAGGCTGTCGGCTAATGCTTGTGATAAGGGGAGCTGACCCCGCAATATCTCATTCAAAACTGTCAATAAATGATCACCCAATAGTTCCACCATTTTTTTTATAAAACTCTCCGGGCAGTCCATCAGGTCCAGGGGAAGTATGTGACATAGCTGTCACAATTGCACTAAGTAGCTTAGCCTTCGTGATTGGTGTAGTAAGAAACTTTTCCTTCCCTGTGGGATCTTAGGGGAGGACAAGATGCTGTAAGAAATCCATTAGGGAGTCCGAACAAGCCTCAGACTGTCCAAAGACCTGTCTTACATGTGTCTACACTACCAGTAGCATTTCCGCCCCATCCTTCCTGATGTCCCCTACCTCTGTCTGTAGTTCTGTCATGAACTGGACTTCCACAAGCTAATGACAACTACCATATGGGGTCAGCTGACTTGCTTTCCTCTGGGTGCCAAACTACTGTTCAAAAAACAACATGTGGGCCCTGTCATACTGAAAGTTTATCATGTCTGTTTTAATCAATGTTATTTGTTCAGATAAGTCTTCCCCCCCATGTCCACCATCTGAGACAATAAAATCTGCAACCTATGCCTGAGTTTAAGATAATTTAGATATTTAGAAGTGGCCGCTTGTTTAGCCCATCTGCTACAGAATAAACCAATGTTCCTTTTAGTATCCTGCCACCATATCAAGGGGTTGTCATATAGATCAAAGACTGAAAGACGGGCTGAAATTTCCTCCTGCAATGCTGCTAGAAAGTCTGGATCCTCTAAGGAGGATACATTAAACCTCCAAACCATACCTGGCAATGGCTTGTTGCCAGGGGTGCCTAAACTTACTCAAAGTAGCACATGATCGGAGGTCTCAGTGGGGAAAGTCTTGCATGCAGTCACAAGCATCCATTGTGAAACAAATCTAATATCCATCCTAGTAGATAATCTTCCTTTATAAAAGGTATGTGCTGGACTAGTAAATTTTTTACCAGAAAAGTCAATCAAGTTGGCACATTTATACATCCTATTCAGAAAATTAGAGTCATTTTATAATTTATTAGTAAATCCTGTCTCATCCTGTAAGGACAAAATGCAGTTCCACAGATATAGTTGTATGCAAATAAGGCTGAAGTTTTTTAAACACCTCAATTCGTTGATATTTTGTCTGTGGGTTATACAGGTTCACAAGTCTAAAGTCATGACCCTTGAATCGCACATCAAGCAGCGAAACACGGCCTGGTATAAGATCCATGAGTCTGGATATTATTTCCCCCTTACCCGAGATCAAAATGCCCAACCCTGAGCATGTCTCCTCCCCTAAAGACCAAAAAGATGGACCTCTATGCCATTCTTGTTTGGCTAAGAATTATTCTCTAAGCGTGTGTAGTCTCGTATCTTGTAGGAAAACCATCTCCATCCTTAATTCCCTCAACAAATAAAAGGTTGTACATCTTCTCTGGGGCTTTTTAATACTGTTGGTGTTAAGCGACCCCACAGCTAGAGTCCCAGACATCGTGTAAGTCATGTGACATCCGATAATGAAGCATCATCATCTCCTTTCCTAGGCGACTTGCTGTTCGATCATTTTGTTTTCTTTTTTTTTCTTCTTTTTCAAAGTTTTTGACTCTCCAGAAGTTCTTTCACTATCCGTGGTCAAATCTAGGAGGGATGAGGCCATGGAAGAGGTATCTGATTCATCCTCCTCATCTGCCCATTGTTTCCTCTTTGTCAAGGAGGAAAATCTACCACTGGTTTGCAGTAGGAAATCCTGACTCCCTCCTTGTAACCCATCATCTTTCCTCATCTGGCTCCTTGTAATTCTTCTGGACTTTTGCTGCTCCCATTGCTCGGTAAGTGGGGGCGGTAAAAATATTTCTGAGGCCAGAGCCTGCTTTAGATTGTAGGAGTAGGGTATCTCTCGGTACCACCTCAGGTTCATCCAATGTTTGAGAGCCCAATACTTCAATGTCTCTTTCCGCGTGAACCTCCTTTGCTAACTGCGGAGGTGCCTCCTGACTCCGAACTGGTGAGCTCACTAAGAGATCTGCCCCATCCATGGGAGAGCCAAAATGTTGGCCTCTATGTGTAGCAGACTGCTGATCTTCCTGGGGTATCTCTTCAATATCTTCCTCATTTTCCATAGTTTCAGGGCCATTATGAAATACCCAAGGGCAGTTCCGAAAGGAGTGTGTCATTTCATTACAGAGGTTGAAGTGCAGTGGCGAAGGGCAATCGATTGCTACATGCCCAATACCATTACATAATGAGCATTTTAGTTGGTCACAGGCACTACTTAGATGGGAGTAGCCCCACACCGAAAACAGGATCTGGGCTGGCCTGCATAGAATACAAAACCACGATCCTGCCCTAGATAGAATCAACTGGAGAGGTGCTATATTGCTCCATTCATCTGTGGTAATCTCACTTTAATCCACCAACCCACTGTCCATATTTCTTCTGAATCAGTAATCGGGTCCGGAAGCCCCAACACCGAGCATTTAGTTTTTAGCCAGTATAAAATGTCTCCTATTGCAACCCCCTCATTTTTAAAAAGAACTGTTATTGCACGAAATGTTGGTCTGGAAAGGGGAATGACCATGAAAGGTTTCCATTCAGGTGTTTGATTCAGGCACTGATATCTCTGCCAGAATCACTCCAAGCCCTCGACTGTTTTGAAGCTAACATCGAAGATGGGGTCACAGGATGTATGTATAAGTGCATAAATGTCATGTGCTGAGAACCCCATACTCTCTTGAATCAGTATTTTCCCGATGTGTATCCTGTCAGGGTACATCTCCAGGCCTCCCCTGTACTTGATGTGAACTGCATTTTTCTGTTTGGCCTGTTCAGGGAGTGCATGGAATAACCTAGCAAATGTCCTAGGTTTAGGACCTAGTGATCCTGCCTCAGGCCTTCCAGTGCCAAGGTGTCCATGTCTCGGGCAATCCTTTTCACCGATATGGGCTTGCAGAACTGCAGGAGCAGTTTGTGTCTGATTTATGGAATCCTGGGTGTGGGGGGGGCGAGATCTGAGGCTGAGGAGGAGGGGTTACTGCCAGCTGTTCCTTCCTCCATACATTGAGCATTGCCATCCATGGATCTTGCAGCTTGAGCCAATTTGTTTAGAAACGGGACATGCATCTGAGGGGAGACATTTAGTTCAAGGGAGGAAGGTACCTCCAGGAGATCACTTGCTGCACCCTGCAGTCACTCTGGGGAGGCTCACGGTTGGTCTTTAGACTGCCTGACCAAACCTGCTTGCTTTAGTACCTATTCCACAGTCACCAAAACATTCTGTTCATAATCTGGCAGTAGAGCACTTTGCTACTGCTGATGCAAGTGACTTACACACTGTTCAGTTATCCCACATACATCCTTCTGTGTTGAATCTTTATTTATTTAAACCCCTTTCCCTCCTTCCACCAACTTTCCTGCATCTCTACCCAGCATTTCATTGCCCAAATTGTTTTTAGACAAAGTCTTGCCTTCTTCTGCCGTTGCAATCATGTCACCCACACCAGCTTTCCTAGCGAAATCACCTCGTTTCAGTATTATCACGAATTCGCTCGTTTTACCAGCTTTAACCTCTGAAGACTGATAAGCTATAAGAACATCTTGATTTGTACTCATGATACCTTCCGCTACTACCAGCGGTATTTCGCCTTTATGAACTGCTATCTCAGCACTGCCGACCAAGGGCATTGGCCGTTTGTTAAAACTTTCAGCTGCTGCATCACCTGCAGCTACCTTCCTCGCTTCCACTGCACTGGTCCCACTGCCAGCATTCACCGCCTCTGCAGGCTCCATATTAGGCACAAACAGGTCCTCTGGATTAGTTCCTTGAGCTGCCTCCGTCAATGTCAACAAATTCAGCAACTGAATCTGTTGCTGCTTTGACAGTTATGCCACAAGGTCATCTTTGGAAAAAATCTCCTCCTGCAAAGTTACTTGAGCAGTATTCATATCCTCAAGCTTCTTATTTAGTGAAACTGGATCATTCTCCAAAGCTAGACCTGCAGGTGGGGAGAACTGCTCACCTACTGGTACACCATCCAAATGGTTCAACACAGGATTGTCAGCCATCTTAGCAGCGCACCCTCTGAAAGAGTAGGAGAATTCTTTATTGATAAAAATAAAACCACATCAGTTCAGTGAATACATTTCCAAAAAAAATTATCAGTTAAAACTTTATACACACCATATAACTTCAATCATAATAAAACAAAAACGATAACTTTATGTAAATCATATAAAGCCATTGCATGAAAAAAGATTTTTGTTATGCTTTGCTTATAACTTCATCAGTGAAACTACCAAAGAACCAATCATATTTTTCTAGAACAGTAACCTTTCCAACCAGATTAAATACACCATGCCTATACCTACTTCCATGCTCAAATCTATCTGTCTGTATAGAACTTAATTGGCACACCCTTCCAACATTTTTGCAATATACTGCTTGTACATATTTTAGCTTCATATCTCCAAATTGGTCATATTTATTTCTCAATCATTTGGACCACTATTATGGGCAACAGATCCACCTGCTGTATAACATATTTACATCTTGCTTGTCACAAGCTGAATTTAATACATGTTAATAGTATACGTTGTGTACTTTCTTCCATCCCCTGGATTTGAGCTGTATAACCTGTTATTATTTCTTCATAAGTCAGCTGATTCCATGCAGTATTTCCCCACACAGAGCTAACAGCAGACCATATCTCTTTAGAAACAGGACACTGGATTAAAAAGTGTTGTAATGTTTTCTCTAGCTGAAAACATGTACCCCTTGGGCACCATCTTTCCTCCATTTTTTTGTGCTTAGCATTCCCTTTCACTCCTAGTCTGCCATGTGCACATAACCACACTGTGTCCTACATTCTGGGAGAGATTCTTTTATGCATTAGAAATTCACCCATCTTAACATTTAGGTGTAATTGTACCCCTTTATAAACTGTGTCAATATTATATCCTGCCATCTGTATTGTTTGATATATGGTTTTTTGATTAGGACATGATGCTTGAGTTAATGTTAAATGCCATTTCCTGATTTTTTCAAGTACTGGTCAAAAATATTGTACAGATGGGATTGAAGATTTCCTTTGAAGTTTTGGCGATATCTTCCAAGTCTCTAGCAGCAAGGGCAACCAGGATGCCGCTACTTTTTTCCACTCTCCTGGATTGGGGGATTGGAATTTTGCTATAGTGCTGTACAAAAATAAGCTATAAAAGTGATTTATTGGGTTAATTAAATTAATTCCCCCTTGTTTATATTCTTTATATACTCAATCCCTCTTAATAGGGTTTAATCTAGACCCCCCATATCAGTGAAAATACTAAACTTAATAGCTTTGAGTCTAAGTCACTCGGAGGCAGAAAAACTATACTCAAAAATGCAAAAAGAGGGATCAAAAATGTTTTCACTATCATCACCTTTTTTGTTTGTTGCCAGTTTTTCCATTTAGTTACATTTTCTAAACCTATATTCAGTTTTTTCATCTAATTTAGTGTAGCCATATCACCTCTCCCAAGCTAAATCCCTAAAATATTTATTTGGGACTGTGATATTTCAGTTCCCCCTATCTTCTCCTGAATTTCCATCTCATTGGTTAATGCATACCCTTTACTTTTATTTTGATTTATTCTAACTCCTGACACTTCGGAGTACTTCTGAATAATATCTAGAGTTAGTGTCACATTTTCAATATCAGGAAGTATAAGAGTTACATCGTCTGCATATGCTATAGATTTTGGTATTGGATCACCTGTGTTTAATATTATAGGACTCACCGCTAGTTCCTGATTGATAAACTTTAGCAAAGGGTCTATGCAAAACACATACCATAGCGGGCTCATTGGACATCCCTGTCTAACGTTTCTATTTATTTTAACCATATGCCCTAGATGTCCATTTACCATTGGTATCGCAGCAGCTACCTTATAAACCAAATCTATCCAGTTTATAAATTGCTGAGGTATTCCATAGGTTCTTAAAACTTCTTGCAAGAACACATGGGAAACCCTGTCAAATGCCTGTGCCTGATCCAAAGCAATAATGAAGCCTTTTAGCTTGTTATTGTTCCCTAGGGAAGCCAATTCTCTTATTAGTAATACATTTTCATGTATGTTCCTCCCTTTTATCAAGCAAGTCTGACTCTGTTCAATAACATATGGCCCTACTCTACTAAGTTGAATGTTTAACATTTTCATTAATATTTTCATGTCTGTATTTAAGAGTGCTAGTAGTCTCTATTATTTCAATAATTCTCTCTCATCATTTTTTTTCATAATGAAAATTTGTGTGGCTATCACTGTTTGAGGTGGGATCTGACCAGATTCTAACATGGAATTAAAAAACACTTCTAAGATTTCCATAAGTTTGTTCTGAAACGTTTTATAAAACTCTGATGTTAATCCATCTATCCCCCAGGATGTGTTATTTTTTAAAGTCTCAATAGCTTTCCTTATATCTTCTTGTGATATAGGAGTGACCAGATTTTGTAATATGGATTATGGTATCCCTGAAATATTTAGTTGTTTAAGTGTGTCTTGTTTCAGGTTTTGATCCAAGTTCAGATCCTTATCTAATGAAGCCATATATGACTCTACTGTGTACATGATCTGTTCTTGTGTAGTTACTCTAGTACTTTCTTGTGTGATTAAACTATTAATATTTTTATTGCTCTGCATTGTTTTACAACTTTCATATATGTCCCCTGAAGTAGTTTTCCCTGGGGTGCAGATTCGATGTTCATGCAATAAAGAGACAGCCCTTGAGTATTGCATTTCTTCTATTTTTATTTGTTTAATTTGGGCCAAAAAATCTCCATAACCTTTGTTAGCTAATGTATAGATTTTATATAACTGGGAGCTCAGCATTAAATAAACTTTATACTGTTCTATGTATTTCTCCCTAGCAAATCTCACAAATTCATTCTTCAAATCTTTTTTCGTATCAACCCACCATCTCCCTATATCCTCCACTAAGCAAGCAACTGACTTTCTAGCTGATAAAATATACAGTACATGTTCCTGGCAATCATGGTCTTGTAATGAGGTGGTATTAAACCTCCAGTGTCCCCTAACCCTAGGAATCTCTACATTTTGTGATACCACCATCATAACCGTGAGATGGTCTGTATTTTCAACTGGAATTGTATGGGCTTGTATTATTTCCAGGGCTCTAGAAGAAAACAGAAAATCAATCCTTGTTGCTAAATTACTTTTATAAAAAGTTTTGGGTGAATAGCTCGCTAGCAATCTTTCAGGCTACTTTGGTCTAAAATCTGGTTTAATGCTCTGCTATCACAAAATTGTTTTGTCATTTTTGCACCTCTGTTCTTGATATCCTGAACACAATTAAAATATCCTGCCCATATCAACTGTCTAGAGGTAAACAGATAGGGTTTAATTAGATTAAACAGATCTACATGTTCTTTTTTAGTTTGTGGCGCATAGATATTTATCAGTTTCCAAGCAACCTGTTGATAATTTACATCCAATAACAGTGCTCTCCCTGGGAGTAAGCCCAAAACATGTGCAACCTGAAAATCATGCCCTGAAAACAAACTGCCCACTCCATCACAGGTTGAGTCCCCCATTGAAAAAAAGGAGGATCCCCAACACCACAATTTCACTGCTGCTGTAATATCACTTGTAGAGGATAATCATGCGTCCTGTAAAAAACAAAAGTCCAGCTGCAAGTCTTTTATAATAGAAAATGTCACCGCTTTTCTTCTAGGAATCTTAATACTGTATGTATTGAGCATAGCAACTCTCAGTGATTGTATAGCATGCATTACAATAGGGAAGAAGAGACACAAAACAACAGTAAACCACGTAGTTCTTAGTCTTTTGTTTTATCTAGCCTCTTACTTTTTTGAGGCCTGACTCCAAGCTGTTTAGTTTTGGATCGAGCAGCTATAACTTTTTCTTCAAGGAGCTCCTCCTCAGACTCCGAGAAAACTCCCTGGAGTGAGGAGACAGTAGAGCAAGACTCTGATTCCTCCTCAGAGTCTTGTGGGTGCAAGATCTCATATCTGTTCGAAAGTTGAATATCCTGGGACGATTTTGAAGTTTTTGGTTGCTTAGCTTTCGGAATAACTTTCTGTATTCCTCTTTTCTTTTTCCTTAAAAGATCTTGTGAAGCTGGAGGGTGCATAATGTCTTTCTCATTACTGAGTATAGAGATCTTAGCCGGTGGACTTACAACAGCCTCAGTTTGAATTATGCCTGTTTGTTCTGTTTGCAGGGGTTCCTCCCTACTATTGTCAGTTTCCATCTGTGTCTCTGGATCCCCTACTATATCATCCAGTGGTTGTTCAGAAGCTCTGTTTTCCTCTCCCTCCCCAAGTTGGGGCTCTGTGCTCTGACCTTGCCTTGCATTTTCTTCATTGACCTTCCTTTGTTTTTCAATACTGTTTTTCGAGCTTTATTCAGTATGTGATCCTGGTCTGGGTGGTCAATTCTATTGTGTGTGGCCCATTCACAATCTTTGTAACCATGACCTGTCTCATTGCAAAGGTAACAGTGTAACTCATTTGTACATTGACCACTGGCATGCACAAACTCCCAACACATGCCCAAACTCCCAACACAAGCCCAAACTCCCAACACATGCCCAAACTCCCAACACAAGTTATTTTGTGACAGGCATTGTTCAAATGAGATAGAGATCCACATTTGAAACATGTTTTCAGCTGTCCAGGACAAAAACAGTGAGCTCTGTCTCTCCCTTAAAAAAAGGAACTTGGAAGGTGTTTCGGGTCTTGAGGCCCCATCCTGAGTTTTACCCAAAATTTCCTGCCCCCAGTCCAAATATGCTCTTCGTCTAGAATTGGAGTGGGTTCCCCCAATAAATCACTTCTCTGCATTAGCCAATATTTGATGTAGTTTACATTAATACCTTCATTCCTGAACAGTATTGTCACCTTTTTAATAGCTGGTTTGTGAGGGGAATTGCCCAGAATGGAAGCCACAGAGCTGGAAATTTTAAGCTTTCATACGAGGCCCAAAATCTGTCCAGTTCAACTGGTGTTTTAAAACTTATGTCAAATATAGTGTCCCCTGAGGCATGAATTATTGCATAGATTTCATTGGAGAAGAAACGTAAGGAATTTTTAATTAATGTGACCAAACATACAGTCTATCTGGGGGTTGCTCTAAGCCTCCTAAGTACTGCAGACAAACTGCGTTTTTCCTCTGTGCTGGAGCTGTCTGTTGAAAAGTTTTCTCTCGTATTCTAAACTGAGCCCATAATTGGGGGGCAGAAAAGGGCTGTTTCCTTACATTTGAATCTGAATTCTCATCTTCCATCCTCTTCCCCCGGTTAGATCTTTAGAAGCGTTACTCCGTGCACTATGTGCCTTATTGATTACTTCGGGGGTCTGGAGAATCAGGCCTCACATCCTCAGAATGTAGATCCAAGTCTGACTCTGTACAAAATTGCTTTGTACTATCTAACCTTGTTACCTAAGCACTAGAGTAAGAGAGATCCAACTGCCAGTTTCCTTTTTTATCTTTTTTCCAGCCAGCTCCTGAAAGAGCTTTATCTACCGACCAAGTGCTCTTTCAGGTTCTGTCTCGCTATGGCCAGTTCTTAAAAAAGAATTTTGAGGAGCAGTCTTCCCCAGCATCAGCATTAGACTGCACTTTAGATCTAATTTCAGTTTCTGCATTGTCATTAGGCAAAGTAGCCCCCACAGATGCTTCCTCAATGCTTTTATCTGGTACAATAAAGGATTCTTTTGCTGTATTCTGCACAGACATGTTAAGAAATGCACTGTTTCCAGTTTTTGTGCTTACAGCTTCTCCATCACCAGTGTGCAACATGGGCATTGTCTGCTGTCTGTTCGGCTGCTTTGCTGCAACTGCATCACAGGCCTTTGATGTTTCATTGACAGCTCTCTCCATTTGCTGTTACAAGACACTGTCTCCACCTGAACCTGTGCAAGTTCGTTGTCACAAGTGCAACTCCTTCTCTTCTTCTGAAGCTTTTAAAAGGAGTAATATTTGTTTTCCTTTGCTCTGGCAGCAATCTTTCCACTAATGCTTCTTCAGTAAACACCTCTTTGCATTCAGACTCCATTCCTGCACTTAAATCCTCCAATGCAACATCCAACAAGGGTTGTATCCCCATAGCTGGACCTGCTGGAACAGAGATCTGCTCTTCTGCAGGTTCACCAGCATTCTGAACTCTATCCTGAGCCATAGGTTCAGCAGCTCCCCCTTCCATCTCAGCCACATCAGCACTTCCTCCTCCTCCTCCTCCTCCTCCTCTGTCCGGCTCCAAAGTGGACTCCTCCATTCTGCTCCCAGAAAGTCAAGTCCCCTGCTAGCAGAGTAAGGGAATTTCCCCAGTGCCCTGGCCAAATTTCCCCCATTCACTAAAATACCACCAACAGCTTAATCTGGTTCAAGGTCAGTTGGCATTCATCTGTATCCCCCCTCCCCCGAGTCGTGACTGAAAATAGGCAAGAATATGTCTAGTGCACTTACCCGGTCAACAAAAACGAAATAAATAAATGTTCTGCCTCAACTAAATAATGCTCATTCAATATTTTTATTTTCTGTATGTTTTCTATGTCTTGTTATGTTATGTTCTTAACTTTTAGAATGACTGAGATCGCATGCAGGGTTAACTTCTAGTAGCTTCTAGCTGCTACATTTATTAACTGCATCACACAGGACTCCATGCAACACAACACCACAACATGTCCACCCCACACTAAGATTTCCCCAGGTCACATGATCCTGGCTCTGTACCTGTAAATCTTAAACATACAGTAGTATATATTACATCTCTCCTCTTTAGTTTTAAAGTTAATAACAAGCAGTATAGCATATTAGTAATCATTAAATTCTGTAACTCTTGTAACTTTAGTAACTTAGGAACCATGCCTTACAACATGGCTCAACATTTTTTCTTTTAGAGTCAGTTTCTAGTAGTGTCTCTTTATAACTCATAGTCTGAATTTCTGGGGTAGATGCACAGGTCTTCCTCTGGTTGTAACCTCCACTGGTTCTGGCAGTGGCTCAATTGGCTCACAATGCAGCAGTGCATCATGGTAAGAGCTGACATCTTCTGGATAAGGCTCTTCTGCCTCAGCTATTCCATTATGTGACAACCCTTTAACTTTCTGTAAATGTTCTCTGTTTCCCCTGAAAAAGGTTCCTCCAGGAGTGACCACTTTGAAGGACCTTGGTTGTGAACAGTTCGATTCTACTCTGGCAGGTTGCCACCCATGATCTGTTTCCATCTTAACCAAGTCACCAGGGTGCAATGGTGGTAAAGGCTTTGCTGTGCGATCATAGTATTTTTTCTGATGGGACTGTGCTATTACCAGCTTTTCTCTGGCTCTGATGGGAATCTTTGGTCATAGTAGGTCTTTGGCCACTGGAAGTTGTGCCTGCAGCATCCTGCCCATTAACATTTGAGTTGGTGAGTAGGGTATTCCTGCTTCCGGAGTGTTTCTATACTCTAACAGAGCCAAGTGAGAATCTGTACCTGCTTCCTCTGACTTTCTGAGTAGAGCTTTTACAGTCTGAACTGCTTTGTCAGCCATTCCATTAGACTGAGGATATGTCAGGCTTGATGTAGTGAGCTTGACTCCCCATTCATTTGCAAAGTTGTGGAATTCTTGATTGGTGAATGACACGTGATCGCTGACTCGCTCTTCGGGTATGCCATGTTGGGCAAATACAGCTTTCATCTTGGCAATTACTGACCACGCCGTTTTGTCTGTCATTTTCAGAACCTCAGGGTACTTAGAGAACTAGTCCATGATGACTAAGAATGGATGGGCTTTGAAGTCAAAAAAGTTAGCTGCTACCTTTTGCCATGCAAGTTCAGGGATGGGATGAGGTAATAGTGGTTCCTTCTGGTTCCTGTTACGATGCCTTGTGTAAATGTTACATCCTTCCACCATGTGCTCTATTTCATTTGGCATTCTAGGCCACCACATCACTGTTCTCGCTTTTGCTTTTGTTTTTTGTATGCCCAGGCGGGCCTCATGCACTCTTGTTAGCATGTTACTTCTTATGTTTGCTGGAATTATGACTCTTTCTCCTCGAAATAGAAGTCCTTCCTCACATTGTAATGTATCACAGAATGGCCAGTATGGTCTGACTCTGATGTAAACCTTCTTTCTGTACCGGGGCCAACCTTGTCTGACTAGCCTTTCAGGTAACTGCAGTATACTGTCACTCTGAGTATTCATCCTGAGTTCTTGCATCAGCTGATCCTCCATGACTGGTTCACTGTCCGTGGAATGAGTCACCATCTCATTTTGGTCACTTACAGTTGCTTCAGAGCTATCTGATAATGATGTACTTGAGAGTGTGTGTCAGCCATGTGCATCAGTTTCCCGGGTGTGTATTGTATCTGTAAATCATATTTCTGGAGCTGTAATAGCATTCTTTGAAGTCAAGCTGGAGCTTGTCCTAGAGGTTTGTGAAGATGGATTCTAGCAGTTTGTGGTTTGATTGCATTTGAACCTGTTTGCCAAACACGTATTGGTGAAATTTGTGAGTAGCAAAGTCTACCGCTAAAAGTTCTTTCTCTATTTGGGCATAGTTTTGCTCCATGTTTGTCAAGGCTCTGGAAGCATATGC
Source organism: Neoceratodus forsteri (assembly GCA_016271365.2). Lineage (NCBI taxonomy): Eukaryota > Metazoa > Chordata > Ceratodontiformes > Ceratodontidae > Neoceratodus > Neoceratodus forsteri. Next base: position 315,725,252 of record CM057457.1, read on the forward strand.
AACTGGGCTTCCGTTCTGTAGGAGACATGCACCAAGTCTGTCTTTCGATGCGTCTGCTTGGGTAGCAACAGGTTTTTTCACATCAAAGTATCCGAGTACTGGAGCTTTGCATAGAGCTTCCTTTAAATCGCTTGAAAGCTTGATGATGCTCATGTTCCCATTGCCATAGCTGGTCTTTTTGAAGAAGTTTTCTTAGTGGGGCAGTGATGTCTGCCTCCCTTGGGATGTACTGGGCTATGTAGCGCATCATTCCCAGTAGATGTAACAGTCCTGATTTATCTGTTGGTGGGGGCATATCCACAATTACCTTCTCTTTGGTCTCATCAGGGTGAATCCCTTTTACAGTCACCACATGACCCATGTATCTGACTTCTGGAACTTTAAATTGTAACTTGGCTTTATTGAATTTTACATTTTCAGCTCTTGTTCGGTCCATGACCTTTCTTACAATCTCATCATGCTGTTCTTGACTGTCTGTAGCACTTATGTCATCAGCAATAATGTATACTCCCTCGATGTGGCCAAACGTTTCTTCATTCTTTTGTTGAAACACTTTGCTGGTGTACTTCATGCCAAATGAAAGTCTACAAAATCTGTAGTGGCCCCAAGGGGTGTTAAATGTACTGAGGCAAGATGACTCATCATCAAGCTTAATTTGCCAGTAACCTTCCTTCTCATCTAGAATGGTGAATACTTGCTTTCCAGTGAGTCAACTTTACATTTCCTCTGGTGTTGGTATGTTGTAATGTTGTCTGTTTATTGCTGTATTTAATTCTCGTGGGTCAAGACAAACACGCAGTTCATTTTTTTTTATCTGAGTAATCACCAGGCTGTTTACCCAGTCAGTGGGCTCAAGGACTCGGACAATTATGTAAGACATTTCTAGCTTGTCTAGCGTTTCTTTTAGTTTGTCCATGATTCCAAATGGTACTCATCTACAGCCATTATCACTGATGGTACTTCAGGGTTGATGTGAATATGATGCTCCCCTTTGACCTGTCCTACCACAGAGAAGACATCCTGATATGTTTCAATTAGGCTTCACTTTGTGAGAGGTTTGGGAAGTACCACAGTTTCGTTTCTGCACACCAGATCAAATTTTTCACATGCAGCCTTGCCTAGCAGTGGTATGGGGGACACATCTGTGATGTAAAATTGGAGATCAGCTTCTTTATTTTGCGTTTTGCAGTTTAAGTTGATCACGCCTTTGGGTTTTATTTGTGCTCCTCCATATGCCACCAGTACAGCTAATGATTCTGTCAGGCTTTTGTTACTTGGTATTTTCTCTGCCACAGTGATTGGCAACACATTGGCTTGGGTCTCTGTGTCCAGTTTGAACTCTACAGGTGTTCCTTCTACCTCCACGGGCGCATACCAGGCATCTGCATCACAGTCTTTTTGTGCTTGCTCTGCACAAGTTATTTGTCCTATAAACAGACTGTCCATATTAATTTCATGCAAGTTACTGTTTTTTGTGTTCTCAGTTCGTGCATGACATACTTTTGCAAAGTGATTTTTCTTTTTACATTTGTGGCAAGTTTCTCCATAGGCTGGGCAACTTCACGGTGCATGTCTGAGCTCTGTGCTGTTTGCGTTCTGTGGATATTGGCTTGCCCTCACTACCTAATATGTGCCTTTTTTCCTGTGGTTTGCATTTTTCTGTGGTGCAATAGTATGCACCACTTTCTCTGAAGTACCCTGTGTCATGGCTTGGAGCTGTGTCTTTGTAGCCTCTGCAGCTCTGCAAATATCAACCACTTTCTCTAAAGTTAAGCCCAACTCTCTCAGGAGATGCTCCTTTAATCTGCCATCTAAAATCCCAAACACTATTTTGCCTCTTAACATGACATTTAGAATTGTACCAAACCCACAGTTCTTAGCTGTGGTTCTAAGTTCCATCAGATACTGATCAGCAGTTTCACTTTCTGGTTGCTTTCTGTCCCAAAACTTGCAGTGTTCAAAGATAAAATTTTTTCTGGGGTTGCAATATACTTTGAAACGCTCTAGCACAGTGTCTACGTCTTTAGAACTATCTTTCCCTTCAAAGCTGAAAGTGTTATATACTTCTAGGACTTCCTCCCCTATTGCATGAAGTAAAATTGCTACTTGCATTTATTTGGATTTTCTAACTGCACCAGATGCTTCCCTGTAGAGCTCATTCCTCTGTTCCCATCTTCTCCAGTTCTCCGACAAATTACCTTGCAGGGCCAAAGGCTCAGGTGGCTTGAATTGCACCATTTTCTTCTTTTCTTTTCTTTTCCTTTTTTTTTTCTTGTTGCGGAATTCAGCTATCATACTGAGAAGCTTTCTGGTTCACTGCTTCTGACACCATGTTATGTTATGTTATGTTATGTTATGTTATGTTATGTTATGTTATGTTATGTTATGTTATGTTCTTAACTTTCAGAATGACTGAGATCATATGCTGGATTAACTTCTAGTAGCTTCATTTATTAACTGCATCACACAGGACTCCATACAGCACAACACCACAACATGTCCACCCCACACTAAGACTTCCCCTAGTCACATGAACCTGGCTCTGTAACTTGTACATCTTAAAGGTACAGTAGCATATACTACAGGTCTAGCCAGCAGAAGTAAATGGTTTGCTTTTAAAGCTTCTAATTTCATCAAACAACACCTAGTCATAAAAAGCACACAACTCACCCTAGATCATCAATACAATAATTAAGAAAGACTGTTGGTTAACTAGGATCAGCAGCTTATCCAATAAGTAAGGAAATGGGAAGACTATGTGGGCCAAGTGATCCTTATCTGCCATCAAGGTCTATATTTCTGTGTTTACACAAAGCTATTTTCTTACAGAAAACCCACTCAATTAGACTTAGCCAAGCTATAAATGTAGCCTTTAGTGACCACTGGATAAGGAGTGACTTAAAATCACAGCTGTACCACTGTAAAATTGACTGTAAATCAGTACTTGCTGAATCTATTGTCCCAGGCACATCACTTTCACATGGGAATGGAGGCATTGCAGGAAAAAGAAGAGCAATAAACCTTGGAAATATGGAGATCTCCAGAGGCCATAAAACTAGTAGGCAAACTGAATAAAAACTCCTAATAGCAAACAAAGGGAAGGACTCTCCAGGGCTAACACACAAATCAAAACACTCTGCACAACATATGTTTTTGCAAGTTTTGACTGTAGTACTCCTTTAAGTTGATGGGCATGGTACAGTGAAGAGTGAGAGGAAAAAAAACTTTATTCATTGACTTTGTTTCATGACATTCTGAACTAACTTATTTATTAGGGGTACCTCGAATAGTGTTAACTAATCCTTTCTGGGTGCTGTAAACTACTGAGGGCTACATACCCTCTCCTTTCTTGCTGAATATTGCCATGTGTGTTTTGCTGAATATTGCCATAAGTGTTTTGCTTTCCTTAGGATACACACTGTAATTGCCTTATGTATTTTGCTCTCTCCAGACCACTTTCTTAAGGGTGCACACTATATACTGTCTTATGTATGCTTCTTTCTCCTGTCCACTTTCCTAAGTTGTCATGCAGAGTGATTGATAGACAACTAAATAGAACAATAGCATTCCCTGGGTCCTGATAATCATATCCCTATCTGTCTGCAATTTCCTGGGGAGAGGGCTCTGGTATTTATTCCTGAGCTGCTGACTGCCTGTCCAAGTCTAACCGCTTTCACCCACATTTAACTTGTCCCATCTACTTTACTTATGCACTGGTCACATTGACCAGTCCCCCTCAAGGCCATCCCTTTGGTCCCCTACTATCATCCTAATGAGGTGTCACTGGGAACTGCACAGTTCCACCCTTGGAATGGAGTCTCCCAAGACTACCAGGGATTGTGTCATGCCCTCTTCACTCAGCACTGTCCTTCTCACTGGTATCCTGGGTCTAGTTCTCTCCCAAGTGGTTCCTAACCCCTCTCAGCTAACGGGCGACAACTGGGACAAGTCTGTCCCCTGTGAGGTGTTTGGCTTCACCTTCTCTAATCTCCTGGCACATGATAAGCCACCGCCCTGCCTTACCTGCTGCACTGATTTCAGATGCCTACTGTATCCCTCCCTGGTGAGAAGACGCCCAGCCCGCAAGCTTATGACCAGAGGTACCACCTTCAGATGGCATCTCCTCTGGCTCTTCCTAGTGATCCTAGCCCTAGCCAGTGACATTTAACTCAATCCAGGTCCTACCTATCAAGCCTTCTCAATTGCCTGTAGAATGGAGGTTGGGCAAGGGGTTAAAATTTGCTCACCTTAATATTCACAGTCTGTTGCCCAACCTGAATGAGCTTGCCACCTGGGCTGCACACTATAAGCTTGACATTCTTGGCATTACAGAGACCTGGTTAAAACCCTTGATCCCTGACTCAGTCTGTGTGCTTCCTGGCTATGAGCTCATAAGACAGGATCAGTTGCAAAACAAGCGAGGTGGAGGCATTCTAATATACTTCAGGAGTCATCTTAAAGTGTCTCTGGTGATGCATCAGTGATCCTCTCCATCCCCATGTGAGCTGCTCCATGTTATGCTGCTACTTGGGAACACTAAGAAGCTACATGTTGTATGTACATACAGTCCCCCTAAGGGTGGTCTTCATGGCCTTACCCACCTCCTGGATATTGTCGGTCCCAGTGTCAGAGACAATGAACTCTTAATCCTAGGAGATGTGAACCTGATCTGGGCTGGAGGCAATACAAAGCAGTTCGAGCCTCTACTTGCAAATCTAGCCCTGACACAACTTATCCAGGAGCCAACTAGATGGTCGGCTAATGGTACCTCAAGTTCTCTACTGGACTGGATTCTGTCTAATCCTCCTGAGAGGATTTGCTCTGCCGGAACTCTATCTGATTCTACCTCAAATCATACTCTGGTTTTCTGTGTTTGGAAAATCCCTTCCCCAAAAATTCCCCACAAAACTATTCACATCAGAAACTTCTCCAGATTTGACCTGGATGCATTTCAGGAGGATCTGAGGCTCACTGATTGGTCAGGGGTGTTTAGTGCCCCTGATCCCTCTACTGCTGCCACCCAGTTTCTCACTACCTTTGGTGCCCTGCAGGACAAGCATGCCCCTATTATTAGGTGGAGGGTAAGGGGGTCCACCACTAAATGGTTGCATGGGAGCCTCTTAGCCCTTATGTGGGCTACAGACAAGTGCTGGGCCTGTTTCAAAAGCACCTTTGATCAGTCCATTTTTCAACAATATAGAAAACTTAGAAACAAGTGCAAAAAAGCCATCTTGGGAGCTAAGAGTGACTTCTGTAAGTCTGCCCTACTTAGTTCTGCCTAGGATCCACATAGGTTCTGGAGGAACATAAAAACCCTTGTCAGCGGCTCCTCTAACTCAGGGGTATCTGACATGATCATTCATGGTGTCTCATGCATCAATCCACTCACAATTGCAAATGCTCTTAATTTCCACTTTTCTGATCTATCGGCGCTCTCCTCACTTTTCCCTGCCGATGAGAGCACCAGTGGCCCCTCAGCCCCTGCCCAGCAGGAGATTCACCCCTCCCATCCATTATTCTATCTCAGGGCTGTGTCTGACATGGAGATGCAGAGACTTCTCTCTGGTCTCTCCCTGCACTCCAGTGCTGGCCTTGATAACCTGGAGCCCAAGCTTCTGAAGCTAGGTGCCCCCCACATTGCCTCCCCAGTGGCCCATATCCTCAACCTGTCTCTTGTCATGGGGGTTATTCCTGACATCCCGAAGGTGGTGAAGATTGTCCCTGTACTGAAGCAGGGAAATCCTAAAGTCCCAGATAACTATCGGCCGATTGCCATCCTATCGGCTATTAGTAAGCTCCTTGAAAAAGCTGTAGCTGAACAACTCTCAGAGTACATTCAGACCCATGAGTTGCTGTCCCCAGCTCAGCATGGTTTTTGAAAAGGGTACAGCACGTCCATGGCCCTGGTCTCTGTCTCATCTAGCATAGGGGCAGCCATGGACCAGGGCAAACTCTCTGGAGCGATATTCATTGACTTGTCTAAGGCCTTTGACCTTGTAGACCATGCATTGCTCTGCACTCAGATGCGGTCCCTTGGCCTGTCCCCTCTTGCCCTGAAATGGCTAACAATCTACCTTCAGTGCAGAGTACAGCTGACCAAATTCAACAAGGTCCTCTCTGATCCTACTCTGGTGACCTCAGGTGTCCCTCAGGGCTCGGTCTTGGGGCCCCTTCTCTTCTCTCTATTTGTTAACCATCTCCCAGCCACAGTAATAAACTGTAGTGCCACCCTTTATGGATGTTCTGGTTATCCTGGCTCACTCCCGGGACATTGTGACTCTCAACCACCAGTTGACTGAGGACTTTAAGAATATTCAGTCCTAGGTAACCAAACACAAGCTGGTCCTCAACCTGAAAAAAACTCAGGTTATGCTGTCTGTGTCATCAGCCAAGATAAAAGCCTCTCCTGCTCCTCTGTACATCAATGGTGCAGATGGTGCTCCCCTCCTAACTGCAGCCTCCATCAAATACCTTGGAGTGACACTTGACCCCCAACTGGACCTAGGGAGTCACATCCTAAATGTCTGCAGAACTGTGAACTGTAAATTGGGTCTGGCCTACAGGGCTAAGAATAATCTGACATCTGCTGCTCGTCTGGCACTTGCTAGAGGTGTGCTGCTTCCCTTGCTCAGTTATGGCCTTCACCAATTTGTCTGCCCCTCCAAGGCTCTCCTTACTCAGTGGCACATGACTTACAATAATATTTGTCATTTTGCCTTGGCAGCCCCTCGCCTCACCCATCACTGTGAGCTATATGAAAAACTAGGCTGGCTTTCCTCAGCAAATCACCTGAATTTTGGGCTGGGATGCTTTGTGGGTAAAGTGATCTGAACTGGCACCCCCCCTGGGGCTGGCACAGCTTCTCTCACCTCCTGACCTCTCCTCCTAATCTCTGGGGTCTCAGGGTCCTGGGGTGCTAAACGTCCCCTTTACCCGAACCCTCATGGGGGATAGGGACTTCACAGCATGTGCTCCCAGGCTCTGGAACTTTCTTCCTGACCGTATTCACTCCACCTCCTCCCACCGGTGCCTTCAGAAGTCCCTGTGGGAACATCTGAAGCTGGCCTCAGCGTGAGAGTGTCCCAAGCCTCCTTAGCCCAATGGTCCCTGTGTTGGACTCACACTTGGCTACATACTTTGGAACTTAACTGTTTCTGAGGATCTGCAAATGTTCGCATGTTCATTTCTAATGTTCTTATGCACACCATGGCATATGTCTGTGCCACTGAATGATCTAGACTATTTATTGTTGTACATATGTATTTTAACTAATACTGCCACAGTAGACTATTCTATGTTAGACTGTTTCCCGTGACTCAATGTAGTCAGCTCTACTCACTGTTATGTACTCTGATGTAGCTGTATTCCTTGTTGTACTCTCCTGGATCATTCCTGAAAATAGGCATATAACTTGTCTAGTGTACCTACCAGGTCAAAAAAAGCTAAGTACTGTAAATAAGCGAAGATTGTACTGTACTGATGCAACCTGATGCTGAAAACCTTAATACAAAAATTGAAGGCTTCTGTCTCTCTGAAGCAGAGGCTGCACATGCCTTTGGAAGAAACACACAGAGTGAGTCACTGATAGCATTTACCTACCAGGTCAAAAAAGTGTAAACAGTCAGCCAGAGTTATACAGAGATGGTTACTGGAGACAGCCACTACTCGGGGACTAACGCACTTATCACTGTTGAGTGAGTTTTATTTATATATTGAAAACTTCGGTCCTTATCTGCCATCACATTCTATGTTTCTATGTTTCGGAGCTTTTATCTAAAGATATGCATTCATTAAAAGGAGCATTCAGAGAGCTTGAAAAAAACTATGCAACAGTTGAGAAAGATCTTTTGGAATGTTACTAATCTGGAGGCTTATTTGCAACTAAAGAGAATACCAAGCGGACTGAGATTGATTAAAAATCCTGCATTTAGAACAGACAATACTACTTTCATGCTGGAATGGGAAAATATATTGAGTGAAGCCTACAGCAAATTAATGGAGCTAATAATTAAATATAGTAAAGAAAGAGAAGTTGCACTTAAGAATGAGTTAAAACAAATTGAGAAAGAAGTCTTGAAATATAAAGAGACTGAAGGTTTTGATACATGTTATAAAAGACTGAAAGAGTTTATTGATAGACTGGATCGGGAACTGAAGAGTGCAAAGCAGGTCAAATTTATTCAGGATAAAGGGGACTATGAAAATAACCAAGTTTATTCGTGGAAAAGGGATACAAGAAAGGGGATTCTGAAGAGACCTTCTCGAGTTACTTTCAATTACAGTACAGAAGAGAGTGGTTCAGAAGGCGATGAAAATAATGTTGGACAATGACGTTTTTTTCACAGAGATCCAGAGAATTTTGAACAACCACTTCAGCAGGCATTACGTCGGAGCCCCAGGCTGGTGAATTACGGTATAGAAAACGGACAAGGAGGGGACAGAAAAAACGTTGCATATCGCGAGCAGAGGGGTCGGTACAGCTGGAAGAGGAATGGCAACAGGTGGAACGCCAGAACAACGAGGAGGTGAGTCAAGACATTCAGATTATTAACCTTTCAGAGCATATACTAGCTGAATTGGAGAGACTGTTGGTGAAGAAGGGCTTAAGTGTTTCTCCAACAATTTTGCTGAATCCTGAGCGGACAGTTATTGACTTGCACTTGATGTGCAGAAACCTGAATGTAAAAGCTTTCTTTAACAAGCATATTGATAGAGAGCCTGTTTTAGAACATTTGTCTGTTCCAACGACTTTTAGACCGAACTCTGTGTTTAACCCACCTCTTTGTAACGCAGTGAGTGTCTTCAGGGATTTATGTGAAAGAGACTTGGAGAAGTTGTTTGAAAGCCCACCACGTTTAGAGTTTAATAATTTGACTAAGAATGAACGTGAGGCTTTGAGACTTTTACAATGTGATTCCAGCATTATTATTAAACAAGCAGATAAAGGGGGATGTATAGTGTTATGGGATGTGTGTAAGTATAAGCAGGAAGTGATGAGGCAATTAAATAATACAGTGTTTTATGAAAAACTGAACTATGACCTGACCTAGGAGTATAAAACTTGCATTGATGAAACAATAGAAGAGGCACTTAAACAGGCAGTCATAACAGTTCAAGTTAGTACATTTTTAAAAGTTGAACATCCGGTATGACCAATTTTTTTATATATTGCTGAAAGTGCACAAGGATAGTCAGAACCCCCCAGGCCGCCCAATAGTTAGCAGTTTAGGAAGTTTAACAGAACCCCTATCTCAATATGTGGATTCTATTCTTAACAATTATGTAAAAAAGCTCTAATCATATATCAAAGATACAAAAGATGTTTTGAAATTGTTGGATGAGATGTCAATTGGTGAGGACTGCTTGTTGGTAACACTCGACATTGAAGCCCTTTATACTAATGTACCCATGATGGGGCTATGGATACAGCTGTTTATTTTTTAAACCATGTTGGTGATAAAACAAGTGAGGAAGTAGTAGTGATTTTAAAATTACTCGAACATGTATTGACAAAGAACATTTTTGTCTTTGATGGTAATATTTTTAGACAAACAAAAGGAACTGCAATGGGGGCCACTTGTGCTCCGTCAGTGGCTAACCTATATGTAGGCCAATGGAAATATGATGTTGTCTTTAATAACCAGAGCAATCCATTTTTTTACAATGTTTTGCTAGGAAACGCTTTATAGACAACATCATATTAATTTGGAATGGTGATGAAAAAATGTTAGGAGAATTTGTTGACTATTTACATGACACTAATGAGAATTTGAGATTTTCATGCTATGTGAGTGAAAACTCTGAAAACTACTTGGATTTGCGGATTATTCGTGAGAAGGAAGGATGGTTGAGTACAAATCTTTTTAGGAAAGCCACTGATGGAAACACTTTACTATTTGCCTCAAGCTGCCACCCTGCACACACGGTACAGAATATTCCAAAAGGACAGTTCCTTAGATTAAAAAGGAATTGTAGTAAGCAAACTGATTTTGAAACTGAGGCAACAGCCTTAAAAAGTTGTCTTAACAGCAGGGGATACACTAGAAAAACAATAGATAAGGGGTACCAAGCTGCAGTTGCAGTAGATAGAAATGAACTATTGCTAGACAAAAAAGAGGTGTCTGAAAATAATAAAAGGTTCCATTTCATTATATCATACAGTGCTCAAAGTTGGTAGGTAGGGCAAATTATTAAAAAACATTGGCAAGTGTTAGCCGTTGAACCAGGGCTACAAGAGGTTTCCTCACAGTCCCCGATTTTGACTTACAGACATGCACCTACATTAAAAGACACTTTGGTGAGAAGTCATTTTACACGTGTAGTGGGACACACCAATAGTTGGTTAGGAAATTATATAGGTTGCACACAGTGCAAAAATTGTAGTGCATGTGATTATATAGTAAAAGGAAAGGAGTTTGATGTGATTTGTTGACAGGGGAAAATCTTTACCATCAGACAACTGATAACGTAACACACAGGGGGTCATTTATTTGGCTAAATGTAGTTGCGGAGCTTTTTACGTTGGGAAAATGGAAACAGCCTTCAAAATTAGAGTGTTAGAACATGTGAGAGCGATAAATAAGCAGGATCTAACTTATACAACAGCAGCACATATATTTGAGAATAAAGAAAAACTGGAAAGACAAGATTTTAAATTTTTGGGTATTGAAAAAATTTTCCATGGCCCAAGAGAAATAAAATCCTGAGAAAAGAAAATGAGTGGATTTTAAGGTTGAATGCTTACAAACAACCAGGCATTAATGCCCATCTGGAACTTAAACCTTATTTGGAATACAGATAGTAATTATGTATATTATGGTTTAGGTTATGTTTCAGTCTTGATGTAACAATATTCAAGAGGTCTTATGTTGCATAGTAATTAATTTTGTCGGTGGGATTATTTAAATGTAAATGCTCATTTGAAATAATAAATTACTTGCTAATTAATAAAAGAAAAGATTTTACTGTTTAAGATATTTAGTATAGATTATATAATGTTGTTCTGTCTAAATCTTGATGTTTTATAAAATTTCTGGATTTTAAGGGTGATGGCACTTTAAATAATTTGTTGTAAGAACCAATAGGTTGGTATTTCGTCATTATGACGAAATGGGGGGTTTTGGTATTTAAACTGGTATGTATGTATTGATGGTTTTAGCCTTTGATAAAGGACTTTTGTCCGAAATGCGTCAGGTGTGCAGTTGGTGGAATAAATACGTGAAAGAAGCTCTGGATTCGAGTATTATTGGGGTGTGTGTGTGCTTCAGCTTTTGCAAGAAAGTTAATCGTTTAGCTGAAAGCACCACAATTACCTTGTGCATGGTTCATATGTGAAGATTACTTTTGAGTACAAGTGCTAATTTACATAGGTTCCATGTCAATTACATTGTCAGAAAGAAAAATTACAAGTACAGTAAGCAGTTCCAGAGGAAATGCAGTCAAGTCAGGCTCAAAGCACTTAAGACAGAACAATTACATACAAAATTAAAAAATTCCACACAACTTATATACAGAGAGAAACCGAATAAAACAGTTTAACAGTTACAATTGCATTGGATTGCAAAGACAGACCACAAATATCTCTTAAACTGATTAAACTTGGGGAGATTTAGCATTGTATTAGGCAGTTCAGTTAACCAGATAGTGGCCCTTACACTAAATGACCTGATGAGTGAATAAACTGTGTGAGCAATGTGAAAACAAAGGGGTACATATTTAGAGCCGAATGGATGTGCGCGCAGAACAGTGCATTGCGCAAATAGGTTGCACTGGCCAGTTCTGTTGTGATATTCAACCAAAATGTGTGATGGGAACAGAACATGCATTCTATTTGAATTTTGGACCCTGGATGCACGGTACATAGCAAGCGGCCACTATGTATGGAGTGGCACATCCAGGGTGCAAGACTGAAGACTGTGCATAGGGGAATGCTTGGTATATAACTGTATGCACTACAGCCCCCAAGGGTGATATTCAGCTCAAACATGCAAATGAGCCCATTGCGCATGCAGGGTGTAAAGGGGCCATGTACTTGCTAATTATGGTCTCATTTGCATGGCTGCCCCTGGCAGAATGTGCCGGGCAAGCCCTGATCTGCACATTAAAACAGACTTTTCCCCTGTCCTTGGTAGCCTAGTATGACCCCCTCTGATTTCATCTTAATAAATATAAACTCCCCCGGTATCCCTGATGGTCTAGCAATTCCCTCTTCCCTGGCACTGGTCCTCATAGTAAGAAAAATGACAACCCCGGTATCCCTGGTAGTCTAGTGGTGACCTCCCCAGCCCCAATCTCCACAATAATAGATATGACAACCTCGGTAACTGTGGTAGTCCAGTATGATCCCCTTCCCCAGCCCCAAGCACAGTTTCTATAAAAAAAAGCACCATTCCCCATTCCTTGGTAGTTGAGTGACCTCCACTGGCCACCTCGTTAGCCAGTGACCCACCACCCTGCTCTCCCAACTTGACCAGAGGCAGCAACTGGCATAGCCCAAACCACACCACACTGGCCAGCCATTGACTGAACTATACAGGAGCTCTTTACATTAGTATATAGTATAGTTAACTGGTCAACCAATGGACATATACTGTATAATGTACAGTGCTGCTGTACATTTCATTCAGTGGCTGACTGGTGTGGTGTGGAGTGGGCTGTGTCAGTTACTGGCTCCAGTTGGGTTGGGGAGAGCAGGGTGGTGGGTCACTGGTTGACGGGGGGGGGCACTCAACTACCAGGCAACAGGGAACAGCGCTTTTTTATGGAAACTGTGCTTGGTGTAACAGGGTTGAATAAGGCCATATCCCATTTGTTACACAAAAAGAGTTAAATGCAAGGATCTAGTCTATCATCTCCTTTTCTGTCTCTTGTCTGTCTGGTTGCCCAACCAAATTTTCTTGTGAGACCTAGGAATCGATCATTTCAATGGTCATGTGATTCTCCACCTCTCGCTATCTCTCTACCTTCACTTGCTGTTTCTGTCTGTTCTTCTCTCCTCTTGCATATCTGTGGTTATAAAAATACATGTGAATCCTTATGTGGAATATATGTGAATCTTTATGTGGAAATGTAACTGATACTGGGATCCCTTTGTTTAAAACTGTATATAGTTACACTGTTGAAATGATTGTAAAAAGCTATTTGGAGCGCAAGGGGTTAACCTGAGATGCTGGTTTGCAAAATCTCTGCAGAGCTGGCAACACGAGGTCAGTTTTGGGTCACCATGTTCTTTTTGCTGCTCCTGCAAGGAAACTGACAAGAACATTGGAATCTGACAAGAACATTCTGTGAAAAAACACTATGTCACCTTAACAAGCGTCCTGCAAAGACTTGTTATAAAAAGAGCAGCAATGTTTTGCAAGAGACAGAGAGACTGAGATTTAAAACTGAGAAGAAACACAGAAGGACTATGTTTTCTGTGTTTGTACTGCCTTTGTAAATAGTTATACTGAACTATTTTATTTTGTATTTTACTGTTTGGAAAAAAAAGTTACTGGGGAATTTTACAACTGCTCCTGGTTTTCCTATGCTTCCTGACCTATGCCTCGATGATACTCGGGTCTGGGGAGGGGGGTCACACTGGACTACCTGGGTTACCAGGACTGTCATTTGTATTATTGTGGAGCTTGGGGCTGGGGAGGGGGTCACCACTAGATTACCAGGGATACTGGGGCTATCATTTTCCTTACTATATGGATTGGGGCCGGGGTGGGACCAACTAGACTACCAGGGATACCAAGGGAGTTTATATTTAATAATATAATGATCAGGGCTGGGGGGGGGCACTGCACTCTGGAAAAAGGAGATCAAGTTGTGCTTTATTTTAACGGTGATTGGGACTGGGAAGGGGGAGCATATACCCAACCCTAGACTATGTGCGGGGCACCAACCTGCCTGGCACATAGTTAAAACAGGGTTTCAAAGGCACAACTGTGTGCCAGCACAGCTAGCCACAGTGACGCCTTGGGGGGCTCAGTATTGTGATGCGCAACATATGCATAAGACATCCTTCATTTGCAGAGGCGCATCACAATATTGTATGATGTGGTGCAGTCCTGGGTGCAGAGCGCATCTGTTGCCTTTGAATATGGCCACACCCTCGATGGGCAGCTCAAGTCTGGAGATGTGCAGTGCATCCAGGGATGTGCTGTGCATCTCGTCTGAGTATGTGAGTCAAAGAGAACAAAGAGAGACACTCAGCTGAGAATGAGCGACCACAGAAAAAACACAGGCACATGATCTATTGAACACCCTATTTATGGAATCACTATTTATTTCAAAAACATTTTCAGGAGACATATTGAGCTGGTAACAGTTCATTCCCAGATGTGTCCTGGAAAAGGGGGATGTGGGATGGGGGCAGACCAAAAAAGGTGCTATTGCAATCGTCTATGAAACTTCTATGTGGTTAAAGTCAATTTTACTATGTGATTTGTGGTTCTCGTTGATCACTTACCACTTTGGTTAGCGATTTCACCTTCAGAGCAGGGGATACAGATGAAGCAGCACTTGGGTTGTCCCCGCTGATTAGCTTTCCTGTACCCTAGAGAGCAACTCTCTGTGCAGACAGAAATTGGCACCTGTGGAACAGGAACAGTTATTAAGAATATGCAATTACACATACCCCAATAATGCACAGCATCATGGGAACTATATGCAAATCACCATGAAGGAACACACTCGCCAAAGTAAAGCAAGACTGGATGTGCCAAAGGGTCTCTTAACGGGACACTGTCAGGTTAGCATTTCAATGTCTGATCATCAGTTTCTAGTTTGCATCCAGGCACAATCTGGACAAACTAAGTACTGTGGAATGCCCCGGTACATAAAATTATTCACAAACATTATCTTTTGAGCTGTTTTTGTGATAATATTCGGATGGAGTTGCCAATGCAAATTGCACATGATCTCTGACCCATTTTCTAGACTTATTTATTAGGGCTATCAGTGCCGATTTTACTTAGTGAAAAGAAAAATCTTAGTAAACATCACATGCTTTGTTTCATTAGATGCTCCGTTCAATGCCCCTGACAAGATTTTCAAACTTCTTTCTAGAGTTGTGGCCAGACACCCATTGCCAGTGAGGATATGCTTCTGGGCAGCAGTTGAATTTGAGTGGGACACTCGGTCTGAATATGGTCACAAAAACAGCTCAAACTGTTTTATTTGTGAATAATTTTATGTACTGGGGCATTCCATATACTCAGTTTGTCTAGACTGTGTCTAAACACAAACTGGTCACTGATGCCCAGAAACTGAAATGCCAGCCTGACAGTGTCCCCTTAAGTGGATCCTGTTGGTGTTTGACTATGCGAATGTCATTTATAGTGCTGCCTCCAAATTTGCCCATGCCTGACTGAACACCATCTTCCACTACTGTATTTCTATCCTTTTGCACTTAAATGCCCTCCTTGCACCCAGGACTGCTTCCTTTACTGACACTTCTCCATCACCCTCTCTATCTCTTAAGAGCAGACACCTCTCTCACCATAGTTCCTTCCTCTCAAAATACCCTTTTCCCTTCCCTGCAACCTTTCTCCTTCACTGTCCCCTTTCAGTTCCCTTCATTTATATGATTCCTGCTCCACTATCCCCTACTGCAATACGTGTGCTGGGCAATATCTGCCTTTTCCATCCACCTGCCCTGCTTTTGGAACACCCTTACTTCCTAAACTCCTCTTCCTGCTCTCTCAAAGTCTTCCTCTGGGATCACTCCACTACCTCCTGCTTGCCATTAACCGTTCCTTCTACAGTATATTTCTTTCTTTTCCCCTTCTCCTATTAGCCAACAGGAAAACTTGATTCAGAATTGCACTAGCCTGCAGATGATTGCATTAGTCCACAGTTATAATGGTACATTTTGATCACTTGTACAAAAAAAAAGCAAGCCCCCCAAATACTCTGATTATTGCACATTTGTCCTGATCCTACCTTGCTTCCTGCACCATCAGAAGAAAAAACCTTGTCATCACCCCGCCCCCCCATTGTTTGGTACCATGGGCCCCACTCTTACCTTTTCTGCCTCACCCCCCACCGAACCAAAGGATATCACAACAGCAACTGTTCAGTCAAGCAGTCCCAGCTCTGCACACAATGGTTGACATCATCATGTATCTCACCATACTCTCACCACTACCAACACGGCAATGAACAGAGTAAGGCAAAGAAAGACACTCTCAGCCCCCCCCCCCATGACCAACTGGGGACCTGCACCTCTGGGAGTTTTTGCACAGTGTCCTCAAGTGACCCAGGGACACATCTAAGATTTCTTTGGGAAAGGGGCTATGCAAACCTAAGGGACTTGAGAAGTAGATCCATAGCTTCTATTACTGGCAAATGTAGGGGTCCCTAGGTTTTACCTATCCTTGGCAAGGTGGAGGCCAGAAATCTCCACACCAGGGACTTCAACAGTTGGTTGGAGAACTGGTGCAGAGAGCAGGATTTCCATTTCATTGGGGGACTAGAGACCCACATGGAAGGATGCAGACCTGTACAAGGGTGACGGCCTGCATCCTTCCAGGAAGGGGACCAGTGCTCTCAGTGGATAGTTTAGATGCTTCATTGACAAGCATTGAAACTAGCCATGGGAGGGGGGGTAGAGGAAGGAAGCAGGATAAGGCATACAGCCCACCCCCACAGGAAAATGCAGCCAACACAGAGTACCATACCATATACCATTACAAAAAAGTCAGTGAAGACTGGACTTGGCAAAAGGGAGAGGAGAAGAGGCACAATGGGAGTAGAGGGAGGGTCAGTGGAGGGGATTGTAGAGAACAGAGCCATGTGTGCTAATGCCCACAGCCTGGAAAATAAAATCCCAGACCTGTCGGTCTTAATGGCAGAGGATGATATGGACCTGAACCTGGACATTGTAGCTATTACCAAGACATGGAATAATGGGAACCATGACCGAAACATAGCTATACCAGGTTGTACTTTATTCAGATGAGACAGCAGTGGCTTGTGCAGTTTGTGCAGAGAAGTGCGGACAAGTGTTTCTGGAGTCTGAGGGAGTGTAGCAGGCTCCCCGACCCCCTTTACGTCAGCTGCATAATCCGATTATTGCACTGTTTGGTCCACATCTAAAAACCCTTACCATAGCACGGAACTGGTCTAAGCTGGGACACATTACAGATGGGAGGACCATGAGTGTTAACTGTGTGACTGACAGCATTATTAACTTCTTGGCTGCTATCTGCTTGCTGTCACTCGAATTATTGCTGACTGCTGGACTCGTTTAGTTGCTGCAGGAGCTGTTCTTTTTTAAACTGTTGGTGCTATGTCATGTTCCTATACCTGCTATTAGTGACATTTTATATGTGCATGTTGGCTGCTGTGACACCTTAAAGAACTGCTGCTGTGTTTGAGTAATTTCCTGCCACTAAAGCTGCTTCTGGGTTTTCTCTGTTTGTACTCCCTGGCCACCTGTGGTCCCATGGCAACTGTACACCTCCTTGGTTGCCACTCCTCACAGCCTTGCCGTGCCACCTCCCCCTGATTGATGCTGTCAGTCCAGTTGGTGGGGTTGAGGGATTTAAAAGTTCAAGGTGTTAAACATGGTGGTGTTTACAGTGGCTGCTTGAGCGGCTTGTGCGGAGAAGTGTGGACAAGTTGTTCTGGAGTCTGAGGGAGTCAGAGGGCAACGAGGAGCAGGAGCCGAGGGCTCTGAGTGATTTATTAATGGTTAGCTATATGCATGGCCTGAAGATGAAGGGAAATAGGGTTCTGTTTGTTATCAGCAGCATTGTGATTATTATGTTTTGTACTAGTGTGTATTTTTCTGCCATTGTCTCTGTCATATTAGCAATACTGTTTACATCACAGAATATCATGTAGATTTCTCCTTATATGGTTTCTTACCTCTAAACTGTACCTGTTATTTGTTTTGTCTGCCAATTTTGTATTGTAACCTCCCAGGTCGTGTCTGAAAATAATCATATTTTGTGGCTACAGCACCTTACCTGGTAAACAAAACTAACTAAATAAATAAATAAATGTTAATGTTTTTAGTATGTGCTGATAGTTTATGTTTGCAAGTTTCTCTACCCAGTACAAGGGATGATTGTAAGTTTTTTTTTTTGCATTATGTTTTTATTTGTATTCCCAAGGACAAGAGAGCAATGAACATTGAACATAATTTCCAGAAATACATTCAGGTTATGATATCCCGAATATCCTATTGTACCTTGGATTTAACACCTTATTACAAAATTCATATAAGTGGATCAGACCTTGAAAGTCCCTATGCTGTATTCTTATCAGTTTAGTCTTCTTATAAAAGCATTTAAAATGTCTCTAGTGCATTCAGGAAATTAATTCAAGTGGGGCCAAACAGCAGGCCATAAACTACTCAAAACTTTTTTTTAAGAAAAATTAACTTATTTTATAACAAAGAGGTGAAAAAAAAGATTTAAAACTGTAAACTGGATAAACTGTGCAATCTGTAACCCGTCCCCAGTCTTTCTGAAAATTAATAAACTCTAGTACCTGTCTGCAATAAATAAACATTTAATCACATTAATCACCCTGTATTGTGCATTTTTCCATTCACATCTGTTTACTCAGTACACTTTAGCAGTAGCCTTTACTAACAATCAAAGCCTCCATTGGTAAGAGAGAGGCTAGGAACTGTGCCCAGACTGTATTGAACATTTCTTCCCTACCCTTTAGGGTGTATATATAGCCTTTCCGTGGTCAGTGTTGTCAGTAGCAAGTTCCTCCACATAGAGGTGGTGGGACTTGCATATGATACCCAAGTGTTCAAGATGATTTGTCTGGCCAGGATTAACATCACTCAAATCCACCTCGGGTATGGGATCCATTCATTTTCACCAACCCTCTCCATACCCATTAGCAAGGACAATGGGGTCATTCCGATCTCTCTTCCCCATATATTTTTAATTTCTTTACTCACCTGTTCCCAGTAGCTCCTAATTACTTTACAGTCCCAAAAATAATGTATGTATGTGCCTCTTTCTGTTAAACACCGGCAACATTTGGGAGATGTCTCAGAGTGAAACTTATGCACCATCTCTGGGGGGGGGGGGGTAAAATAGCGGGTGCAAAAACTTATGTTGAGCCTCCTTAAGTCTATTGCAAATTAAGAAGCCCATGTGTGATGTAACTAATTGTTCCCAAGCCTCGTTTGAAATGGGGACCTCTAACTTGGCTTCCCATCTCAATCTGATTTTATTCATTTCTCCCCCAAAATTGTCCCTGTTCAATCTGGCTGCCCTTCTGATTAGTCCATTCTCATTTCTTTTGGCTCCTAATATTTATCGCTCCACCTCTGCTATGGAGGTACCTCTTATTGACTCATCCATGATTCTTGCACCAAAGTGTCTCACCTGCATGTAGTGGTGGAGATGGGAATACGGCAGTCTCAAGCTACGCTTGATCACATCAAATGGATAGATACCCTCTTCTCCCCAGAGGTCCCAGAGACATCTGATCCCCTGAACTCCCACTCAGCCAAGGTAGGGTCCTCCAAGCCATGCAGGAACTCAGGATTTTTTGCTATAGGGATCAGGAGTTTGTTATCACTTAGGGATAGATTTTATAACACTTGATGATTTTAATGTGGATTGGGCACGGTCTGATAGTTTAGGCTTAGAAAATATATTACAATCATTTTCATTGGTACAACTTATTTCTGATCCTACTAGGTTGAATACAGCCACAGGTAACATAGAAACATAGAAGCTGACAGCAGATAAGGACTGCAAGGCCCATCCAGTCTGCCTGTTTCTTCTTCTACCTTATGAATGCGCCATCAGCCTTTGCTCTGTCAATGGCCTATCTATTCATACTTATCTGTATTGCTCCATTGTGCCTATCCCATGCCTGTTTGAAGCCCTGCACTGAATTCATATCCACCACTTCCTGAGGTAGGCTATTTCATGCATCCACCACCCTTTCTGTGAAAAGAACTTCCTCACATTACCCTTTAATCGGCCTTCCGCTAATCTCATGCTGTGTCCTCTTGTCCTGCTATTTTTTCTTATACTGAAACATGTTAGACTGTTTCACTTTGTTAATGACCTTAAGGTGTTTGAATGTTTCGATCATATCACCTCTCTTCCTCCTTTGCTCTAGGGTATACATATTGAGCTCCGTTAATCTGTCCTCATATGTTTTCTGATGCAGTCCCTGCACCATTTTGGTTGCCCTTCTCTGGACTGCCTCAGTTTGGTTAATGTCCTTGTGAAGATGTGGACTCCAGTACTGCATGCAGTACTCCAGATGGGGGCCAAACCAGTGTCTTGTAAAGAGGAATTATTACCTACCTCTTCCAACTTGTGATACCCCTACTAATACACCCCAACATCCCTCTAGCCTTACCTACTGCTTTAGTGGTCTGCTTGGATGATTTCAGGTCGTCAGTGATGATGATGCCCAAGTCTCTTTCTTCCCTTGTGACTGCCAGCAACTCTCCTGTCAGCCTATAGGTGGCTTCAGGGTTTCTCTTCCCTATGTGCATGATCTTGCACTTCTTTGCGTTAAACCCCAATTGCCACTCTTCTGACCATTTTGCTAGTTTAACCAGATCTCTTCTCATTCTGCCCATCCTATCTGGATCATCTACTCTGTTGCAGATCTTGGTGTCATCTGCAAACAGACAAACCTTACCCTCCAGTCCAGCTGCAATGTCACTGATAAAGATATTGAAGAGGACTGGCCCCAGGACTGATCCCTGAGGTACCCCACTTGTGACTTGCATCTCTTCTGACTGTATACCATTTACCACCACTCTCTGTTTTCTGCCTGTCAACCAGTTTGCCACCCAGTTGACCAATGTCTGACCCACCTTGAGCCTACCTAGCTTATTAATCTTCTATGTGGAACAGTATCGAAAGCTTTGCTGAAGTCAAGGTAGGCGACATCAGCTGCTCCCCCTTGGTCCATCACTCTAGTTACCTGTCAAAGAAATCTATGAGATTAGTTTGACAGGAACTTCTTTTTGTAAACCCATGCTGCCTTGAATCCTGTGCTCCTATGGATTCCAAGTGTTGCACTATCTTTTTCTTAAGGAGTGCCTCCATAATCTTGCCCACTACTGAGGTAAAACTGACTGGTTTGTAGTTCCCTGCCTCCTTTCTGCTACCACTCTTGTGGAGCAGGATCACATGAGCCCTTCTCCAGTCTTCTGGGACCTTTCCTGTGCTCAGAGACTCACTAAACAGTTCTGATAATGGCTCTGCTAGTTCCACCCTTAGCTTCTTTAGTACCCTGGGATGTATGCCATCAAGTCCCATTGCTTTGTCCACCCTGAGCTTATCGAGCTCTTGTAGGACTCTTTCTTTTGTGAAGGAACTAGTGCACATCTCCCTTCCCCCCTGTGTCCATGTTGCTGAGCTGTGGACTGTGTGGTCACTGGCAGTCCTTGGAGAGTGTTCTCGGTTGGGATGATCTCTAAGTCTATCAGTGACCACCAGGGTATTTACTGTGTGCTAAATTTCACGCACCCCAGAGTTTCTTCTCGCCTCTCACAGTTTAGGAATTTTAAGCAGGCTGATATGTCTACTTTACATAAATATATGTCGGAAATTGATTGGTCCTATTTGGAATGCATACCAGACTCCTACAATGCCTTTGACTAGTTACCGTTTAAAATATGTTTTTCCTGCTAAAAAAAATGTGAGTCAGAGGGGTATATAAAAGATGTCTCATCACTGAAATTACGGATTGGATGAAGGCTAGGGATATTGCATGGCTTAACTTTAAGAATATGCCTTCACAACTTTTGATGGATAGATACAGATTATTTCGTAACAAGGTGTCTTATTTGGTTAAGGATGCAAAGAGGGTTTTCTATAGGAAAACTATATCTGATAAATTAAAAAACTCTAAAACATTTTGGTCATCTGTTAGTCAACTTCTTCTCCTTCAAGGTTAAATGTAATATCAAGTCACTGTCAATTCCATCAGGGGTAATTAGAGATCCTACTGACATTATCTGCGAATCAGTTTGGTCTAAAATGTTCTGATTTATCAAGTTATTGTAATAATGGGTTTAAGTTACCTGCTCCTAAACCACCTAGCCCACTTGGTAGACCATTTTATTATTGCTCGGTTTCTCAGAAAGAGGTCCCTAAATTGTTGTCGACTATACCTGACAAATATAACGATTGTGGGGAGGGTTTGGATGGCCACTTTATCAGACTTGTAGCTCCCTACATTGCTGGCTCCTTACGTTCAATTTTCAATCTAAGCTTAGTTTCTGTTTTTCTCCCCTCTATGTCGAAATACTCAAAAATTGTTCATATTCCCAAAAAATCAGGCGCATCTGGGTTGGATGATTTATGCCCTATTTGTATCCTTAATCCTTTGAGTAAATTACTTGAAAAAATTGTCAGTAAACAAATGATGTCTTATTTACAGAAGTATGATGTACTGTGTCCCCAACAACATGGCTTTCGGCCTAATCATGGTACTGAGACTGCCTTGGTCAGGTTTACTGACGCCTTCCTTTGTGGATTTGATAATGGCCTTATGCTTGGGGCACTGTTCGTGGACCTGACCAGGCATTTGATTTGATTAACCATTCATTGTTATGTGTCAGATTGGGTGAATTGGGATTCTCTGAAAATGTGGTTACTTGGTTTAGGGACTATTTATCTAATCGTTTTCTTTATGTTACTGTTGCTTCTTCTAGTTCTTTTACTTTTCCTATTCACTCTGGTGTTCCTCAAGGGTCTGTTCTGGGTCTTCTTTTGTTTTCTTTGTTTATTAACCTTTTGCCTTTTATATGTTTAACTTGTGACAGTTTACTTTATGCTGACGATTTGATACTCTTCACTCAATCTCAATCGTCAGTGTCTTTAACTCGCCACTTGGAGCAAGATTTTATTTCAGTTTGTCGCTGATTTGATGAAAATGCTTTGGTTTTGAATTCTTCTAAGACCAAAGCCATGTTGTTTGGGACATCATCTCATTTACATAGCAATCCTAGTTTAGTTGTTTGCAATATTTATGGGAATTCACTTGAGCAAGTGTATGAATTTAAATACTTAGGGGCCCACCTGCTGGACCTGGGTCTCTCTTTCCAAGCTCAAACTAGAACAGTTAGTTGCAAGATTAATCGAAAGCTGGGTGTAATTTACAAATTGAAACAATATTTCACTCTCGAGACCGGGAAGGCTATACCCATTGGGGTGCTTTTACCTCATTTAGATTATGTAGAGAGTCTGTATCATAAATTGTCAGCAAAGAAAAACCCTGGTCTTATCATTTGTTTATAATAATATATGCCGTTTTGTATTAGGAGCTCCTTTTCGTCACACCACTGTTTACTTTACTCTTCTCTTTACCACTAAATGCTTGATCTATGTATTTTGTTTGTTGTTTAGTCTTTAAATCCTTTTTTGAGACTGAAAAGTTTCCCTTGACTAAACTGGTGAAGGTTCATTGTTCAACACTGAATCTCTGATCTTGGGAACTATTCTTGCTAACAAAATTTGTTCCACCAAAACTGACTCTAAAGCCTTTTCTGTTTCTGATCTGCTTCTCTGGAACAGTTTGCCTGAGGATCTGCGAACTGTCAATATGTTTGTGAGTTTTAAAAGTAAATTGAAAACTTGGTTACTTGCCTCACATGAATGTAAATGTTTTTAACTATTTGCTGTTTTTGTTTCTGTATCAGTGTTGTTTGCTTTGTACTGTATTACATGTTTGGGTTAGAACTGAAAATGGGCTTGTCCCAGTGTCCTTACCTGATTAGCAAAATAAAAACAATCAGAGTGGGTAAGAAAGGAGGAGGGGTGGCTGTTTACATCAAGGAGGGTATAAAGGCTACAGAGGTATAAGGAATGCTGGGGGAGGCAGAGGCACAGTGGGTCACCCTGGAGATGGGCAATGGCACAGCCATTCACACAGGTGTGATCTATAGACCCCCAGCTCAAGGGGAAGAAATGGACAGGTATCTATTGAAAGCCATCTATACAATGGCAGCAGGTAGGTGCCTTCAATCTGTTGGATGTTGATTGGAGCCTCTCAGTAGCTTTCACAGCCAGGGGCAGGGACATCCTGGACTCCCTGCAAGGACCATACCTGAAACAGCTAGTGCTTGAGCCAACCCAGGAAGGAGTGATTTTGGATCCGGTATTAACTAACAGAGACAAAATCACAGATGTTAGGGTGGGAGAACACCTGGGGTCCAGTGACTATTGTTCAATATGAGAACTGTGACAGGATCAAGCCACACTAATGCAAGGATCTTGGACTTCAGGAAAACAGACTTCGCTAGGATGGGAGAATGTCTCCTCTAAAGCCCTAGTAGAGGGGATAAAATGTAGAATAGTAGAGAAACAGTGGGCCCAAATAGAGGAGCCATAGTGGAAGCAACAAATCTATATGTTCAACATATAAACAATGGGGACAGGATATGGGTGAGAGTCTCAGTGATTGGGGGATTCTTTATTTTGGACCAGTGTTTGGCCGGGGGTGGGTGTAACCACTAGAAACCAGGGATAAAATATTTATTTTAATGCTGACCAGGAGGGGAGCACTCTTCTATTTTTAAATATCCTCTTCCAGCCACCCGAATAATGAATACCGAATATTTTGGCTCTGAATGCCAAATATTTGACTGAATATATGGGAATTGTTATTCACACAGCCCTAGTGTATATAGAGATGCAGAGGGAGGCAGGAAAAGTGGTCAGGAGAGCCCAAACAGAGAAAATAGCAAAAGATGTGAAGAAAGGGGAAAAAAACCTTCTATAGGTATATCAGTGAAAGAAGAAAGATGGGGGAGGGTTGTGAGGCTAAAAGAAGAGGAACGGGAGCACATGGATGGAGACCAGGAAAACGCATCGTTTCTGAGCAAATAGCTTCAGTTCAGTTTTCACACAAGAGGGAGAAGGGGAGGGACCACAGCAAACTAACTGGACAGGAAGGGAGGTGAACATCAGCCCGCTTATAGAGGAGACAGTCCAAAAGGAACTCGCAAAACTGAGGGTGGACAAGGTGATGGGACCAGATGGGATACACCCTAGAATATTAAACGAACTAAGGGAGGTGCTGGCAACATCACTGGCAGCCCTGTTCAATGAGTCATTGGATACAGGTGTGGTTCCAGAGAACTGGAGAAGGGCAGATGTAGTAGGAGCAAAGAGGAGGCAGGTAACTATAGACCTGTCAGCCTGATCTCAGTGGTGAGAAAAATGATAGAATCACTGCTAAAAGAAAGGATAGTGGAGCACCTTGAAAATGGCGGAACACAAGATCTGAGGCAACATTTATTTGTGTCAGAAAAGTCACGTCAAATAAATCTGATAGATTTCTTTGACTGGGTGACCAGGGTAGTGGACTGGGGGGTGGGGCAGTGGATGTGACCTACCTGGATTTCAGCAAGGCATTCAGCATTATTCCTCATAGGCTTGTGAACAAACTGGTCAGTCTAGGATTAGGTCATAAGGTGGAAGACTGGACTGCAAATTGGTTAATGGATGGAATGCAGAGGGTGGTGGTAAATGGAGCTAAATCTGAGGAGGGGAGGGCCACAGGGATCAGTTCTTGGGTCAGTCTTGTTCAATATCTTCATCAGTGATTTAGCAGAGGGACTGGAGGGGGAGGTATGTCTCTTTGTAGATGACACAAATATCTGCAATAGGGCAGACACTCCAGGAGGGGTGTAAAAGATGAGGAAGGACCTAGCTAAACTGGAGGAGTGGTCTAGAGTGTGGCAGCTAGGTTTCAGTGTGAAGAATTGCAATATCATGTACAAAGGGCACGGGAACTCAGGTGAGGATTGCATGATGGGTTTGAAATTACTGTCAGTCACCAAACAGGAAAGAGATCTGGGAGTGATCATATATGATGACCTGAAGATAGCCAAACAATATGTCAAGGCAGTGGGGAAAGCTAGTGGGATTCTGGGGTGCATAAGGAGAGGTATCACCAGCAGAAGAAAAGAGGTGGTGATGCCACTGTACAGGTCATTGGTGAGGCCTCATTTGGAGTACTGTGTCCAGTTCTGGAGTACACATCTACAAAAGGACATAGACAAAATAGAGACAGTTCAGAGAAGGGCAACAAAAATGGTGCACGGTCTGCAGCAGGGGACTTATGAAGAGATTGGAGGCACTCAGTATGTACACCCTACAAGAGAGAAGGGAGAGAGGAGACATGATAGAGACCTTCACGTACCTGAAGGGAATATATAAGGTTAAGGAGGACAAAATCCTTAAGAAAAAGAGAAGCTCTTGAACTAGAGGGCAAGACATGAGATTGGAAGGGGGGAGGCTAAGGGGCAACATGAGAAAATACTTCTTCACAGAAAAGGTGATGGAGGCATGGAATAGCCTTCCAGCAGAGGTGCTGGTGGCAAAGTTAGTGGAGGAATTAAGAACTTCATGAAATAAACATAGGGGTACCTTGTCAAGGCTAATGGGGAGGTAATTGCTGCAGATATAATCGAATCTGCAGCATTGGTTTTTCAGCAGGTAGGGAAATAGGGCAGGCTAAATGGGCCTTTTGGTTCTTATCTTCCATAAAATTCTGTTTCTATGTTTCTAGAAAATATTGTCATTTTTATTTTTAAAAGTATTGATTTTAATATGCTCTGCCCCAACAATAACTGTTTTTCTTTTTTCTAACATTGTCCTTTCATTAGCCCAGAGGAAACATTTCACAGGTGTGACACTGTCCTACCTCTTTTTCTATATAAAATGGTCTATGTACTCCAGGATTGCTTGTTTTAACCTTTCAGATTATGTATTTTATTAAGGTTTATTTTTGTATCATACCATCTCCAAAGCTTTGTTTTTAGGATGAAAGAAAATGCTGGGTGGGGTAAGGGAGGGACTACATGGATAGCACTGGCTGGCATGGTCAAATTAGAGGAGCTAGGGACCCCAACATTTATCTATTTTGTATTCATTTATGTCTTTGGTAACCAAGTAAGTGCACTGATCCATTGGACCATTTTCAGGCACGACCCGGTCCACAGATGTGGCTACAAAATAACATATTCAACAGGGATGATGTACAAAAATAGCAATAGTACAGAGTAACACATATAATACCATATATACAATATGATACCAGATTTGATAACAGACCTCCAGATGAGGTAATTAACATGTGATGGAGACAAAGCAGGTCTACAAGTCAAATTTCAGTGTTCAAGGTCTATCTAAGATGCCTATCTGCTGTAACAGTGGGCAGTAGGCTAAATTAGTAGGTGCACGGAAGCTTACATAGAGCATACAAGCTATACAAACTGATGATCTAGGATCATTGCGCTGGCAGTATAGCTTAGAGGTTAGAGGAACAAGATGTGAATGAGCTTGGTATATCCAGCAGACCAGACCCAAGTCTGATTCTCACAACCTCCACTTGCATACTGTGTGACTCTGAGCAAGTCACTTAACCGCCCAGTTCTCCCAGGTCACCCCTGAAAACAGGCACTTGTGCCTAGTGGGCCTTACCTGGTTACCAAAAACTAAAATAATTAAATAAAATTAAAAATAAATAAAAAATAGGGTAGTTAGGTACCTAGAAGCTCAGACTTGCTAGAGAAATATCAAAACAGTGGATCAATAGTACTGCAAAGAGGTAAGAACAGGTTAGGACAGCAAAGAGTACTGTGAGGTACGATGCAGGTAGAGAAGGCTAGGTGGCAACAGGGAGGCAAGTTGGAGGAAGGGAAGGGGTCCAAGAAGGTGACACACCAGGTTCTGGTACCATGATGGCCCGCACCCACTGGTGGTTTCTTGGGAGCAAATGATGCTGGCAGAGAAAGCTAAGGGACAGAGTGGGAAAGACCAGAAATGTAGGATGATGGAGTTGTCCCAACAGCTCACCAGGTCCTAGCGTCTTGATAGCCCGCTCCTTCTGATATTGTCTGGGGGCAGTTACAGTTTGACCCAACTAGAAGCCAGTTGCAGATTGGTTTTGAAGGACAGATGGGTGGCAAAGGAGCAGATGGATGCAGGTAATTTGTTCCACAGGGTGGGGCAGAGACTGAGAAAGCTCGACTGCCCATGATAGAAGATAATGTAGCACTTTGAGGGGGGGCAAAGGTTACCCTGAGGCTTCTAGGTACCACTCTGTCTATGAGAAGAGAGGAGTAGGGTGAAGACTGGTGGCTCCTAAGGGAGTTTGCAATTAGGCAGCTCATGGTATAGTCAAAGCAACCCTGTAATGGGAGCCATCCAAGAGACTGGTAGAGAGCACAGTGGTGAGTGGAGTAAGGAGCTTGCAGCAGAAAGCAGCATATGGAATTGTAAGTGGAGTTTAAATGGATGCACAGTGAGGAGGACATGAGAGAGAGCAGACAGGGGAGCAGTAGTCTAACAGGGGCAGCAGGTTGCTTAGCATGATGGCAAGGCCAGATTCCATGGATAGTAGTTGCTTTATCCTGTAGGCAGTATCAAATCTTTGGTAGATTTTCTGCATGGTGTTATTGATGTGCTCCGAAAAAGTAAGAGAGGGGTTGAGGGTAACACCAAGGTATTTGAAAGTGGGGAGAATGTCAAGTGGGGAACCTGCAGTGGTGTGAACCAGAAGGGATGAGTTGGCTTTGGCGGCCTTGGTCAGGAAGGGTTTGCAGCCAAAGAGCATAGCCTTAGTCTTCTTGTGATTGACTATCAGTTTGTTGAAGAGGAACCAGTTGTGAACAGTGCTGTAGTTGACAGAGAGGGTGGATGAGATAGAGTCAAGTGAGTTGCCACTTTGGTAGAGGGCTATATCATCGGTGTAGAGGAGTGAATTACAGGTGAGCCTATCTGCTGGGAGCACATTTACAAACATGTAAAAAAGCAAAGGGCCAAGTACTGAACTCTGGGAGACACTAGTACCAATAGGTAAAGTGGAAGAGTGTACTTTGCCTATGATGACAGTCTGGGATCTACCAGATAGATAACTGTGAAACCAGGACAAAGTGTTAGATGAGCAACAAAAACTGCGAAAAGTGGAGTTAAGAAGATGGTGCTCAACTAGGTCAAACGCCTTGGATAGATCCACAAAAACTGCACCTGTGGCCTTCCTCTTGTCCATATTTCTAAGTATGTGGTCTATAAAGAGTGTCAAGGCAGAAGAGGTACTATGATGTTTGCGAAACCCATGTTGGAGGGGGCATTGGAGGTTGTACTTTTCCAGGTGTTCAGATAACTGGTAATAAATTATTTTTTCAAGTAATTTGCTGAGATAAGGGAGGAGAGAGATGGGCCAGTAGTTTTCTGGCACAAGTCGGTCACTGGTTTTGAAAATAGGGATAACATGTGCAAGCTTCCAGGAATCTGGCACAGTGGAAGATGAGAGGGCAAGGTTGAAGATGAAAGTAAGGGGTTTGACAATGGCGGAGGAGATCAGTTTTAGGAAAGCCGGGTAAAGACCATCACTGCTGGGGCTACCTCTGCCGTGCAGTGCCTTCAGGAGTTTGGCTAATGGCCTTAAAATAAAAGGAGGGTGGGGAGGCGAGATTAACATGAGAAAGAGGGCAGTTTTGGCTGATGTTCCTTCCAATGGGTGGTTAAGGGGGAGTTTACTGAGATAGACAGATAGGTTAGTGAACATGATGTTGAACCTGTCTACAATTTTAGAGGGATCTGAGATTTTACCCAAGTGGGTTTTGATCTGGGTAATTTGGTTACCTGTATGAGGGTTTAATATGGACCCAATGGCGGCCCATAAATTACCAGGGTTCCTGAGGGAGCTACTCTGTTGTGAAAGGTACCACTTGCGTTTTAATGATTTGGCTGCCTGTTTACATACGTTGCGTTGTTGCCTATAGGCATTCCAAAGATGGGGGTGGGGGATGCCTTGTGGGCTTTCCATTTGTGGTCCCTTTCTTTCATTTGCACCAGAAGTTCCTTTGATACCCATCGTGTGCAGCCTCCTCTGACTCTTCTGGTAGTGAGGGGGAAATGCTTGTCCTGTAATTTGCAGAGGACATTAGCCAGATAAGTAACTGCAGTCGAGATGTTATTTTGCAGGTTGAGGACGGACTAGTCAGCAGTCATTGCATCCCTAATAACAGTATTGGGATCCTGGTGGTTGAATTTCCTGAAAGACAGTAATTTTGGGGGGTGGAAGTTTGTGCTTGTTGGTTATGATTATACACATGGGAGCATGGTCACTTATGGAGTCAGACATAGTGCCAGCCTGGAGGACCAACTCTAACCTATTAGTGGTGATCCAGTTGAGAGTGGAGTAGTTAGGTGAGTGAAGGCTGTGCCTAGTAGTGGAAGAGATTACTTGTTCCAAGCTGTGTGTCTTCAGTAAGCTGGCATATACAGGCAGACTGACCAGTTGAGATTAAAATCCTCAATTATTATGGTATGTCTAGGGGTGAGATTCACCCAAGCTCATCCAAAAGACAGGATAGGCTCTGGATGCCCCAAGTGAGAGGGTTGTAGCAGCATCCAAGGTATATATTTTTTTGGGTTAGCTAGGGTGATCTCAGCGAGGAGCCACTCACTAGTTGAGGAGGGGGTTGAGGAGCCAATGCAGGAGGCAGCTATATGTTCCTGCACATAGACTGTCACACACCCACCCCTCTTCTTGCCTGGTCTGTCTAGGCATAAAAGAGAGAATAGCCAGGAAGAGGATACAAGGTGTCAAATGACATGGTTTTAGCCAGGTCTTAGAGAAACCGAGCATGTGGGGCTTATACATGGTCACCCACACCTCAAGTTCAGCGAACTTTGCTGGTAGGCCACATATATTCATGTGCACAATTGTAAGGCCTGTATTTCTTGCCCAGAACACATCAGAGGAGATGATATGCATGTCAGCAGGGCCATGGTTGCTTTCCACATCTCACACAAGGAGGAGGAGGGAAAATGAGGGGCGTGGTTGGGAGGACCAACAAAGAGCACCGTATGGAAAGGGAATGCACGAAGTGGCACAGTAAGCGCTTTTCATAATTTGACAGTATGACCAGGATTGTGAAATCATGGGACATTAACTCATGGGAAATCACAGAATTTAAGGGGATGGGGGGGTGGACGAGAAGACGAAAATAGGTTTAGGCATGACTGGTCTGCAGTTAGTATTGATACACAGAAATCTGTGGCCATTAACCTACTGGGTTATAATGTCGTACGCTTAATAGCGTACGGCATTATGCGTGAACCCCGGACCTATGCGCTCTCCATGTTGGACCCCCCCGGAGTTAGAATCCTATGTGGAGGGGTCTGGGGGCACAGCCCCTTGTAACGGGGGGTGTGGGGGCGGAACCCCCCAAACAGATCAATAGAATAAATAAATCGCGCAACGCGATAAAGCCGCACGGCATTCTGCCATGCGACATTTTGACCCCATGTAGGTAGTTAATAGTCCAGTCAGTGATATAGCTAGTAGTAAGACATGGGATGTATTTATTTTGTGCAACCCTGTGGCCGAGATTGCTTTTAAGAGGGGCGGTAAGAGAGTGGGTCAAGTCAGGTATTGTAGACAGAGAGCCCAGTAACCATAAGAATGTGCAGCAGTGGAGTGACCAATCAGCTGCTAGGCTGAGGTGAGGGGTGGAGCAAGGGTCTATTTAATACTGTGATGAGGTGGGGGAGGGGGTGGGGGATGCCTTGTAGGCTTTCCATTTGTGGTCCCTTTCTTTCATTTGCACCAGAAGTTCCTTTGATACCCATCATGTGCAGCCTCCTCTGACCCTTCTGATAGTGAGTGGGGAAATGCTTTTCCTGCAATTTGTAAATGACATTAGTCAGATAAGTAACTGCAGTTGATATGTTATTTTGCAGGTAGAGGATGGACCAGTCAGCAGTCATTGCATCCTTAATAACTGTATTGGGATCCTGGTGGTTAAATTTCCTGAAAGACAGTAATTTGGGGGGCAGACATTTGTACTTGTTGGTTATGATTATAAATGTGGGAGCATGGTCACTTATGGAGTCAGACATAGTACCAGCCTGGAGGACCAACTCTAACCTATTAGTGGCGATCCAGTCGAGAGTGGAGTGGTTAGGTGAGCGAAGGTTGTGTTTAGTAGTGGAGGAGATTACTTGCTCCAAGCTGACCAGTTGAGATTAAAATCCCCAATTATGATGGTATCTCTAGGGGGTGAGATTCACCCAAGCCCATCCAAAAAGCAGGATAGGCCCTGGATGTCCCCATTGGGAGGGCTGTAGCATCATCCAAGGTATAGTTTTTGTGTTGGCCAGGGTTATCTCTGTGAGGAGCCACTCACTAGTTGAGGAGGGGGTTGAGGAGCCAATGCAGGAGGCAGAAATATGACCCTGCACATAGAGTGCCGCACCCCCCCCCCACTTCTTGCCCGTTCTGTCTAGGCATAGAAGAGAATAGCTGGGAAGAGGATACAAGGTGTTCGAATGACATGGTTTTAGCCAGGTCTTGGAGAGACCTAGCACATGGGGCTTGTACATGGTTAACCATGCCTCAAATCCAGTGAACTTTGCTGGGACGCTACATATATTCATGTGCCCAATTTTATGGCCTGCATTTCTTGCCCAGAATACATCAGAGGAGTTGATATGCAAGTCAGCAAGGCCTGGGTTGCTTTCCACATCTCCCACAAGGAGGAGGAGGGAAAAGACGGGAGTGATTGGGGGGACCCACAAAGAGCACTGTATGAAAAGGGAGTGCACGAAGCAGCCCATTAAGCCCTTCTCATAGTTTGATAGTATGACAAGGGCTGTGAAGTCATGGGACATTAACTCATGGGAAATCACAGAGTTTAGTGGGATGGGGGTGGACGAGATGTTGAAAATTGGTTTAGGCATGACTGGTCTGCAGTTAGTACTGATGCACAAAAATCTATGGTAATTAATAGTCCAGTCAGTGATATAGCTAGTAGTAAGACCAGGAAGGTATTTATTTTGGGCAACCCTGTGGCCAAGATTGCTTTTATACAATTCTTTTTCTCCTCTTGTCATGGCCTGCAGAGCCTCTCTCAGGCATTCTGCCTATTCCTGCCCACCTGAGGTTCTCCCAGCTCTAAGCCTCTTCTCTCCCCCCTCCTTCCACAGCCAGTACCCCCAGCTTAACCTCTCTGGGTTGGGGCTGCCCCTCCTCTTTGGGCGTTCTTACAAGTCAGACCCTGGGTGTAGGTGAGGGCCTGGGCAGAGGAACTGTAAGGCTGGATGAGACAAATCCGGCAGTGGGTATAGGGGTGAGGTGCCATCGCCTACCCTGCAAAGCCATGTTTTTTCCATTTTCTGGTGCTATCCCCTGCTCCCCTTGCGTGGGCATCCCGATGCCATGGTGCACGGCAACCCTGCCAATGTCAGCCACACCGCTTAATGCACTGTCTTGCATACTGCAGCACCCCTTATCTCCACAAGGAGATGCTGGTATGCCAGACAAACCCCAACCCTGCCCCAAGGGGAAGGAGAGCAGCCATGTGGACTCTCAATCCTCACCCCATCCCTGCCGACACCCGGCGCCTGAGCTTACTCCCAAATTAGGTTTGTCGGTGTGGCACGAGGTGTGGTGTCCAGCGCCTCAACCCTTAGTGCCACTGAGCCGGCTGCTGAGATTGCTTTTAAAAAGGGTGGTAAGAGAGTGGGTGAAGTCAGGTAGTGAAGACAGAGAGGCCAGTAGCCATAAGAATGTGCAGCAGTGGAGTGACCAGTCAGCTGCCAGGCTGAGGAGAGGGGTGGAGCAAGGATCTGTTTAATACTGTGACAGGGTGGGGAAGGGAGGGTGAGCAATAAATTCAGTCTAGAACACAGCACAGATAGAGATTTCCCCGAGATCAGAGAGAAGGGTGTGTGTGTGTGAAAAATTCAGTCCAGAACAGAGCAGCTATTTGTATAAGTCACCATTTTTCATGATACTTTTCTAAATGTTTTTCTGTATAGTGGAATCCTCTTTCCAAACTCATAGATTCGAGAAATAGATGTCTCCATAATTGAATCGTGGGCACCTCTACATTTTCCCATACTCTTGTTACGCACCTTTTTGCAGTCATAAATGCAGTGTGAACCACAGCTCTTTTGTTTACAGGTATATCTTGGAAAACCGTGATATCCAGTAAACATGTTTCTACTCTAAAAGTCAAGTTTATCTCCAGAATTCTATTCAGAATGACAATAATTGAATTCCAAAATCCTTGAATAATAGGACATAAGGCCAAAACATGCATTGCATTAGCCACTTCTCCACACCCCCATTACATAAAGTTGAGATAGATGTCTTGAATTTATTTAACAAATAGGGTGAATAATAATCATCCTATTTATTATATAAAACTGTATCTGATTTAATCTATTACTTAATGGGCTATTCCATGCATTGCTAATTTTATCCCACTGATTATTTGATATGGAAATTTTCAAATCGTTTTCCCATTTATTCTTTAAAGTGTCATCCATGTTATTACTTACACCTTTAAGAACAATTTATAATTTTGATATTAATTTTTTCCTATCTTTTGCCTCTATCAATGTTTTAATATATGATTCAAACAGCATGAAGTTTTGCTGTATTCTGACATATGTAGTTAGTCCCAGCACTTGAACTGCTCCGGAAAGGAAAGCGTTAACTCTATCTATGAGCATAGAACGTTGTGCTCGAGCTCGGTTCAAACTTCTGTCTGCAGCACTTCAAAGTGTAAACATCAGATTCTTTACTCCGCCTAACTGAACAGTCGCTCCAGAGATTGCTCCTTCACTTGCTCGGGTCAGTTAAACTCCGTCGGTTTACATACCATTTTCATTTTATTTTTTCGGCTTCAAATCCCTGTCTGTTGTACAGTAAGTGTTGTAGGTAGTGGACTTTAGTTTTATTGTATAATTTTCTGTGGAAATTGTAAAATCTTGTCGATCGGTCCATTTTGGAACCGATTGTGTTAGGTTTATTTTATTTTCCTGTTTTCTAGTGTGAGGTACCGGTTCCTATTGGTTTAAAAAAAACAGAATTTTAAACAGTTTTTTCCACAACCTGTAACACGGTTGCTAACCGGTAGGGGTGTCTTACCTGGCTTTAAGCTGTAAAGGGTAAGTTGGTAGCCTGGCCATGTCTGAGAAACCCAAGAAAAAAAACGGGCCCACTCGGTTTCAGCACTGTA
The DNA here is from genome assembly GCA_016271365.2 of Neoceratodus forsteri. Taxonomy (NCBI): domain Eukaryota; kingdom Metazoa; phylum Chordata; order Ceratodontiformes; family Ceratodontidae; genus Neoceratodus; species Neoceratodus forsteri. The sequence goes on from CM057457.1 coordinate 315,760,242, forward strand.
GTGAGTGTGGGGATGCCTTTGCTAAGGCAGAGCCTCACACCACCTGTGTTTATTGTCTGGGGTTCGACTACCTCGATTCAGACTACCAAATCTGTAAAAATTTCCCGAAGGCCACCCTGGAAAAGAGGTTGGGTAGGCTCAGGGAAAAGGAGGCCGAGAAGTCCGCTAACATGGATGGCAAGGCCGGTTCCGACCAAACTTGAGGGAGTGCCCCCTGACCTGGGCAATACTCCCTCAGGCAAAAGGAGAGCCAATCCTGAGGGGTCAGTTCCGTCGAAGAAAAAGAGGAAATCGGCTGGTTTGGATCCAGAACTGCAGCGTCCAACTGCTGAAGAAATAGCCAGGGCGATAAGCATTGTAGAATTGCTCCGTCCGCTTCCGTCCGATCCGGCGCCTCTCGGTAGGCGCTCGGTTCGGTTGGTTCCCCCAGTTCTGGAATATTGTCTAGATTAGTTTTATGAACTGGAATGGGAAGGGGAGGAAGAACAGGATGATGATGATGATGATGATGGTGATGAAGGTCTAGATGAGCACATTGAACCGGACATCTCCCCAGACAGGCCTTCTAATGTTTCCCCTCCCAGGCTTTCTGAGTCCCCATCCCACTATTTGTTCTACAAAAAGGTGGCTGGGACCCTCCAGTTTCCCCTGGTTGAAGCTGCTGAGGAACAAGAAGAGCCTGATTTCATAGAAATGATGGACATCCCAGAGTCCAAAAGGTTGTCTATTCCCCTCCATAAATCTCTTGGGAAACAGACACAGAAAATTCTTCAAACACCCAATTCTTTACCTCCTGTAGATAAAAGAATGGACAGGAGGTATATGCTTTCAGGCTCAGGTACAGAGTTCTTGTTCCACCAATGCAGCCATGTTGGGGTAGTGCAGGCTGCAGCCTGTGACAATGCTAAAATACCTTTGGCTTCACCTTCCCCCAGATAAAGACTCTAGGAAGGTGGATGCTATGGCCAAAAAACAATACTTGGCATCCTCCTTGGGGCTCAGGCAGGCAAATTATATGGTCTACACAGCCAGATATCAGCAGTCCAGATGGGATACTGTTCTGGAACTGGCTGAACAGGCTTCCCCCCAGCTAGCCAAGGAGCTGGAGGAGGTGGCTGCTGATGGGATTGAGGCATCTAAGATTTAATTTCATGCTGCTATAGACTCAAATGATGTGGCATCATGAGTCATAGCTACATCTGTGTCTCTTCTGAGGTTTGCTTGGCTCAGATGTACTAGCCTGTCACAGGACACTCAGGCTAAGGCCATGGATTTCCCTGTGGTGGGTAATTCTCTGTTTGGGGAGCAGACAGAGAATTACAAGAAGAAGATGGATGAATGCACTAACAAATGGCCAAAAAGGAGGGGTGGAAGAACAATGGAGAAAAATCAAAACCACTATCATAGAGGCAACAAGCCTTTGTGTGAAACAAATAAAGAAAACAAAACGGAGTAAAAAAACACTATGGTTCTCAAAAGAGGTGGCAGGGAAGGTTAAGGAGAAAAAGGCTAAATTCAAAAAGTATAAGGAATCACAGAAGGAGCACGACAGGGAACTGTATCAATTAAAGCAGAAAGAAGTGGGGAAGGCAGTCAGAATAGCAAAGGCCCAAACCGAGGAAAAAATAGCCAGCTCAGTTAAGAAGGGGGATAAAATCTTCAATAGGTACATTAGGGAGCATAGAAAGGTTAAGGAAGGAATAGTGAAGATTAATAAAGGAGAGGGGAGGTGGGCAGAGGGAGACAGTGAAAAGGCAGAGATACTGAATGAGCACTTTTGCTCAGTATTCACAAAAGAAGATGAGGAGGCGTTACCTAAACCAGACAATAGAAGCACTCTGGGTAGGGGGGGTTGACACCAGTCCATTTACAGATGAAAGAGTCCTGAAAGAACTCCTAAAACTCAAGGTGGACAAAGCAATGGGACCTGACGGGATTCACCCCAGAATCCTAAAAGAACTAAGGGAGGACCTATTGACACCACTTACCACACTTTTTAACAAATCATGGGAGGATGGGGTGGTACCTGAGGACTGGAGGAGGGCAGATGTGATTCCCCTTCACAAAAGTGGGAGCAAGGCAGAAGCAGGAAACTACAGACCTGTAAGTTTGACCTCAGTGGTAGGGAAGCTGATGGAATCACTTCTGAAAGAAAGAATTGTTGAGTACCTAGAGGCCAGCGGGGCACAGGACCCAAAGCAGCATGAATTTACAACAGTAAGGTCATGTCAGATGAATCTAATTGATTTCTTTGACTGGGTGACCAAAGTAATAGACCAGGGTGGAGCTGTGGATATGGCCTACCTAGACTTTAGCAAGGCATTTGACACAGTCCTGCACAAAAGACTAATAATCAAGTTAGCCAGCCTGGGAGTGGGTTCCAGGGTGGTAGCCTGGGTAGCAAACTGGCTGCACAACAGGACACACAAGGTAATAGTGAATGGAACACATTCTGAAGAAAGGGGGGTTACTAGTGGAGTACCTCAGGGCTCAGTACTGGGCCCAGTCCTCTTTAACATCTTTATAGGTGACATTGCAGAGGGTCTGGAGGGAAAGGTATGCCTCTTTACAGATGACACAAAGATCTGTAACAGAGTTGATACACAAGGGAGGGTAGAAAGTATGAGAAGGGACTTGGCAAGGTTGGAGGAATGGTCAGAAATATGGCAACTTAGATTCAATTCAAAGAAGTGCAAAGTAATGCACATGGGAAACATAAACCCAGGAGAAGAGTACAGAATAGCAGGGGAGGTACTAACAACAACAAAAATGGAAAGGGACTTGGGGGTAGTCATATCAGATGACCTAAAGGTGGGTAAACAATGTGAGAAGTCAGTAAGGAGAGCCAGGGGGATACTGGGATGCATAGGATGGGGCATCACAAGTAGAAAAAGGGAAGTGGTTATCCCTCTGAACAGACAGTTGGTGAGACCCCGTCTGGAATACTGTGTGCAGTTTTGGAGACTCCATCTATGCAAGGACATAGACAGGATGGAGGCAGTCCAGCGGAGGGCAACTAAAATGGTGCAGGGTCTGCATCAGAAACCATATGAAGAGAGACTGAGAGAGCTTAATATGTATACCCTTGATGAAAGGAGGGACGGGGGGACATGATAGAAATGTTTAAGTACCTCAAGGGAATCAAAAAGTCCAGGAGGGTAGCATCTTTCAGAAAAAGAGATGTATAAGGACAAGGGGGCACAATTTAAAGATAGAGGGGGGACGGCTCAGGGATAATGTGATAATTTTTTTTTCACGGAGAGAGTGGTGGATGCGTGGAACCGCCTTCCTGGGGAGGTTGTTGGGTCTAAAACAGTGGGGGAATTCAAACATGCATGGGACAGACATAAGGCAATTGTAGTGGGGGGGTTGCAGGAAGCAGGCTGTTGGTTAACTAGAATCTGCAGCTTATCCAATAGGAAGGGAAATTGGCAGACTGGGTGGGCCAAGTGGTCCTTATCTGCTGTCAAAGTCTATGTTTCTATATGAATACCAGACCACCTACAGGAGTGCTCCTCTCAGTCTAAGGCTTCTGCCAAGCAGACACCCTGATGTGTCAGCACTGGTCGACTCCCCAATTCCAGTAGGAGGCAGGCTGGCTTACTACTTCCAGGCCTGGAAGTCTGTCACCTCAGACAAGTGGGTCCTGGAGGTAGTAAGCCAGGGACTGGCCCGCAGTTTCAAAAAATTTCCAAAAATCAGGGTCAGATCTTTTCCACCTGCAAACATCTCTGAAACCATTACTCGAGAAGCAGAGGTTTCCTCCCTGCTGGCTCTCAGAGCTGTAGAGAGAGTTCCTACTCTACACAGGGGCAAGGGTCTGTATTCCAGATACTTCTTTACTCCAAAAAAGACAGGTGAGTGGCGGGCCCATCCTAGACCTAAGATACTTAAACAAGCATCTTTTAAAGCCAAGATTCAAAATGGTGTCTCTGGGAGTAATTCTTCCCTCTCTGAGGCCAGGGGATTGGTTAGCTTCTCTGGACCTCAAGGATGCCTACTTTCACATCCTAATCAGGTGCTCCCACAGATAGTACCTCAGGTTCAAATTGTCTTCAGGCCATTATCAGTTCAGAGCAATGCCCTTCAGCCTAACATCAGCTCCAAGGGTGTTCACAAAATGCTTAGCAGTAGTAGTGGCCTTTCTCAGGAAACAGAATATCTCCTTTTTTCCATACCTGGATGACTGGCTCATTGTGGGACAGTCTCCAGACCAAATCAAGTCAGACCTACAAGTAACACAACAGCTGCTCACTTCCCTAGGGTTCCTTTGCAACCTACTAAAGTCAATTCTCAAACCAGTACAACTCCTTACCTTCACAGGGGTAGAGCTGGATACTGTCCAAGCAAAGGCTTTTCTTCCCTTGGTAAGGGCAAAGGCCCTTACAGACTTGCTTCTTCTTTCCACCTTCGGGTGTCTCGACCAGCAAGACATTTTCTTCAGCTCCTGGGCCACATGGCAGCTTCCACTGCAGTGGTACAGGGAGCCAGATTTCAAATGAGGGTCATTCAGTTCCATCTGAGGTCCTTTTGGTCTCAGAAAAAAGATCTTCTAACCAGATTGATTCCAGTGACTCAGACTCTGGTCCAAGCTCTCCAATGAAGGTTGGATCAGGACAATCTCAGACAAGGAGTCCCATTCATCAGTTAGACTCATTCAGTGGTGTTAACCACAGATGCTTCTCTCCCGGACTGGGGTGCTCACTTAGGAGCCCTCACAGCACAAGGGGTGTGGTCCCATCAGGAGTCCCTTCTTCATATCAATCTTCTGGAACTCAGGGCAGTATTCCTGGTTCTCCAAGCCTTTTCAGACTCGGTAAAGAACAAGGTGGTTCAGGTCAGGACAGACAACACCACCACCATGTGGTACATCAACAAGCAGGAAGGCACTCAGCCTATGGCCTTGTGCATAGAAGCCATGAAAATATGGCCTCTGGTTTATACCCTGCAGACATCTTTGGTAGTAGTCCATCTTCCAGGGAAGGACAATATGCTAGCAGATGCCCTGAGCAGGATCTCTCAGGGCCATCACGAATGGTCCCTGGACCCCTTCATATTGAAAGTAATTTTCTCCAGGTAGGACACTGCAGAGATAGATCTCTTTGCAGCCCCAGACAATCATCAACTTCCACTCTTCTGTTGCAGACCCCCAGTCATGGGCACAGTTCCCCTGGATGCTCAGGTTCTGGATTGGGGGGGGGATTCCTTTATGCCTTTCCTCCCTTTCCTCTGTTATTCAAGGTTCTGGTCAAGATCAGGTCACAGTCATGCAAGGTGATCCTGATTGCACCAGACTGGACAAGACAGCCTTGGTATCCTCTATTGATGTCCCTAGCAATTCATCTTCCCTTATCTCTTCCCAAGAAGCACAATCTGTTAACCTCCTCTCAGGGAAGGATCTGGTGCCTCAACCTTCAGTCTCTCAACCTCAAGGCTTGGCTCTTGAAGAGTTAGAGTATGCAAGTCTGCATCTGTCTCAGGGGGTTCTGGATATTCTTAAAGCCTCTTGAAAACCTGCTACCAGAAAAAACTTATAATTCTAAATGGAAGAGATTCAGCATTTGATGTTCCAATAAGGATATCCTACCAGATACTGCTGATCTGGCTACAGTTCTGGATTATATGGTTCATCTTAATGGCCTAGGCCTTAGGCCAGCCACTCTGAAAGTGCATTTAGCAGCTGCCTGTGCATTCCTGTCAGTGGGGAAGGTTTCCTCCCTGGCATCTCATCCTGTCTTCTGTAAGTTTTTTAAGGTTTGGTCCATACCAACTCTCCCTTTAGGGATCCTACCTCTGCTTGGCATCTTAATGTTTACGTTGCTCAGCTTATGCAACCTCCTTTTGAGCCTTTGGCTTCAGCAGAAGTCAAGTACTTGACTTAGAAAACTGTGTTCCTGGTAGCTATCACTTCTGCCAGGTGTATTAGTGAATTGCAAGCTCTGTCAGTGGAGCCGGATTTTATCTCATTTCAGAGATAAGGTGGTCTTTGTGACATAGACAGACAGTTCTGAGTGCAGTATCATTTCTTTTTAATATAAAATATATTACTGACTGTCTCTGCTGAAAAAAATCTGAGGTTCTTATAATGACCTCACTCATCCCCCCCCCCCAGATTTCAGCTGAAGGATGCAAGCCATGAAGAAATGCTGACAGCATGTGAGTTTACACACACTCAGTTTTTAGAGACAATGTGTTACATGAAAGACTTTAATCAAGGATCCTGTTTCTCTGAGTTAATTACAGACTTGTTTAAGTTAATTTTGTTAAGAGAGAAATCATAAACAAGGTTTATGACGTTAGAAGGGAAAGCTAGCATGTTACACGGGGTGCAAGGTTGTAATGTCCCTGTGAAGCCTGTGTGAGGGAGGGTACAGCATGAGTTCAAACGACGTGTCATTTGAAGGACATGAATTATGCTGAAGTTGCAGAATGTAATACTTTTGTATAAGATATATATTTTCATATATCCTGAAAGGGAGGAGCTAGGTGACCTCCTGAAAAGAGGTGGGGTAAAATCCAGCTTTTAATTTAGTCTGTTTTACTTCACAGAGACACATTTTTACCTAGACTGTGACCACGAAACATCTTGGGAGCACTTTTAAGCAAGTATTTAGAGACTAAGTACTGTAGTAGGAATTGCACTGTTTAAAACCTTGTTCTTTTAATAGATTTGTATGTCATGTGATATAACAGTTCTGTATTGTTGTGTTTTACATATTATTATCTATTATAGTAAAATTATTTTTAGAACTTACTTGGTCTGTCTTTGACTTCTTTTTATTTGTAAGAAAAGTACATGGTTATAGCAGACAATAGACATAAGCTTGTATGGTGATACTGAACTGGAAAGAAAAGCGTTTAAATCTGAGGTCTTTATTAAAGTTTTAAGGGTTCATCTCTGTATACCTGGTTAGGTGCCCATAGGCAAAGATATCTGGCCCCCCGAAGACAGACATATCTGAGCCTGTGCATTGGGTATGCTAACAAGAGGTTAACAGTTTGAATCCCTCCAGAATTTGAGACCAAAGGTTGATCCGAAGTTACAAAACAGACAAGAGGGTTACCTTGTACTGTTCACTGTTCACAAGACTGTGTTCGGAGGTTGGCACTTTGGGAGTAGAGGGCCTGACCTACTGAGTGGGTTTGTGACAGTCCTTAGAACCGTAAGGAGGTTCTTACCCAAAGTGGTCTCAGATTTTCATCTGAACCAGTCCATGTCTCTTCCTGTGTTCTTCACTGATCATTCTTCTTCAGGAGAAAGAAGAGTAGACATTTGGATGTTAAGAGGGCACTTAGCTACTACACTGAACATACTAAGGCACTGATGTTTGACTGTCCTCAATTGTTTCTCACTTATGGTGAAGTGGGAAAGGGTAAATCTGCTACTAAGAGAACTATAGCCAGGTGGATTGTCTCTTGTATACAATTCTGCTATGAAAAGCTAGGCAAAACACCTCCCTCAGGCCTGAGGGCTCATTCGACTAGAGGTAGAGCTGCTTCTCTGGCTGCTGCCAGGGATATACCTTTACTAGAGATATGTAAAGCAGCCACCTGGAAAACTGTCCATACTTTTACCAAGCATTACTATCTGGATATACAGGCTAGGAGTGATGCTAGGTTTGGAACAGCAGTACTGCAGAACTTATTCCCAAAATAGGCTCGGTACCCCCCTCCATGGTGGTACTGCTTGGTAGTCTGCATATGTCAGAATACAGCAAGACTTCATGTTGTTTGAAGAAAAAATTACTCACCTTAGTAACTGTGTTTCTTCTAATGGAGTATTCTGACCTCCCCCTGCCTCCCCTGTCAGAACCTGTTTTTGGGAAGTGGACTGGCAGGTTCAATGTTGCACCTAAGGGGTGTACTTGGCACTCCTCCTTTTTAGAAGGGGGAGTAGGTTATTGTTATGTTGTTTTTGGGAGCTATATGTTGGTTCACTACCTGGTTATTATTTTGGGTTCTCGACTTGAGTCTTTTGGGGGACCCAAAAATGTATTGCCTGTTGGCTATCTTCTTTACAATTTCCACTTAAGTAGGGTAGTTTGTTAGTATTGCTCATAAGAAATTAACAGTTACACTTGGAAGTGCTGCAGACAGAGGTTTGAACCGAGCTCGAGCTCAACGTTCCATGTTCTTACATAGAGTTAACTCTTTCCTCTCCTGGGCAGTTCAAGTGCTGGGGCTAACTGCATATGTCAGAATACAGCAAGACTCCATTATAAGAAACACAATTACTAAGGTGAGTAATTTTTTCTTTTCTAACATCAACTTCCCTTTCCTAAATTCTTCTGCAAGAGCATTTCTAATCTGTAGATAAGAAAAACACATATTTTTATGAATACCATATTTTTCCTGGATTTTAAGAAAATATTTAAAACTTAAATCTACATATAAATCACCAATATTAATTACCCCTTCATTATTCCATTTTTTAAATACAGGTGTATCAAAATATGGATGAAACTTATTTTGATGTAAAGGTGTAGTGCTATACACCTTATTCCCCCCCTCAAACACATAACTATAACTTTGTGCCATACCTTAATAGTCTGGCTAAGAAATATATTACTGCTCTGTTTCTCACTACTTGTTATAGAAAGCATATGCAGAAGTTTACTTGATGAAGGATTTGGAAATTGCAAAAATACCCATGGAGGGGGTTCTTCAGACCAGAATTCTTTTAAAGGTTCAATTATTGCTGCCCAATGGTATTGTTGTAAGTTGGGTAACCTGAGGCCTAACCATGAATATTCCCTTGTTAGCTTCTGTTTACTAAGCTTTGCTTTGCCTTTTTTTCCATAGAAATTTAGTAATGGTCTGATCCATTCTCTTAAACACGTCATTCGGGACCATCAAGGGGATCGCATGAAAAATATATAGTAATCTGTGTAGTACATTCATCATAGCTAACTTTACATGCCCTAATAATGACAGTAGTAGGTTTTTCCATTTTTGTAAATCCCACTGCACTTCCTCCATTAAAGGTCTCAAATTAATATCTATCAGCTTATTCCAACTACTAGTAATTTGAATTCCCAGATAAGTCAGACTTTTCTTTTTCATTGTAGTAGAAGAATTCTTAATGTCAATAATTCTCTTTTCTGGATGTACAAATAATGCTTCTGACTTTTCCCAATTTACTAAATATCTGGAATGTTTACCATACTCCTTTAACATTTGCATTACAATATCGATTTCCTGTCCCGGCTTTTTAAGATATAGAAGTATATCATCTGCAAATAAAGATAATTTAATAACTCTGTTTTCTGTATATTGAAATCCTTCTATATAGTTATGGTTTCTAATAGTTTTAGCAAGCGGTTCTATTGTCAATGTAAATAACAAGGGTGAAAGGGGACACCCCAGTCTGGTGCCTCTAAACAGAGGAAATGCAGAGGAAGTCACACCATTTGTCATCATTTTCGCTCTTGGTGAGGTATATATTGCCCTTATCCACCCTATATATATCTAGGACCTATTCAGACTTGTTCAAGGATTTGAAAAATATAGGACCACTTGACCCTATCAAAGGCTTTGTCTGCACCTAGGGACATCACCACAACATTAGCTTCTTTAGCACTATGAATAATATTTAGTGCATTTCTGATATTGTTATGACCCCTCCTTCCTCTGATGAAGCCCATCTGGTCCTTTTTGATCAAATTTGGCAAAATTTTTTCCAATCTTACTGCTAGTATTTTTGCATATATTTTAAAATCCACATTTAAAAGCTAGATCGGATGATAAGATTTACATAGTGTTTTATCTTTGCCTTTCTTAGGAATGACAATAATTAAGGCTTCGTCAAAGGAAGGAAGGAATCTATTCTAAAACCCATTATAAAGTGTAGTTAGCCTAGGGCTAATATCCTCAATAAATGTTTTATAAAAATCTATCCCTGAGCCATCTAAACCTGGTGTTTTCCAGGTTTTAATTCTCTGATAGCATTAATGACTTCCTGGGTTGTTATCGCTTGTTCAAGTGATTTTTTTTTGTTCTGTACTAATGTGTGGAATATCTAAAAGATTACATTCTGCAGTAGGCTTACCTTGTGATGAATGTAGATTTCTATATTACCGTTCAAATTCAAAATTAATCTCTTTTACATAGTTTAGTACTTGATAATTGTTTCTTATTTCTAATATATTTCTCTCACTCTTTTCTTTTTGTGTCATATAAGCTAATAACTTATCACCTCTGTCAATATTTGCATAATTTTTAGCCCTGGACATCAGCATTAATCATTCCATTCTTTCATTGTAAATATGATTAAATTCAGTTTTAAGTTTCTCCCATCTTTTCAAATGTAGATTGGAATTAGACTGTGAGTGTAATTTTTGGGTTATTGCTATTTCCTTTTCTAACTGATCCAGTCTTGCTTTCTGTTGTTTTTTTCCTTTTATTGCATAAGAGATACAAACTGCCCTAATAGAGGCTTTATATGCATCCCATATAATTTAATTTGAAACTCCCGTACCCTCATTATTCATAACATCATTCTGGTTTTCTTTTTTATAAAACTGGATCCAGTCTCTAATGCTTACTTGTGGTGGTGTCCCTGGATGCCATTACCAGACAAATTGGTGCATGATCTGATGTATGTATTGGTTTGTTTTCCACTTCTATTACAGCCCTTGGCAACAGTTGTGTTCCTAAGAACATATCTATCCTGGAATAGGTCCTAAAGCTAGCAGAAAAATGTGAATATTCTTTATTAGTAGGAGGCATGTTTCTCCATAAATTAACTAAACTAAGATGTTCCATCCAGTTCAACAAAGATCCCACATTGCTACTCTTATACTCTCTTTTCTTTGCTGTAGTATCTAACTGTTGATAAAGAATCAGATTAAAATCACCACCTATTAAGTAAGGTTGTGGATATTCAGTAAGTTCTGAAAAAAAATCTCTCAAAGTAACCTTAGCTTTATCATTTGGCAAATACAATGATGCTAATGTTAAGAATTTACTTTTAATTTTAATTTTGGTTATTACAAACCTACCTTCCTCATCGACAAACTGATTATTTAGATTAATATTTAGCACCTTCCTGAACAGGATGGACACATCTCTTGATTTTGCAGTGAATAATGCATGCACTGTCTGTCCTCCCCACATCCTATTCATTTTAACCACCTCTTTCTCTGTTAAGTGTGTTTCTTGTAAACATTCCACATCCAGATTTTTTTTTGTATATAATTGAATATCTTTTATCTTTTTGTAGGATTACTAAATCCATTGATGTTCCACGACATTACTTTTATATGGTCCACCATTTCTTAATGCTACATTTTATCCTCAATCTGGTTGTAGTATACTTTATTTTATTTAAAAAAGCATATTGATACATATTATACTCCTGTATATTTATCTTATATTCCAATTTTATCCAACCTAAATAATAAACACACTGTATACTAATAACTTTTATTTCTTTTTTAGCAGTAGATCCTAACCCCCCCCCCAGACAAAATATTACTGGCTAAACTGTTTGCTTTTCTCTCCCCCTCATTCAAAATTGAATGCTCAATTAAGGGACATCACCAAGTAGCGATGTCCCTCAATACCCCTTCTTTAGCTTGCAGTGCAAGAAAAAGGCCCCATTATCTCAGATCCAGCAGATAGTATCTCCACCCCATACAGCTAGATTCAGTAACTATAATAAGAAATGTAAATGTGTTAACCAAATTTTTTCTCTTAGCCCATTCTTTAGAATTAGTGTCTTCTTTTCCTTTCTCTTCACTAATATAAGGATCTTGAGTGGTCAGTGTCTTGATTCTCCTCCTCTTCAGTAATACGTTGAGTCTCTTCATCTTTTTGAAAGTCCTGTGTAGGGTCTGTTACTGCTACTGCTTCATTTTGCTCTGAATTATTCTTTCTTTGTTCTGGATGTTTCTTGAGATGCGATACCTGTGTAGGATATTTTTTTAGCAATTATTCCCAACATTTCTTTGGAAAAACCTCTACTAACTCTACCAACTCAGTTATTGTGTTTTTCTTGAAAAAATATTCTTAAGGTATTAGGATGCGGACAACTCCAAACTAGGAGCACTGGTGGATAGGGAAGAAGCGAGAGAGACAGTCCAGGGGGATCTGGATACTCTGGAGGGGTAATCAGACAGGTGAGGATTGAAATTTAATGCAGAAAATGTAAGGTGCCTCATTTGGGGATCAGAAACCTGGGCCATGTATACACCCGGGGTCACACTGCAAGTCACATTGGGTGAGCGGGATCTAGGGGTGGTGGTAGACGTCAAAATGAACAACTCCAAACATTGTAGAAGAACTGCAGCCAAAACAAACAGGACACTGGGCTGCATAGCCAGGGGAATTACATCTAGGAGAAGGGAGGTGATCCTCCCTCTATATAATGCCTTGGTCAGGCTGCATCTCGAGTACTGTGTACAGTTCTGGAGACCTCATCTGAAGAAGGACATAGCACTGCTGGAGAGGGTCCAGAGGAGAGTGACCAGGATGATTTAGGGCATGGAGGGGAGGTCCTATGAGGAGAGACTGAAAGAGCTTGGGCTGTACACACTGCAGGAGAGGCGGGACAGGGGAGACATGATAGGGGTCTTCAAGTATGTAAAAGGAATAACTGAGTGTGGAACCAAGGAGCTGTTCAGGCTAAAGAAGAGGGGGAACAACCAGGGGACATGAGTGGAAGCTGCAGAGGGGAAATTACAGGGGGATTTTAGGAAACATTATTTTACTGAGAGTGTAGTGGAGCCATGGAATGCGCTGCTCAGGAGGCTGGTGGAGGAGGGCACAGTGGAGGGCTACAAGAAGGGGTGGAACAGGTACAAGAGGAAACGGAAGCCAAAGAAGACCCTCTCGGGGGCAGGGGGAAGACGAGCACCCAATAGGTGGCTGGGTACTGAGCAGACACGACAGACCATTAGGCCTATTCTGCTGGCTTTTAGTATGCTAGGATAGGTATGTTTAAATCTCACATGTTTTTCCCATAAGGCTTCTTTAAGCAGATTAAACTGTTTTCTTTTTCTGTATAGGTCAGGGCCAGAGTCAGGAAAAACCAAAAGCTGCTTTCCATTAATTATAAATCCTTTTCTGCGCGTGTAGATTAACACTCTCTCTTTCTCAGAAATCATACCATTATAGGAAATCTCTGAACTTGGTTGTTACTAGGTTTGAATCCTGGGGTACAATGAACTCTGTCCACTTCAGTTCTATCGTGGTCAGACATTTCATCTTTAAGAACAGAATTCACCCATTCTTCAAACATTCTGTGAATATTCTGGCCCTCCCACCCCTCTGGTATATTCAGGAACTTTACATTATTCCGCGGGAGCGCCATTCCAAATTATCTATTTTATATTTCATTTTTTTGAGTACTTAATTATGTTCCAGTATCTTAGGTTTTAGTTGGGGCAAGAAATCTTCCACAGCTGAAATTATATTCTCCAGTTCTGAAATCCTAGTATTCATTTATTTAATTTCATCCTTTGTTTCTACTATTTCCATTCTAATTTTATCCATTTTTACATGTATACCCTTAAAACCTTGCTTGATTTCTTCCAGTAATTGTTTATATTGATCTTCTGGTTTTGAGTTAATGTGCTCTTCATTTTGTTGATCTGTGTTAATTAACTTTATTTGTTCTTTATCTTTTGATATAACTCCTATCTGTTCACCATGGATAAAAGTAAATTCAAAATTGGTTGGAATTTGAAGTGACTTTGAAAGTTCTTCACCTTGCATAGTGGCCACAAATAATTTTTTTAACTTGACTGAGACTATGCTGTTTCCTTCCTTTGTGAGGCTAGAACCTTCTTGTTTTCCATTTCCTAAATTTGTTCCATATTCGGCTGTACAGTATCACTCGGGTTACTTCCTTCATTTCGTTCTTCTGTGTCTTCTTGATTTCTTTTTTGTTCCACAAATCAGTAGCTTTTTCGTCTTTAGTTGAGACTATTAATTTTCTCAGAATGTTCCTTTTAGCTTTATGTTTCACTTGCTCTGTCTCCGTTTCAGGTTTATTTTAATTTTTTTACCTGCTTTCCTAAAAAAGTTCTTCAGGTCAGTTGTTTCTTTTCTGCTAATTCTAAGCCTACCTATTCCTAGGTTCTATAGAGACAGTGAATTATTACTTTAATCAGATTACTTTAATTAATTATGTGATATTTTATTTCAGGAAATTTTACATAAAGTCTCAATCTTTTATCCGCTCTTATCCACCCCTCCACCTATAGTGAAAAGCGGCTTTTTAGATTTCAATGTATCCTTCAAAGTGGCATCTGGTATTAATTAAATGCCTTTATAATTCTGAAATGTTAACTGGCATTGCTTTCCTTGCTCATGCAGTCCCCTTCAGTACCATCTTACAGAGCTTCGTATTAAAAAAAATGAACTGATTTTCATCCTGGTTTTCAAATTAGATGATCGGTCTGCTCATATCCCCCAAAAAAACTAGGGTAGGAAAGCAGGCTTTCTTGCAGTTACCTCTTTTAAATATTTCACAGCATTGAAGCTCATGTTTGTTTCAACTTACAATGCTTTAAATACTTCCACTAGAGCTAAACTCTTCCTTTGTACAGCATCATATTAATATGTTGCATTTTGTTGTAATTTAAATTGTGGCAGTTTATCTTTAATACCATGCTTCTGACCATTTAGTTCATATTACTTGGATCTTTACACAGGTCTATGCTCAATTTCAATATTCTGAAAGATTCCCTCTTCTCAAATTTGCATCTACTAGGAATAGGTCATAGCTTTGACATTACAACATAATGAATGGCCTCAGTATTTAATATGTCAATCTGTTCATTCCTCCTAGTGTTCTGATTTGAAGTCTGCAGTTTAGTTGAGCAGTTTTTCTATTCTGTTCTCAAGCTTCAAACCACCTGTGGTTTCCACAAGCTAGAGGATCTTTCTTATACCATTGGCTAGAAAACAATTCTGTTTGCATTCAGTAATTCTAGCCCTTTGTTGTGATCTTTTAAGAACCACTTTACCAATATCGCCAGATATTACCAACAACCATTATCTTCTTTTTATTTACTTAATATTCGTATAAGTTTAAAACAGTCACTACTCAGCATGACACTATATTAAAGTACAGTCAAAAAACTTTTCCTCCAACCTTATCTGTCCTTCAGTTCTCCTATCTGGAAGGGAACTTTCTTATTTGGCATCCTGTGATTCAATCTACGAAGTTTCACCAGCTCATAACTGCTAGCTACAGTGGCCTCTCAGTGTGGCCTGTGCCCAACAAGATCCACCTTCCATCACTCGCGCACAACAGCAAGGGAGACAGGTAACATGAGATTTTTCACTTCTTAAGACTTTTCCTTAAATCTCAGGGGAGTCATAATGTCTTAATTCTTTCTTTTACCTTCCTTTTCTAGGCAGGATTTAGCATTCGCTTCTCAAAGCGTACAAGTTCAACAGTCGGGTTTCTGCACTTTTTCCCTGACGCAGTTCATGTCTATGTGCAGTGCTGCTTACAGCCTGAACTTCTACAGCATATTCCTCCAATTTTAACATCACTAACATGTTGCTACTACATTATCATACCGAGTCGGAGTTACATACAACCGTACTTGTGGTTTCGGGATTAAAAGCAAGGCAGCAAACAAATGTTTCGGGGTGGATTCAAACTACCCACTGCACTAAGTACTCCTCACTCTGCACTCACAGGTGCCATCTTGCCTTAGCACTCTACTCTTGACCACACCCTGGACACTAGCAGAAAGTCCTAATAGTGGAGTGATAATGACTCACATTGAGTTTTTTGTGGGATCCTCCTTCAGAACTGCCAGATAAATTGCAGCTCTTAATAAGATGCTAATCACACCAGGCCAACTGGAATACAAAGAGATTAGCATGAAAACTACAGCCTTCTAAAGAGGGGACCTTTTTTAAACTTAATTAACAGCCATGGAAATCCTGCACTAGTCAAGACAGGCAAGTAGAGAGTTAGCTGCACTAACCCTGTCAAATTTTCACTAGGTCTCAGGATAGTAAAACAATGTTAAAATTGACCCCGCCTACCAGTCAGCTTGCTGCAATCTTAAATAGATTTATAGATCCATGTTTGTGTTGCACAGGCATTCTTTGTAAATAGGGAGTTTATTTCCTAATGGACTGTGCCTGTATAAAAGTACATTTTTATCAAATCAAATCAAATACATAGATGTTGTCGGCATATAAGGTCCTTTGACCCACCTAGTCTTCCCATGAACACAAGTAACTGTGCTTCTTCAAGCTTCTCTGAACTAGGCTGTCCTCTTCTCTTGACTACTAGGATCCTCTTATGACTATCCCATGCATTCTTAAATCCTGTAATTGTTTCCCCCCACCTCCTCCAGCAGGCTGTTCCATTTGTCCACCAGAGTTATTTCTGACTTTACGATGCACTGTAATTTTATGCCTGTCTTCAAACTTGGCCCTTGTATGTATTTCCCTTTCCTAGCTCACTCCCATTGCCCTTTTCTGTTATTTCATGGGTACCTGTTGCATTAATTGTATTATATCACTCACGTTTTGCATACTGCCATTCTGAGTTGTCACACTGTTATATGCCGTGATGTTAGCTTACGTTGTTTTTGACATTTTACTTTCTGTATCGCTACATGTTGTCAGTGGGGAATTAATACATATAGGTAATGTGCTCCCCCCTGAGGTAGTGCTACAACCCAAAGGCTGTTACCTAACATAGAACCCTGGGAACATAAACATTTTGGAAACAGCAGTTACTCAGTTTCAGCTGTACCACTGAAGGTGTAATGTGCAATAGAGCAGAGCTCTCTGGAAAATTGTCATATACTGTAGGCTGCTGAATCTCCTACTACAGCCCTTTTCTGATGTCAGCTGCAGGGGTTTCTGGGATTTGTAATTACAGAAAATGTCAGCTTGTAGGTCAACAGAATCAGCCTTATACAGTCTACTATAAGTTTCTGCACACAAAGTGCCAATTAGGACCTGCCCCACACTTGGGTGTATGGAGCTCTTAATGCTGAGTATTTCCCCTTTTCTTTTTTTAACCAAGAGAGACACACTAAGCTGAAGTTTGTTTACAGGTGCAACCTGGGAGGACAAGGAAGTTGAGTGACTTGGTCAGGGTCACACAGTATGCAAGTGGGAGCTGTGGAATTCAAACCAGGTCTTTAGGTTTGCAGCTCAGAGCCTTAAACCGCTGTGCTATACTGCCTCCTGATTAAATTTAGAAAGTATGCCTGTTAAGCTGTGGGCTTCAATTGACTAATCAGCTAGTCAACTCTCATTCCGGTCCCTACATTGCCTTAATGGGGACCACTTGCATTTTCTAGGGTGTTTGTTTGCTATTGCAGGGCTATTGAGTTTGGTCTTTTCCTAGCCAGGTCAGGTAAGTATGGAGTTTTGTTTGTGGGAGGACTTAGTTAAGCTGAGTGGTAGTGTATGCTTGTTTTTTTTTGTCCCCTCCCCCCACACACACATCTCCAGTGTGGTTGTGACTTGTTTTCCCTTTCTCACTGATGCACTCCTTGGCAGAATTGTATCTTTTCTTTTCTCTTCTCCTTCTGAGGCGGATGCTACCAGAATTTTAGGTTTTATTTTCCTACTTCTTGCGAGGGGACAGAAGACTGCTACAGTGTTGTAGGTGTCTGGATTCAGTTTTCTGGCTCATTTTAGGCTGACTTTCTTGCTATTGGGCCTGTGCTTGTAAGGGCATCTGGTGCATTCATTCTTTTATTGTGTTATTGTTGGACTTCTGGTTGAGCAGTTTGTTCTTGAGTGTGGCACCTTTTCTCTTCGTGCCCATAGTTGCTGCCATCTGCAGCGCATTGCTTTTGAACTTGCCTAGACTCCCACCATTTGCTCACTAGTGAGTATGTGAGGGCACTAAGGGGCATGCGTCGATCTTGACATCTGGCACTCGTGATGGCAGCACACTTGTGCTCAGCGATTGATCACTCTTAGCAATCATGCGTGGTCAGTTTTTGTGTCATTTTTCCCTGTGAACCCTCCACTTTGCTGGTTAGTGTGGCTGACAGTAGCTTGTCTCAGTTAGGAACAGACTGCAGTTATCTGTCAAGTCTTTTTGTGCAATCAGGCTGACATGGGACTAAGGGCTTCAGGACGTAGATGCTAGTGCTAAATTTATACAGTTAGTAAGCTATTTTTTAAGAGGACAGACATGGGAATGGAGGCTAGGTTTTCTTAAAGGGGCTGTGCCCTGGTGTTTACAGATCTTATCATTTCACATAGTTAGGAAACTTTTTCTAGGAGATGCTGAGGAATCTCAATATGTACACCTTGGAAGAGAGGAGGAGGGGAGAGGGAACATGACAGAGACCTATAAGTACCTCATGGGGGTGAACATGGTACAAGTGGGAATATATTTCAGGGGAGAAGATGGACCAGAACCAGAGGGCATGCAATGAAGCTGGAAGGGAGGAAGTTTAGAAGGGATGTGAGGAAGTATTACACTGAAATAGGAGTGGACATGTAGAACAGTCTACCAGCAGTGGTGGTGGTGGGGGTGAAAACAGTTGTACACTTCAAGCATTCATGGGATATGCATAAAGGAATCTTACTATAATAGTGTGTGTGTGTGGGGGGAGAGCAGGAGTTCAGGTAGGACCTGCAGTGACAGTATGGGCAGTGAAAAACTGGGCAGACTAGGTGGGTCAAGCGACCTTATCTGCTGTCAGATTCTATAGTTCCTTGTTTCATATGAAGTCAGTAGCACCATGGCTTATTATAGACCTCTTTTTTTTTTTTATTAATATTTAGTGTTCACCTTAGGTCTGCTTGATGGCAACCTCCACAGCCCTGTCACCATTCTTCTCATGGACTTAACAGTTATCCACCACTGGCACATGGCTGTAATTTGCTGGGTTGCCCACTGTGTGACTGTCTGAGAGCCTGTGGGGGAAGGTGCAGGAATGTAGTGACCCAGCAATTTTCCACCTTGCCTTTCTTCCCAAGCTGGAGTGTAGTGAAACATGCGTCAGCATGTCACACTCCAGCTCATCCCCCTCTGAGTGCTGTCCCCCTGCACTGCCACCTGGTCTCCTCCAGGTAACAATATCTGCAGTAGAACCAGAGTCCCCCCTCCCCAAGGAAGGAGAGCTGCCATTGGGTGCTTGATCCTTCCTCACCCTGCCAACCAATCTAGTGACACTGTCCCTTCCCAAAGCTGGGTCACCAGAGTGGGGGCAGAAGAGCAACCTCTCCCCTTCTAGACCACAAGATCTCTTGTTTTTAAAAGATGTAAGATCTGCCACAGGATGATAAGAGCCTCTCCATTGGTATCATACTGTCCTAATTGTGTAACACAATCTAATAATTCTATCTTGGTTTCTCCCAACTAAACCACCAGGCTGGGGAAGGGGTGCACCTGTGGTACCCATTGGCAGTGATAAGGCTGAATTGCACATGTCCGTATTGCTTCTCTTAAATGAAATGCTCCATGCTGATGACCCCCAAGGGACCCCTGCAAAGACACCTGAACCCAAAGCAGGCCCTTCAGGTCAGAGAAGACCCATACAGGAATGTCCAGGTATGCAAGAGCAGAATAGTCCTGCTCACCCATATTTACAGGTGACCCCCAATTATGATGGCACAGAAGGTCAAGAGCAGCCAGCAGGATGTGGGTGTGTGTGTGGGGGGATGCCTATGGAGAGCCTTAATCTAATGGAACTGTATCTATCAGATGAGGAAGATTGTTCCTCTGAGGAGGGGGAGTGGGCAGAACCCAAGAGAAAGATGATGATCCCCTATTGTTTGTTTGTAAGCCACTTGTCTGTCTCATAATGAAAGCTTGTAGGACACCACAGTTACAGGTGGTTGAAGACATTGATCTTCTTGATGTCAGATGCATTCTGTTTTCATCAGCCTCAGTCCCAAAGTGTTTTCGCAACTTTTGTCACTGTCAACTAATTATTGAACAAGAATGTGCTGGAGCAGACAAGCACAAACAGCTCTAGGATTCGATGTTATCCCTTTCAGGAGGTGAACACCACAAGGATAGAGGTGCCTCTGGTGACAGATAAAGCCTTGTGTAAGGCCATGAAGCATACCCCAGTATATTTAGAAGGTTCAGCGTCACTGTCAGAAAGAACAAACTCCAGCACCATACTACTATCCAAAACAAGGCTTTATTAAATGAATCAATTGACCATGCTACAGGTCACACACAGTATCCCTGATTGGTTCCACCTATTGCTCATCAGAGGGATCAGCGTCATTGTCATATACTCATGAAAAGAATGTGGACCCATGGTGCAGATGGATGGTCACCTCAAATGGCATCAATCTATGAACCACGTATGACTCTCTCATCATTTCCAGGTCATTAAAGGGTATTTTCTCCCATGCAATTCTTAGGGGTCGAATAGTTTACAGATCACTTCAATGGCTTCTGCTTTCTTGGGGGATGCACATATTGACTCATTTGGCTGACCATATTTTGATGGCCATGCCGAGTGTGTGGTTTCATCACTGGACAGCAGATCAGGCCTCCAAGGCAAAGCTGTTACATTTGCTGTTTACCAAGGAATTGTTTTTTGGCAAAGAGCTGGATGATATCCTAAAGGACATGCAGGAAAAGAAAGGGCAGTTACCAGTCTCTGGGCAACAGCGGAAATCCAACCACATGCCAGGAGGGTGTGGGTTTGGCTGGCTTAGGCAATCAAGGAGCATTTTTTGTCCCTTTCAGAATTCTGTAGCCATAGAAGTAGAGGAGCCTGTTCTGGTTTCAATGGCAAGATCAACAGAGGTGCTTGTGCCCAAAGATGCAACGGAGATACAGGACAGAGAGGCAGAGCTTCACAATGATGATATGTGGGCCCATCTCTGCCCCACTTTCCTTGGTGGAAGACAGCAAATGTTTCACTAGTGATAGGCCTAATTAACATCAGACACAGGGGTACTGAAAATTCTGGAACTGGGTTATGCCATAGAATTCATTGCAGTGCTCATGAAAGATCTCTTCCTTGTCTCTCCAGTGCTTGTAAAGCAGGTAAAGCAACAGGCATCAACCAGGCTGTCAACCACCTGATTCAGATATAGGCAGTCTCCTCAGTTCCCCTAATCAGGAGAGAACAGAGTTTTACTTGATTTCGTTTGTAGTCCCTAAGACGTCAGGGGCTTTCAGATGACCCTAGATGTCAAACAGTTGAACAAGTTTGTCGGACACACAACTCTCAAGTTGGAGTCCCTGCAGTCCATCTTCTGAGCAGTCCAACTAGGGGATATTCTAGCACCCATCAGTCAAAAAGATGCCTATGTTCAGATCACTATCCACCAATCACATCAAAAATATCTGAGATTTGTACTACAGGGATGTCATTTTCAATACGGGCTCTTCCCTTCAGCCTTGCAACTGCACTGGAAGTGTTCTCAAAATTTTTGATTGTACTGGTGGTGCAACTGGGACAGGAAAAGCATCACATATACTGTACCCCTACATGGATGATCTCCTAATCAGGGCCTCAATGGCACTGATGGCAGAGAGTTTGGTGGCAAGGACTGTGAAGGTTCTCAACATGCATGGCTGGATAATCAACAGTTAAGATTTCTCTGACACCATCACAGAAATGAGAGCACCTGGAGGCTGTGTTTGGAATGGACAGGTGGAGAGTGTTTCTGTCTGTGGTATGGAGGGAGAACCTAGTCCACAAGATACAGTGGCTGTGGTTCTGTCAGTGGTCTTGGCTTGCAGATTGCTCCAGATACTGGGTCTGATGACAGCAAGAACAGAACTGTTGCCATGGGCCAGACTTTATAGTACATGAGGCTGCTGCAAAACAGGATGCTGAGGTGCAGTCACTGGCCTCAGACAACTACCAGGAATTGATTCTGGTATCCCAGATGACACTACAGTTTCATACATGGTGGGAGAACCCCAAGAATCTTTGCAAGGGATCTCTCGTTGCAAGCTCAAAAATTGATTTTGACCATATATGCTAACCTGTCAGTCTAGGGAGCAGTCTTGGATCAAATCCTGGTTCAGGCAGTTGGAAGCCATCAGGAGCAGGGATTCCTGATAAACATATTGCAGACAAGGACAGTGTCTCTGTGTTACATTTTCAGGGCAAGTTTCTTTCTCTGGTAGTGTAGGTGAGGTCAGACAACGTCATCACCATAACATCCATAAACAATTGAGGTACAAAAAGCACAAGCATGCTTTTTTTTAAAAAAAAAGTTTTTATTTTCAAATCAATAAAGTTGATACAGAGACACAACAGCAAGTAAAGAACTGGATATTGTATAAATGAATAAAGATAATTATATGCCGAAAAAATGGTAAACACCATAGATATGATTAGCTTTAAAACATATTAAGCAACATAGACATGATTAGCCTTATAATCTTTAAAGAGATGTATATCTATACTATTTACACTCATATTGTTTTAATTAATAAGGAATTTCAGAGCACAGTAATTGTAATCAAGAGGAGAAAAGTCTGGATATCTAGACTGGACTGCAGGAGTGGTTTAAATGTTGTTATAAGTCAAAGCAGTATTCATGACTGGTTCCCAGATTTCCTGAAAGTTTTTAGCTTTACCATTAATATAGTAATGGATTTGTTCCAAACAATGTAAATGTATCATCAAATTAAGCCATGCTTTTATTGGAGTTGTATCATCTTGGTCCTCCTCGATCTCTCTGCAGCATTGGATACCATGGACCATGGTGTATTGCTGGATAGCCTGCGGTTGATCTGTGGACTGCCAGGTACAGTCTTCAGATGGTTTAACTCCTTCCTCACTGGCAGGTGTCAGAGAGTAGTGTCGGGGATTTATTCCTCTGAGGCTTTCTCCCTACCATGTGCCCCCACCCCCGCAGGGTTCTGTGCTATTACCTATGTTGTTCGCGGTGTACATGTTGCCACTGGGGGACATTGTTAGGCAGTACAGACTGAGTTTTCTCTGCTATGCAGCTGATACTCAGCTGTACATGCCCTTTACACCTGATCAGGATGCTGCAGCCTCTGTAGTTAATAAGTGCCTACCCAACATCCAGGACTGGATGAGTGCCAGTTGGTTGAAGCTGAATCCTGATAAGACTGAGGTTTTGGTTGTGGGTCTGGGTCATTGAGTAGAGGGGTCTTTGGTGGAGCAGGCATCTGGATAGGTACTTGGAAGCTGCCAGCTGAGAACCTCTGAATGGGTGCATAGTCCGGACACTATCCTTGATGAGGGGTTGACCTTGAAATCTCAGGTGTCATCTGTCATCAAGACCTCATTTTACCATCTGAGGAATATCACCCAGTTTAGGCATCTGGTTCTGCCCAATGATCTTCCAACACTGATACATGCCTAAATTACTGTAATGCTCTTTACTTAGGGCTACCATGGGTTGCTATCCACTGTCTGCAGCTGGTGTAAAATGCGGCAGCCAGGTTACTGACTGGGTTGTCTAGATCTAGTCATAATACACCTGTGCTGTGTCAGCTGCACTGGCTGCCAGTTCAATGACAGATCACATTTAAGGTTGGTTTGTTGACCTATAAAGCCCTACATGGACAGGGATCGGGTTACCTGCAAGAGCTTCTTCACTCCTATTTTCCCTCCTGTCCTCTCTGTTCTGCTAATGAGGGGCTGCTAGAGATTCCCAGGGTTTGGTTGAAGACATCTGGGACTTAAGCATTTGCTTTTGCAACCCCCACCCTGTAGAATTCTCTACCTCATAGGGTTCAAGAGTGCCAGACTGTGGTGAGCTTCAAAGCGGCACTGAAAACTTATAAATTTAATCTTGCTTTTTCTGTTAGCGGAGATTAATCTGTTTTGTGTGTTATCACTAAATGTTTCATTATTTATGGTTTTAATAGATTTTTATGTCTGTTTGTTGTCAAAGCGCTTTGATATTTATTTATTTATTTATCTATTTTTGTTAGTCTTGTTTTTCCTCTCCTGGCCCCTGGCTGGCAATTCTTTCCAGGCATCTTCATCTCCAGCTGCCATTTGTCCCCGCACCGCCACATTATGGACCATTGCTGCTCACCCCCACAGCTTACCTGCCATGGTGGGGTGGTGGGAGCCCCTCATCTTCCCCACCAAGACCAGTTCCAGTACTGCAGTGATATCTTTGGAGGTGCACAGATGACAAATGGCCATCAAGCCTCATAGCCAGGGTCTTGTTTCCTTGTTTCTCCCATTGTAGAGAAAAGGCATGCAGGATGCCAGTGAAGGAAGCGTGCATGTGTCCGCACATGCTCCTCCAGATATCTGTCCCCTCTCTGTCCTCTTATCTATAGTATTGGCACCCCTGCCCCTCCAGTCACTGCCAGGGGCCAGTACTGCACCGAATACTGGCAGCCCTCTCCCCTTGGAGAAGGAGAGCAGTCCCTTAGACACTCAGTCCTTCTTCTGTGCTGATCCCTGGCAACCCATGCTTGTTTCTGAACACGGGTCACTGGCATGGCACAAGATAAGGCATCCAGCACCTCAGCCCTCAGCACCACCAGGCTGGCCTAGCACTTTGATATTTATGATTTACACTTTATAAATAAAGATTATTATTATCATTATTGATGGAGGATTACTGTCTTTCCACGCCATGAAAATACACTTTTTGACCAGCAGTTTTTTGAGCAAGAGTAACTTCTGAGATTCAGAACAATTATAGCATCTTAAATTATAGTCTAGAAGAATTTGTCATGGATCATAAGACAAGTTAACATCAGTTGCATCTCTTAAGCTTTCAAAAATAGGATCCCAATGGCCCTGTGGTGCTGGGTGATAGGAGATCGCTTGGCATGCTGGCAACCTGGATTCATGCCTGAGCCTGGGATGTCAGGAGCTGAGGCAGCAGAGAGGGTTCAAGAGCATTTTTTGGATGCTCTCCTCCTGGGGGGTAGTGTCATGGATGCATCACCCTTTGGCAGCTCCTGGCAGCTGAGTTCAGCATTGTGCTTGTGGCATGGGTGACCACACACCACATGTGCGAATGCCAGGATGCCACAGTGTGCATCCTACTGGGTGGGGTGGGGGGACAAAATAAGATAACTGACCACCCAAGCTGGCTGGATGATGGTGGTCCACCTCCCCTCCCCTCACCACAAAGCCCAGGAGAGCCCCAAGCTGCACCCTTGCCACCCAGCGAGGCTACAAGGAAGTGCATATGGGCACTTTGATCTTCCCTCCTGATTGCCCCCATGGGTAGGGGTCCCCCAGATGAAGGGATACATAGGGTCGGTAGGGGGGCAGTTGAGGGGAAGCAGATAGCAGAATGGGGAAAGTGGTGAGGTGGATTGACTGCTTGAAGGAGTTGGCGGATGGGCTGGTAGGGGATAAAAAGGTAATAAAAAAATAATAGGATCCCAGAACTTAGTACGTTTTTTGCAGGTTGGAAATGTATGTATAAGGGACCCTGGATTAGTTTAACATTGAGGACAGTTAACTTCCAAGTTTGGATTAAATTGATTTTCTTTGTTTTTGGTTTTAATAAAGATATTGTTGTTGCATACCCTTTACTGGAAGTGTCTGTGTGCTGTTTTTCCTTATTCCATGTAGCTGAAGTCTGTTTTTTCACAGTGTCTGGTACCTGACTAGTGCTTCTATTTCCACACACTCTTGCAATTCTTTGTGGTGCTGAACTATGAAACAATGATATGCATGCAAGGGAAACATACAAGGCTGTCAGCTTGTGTGATAGCAGAGATTATATCAGTGATTCTGATGAATCAACAGCTCTGTTTGCCACTTAAAGTACTTAATGCTTTGGAGCTACTAAGTCATGCTGTAATTGCCACGTCCCGCTGTTTGTATATTTTGTTTTTACATAGATACATAGATACATAGACAGTGTCGGCAGATAAGGGCCTATGGCCCATCCAGTCTGCCCATTTAAGTTTGTAAGTTCAGTTTATGTTTTCCAGGAAGTCTGTTGCCCCTTACCCCTGACCTCCAGAATTCCTTTATGTCTATCCCATGCATTCTTAAATCCCGTGATTGTTTCAGCCCCCACCACTTCCTCTGGCAGGGTGTTCCACTTGTCCACCACCCATTCTGTGAAGAAATTCTTCCTCACGCTTCCTCTGAATCGTCCCTCCCTCCAACTTCATCCCATGCCCTCTAGTCCTGGAACATCTTTTTCGCTTAAAATAGTGCATTCCTGCACCCTGTTCCTCCCTGTAAGATACTTGTATGTCTCTATCATATCCTCTCTCCCTCCTCTCCTCCAGGAGTACATGTTCAGTGCCTTCAACCTGTCCTCATAGGACTTATGATGCAATCCATGCACCATCTTTGTTGCCCTCCTCTGAACCTTCTCTACCCTGTCTATGTCCTTACGTAGGTAAGGTCTCCAGAACTGCACAGTGTACTCCAGGTGCGGCCTCACTAGTGTCTTGTATAGTGGATTATGACCTCCTTTTCCTGCTGGTGATGCCCTGCCTATGCATCCCAGCATCCTATTTGCTTTACTGCTGCCTTGTCACACTGTTTCCTTGCCTTGAGGTCATCAGAGATGATAACTCCAAGATCCCTTTCCTGCTTGGTGCATGCTATATCCTCACCCCCCAACTGATATATTGTGCCAGGGTTTTTGTGCCCATATGCATTATCTTGCACTTCCTTGCATTGAATTTCAACTGCCAAACCCTGACCATTCTTCAAGTTTCTGCAGGTCCCTTCTCATTCTGTCTACACCTCTGGTGTGTCTACTCTGTTACAGAGCTTTGTGTCATCAGCGAACAGTGAAATTCTGCCTTCTAGGTCCTGTGCAATGTCACTGATGAAGATATTGAATGGTACCGGTCCCAGCACTGATCCCTGTGGTACCCCACTGGTCACTCTTCCCTCTGTGGAGTGACAGCCATTTACCACCACCCTCTGTGTCCTGCTGCCCAGCCAGTTACCTACCCACCACACTACTGTCTTGCCCACACCCATATTCCCCAGTTTGTACAATAGTCTTCTATGTGGCACAGTGTCAAAGGCCTTGCTGAAGTCCAGATAGGCCATGTCCACTCGCCTCCTGATCCACCTCCCTAGTCACCCAGTCAAAAAATTCAATGAGGTTGGTCTGACATGACCTTCCCTGGTGAAACCATGCTGCCTTGGGTCCTGTAGTCCATTGACAACCAGATGTTCCACCAATCTCTCTTTCAGTAGTGCTTCCATGATCTTCCCCACTACCGCGGTGAGGCTGACTGGTCTGTAGTTCCCTGCTTCCTCTTTATTCCCACTTTTGTATATATATGTGTTTTTGTTATATATGTGTGGAACATGAAAAGAGTAACCAAGGGACCTCATTGAAAATGAGTTATGCTCAATGGAGTTTTCGTCCCTGTTCATATTTTTATATGAATAAACATTTTTACTACTACTACTACTACTCGTGACTGCAATCTGCATGTACAAATACTCATACAGTTATTTTTGCTGTCGTCTATGTCAATGTTCCTGAACCCACCCCCAATAGAAAGTCATCACACATCTTTATTGTATGTTTAGGATTTTTTAATAAAACTGTTCCAGTGTTTAATATCCTGTAGTTTATTGTGCTTCTCAGTATGTGTTTCTGCCATTGTATGCCTTGTTAATTTTCCGTTATTTTTAACCCGCTTTGAGCAGGTTGGAGCCCATTGAAATTCAGCCGCCTCAGTGGACTGTCTGGTCTGTGGCTCCTCACTGAAATACAGATCCTCGAGACCGTGGGATTGCTCACATGTCACAGCCTCCCTGTCCAGCCAAGTTGTCAGAAACACTCAGCTGTCAGATGAGAGGTCACTCTGGCAGGAAACGCAGTCCCGAGTGTCCTCACACACCGGAACTGCTGAAATGTAAATTGTGATGGTGTAGTTTATCTAATATCTCAAGTAACTGTGGAAAACAGTGCCAAAGCTTGATTTTCTTATTCCCTTGATATTACTTGAAAGTATGGTCATTTTCTAGCTTGTCTGTGCTCACAGTGGTTGTCAACGACTGTAGTCAGTATTGTAACTTAGTTCTGTGCAAGCAGCAGTTTTTGTCAGTGATAATGCAGGGTGGCAGCTCATGGTAGTTCTCATAACAATTGGATTTATTTGTTAGTAATAACAAGGCTGTGACTGCAATTGTATCCCTCTGTGTGTGTGTGTGTGTGTGTGTGTGTGTGTGTACATGTGGTGTTTCTCAGTCATTGGTTGTGTCTCAATGATTTTTCCCCTCCCAGTATAAAAGTCAGCGGCCTCACTGGACTGTATCTTCATGTCTGGTGCTGCCTAACGGTGATTCTCATGGTCAAACTGGATTGTTTTCTGCAGTAACACTGTTTATGTTAGTAATACACTGGCAGTGTGTGCCCCTGTTCAGCATTAGCTGATTGAAATATGCCATTGTGGTTCTGTCAAAGAGGGCTCAGAGACATGACATGTCAAGCAGGCAGACACATATAAATCAAATGGCAATTCAAAGCAAGAAATGAGACCTCCTGATTCAGAGTGTTGTATTTAGAAAAAGAAAAGCTTATTGTCAGTTTCAAGCCAAGCCTTGTACTCACACACTACTGTACTAGCGGGAGCTGAAACTACTACAGGACAGTCATTACATCGAGAGAGCTGTAACTCTCTTCTCAACAATGAGATAACAATAACAACATTTCTAAAAGCCTGTGGCACATACTTCCGGTGATGTCATCATTCTGAATGGCTGCATAAGAGAGGGGCTCCGGCACATCCCACTAGATAAATCTCCCTAACCCAGCCCAATAGATCTCAAAAGCACAGGAAAAACACAGAAAGAATGCCTGGGAGTAAAGATGAGGTGAAGTTGTGCCCGGGGAGACACAAGGACAGAGTGGATGTAAGCGGATCCGAAAGACGGCCCACCTCTAGCCGTAGTGTATGTCCAGCAAGCAGCATGTCCAGAGAGCAGGACCCGGACACAGACAGAGAAAGTGAAAGGCTCTCCAGGACCCGATAGGAGATGCTTCTAGCTGAAATATGTGCATTTCGGGCAGAGAATAAAAAGGAATTTTCAACTTTACAGAACAGATTAATGGAGGTGGAGGAGAGATTGGAGCGTTCTGAGGAGGCTGCAGGAGAGATAGCTGAGGAGATCTTATGCCTTCATCAAGCTGTCGATTTCTTAGTCGACCAACATGAAGTACTCCACGATAAGCTGGTAGAATTAGAGGCACGCTCCAGAAGGGATAATCTTCACATATATGGTCTCCCGGAGGAGTCGGAAACTGGTAAGATTTCCTGACTGACCTACTCAAAGATGTGTTAGACCTCCCCCCAACATTTCAATTTAAAATTGAAAGGGCGCATAGAGCCTTGGTGCGTAAACCCACAGATCAAACAGCCAGGCCACGTTCGATGGTTTTAAAACTTTCCAGCTACAGAGATAAAGAACTGATTTTGAGAACAGCGTGGGCCAAGAGAAACGTCACATATAACTCATCCAGGCTGCTGTTTGATAATGACTATCCCACAGAAATTATGGAAAAAAGAGTAGCTTACGTGCCGATTTTGAAGATATTGAAGGAGAAAGGGATCCGTTTTCAAACACCGTACCCTGCAAAGTTGCAGGTCTGCTGGGACTCTGGTACTTAAATATACACAAACCCTGAAGAGATTACCCTGGAACTAAAGAAGAGGGGATAGTGTTTCCAGATGACTGGTCCTGTCCCACAAGAAAAGCATCTCTCTCGCTTGCAACGGCAGAGCCTCTCGAACAAACATGCAGGCACAGGCAATCGGAGAGGATTTCACTCAGTGCAGGAAATCAGGGAGTTCATCAGGAGATCTCATAACTGCCCCAAGGAAGCAGACCTAGAGGATCAGAACCTGAATACCTGAACTGGTTAAATGAATGGCTAATATAGGTGACTGATTGTTTCTTTTGCCCTAAAGTAACTGGGGTGTGTGCTGGGACATTGAGACATTGAGATAATGAGTCGTTATTTGTTTTTCAGTTTGGAAGATACCAAAAGCAGCTCTAGTTTCCATTTAAGGGCTGTTCTGCCTTAGATTATACTGAAGCCTGCAGGTTATTTAAGCGATTCCACCTGCTAGAGTGCTGAAGTACTAAGATAACTAAGTCTCTTAAGGTGCAAATATATTGGAATGCAGAAGTGGGCTGTGCTGGGGAAATGTTCCTGTTTACCAACTGTAACCCTCTGCAGCTTTTCAGCTGTTGCCCCTTCAGGGCAATCCTTAGGGAGGGCAGTCATACAATTTAGCTTGACTGTTTGCCTTTTGTGGTTGACATTACCTTTTATCGACCTTGATGTTATGAGAGGTCGGGGAGGCCTGACCAAATTTTGGGTCACAATTCCTCCCTTAGGGTCCCAGTCCTTCTTTAGGTCTGCGGTTCCCTTACTCAGAGCGGTAATTTTTATACCCTCAGTTTCTGGAAGTGCTACTGTAAATAGGTTTAAGATGTTGGAATTTGTTATATTTAGATATTATGTTAATTTAGTAAATGTGCACACTTTTTTTAATAGTTGCCAATTTAACATAGATATGCTGTATGTGACAGGTTCAGAATGTAAGGAAACACAGAACCTTTCAGGGTTGAAGAAGGAAAGGCTCCTCTCTGCCATGCTACTTAAAGATTCAGGTTGGGCCCCCTTTATAGAACTTCTATCCACCCCAATTGGGTCAGCTCGGAGTACTAAGAATAAGCCTGATGGCTAAGTCATCCACAATTAGGGTTTGCTCACATAATGTTAACGGGTTAAATAATCCAATAAAGAGATATAGAGTGGTTACCTCCCTTAAAAAGCTGAAACCCTCATTCCTCCTTTTACAAGAGACGCACCTAAACAAACAGGAGCACCAAAAACTCTCCAAATTTGGGTTTTCCATAATAGTGGCCTCAGTTTATAGAAAGGGGAAGAGAAGAGGAGCAGTGGTTATGGTCCCTAAAAATATTCCCTTCCACCTGACGAACTCCTATGTGGATTCAGAGGGAAGGCTTGCTGTGGTGGTGGGCCAGCTGGAGGGGCAAGATATCACTCTGGCCTCTATCTATAGTCCCCCAGAGGAGGGACCCGAAGTGAGAAAGATGTTATTTCAGAGGATCATGGAAAGGTATAAGGGAGTATTAATAATAGGAGGTGATCATAACTTAACTGCTTCACAACTTGATACTTCTAGCATGAACCCCCCTAAGAATTCTCCAGCATTGCGGGTGATGCAGGCCTATCTTTCTGGTGCCCAATGGGTGGATGCCTGGAGATACCTTCATCCTAACAAGAGAGAATACATACATTTTTCGGATCCCCATAAAGTGTACACTTGGATAGACTATATCTACGTCTCTAAAGAGCATTTATATAAAATTCAAAGCTGCACACAGATACCCGCGGTGTTATCTGACCATTCCATTCTAACGCTTAACATGACCTGGGGAAGGGAGAAAATCAACACTTTGCGGAAATTTAACAATTTCCTGCTGAACATAAAAGATTTTAGGGAAATGATTCAGCATAAAATTAAACATTGCTGCCTGCCCAAACCAGCAGAGCTCCTCTCTAGGAGCTGGGAACATCGTGGGTGCTGAGAAGAAGTAATTTAAAGAACCTCTAGCAGCACCCTTGTGAGGGGGGTTAGCCCGTCAATGTGCTGCGCGCATCAACTGCCCTGCCTGCCCCAGCCACCCGCCCACCTAGGGTCATCCCTTGTTTTATAGGCCCTGCCTGATGACATCACTTCCTGCTGTCTGAAATACTAAGTCCCCATTTCTTCATTTGCAGGTTATACCTGCT
Organism: Neoceratodus forsteri; assembly: GCA_016271365.2. Taxonomy (NCBI): domain Eukaryota; kingdom Metazoa; phylum Chordata; order Ceratodontiformes; family Ceratodontidae; genus Neoceratodus; species Neoceratodus forsteri. The sequence continues at coordinate 315,791,895 of CM057457.1, forward strand.
AGCCACTAGAGGGACCCTGAGATCCTGCCTCAAGCACATCTATTCTCAGAAAGCCTCCTCCCTTTTTTCCTGGATCCCTTCAAACTACCTATCCCACTTCCCTTCTCCTTCAGCTACAGCTACCTTGCCCACACAACCTCCCACACCCAACCCTGAAACTAGCCCACTCTCGGGCCTCCTGCCATTTACCCACAAGCCCACACTGAGTGACCACTTTTCCCGGATTCCTTCAAACCACCTATTCCTCTTCCCTTCTCCTTTGACTACAGCTACCTTGCTCACACCTCCTCCCACACACAACCCTGTAGTGTGCCCATGCTCAGACCTCCTGCCATCACCACTGAACCCACACCGAGTGACCACTAAGAGTCGCTATTGCGCACCCCTTTTTGGTCCCAAACATACTCTGTGTCTTGCCCCAGAACGTGGAACATGGCTCTCACCCAGGTCCCTTTTCCAACTGCCCTAAGTTGGTCTTGAACCTGGTATCCTGTCCACCAGAGTCCGTGTCACTACCACTAATCCAAAATGGCATCTACACTTGCTGGAGGGTAACAAAACAATTTCAACCTACCACCCTGCTGCTACCACTAGCAATATGTTAGTACACCTCTTACTAAAATGCCTCCCTCTCATCCTTACCCTGACACCGCTGTCCCACCTACCTGACACCCCCCCCAGGCACACTGGCACTAGATCCTGCTCTTGTTCCGGAGCTAGTACAATCCCATCCTACTCTCATCATTTGCCCCAGCCTACAACACCCTCCCCCCAGCCATCTCCCAGCTGCTTCCTCAGGCGCACACTGGAGACTTATTGTTCTCACTTTTACAGCCTGGAAAACCCTGCCCACCCCCTGTGCCCAGAAGCTCCCTTCCTCTCTGCGACATACCTATCGAATGCTTGCCCTCTACCATCCCCTGGCCAGGGCGGTGGTTATTCTACTACTCCTGACAGGCAATATACATCCGAACCCAGGCCCAGCCCACTCTAGTCCACCAGCAGGGTCACCTGGGCTCTGCATAGCATCTATGAATATATGTAGCCTGCTGAAAAAATGTGATTGCCTCCAATGTTGGGTCACATTGCATAGACCAGATGTCATTATGCTGGTGGAAACCTGGCTATCAAAATCCACTCCAGACTCTTTTGTCTCCATTCCAGGGTACTGCCTCTACAGGGAAGATCGTGTAGGTGGGGGGGGGGGCTGTGCAATCTATACCAGGGACTCTCTCACTGGACAGGCACTCCCTGCCCCAGTTCTCGCATACGGGGCGCAGGCCCCAACCCTCAACTGACTCCTGACCCCTCCAGGGGTCCCCTCTATCTCACCACTGCCTACATTCCCTCTAAAAACCAAACTCTGGCACTGGTTTCGCTAACTGATTATCTCTCAACCCTACATCACACAGCTGATCAAATCCTTGTGGGTGACCTGAATGTAAACTGGCTCATCTCATCCACCGCCACCACCCATGACTCTTTCGCAGCCATAGACATGACCCAACTAGTTTCCCAACCCACCAGAGTTAACACAAAAAAAGGTACCAGCACCCTTCTAGACGTGGTCATCACCAACTGCCCTCAACAAATCCATGATACCCAAGTCCTTCCTTACTCTCTTAGTGACCACTCCCCTATCCTTTTCCATTGGGCGACCTCCACACCCAAACCCATGGCCCTTCCCACTCTATGTCGGCACCTCAGACCAGGTGGACTAAAAGGCCTTAAGCAACTTCTTGCCCAAATTAACTGGTCTCCCATACACTATGCCCCTGATATAGATACTGCCTTAACCTCCCAAACCTTCAACAAAGCCTGTGACATTTTCGCACCCATTACGGCAGTCCGAACCAAAGTTTGTAATGCCCCCTGGGTTACCCCGGCCCTGCTGCAACTGCTCAAGCACAGGGATAACCTTTGGCACCTGGCCTCTGAAACAGGCCGGTCAGCGGACAGACAGGCTTACAATGCCGCAAGAAACAAATGCACCTGGGCCATCAGAAAAGCAAAAGCCGATCACTATCAGGCCGCGTTACCTCCTCCTGGGGGAGTGCAAGAACTTTCTGGGACAACATCAAACAACTAAATGGGAGCATGCGCTCCCCATCTCCCTCTCAGATCACCATTGAAGGCTCTATCTCCACTGACCCAGCCCGCATAGCCAACTTCCTCAACTCATCTTTCACGGACCTTAGTTTGGTCCTCCCTAGAGATTTCTTTGACCCTCCTTCCTCCCTACCTGCCCCAGTCATTCAATATCCTAGTTTCCACTTACGCAGGGTAACTGCCCAGGAAGTCAGGCCACACCTGATTAATGCTCTAAAGAGCAATAGTACTGGAAGTGGCTCCCTGGACCCCAGTATCCTCCGCCGGGTTCTGGATCAGGTCCTTGCCCCGCTAACTATCTTGCTCAATAAATTTCTCTGCCTGGAGCAATTCCCTTCAGCCTGGAAAACTGCCACAGTTACGCCCATACACAAAGGAGGTGACAGGTCCACAGCCGGGAATTACAGGCCCATCTCCATTCTCCCACCCCTCTCCAAAGCCCTAGAAAAACTGGTGGCTACTCAAATTATGGATTACCTGACCACACACAACATCCTCTGCCATGAACAACATGGTTTCCATGCAGGTCACAGTACAAGCACTGCCCTCATAGAGTTTTCAAATTTTCTTCATTCCTCCCTGGACTCTGGCTCGCTAGATGGGGCAGTGTTTATTGACCTCTCAAAGGCATTCAACACTGTCTCCAACCCCCTCCTGCTGGATGCCCTCAGTCGCACCGGCTTTGCCACTGGACCGGTCTCCTGGTGCTCCAGCTACCTGTCTGCCCACTCTCAGCGTGTTAAAATCAATGGGACCCTTTCCAATACATGTCCTATCCGCTCAGGTGTCCCTCAGGGCTCCATCCTTGGTTCTCTTCTGTTCTCGCTCTACATAAAAACATAGACTTTGATGGCAGCTAAGGACCGCTTGGCCCATCTAGTCTGCCCATTTCCCTACCTACAGGATAGGCCGCAGATCCTAGTTAACCAACAGCCTATTTCTTCCTACCCCCCCACAAGAATTGCCTTATGTCTGTCCCATGCATTCTTGAATTCTCCCACAATTTTAGACCCCACAACCTCCTCAGGAAGGCTGTTCCATGTATCCACTACCCTCTCTGTGAAATAATATTCCTCACATTGCCCTGAACCCCCCATCTTCAAATTGTGTCCCCTTGTTCTTGCACATCTCTTTTCTGAAAGATGCTACCCTCTTGGACTTTGTTGATTCCACTGAGGTACTTAAAAGTTTCTATCATGTCCCCTCCCTTCTTTCCTCAAGGGTATACATATTAAGCTCCTTTAGTCTCTCCTCATTGGCTTCTCTTGCAGACCCTGCACCATTTTAGGTGCCCTCCTGGACTGCCTCTATCCTGTCTATGTCCTTGCGGGAGATGGGGTCTCCAGAACTGGGACGAGTACTCCGGATGGGTCTCACCAACTGTCTGTACAGAGGGATAACAACTTCCTGTTTTCTGCTGCTGATGATGCCTCTCCCTAGGCATTCCAGTATACCCCCAGCCCTCCCTACTGCCTTCTCTCATTGCTTGCTAACCTTAAGGTCATCTGATATGATTACCCCAGGTCCCTTTCCTTTTTTTGTTGTTGTTACTACCTCCCCCCATTGTGTATTCTTCCCCTGGGTTCTTGTTTCCCAGGTGCATTATTCTGTACTTTGCATTGAATCCTAGCTGCCATACGTCTGGCCATTCCTCCAGCCTTGCCAAGTCCCTTCTCATCCTTTCCACGCTTCCTTGTGTATCAACCCTGTTGCAGATCTTTGTGTCATTTGCAAAAAGGCATACTTTTCCTTCCAGTCCCTCTGCAATGTCACTGATGAAGACATTAAAAAGGACTGGACCCAATACTGAACCCTGCAGTACCCCACTAGTAACCCCTCTTTCTTCAGAGTGGACTCCATTTACAATTACCTTCTGTGTCCTGTTGTGCATCCAATGTTTTACCCAGGCTACCACCCTGGGACCCACTCCCAGGCTGGTTAATTTGACTATTAATCTTTTGTGTGGGACTGTGTCAAATGCCTTGCTAAAGTCTAGGTAGACCATGTCCACAGCCCCTCCCTGGTCTACTACTTTGGTCACCCAGTCAAAGAAATCTATTAGATTCGTCTGACATGACCTTCCAGCTGTGAACCCATGCTGCCTTGGGTCCTGTGCCCCACTGGCCTCTAGGTACTCAACTATTCTTTCCTTCAGAAGTGACTCCATCACTTTCCCTACCACAGAGGTCAGACTGACAGGTCTGTAGTTTTCTGCCTCTGTCTTGGTCCCACTTTTGTGAAGGGGAATCACATCTGCCTTCCTCCAGTCCTCGGGTACCATACCATCCACCCATGATTTATTAAAAAGAGTAGCCAGTGGTTTCACTAGTTCCTCCCTTAATTCTTTTAGAATTCTGGGGTGAATTCCATCAGGACCCATTGCTTTGTCCACCTTCAGTTTTAGGAGTTCTTGCAGAACCCTTTCTTCTGTGAAAGGACTGGGATCAACCTCCCTATCAAGAGTGCTTCTGTTAATTGGATTAGGCACTTCCCCCTCCTCTTTTGTGAATACTGAGCAGAAATATTCATTCAGTATCCCTGCTTTTTCACTGTCCCCCTCTGCCCACCCACCGTTCATTCTATTCAGCCTCACTATCCCTCCCTTTGTCTTTCTACGCTCGCTGATGTACCTATAAAAGGTTTTATCCCCCTTCTTAACTGAGTTGGCTATCTTTTCCTCAGTTTGGGCCTTTGCTATTCTGACTTCCCTCCCTGCTTCCTTCTGCCTTAACTGGTACAGCTCTCTGTCGTGCTTCTTCTGTGCTTCTTTATACTTCCGGAATACTATCTTTTTCTTCCTGACTTTCACAGCCACCTCTTTTGAGAACCATAGTGGCTTTTTCTTTCATTTTGATTTGTTTATTTGCTTCACACAAAGGCTTGTTGCCTCTGTGATGACAGTTTTGATGATTCCCCATTGTTGCTCCACACCTCCTTCTAGCCTGTTTGCTAGTGCTTTTCTGAGGCACTCTCCCATCTTGCCAAAGTCAGCCTTCCTAAAGTCCAGTACCCTCACTTTTGTATGGCTTGACTCTGTAGCTGAGTTTAATGTGAACCACACTGTTTGATGGTCACTTGTTCCAGATGGCAACCCACTTCTAGATCTGAGATCCTCTCACTGCCCTGCTTGGGAGCACGAGGTCTAAGATTGCTCCCTCATGAGTGGGTTCTGAAACTAGCTGTCTGAGGCCTGCCACCTGTAGGGCATCAAGAATGGCCCTGCTCTTGGATGTGGCTGCAGCAAATGTGCTCCAGTTAACATCTGGCATATTCAGGTCTCCATCAACAGTATCTCCTTTCTCTGCCATTCTAAGAATGCCTTCTATCATATCCTTGTCCATTCCCTCCCTCTGACATGGGGGTCTGTACACAACCCCTGTGCGGACTGTGGTGCCCTTTCCAGTCTCCAAGGTGACCCACAGTGCCTCCTCTCCTCCCTGTTTACTTTTTGTTCAGTTGCTTTTATCCCTTCCTTTACATAGAGAGCTACTCCTCCCCTCTTCTCCTCTGCCTGTCTCTCCTAGGGTTATGTACCCTGGTATGTAAACATCCCAGTCATGGTTCTCTGTGTACCATGTTTCTGTGACTGCTACGATATCCAGGCATCCCTCTTCCATCAAGGCTACCAGCTCAGGGAGCTTGTTGCCCAGACTATGGGCATTGGTACTCATTACCCTCCATTTCCTGATGGCCTTACTCCTTTTTGCCCCATCCCTGTCCTTCTTGCCTTTGTCACTTTCTCCATTTACCCCAGTCCTTCTCCCTATCAACACCTCTATGTTGGTGTTTACCGCACTTACTACCATGATATTTTGGGGGGGGCTAGGATTTCCCTGCTCCTTTCCAGTGCCTCCCCACTTGGCTAGTTTAAATGCTTGCCAGTGAAGCATTTAAACCTATCACCTAGGATCCTGGTTCCCCTCCTGGACAGATGCAGCCCATCATGCCAGTATAGGCTTGCATCACTCCAGGTGGACCCCCCAGTCTCCAATGAAGCCAAATCCCTGAGCTCCACACCAGTTTTAAACCATTGATTGAATCCCATGGTGCAGAACACCCTAGCCTCTCCTTAAGCCATAGATGGGCAGCACCTCCGAGAAAGGTTACAGTCGTGCTACTTGTCTAAGGCCCTCCCAATTCCACAAACTCTTCCTGCACTTCTCTAATCCCTTTCTTAGCCAGGTCATTTGTCCCTAGGTGGACAATGACATCCAGCTCCCTCCCTGTGCAGCTGCTCAGGCAATCCTGAGGATTCGCTCCTGTCCCTCCAAGCCATGGCGCCAGGCAGGCACCTTACCTCCTTCCCTTACTCCCCAGTTCTACCTTCCTAACAATGGAGTTCCCCACCAGGAGTTGTTTCTTCCCGGCAGGGTCCCCTGCCACCCTCCTGTGGGTCTCCTTTGTGGAGGTTCCCAGCATCCTCCTTGGTCTCCACTGTAGGTGCCTCCATAGAGGAACCACACTTTGCCAGAATGGCATAGGAATTGTGGAGAGGTACAACTGGAGGGATGTGCCTCTGTTCCACCACCCTCACCCTCCCTGAGCCCACTGTGGTCCAACCACTCCTCTTTCTTGGCAACCTCTGAGGCAATGACAGTGGCACTGGTGGTCCCTGGATGGAAGGGAAGGTCCCGCAAATCCTGGCCAACTCAGCCTGGAGATGAGCAACCTCCTCCCTCAGCCCAGAGAGGTGCCTGCAGATGGGACAATACAGCATCCTCCAGAATGTCTCCCGGAAGACTGCTGCTCCATAGCCACTGCACTGCACCACTCCAATCACGTCTTATTTCTGGCCCCTTAACTGTTTGCAATTTTTACTCTTTCCTCTGTTTTTTTCTTCCTCTCTCTCCTTACTTTCTGCCTGTGTGCCCTTTAAGCTCCTGATTGTCCTGTTCTGACAAGAATATCCTATATTTCTCAGTAGACCCCTTACTTGCTCAGAGACAGACCTCCAGCAACTAGAGTGGGCCAGAGAGCTACTCTTGCCCTTCTAGGACGGTGGGTCTTTGATGGCTCTGTGATCACTCACTTTCTGCTCCCAAACAGGAAGTTCCTGTTGTGAGTCAAATCCTGTGCCTAGAAAAGTAGAACTAGCTTTGGGTGGGAGGGTGGAGGGAAGGGAAGGAGGGCAATATAGTCCCAGTAGAGAAGTCCAGTCACACAGCAGTTCTTTCTCCTGGTGTCTTCTGGCAAGCTATTAGCAGAATCTTTTTAAGGCAGTCTTTAAATGTAGCTTCCTTCTAGCTAAGCCACCCCCCTACTTACTAGATCTTTCTACAAGTAATTTAAACCTCACAGCTATCAAGTCCTTTCAATCACCTGAGATTTACACCTAGATAACTGTTCAGATAGCCATTCAGTTCAGTTAACTCAGACAAACACACACTTTTTTTGTTTTGTTTGTTAATTTTTTTTACCCTAAATTAAAGGTCCAAGTACAAGAGTTCTTCTTCTTCTTTAGTCCCAGTAGAGAAGTCCAGTCACACAGCAGTCCTTTCTCCTGGTGTTTTATGCCAAGCTATTAGCAGAATCTTTCTAAGGCAATCTTTAAATGTAGCTTCCTTCTAGCTAAGCCACTCCCCCTACTTACTAGATCTTTCTACAAGTAATTTAAACCTCACAGCTATCAAGTCCTTTCAATCACCTGAGATTTACACCTAGGTAACTGTTCAGATAACCATTCAGTTCAGTTAACTCAGACAAACACACACTTTTTTTTTGTTTTGTTTGTTCGTTTTTTTTTTACCCTAAATTAAAGGTCCATGTACAAGAGTTCTTCTTCTTTAGTCCCAGTAGAGAAGTCCAGTCACACAGCAGTCCTTTCTCCTGGTGTCTTCTGCCAAGCTCTACCTCAACACCCTGCCCAAAGCATGCACTGGTAAAATCCTGCTGTATGCAGATGATGCCATCATCTTTGCCACCCACCGAAACCCCATCTCCCTACAAGACACCTTGCAACTATCCTTTAATGATGCTGAAACCTGGTTCAAAAGCATAGACTTGTAATCAATCTAAAAAAAACAAAAACTATGCTCTCTGCCCATCCCCAAAACAAAGCCAGCAATTTCCCACTCCGCATCCTCCCTGGTTCCAAGCATCCTGTTGATCAAATCCGCCTGTACAAGTACCTCATGGCCTCCTTTGACTCAGCCCTCACATTCCACGACCACATCGATACTCTAGCCTCAGCTACAAATGCTTGGTTAGGTATCCTATACCGCTACAAGCACTGCCTCCCCCTGATGCCCTCCGACTAGCAGTCACCTCCTCAATAATGTCCCTTGTGGACTATGGCCTGCCAGTCTATGGTGCTGCAGACTTGACCGCCCTCAATAAAATACGACTCACCTTGAATAAGGCCTGTAGGCTAATTATGGGAGCCCCTAGGCTAACTCATACCTGGCAACTATATGCCATGGCTAGGTTGCTTAATCTGGACGAACGGCTCAGATACCAAACCTGCCTCATAATAAAAAAAAAAACCCTCCTTGAACTATCCCCGCCTGGGCTGCCAGCCTCTATCCACCTAGCACAACCCTTAGTCCAAACTTGTACCTCCTCCAAGGCCACCCTGCTAGTCCCTAGGTCCAGGACTACACATGGACAAAGTTCCTTCTGTTACAGAGCTCCCTCCTGGTACAATACTCTCCCCACCTCCATCTCTGATACCCCTACAATCTCCAGCTTCAAAATCTCACTTCGGAGTCAGCTATTTAAGATGCGTAGCTGTGCTTGTCTCTAGGTGATCGAGCTCGCTATGCCCTGACAAAACTCTCTGAGTGGCTCCTCACCCAAACTAATCACCAACCATGTCCCATAGCCCTCTGAATTTTTTACCTCCCGGCAGTCTCTGCTCAAGACTACGTGTCTGCCTTACCAGTGTATGCTTTATCTATCACTCTGTATCCAAATAACTGTAATAGCTTATGAATGCCAAACCTGTAACACACATATTGTAACAAAGAAATAACCGCTTGTGTCTACCAAGGCTGTAACCGCGATGATGTAACTAAATGTTGTAATGTATTTGTCCTCTTTGTGACGAGGTACCTTTGGAAACGAGCCTCTGGCTCAAAGGTTGTAAACTGATGTACAAATAAATAAATAAATATATAAATAAAATAAAACAAAATAAATAAAACAGATTTTATCCGACAACGGGAAGCAGGGGACAAAGGAAGAAACACTTTGGTACACCCTTAAAGCAGTCCTTAGAGGCAAGATAATAAAATATGTAGCCCACTACAAAAAGAAATAACAGTTATGCCTCGATAAACCTCCTAGCATAACTAGTTGCTGTGGGCTGAATTGTTCACAATTTCTACCTTTCTATAGAGGCCTGGATAAATATGGTACTTTAACTTCTGTATATATGAAGGCTGAATATGCCACAATAATGTTATGTGATGCTTGTATGCTCCCACATGTGTACTTGGAATGTATATATTGTACATACCTAATTCTTTTTATATTTTTTATTTGTTTGCATGTCTGTTTTTTACCTTAACACACTTTGTATACTGCACCTTTAATATGTATAACACTAGTATGTATAACTGTCATTCTCAACAGCAGGTCCACCTTGTAAATGAGCCTGCTCAATGGTGATCGCCTGGATAAATAAAGATTTGATTGATTGATTGATTTGATTGATTAAACTCCACCGACAACTCCAGGATCTGCAGGCCCAGCATGCCACGGGGGATGAAGGGGCTTTCCCCCTCTTGCAGGCCACCAGAGACCAGATTCAAGGGATTCTGGATATTTGCTCTGAGCAAGCTTTACAATTTATCAAACAAAAATACTACAAAGGGGGCCCTAGGACCACTTGTTTATTAGTTCACAGACTCAGGCAACATAAGACCCGATCTAATATCACTCAGATCAGAGACCCAAATTCTAAGAGGGTAGTTACTCTCCCTACAGAGATAGAGCATGCTTTCCAGACCTACTACAGTGCCTTATACAAAACAGAGGGGGGGGGGATGCCATGGGGATGGAGGCCTTTTTGGAGGGTCTCAGACTCCCAGGGATATCGGAAGAACAGAAACAATTTCTGGAGATGCTGATCTCCCCGGCAGAATTGCCTCAAGCTGTTTTGGCACTAAAAACATATAAAAGTCCTGGCCCAGATGGATACACAGGCAATTTCTACAAGGCATTCAGAAAAGACCTCTCCCCTACTTTGTTAGCGGCCTGTAGAAGTATCCAATCAGGTGAATCAATCCCGGACTCCTGGCGGTATGCTTTTATATCCAGCATACCAAAACTGGAAAAGGATATTACATCCTGCTCCTCATACAGACCCATTTCTGTTCTCAATACAGATTACAAAATATTTGCATCTATACTATCAAAAAGGTTCAAAACATTCTTGCCGGAGGTAATAGACTTGGATCAAACTGGTTTTGTCCCAGGGCGTCAAACACAGGACAACATAAAAAGAATGTTACTTTTGTTGCAACAGGTGAGGAATAAGGGGTTCCCGTTTCTTCTGCTTTCTCTGGACGCAGAGAAAGCGTTCAACCATGTCGAATGGCCTTTTCTGTGGGCAGTATTAGGGAGAATTGGAATTCCACAATCAGTTATTAACCTAATAAAACTAATGTATACAGACCCTAGAGCTTACATCTGGATAAACGGTTCATTTTCCAGCCCTATTTCATTGTCCCGTGGTACTAGGCAGGGTTGCCCCCTGTCTCCCTTATTGTTCGCAATATATTTGGAGCCTCTAGCCCAGGCCCTGAGACAGGAGGTGGGACTGTCCGGAGTGGAGCTGGCATCAGTTACCCATAAACTCGCACTTTATGTGGACGATCTCCTGATATATATGACCGACCCTGAGGCCTCCCTCCTGCCTCTCTGGGACAAACTTAAAAGATTCAGAGAACTGTCGGGATTCAAAGTTAACCTGGCCAAGATGGAGGTTTTGGCCAGGAATTTTAACCCGTAAGTAAATCTTAGAAGTATGTACTGCTTCAAGTGGGATGTGAAGAGTATTAAATACTTGGGGGTGCAGATTGGTCTATCATACGAAGACCTATTCTCTCTGAATTACACTCCCTTTCTGCTTAAGACCTGTGCCGAATTAGAAAAATGGAGAACTCTCCCTCTGTCCCTATACCAGAGGATAGAATCTGTTAGGATGGTGGTCCTTTCCAACTTTCTCTATCTGGCTCAAACTCTCCAATACAGATAGCAGATGCTTTCTTCAGGACACTGCAAAAGAAAGTATCAGCATACATTTAGGGGAAGTAGAAACCAAGGGTCAGCCTTTCAGTTTTGCAGCTTCCCAAACAACAAGGAGGCATGTCCTTACCTAACTTCAGATTATACCACCTAGCCTCCCAAATCAGAATACCACTATACTGGCTAGACATGAAGTACGTAGCTAGATGGAAGCTGGTGGAGTGTCAAGAGAGGGAACTCAGGGATGTTTATCACACTCTGCTCTCTTCCCCTCCCCGACTTGAAAGTAGAGAAAATAGACAACCCATATACCCAATCCACATTGAGGTCTTGGCAAAAGGTATTATCCTCACAGGAACTCATAAAATGGAGATCTGCTATGCTCTCCCTACCTCACATAAGCGCCTTTACCTCGGCCAAGTCGGATAAGGGATATCTTAAATGGCAAAGCAGAGGTCTGCATCTGGTATATCATTTTATGCTACATGGTATAATCTTATCACTTATGGCTTTAGTCCAAAAATATGCTATTTTGTACTCGGACAGGTTTAGATACTTTCAGATCAGGGACTACCTCAGTTCACTTAAGGAGGTGAAGTGGAGGGATTGTCCTCTTCCTGGACTTCTGGAGACCCTCATGGGAGTGATAGATGGGAGACCAGTCCCACTTCATACAATTTCAACTCTGTACAAAGGTTTACACTCTCTGAAAGAGAGCCCCTTAGATAAAAACAGATTAGCATGGGAAAGGGATTTGGGAATAGGAATACCCTTATCCCTATAGGAAAGGTATATAAAGACAGTGCATAAGGGCACCAGCTCTGGACGCTGGAAGAAAATTGCCTGGAAATTATCAGTAAGGTATTTCAGGGCCCCCGAAGTGGTTCCGAAATACAGCATCCATGGGGGAGCAGATTGCTGGAGGCAATGTGGATTTACCCCAGCCACTTTAGTCCATATTCTCTGGTCTTGCCAGGTTTTACAACCTTTTCTTGTACGCTTCCATGAGGCCCTTCAACAAATAATATCCCCAAATATCACTTATGATCCCCTTTTTTTCCTTTTGGTGAGTGCCCTTTGGAACATATAGATATCCCAACAAAAAAATTTATTAATTTGGCCTCCCTTGCTGCCAAAAAAGCTATTACTAAAAAGTGGTTATCCCCCTTGCCTCCCACTCTGGATCAATGGCATCAAATAATGATGGATATCTATAGGATGGAGAAAATTACAGCCACATTAAATAAATCCCAGACTGGCTTTGAAAATATGTGGAGAGAAAATGGGTAATATATATTACACCTATACGGACGGAGTTTGCACCCTGAGCTGAGGTCCCCGGTTTAAAAATGTTGGGGGAATTAACTGATTTACTTTATTTACATTTATGTACTAGTATCTATGGCAACAAGTGAAATAAGATGAATTATAGACTGTACGTGCACTTTATGTTTACTCCTTGTAACTATTTATGTTTTCTCTTAATTTCTTCTTCTCATTGTAATGTTAATATATATTTCCTTTTTAATGTGTATGCTCCTTATTATAAAAATAAAGATTGAGAGTTCAAAAAAAAAAGCCAGTGGAACACATACTTGTCACATAAACTTTCTTTCAGTGGATTGACTCTTTGAAACAAAATGCAAAAAAACAAAGTTTTGGCTCTAAAATTGAACAGCATTCAGAAAGATGATCTAATAGTTGAATCAGGTACTGCATCAGGTACTGTGAGCTCTGATGGGGAACACTGCTCTGTAGCCATCAACACTAACCTAGTCAGCATTGTTTACATCTTTCATTTATGCCAACCATTAACTAAATATAATACTCTCTTCTTTGTATCTTATCGGAATCAGTGCAGAGCGGTGTGATGGATACGTCTTGAACCCCCAACCCCCGATTATGCTAATATGCTGAATAAATGCAGACCATTATCAGGCACAGTTTTGCCATTTCCCAGTCCTGGTGATTAGCAATAGATAATACCACACAAAATGTCTGAAATGAAACTGGTTGCTATGTTGATAGTGTCCGCCTGATCACAAAATACTGACAGCTCTAGTTGCCAAATCAGGTACTGTGATCTTTTGTGGAGAACAACAGATTAACAGTATTCTCTGGCCAGGATATTCAGAGCTGTTGCACAATACGCAACAGGGATGTGCAGCGCAAGTGCGGCAATGCACTGGAGAGTGATATTCAGCACCAGCAAATGTGCAGCACAAGTACCAATGCGCCAGTGCACAAGGATAATGAATGCATGTTCAAATGCAGGGGGTGTAGCCATGCATATGCTGTGCAGTGCAATATTCAACAGCAGGTGAATGGAGCAAGAGAAGAGCAACCAGGACATGCGTGGAGCAGCCTTGAGCACATAAAAAGAGGGAGCAAGCAAGGGAAGGAAACTTGCTCCAAAGGGGATCCAGACCGAGGGAGAGCGAGGGGGCAGCCCGAAAGGCCAACTGGGAGCACAGAGCATGAGGCAGGCTGAGAGAGGCACTGAGTGGGGACCTGGGAGCCTGAAAGCGCCAGACACTGGGTATGTGAGTAAGTGGGAGTGAGTGTGTGTGTGTGTGTGTGTGTGTGTGTGTGCGAGTGGGCATGATACAGGGTGCAGGACAACCCATAGCAGGTGTCTGTGACACCAAGCACAGGAGGAGCAGCACAGTGGCATGGAGAGGTGGGAGGCGTGGCCACAGACAGCAGGCCAGGCAGCCCCGAACAGGGGTGTGCACAGTGCAGGGGCACAGACAGCAGCCCAACAGCTGGGGAAACCAGGGGAGAGAGCCACACAGGGGAAGGACGTACAGCCCAGGCCATGGCCAGTGCAATATTCCAGATGGAGGCAGTGATGAGGGGAGTGAGGAGAGAATATGCAGACCAGCGTGGCCGTGGAAAGGTCCGTCAGTAGTATAACCGAAACAGGTGGTACTGTGCCCACATCACCTTTGAACAGTACAGTGACACAGAGATTGTGGGCCTGTACCGCCTGAACTGGGCCATTCTGAGGTGGCTGTGTGAGCTGTGCAGTGAGGAGATGCAGGCTCCCACAAGACGGAACCACGCACTGTCTGTGGAGACAAAGGTCATGGCCGTCATGTGCTTACTCACCACGGGCACCTTCCAGAGACCAACAGGGGACACCACAGGCATAACCCAGTCGGCCGCATCACATTTCCTCACACAATTCCTCAGCGCACTGCTGCTACATGCTGTGGAGTACATCCATTTCCCCAGCACACAGACAGAGCGTTCAGAAAACATGTTGGAGTTTCACAGGGTGGCACGTTGCCTGGCATGCTAGGGGCCATCAACTGCACCCATGTTGGCATCTGTGCACCACCTGGCCAGGTGGGGGTGGCCTACATAAACAGAAAGGGCTACCCCAGCGTCAACAGCCAGGTGGTGTGCGCTGCCAGGGGGCACATAATCAATGTCTGTGCCACACACCCTGGGAGAGCACACGATGCCTTCATCTGGCACCAGTCAGCACTGTTCCAGAGGTTTGAGAGTGGGGACATCCCTACTGGCCACCTAGTTGGTGAGTATGCTGTGTATGCCATATGCCAGTAACAGCAAGGCAGGGTGTGTGGGATGCCAGGGCATGGGTGCCAGGAGACATGGCTGGGATGATAGGGGGTGCACTGACACAGGCCACCAAGCTAACCAGACATCTCTTCACACAGGTGACAGTGGCTACCCACTCCGGCCTTGGCTGCTCACCCCTTACCAGTGCCCATTGACCCCAGCACAGGAGCAATACAATGAGGCACACACCAACACACGGAACATCATTAAGTGGGTGTTTGGGCTGCTGAAGGCCCAGTTCTGTTGCCTGGACAGGTCTGGTGGTGCCTTACAGTACAGCTCCTCAAAAGCCTGTAGCCTATTCATGGCCTGCTGTATACTCCACAACATGGCCACCGACTGTGGGATAGCTGTCGAGGTCGATGAGGGGTACAGCAGTGGGGACAACGAGGCTGCCAGGCCTGGTGGTGGGCAGCCTCCCCGGCTGAAGGGATTCCCAGCTGATACGGATGGCCCAGCAGCACAGAGACACAATCACTGAGGAGCATTATGGAATGCTCAAGTAGGTGTATATGGCCACATGCATGGGCTAGGGCCCAGGGCACAGTGCACAGGCAGGCATGGGCATCCCCTGTGCCAGGGTTGGTGGAAGGAGGCCTGGACAGGGGTGGGGCACAGGCACCAAAGCAGAATGCAGCACATGCCCGCACACCACACACACACACACACACACCCACACACACACACATGCACACACACACACACACGCACACACACACACACACACACACACACACACATATACAGACACACATGCACATAGGAACCATCATGCCCTCACCCAGAGGTGGGCACCATCATGCCCTCACCCTGAGCGGCGCTGCACAGTGGCAGTCAGCGCTGTGCCAGCATCATCATGCACATGCCACAGTATCCAGCAGCCGGGTGGGTGAGCACATGGGCCGTGTGTGGGGTTGACCACGGATGCCACAGCCATGGGATGCACATGCACATGACACACCAATGTGCACACAGGGCAGCAGCAAACGGTGTATGTGGAGTGGGCAGTTCAGGATCACTGCATGGTAGCACTGCCGCCGCGGACACATGGACAGCCACACTGGGAAAGCACAGTGGTTGCTGGCTGTGCATCAGCCACAGGGGGTGTCACAGACAGTCCCCCAGGGTGACACTGCGGGACTGTGACCGTGTCTGTGAAGGTGTCTGCAGGCCCCACACCATGCCCACACCGGGCATGCTGGGAATGCCCACAGCAGACCCTGGTGGCAACACTGAGGGGGTCACATGCCGCTGGGCCTGAGGGGTGGAGAATGTGCTCTGCGGTGTGAGCGGCGGACGGCCATGCACAAGGGTGGCCAGAGGTGCCAGTCCAGCTGTGACCGCAGTGGTCAGCCAATCCATGGCTGCGGCTGTGTCCCCCAGCATTTGCTGTTTCTCCACCAGAAGCAGCGTGAAGTCCCTGTCCCACTGCCCTGCCACTTGGCACAGCTCCTCGTGGAGTGCACGCACCCCTGCTGTGAGCTGTACCTGCTGCTCAACAGAGGCCTGGAGCAGATGAGTGTGCTCATCCAAGGGATCAGTGCTTTGGGTTGCAGGGTCACTGTGCTAACCCAAGGGTGTATCCTGACCCTGCGGCCCAGCACCCCGCGATGGTGGGAGCTGCACAACGGGTCCCTTCTGGGGCTGGGTGTCATGCACTGCATCGGCGGTGGGCACTGCCCCAGGCCCCCCCAACATCGTCCAGCCACTGTTGCTGCCCCTCTGGCCACTGTGTGCAGGGTAACACCAATGTGGCTGCACCACCTCAGCCACCACTGCCACCATAGCCATCTGTTGCTACACCTGTGGCAGCCTTGGCTACGCCTGCTGCAGTGGCTGGTGTGCAGGCAACCACCACTGGGCCACCAGCTGTGCTGACATGTTGTGCCTGTGGTATGGTTGTCTTCCCTGCAGCCACAACAGCGCTGCCTGTGATGTGGTTGTTGTCATCATCGGATCCAGACCCTGCCCCAACCTGCGTCTCAACACACAGGACACCATGCCTGGCATCTTGCTGAAACACAGCCAGGGCCTCGTCCGCAACCATGCTGCTGGCATTAGGATGGGCAGCGGTGCTGACCTGCAGTTGATCCAGGCCACGGTGCCCGCTGGATGTGCTTGGATGATCCTCCGGGGCCAGGACTGCCCTCACAGTGGAAACCCCGACCACTGACACTGCATGTAGGCACTCAGGAGCTGGATGGGAACAAAGTAGCATTAGTGTTGCTGTCACCCACCCCTGCCCTCATCCCCCTGCCCCTGTCCCTGCCATGCCTACCGTGCAGTGATGGGCTTCCACCTGTCTGGAACCCTCTGCTGGGCACGCCCTCAACCACGCTGCTCCACATGGTAGCTGCCATCAACTCCTCCTGTGGAGTAAGGTTGGGCAGGGCTGGCTGACCCCCGCCAGTGGTGGCACGCGCTGCCCGGATGGCTGCCACCTTTTCTTTGATCCACCTCCGGTCCATGCTGACCTTCTTTTTGCACTCCCGCACAGACCATTGGTGGCTGCCCTGCTGGTTCATGGCACGGGCCACATCCTCCCATGCTGTTGCCTGAGCCTGCGGGGTGCCTGTGGAGCCACTCAGGAGTGGCTCCTGGTCCAGGTACACCTGGAATAGGGTGTCTTACTCTGCCCTGGTGAAGTTGGGCCTGCGTTTGCATGCAGGCCCACGCTCCTCACTCTCCTCATGGTCAGTCATGCTTCTTCCTGTGGAGGGTGACATGTGCTAGCATGGGCTGCTAGGTCCCCATCTACCCTCCTATTCCACTGTCCTGCAGCATGTAACTCACCTCTTAGGGAAGCAGCCATTCCTATCCTGTGCATTCTCCATGGTGCCTTTATAGCTTATCACATGCAAATGAGGGCTTGTGCAACTGTAATGACATGCAAATGCAGCCAATGTGCTGTAGAAATTCTAATTAGCTGATTTGCATACATCTGCTGAATATCACGTGGTTGCACATTGCGCAGTGGAGCTGCACATGCACAAGTCATGGCGCAACAATGTGAAGTGCACAACCACCTGTGCCACGTGCATGCACATGCAGACATCACGTACACCAGTGGCGTGTCATTCGCAACGTGCATGATAGGCAGTACAGTGCCCATCCACTATTACACATATGATGCTCGTGCGCAGATTGGCCTATGGCACTAGGCGCCACTCAGCCAATGGTGCTCTGGTGCCATGCCTTCGATGGTGCCCCTGCGCCATGGGTTCTATGGCGCCCATGCACAATAGGGCCATGTACTATGGCAGCCACATGGCCCTACCATGCAGTATGCCTGCCATGCCCAATAGCGCTGTGGCACAGGGTACGCAGCCCGACCCTTGACCCCATGGGTGCCCTTTGCCCTTGTAGGTGCAAGGTGCATTGCAACATGTGGCCATGCTGGGTTACCCAAGTCATGCATGTCCATGATGGCACAATTGGCAGTGGCAGTGCATTGTGGTGTGAGGCGCACATCCACAGCACGTGTGGCATGAGTGTGGCCGGGTGCCATTTTGGATTGCCTGTTGTACTGGGAGCATGCTGCACAGGACAGCAGCAAGGGTGCAGAACTGGACTCAAGTTGAGCTGGTGAACCTGGTGGCTCTGATGGTGCCACATGTTGACTTACTGTTCTGCCCATGCCTCTCAACAGGCCTCGGTCTGAGGTGTGCCAGGAGGTGGCAGATGCACTGGAGGAGGCCACAGGTGCATGGTGCACTGGGGAGCAGTGCAGGCACCGGTACGGGGACCTGCAGTGTAGGGAGCCAGAACATCTACAGACACTACAGGCATGCATCCAGAGGGGCTCCGTGCCACAGCCAGGTAAGTGCACAGCGCCTGTGCCCATTCTCATCCTGTGTTGCACGGGGCGGTGACGTTGGCTTGCCTTGCTGGGGTTGGGGGCTGGGGCTGCACACCCCGTTGGTAGTGGTGGTACACTGTGGCTACCCTGTGCCACTGGCATGTTGTGCAAGGTGTCACACTGTGCCGGGGGGGTGTCCTGAGGTTTTGCCCAGTGCTGATGTTTCCTTCTCCATTCATTCCTCCTAGGCCCTGAAGATTGGAGGCGGGCTTACCTCGCTGGTGCTGTGGCTGGGCCAGTTCGGGCCACTGCAAGGGGTGGTACACCGGCTGCAGGACATGTGGGCATGGCAGCTGGACAGCCACAGGGTGCACCTCAGCGTGCAGGTGGTATCATGTACTTGTCTCCATGTTGTGGCAGGTGGACAGTGGTGGTGAGGGTGGGACACAGCCCTCTGTGTGCATGGCACAGTCCAGCTGTGCACTGCCTGTGGTGCCCATTGCACTGCACCATAGCTTTTGCACATGTGGGTGGCTGCTGCATGTGGGCTGTGGGTGCATGTGGGACCTGGCTGTGTCTCCACCAACTGCCTGCATGTCCATGTCACTTGTCCACCATGGCAGTGGTGTGCTGCACATGTCCGGTGTTAATGTGCAGTGTTATGCATGGCTGTAGTTCCCTGGGTATGTGGCTCATGTGGGCGCTCTCACTGTGGGTGGCAGTTTGCCAGCCCAGGGGTGCATGTCACTGATGCCCGCTGTGCACGGTGGGTGGGCTGCTGCATTCTGGACTTGCACTCATACGGTGTTCACTCCTTTGTCCTAGGTGTCGGGCCCAGTAATGCACATACACAGCTCCTGAGGTGTATCCTTCGTGTCATGACAATCACACTACAGGTGGTACAGTGGCTGGCACAGACACTACATGGACGGAGGCACCACGCCAGCACTGCCCGATGTTAGGGTGGCAACACCCATAGTGCCCTTGTGCCAGACTGTATCCTCTTCCCTGTATACCCTCCCTTGCCCTCCCTTGTCTCCTTCTCTTGCCTCTGGCCTTGCACCCTGCCTCCCTTCCCTGACCTCCCTGTCTGTGGGTGGTCCCTCCTTCCCTATCCGTTGTATATATCTGTACATAGTTCTATTTTGATTGTTGAATTATATTGTTTTTGGTTAACTGTCTGTGTCCGTGTCTGCTTTGCAGCTGGTGTGAGGAGCCATGCTGCAGTGGTGTGCATGACTGATGTGAGTTCCATCTGGGGTGGATGGGGGTTTGTACCTGGTGGTGTTCCACCTTGGTATGGGTTGGGTGGCTGTGGCCTGTCCTTTCAGGCCATGTGGTGTGTGCCTTGTGTGCTGGATGCCTGTGTGTTGCTCCTTGGCTTGCTCTCCTGTGCATCCCCGGGTGCACTATTGTGCTGCACATGCTCCTTGGTGCATCCCTGGTTGCGCAATGGCTCATCCATGCAATATTCAGCCATGTTGTGCAGGTGCATCCTGTCAGGCGCAACCTTTGAATATCGCACCCGTGGCACCATGGCGCACTGTGCTTGTGCTGCACACCTCTTGTGCCTCCCTCTGGTGCATTTCTGAATATTCTAGCCCCTGTCTACAAAATATGATCACCATGATTGACTGCTCTAGTCTTCAAATCGGGTTCTGTAGTAGCTAATACTGACCTAGCAGCCACCCGACTGCCTAGTAGTGCTGACTGATTGGACTAATACTGCCTCATACAATGTACTGTGTATGTATATACCTTGCTGTGTTTTTTTTTGTTTGTTCACTAAAGATACACTGGCCTAATACCTAGCAGTTCCATTAATGGCATATTTCAGTCAGGTAATCCTGAACAGAAGCACACACTGACAGCATATTACTATAACAGAAATAGTGCTACTGCACAAAATAGTTCAATTTGACAATGAAAATCAGTGTTATGCAGCACCACACATGAAGCCTGTAGGGACACTACGGTGGTCCCATGAGACTGTTGACATTTAGACTAGGAGGGGAAAAAATCATGTACCAATGACTGAAAAACACCACGCACACATAGAGGTGATTCTAATAAATAAATCCAGCTGTGATGAGAAAACTACCATGAGCTGCCAGCCTACAACATTATCACAGACAAAAACTGCAGCTGACATAGGACTGAGTTTCAATGCTGACTGCGGTCCCCAACAGCTATCGCAAGCACAGACAAGGCAGAAAACAGCAGCACTTTCAAGTAACAACAAGGGAATAAGACAGCCTTACTTTGGCACTGTTTTTCACAGTTACTTGAGGCATTAGGCAAACTGTGCTGTTAGACAGTTGTCTGTTTCCCTGCCACGACACACTTTGGGAGACGCAGCCAAAATGATAGCTAGTGAAAAAAATCGATAATACAGCTGACAAGCAGCATGTAGAAAACAGCTGTTGGGGCCAGATTTAGCAATTTATAATTAAAACAACTATATGATTTCAAAGTACACAGTGAACAGTGCAATTATTCAGGGTAAAAATCTAAGAAAATCACTTTAATTTTATGGAGTCTGGTCAGTGTCAAATTGGTATGACGCAATATGTTAAACTGAACCTGTTGGAGCTTAAATGAATATAATTCTTAATGAGAATATGAAACAATCTTGTCCCATTCCTCCCAAGTCAAAATACGACCAAGGCGTTGTTCCCATTTAGATTTTAAATTGCCCAAACTGAAAGACCTTGACTCCTGCAATGGTTGATAAATTGTAGAAAGGGGTTTCACATTAACATTGTCTGATTCCAAAATCACCTTGGTAGGGGATGGAGTTAATGAAATATTTGATCTAGTAATAAAATCCCAAATTTGAAGATACAGTAATGGTAAAAGGGATGGGCCAGTATCTTATATTTATGTCTTATTTGTTTTAAAAGATAATAGAATATCACTTTCAAATAGATCTTATACTTTTGAGCTAATTGCTTTTTCCCCCAGAGACAGAACCCTGAATCCAATGAAGAGGGCTTGAATCCATAATTTCAATAAACGGGTGTATATCTAGAGATTAATTCATTCCAGCCAATCATATTATGGGCCTTTTCCAGCAATACCATGTATTCTGGAAAGCTATTAATTAGCTTAGGGCAAGGAAACTTATCAGTAGAACACTATTGTGGGTGTATAATGTTCCTACAGTTCAGATAATTATGAAAATATTGTTCGATTGTCTGACTACTTGTAGATTCACCCTGAAACCAGTCAAAAATTTGAGCTATTCGTGCGACTAAATAATAGTTTTTAAAACTGGGACAAGCCAAACCGCTTCAATGTTTAGATAACATAAGTTTTTGTAAACTAAGTCTGGGATTCTTTTCTTTCCAAATAAAATATAAAATCATATGATCTAAGTCTTTAAAAAAAATGTACCAGGTATAGGGATAGAAAGGGCTTGAAATAAAAATAGCAATCAGGATAGAACATTCATTTTAAAACATTACAGTGACCAATCAAGGTTAAAGGGAGTTTGAGTCATTTATGCAGATCTGTTTGAAATAAATTAAATAAAGATATATAGTTACATTCATATGAACAGATACTTACTTGGTTATTACAACCCCCAGGTATTTAATTTTGTCAACTATTTTAGCTTAGTATTGCCCCAGGATCAGACAATTTGGTTGAGGGCTTAAGTATAAAGCCTCTGTTTTGGTCATATTTATTTTATAGCCTGAGGCTTCCCCACAGGCCTTAATTAAGGATAAGCATGCGGGTAATGAAGTAGAGGGGTCAGTCAGATATAGCAGAGTATCATCAGCATAGAGACTAATTTTGTGTTCAACATTTCCAGTCTTAATACCTTTAATGGCCACTTTGTTTCTAATAACAATGGCTAGTGGTTCGCTAGCTGAAGTGAAATAACAGTGGTGACCGTGGACACCCCTGTCTACTACCTATTGATAAGGAGATACTATCTGAAATATTACTATTGGGGCACAGTGGTGCTGAGAGTTGAGGCGCTGGAAGCCACACCTTGCGCCATGCTGGCGTACGTGTTTGGGAATGGGCACGGGCCACCAGGGGTCAGCAAGGGATGAGAAGGATTGGGCATCCAGAAGACTGCTGTCCTTCTCCAGGGGGGAGCACAGTATCGGTGCCCATTCACCCTGTGGCAGAGGCTGGGGGGCAAAGGCACCATGTGACAGTTGGGAGGCGCTGAGGGCAGACGCATGGAGGGGAGCACACACAGATGTGCATGGGCTCCTCCTCTGCCTGCATCAGTGTACGCCCTCAGCTCCAAGGGGAAGAAATAAAAAAAAAATGCCAGCTCCCCACTAATGAGCCGGCTCTGGTAGCGACTTCTCTGGCCATGACAGTGCCGCCTTGGTGGCCCCACTCGGTGGGGGGCATCCCCGAGTATGAGGGAGTTGGCTGCCAGAGCCTGGTGAGCCCTCTGAGGGGCTAGGGGAGCTCAGCACACACAAAAAAGAAACATTACTATTGGTCTGAACAACTGCCGTTGGAGAGTGTTATAACATTTTAATCCATCTGATAAAGCCATCTCCAAATCTGAATCTCTCCCAGACTTCAAACACACAGTCCCTCTGAACCCAGTCAAAAGCCTTTTCAGCATCTAAGGTAATTGCCAATGCTTCTTGTTGGTCACAGTGGTCAATAAGGTTAATGAGACATTGTGTATTTGCACCTACAGAAGTTTTCTATTTTTAATGAAGCCATTTTGATTGGGTTAAATTAGACCATGTGTCACGTTTTCTTAACGTGAGGCCAGTAATTTAACCAATATTTTCATGTGCATGTTGAAAAGGGATATGGGTGGTATGAGGAAACAAATTCCTGTTTTTATCTTTTTTTGGGGGAAAACAACTATTGCAGTCATATAAAAAGAAGGGGGATGGAGGCCTATGTTTTATGTATGATTAAATTGCTCCTGTAAAGACTTCACCAGAAGGTGGCAATGCTGTTTAAAGAAATCCACTCATGGGCCATTCAGGCCCAGAGCTTTTACCACTGACATATTTTTAATTGCTTGCAAGATTTCTTCAGTCGTAAATGGGGCCTCTAACTATTCAACTTTCTCAGGAGATAAAGTAGTAGTTTAACCTGAGCTAGACATTCATCCAAAGTGAATGGAAACTTACATCTCTCTGATATATACCCCCCTGTAGTTCTCCCCCTGCAGAGATGGTCAGCTACCGCCCTTTGAGGGGGCTTACCCCCGAGGGTTTTTTGGCGGTGGCTGACCTATCTAGATGGACAATCCATGCGGGGGGGGGTGCGCGCAGTACTGGATGCCTATAATAGGGCGCTTTCTGCTGCGCTTGACTACCTCGCACCAGTCCGTGTATGACCCAGGTCTTCTCACTTGAGGTCCCCTTGGTTTGATGAGGAGCTCAAGGAGATGAAGATTCTGGTTCGGAGATTAGAGCGCTGCTGGCAGAAGTCTGGCCTGGAGGTGGACAAACTGGCCCTGCGTATGTACTATGGTGCATACCAGGGGGCAATCAACTGTAAGAAGGCAGAATTCCTGTCAAGGGAGATTGCTGCTGGGAGGAACCGACCAACTGTGCTCTTTCGGACTGTGGACAGGCTTCTTCATCCTGCCTGTCTACAGCCGAAGGTAGCGTTTTCGAATGCATTGTGTGATGGATTTGCTTGGTTCTTCTCGGACAGGGTGTCTGCCATCAGGCAGGGGGTTCCGCCAGTGGACCAGAATCTGGTCGACAGTGGTCGCCATGGGCTTCCGAAGAGCACTCCGTCTGTTTGGGGTGAGTTTAGACTGGTGGAGGTGGCTGAGGTCATTGAGATTGCTTCTAGGCTTCGGCACACCTTTTGTGAACTGGACCTGGTACCAATTTGTTTCTTAATGAGATGTGTTGACTCTGTCTGCCCGGTGTTTGCCTTGATTGTCCGGTGTTCCTTGTCAGAGGGGGTCTTTCCTGATGTCTTGAAGGAGGCATTGGTGAGGCCCCTTCTGAAAAAAACATCATTGGACCCTGACGTCAAAGCAAATTACCATCCTATCTCCAATCTTCCATTGTTAGGTAAGATTGTTGAGGAGGTGTTGGCGCTTCAGCTTGAGGAGCATCTCATGGCCCATAATCTTTATGAATTATTCCAGTCTGGGTTTTGTGCAAGGCATAGCATGGAAACTGCACTCGTTCGGGTGTACAATGACCTCCTTAGGGCTAGAGATCGAGGGGAGGGGACAATTCTTGTTCTCCTCAATCTCTCCTCAGCATTTGACATGGTGAATCATCGAGTGTTACTTGACTGCCTAAAGGAATTCTGTGGACTTGCTGGCTCTGTCATCCACTGGTTTGAGTCTTTTTTATCCAACAGGAGGCAGAGGGTAGTGATGGGGAATTTCTCCTCCTCTCCTGACCTCCTGTTGTGCGGAGTTCCCCAGGGTTCGGTCTTGTCACCGATGTTATTTGCCGTGTACATGCTACCCCTGGGAGAGCTCATTAGGAAGTACAGCTTGGGTTTTCACTGCTATGCTGATGATACCCAGCTGTACTTTTCCTTTGCCCCTGGAACATCTTGTGCAGTAGAAGTGCTTAACAGCTGCCTTGCTGAAATCAATGACTGGATGGCCTCCAGTTGGTTGCAACTTAACCCCAGTGAGATGGAGGTACTGGTGGTGGAGTCAAACAGAGGACGTGATAGGTTGGCCTCTGGTGCAGAGACAGGACTTTGTCTTGGCTCTGTACCATTGAAGGCCTCCTCTAGGGTGCGTAATCTGGGTGTTATTCTTGACAGTGGTTTGACACTTGAATTTCAGGTGTCTTCTGTTGTATGTACTAGTTTTTATCATCTGAGGAATATCACCAGGATCAAGCCCTTAGTTCTGCCTCTGGACCTCCCCACTTTGGTACATGCCTTTGTGACATCCAGGTTTGACTACTGTAATGCACCCTATCTCGGGGTCTCTGGGGGTACCCTCTGCCGACTGCAGTTGGTGCAGAATGCGGTGGCGAGGTTGTTGACAGGACAATCTAAATACTGTCACATAACTCCGGTGCTACGTCATCTGCACTGGCTGCCGGTTAGGTGGAGGGTCCTCTTTAAGGTGGATCTGCTCACCTTTAAGGTCCTACACGGCCTGGGCCCTGGCTACCTGAATGACCTTCTTACACCTGCTGTCTCAGTCCGTTCCCTGCATTCCTCTTCTCGGGGCCTCCTTGCGATTCCCAGGACGAGGTTAAGAACTGCCGGCGACAGAGCATTTAGTGTCGCCGCTCCCGTCCTGTGGAATTTGCTTCCTATAGTTGTTAGGGAGGCACCGTCTGTTGAGGTTTTTAAGGCCCAACTAAAGACATTTTTATTTGATCAGGCATTCCCTGACTATGTTTTATAGTTTATATTGTTTAATTCTTAATAATGAAACAAATTGTGTAGTAAAATAAGGTTTTAATTGTTTGAAGTTGTAAATTTTATTGATTGTATTGTATTGTGTTGTGTTGTATTTATTTGATTAATGTACGGCGCCCAGAGCCTCTGGGATGGGCGTCTTTTTAAATAAAATTTGCCTTGCCTTGCCATTTGCCATTTTTATAGAATTTAGTGAAAATGTTATTAATCGTTACGGGATACTTTATTAACTCATTATTCTCATCTCTAATAACGATGATCGTAGAGGCCTGTTTTTCTTTCTAAAGTTGCAGGGCCAAAGCTTTATCCAGTTTGTCCCCAAGAGCATAATATTTTGCTCTGGTTTTTCAAAATATTCTTTTCAGCTTCTAACGAGGACAATCTAGTAAATATTTCCTTTGCTGATAGAAGGTCCTGAAAAATCTTAGGGTCATGAAAGGTCATATATGTTTTTCTAGTCTGTTTAATTCTTCTGCTTTTTGAACATTTTGGTTATAAGTTTTTCTTTTAAAGGAGGTGTAATTGATGATAACCCCTCTCACTACTGCTTGAAAGCCTTCTATCTCATATCTGGTGTAATTTCTGGGGAGTCATTTAATTGGAAACATTCTTTACCGAAGATTTCAATACTGTGGAAAATTGTTCATCCTTTAAAATAGATGGATCCAAAGACTAGCTTTTTGAGCTAGACCATTTAGAAAGATTTATGTAAAGTTCCACAGGAGCATGGTCTGAAAATGTTATACTAGTATAATGAACATGTGAAATACAGTAGTGAAGTGCATGAGAAAACAGGAAATAGTCAATCTGAGTGTAATACTGGTGTGAGGGGGAGAAAGAAGAGTAAGCCTGAGTGCCTGGGTTTGCCTCTCTCCAGGGATCTAACAGATATAAATCTTCAACACAAGATCTAAATCATTTTCTTACACTTGACATTATCTAAATAAGATTATTTGTCAAGCCCGCAATTCATTACCACATTAACCCCCTCCCCAAATATTTATTTATTTATTTATTTCAGAGTTTCACCAGTAAGACATACTGAGAAAACTGCTCTTTTCCAGATGGGACCTGGGGGAAGGGGATGGGGTACAGTAATGAGGCAGGATACCAATAGGCAAATTACATGCAATAGTCAAAAATACAGAATGAGACAAAAAAACAAACACTGGTACAAGTTAGTGAGGATGCATCCATAGGAGTGGAGGTACAGTAATGAGTGCAAGTTAACCAATAGGCAATTACTTACAAATAGGCAAGAAAGGCACTATGAAACAATGCAGTGGCACAAGGTATGGTAAGGACAAGTCACAGGATAGAAACATAGAAACAGAATCTGTCAGCAGATGAGGGCCATACAGCCCACATAGTCTGCCCATTTCCCTACTTGGTTTGGCAATCCCTACTCTTATCTGGATTGCCTTTCCCCTGTTCCACTGTACAGCAGGGTGCCTTTATGTTTATCCCATGCGCTTTTAAATCCCTGTACTGTTTTTGCTTCCACCATCTCCGCGGGTAGGCCGTTCCATGGATCCACCACCCTCTCTGAGAAAAAATACTTCCTAGCATTCCCCCTAAGCCTCCCTCCCTCCAGTCTCATGTTATGCCCCCTTGTCCTTGTGTACGTTCATCTCTGAAATATGCTCCCCTCCTGTACCCTGTTTATTCCTCTAAGGTATTCAAAAGTCTCTATCATATCCCCTCTCTCCCTTCTCTCCTCCAGTGAATAGCTGTTTAGTTCCTTGAGTCTTTCCTCATAAGGTTTGTGGTACAGTCCATGTATCATTTTTGTTGCTCTTCTCTGGACTGCTTCCATTCTACCTATGTCTTTTCTGAGATACGGTCTCCAGAATTGGACACAGTATTCCTGATGAGGTCTCACCAGTGATCTATACAGTGGCATCACCGCTTCACTCCTCCTACTGGTTATGCCCCTTCCTATGCACCCCAGCATTCTGTTTGCCTTCCCCACTGCTTTCTCACATTGTTTAGCTGACTTCGGATCATTGGATATGATAACCCCCAGGTCTCTCTCCTGACTTGTGGTGGCTAGAACCTGTCCCCCCATCCTGTATTCCTCTCTTGGGTTTCTGTGTCCCAGGTACATTATCTTGCACTTCTTAGTGCTGAAACCCAACTGCCAAACCCTTGACCATTCCTCAAGTAGTCTTAGGTTGTTTCTCATTTTATCTAGCCCCTCCTGTGTGTCGACTCTGTTACAGATCTTGGTGTCATCTATGAACAAGCATACTTTCCCCTCCAGTCCCTCTGTATGTCACTTATGAAAACATTGAATAGAACTGGACCCAGCACTGATCCCTGTGGAACCCCGCTGGTCACCTCCCCCCTCTTCTGATTTTATGCCATTTACTACCACCCTCTGGGTCCTGCCTTTTAGCCAGTTACCAACCCATTTTACCACTTTAGAGCCCACACCCAGATTCTCCAATTTGTTAAGCAACCTTCTATGAGGAATGGTGTCAAAGGCCTTACTGAAATCCAGGTAGGCCACATCCACCATCCCTCTCTGATCCACCACCCTGGTCACCTAGTCAAAGAAATCAATAAGATTAGTCTGACAGGACCTACCCTCAGTGAATCCATGCTGCCTTTGGTCTTTTGCACCACCTGACTCCAGGAACTTCACTACCCTCTTCTTGAGCAGGGACTCCATCAGCTTCCCCCACCACTGAGGTCAGGTTTACAAGTCTGTGATTGCCTGTCTCCTCCCTACTTCCAGTCTTGTGCAGGAGGACCATCTCTGCCCTCCTCCAGTCCCTACGTACCTCTCCTGTCTCTAGTGATTGGTAGAATAGGGTTGTCAGTGGACCTGCTAGGACTTCCCTGATCCTTCAACACTCTAGGGTGAATCCCGTCTGGCCCCATTGCGTTGTCTGCCTTTACTTCTCCTAGTTCCTTTAAGGCTGTATCCACCATAAATGGGCTAGTGTCCACCTCTGTCCCCTGTACATCTTTCCTTGTGAGTCTTGACCCTTCCCCTGCCTCTTCCTCGGTAAATACTGAGCAAAAATATTTGTTCAGTACCTCAGATTGTTCAAGGTCGTCTTCCACCCACCACCCTCTCCTTCTTTAGCTAACAATACCATTTCTGGCTTTCTTCCTCTCATTAATATAACAGAAGGAGGTCTTGTACCCTTCTTAATAGCCTGTACTATTCCTTCCTCCGTTCTTGCCTTAACCCCTCTGACAGCTTTCCCAGCTTCTCTCTGCTTATCCAGATATTTCAGTCTGCCTTCTTCTTTCGGTGTCTCTTTGTATTACCTGAATGCCTTACTTTTTTCTCACACTTTCTCAGCTACTGATTTAGTGAACCTCAGTGGCCGCTTCTTTCTTTTGCTTTTGCTAAGCAATCTGACACATTGACTTGTCCTCCTGCTATAGATCTCTTGATCCTAAGCCACTGCTCTTCTACCCCTCCCCCTGTATCTTCTGTTGCCAGGGCAATTTTGAGCTGTTTCTCCATCTCCCTCTAGGATCTTAATCTATGAATGGCTTTCTTCTGCCAACTTGTTGACTCTAAACCACACAGTTCTGTGGTCACTGGTACCAAGAGGACTGCCCACCTCAACATCCATGATTCTGTCCCCATTTGTAAGCACGAAGTCCAATTCAGCCCCCTCCCTGGTGGGCTCAACCACCAGCTGCCTTAGGTTTGCCCCATACAGGGCAGACATGAGGTCCCTGCTCCTTGATGTACATGCAGTCTGAGTATTCCAGTTTGCATCTGGCATGTTGAAGTCACCCACTAGTAGTACTTCCCCTTTGGCTGCCCTATTATGGATGGCTTCCACTAATACTAGATCTATATCCTCCCCCTGTGCAGAAGGCCAGTAGACTATTCCAGCACGGATGATTGTTTTGTTCCCTGACTCCAGAGTGACCCACAATGCCTCTGCTTCTTCCCTGGATCCATGAGTCTCTGTAGCTTTAATCCCTTCCTTTACATACATAGCAACCCCTCCTCCCCTTTTCCCCTCCCTCCCTATCCTTTCTAAAAAAGTGTATACCCTGGTATGGCTGGATACAATGACATACAATGGATGCAATGACAATATGATAACAGTAGACCAATTTGATTGTTAACAAGCAGTAGGGGGAAGTGCTTGAGATACTACGTGATAGCTAGACTCCTCAGCAAGGCAGGGGGTGGTGACTTAGCAGGGAATGGTGGGTAAGTGCCTAAGAAGGAAATGGCTTGGCTCTCCTAATAGGGACAGGAACGGGGAGACTTGTGAAGGATTAGCGAGAGAAAGGGTTAGTGAGGAAAAAGTAGCACAGAGTGATTATGCAAGTGAACTAAAAGTAAGGGTGATGAGGGGGTGAGTTAGGTACAGTTGTAGGTGGGGGAAACAAAAGACCACATGAGGGAGGAGAGAGAGAGAGGAAAGAGGAGGCATTTTGAGTGGGCGTAGGATTTTAGAAAGTTTTGAATGATGTCCACCAAAAACCTTTTTATCGCATTTATTTGGACCATATAGGTTTGCTATAGTTATAGTGCCATCAATTAATTAATCTCAGTAAGCACAGGCATGCTCACAGAAGTGACCAGGGCTTTTCAGTGGTCAGAAGAAAATCTTTTGTCCCTCATGGCAGCTCCGCTGGCAGGGTATCTGAATGTGCAGGCTGAGTGGGTAAGTTGAGAGAGAGTGCTCCTGGTGGAGTGATTCCTGAACCTGCAAGTGTTCAACCTACTGTACA
This sequence comes from Neoceratodus forsteri, assembly GCA_016271365.2. Lineage (NCBI taxonomy): Eukaryota > Metazoa > Chordata > Ceratodontiformes > Ceratodontidae > Neoceratodus > Neoceratodus forsteri. The sequence continues at coordinate 315,822,658 of CM057457.1, forward strand.
GAAGGTTCACTCAGTCTCATATCAGTCTGTTTAGATCAAAGGACAGTGCCATGGTGACAGGGTTCTTCAGTCGGTATTGGTGCCTAAAAACTGAGGTATGTGTTTTTTTTTTCATTTTTGTTAATTGGGTAAATTACACTGGTGCAAAGGCATCTTTTTTAGGTATGACCTGGTGTACCATTGGTACAACACATTCAAATAATCATTGCACATGTGCAAAAATAATAGATAGCAAGAACAATTCAGAATTACATAACACAATATACCATTAACAATGTATTAAGAACAAAAATAAACATTTTGGCTATCCAAATGTTCATGTAATGTGTTACGGAATAAACATGGTGAGGTGACTGTATGAAGAGAAACAGGCAAACCGTTCCACAACAAAGATGCCCATAGCAGAATGTAGATTGGCCCATTTTTGTGTATGAAGAATAAAAAGACAACTACTTTCAGCTGAACATGAATTTTCAACAAATCTGTCAAATATTCTGGGGTCTTTTTATATGGAATCTTGAATATAAATTTTGCAAGAGCTGCAATTACCTGTAGATCTTAAAAAAGTCAGTCAAGATTGCTCAGATTAATATAATCGTGAACTCTTATTTTTCCCCGGCAGAGGCAAATGTTGCTACTTTATGATAGAGAGCCTTTTAAGGGCTACGATCATTGAGTAATGGGACTCCGCATTCCTTCCAAAGTCTTAAAGAACCTGGATTGACTTTCACAAACAAACCCTCCCGCAACTACCCACTGTGCGCTGTACTGCTCCCACTCCTCCGGTCCCAGTTCATGTGGCAAAATATGCCCTCCCACAACCACCCACTGTGTGCTGTACCGCCGTGCAGTTCTTTCTTCTTCTTGTGATGAAAGTGGGTTGGAATGCACAGGAATGGCATTCCAGTACTTTTTCTGCTGCTGGAACACCGTTCCTATACTTTGTAGCCAGCCTGAAAGAGAATATTTTTAAGCTTGGTCCAACAATCTCTCTGTAACTGACATCGGCAGGCCCCTCTGAAACTTACTTTGTTGTGTTACAGCTGCAGTTTCAGTGTCCCCTATACTGGTCCGGCCTCCCATGCCATGTGTGTCTCTCTCTTTCACAGTATGACCAACTGCTCCCTGTGTGTTAATTCCCCCTGCGACCCTGGCCACAGATCTCTGCCCTCTTGAACCTGCTCTGTTAGTTCTCTATAGTGGTGGAATTGCTGGTGGTCTCACAGTGCAGTAGAGCGAGACCGAGGATGTGGGATGTGAGCTGCAGGAGCACCAGAAAGGGTGAGAGAGAGAGAGGGGGAGGGAGGAGAGAGAGAGAGAGAGAGAGAGAGGGAGGGGAGGGAGGAGGAGAGAGAGGAGAGGAGGGAGGGAGGGAGAGAGAGAGAGAGAGAGAGAGAGAGAGAGATATGCATGGACACAGTGTTGAATTAAAACCTGTGAGACTGTCCTCTGTCTGTGCATCTCTGTCTCTCTCTCTCATTGATGTGATGACAGAGTGAGCAGTTTACCTGTGGTCTGTTAGTGGATCCCCAATGATGCCCGGTCACCATCCACTGTTTGTTGCTGGAGTCTCTCTCCTGCAGTGACTGTCAACCTGATAAAGCAAGAGACACGGGAAAGGCAGTATACATTACGTACACCAGAGACCCATCCTCTGAATTCCATTTGTGTTTATGTGTGCAGTCAATGTTTTCCTCTGTTCAGTCTCCCCACCTCCACTGCCACACATTCAACAGCCACATGGAGCCCTGCGGAGTCTCAGCAGTAAAAATTGTGGGTACAGTCTGCTGCATTGCAGTCTGGCAGAAGTCACTGGGGACACACTGCAGCACAGAGAGCCATGGGAAGAGAGAGAGACACACACACACAGACAGCCAGGGGAAGAGAAAGAGAGCGAGATAGAGAGAAAGAGAGACACACACACACACACACACACACACACACACACAGACAGATGAGTGTGTGTGAGTTGGGGGGTGGTAATTAACAGAACACATGTTTTCTCTGTATATTATATTCCAGCTTTTGAACTCCACAGTAGAGATGGCATTAATATTTCTGCTCTCACAGCTGAACCATATTGCCCCCCCCGCCCATATCCATATCCACACCCATACCCATACATTATGCCACAGTGAGAGAGACAGACACAGTGAAAGTGAGATTGGAATGTGAGAAGCAGCAGTCCTGCAATGTCCTTTCTGTCTTTGAGGCTGTTGAGTGTCATGAATAATTGCCTGAACCACTTGGCACTTCACAATACGCAGGTCAACTCTAAGGGTGCTGTTTTTTTTTCTGTTTTTCTTTGTTTTTTTGTTTTCAAACTTGCCAGAAATGACTTTTCTGACCACCCTGAAATTCAGGGTGCCCTGCTTAACAAGAGATTTTTATTTTTCATGCAGTTTGAAAATACGTTCGTAATCCACTACATGTGGTTTGGCATTTTAAGTGAAGTTTTGTCTTAGGTGTTCTGTGGCCAGAGTTTTCAAAGATGTTTATTCTAGGCTAATTTGCCTAATCCATAAGTATGTTTTCCATTACATTCTCCAATCCTCTATGGAAGCAACTTCTGTGGGCCACCATTCACCTGCAGCAATTCCCCAGAGGGTAACCTAGCACTTCAGCTGCTCTCAATCCACCTGTCCTCAACAAATTGATCTAGATGCTTCATAAACATTTAAACCACTTTCTTCTTTTTTTTTACTTTCTGTTTTAACCCCCTTCTTTGCCTTCTGCACTCTGCACCATTGGGAGATGCCTGGCCTCTGCCCCTGTTCCTACCTGCCTGGAGCCCTTGATGGTGCCCCCATGTAGCCTTGGTTATCCCCCTCAGGTGGGGATGAGGTGGGGGCCCCTACATCCTGAACATATACATTTTGTTGGGCCCCACTGCAGGGACAGGCAGGGGATGGTAGGGGTCTGGGTTGGCACTCTGTCTTCCTGGAGCATGGATGGCTACTTTTTCCATTTTTCTGTGTGCATGACTTGTGCCCCAATGTCAAGGCAGAGCTCCACCAACATCAGTCAAACCCTCCCTCTATCCAAAGGCTGGCACTTGCTGCACCTTGGGCCTCAGCCTCAGGGCAATCAAGCATCGAGCCACCCCCCCTGGAGAAGGTGAGTGGTATTCAGACACTCAAGCCTTCTCCCACGGGTGGCCCTTCAACTGCCGGGCTCGTTCTTGAACCCAGGTTATCAGCGTCTTGAGCAGTAGCACTACCGTTGCACTGGTGGACCGGCTTTAAACCACTTTCTGATAACTGTACTGTTTTTCTACATTCTCTGTGGCACTGTCTCTTAGTAATACTGTGCTGCTTAGCTACTTTTCATGTAGAAACATTCCTTTCTTAAAAAAACATTCTCTTACTTTCTTCATTCCTGGTCTGTTTCTCGCTGCAGTTTGTTTTTTAAACTAAGTATCTGCCCAAATGGTATGTTTTCTCTCGTGTGCTTGCTTTGGGCAATGGCTCTCATAATGTAGTATGGTATTCCAATCTGTGGATCACAGTTACAGTTGCAATTTGTAATTTTTGAATGAATATTTGTAAAGGAAGAGAAATCACATTTTGCAAACATTAACATACAACTTAATTAGAGAAGGATTTGCCAAACAGTTTACATATTAGCATTCTAAGAAAAAGATTAGAGAGAATGAATTAAGAGATGTTTTTTATCTATAGCCGAGGAATTAGGAGAAAGAAATGTTATCATACCACTGATAGAATAGAAGACAAAGTACATCCTTGGATAAAAGTGTTTTGAAAATTAAGGATGCATCTGTTTACTATTCACTCATGTATGATGTGAAAACAGCATTTTAAATTCATAAATTTTAAATCGGGCGGTAATTACATGCTGATGAAATAATGCCATCAGTAACAGAATATTATTTTTAAAGAAAGGAATATATCCACATGAAAAGTAACTAAGCAGCATAGTATTACTAAGAGATAGTACCACAGAGAATGTAGAAAAATAGAGAATAATGGATAGTTACCTATCAGTAACAAGCTGGTTAGTTTGTTGAAAGGTTACCATGACGACCTCATTAACCTCGAGAGGGCAGCTCGAGAGGTTAGGTCGCCATTGGTAACATTGAGACGACCTATCAGGCTACCGATAGGTAACTATCCATTGTTTTTTATAGTGCAGGATGCCCCCATAAGCAATAAAAGTAAGTGGTCCAACTTTTTTTTCTCTCAGTGCCACTTTCCTTCGACCGCCTTTCGCCACAGCCATTTCCTGGAAGTGTAAGGCGCATGCACTAGCGTGTTCCATATTGTTATGCTGTAGTGACTAGGTAGCTAGTGCAGCATAACAGCTATGATGACGTAGCTACTACAGCATAACAATGTTTGGAAAGGTACTGATTTTTATTGGTAATAACGTTCCATCATACACTATAAAGAAGTTACTCCCTGGTGTTCTAGGACTTTGGACTCTACCCATCATTTCTCTACCAAATGTGACTGTTATCTTACTCTTTTGCCTTTTACACTGCACCCACAGCCTTACCCTAGCTGGGCACATCCTACATACGTCTTCTATGCTCTCCATACTGTGACTGCTTATTTATCACTGTTTACTGCCTGCTGCATTTCTGCAGTCTCTTTCATTGGTGCCTATGTTTTTGCACTACTCCAGGAATACCCCCCCCCAATCTGGGTACAGCTTCTTGGTAACATTGGTTCCTAGCTGTGTCTGCCTGCATAGTGTCTAGTTTCCCTAGTTGTATAAGTCATAACTTATTCCCATCTTGCCTGATCCTGTGACCATTTTTTTCCCTTTCCAGTTTGCCTGTACCACTGCTTATCTAATTATTGTTTACCTACAGTAGGTGTTGCTCTCACATAAGGGTAATCCTATTTAACTATTCACCTACTTAAGGTTCCTGGTACTTTTCTGCTTTGCCAGTTTTGTTTTATCTGCTCATTTTTGGTTACCAGTCTACCTGCCGATCATATGTAACCTCCCCCTGGGGATTGTCCCCTTGCTTCCTTGCTTCCTTGTTTCCCCTATGTTCCCCAAAGGCCTGGTGTGCTGTTTCAGCTCAGATCAGACTGGAGTCCTTGGTCATGAGCGCTGGTATGTAGCTGTTGGGCCAGCATTCGTGCATGCACCCAGGAGCGCCCTTTAATGTTTTTGCTTGCTGTTTGTGGTCCACCAGAGGTCTTTCTCATAGTCTTGGGCCCCTTGTTTTCCTGGTTGGGGACCGGAGACCTTGATGAGGTGGCAGAGAAGCCTCAGTTCTTTTGGCACATAGCAAGGGCTCCTGAAGAACCATGATTCCTCATGAATATTAATAAGCTCCAATTGCAGCACCTGGGGGCAGTGGAAACTGGCTATTTAAACATGTTAATGTAGTCACTTAGCAGGGGACCATTGGGGCTACAACATGGTAGGGCTATTATGAGACAGCAATATTTGCATTTGCTGTACTGGACATTAGAGATTAGGGAACTGTGTAGGCTGCATAGATCCAAATGGGGCCAACAGATTGATGATACTATGACCCCATCCAGCAGCCATTTATATAGTAGGTGCCGAAAACTGAACCAGAGGGACTCCTGGGAAAAGGAGAGGACTAATTCAGGCACCTAAATCATGTCTCTTGAGCTCAATCATCCAATCAGAACCTTGGATTCTTGGGTGAAATCCCCGGACTGTCTGGTTGTTCTTCAGTCTGTTCCCGGGCTCTGGATGAGTCAGAGGTCTCCTGTGAGAGTGGATCTGGACTAGAGAGGCCTTACTCAGGTCTCTAGTGGATTTGATATTTCAGGAAAGGATCATCAGGAAGAATAGCAAGAACTGGTTTGATACCTTCTTTCCTCAGGTACTGTGAGCTGTTTGATTATTTTTGCGGAAGACATGCACTGAGGAAACCCTGAACTGGTGGACTGAATTGAGTTGAGAGGACTGAGCTGTGCTATTTGAGTGCCACAATTGCTTCTGAGAGTTCATTTTACCTGTGTGGTACTGCAGTTGTGATTTTGAAGAGACAAAGCATCTCTGGACATCGGGGTGCTAGCCGGGTGTTATGCTTTTCCTGAGTGAACTGGCAGATGTGGATGAGAGTTGTGTCCCAACTGCAGTCAAAGAAAGGATTCTGGACAGCTTCTAACTGGAAGGTGCAGTCTGATGTTCAGGGGTCTGCTGTATTTGGACCCCCCGTGGTCTGCACCAGAAGACATATGAAGAAAGACTAAAGGAGCTTAAGATGTATAGCCTTGAGGAAAGGAGGGAGAGGGGGGACATGATAGAAACTTTCAAATACCTCAAGGGAATCAACAAAGTCTAAGAGGGTCACAGAGACGGTTGTAGATGCATGGGATAGCCTTCCTGAGGAGGTCATAGAGTCAAAAACAGTGGGGGAATTCAAGAATGCATGGGAAAGACATAAGACAATTCTAGTGGAGGTAGGAGGAAGTAGGCTGTTGGTTAACTAGGATCTGCAGCTTATCTATCAGGTAGGGAAATGGGCACAAAAGGTGGGTTTCTATGTTTTGTACCTGTGCTTTTTCTGATCTAGGGCTAGCATCCATCGCAAACTGGTATGGGATTTTGCTTGAGCCACTGCCTGTGATTTCTGCTGGTTTTGAACTCAGTGCAGGAACTGTAGGAGGACTCCCATCATCTGGAAGTTCTCACCCAGAACCACAGAGGGAATCAGCGAACCCCTTTTAAGAGGGGTTCACTGTCTCAGGTGGTCATCAGCACTTGCTGGGGTGCTAGGGCACCTGTGATCCATTGTGGGGGGCCACTCCTGGGTCTGGGACTTCTGGGGCTGATGTGGTTCTGCCACAAGTCTCTGCAATGGGCCTGAAGTGGTTAAAGGTGACAAGTGGCCAGACCTTCAATCAAGGGGACAAACTGCGAGATCCTCAAGCAAGATTCAATCTGCCCATTGCTGCACAGAGCTCCATGATCCAGGACAGTTAGAGGCATTCATTCCAGAAGTGTCTGAGTTTTGCAAAACAGCGAGTACCCGGGACCTGGTTCCCAGAAACCAAGCAAAAGCATTTAAAAGGGATTTAATTGCTTCCTCAAATAACTGTTATATTTCATCAGGGCCCCAACAGCCAGTCAATCCATGTAATGAACAGGCCTGCACCTTGAGTGTACCCCTAAGAACTATCAGGGAAGACACTGGTACCAGTGAGGGGTGGGCCTCTGGGGGTGAGATTGGCCATTGGTTATTGTTACTTGTTCTAATGATCGTTTTTTTATTCACAGCCATCCCTTGTCTCAGTATCCCTTCCCTAGTCCTTACCCCACTAAAGCTGTGATTTATCATTTTAAATTGTGTGGATGCAGGAATTCTCTGAGTCTTTCAGATCATTACTGTTCATGGTTTATGGCGTTATTGATCAGTTGGGTATTCAGAGTGTGGGGTGGTTGATAGGTGAGGTGGGTAGGTGCAACATCCCAGGGGGGCTGTGCCAGCCAGTCATCTGACCCACTTCTAATACTCTCTGGGTTGAGGCACCACACTATTTTTATTATCTTTGGGATAGAACCATCGAACACCACCGTAACAGGGCCTAGGCCCCTTATCCTGTTAGAGGGACAACAGACAGGAGTAGTAGTCCAGTCCACTGGCACATGGTGTCTGGACTACACATGATCTAGGCCATCCTCCTCCTCTGCCTTTTTTGTTGCTGTCCTTTCTCTAGTCCCTCTCCCATTCCACTCCCTCTTCTCCTTCACCCCCTTTCTCTCCCCTCCTCCCTTCCACAACCTTCCCTGCTTCCAGCTTCTCCTTTTTCCCCCATCCATCTTAGTCCCCTTGCTTCTCCTTCCCTTAACCTGGAGTTTCTCCCACACTCTCTTCTGTCCCTTCCCATTCATCCATTTCCCATACTCCATCCTGGCCTATGGGTCAAAAGTCACACTCCACTCTCCTCCTCCTCCTCCTAACTCTGCACCTCCTTCTTGCTGATGATGTGGAACTCAGTCCTACTCCACTGTCCTTTTAACCCGCCTCCATCTCCAGAGGCCTTAATGTTTTTCATCTGAATGTTAGCAGCCTCCTCCCCAAACTGGATTCTCTTACAGCATGGGCCTTTCATCACTCTTCAGACCTCCTCTGTATCTCGGAATCCTGGATCTCCTCCAGGATTCCTGATTCTGTATTGGCCATTTTGGACTATCACCTTCAGGCAGTACAGGGATAAATGTGCAGGTGGTATTGCCCTTTATGTCTGCCAGGCTCTTGTTTGCATCATCACTCTCAGGAAGACTACACCCTTCTCCCGTGAGTTCCTGCTAATTAAACTTTCCTTTTCCTCTTTATACACATTTTTGTTGGTGTTTTTTATGCCTCACTGAGAATCTCCTCCTCTTCTCTGGTGGATTTGCTCTCAACTCCTCACACTCTGCTGGTGAGCACATCTTCTTGGGTAACTTCAACATTTATTGGCTTTCGCTATCCTTCAGGTCCTCTACCCATTGGACTGAGCCCATTAACCTTTCGCAACTCATCATAAGAACCACCCATCTCAGTCTCCACTTATCTAATCATATCCTCCTTGACTGGGTCTCTCCTCTCACCCCCACCACATAGTTGTAGCAAGTATGCTGCTGGACACCTTCAGTGACCATTGTATGACATTTTATGTCAAAAAAGTATGGCTCCTTCCATCATTACCAAAATACATCTGGTCAAAATCCCTCTGGCCACTGAACATAGAGGTGCTACTGAGTGACCTGGCTGATACTAATTGGTCCCCTATGCTCACTGTCCCAGACATTGACATGGCACTCTCCCTCTTCCACTCATTATTTACTTCTGTCTGGAAAAGCATACTGCTATCTGGAAATCCAGGGTACAATCATCTCACCACCCCTGAATCACATATGATCTCATTGACTTGTACAAGACGCATGACCAAGTCTAGGCCAAGCACAAATTATCTCACTTCCTGCAGGACCTCCTCTTCCACAGGGTGCTCAGAAACTCTTGCACTAAGGCTGTCTGCACCACTAAGTCCCTTTATTTCATGGCAAACTTCCAGTACAGGATTAACTCCATAGATAAATTCTGGATGGTGATTCCTTCACTTTTTTACCTCTCAGCCCAGTTCGCTCCTCCACTCCTCTTGGTTAATGGCTCACCAGTAGCTTAGCCTTCCTCTGTTGCCACTCACTTTAATTCATTTTTCACCCCTTGTGCTCTCCTCTCCCTCTCCAGGCTCTTACCTCCTCACCCCTTCCTCTCCCCCACCATGCTGTCCCCTGGGTTTTGACTTCCTGCCTGTCACTTTTCAGAGGACCATTTTTGCTCTGTCCTCACTCAACTCTTCTAAATCTAGCCCAGATGATTTTGACCCTAAAGTTCTCTGTTTGGTCCAGCCATTGCCTCCCCCCCCACCTCCTAAATCACTCCTTCACCTTTTCACTGTCCCTCAGTCTTGAATGTTTGCCAATGTTCTCCGCCTCTGTGTGACAGGGTTGAATAGGGCTCTGTCCCAGTTGTTCTGGAGAAAGAGTTTAAATGCAAGTATCTGTTCTAGTCTCTCCTTTTCTGTCTTTTGTCTGTCTGGTTGCACAGTCAAATTTTCCTGTGAGACCTAGGACTTGATCACCCTGATGGTCTTGCAGTTCTCTGCCTCTTGCTATCTCTCTACTCTTTCTTGCTGTTTTGTCTTTTCTCCCCCCTTGCATATCAGGTGGTATAAATATATATGTGAATCATTGTGTGGAAATGTAATGGATACTGGGATCCCTTTGTTTACAAATGTACATAGTTTTACTGTTGAAATGATTGCAAAAAACTGTTTGGAACTCAAGGGGTTAACCTGAGAAGTTAGTTTACAAACTCTCTGAGAAGCTGTAGGCAAGAGGTCAGTTCTGGGTCACAGTGTTATTTTTGCGGCACTTTTTGAAACTTACAAGAACACTATGTGAGAAGTATGCTGTTTTCTTAATGAGCAGGGGTTGCAAAGACTTATATAAACGGGGCTGCAATTTCTTGCAAGAGAGAAAAACACAGAGACTGAGACTGGAAGTTGGGAAGGAACCCAGATTGACTTTCTCTGTTTATACTGCCTCTGTAAATAGTTATACTGAACAATTTTATTTTGTTTTACTTTACTTTTATTAATAATAAATCACTGATTGTGAATTTTACAACTGCTCCTGGTTTTCCTATGCTTCCTGACCTGTGCCTTGATGACACTCTACAAAAAGGGTGATCCCTCCACTGCTGGCAACTTCCACCCTATTTTCCTTCTCCCTTCTCTTGTGAAGCTGCAAGAGAAATTGATCTGCTCATGGCTTGCTGTCTTCCTCCACTTCTCCAATTTCTTCATCTCCCTTCCAGTCTGGTTTTCGGAAGCATCACTCCACCATCACCTCCATGCTTAGGTCCAGTGATTCCATCCTCTCATGGATGGATCTGGGGAACATTACTGTGCCATGTTCATCAATCTGACCAAAGCTTTTGATTTGGTATCCCATTCTCTCCTCCTGGATAAGTGAAGTATTGCTGGCCTCTCAGCCTCCACTGGTAACTGGTTTGGATTCTGTCTCACAGCTCATGAACATTTGGTACAGGTATGAGGCACATTCTCCCCTCCACTCCCTATCCAGACCATTGGTCCAACAGGGCTCCATCCTGGGTCCTCAATGACCTCCGCTTTGTCTGTGACAACGCACACATTCATATTTATGCAAATTGTATAATCGTAGTTTTTATTGATTTTTATTAATTAATATGAATGCATCTTTATACTATACAATTATACCATCCAAGAATTCATGATCCATTCCCACCGACAGAGATAGGACCATCACATAAACAACCTGTATAAAAATATATATACCATCTTTTCTTATTTTTAGAAATAACTTAGAAGGAAAACATGGAATGTTATATATGTAAGCAAAATCTTTCTGCTCCTCATTCCTTTTCTTAGAAAGTTTCCACAGTGGCTCATAACCATTAAATACACCAGCACCCAGATATTCAAAAGGGTTGCGCCATGTGCAACCCACTGATGCACCCCACGCATGATATTCAAAAGGGAAAAGTGTGCAACACAAATCCCGATGTGCCAGAGTGCATCAGTAATGTATGCAGGCACAGGTGGAGGGGCGTGCCCATGCATAACCTGCACAGCCCAATATTCAGCCCAGGATGTGCAGAGCCATGCATGCACAACCCTTTCCTGCACCAGCACAAAGTTATGCCAAAAAAAAAAGGAACAACTGATAGCCACCCACAGGTGAATCATTCACATATCTGGAATGTGTAGTACGGTATGGGCTGCACGCTCATTGGCTCATGCTGTGAACCAATGGGTGTACAGCCCTACCAATGGTGTCAGTCGGCAGGCAGCAGGGTGGCAGATGGGTGGGGAGCTGCTGCCCACTGGCTGACCAGGGGAGCAGGGTGGTGGGGGCTGGGTGGGTGGGTGGGGAGGGGGTACCCTAGACCACCAGGGATATTGGACTTATGCCTATTTTTACATACAGATGCCCACAATCGGGCAGATAGCGGTCCACTGGACCACCAGGGATATTGGAAGGGGATCTTTTCTTTTATACAAATGCTCACGATCGGGCAGATAGCTGGTCCACTGGACCACCAGGGATATTGGAAGAGGATCTTTTCTTTTATACAAATGCCCATGATCAGGCAGATAGCTGGTCCACTGGACCACCAGGGATATTGTAAGGGGGGATCTTTTTTTAAAACAAATGCCCGTGATCGGGCAGATAGCGGTCCACTGGACCACCAGGGATATTGGACTTATGACTTTTTTTACATACAGATGCCCGTGATCGGGCAGATAGAGGTCCACTGGACCACCAGGGATATTGGAAGTGATCTTTATTTTTAAATAAATGCCCGTGATCGGGCTGCAGGGGGCGTTGGTCCCCGACAGTGGCAGCGTGGAAGGGCGCCAGGCGCAAGTCGTCGGGGATCGGTGCACCTGCATGCAAATGAGCCATAATGACATGCAAATGGCCCCATGTGTGCCTTGCATACATTATGGCCCCATTTGCATGTCAACTTTTTGAATATCGCAGTTGCTGTGAATGGCGCAATGGAACTTGTGCTAGCGCATCCCCATGCTTCACTCTGGCCACTTGCGCTGGTGCAGTGCCACTGCGCCATGCACACTGGGGATGGCCAGGGTGTGATATTCAATGCTGCTGAGCCATGGCGCAGCTCCATTGAATATCGCCCAGTTCACACCCCTGTGCAGCCAAGTTGAGCTGCGCCCAAGCTTGGGCCACAGCCTGGCGCAGTTTGAATATCTGGGCCCATAAGTATATATCATACTTAAATACAGCTGTTTCCATTCTATCTTTGAAAAAGGTAACATAACTGTTGGATGTTTCCAATATTTCAGAATTAATCTTTTTATTTCCACTATAGCTTGGCAGAAGACAACAGGAGAAAGGACTGCTGTGTGGCTGAACTTCTCTGCTGGGACTAAAGTAGAAGAACTTTTGTATTTGGACCTTTAATTTAGGGTAAAAAAAACTAACATACAAAAACAAAAAAAAAGTGTTTGTTTGGGTTACATAGAAACATAGAAACATAGAAGTTGATGGCAGATAAGGACCGCAAGGCCCATCCAGTCTGCCCATTTCTTTTTCTACCTTATAAATGTGCCATCAGCCTTTGCTCTGTCAGTGACCTATCTATTCATAGTCATTTGTATTGCTCCCTTATGCCTATCCCATGCCTGTTTGAAGCCCTGCACTGTATTCATAGCCACCACTTCTTGTGGTAAGCTATTCCATGCATCTACCACCCTTTCTGTGAAAAGAATTTCCTCATATTCCCCTTAATCAGCCTCCCTCTAATCTCATGCTGTGTCCTCTTGTCCTGCTATTTTCTTATATTTAAACATATTAGACTCTTTCACCTTGTTTATGCCCTTAAAGGTGTTTAAATGTCTCGATCATATCACCTCTCTCCCTCCTTTGCTCAAGGGTATACATATTGAGCTCCGTTAATCTGTCCTCATATGTCTTCTGATGCAGTCCCTGCACCATTTGGTTGCCTTTCTGGACTGCCTCAATTTGGTTAATGTCCTTGTGAAGGTGTGGCCTCCAATACTGCCGCAGTACTCAGATGGGGCCTAACCAATGTCTTGTACAGAGGGATTATTACCTCCCTCTTACAACTTGTGATACCCTACTAATACACCCTAACACCCCCTAGCCTTACCTACTGCTTTAGAGGTCTGCTTGGATGATTTTAGGTCATCAGTGATGATGATGCCCAAGTCTCTTTCTTCCTTTGTGACTGCTAGCAACTCCTCCCAGCCTATAAGTGGCTTCAGGGTTTCTCTTCCCTATGTGCATGATTTTGCACTTCTTTGCATTAAATCCCAGTTGCCACTCTTCTGCCATTTTGCTAGTTTATCCAGATCTCTTCTCATTCTGCCCACCCCATCTGGATCATCTACTCTGTTGCAGATCTTGGTGTCATCTGCAAACAGACAAGCCTTACCCTCTAGTCCATCTGCGAGGTCACTAATGAAGATGTTGAATAGGACTGGCCCCAGGACTGATCCCTGAGGTACCCCACTTGTGACTTGCATCTCTTCTGACTGTATACCATTTACCACCACTCTCTGTTTTCTGCCAGTCAACCAGTTAACTGAACTGAATGGGTAACTGAAAAGTCATCTAGGTGTAAATCTCAGGTGACTGAAAGGACTTAACTGCTGTGAGGTTTAAATTACTTGTACAAAGATCTGGTAAGTAGGGGGAATGGCTTAGCTAGAAGGAAGCTACATTGAAAGATTGCCTTAGAAAGATTCTGCTAATAGCTTGGCAGAAGACAACAGGAGAAAGCACTGCTGTGTGACTGAACTTCTCTACTGGGACTATATTGCCCTCCTTCCCTCCCCTCCACCCAAAGCTAGTTCTATTTTTATAGACAGAGGATTTGACTGACAACAGGAACTTCCTGTTTAGGGGCAGGAAGTGAGTGAGCACAGAACAACCAAGGACCCACCATCCTAGAAGGGCAAGAGTAGCTCTCCGGCCCCCTCTAGCTGCTGGAAGTCTGCCTCTGAACAAGCAAGTGGTCTACTGAGAAATATAGGATATTCTTGTCTCAGAACAGGACAATCAGGAGCTTAAAGGGCACACAGGCAGAAAGTAAGGAGAGAGAGAAAAAAAAACAGAGGATAGAGTAAGGATTGCAAACAGTTAAGAGGCCAGAAATAAGACATGATTGGAGTGGTGCAGTGCAGTGGCTGTGGAGCAGCAGTCTTCCGGGAGATGTTCTGGAGGATGCGGTGTTGTCCCATCTGCAGGCACCTCTCTGGGCTGAGGGAGGAGGTTGCTCATCTCCAGGCTGAGTTGGCCAGGATTTGTGGGACCTCCTCTTCCATCCAGGGACCAGCAGTGCCACTGCCGTTGCCTCAGAGGTTGCCAAGAAAGAGGAGCGGTTGGACCACAGTGGGCTCAGGGAGGGTGAGGGTGGTGGAACAGAGGCACATCCCTCCAGTTGTACCTCTCCACAATTCCTATGCCATTCTGGCAAAGTGTGGTTCCTCTATGGAGGCACCTACAGTGGAGACCAAGGAGGATGCTGGGAACCTCCACAAAGGAGACCCACAGGAGGGTGGCAGGGGACCCTGCAGGGGAAGGAAACAACTCCTGGTGGGGGACTCCATTGTTAGGAAGGTAGAACTGGGCAAGGAAGGGGAGAGGGAGGTAAGGTGCCTGCCTGACGCCATGGCTTGGAGGGACAGGGAGCGAATCCTCAGGATTTGGAGCAGCTGCACAGGGTAGGGAGCTGGATGTCATTGTCCACCTAGGGACAAATGACCTGGCTAAGAAAAGGGATAGAGAAGTGCAGGAAGAGTTTGTGGAATTGGGGAGGGCCTTAGTCAAGTAGCACCACGGTAACCTTTCGGAGGTGCTACTCATCTATGGCATAGGAGAGGCTAGGGTGCTCCATTCCATGGGATTCAATCAGTGGTTGAAAACTGGTGTGGAGCTCAGGGATTTGGCTTCATTGGGGACTGGGGTTCACCTGGAGTGATGCAAGCCTATACTGGCATGATGGGCTGCATCTGTCCGGGAGGGAACCAGGATCCTAGGTGATAGGTTTAAATGCTTCACTGGCAAGCTTTTAAACTAGCCAAGAGGGTAGGCACTGGAAAGGAGCAGGAAAATCCTAGCCCCCCCCAAACAATCACGGTAGTAAGTGTGGCAAACACCAACATGGAGGTGTCAATAGGGAGAAGGGCAGGGGTAAATGGAGAAACCGACAAAGGCAAGAAGTACAGGGATGGGGCAAAAGGGGGTAAGGCCATCAGAAAATGGAGGGTAATGAGTACCAATGCCCGTAGTCTGGGCAACAAGCTCCCTGAGCTGGTGGCCTTAATGGAAGAGGGATGCCTGGATATTGTAGCAGTCACAGAAACATGGTACACAGAGAACCATGACTGGGATGTTAACATACCAGGGTACATAACTTACAGGAGAGATAGGCAGGGGAGAAGAGGGGGAGGAGTAGCTCTCTATGTAAAGGAAGGGATAAAAGCAACTGAACAAAAGAGTAAACAGGGAGGAGAGGAGGCACTGTGGGTCACCTTGGAGACTGGAAAGGGCACCACAATCCGCACAGGGGTTGTGTACAGACCCCCATGTCAGGGGGAAGGAATGGACAAGAATATGATGGAAGGCATTCTTAGAATGGCAGAGAAAGGGGAGATACTGTTGATGGGAGACGTGAATATGCCAGATGTTAACTGGAGCACATTTGCTGCAGCCACATCCAAGAGCAGGACCATTCTTGATGCCCTACAGGTGGCAGGCATTAGACAGCTAGTTCTGGAACCCACTCGAGAGGGAGCAATCTTAGACCTTGTACTCTCAAACGGGGGCAGTGAGAGGATCTCAGATCTAGAAGTGGGTTGCCATCTGGGGACAAGTGACCATCAAACAGTGTGGTTTACGTTAAACTCAGCTACAGAGTCAACCCATACAAAAGTGAGGGTACTGGACTTTAGGAGGGCTGACTTTGGCAAGATGGGACAGTGCCTCAGAAAAGCACTAGCAAACAGGCTAGAAGGAGTGTGGAGCAACAATGGGAATTATCAAAACTGCCATCACAGAGGCAACAAGCCTTTGTGTGAAGCAAATAAACAAATCAAAATGAAAGAAAAAGCCACTATGGTTCTCAAGAGAGGTGGCTGTGAAAGTCAGGAAGAAAAAGATAGCATTCCGGAAGTATAAGGAAACACAGAAGGAGCAGGACAGAGAGCTGTACCAGTTAAGGCAGAAAGAAGCAGGAAGGGAAGTCAGAATAGCAAAGGCCCAAACTGAGGAAAAGATAGCCAACTCAGTTAAGAAGGGGGATAAAACCTTTTATAGGCACATCAGTGAGCATAGAAAGACAAAGGGAGGGACAGTGAGGCTGAATAGAATGAACGGTGGGTGGGCAGAGGGGGACAGTGAAAAAGCAGGAATACTGAATGAATATTTCTGCTCAGTATTCTCAAAAGAGGAGGGGGAAGTGCCTAATCCAATTAACAGAAGCACTCTTGATAGGGGGGGTCGATCCCAGTCCTTTCACAGAAGAAAGGGTTCTGCAAGAACTCCTAAAACTGAAGGTGGACAAAGCAATGGGTCCTGATGGAATTCACCCCAGAATTCTAAAGAATTAAGGAAGGAACTAGTGAAACCACTGACTACTCTTTTAATAAATCATGGGAGGATGGTGTGGTACCCGAGGACTGGAGGAAGCGGATGTGATTCCCCTTCACAAAAGTGGGACCAAGACAGAGGCAGGAAACTACAGACCTGTCAGTCTGACCTCTGTGGTAGGAAAGTGATGAAGTCACTTCTGAAGGAAAGAATAATTGAGTACCTAGAGGTCAGTGGGCACAGGATCCAAGGCAGCATGGGTTCAGGCGGGAAGGTCATGTCAGATGAATCTAATAGATTTCTTTGACTGGGTGACAAGGTAGTAGACCAGGGAGGGGCTGTGGACATGGCCTACCTAGACTTTAGCAAGGCATTTGACACAGTCCCACAAAAGATTATTAGTCAAATTAACCAGCCTGGGAGTGGGTCCCAGGGTGGTAGCCTAGGTAAAACATTGGCTGGACAACAGGACACAGAAGGTAATTGTAAATGGAGTCCATTCTGAAGAAGGGTGGTTACCAGTGGGGTACCATGAGGTTCATATTGGGTCAGTCCTTTTAATGTCTTCATCAGTGACATTGCAGAGGGACTGGAAGGAAAAGTATGCCTTTTGCAGATGACACAAAGATCTGCAACAGGGTTGATACACAGGAGGCGTGGAAAGGATGAAAAGGGACTTGACAAGGTTGGAGGAATGGTCAGGCGTATGGCAGCTAGGTTCAATGCAAAAGTGCAAAATAATGCACCTGGGAAACAAGAACCCAGGGAAGAATACACAATGGGTGGGAGGTAGTAACAACAACAAAACAGGAAAGGGACCTGGGGGTAATCATATCAGATGACCTTAAGGTTAGCAAGCAATGTGAGAAGGCAGTAGGGAGGGCCGGGGGTATACTGGGATGTATAGGGAGAGGCATCAGCAGCAGAAATCAGGAAGTTGTTATGCCTCTGTACAGACAGTTGGTGAGACCCCATCTGGAATACTGTGTCCAGTTTTGGAGACCCCATCTCTGCAAGGACATAGACAGGATAGAGGCAGTCCAGAGGAGGGCAACTAAAATGGTGCAGGGTCTGCAAGAGAAGCAGTATGAGGAGAGACTAAAGGAGCTTATATGTATACCTTGAGGAAAGAAGGAGGGGGACATGATAGAAACTTTCAAGTACCTCAAGGAATCAACAGTCCAAGAGGGTAGCATCTTTCAGAAAAAAGACTTGCAAGAACAAGGGGACACAATTTAAAGATAGAAGGAGGGCGGTTCAGGGCAATGTGAGAGTATTATTTCACAGAGGGTAGTAGATGCATGGAACAGCCTTCCTGAGGTAGTTGTGGGGTCTAAAACTGTGGGAGAATTCAAGAATGCATGGGACAGACATAAGGAAATTCTTGTGGGGGGCAGGAAGATATAGGCTGTTGGTTAACTAGGATCTGCAGCCTATCCTGTAGGTAGGGAAATGGGCAGACTAGATGGGCCTAGCGGTCCTTATCTGTCGTCAAAGTCTGTGTTTCTGTGTTTCTGTGTTTCTATATTTGCTTTAAGCAGTATTCTATGCTTAAATTGCAGTATTGACTCTTTTTATGTTTCCAAGATAATTATTTTAGGATCTTGCTATTTAGTGAAATTAAGTACAGTCTGTGTTAGTATTTGAAAGGATTGATACCACCAGGAGGAGCAGAAAGCACAGTCCCAGAAGAAATGAAAGGTATCGGCTAAGAGGGTCCCATAATGCCAACACCCATCTGATACAATTAGATTAATTTTAAATGGCATATGTGGAGAACAATATGTTCTATTAAGTATCTTATACTGTATCATTCTGTCTCTTGAAAATATATATCTTTAAAGGGAATCCCTGGCTACTAACTATTGTTATTCTGTAATTAAATATTTTAAATCACATTCCCGTTTTAGTATGGTTCTTTATATACTGTTGCCACTGATCTATGTAACTGGTTGTTTATCTATTGAAACAGTTTTTGTGGTTTCTTCTTCAGAATAATTTGCAGTTCATCTTTAAGGTAGAGCAAGAAGAAGAAGAAGAAGGTAGCTGCTAGAACTTTACTACTCTACTACTGGGACTAAGAAACTAGAACTTTACTACTGGGACCTTCAATTAGGGTAAAAAAAAACAAGAGTTACCATGCTTGTTTGAGCTGGGGGGAAGAGAACTGTTATCTGTGCAGTTACCTAGGTGAGGAAGACAGCTGTAAATTAGGGTGTGTGAGTTTGGCAGCAGAAAGTCAGGTGTCTACATTTAAACTTCCCTAGTTAGCATTTTGGAAGAGAGCAGCAAGAAGAAGAAGGTAGCTGCTAGAACTTTACTACTCTTTACTACTCTACTACTGGGACTATATAGCCCTCCCTCTCCACTACCCTTCTTACCTAGTTCCACTTTTATAGGCACTGGATTTGACTGACAACAGGAACTTCCTGTTTAGGAGCAGGAAGGGAGTGATCACAGAGGCACAAAAGACTTACCAGCCTAGGAGGAAAAGAGTAGCTCTCCCTCCCCTCTAACTGCTGGAGGTCTGACTCTGAGCAACTAAGAAGGAGATTACTGAGAAATACAGGAACTTCCCAGAACAGGAAGAGCAGGAGCTGCAAGGGCATGAAGGCAGTAGAAAAGTAGGGAGAAAAAACAAACCAACAACAAAAAAAAAAAAATAGAGAGGAGAGAGTAAATATACAAAGCAATAGGAGAGGGACCACAATTAAGACATGATGGGGGTGGTACAGTACAGTGGCTGTGGAGTGGCTGTCTTCTGGGAGACGTGCTGGAGGATGCAGTGTTGTCCCATCTGCAGGCACCTCCCTGGGCTGAGGAGAAGGTTGCTGGTCTACATGCTGAGTTGGCAAGGATTCAGGGAACCTCCTCTCCCATCCAGGGAACACCAGGGCTGCCGCCACTGCCTCAGAGGTTGCTAAGAAAGAGGAGTGGTTGGGCCACAGTGGGCTCAGGGAGGGTGAGGGTGGTGGAGCAGAGGCACATTTCTCTAGTTGTAACTCTCCACAACTCATATGCCATTCTAGCAGAGCATGGTTCCTCAATGGAGGTAACCACAGCTGAGACCAAGGAGAATGATGGGAACCTCCACAAAGAAGACCCACAGGAGTGTGGCATCGGACCCCACAGGGGAAAGAAACAACTCTTTTTTTTTTATTAACTTCATTTTATTGAAACATCAATGTTACATGAGTATTTGCGGTCTATACTAGACCCAGGTACATCTAAACCAAGGAATCCAATATTATAATACAAGTAAAGAGAATTAGTAAACAACGAAGAGGTGGTTATCACCAAAAGCAAATAACACATTAACTTAATAAAACTTTTTACTCTAAACCCACCCCGCTAAAAAAAAAAACACCCTCCCCCAGCAGCATTTACTAGGTTGTAAGAACCACTCAGACTCCTCCTAGAGGAGAGAAGACAGACTGGGGCTCTGGAGGTGTCTCGGATGAGAAAGTGGTTTTGCAAAATTAAATGGATTATGTATTCCAAGTAGTTAGGATTGCATCTAGCAGACCCCATTTGGCATTATAGGAATGCATTCTATTATTCATTCTTGCTATGTGCAGTTCTATGTGTAAAGCCAGCATAATCTCCTTGTACCATTCGAGCACCGAGGGTGTTGTATCGTCTTTCCACTGCCTTAAAATAACCGCTTTAGCTCTGGCTGATACCATTGCCATATAGTACTTACATTGTTTGCCCATATCTGTAGGGAAGACATTCAACAGACAAATTTCGGGCGTGAAGTGAGATCCTAGGCCTGTTATAGGAGGTAAAGAGATTTGGATTGCCCGCCAGTAAGGCTGTATCTTGGGACAAGCCCATAACACATGATATAAATCACCTTCTCCAGTCTTACACCTATTGCAGTTAGATGACGTTAGTTTGCCCATCTTATGTAATTTAGCAGGGGTATAATATAGATTGTGCATGATGTTGAATTGTTGTAGTTTGTACCTGTCTTGCTTTATATATTTATGATTATTTTCCCATGTTTGTTCCCATATCCTACTATCAGCCTTTATCTCTAATCTATGTTTCCAATAGTAACTAATACTAGTGGGCATTTCATCACCTATCCTCTGAAGTTCGCGATACAGTCTGGAAACAGCGTGGTGTTGGTCTGCAACCTTTAATAGCCCTGACAGTTTGATCTTATTATCTGCCCATACTTTCCTGTTACGCAAATAAGCTTTTACGGAATCATAGATTTGACGAAATTTGAAGGGATGGCTTCTAACCCCCGGGATTTGAGAGCAAATCCATTCGTAAGGCAGAAGTTTGCCCTGTGTTACCAAATCCCCTAGACATAAATCAGCTAGCAGATCCCAAAATGTAAGGGGGATTGGGGTTTGTTGTATCTGAAAATGGATGTTGAATGCCACGGGTTGCTCTGGTGAGTTCTGCCAGTTAACTTTTAAAAACTTCTGGACTTGATAGAGGGCTTTCAATGACCAACCAATGGGTGTATTTTTGACTGACTTAGGGAGTAGCTTTAAGGGAACATATGCAATAGCGTTTGGGGATAGTAAATGTTTAACAACTAAGTCTCTCTCAATGTGAACCCAAGGGGGCACATATAGAAAGGGGTCAGCTGAAGAAGTCGGTCAGTTCCATAGGACTATTTTACTGAGATGCGATGCCAAATAGTATATAAAAAATGAAGGAAGCGCTAAGCCCCTGTTTTCTTTTGCCCAGTAAGCTTCCCATAGGCTCTTCTGACATTTTCTCCTTTCCATAGAAAAACATTAAGTAGTTTGCGTAGAATTCCAAACCAAGTTTTGGGTATGTAGGGCCCCAGCATGTTTAAAGGGTAAAATATCCTTGGCAAGATGTTCATTTTCACTATCTTTACTCTAGCCCAGAGTGAAAGAGGAAGTAAACTCCATCTGGTCAGATCTTGTTTAATTGTTTTAATTAAGTTATGGATGTTTTCTCTAATCATCGTGGTTATCTCCCTAGTAATTTTGATCCGAAGGTACGTTAATACCTTTGGTTCCCAGCTAAGCCCCAGGTCCTTTGCCACTTTCGAATAGCATCTGTTGTTGAGTGGGAAGAGCTTTGTCTTGGAGATATTAAGCTTGTAATTTGAGACTTTGGAAAACTGCGCAATCTCAGACATAACTGCTGGACTACCGTTTTCTGGGTCTTCTAGGTGCAGGAGCAAGTCATCAGCATAAGCTGAGATTAGATATCTTTTGCTGCCTACCAGCATTCCCCTAATCTCCCGCGCTGCGAGTAATCTGCGAATCAAAGGTTCCAAATATAAATTGAACAAGAGTGAAGAGAGCGGGCAACCCTATCTTGTGCCACAGGCAAGGGGGAAAGGATCCGACAGGATGCCATTACACCACACCCGTGCCTTAGGTGACCTATAAAGTATCCGAACCCAATTTATGAAACCTTCTGGTAGACCTAACTCAGTTAACACTGCAAATAAGAAGTCCCATGAGACCCGGTCGAATGTCTTTTCAACATCCAATGCAAGCAGGGCAGCCGGGATCTGCATATTAGTCGCGTGAATTATTAGATGATGGACTTTACGAATGTGATCGCTAGACGCCCTGCCATTCATGAAGCCTACCTGTACATCGCTTACCATTCTGCCCATTAAAGGGCTAAGTCGGTTAGCTAGTACTTTAGCTAGTATCTTAATGTCAACGTTCAGGAGCGATATGGGTCGGTAACTGTCTGGGAGGGCGGGGTCTCACTCTGGTTTGGGGATAAGGGTTTGAGGGCCTCCAGGAAGCTCCCCTCCGAAAGACCCTCATGAAACCAGTGATTGTATATGCTAGTCAAAACAGGGCAGAGTATCTCAACATAGGCTTTATAAATATTAGTGGACAGACCATCAGGTCCAGGAGATTTGTCTGAGGTAAGTTGGGAAATCGCCTTTTTCACCTTTAGTTCATGTATAGGTAATTTGAGCCTAGACCCCTCCTCCTTATTAATCTTGGGCAGAGTGACTGTGTTTAAAAAGTTCTGAATTTCTTCAGGTTCAGCACTATCCGAGTTGGGAATGGCATATACTCTGTGAAAATATTCTCTAAAAATTGCAGCAATTTCTCTAGAGTCTGTGGTTATTGTACCTTGCCTATTGTCTTGTATGGCAGCTATGAATCTATTGGAATCTAACTGTTTGAGTCTTAAAGCTAGAAGTTTTCCAGCTTTTTTGCCGGATTCAAGATATTTAATCTTGGTTCACCGCAGGGCAAGCTCCGCTTTTTGCATCATTATTGAGGAATATTGAGTTTGCAGCTGATATAGCTTAATCCAATCAGTTTCCGATGAGAGATGGGCTATGTTATTTTCAATATCCCTAATAGCCTTGGAAATTTCATTAAGCTGATGTTTTTCTTTCTTGGCCTTATTGGATGCTATTCTAATGCACTCTCCCCTCAATGCACACTTCAAGGCTGCCCATACTACATCAATCTTAGCAACAGAATTTATGTTTTTATCAAGGAAGAGGGATATGAAATCTTTCAAGTGTTCATTAGTGAATGAATTGTGTAAGAGCTGATTATTAAATCTCCACATGAAATCTCTTTTAATGCTTGCTTTGGGTTCGAATAGAACAGATACGGGAGAATGATCCGAAATGACTCTGGTATGTATTTTTGCATCTATAAAAAGGGCAAGTGATTTCATGCTGACAAGGAAATAGTCGATCCTTGAGCATGTCCTATGTGGTGCCGAGAAGAAAGTGTATTGCCTAACCCCCATGTTATTCATTCTCCATATGTCCACTAGGCTTAAGCCCTCCATTAACTCCTTCAAGGCTCTCTGGGCGGGGGATAAACCCACTCGTCTATTGTCTGATCTATTTAATTGCAATTGGGGAGTTATATTCCAATCCCCTCCAATAAGAACTATCCTAGAGGCATAGGTGTTCAACAGGTCTAGAAGCTCATGAAGAATTGTGGGGAGTCTACATTGGGGCCATAGATCGAGCCGATAACCACCTGTTGTGCTCCTAATGTTACCAGAAAGAGGTATCGGCCCTGCACATCCCATATTTCCTTTTACAATTGGAAATGCATTTTTTTATGTATTAGAATGGCCACACCACTTCTGTTTGAGGATACACCCGCAATACCTGTCCCACCCAGTACTTCCTAAATAGCAGAATGTCTTCCCTTAGAAGATGGGTCTCTTGTAGGCATGTCACATCACATTTTAAAGCAGCTAGATGCTTCAAAACAATTTGCCTTTTGCATCTGTCCCGGGCACCTTTAATGTTCCAACACAACAAATTAATGCTCCCTGTTGTCATTCTCTAAAGCAGATCAGGAGGATTATTTTCCTTTTAGTAGTGTGTGTATTTGCACCTGAGCTAACTGAGATGGTTCTTACTATCATATATTCACATACATACATGCTGCATCCTCCTCTTCTCCCCTTACCCATATATTGCCCTAATCCCCCTATTAACCAACCACTACCTCAGCAAAGCTTTTGATACTGTTGATCACAAACTATTAGTCAATTGCCTTGCAAAGTTGGATGCCACATACCATACCACCCAGTGGTTCTCTAGCTATCTAACTGGAAGATTCCAAAAAGTAAAGGCAGAAGGCTTTTTTTCTGCTGCCTTGCCAGTTGCAAGAGGAGTCCCCCAAGGATCCATCTTAGGCCCTATCTTGTTTTCTCTGTACATCAATGACTTAGATGCTAACATATCTAAGTCCAATCTGCACTTTTTTGCAGATGATACTGTGTTGTATACTTCTGGCTCATCGTTATCTGAAGTCAAGGGAGTTCTTCAAGTGGACTTCACACAACTTGAGCGTAATTTAATAAAGGCAAAGCTTCTGCTCAATGCCAAGAAGACTAAAGCAATGATATTCTCCCGGAGTGCTGTCTCAGGCCCCCCCAATACTCTTGCCCAAGACTTCATTGTCACCACGCCAAACGAGCCTCTGGAAGTTGTAACCAATTTAAATATCTAGGTATCTGGATTGACAATAAATTATCTTTCAGTGACCACATGAAGATGTCTCTAGAAGGTTAAAAGCAAGGTTGGGTTTCTTCTACAGAAATAGGCCCTTTTCCCCTTGAAACTGAAACAAGCTTGTACAGGCCACTTTTCTCCCCTACTCGACTATGGCGTGTAATCTATTCCTCCACCACTCTTGCAAATCTAAGTAAACTGGACATCCTTTATCACCGCGCGTTACGGTTCATTACCAACTCCCCTTACCGTTCGCACCACTGTGACTTATATGCAGCTGTTGGTTGGACATCCCTTACTACTAGACACCTGCTCCATGCTGGGCTATGGACTCTTAAACTGCTCCTGCAGAAATTGCCAAGCTATCTCTCTTCCCTTATTAGTATCTCACATAGTGCATACTCGTTAAGAAAATCTGACTTTATTGTGCTTGACATACCAAGGACGCGGACTTCCTTTGGTAAACGTGCTGTGCATATGCCTTCCTCCATTTGGAACCAATTACAAACCGTACTGAAACTAACTAGCACAGTTTCAATAAACTTCTACAAATCGCTAAGTTCAGCCAAAATAAAAGACACCTGTAACTGTCATTAAGTCTCTTTCTTCCCCATGTGTGCCATATTTATCCACTGGTAAGGTATAATTGATTTGTCATATTAACCGCTTTCCCTTCCCCTTCTACTCGTGGCTTTATCTTTGCTTACGCTCCACTGCTACTCTATCAAATCTCTCCTCCCTCCCATATCAGTTGTAGACTGTTGTTTGTCCTAGCTGCCAAAATACTGTATATTTGATTTGATTAAATCAAATCACACCAGTCATCATGTTTCATTTATCAGTATGCAACCTATAAGTCGCTTCCCTGTCTCATATCAGTGTTTACCACCTGCGGTCACCCTATGTGGTACCCTTGTATGTATATCCAGCCTGCATCATGTAACGTGTATTTCACGTATATACTGTTATTACCTATCTGTGTTTGTACTTCAAGTGTTTATGTCACAGGACCTCCTTGTGAATGAGCTTGCTCAATGGAGTTTTCCTGCAATAAACTTGAACTTGAACTACCCCCAGTTCTAGAAACTGCACTACAATACCAACACGCCATGTGATGTTACAGCAGACCCAAATGAGCTAGGTCCCCATTTCCAGCCATAGCTATCATACTAGTTATAACATCTCCTTTGTAGTATCTATTCCCTCACCTATATTATCCTACGATTATAGAGCGTCAATATTTTCCAGTTTTTTCCCCCTCTCAATAAGTGCTAAGCGTTAGAGGGTAGTGATACTTCCATTAAGGAGAGCGTGACCTTCTCTTTCAGATCTTGATGCGTGTTACAAAAATTCCCTGTAGAGAGCACTTGATGAAAGCCACGAAACAACATGCGCTAATCTCTGCTCCCCTCTAGTGGGGAAGTGAGGGTATAACATACATTATCTGTGTTATAATTGTAACCCCCCCCAGTCATATATATATATGGATTGCAACCTTATAACTAACGAGACTATCAAGTGCCAACTTAAGCAGAACTCGTGTACATTTTCATATTGAAGGCTTCCTCAAATACTTAAAAGGTGAACATGAAAAAAAAAATGATCTCTATAACAGACTAAACCCGGTAGGATAGTATTTAACTCAGTCACATCTCACCGGCTACTTGTTAGCTCTAAGCGGTTTCAATTCGCTAAGATGCAATGCTGATATTCGTCCCTCCCTGGTCACTGCTTACGGGACTAGGTGTTAGACTTGGTCATCTATGCCCAGCTTGGTGTAATTTGATAATGAATCTGGAAATCAGGGTTAATCCTGTGATGACAAGCTTCCTTGCTAGATCAAAATGACAGTGCCTTTCCATCTGTTCCCGAGCTGTAAATCAGGCAGGTGCCAACATCAGTAATGGCACTTATGTAGGGAAAGGCATCCGCTCCTCGGTCCCCCGAGATTATCGTAAAATTTTATCAATCGTGTTGCAATCGGGCTTCTTTCCATGCATAACAATAGGTACTGCGAGAGAAACATGCACCCCAGGACTTGGAAAATTAACCTTGAAGCGAGGTTGGAATATTGAGGAGCGTCACAACTCTTTGAGCTGGGAACTCTTTCCCCACCCCTCACTGTGAGAGTCCACCTGTCATCAGTATGTCAGAATCCACCTCTATAAGTAATGGGTAAGACTCTTATCCGAGTTACTAGGGAGAGGAGGGGGAGCATGGTTTAGAGTTGCTACATCTTAAAGGAAAGCCGATAATACCTCGGGGAGGACCTCTGTTAAAATCATTCAAGCTGTGGCTACAAGCAAACAAGTGGCCAGGTTGGTGGAGCGTAAACTAATAGGAGTTTCAGCTTTCCGGAGCAAGTTATTTTACAGACATTATTGCTCTTATTCAGCGACCTTAAAGCTGTAAGATTGTCACTTGAATAACTCATACAGCAACTTGGTTAATTCCTGTCATGCCATTTCAACGTTGTCATAGGAATACCACTGTTCTTTAATTTTAGCTTGTAGTACAGCCAGATATTTAACCCGGTATTGGATTCCTGCCACAATCAGTTTTGAGACAATTGGGTGCAGCTCTTGACATTTGAGCTGAACCGACTGGGGCAGGTCGTGGGTAATTCTAATCTGCTTGCCATTCCAGGAGACTTCTTGCAGGGATCTGGTTTTATTCAGAATATATTGCTTATCGTGGTAATTCAGGAGTTTGCAGATTATTGGTCTTGGTTGTGCTCCAGGCGGGGGTGGTGGACGGAGAGATCTATGTGCTCGTTCAGTTATGTAGCTTGCATTATTTGGAGATGTGCCAGCTACCTTCTCGAGTAATTTCTGCACAAACTGAATGGGTGTAGTACCCTCCTCTTTTTCCGGAATTCCAATTATAACTAAGTTATTTCTCCTGCTTCTCCCCTCTAAATCTTCAAGTTTGTCTTCAATCCTTCTCAGTTTTTTATTAAGCGACACGTGTTCAAGATCGTTTTTATCAAGTTTGGCTTCCATAGACTTAATTCTGATTTCACTGTCACCCACTCGAGTGCCTAATGATTCCAAGGTTATTTTGAAGCTGTGAATTTCTGAAGAAACCTCCTCGATTGAACTTTGTAAAGGTCTGATTATTTCTGGGAAGCGCTCTTCCGTTAAGGCTGTAGACCCTGTAGCTTTGCTGGGTCCTTGCCGAGGTCGCTTTGCGGCCTGCTCTTTCTCCGGGGAAGGAGGTGGCGTATGTTTAGCAGGCTGTTTTTTCACAAAATCCTCCATTCTGCTGAGGTCTGTATAGCTAGATAGTTTCCTGAAGACTTGCTTAAAGATTTCCAATTAATATTTGATGTAGTTTCTTGCAGTGAAGGTGAAAAGCCTGGCCGGAAACGGAGCCGACCAAAAAGGCTGCTTTCACTTAGGCTGCCATCATGTGACCTCTTTCAAGAAACAACTCTTTGTTGGGGACTCATTAAGATGGTAGATCTGGGGGAGGGAAGAGAGAGGAAGGTAAGGTGGTTTAGAGGGACAGGTGGTGAATCCTCAAAATCGCAGGAGCAGCAGCACAGGAGAGGGAGCTGTACATCATTGTCCACCTAGGGACAAATTACCTGGGTGGGAATGGAATCAGAGCAGTGCAGTGCAGGAAGAATTTGAGGACTTGGGAAGGGGTCTTTGACAAGTAGCACACATGGTAACTTTCTTGGAGGTGCTGCCTGTCTATAGCATGGGTGAGGCTAGGGTACTTCACACCATGGGATTTAATGAATGGTTGAAAACTGGTGCAAAGCTCAGAGTTTGGTTTCATTGAGAACTGGGGATCCACCTAGATGGTTACAGGCCTATACTGGTGCAACGGTCTGCTTCTGTCCGAGAGGGGAGCCAGAATCCTAGGTAAGAGGTTTATTTTCATTTTCATTTCATTTATTTGTAATTGCAGGTAGGTACACTGAGATACAAGATCCCATTTTCAGGCACAACCTGAAGTCAATAGGTTCAACAAGACTAACTAACAACATAGAATACATTAATTAACCATTAAATACAGTAAACAGCTACATCATTTTACACAAGAACAAACATTCATTTTTTTTTAAATGAATGGAAGCAGAAGTGGAGAAAGTGGTGATTGATAAAGCAGACTTTACTTCATCAGGTAAAGGGTTCCCCATTGTTGAAGTGCAATAAGCGAAGGACCGTTTCCCTGAGTTTGTACAGCCCAATGGAAGGATCAGTTGGATCTTAGTAGATGACCGTGAACTGTATGGAGAGCTATATGTATCCAAAAGGGCTCAAAGTGATGCTGGAACACCTGATTGTAATATTTTAAATGAGAACCATGACATGGTACTGTACAGACAGCTGGTGAGACCCCATCTGGAGTACTGCATCCAGTTCTGGAGACACCATCTCTGCAAGGACATATACAGAATGGAGGCAGTCCAGAGAAGGGCAACTAAAATGGTGCAGGGTCTGCAACAGAAGCCATATGAGGAGAGACTAAAGGAGCTTAATATGTATACCCTTGAGGAAAGGGGGGGGGGACATGATAGAAACTTTCAAGTACCTCAAGGGACTCAACAAAGTCCAAGAGGGTAGCATCTTCAGCTTATCCAGTAGGTAGGGAAATGGGAAGACTAGGTGGGCCAAGCAGTCCTTATCTGCCATTAAAGTCTATGTTTCTTTGACCAATTGATAAGTATTTTGAATGGATAGCCATTTACGGCTAGTTAAAATATTACAGTGATGTGTTTGGGAAGGTGCCATTAATACAAACTTTCCAATTTTATATGACAACATTTCTTTCTGGGAAGTAAAGGAAGAAGGTAAGGCATCGGTAATTAAAGAAGCATAATTTAGGACCAGTAATAAACAATATTGTGTAGTAGTTTTACAAGAATCTTTGGTCAGAAATTTAGAAAGCCGATAAAGAGTAAGAATTTTAGAATGCAACTTGGCGGTAACCTTATCTATGTGTACATTTTAATGATGGATCTAGGTACACGCCTACATATTTAAATGATTTAACAACTTCCATAACCCCACCCACAGCATGCTAACAGTGAAATAACCAGAATGTTTTTTTATTTAGGTTCTGAGCCAAATATCATGGACTTGGTCTTTAGCTTATTCAACACTAGATTGTTTTGAGAAAGCCAGGATTGCAGATTGTTAAATTCAGCGCTCAATAATAGATTAATATCGGTGACCTTGGAATTATGACTGAATACAACTGCATCATCTACATATAATAACAGGTCACAAGGATCCACCACTTTTACCACAGGGTCTATGAACAGTGAAAAAGTAGAGGGCCCAGTATGGAGCCCTGATGGACCCCACAGTGGACCTCTTGATAAGATGAACATACTCCATTTAACTTAATACACTGCAGTCTACTAGTGAGATAGTCCCTGAACCAAGACAAGTCAGGACCTCCAACCCCCAGCCCAAATAGCTGATCCAGTAAAATTGTATGGTCAACAAGGCTGAATGTCTTGGTTAGATCCATGAACACTACCTGTGTTAAATTACCACTCTTGGTGGCCCTAAGGACAGTGTCCATGAACCCAATCAAGGCAGTCTCAGTACAATGCCCCCCCCCCGAGCCCATGTTGGTCAGGGGAGATCAAGTTATGGGCCATGATATATAGACATGTGGCATTCTATACATTGCCTTCATGACAACTTCAATGTTTGGAGGTCGACATATTCTGGTGAATTTCCTTGTCAAGGACTCCTACTTCCCCCATATATACTCTAGTTTGCTCCTCCATCTTGTGATTTGGCTTCAATGCAAACCTCTCCCCTATTTTAACTGAGTGCCCTTATATTGTGCTAGGTGGTTTGTCAGTATAGTCCTACCTCCTTAGCTGGATTTCTTTTATTTCATGCCGCTTCTGCTGCCTTCAATGCCGGACACGCCTCACATGACGTACATGTCTCCGCGCACGATGCCGCACACGCCCTGCTCGGCTCACCCTGCTCACAGCAGGGCCTACTTTTAAGCTGAAGGTGCCCCGGAAGTGTCCCGAAGGTCACCGTCCTCACAATAGTCGCAATATTTAAAAATACAGTGGCGTTAGGGCGAAAACCACTGCTACATGGTTTTGGCCTCGCTAAAAGTCAGAAAACAGTAAACAATCAATAAAAGTTCAATCTGGTAAAGCTAGTAGTTCACCCTGTTACTGTTAGCTAACTACCAAACTTCTCTTCCTGATTCCAGTTTCAGTATGCAGGGCTTCTGAGCTAATCACCCCCATGTATGTTTTTTTTTTTAAATAATGCCTCAGTATAATGTTTCATGAGGGCTTAGTAGTAATGTTTCCAGCCTGCTACCCACTGTTTCTATGCCACCTGCTCACAGCAGGGCCTGCTTTTGAGCCAAAGGTGCCCCGGAAGTGTCCCGAAGGTCACCGTCCTCACAAATAGTTGCAATATTTAAAAATACCATGGAATTAGTGCAAAAAACACTGCTACATGGTTCTGGCCTCACTAATAGTCAATAAACAGTAAACACAATCAATAAAAGTTCAATCTGGTACGCTAATAGTTTGCCCTGTTACTGTCAGTGAACTACCAAACTTATCTTCCTGCTTCCGGTTTCGGTATGCAGGGTTCCTGAGCTAATCACCATCGTGTATGTTTTGTTTAAAAAAAAAAAAATAATGCCACAGTATAATGTTTCATGAGGACTTAGTGGTAGCCTTTCCAGCCTGCTACCCACTGTGTCTGAAAAATCTTGAAAATGCTGTTTACTGTTTCTTGGGGGGTTATAAATACAGTAGATGGATAGTTTTTTTGAGGGCCCTATATTAAGACCAATAGCAAGACATTCAAATGACCTGATTTTCATCAGGTTGTGGACGGGCCTCAGTTGTAAACATGTCGACTATATAGAACATGACCCCCCCTTTACCATTGGGCTTATCTTTTCTATGAATGTAGTACCCTGGGAGTGTTATATCAGAATCAAGGATTGTGGGCGAAAGCCAAGTTTCAGATATAGCCAAGACATCAGGGATATATTTCACCCAGGCAAGCATTTAAATTAGCCAAGGGGGTAAGCACTGAAAAGGATCAGGGAAATCCTAGCCCCCCCCACCACAAAACAGGGTAGTTAGTAAGGTAAATATCAAGGTAGAAAAGTCAATAGGGAGCAGGACAGGGGTAAACAGAGAAAAAGGCAAAGGCAGTAAGGTCAGGGATGGGGCTACAAGGGGTAAGACCATCAGAAAATGGAGGGCAATGAGTACCAATGCCTGTAGTCTAGGTAACAAGCTCCCTAAACTAATGGCCTTCATGGAAAAGGGACATCTGGATATCATGGCTGTCACAGAAACATGATACACAGAGAACCATGACTGGGATGTCAACATACCAGGGTACACAACCTACAGGAGGAACAGGGAGGGTAAAAGTGGAGGAGCAGTAGCTCTCTATGTAAGGGAAGGAATCGAAGCAACAGAACTAAAGGGTAAACAGGGCGGAGAAGAGGCACTGTGAGTCACCCTGGAGACAGGAAATGGCATCACAATCCGCATGGTGGTTGTATACTGACTCCCATCTCAAGAGGAGGAAATGGACAAGGAAATGATAAAAGGCATCCTTAGGATTGCAGATAAAGAGGAGATATTGTTGATAGGGATCTGAATGTGCCAGATGTTAACTGGAATACCTTTGCTACAGCCACATCCAAGATCAAGGTCTTTCTTGATGCCCTACAGGGGGGCATACTTCAGACAGCTAGTGCTGGAACCCGCTCGGGAGGGAGCACTCTTAGACCTGGTACTCTTAAATGGGGACGGAGAGAGGATTTCAGATTTAGAAGTTGGCAGCCTTCTGGGAACAAGTGACCACCAAACAGTGTGCTTCTGCGCTGTGGGGTACCGCAGGGTTTGGTCTTGTTGCTCTTGTTACTCATGGTATACATGCTGCCATTGGGAGACATTATTAGGTGGTATGGGCTGGAGTTTCACTGCTATGCTGATGACACCCGGCTCTACCTGTTTTGCGCACCCAATAACCAGATGGCAGTCTCTGTATTTAACAGCTGTCTAGAGGAGAGCCAGACATTGATGAATCACAACTGGCTTAAACTTAATCCAAACAAGACTGAGGTACCGGTGGTGGAACCAGGTAATCTTGGTGGAAGAGGAGGTGAGGGAACACTGCCTGGCTTAGTTCTGGGCTGTGTCTCCCTTACTACATCTAGTGAGGTGAAAGATCTGAGGATGATCATGGATGATAACCTGACATTTGATGTTCAGGTTGTGACCGTGGTGAAAAGCAGCTTCTACCATCTAAGGAACATTGCTCGTATCCAAGCCCTGCTTCCTCCTGAGGACCTAGTCACACTGGTACATGCCTTTGCCATGTCTAGGCTGGACTACTGCAATGCCCTATACCTAGGGTTATCTGGAGGCAACCTCCGCCGGTGGCAGTTGGTGCAGAACGTGGTGGCAAGACTGCTGACCAGTGTGAAAGGATGGGATCATATTATTCTGGTCCTCTGTAAACTACACTGGCTGCTTGTCAGGTGGAGGATTGTCTTCAAGGTATGGTTGTTAACCTACAAGACCCTGCATGACAGGGGGCCAGGTTCACTGCAAGATCTCCTTGTCCACTACTGTCCTCCCTGGGCACTCTGTTCTGCTGAGAGTAACCTCGTAGAAGTCCCCAGGGTTAGGCTGCTGCATTCTGGAGACCTGGCATTTGTGGTGGCCACACCTGTCCTGTGGAACTCATTACCTGTTTATTTAAAGGAGGCTCCCTTGGTTGAAGCCTTTAAGAAGGGATTAAAAATCTATCTGTTCCAACAGGCTTTTAATGATTAGTTTTATTAATGTCAAATCATTGATAGACTAATATTGCATTACTCCCAGTAATTTTTTTGTTGTTTGCTGTTGAGGTTAATAGTTGTTTTTGTAATTGTACAGAGCCCTGAGTCCTTGGAAAAGGGAGCTTTATAAATAATCTATCTATCTATCTATCTATCTATCTATCTATCTATCTATCTAGCCTTACACAGCCGTAGAGTCAAGCCATACAAAAGTGAGAGTAATGGACTTTAGGAGGCCTGACTTTGACAAAATGGGAGACTGCCTCAGAAAAGCACTAGCAAACAGGCAATAAGGAGGGTTGGAGAAACAATGGGGAAAAATCAAAACTGCCATCACAGAGGCAACATGCCTTTGTGTAAAGCAAATAAATGAAAACAAAGGAAACAAAAACAGTATAGTTCTCAAAAGAGGTGACGGGGAAGATTGGGGAGAAAATAATAGCATTCAGGAATTAGAAGGAAACACAGAAGGAGCAGGACAGAGAACTGTACCAGTTAAGGCAGAAGGAAGTGGGGAAGGCAGTCAGGATAGCAAAGGCCCAAACTGCAGAGAAGACAGCCAACTTGGTTAAGAAGGGGGATAAAATCTTTTATAGGTACATTAGGGAGCAAAGACCAAGGGAGGGATAATGAGGCTTAATAAAGAGGAGGGGTGGGTGGGCAGAGGGTGACAGTAAAAAAACAGGGATATTGAATCAATACTTCTGCTCAGTAATCACAAAGAAGAGGAGGGGGAGGTACCTAAACCAATCAATAGAAGCACTCTGGATAGGAGGGTTGATACCAGTCCATTCACTGAAGAAATGGTCCTGAAATAATTTTTAAAATTGATGGTGGACAAAGCATTGGGGCCTAATGAGATTCACCCCAGAATTCTGAAAGAACTAAGGGGAGAAATAATGACACCACTGACTACCATTTTTAACAAATCATGGGAGGATGGTGTGGTACCTGAGGACTGATGGAGGGCAGATGTAATTCCCCTTCACAAAAGTGGGAGCAAGGCAGAGGCAGGAAATTACAGACCTGTTAGCTTAACCTCAGTGGTAGGGAAAATCATGGAACCACTTCTGAAAGAAAAAAATGTTGAGTACCTAGAGGCCAGTGGGGCACAGTGACCAAGGCAACATGGATTCATAATAGGAAGGTCATGTCAGATGAATCTAATAGATTTATTTGACTGGGTGACCAAAGTAGTAGACCAGGGAGGGGCTGTGGACATGGCCTACTGAGACTTTAGCAAGGCATTTGACATGGTCCCACACTAAAGATTAATAAACAAGTTAGACAGCCTTTGAGTGGGTCCCAGGGCGGTAGCCTGGGTAAACAATTGACTGGAAAACAGGACACAGAAGCTAATGGTAAATGGAGTCCACTCTGAAGAAAGGAGGGTTACTAGTGGGGTGCTGCAGGTTTCAGTACTGGGACCAGTTATCTTTAATGTCTTTATAGGTGATATTGCAGAGGGACTGTTAGGAAAAGTATGCCTCTTTGCAGATGACACAAAGATCCACAGCTGGACTGATACACAAGAGAGGTGTGTGTGGAAAGGATGAGAAGGGACTTGGCAAGGTTGGAGGAATAGTTAAAAGTATGTCAGCTTAAATTCAATGCAAGGAAGTGCAAAGTAATTTATATAAAAATTGCTAGCCGGGAGAAGCACCATGAGCAGAAGCTCATTTCCAGATGCGACCCTGGGAAGGAGGAAATACAGGGATACAGACACAAACAGCATGAGCAAAATTACAATACACAGATACAGAAATAATTTTAGCAGTGGGTTAGGGTTACATGACCCACTTGCTGTATTAATACAAAAGATAATCACCTGAGCAACTTAAAGCAATACAAGGCATGGTCAAAGGCTGAGATTTCATTAGCAGGTCATCTCTAAAATGAGTGTTGGAATTATACATGCCCCCAAAAAAGTGCAGGTATTTGAAACTCAACCTAAACAGACAGCTCACAAAAGTGTAGCAAAGACAATTAAGTCCGAGAGGGTTGGGGACAACGTGAGCATGGCTGACAGGGAAAGAGTACATTATTTATTAGGCAACCTGTAGCAATTTTTGTCATTACTGTCTGCACAGTACACTCAGCTTAATTATTAGCAGCCTGTTTGTGTCACTTTGTAACTGCATTCTCCTCTTCTCAGTATGGTAAAACAGCAATCAGCAGTGTCTTCCCCACAGTTTGGAACAACCTGCAAAATTCCTCAAACTCACCAGCATAGTTAGTGGTGGTGTTTTCACATCACTTACAGAAAATTTATGCAGTAAGTTATGTACCTGTAATAGCCTAAATGTATGACCACTACTGCATTCTGCACTTCTTTGGTACTCTGTGAACTGTTGCCTGTGTACTATGTACTGATACCTTACTCCTGGCCTCTGTCTGTTATTATCTGACTATTATGGTTTTTAGTTTTATATCACTTATTGTAACTGGTTTATCCCTTGTATCTCACTGTTGTTTTCCCACTCATATGTATTGTAACCTCCCGGGTCGTGCCTGAAAATAGGCTGTTTTGCTATCTAGTACACCTTCCTGGTCAACAAAAACTAAATAAATAAATATATTCCTCCTGAAATGCACATATGTGTATCATGTACCTAAATCAGTGACTATCTTCTGTATGATTAGTACTCCATATTCAAAATTTATAAGCTGTACTAAGATATACATTATTATGCACTCTTCTTCATTCTATTCCATTCACTGATCTGTCCTGCACTGTATAATCTTCTCCGCTAGTTTCTTGTGTTATATTAAAAGCTTACTTACTTTTGTATATTGCTGTGTCTAATTTTATTTCATGCTGTCCTACCCAGAACCTCCTTGTGAATGAGCTTTCTCAATGGAGCCTTTTCCTGGTGAAATAAATAAAATAAACTTCTCTTTTCCCCAGGTCACACCTGAAAATGAGCTCAGTGTGCCTGTCCCAGTCACCAAGTTTTGGATAAATAAATAAATACATTTTTTATCAAGAATGGTCTTAGTTGCACCATCAATGACTAAAGAACTATAGTCAATTATTGGCAAAAGATTATGGCTAGCAAGTTGCTTTCCAGCTTCAGATATTAAGTATTTATTAATTCCTGTATAGCTGACCCAATTTATGTGGCAAACAAGAAGCAATGTGATTCAAATGATGATCAAATGACAAATTAGAACTGAAATACAGGCCCAAATATTTAAATGAATCTACAGACTCCAGTGACGTTCCTTGAATGGTTTCTACATGAAAACCCTGCTTAAATATCTTAACCTTAGTGGAAGAGCCCATCAACATAACTTATGTTTTGCTAGTGCCAAGGACAATTTGTTTAAATTTATCCAGTTTTTCAAATTATGAAAACACTGACTTACAGTAGCACGTTATTTATCTCAGGATTGTTATTTGATTGGGTGAATAACACCATCTCATCAATGTAAAATAAAATATCTAATTAAATACAGATTTTGGGAATATCATTAATAACAAGTGGTGGATGCTCTGTCACAGCAATGGGACTTCAACAGAGCCTACCTATTTTCTCTGCTGCCAGTAGTACTGCAAAAGATCTGACAGTCAACAGTGAACGTTATTTGGATAGCACTGGAGTGGCCCAGTAGGCCATGATTTTCAGATCTGGTGAAAACACCCTCCCAGGCACTGTTTTGACTTTCTCTCCATGGGGATCTTCTTAATCAAGGCACAGTCCTTCATCCAAATCCAGAGGTGATGTAGTTAGCAGCCTGACATCAGAGAGGAGACTTCTGAAGCAGAAGGTTGCAAAAAAAGGTGGTAGACACATTAATTCATTTCAGTGCCCTATGGCAGACTGTGGAACATTTCTTCAGCTTGGGCCGGAGGTAGGGATATTAGACCCACCAAGGCTACGGTCCTGCAGATTTTGCCTTCAAGTGGGAATAAAAAAAGACCTATTCTTAATCACTCTGTGGGGCCAGGTATCTGCTACTGGCACAGTACTGGGATCATCTGGTGGGCCCCTCCTTAGGAACCAAGTGTAGATGTTATCCATTTTCCCAGAGTAGTTAGCAGAAGCCAGCAGTTTTTCAGGTCTCCAGTTATTCCATGGAATCTAAATCTACCGTTATGCACCTTGTCCAGGGCCTCTTTTAAGTTGATTTTGTTTGTGCCATTGTACATCTTATCTTACAAGGTGTGCTCCAGATTGTAATTTGCCTGGCCAGGAGCTTCAGGCTCTTTTGCATAGGGAACCTTACCTTATAATGCATAAGGACAAGGTAGTGCTTAGG
Source organism: Neoceratodus forsteri (assembly GCA_016271365.2). Lineage (NCBI taxonomy): Eukaryota > Metazoa > Chordata > Ceratodontiformes > Ceratodontidae > Neoceratodus > Neoceratodus forsteri. The sequence goes on from CM057457.1 coordinate 315,860,336, forward strand.
ACAGTTTTGTCTTTTGTTCACAAGGTTACCATGAAGTAGGAAGCTTATCTGCTGTCATTCTGCCCGAAGCCAGTAAATCTGAAAGCAAAGGAGTTTCATAAACTGGACTTATGCAAGGCAATAAAACATAGGGCCTGATTCTGGAAGCGGCTACAATTGCAGTAGGGTGTTGGACACAAGTGCCGACTTTGTGTCAAACTTGCTATTCTGGAAGTTGGCTGCCACAAGTCCCTGATGCTGCAAAGTTAGACCAGCTCACCACCAACTAACTTTACGTCCATGGGGGTACCCTTTGTATGGGGCGTGCACCAAGTCTTTGGTACAAGCTACCATAAAGTGGTAAAACTGTTGTAACTGCACCAGCCCTTCTAGAATTGAACTGAGTTGCATCCGAGGCCTTTGGCGCAGCTGTGACACACTTTGCAGTGGATGCAGGGCTTGGATGTTCAAAGTTTCATTGATGTGGCCTTCAAGTCCGGAATGTTGCAGGTAGCAGATGAATCCAGTAGTTACCCTCTTGCGTCATATATGGACAATATTTCTCCCATTCTATAATAAATGGGTACTGCTTTTAGAACCCATAGGTGTTTATTCCCCATTGACAACATTGAGGGATGCAGAAAGGAGCAGTTCATTTATACTTATCATAATTTTCTTTTCTGTTAGCTCCAAAATTCTCAGTGGGGCCTCTCCCTTAAGTCACTGGCACTAATTGGAGAATATTGTTCAATATATTATGGAAATGTCTTTACAGTCAAGATGATTAATGCAGCTGTGCAAGCTTTGGGATTTATCTGCTATCTGTAGGCATCATATAATTTAGCCACTATTCTGGCATGATAGTCTCACAGACTAACTAGTTTGCAATTTCTAAAATTGTAAGGTTGACGAATAGGTATGGGTTAGTACTTGCTTGTTAGAGCTGTTTCCATATTGTTCATTTCACTTATTTATGTTTCACTATTGATAACAGTTTATCCATAACACCTGTGGCAAATCTAGTAAGTTGCAGTCCTTGTCCTGTCTACCCAGTAAGCATGCTGACAGGGTTGACTTACTTGGTTTCATAAGCCGTTTCCTCAAATAAGGTAAGCTAGACCATTTTATTGTTTTTTTGCATAAATGTTTTATTGGTTTTTCACTGGCAACAGTACATGTACCAGTAAAATCAACAAGTCATATTCTATTTCAGTACAGGCTTTCTTTTCAATCTTGCGGTGCATACATTCTTGTCATCCACTAACATATATGTACTGTAACTCACCACAACTTCTACTGTACCTGTGCTTTTTTTTTTTTAAACAGAAAACAAGTGGAAAAGCGAAATAAGAGGATAGAAAAAAGAGCAACAAGCTGAAAGTCTAATAAGAAAAGAGAGAGAAAGAGAGAGAAATAAGGAAGAAACAGAAAGAATGGAAACAAAAAGCAAACAAAAAAAAACAGAATTTAACCACACCTAAACTTCAACCTTTAGGTCCATGTTCTATGTTTCCAAGGGATTAGTCCTTACGATGGTTTATTCCCATCTTCCATTCATAAAGTAGTGTCCACTCTAAGGGTTGGTCACCTTATCCAATGGTGTACCAGACATACCTATCTTAACCACATCAATACTCTCTCCTCAGGAGCAATGGTGTTCCAAAAAGGGGCCCACATAGTTGTGAAGGCTTCCTCCTTCCCCTTAACCTTATACATCAGACTCTCCAGCTGCAAGGCCCCCCGTACTAAATTCCTCCACTGTTCTGTGGTTGGCCTGTCCCCTGAGACCCATGTATTCAAGATACATTGTCGTGCCACGGCCAGCAGGATCCTTGTCCATCTATCCATGGGCACCCATTCTACTGTCTCTGTGTCCTCCATGCAAAAGAGGATCATGAGTGGGAGAACCTGTACATCCCTCCCCCTCATATTTGCTATTTCTTTTGCCGCTTGGCACCAAAAAGTCTGAAGAACTGTATATGACCAAAATAAGTGGAAGTAAGTGCCCACGGCCACCCCACATCTCGGACACAATGCGGGCACAGCTGTGTTATACTTATTTACCAACACTGGAGGGCAGACGAGCCTATGTATAAATTTGAATGTGGACTCCTTACACCTATTGCACATCAGGAGACCCTGATGTGTGTTCTGGAGCTGTTGCCACTGCTCCTCTGACAGGGCTACGCCCAAATCCCTTTCCCATAGTCCTTTAGTCTTGCTAGTTCTATCTGGCAGTTGCTGTCTCATGAACTGAATCACCTTTCTAATGCTACCCCTGGGCTCACCCTTAGTCTGCTCCAACAGGGCTTCTATCTTCTGCATGCAAGAGTCCGGTTCCCTCTGCCTCTCAATATCTTGGATATGTGTCCTGGCTTGGAAATACCTAAACAAGTGCGCAGCTGACAATCCGAGCCCCTCTCTCATCTCTGCGAATGTATAGACGTGTCCCTTCCTCCTAAGGTCATTTAGGCACAAGATTCCCTTTTTCTCCCACACACAATATACTGTCACCCATCCCTGGTAGAAAAAATGGGTTGCCCACCAATGGGATCATATACGACTCTCCATTCTGATTCCCTTTTTCTTGATTTGTCTCCAGCTTTCCAGTATACCCCCTACTAAGATATTCTGGTGTCCCTGGTTTATGTATATCCTTCTGCCGTCCTTGGCTAATAGAGCTGGCAACCATACCTCATAATTGGCTTCCTCTAAGTCCAGTCAACTTGCTTCTCTGCTCCGATAAATCCAGTCCCTGATCACCCAGAGTTGCACTGCCAAGAAGTAGGTTTTCATATCTGGATAATTAAGTCCGCCCTTACTCCCATCTGCATTAAGCCTGTCTAGGTTAGCCCTAGGCTTCTTCCCCTGCCATATGAATTGTGAGCAGGCCCTCTCAAATCTCCTATTATCTTGTTCTGTTAGGCTCATTGGCAGCATCTGCACAGTATTTAAAATTCTTAGTAGGATATTCATTTTTATTAAATTAACACGTCCTAACCATGACATGGGGAGGGCCTTCCACCTATTCAAGTCCTCTAGTATTAATTTCAAAAGTGGGGTGAAATTTAATCTGTAGAGGGAGGAGAGATCATGCCCAATCTTGATGTCCAAATATTTAAAGGCAACACCCACCCTTCACAAGACCCAGGTGTTACTAACCCCCACAACCACTTGTCCTAGAAACATAACTTCAGACTTTCCGAGATTGAGTTTATACCCAGAGAAGGTTGCAAACTGAGAGACAGTGTCTAGCAAAACTGGCATCGATCTCAAAAAGTCCCTGATATACAGTATCATGTCATCTGCATACAAAGTGATCTTGTGTTGTTGCTGACTCTTCCCCTCTATCCCTAGTATTTGCGGGTCTTCTCTTATAACAATGGCTAGTGGTTCAACCGCTAGAGCGAACAGGAGTGGCAAAAGGAGGCATCCCTGTCTAGTGCCCCTATGCAGGGAAAACTGATCTGACAGTGTCCCAGTTACAAACACCGCTGCTGTTGGCGCTTCATATAGGGCTCGTACCATCTTGTCATAGTCCTCACCTAACCCAAACCGTCGGAGCACTTCAAACAAGTATGGCCATTTGATCTGGTTGAACGCCTTCTCTGCATCCATGGGCAGGACCACAGTCACTCCCTGGAGGTGAGAAGAACACTCAACTACATTAAAAACTTTCCTAATGTTATGGTAGGAGTGTCTCCCTTTTATGAAGCTGGTTTGGTCCGGGTGTATTACATCTGGCAACAGACCCTCCAGCCTAGCAGTCAAAATCCTGGCATAAGTCTTAGCATCACAGTTTAGGAGGGAGATGGGTCTAAATGATGCACACTCTTTTGGATCCTTCTCTGGCTTGGGGATCAAACACACAACTGCACTACTAGATGAAGGGGGTATACCCCTGGCTTCCCGCATCTCTTTAAACAATCCCCATAACATTTCCAACGTCTCGACTTTGGTCACTTTATAATATTTTGCTGTTAGGCCATCTGGGCCACAAGCCTTCCCAGCCTTCAGTGATCCAATTGCTCTGCCAATTTCCTCCCTCATTATCTCTCGGCCTAGGACTTTTTGCTGCTGTGCCGTAAGCTGTGGTATTTTACACTTGTCTAAGAATGTTCCCATCTCTCTTTCTGTTCCCTCTCCCTCTACCTGATAAAAATTCTTCTAGTATTCCTGGAATACTCTCCTAATTTCTTTATATGTAGTGACAGTTTGGCCTCTGGCATTTTTAATCCCCACTATATGTGATGTACCCCTTTTGCCCCGACCAGGTTTACCAGCAGTGGGCCTGGTTTGTTTCCCCACTCGTATATCCTATGTTTCATCTATAACAACTTTTTCTGAGCCTCATCCAATAACATGGAGTTCAATGCTTCCCTGCTTTTCAATAACGCCCACAGCACGTCCTCCCCCCATCCCACAGGCCACCTTACCCTCCAGTTCCTTTATTTTCACCTGTAGGACTCTCTGCTGTGCCAACCTATCCTTTCTGTATTGGGCCATATACCCAATGAGGGCACCTCTCACAAATGCTTTACTGGCCTCCCATAGAAGTTGTTTAGAGGGGGCAGAAGCTGTATTGATTTCCGTATAAAACTTAACCTGATCCTTTAAGAATTGCTGAAACTCCTGTGAACCCAGCATATATGTGGGAAATTTCCAGGAGGCTCCCTCTCTCCCTACCCCCTGTACCTGGAAGATCGCTGTAACCGCAGCATGGTCTGAGAGCTGGAACGAGCCATTATCCACTTCCACCAGCCTTTCCTACCATTTCATGGCTACATAAATGTGATCTATCCTGGACCATGTCTTATGTGGGTTTGAGAAAAAAGTAAACTCCTCTCTCTGGGGATTGGCAGTTCTCCACACATCTACCATCTCCAGCTCCGCAACCCCTTCCTTCCATTTCCTAATGCAGGGGTCTCTCCTCCCTTTACCCATCGAATGATCCAAGTTCGCATCCGGTGTGCAGTTAAAGTCCCCCCCCCCACCATAATAAGGTTCTCAAATTGCTCTTTTACCAATATAGCTAATATCTGACTGAAAAATTTAGGCTCCAGATTTGTTGGTGCATAGATGCTACCGAACGTAACCGTCGTTCCATGCAGCATTCGAGACACAAATATAAATCTGCCCTCTTTAGGGTCAGCCACCATTTTTGAAACCTGAAATGGCAGATTTTTGTGTATTAACACTGCTACCTACCTCTTGTGGGAGTTAAGCGGGTTTCCTGTAACAGAGCGATTTGCACATGTGCCCTACGGAGTGCTGTCAAAATTGCATTCCGTTTAATCGGAGAGGGGAAATCCCACACATTCCAGGACTGAATCACCATTTCAGTTGTAGCCCCCATGTTATTTAGTCTGAGCTCCTATCCCCCCCCAATCTGTGCCTTCAATTCTGACTTTCTTCCCATGGATCCCTGCCTTCAACAAAACAAATAATTGAATGGACCTGTTGTAAACACACAACATGTAACAAACGTTCCAAACCATGCAATATAAAATATGTAGCCCCCCAACTGTAATTCCCTGTGATCATAATACAGTTTAATACCAATTCCTTAGATAATCCCTCCCTCCCCCAATTGTTTGCCATCAATATCACACATGGCTAAAGAACCCATCATCTGCTATTCGAGTAACTGCCCCCGAGCTCCCCACGCTGAAACCAGTACTTTCAAAAATCCCTATTTAGACATCAAACGTATAAACTACTAACACATTTCCCAACATATTAGTACTTCAAACACCCCACCAAATGAAGAGGAGAATGCTGTTTAAATCTAATATTCGTTCATAAGATTCCCCTTCCTCTCCCCCATCACTCTAACATTCTACCTCCTCTATGCAGTGTTTTGTAGCATGCAACATTCCTCCGTGCAGTTCTCTGCACTGTAATTCCCATTCCTATGCAAGGGCCCTGTTACAGCTCACAAATGGCCAGGGCATACTCAGGTAGCTTCCTCATCCCCTGCCCCCCCCGGTCCCTTTGTTTACATTCCTCTCTCTTCACCCAAGCTACCCCTCCATGATGTTCCTTGGTCCCAGACCTAGGGGATGAGCTGGCGACAAAAGTCACATGAATGAGAACAGAACACGTGCCGGCTTTGACCACCCAGTCCCCCCTTCCCGGCCTACCTTATCCATGTTCAGGTCCACACCTCCTCGATCTTCAGGTCTCTTGGGGCAGAAAAGGCCCACCATTGATCAGTTCAATTCCACACACTACCAGGTAGCAGTTACTGTGTTCATACCAACAAAGTTCTCTTCGAAGAGTCCCAAATCCACAAAACAAATTATTGTCATCATAGAAACACAGCATTTGACAGCAGATAAGGGCCGCTTGGCCCACCTAGTCTGCCCATTTCCCCTACCTAACGGACAAGCTGCAGATCCTAGTTAACCAATAGCCTACTTCCTCCTACCCCCCCACTAGAATTGCCTTATGTCTGTCCCATGCATTCCTGAATTCCCCCACTGTTTTTGACTCTACGACCTCCTCAGGAAGGCTGTTCCATGTATCCACAGCCCTCTCTGTAAAAGAAATACTTCCTCACATTACCTCTGAGCCATCCCCCCACTATCTTCAAATTGTGCCCCCTTGTTTTTGCACATCTCTTTTTCTGAAAGATGCTACCCTCTTGGACTTTGTTGATTCCCTTGAGGTATTTGAAAGTTTCTATCATGTTCCCCTCTCCCTCCTTTCCTCAAAGCATCATTCGGGGAGAGAGGGAGGGCGGGAGGTTGAACAGGTTCCTGGGGCGATCACTAGCACCCCGAAGCACAGAGGAATGTCAGCCACCCAAAAGTTGCAAGCAAAGTTCCATACTAGTCTCTCCTGCTCTCCCTGCAAGTCTTCACCCCAGCCACCGATCACAATCTGCTTCACTCCACTTTCTTCTTAAGCCCATCCATGAACTTCTGTGCCTTATCCACCTCCCAAAACATGTACGTGGCACCCTCATGCCTTATTGTAAGGGTCGCTGGGTACAGGAGAAAGTTTTCCACATACATTTCTCTTAATTGCGCCACAGTTGCATTATAGGCTCTGCATTTTTTAAGTAGCTGAGTAGAGTAGTCTTGCATGATGATAATTTTTGTCCCCTCAAACAGAACTGGTTGCTTTTGCCGATAGGCGAAGGAGCACTTCCTCCCGATCCTGAAAATTACGATACCGGATGATGATGTTACAAGGGGGGAGGCCTGCAGCTGGTTTGGGTGCTACTGCCCGGTGGATGCATTCTATTTTGTGCTTGCCACCTTTTGGATGGATGCCCAGTAGCCTCGAGATTTGCTCTGCACAGAATTGCAGCACATCGGGGCCCTCCTGACCCTCAGGGAGGCCTCTTACCCGCAGGTTGAGCCTGCGATAATAATTTTCCTGATAATCGAAGGCCTCCCTGAGGTCTTCCAATTCTTTTTCCAGCATTGCCACGCAGTCTGGCAACCTATGTAAAGTATCCTGTACTCTTGAGGTTCGCTCCTCCACTTCCGACAGCCGTTCCCCATAAGAAACCATCTGCTCCGCTATCTCCTGCATTTTAGCCTCTATTTTGTTTTCCATTTTTTCTAGCCATGGGTTCAGAGCTGTGAGAACCTGTGTCATGACTTCCCGACCCAGAACATCAATCTCCACTGCAGAGAATGAGATGGTGCTAGAAGCCTCTGAGGTAGGCCCCGCAGCTGACTTCTTTCCACTTTTACCGGCATTTCTGGTGCTTTTGTTCATTGCGCTGGTCAGATATTCATCCATGGCTGCTCAAGGAGGTAGAATCTTCTGTTTTTAATGATAATGAATGTGAAAAATGTGTTATTTCCCCTTAATATAAAACTTTTAGGGCAGGAGCTCGAGGAGATTGAGTCCGCCTTGCTAGCTGCTCATAGCACCCCCCCATTTTATTGTTTGATGGGATGCATAAAGATCAAGTAGGTGAAGGTTATAATGAATGAGGGCTTGATTACGAACGTGCATGTTAATTGTTATGTTAGTATTTATGCTTTGTTTTCAAGCTATGCGCTCACAATAGTAAACAGAGTAACTACTGTATCTGAAATGTTTGTGTTTCCAGAGTTTATTTAGTTTTTTTTTCCTTAGCCTGGTGCTCCCCCATTGCCCCTACTGCCTTACTGACAATGGGGGAGACATGGTATTTCTATGTATCTCCCATTTACTTTTGGGGCGTTGGTCCGGGGTTGTGCGTACACGTGGAGGCATGTATGCATCTCACAGCTCTGGTGATGGCCCTATCCTCCCTCCTGGCCTAGCACCTAGGTTCCCCAGGCCTGTCACTGCTACCTAGGCTCCATGGGGTGCCAGACAGGAATCAGGGAAACCTCACATCCCTCCCCGGAGAGGTGAGCTGCCTGGCAGCTGCTCAGTCCTGACTTCTTGCCTCATCCCCCAGCTGACCACTGGCAGCCCGAGCTCAATACCAAACCCAGATTGCTGGCATGGCATGAGGTGTTGTGTCCAGCACCTCAACCCTATCTGAGTTTATTTAGTTATTAACTTCTTCATTTATTCAGACAGTACCTTTGAGCACAAGTGCTCATTTACAAACATTCCACATGAGGGTCAAAGCAATACAATAAAAATACTATAACAGAAATATTGTGCGAAGTACTGTACAATGTGCAATGAAATACAGTCAAAATACAGTAACAGATCAACTAAGCATTTTGTAGAACAGAGCAGGGTATAAGGTTATAGGGTTATATGCTAGGTGTCATCGAGGCACGGGTCAGGAAGCATAGGGAACACTGGGAGCAGTTGTGGAATTCACCAAAAATATTTATTTACAGTAGCAGTAACATAAAAATAAACTTGTTCGGTGGGGACTGTTTTTGTATTTATTTGGCCATCTGAGGGTGACAGGAGAGTGGTTGCTCAGCGTATCTGGTAGCACCTTGACCTCAGATATTCATGATGGGGAGTTTGTGAGGATCCAGTCAATGAGTGAGCTCTTGTCTGTCTTGTGGTTCCTTTTGGTTGGTTCCATGACTAGCTGTATCAGGTATGCACTTGCCACAATATTCTTGAGTGGTGTAGAGTTGTCACTTTCCCAGTTTATATTGAAATCCCCTGTGATAAGTAAATCACTATCCTTGGGTAGGGAGAACACTACATCCAGGACCTTGGGCACACATCCCATGATTTTTTGGGGGCAGGTAGGCTGATGCAATGGTCAGCGTCTTACGCAGCGGTTTGACTTGTATTTTCATGACAAGGAGTTTGTGGCCTGTGTCCATCCTGGAGATAGGGAGGACGGAGCCGTGGAGGGAGTCTTTTGTGTAGCTAAGACAGTCCCCACCCTCCTTGCCATGGCTGTTGGTCCTGAATACCTGGTATCCAGGTAGCGCTATTTTGATGTTTTTTAAATTGCCTGTCAGCAAAGTCTCAGTTAGGCATGCTATGTCCGGTTTGTGCTGGACCATTCAGGCCTGTAATTGTATGAACTTTGCTGTTAGGCTGCAAATATTCATTGCAGCTATTGTCAGGCCCTTTGTTTTGATACCCAAAGATCCGGGTGGCAGTGGAGGGCCACCACAGCTGCTGAAACATCAGGATTTACTCCCTCTTTGATTAATTCAGAAAATCCTGGAAAGTCATTTCCAATAATCACAGGTGCAGGTAATTTATGTACTACTCCCACTTTCATTTGATGCCACAAACCCTTAACTCACTGAGGCCTCATGAGCTCCTTGAGAATGTCACCACTTATGGTCTGTATACTTTTAACAGTGCAACCTGGAGCTTTCTGAGCAAAATCAAGTCATAATCAGCATGCCACAAACAAATGTGAATAACTCATAAGTGCTACACACAAAATACGAGTGGCAAAATTGTTCAGCACAAACTTACCTTTCCAATGGTACTATGCTATTACTTATAAGTAGTTCCTATTTCTTTCTATATTGGTTGAAATAGCAAAAAATGTTTTTTTTTTCAATAAAAAAGGCAATGGAAACAATTTTTTGTGGGAAAATATTGACATATCAACACCAAATTAAGCATCTGTACATTAGATGGAGGTACACATCTAATTTTGTACTAAAAGCAGTTTTTCTAATATGATGCATGTATTTCTTTTCTGTTTTATTAAAGTGGCTAAGTGAAGCCTGAGAGACAAATGTCAGCCATTAACACCATACTATACAAAAATGTGAATATCTTCTAAAGTATACATAACAGACATTAAGTATCAGTGGCAAAGTTGTTCAGCCGAACATTACTTTTCCACAGTGCTATGCAGTCAATTCTACTCATTTTAGTTTGTGAAATATTTAAGTTGTAAGCAGTCAAAAGTCCTCAGTGGCACAAAGTGCAGGATGTCTGGAGGCATTAAAGACCTCAGGAGTATGTTTTCTGTTGGCGCATACAGGCGTCTTGGGGCCTCAATGAGTTAATGGTCAGAGTCACCTGGGTGGTGGGATAGTATCGAGTCTCCCTGTGGATGCAGATGACACCAGTACCTGATCCTTTTGCACAGTGTTCTCCCAGCACTTTAACAAGCACTATGGTCTGTCTGCTTCCTGAATTCATGAGTCCTTTCACAGTCTTATTCTCCACCTTCACATTTGTTAAGTACTTGCCCCAGATTCCAAAGGACAAATCTGCTCCAGTGCCACTCTCCTTATTATGGCAGTTTCTTGTAAAATGGCCTGGCTTATTACAGTTACAGTAGATAATGTCTTTTGGCACAGATTTGTTACCCCTTTCAGAGTTCTTATCTGCCTTGGAGTTTAAATGGGAAAAAGAGTGTCTTACCGGTGTTTGGCTGTTACCTCACTGCTGTGGCATCTGTCTGGCCCTTTGGTAGTCCTCAGCCCAAGAAACAGCGTTTTCCCCACTCTCTGGTTGGTGTTCCCTTACCCACAGCTTCACATCAGTAGGGAAGATGTTGATGAATTGTTCCATAGCAAATGTGTTGATGATCTGTGGGACTGTTTTGCTCTCTGTTTGGATCCACTTTATCAGGAGTTCTCTGAGTTGGATGAAGGCTTCTCAAGGATTGTTGACCGAGTTGTACCTCAGAGATCGAAATCTCCACCTGTAGGTCTCTATGGAGATGTCATACCTTTTCAGGATTTTGCTTTTTACCAGGTCAGAATTTTCTGACTGTGCAGTGTCCATACTGTTGTAGGCAAGTTGGGCTTTCCCTGTCAGGTCGGTTACCAGTCTGATTGTCCATTGCTGTTTTAGCCACTGGCAGGCTGTGGCAACTCTTTTAACGGTTGTCAGGTATGCCTCGATATCATCTGAGGGACACAACTTTAAAAGTTGCTTGCATTTTGTTGCTCATCTGAATGCGTGCTGGATCCTCTGCCTTTGATAGCTTGCAAGGCATCTAGCCATCACTGCTCCCATTACTGCATCTCTTCTCTCCTCTGTGCTTCTAAATGTTGAATCTCTTTTTCTCTCTGCTTCTCAGTATCTTTTCGTTGTATAGCCCACCATTTGCAAAAGCCCATCAGGTTTTGATGTTCTGTCACTGCTTGTTCTTTTTCCATAATTTGTGCTGGCTGTACAATTTCAGACTAGACTTCTGTCTCTCTGCTAGTTTGGCTGCCATTCTCCTGGTAACCATTCCTGGACTTGCTGCTGCAGAATCCATATCATCCTCCATGGTTCCCTGCTACTAGTTTCAGAACCCACTCACAAAACTCCTTTCTTAGGGTATGCATGGCTTAAATCCCACTTAGACTGACACTATCTGTCATCGAGGCGCAGGGCAGGGAGCATAAGGAAAACCAGGAACAGCTGTAGAATTCACCAAAAATATTTATTTACAGTAGCAATAAAATAAAAAATGAACTTGTTTGGTGTAACTATTTACAAAGAAGAAATAAAATAAAATCTTCCTTCAGTCTGTGTGTGTCCCGTTCTCTTTTTCTCCCAGAAATTGAGACAATATCAGAGGACAAAGGACCCCTCTTGCACTCGCGGATAATTACGGCACTTTCAGATGCTGCTGCTCAGCCCACGGCCACAACAGAGGTCACCAGTACTGCACTTCTTAATGCACATATTTTACTGAAATTTAAAGCAACTAAAACACATAATGGGGTGCGGAGTGGGCACACATATTGCAGCGCAATATAAACCAAAATAAATAATGGATGTGTGTGGGGGTGGAGCCCCCAAATACAAAAAACTATTACAATAATGTTTGACAGCACAAATGCTTCATTAGTGCACCGGGGGGGGGGGCAGAGCACCCCCATATAAAGCGTTATTTCACAAATTACTGTACAATAGACCAATTTTCATCCTACTCTGACAACTTAGTAAACCTATGAAATTGTTTGCAGTAAGATGTTTTGAGGTCTATTGGACCACAGAAACAAGAAAAGTTAAGAGAGACTAAATTCATTACCAGCTGCAGCTTCTGCCCGCACCTTGGGATAAACATTTTACAGAGACTAATACAGTGCTGAATCTCTGTCTGGTTTTTTAGACCTTTGTGAGCTTGTGCAGTAATGCATTTCGCATTTTTTCAAGTTGTGTGATTAGACTGTATGCAATAAACAGCCTTTTGCTAAGCTGACAATGTTGGGCGTGTCTTCGAATGCCATTTCAGTTTGAGGATGCGTGTATGTGATGTTGTTAGCCCCGTCACTACCGTATTGAGGTAAAATAGTTTTTTCACGCACGGGGGATGCTTAATCATCTGGTATCACCTTTAATGGCTTTTAAGTTGCTTGCATTTTGCTGCTTGTCTGAATCTGTGCTGGATCCTCTACCTTTGATAGCTTGCAAGGCATCCAGCCATCGCTGTTCCCATTGCTGCATCTTTTCTCTCCTCTGTGCTTCTAAATGTTGAATCTCTTTTTCTCTCTGCTTCTCAGTGTCTTTTTGTTGTATAGCCCACCATTTAAAAAAGTCCATCAGGCTTTGAGGTTTTGTCACTGCTTTTGCTTTTTCCATAATTTGTGCTGGCTGTACAATCTCAGACTGGACTTCTGTCTCTGCTAGTTTGGTTACCATTCTCCTGGTAACCACTCCTGGACTTGCTACTTCAGAACCCATATCGTTCTCTGTGGTTCCCTGCTACTAGGTCCAGTACCCAGTCACAAAACTCCTTTCTTAGGGTATGCATGACTTAAATCCCACTTAGGCTGACACCATCTGTCATCGAGATCCAGGTCAGCACAGGTCAGGAAGCATAAGGAAAACCAGAATCAGCTGTAGAATTCACCAAAAATATTTATTTACAGTAGCAGTAACATAAAAAATAAACTTGTTTGGTGTAACTGTTTACAAAGGAGAAATAAAATAAAATCTTCCTTCAGTCTCTGTGTGTCCCTTTCTCTTTTTCTCCCAGAAATTGAAGCTCAGCTCTCTTATAAGTCATTTCAACCCCCACTCTTCATTCAAGCATCCTGTTTCTTGCAAAGTGTTCTGTTCTCATAAGTATCAGACATGATGAACACAGTAGTACATAGTGTGCTTGCTGAGGCCTCCTCCCCCACACAGCTCTTGCAAAAGGCTGAAAGATTTGCACTCAAGTAACTTCTAGAGTTTACAATAGCTTTCTGCAGTCATCTCAAAATATAATTATATACATTTCAACAGTCACCCGACATTCTAACACCAGTACTTCGATTCAGCTTCCAGCTTGGCTGGATCAGTATCTACAACTATGGAACTTGGAGTAGCCGATAACTTAATATTGTTAAATTAGGATTATTCTCCTTTAGTATGCCCAGAATGATGGGCAGGTCGGTAGTCATGGGTCCTCAGAGGTTCCCCCACAAGGGGTTTTTTCCTCTCCTGCTTGCTACTGGCCACACTCTCTGGAGTTGGAGGAGATAATCGTATGATACTCATTATTCTTTTGGGGATCTCATCCTACTCGACTAATCATCCTTCCTATGGTGGAATACAGAGAAAGGCCAAAACATCAAGTCATAACAAGTTACTCATCAGTTCAAGCATCTAAACACTTTGCTTATACCATCCAGTTCATCATGTACCATAATCACCGACATACTTATGTCTATGTTGAAGTACACTAATTCCATTTATAAAATGGGCATGTAAAAAGAAGCATCATGACTGGCCAGAAAGGAAGTGTCAAATAGGTATTACACATAGGGGATAAAAAGAGCAGGCAAATAAATCAATGCATCCAAATGGAATGTTAAGATGTGTCAGTGGAACGTAAATTTTTTAAAGGTCGCCATTGTTTTTAGTCTCGATAAGTGAGGGAGTGAATGTCATGCTGACAATCCTGCTCCAAACCTCGTCTCTGCTAGAAGTCAAAATTGGACAGCAGCAACGTTTTATCCTGCATAAAGCATTCTTCTAGTTCGGTGAGACTGAAGCTTGCTGCCGCACGAAACTGGAAATAGACCAGAATGGGGTGCCGTCTCATAGCAAACTGCGCTTCCATTCCAGTACATTTAACTAAAACAACAAAAACAAATCTGCATCCCTTATTCCCTTTTTTTTATTAATTTAGAAAGTGGCGCAACCTGTCGGGGAGAACCTGTTACTTCCTCTCCTAACCACACTTGTTCTCTCGATCGGGACGTGGGGTTTGGGGGGGCAACAACAGATCAAATGTTAATGTGTCAGAAGACAATGATGTCATCACCTAGTAGGAGGAAGGACTATTTTATCTCAAATTAACACAATGATTTCAGCTTTCTTTCAGTTCAGTAATATTTTTAAGGTGACAAATATAAAAAAAAAAAAGAGAGAACCATTTTATAAGCACAATAAAACACTCCAGGGTATGTGTGTTGAACAGATATTACCGCACTTCAAGGGGCTGAAGGCACTCATCAGGGCTTCGGTGCCTAACTATGCCCCTGGGCATGCGGTAATATCTGTTCAACACACACCCTGTCATGTCTTATTGCTTACACAATGAAAACCTTGGAAGCATCATTCTACTTACTGGTCTGGCCTCTGTATCCAAGCACAACACCTACATTATTCAATTACAGTATGTAGCACAAGCACTGAGCTATGAACCACACATAAATACCAATTGGAATGCAAGGCTGAGTTGAAGAATTTGACTTGGCTGTTACGGATTGCCAGATAGAACTCAGGAGAGCCAGTTCTCGGTGACAGTCTTTTCTGTAGAGATTAACAAAGGTACTTTGGGAAGAAGAGACTGAATGGGCACTGGAAGAATGGATAACCTGGTGGAAAGTACTAGGTGAACAGGTGCAGATATTAATATAAAGAATAATGATATCCGGGAGTGAAATCAAAGGTGTGGAAGGCATGGAGTCGGGAATCATCTAGGCGATGGAGATCTCACAATGAATATTCTGAATGATATCTATGCAATTCCTAAAACTAGCAATGACTGTTGGGAAGTAGGAGTCGAGTAACTTGGTCATCAGAGTCATTGTTGAAATAAGAGGCAGCATAAGGTAAAATGAATGAAGTTCATGGTTGAATGGGTTATATTACAATTCCCGGTGTCTATAGAAGTGATGCTGATTATGAAGTCTGAACAGAACAGAAGGATTTAAGTCCATTCCATGAATGAAGATGGCTAAAGAGGTGAGGGATCCGAGGAATGATGGTGATTGGATGGACATGAATGGGAGGGTATATCCAATAGAGATGGAGGAGATCTTCCTATTGTCCAGGCGAATGGGATTCCATGAATGATTGTGAAGAACTGAATGGGCAGTGTGAGACTTCAGTGATAATCTGTGGGGCATGTGAGCCAAAGAATGTTTTGCTGGCAGAAGTATTATTCCAGAGTAATGAAAGAATGATCAAATGAGTAGTGGGAGGTACTGTTAGAAGGGCAGGAGTAGAAATAGGGGATGGTTCATATGGAAGCAGTTGACTTGGTGGAAGTACTGGTCAGAAATGAGGTAGAAGGTATATATTTATTTATTATGAGCCTGCGATCGAGCAGGATTCGGTCCACTGGACCACCAAGGAGTTATTCATTTATTATAAGCCCGCGATCGGGCAGGTCTCATTCCACTGGACCACCAGGGATAATATTACTATTACATAGCCCATGATCAGGCTGAGGAGCAGGTCCACTGGACCACCAGGGATAGCTTTGGAGTTGCTAAGCCCACGATTGGGTGAGGGGGGCGCGACGCGTGGCCTGTGGCTCTGGGGGTTGGGTGGCCACCCACAGCTAGTGGCTGCCATGTTGTGCCGTGCAATATGACAGCTCATCTGTGCTTGCTCTAGTTTTTGTTGAGTGGATCTTTGCTCCCCACTGTGTGGCGCAAGGCAGGTGTGTGCCTGCATATGCGCCGTACATCACGGGCTGAATGTCGGGATGTGCAGCATATGCATGGGCACGCCCCCGCACTTGCACCGCATACATTACAGGTGCACCCTGGTGCATGAGGATTTGCATGGCGCATGTTCCCCTTTTGAATATCGCCCAGAGGCGTATCAGTGGGTTGTGCATGGCACAACACTGTTGTGCCATGCACAACCCCTTTGAATATCCTTCCCATAGTCTATAGATTTTTCTCCCTATTATTTCTTACTGAGGAAATGTACAGTACATGAGTACCTGATCTTTATCCCTTAGAGTTCATCTGCCTCTATAGTTTACTCCCTAGTTCAAGCTATAATCCTTTATTGTGACATTACAACCTGTTGCCATGGGAGTAACTGTGATGTCACTAGCAGTGCATTATTACATCAGGAGGTAGGGAGAAAGAAAAAATTACTCACCTTAGTAATTATGTTTCCTCTAATAGAGTCTTGCTGTATTCTGACTATTGCAGTTAGTCCCAGCACTCAAACTGCCCTGGAGAGTAGAAGGTTAATTTCTTTGCAGTGCATAGAATGTTGAGCTCGAGCTCAGTTCAAACCTCTGTCTGCTTGCACTTTGAAGCACAACTGTCAGATTCTTATGAGCTAATACTAACTAACTACTATGTGGAAACTGTAAAATTTTTGCTAGCCAAATGGCAACCAAATATTTTGGATACCCAAAAGACTCAAGTCAAGAAATCCAAAATCAAAAAACAGGTAGTGAACAACTTAAGACTGTTAAATTAATAATATAACCCACTCCCACTCTCTAAAAGAGGGGAGTATCCAAATGCACCCTTGAGGTGCAACACTGCACCTGCCAGCCCACTTCCCCAAAACAGGTTCTGAGAGGGGATGCAGGGAGGGAGGGAGGTCAGAATACAGCAAGACTTTATTAGAAGAAACATAATTACTAAGGTGAGAAATTTTTCTTCAAACAACATGAAGTCTTGCTGTATTCTGACTATTGCAGACTACCAAGCAGTACCTCCATGGAGGAGGGAATCAAACCTACCCTGGGAATAGACTCTGCAGTACTGCTGTACCAAACTCAGCAGCACTCCTAGCCTGGATGTCCAGGGAGTAATGCTTGGTAAATGTATGGACTGTTTTCCAGGTGGCTGCTTTACATATCTCTAGCATAGGAATATCCCTGGCCTCAGCCAGGGAAGCAGCTGTACCTCTAGTCGAATGAGCCTTCAGGCCTGAGGGAGGTATTTTGCCTAGCTTCTCATAGCAGAATTGAATACAAGAGACAATCCACCTGGCAATAGTTCTCTTGGTGGCAGGTTTGCCCTTCCCCACTTCCATATAAGTGAGAAACAACTGGAGGGAGTCAAACCTGTGAGCCTTAGTACACTCAATGTAGAAACTAAGGGCTCTTTTAACATCCAAACTGTGTAAGCTTCTTTCTCCTGAAGAAGAATGATCCGTGAAGAACACAGGGAGAGACATAGATTGGTTCAGATGAAAATCTGAAACCACTTTTGGTAAAAACCTCCTATTAATTCTAAGGACCACCTTATCTCTATGGAATGAGACAAAATCAGGCTCCACTGACAGAGCTTGCAATTCACTGATACACCCGGCAGAGGTAATAACTACCAGGAACACAGTTTTCCAAGTCAAGTACTTAAGCTATGCTGGAGACAAAGGCTCAAAAGGGGGGTTGCATATGCTGAGCAATGCAAACATTATGATCCCAAGCAGGGGTAGGATCCCTAAAGGGGGGATTGGTGTGAAGCAATCCCTTGAAAAATGTACAGACTACAGGGTGAGACGACAATGAGGAAGGCTTTCCCATTGACAGAAAAGCAGAAACAGCTGACAAATGTACTTTGAGAGTAGCTGGTCTGAGGCCTAGGCCATTAAGATGAACCACATAATCCAGAACTGTAGACACTTCAGCAGTGTCTGGGGAGATATGGTTCTTGGAACACCAAATGCTGAATCTTTTCCATTTGGAGTTATAAGTTTTTCTGGTGGCAGGCTTTCGAGAGGCTTTGAGAATATCCAGAACCCCTTGGGACAGATGCAAATCTGCATACTCTAACTCTTCAACAGCCATGCCTTGAGACAGAGAGACCGAAGATTGGGGTACCAAATCCTCCCCTGAGAGGAGGTTAACAGGTTGTAATTCCTGGGAAGAGACAGGGGAAGAATGACTGCTAGGGACAGCAATGGGGGTACCAAGGCTGCCTGGCCCAGTCTGGAGCAATCAGAATCACTTTGCAAGGTTGTGACCTTATCTTGACCAGAACCTTGAACAGTAGAAGAAAGGGAGGGAAGGCATATAGAAATTTCCCTTCCCAGTTCAGAATCAGAGCATTCAGAGGAGCTGAGCCCAAGACTGGGGGTCTTCAACAAAACAGAGGAAGTTGGTGATTGTCTAGGGCTGCAAAGAGATCTATCTCTGGAGTGCCCCACCTTGAAAAAATCTCTTTCAACACTAGAGGGTCCAGGGACCATCCGTGATGGCCCTGGGAGATCCTGCTCAATGCATCTGCTAGCACATTGTCCTTTCCTGAAAGGTGGACTGCTATCAGAGAGGTCTGCAGAGAATAAGCTAGAGACCACAATTTCATGGCTTCTGTGCACAAGGCTGTGGACCGAGTGCCTCCCTGCTTGTTGATGTACCACATGGTGGTGGTGTTGTCTGTCTGACCTGAACCACCTTGTTCTGCACTGACTGAGAGAACTTGCAGGGCCAGAAAGGCGCCCTGAGTTCCAAGAGATTGATATGAAGAAGGGATTCCTGAGGGGATCACAGTCCCTGGGCTGTGAGAGCCCCCAGATGGGCTCCCCACCCCAATAGAGAAGCTTCCGTGGTTAGGACCACAGATTGAGACTGAGTGATGAATGGGACTCCTTGCCTGAGGTTGCCCTGATCCTGCCACCATTGGAGAACCTGGATCAGAGTCTGAGTCACTGGAACTAGTTTGGTTAGAGAATCTTTCTTCTGAGACCAAAAGGCCCTCAGGTGAAACTGAATGTCCCTCATCTGAAATCTGGCCCCTTGGACCACTGCTGTAGAAGCTGTCATGTGGTCCAGAAGCTGAAGGAAGTGCCTTGCTGGCCAAGAGACCAGAAGGTGGAATGAAGAAGCCAGCTCTACAATAGCCCTTGCCCTTTCAAGGGGAAGAAAAGCTCTTGTTTTGACTGTATCCAACTCTGCCCCTATGAAGGTGAGGAGCTGTATAGGCTTGAGAACTGACTTGGGAAGATTGAGAAGGAATCCTAGGGAACTGAGCACTTGCTGAGTCACTTGAAGGTCTGATTTGACTTGGTCTGGGGACTGACCCACAATGATCCAGTCATCCAGTTATGGAAATATGGAACTATTTTCCCTTCTTAAAAAGGCCACTACTACTGCTAGGCATTTTGTGAATACCCTTGGAGCGGATGTCAGGCCGAAGGGCATAGCTTTGAACTGATAATGGCCTGAAGGCAATTCGAACCTGAGGTACTTTCTGTGGGAGCACCTGATGGGAATGTGAAAGTAGGCATCTTTTAAGTCCAGGGAGGCTAGCCAGTCCCCTGGCCTTAGAGAGGGAAGGATTATTCCCAGAGTCACCATTATGAATTTTGGTTTTAAAAGATGTTTGTTCAGGTATCTTAAGTCTAGGATAGGTCACCACTCCCTGTCTTTTTGGGGTAAGAAGTACCTGGGTACAGACCTTTGCCCCTGTGCAATGGAACTCTCTCTATAGCCTTTACAGTAGAGATGGAAACCTCTGCCTCTAGGGCAATGGTTTGGAGATGCTAAGTAGAAAAGATCTGGCCCTCAGCTTTGAAATTTCTTGAAGCTGAGAACCAGCTCAGCTACTACCTCCAGGACCCACTTGTCTGAGGTAACAGACATCCAGTCCTGGACAAAGTAAGCCAGCGTGCCTCCTACAGGAATGGGGGTGTCGACCCGGGCTGAGACATCAGGGTGTCTGCTTGACAGGAGCCTTAGGTTAAGGGGTGGATGCAGCCCTGCTCATTCCCCTTCTGCCTCTCCCTCTGAAGAACCCACTCTGAGGAAAGGGAGAAGAGGCCTATGCTTGCTAGAAAGGCCTATGAAAAGGCCTTCCCCTGCCCCTAGCTTGCTGCCTTTGAGAAGTTGCCTGCCTTTCCTTGGCCTGTGCACTCCTATAGATGGTCCTACACTCATCCATCTTTTTTTGTGTAATTCTCTGTCTGCTCCCCAAACAGAGAATTACCCACCACAGGGAAATCCATGGCCTTAGCCTGGGTGTCCTGTGAGAGGCTAGTACATCTGAGCCAAGCCGTTCTCCGAAGAGCCACAGATGTAGCCATGACTCTAGAAAACACATCATTGGAGTCCACAGCAGCATGGAACTGTACCTTAGATGCCTCAATCCCATCAGCAGCCACTCCCTTCAGCTCTGAGGCTAGCTTGGGGGAGGCCTGCTTAGCAAGTGCCAGTACAGTGTCCCACCTTGACTTCTGGTACCTGGCTGCATAGGCCATAATACCATATAATTAGCCTGCCTGAGTCCCAAGGCAGATGCCATGTACTGTTTCTTTGCCATGGAATCCAGCTTCCTAGAGTCTTTATCTGGGGTGTGTGAAGCCAATGGTATATTAGCCTTATCACAGGCTGCAGCCTGCACAACTCCAACATGGCTGCATTGTTGATACAGGTACTCTGTACCTGAACCTGATAAGGTGAATCTTTTGTCCATCCTTCTGTTGACAGGAGGTACAGAATTTGGAGTTTTTAAAATCTTTTGTGTCTGTTTCCCAAAAGACTTATGAAGGGGAATAGACAGTCTCGTGGACTCTGGGATGTCCATCATCTCCACATGATCAGGTTCCTCTTGTTCCTCTACAGCTTCTTCCACAGGGAGCTGGAGAGTTTCTGCCACTTTCCTGTAAAACATGTAGTGGGAAGGGGACTCAGAAAGCCTAGGAGGAGAAACACCAGAAGGCCTGTCTGGGGAGATGTCTGGTTCAATGGATAGAACCAGACCTTCCACACCATCGTCATCGTCATCATCATCATCATCATCATAATCTTCATCCCCCTCCAAATCCGGTTCATAGAAATCTTCAGGGGCATAATCTTGAACTGGAGGAACTGACCAAACTGAGCACCTGCCAGAAGGCGCTGGATCAGACGGAACCAGGCAAAGTGATTCTACAATCCTTATCACTTTGTCAGTCTCTTCGGCGGTCGTAAAATGGGTCTCTGGATCCGAACCGGCTGATTTTTCTTTTCTTTTCATTTTTGTAGGAACTGATTCCTCAGGATCAGCTCTCCTCTTGCCCGAAGAAGTATTGCCCTGGTCAGAGGGCACTCCCTCAGGTTCGGTCGGAAGTGAACCGGGCTGGCCGTCCAGGTTAGCGGACTTCTCAGCCTCCTTATCCCTAAGCCTACCTAATCTTTTTTCCAGGGTAGACTTAGGGAAATGTTTACAGATTTGGCAGTCTGAATCGAGGTGGTCAAACCCCAGACAATAAACACAGGTGGTGGGGGGATCAGCCTTAGCAAAGACCTCCCCACACACACTGCAGTGTTGAAACCCAGTGGGCCCAGTTTTTCTTTTGGGTTTCTCAGACGTAGCCATCCTAACCACAGACTTACCCTTTTTATGGCAAACAACTAGGCAAGACACCCTTATCGGTTGCTGACCGTGTCATGGGTATTGGAAAAAAACACAAAAAAAAAGCATTTTTTTTTTTAAAACTGATAAGGACCAGTAACCACACTCTAAGTTTAGAAACAAAGACAGAATATATAATTCACTAAATGGCCGGTTCAGTTGAACCGGTCGAAAAATAAATTTTCACAATTTCCACAGGTTCACTATCTAGTACTGACTGTACCACAGACAGAGATCTGAACCGAAACTTGCAAACAATAATCGGTAAAATCAAGGACTTTAACCAACTTTCGAACTGCAAGCAAAGGAGAAATCTCCGAGAGCGACCGTTCAGGTAGACGGAGTAAAGAATCTGATGGATGTGCTTCAAAGTGCAGCAGACAGGCTTGAACTGAGCTCGAGCTCAGTGTTCTGTGGTTTGCATAGAAATTAACCCTCTACTGTCTGGGGCAGTTTGAGTGTTGGGGCTAACTGCAATAGTCAGAATACAGCAAGACTTCATGTTGTTTGAAGTATTAGGAATAGATAAACTCTTCAGGAGCAAATATCCTGTTTTCATGCAGATGACTTCAGTAATAAATAATGGGGAGGAGAAATAGAATGAATGTGAAACAAGCTGGACAGTGTTTAAATATTATATTTTGTTAAAGCTCTCCTGAAGGTGTCAGTTGCTCTTTAATGCCCACACTACTCTCCCCCATGTTCCTTGCCTTTTTGCTACCTCCCTTCGGGGTGACTATTAAGCCCTTAACACTGTCCCAACCATGTCTGAAATGGTCAATGGTCTTGACTCACACCGTCTCAGCAAGCAGGCTGGTCCACAGCTCAGCCACTCTCTCCATAAAAAACAACTCCCCCCCGTCGCTCCTGAATTTTCCTCCCACATGTTTCCACTCATAGCTCAGTCTTCTAGATTTGCTATTCCTATTAAATAATTCTTAGCTGTGTACCTTGCTCATTCCTTTCAGGAACTTGAAGGTATCTGTCATATATCCACTCTCCCTTTTGGCCATCACACCAGAGACGTGGAGTTCACCCCCCCAAATCCCCTTCCTCTCATCCATGTTCTCGCCTCCCTGTTACTGATATACTCCCCTCACTATTACTACCCTTCATACTATATTACTCTGTTTCCTCTCATCTGAACTCTTCTTGCAACTCGCTGTACGATATGGTGATCAGAACTCTGCAATATACTTTACAGGGCAATGAAACAAGGATCTTCACAAATACTGAACTACTTAAAAAAAAACCTAAAGCAAAGAACTTTATTATATTTGCTGTAGCTCTGCTTTGTGTCTCCTATCTTATTTCCTTGCTTACAGCAATGCCCAAGGCACTGTGTGTAATAATAACTACAGTTTCATTCAGTGGATAGGGATCTGGGAGTCCAATTTATTACAGCAGAGAGGGATTTGGGAGTCTTCATCAGTGAATTAGCCAAGTAAGCCAACCAGCCAGTGCAATAAGCCCTATAGCAAGGCATTAAGGTTGCTGGGGTGTATATGGGGGGGGGGTGACAGGAGGGGGAAGCGATACTGCCTCTATACAGATCACTGGTGAGGCCTCACCTGGAGTACTGTGCTGAGTTCTGGAGTCCATGAAGTGAGCCAAAAAATGTGTTGTAAGGAGAACCAACCTATCAGGTCTTTGATTAAGGTGTCCTTCGTCTATGCCAGATGAAGTGTGCTGCTTTGGTCAGTACATAAGTAAAACAGTTCTTGGACTATTTGGCTACACAATTAAAGTTTTCACCAAAATGAAGAGGAAGGAGATGCAGCTCATGAAAAGGGGGATATTTTTAACCAATAAAGTCACACTAAGTTAGTGTTTGTTTTCAGGTGCAACCTGGGAGCACAAAAAAGTTAAGTGACTTGCTCAGGGTCACACAGTATGCAAGTGGTGCTGTGGGATTCATACCCAGGTCTCCAGGTTTGCAGCGCAGAGCCCAAAACCACTGTGCTATACTGCCTACTAAGGAACAAGTTTATTAAGCAATGGCTCCACAGAAACTGGAACAAGAGAAGAGGTGCAAGCAATAACAATTCTGGAGCACGAGCTTACATAAAAACATAGAAACAGAGACTTTGATGGCAGATAAGGACCGCTTGGCTCACCTAGTCTGTCCATATCCCTACCTATTGGATAAGCTGCAAATTCTAGTTAACCAACAGCCTACATCCTCCTACCCCCCCTCTAGAATTGCCTTATGTCTGTCCCATGCATTCTTGAATTCCCCAACAGTTTTTGACCCCACAGTCCCCTCAGGAAGGCTTTTCCATACGTTTACTACCCTCTACATGAAAAATACTTTCTCATGTTGCCCCTGAGCCATCCCCCTCTCTATCTTCAAATTGTACCCCCTTGTTTTTGCACATCTCTTTTTTGAAAGATACTACCCTCTTGGACTTTGTTGATTCCCTTGAGGTACTTACAGGTTTCTATCATCTCACCCCCCCCCCTTTCCTTGAGGGTATACATATTAAATTCTTTTAGTTTCTCTTCTTATGGTTTCTGGTGCAGACCCTGCAAGATTTTAGTTACCCTCCTCTGGACTGCGTCCATCCTGTCTATGTCCTTGCAGAGACTGGGCCTCCAGAACTGCATGCAGTACTCCAGATGGGGTCTCACCAACTGTCTGTACAGAGGGATAACAACTTCCTGTTTTCTACTGGTGATGTCTCAGCCTATGCATCCCAGTATCCTCCAGCCCTCCTTACTACCTTCTCACATTGCTTGCCTACCTTTGGGTCATCTGCTATGACTATCCCCAGGTCCCTTTCCATTTGTTTTGTTGTTAGTACCCCCCCCCCATTCTGTACTCTTCCCCTGGGTTTTCATCTCCCAGGTGCATTACTTTGCACTTCTTTGAGTTGAATCTAAGCTGCCATACATTTGACCATTCCTCCAACCTTGCCAAGTCCTTCTCATCCTTTCCACCCCTTGTGCATCAACTCTGTTGCAGATCTTTGTGTCATCTGCAAAGGCATACTTTCCTTCCAGTCCCTCCACAATGTCACCTATAAAGACTTTAAAGAGGACCAGTCCCAGTACTGAACCCTGCGGTACCCCGCTAGTAGCCCCCCTTTCTTTGGTGTAGACTCCATTTACTATTACCCTTTGTGTCCTGTTGCCCAGTCAATTTTTTGCTCAGGTTACCACCCTGTGACCCACTCCCAGGCTGTCTAACTTGTTTATTAATCTTTCAATCAATCAATCAACCAATCCATCTTTATTTTACCAGGTGAAGCATCATTGAGCTAACTAATTTCCAAGATGGACCTAGACCAGGATACGTAATACAATACAAATCAATATCACAAACCAAAACCATTCCAAACAGAATGGAAGGACAGAATTATATACAGTACATTACAATACATAATACACAGTGGTGTAGGAGTACAACATGTAGACAACAATCCATAGGCAATGCAGTCAGAGCAATATACAGTATGTACAGGGTAAAACAACTGTTGAAGCACAGAGATGACCTGTTGCATAGTATGGAACAATACAATACAGTGTGGGTAATATAGCCTTAAAAAACAGGTGCACACCAAGGAAGGTGTTAGGGGTGTACCTAAAGAGATAGTAAGAAAGGCTAGGCAGAGGGAATTTAAGGATAATCAGGAGAAATCAGGTGCCATGCAGGCCGTGTGTTAGGAAGCACAATTACAGGATTCGGAGAACACTTGGCCAAATAGCATCTTGAAGGTTGTAAATTTCACATAGAAGGCTAGCTTCAAGGTCTTTTTAAGATTGTTCCATAGAGAGAAAAAGGGAAAGGGGAAATTGTTTAACCAGGAAAGGCACACTAAGCTGAAGCTTGTTTCCAGGTGTGACCTGGGAGCACAAGGAAGTTAAGTGACTTGCTCAGGGTCACGCAGTATGCAAGCGGGGGCTGTGGGGTTCAAACACAGGTCTCCAGGTTTGCAGCTCAGAGCCTTAGACCACTGCACTATACTGCCTATGATGCACAAGAGAGTAGCTAATGGACAACTACTGAATCAAGTTCTAACTTTGGAGATTACAAGGGAGATGTACAAGAGGCTCCTTAATGCGTAATTTCCTGTAGGGCAGATAGGAAAGCAGTCCGAAACGTACTGAAGGAGATTTTTAGTTATAGCATTGTAAATCCAAAGGGCAACATTTTTTTGCTGTCTGAATTTGAGCAATGACCAACCTACCAGGGTGTTTAGAGAGCAGTGGTGAATGGAGTAGGGAGCTCCAGTTATAAATTTTATTGCCCTATGATAAAGGGTATCAAGTTTGGAGAGGACCGAGCTGGTTGATTGTCCATAAAGTATGTCTGCATAGTCCAATAATGTGAGAAAGGTTGCTTGAACAAGTCTGGTTTTGGCTTCTGTGGTGAGTAGGTGTCTAAGATGGAAGAAAATGCAGAGCCGCTGTTTAAGTTTTTTAGTCAGGACCTCAATGTGGTCATAAAAGGACAATTTTTGGTCCATCTAGACACCCAGGTACTTGAATTTGACTACGTATTCCAATAGTTCGCATAAGAGAGTGGTGATTGAGAGCAGCATTCCAGTGGTAGGGGGCTTGAGACCATTAGACAAGGTATAAGGAGCATGGCCTTCATTTTCTTGGCATTGAGCAAGAGTTTTGATTGAAGTAAACTTAATTGGAGTCGATTAAACTCAGATTGGAGGTCCAAACAGACTGTATTGGGGAGGGCTGTGCGATATAAGGACAGTATCATCTGCAAAAAGGTGAATGTAAGCAGTTTTTACATTGGCGTGTATATTATTTATATAGATGGCAAAAAGGAGCAAGCCCAGGATGGATCCCTGAGGGACCCCTCTAGTAAGAGGTTTTAGGGGGGAGAAATCACCTTCTGCTTTGACCTGTTTTAGGTGACCAATGAGTTAGCTGTCAAATCATTTCAGAGCTGCTGTATCAAAGCTGATGCTATGGAGGATTCCCAGAAGTAGGGTATGGTCCACAGTATTGAAGGCCTTGCTTATGTCCAGAAATAATATGCCTACAAAATTTTTATTGTCCAATGCAATCTGCCAGTCATTCACAACTTTAGCAAGGGCAGAGATTGTGCTGTGGCATGGTCTGAAGCCTGATTGGACTGAAGACAGTATGTTAAATAATTCAAGGAAGTGTCTAATTTGATGATTAACCAACTTTTCTAGTAATTTGGAAAGGGTGGGAAGCAGAGAAAATAGGTCTGTTATTGTTAAGATCACTAGGATCGCCCAATTGGAAAAGTGGTATTACATGTGCTGTTTTCCATATTTGGGGGACGGTACCATGACTTAAGGACAGATTGAACAGATGAGTAAGGGAAAGAGCAATGACATGAGAGCTGATTTTTAAAGTATAGGGGTCAATCAGGTCTGCTCCTGCACTTTTCCGGGTGTCTAAGTTTAGAGGTAAATCCTAACCTATTTTAGTGTGATTGGGCTAAAAGAGAAGGTGGCAGCAGGCATGTGTGTGGTAGATGTCATCGGGGTTGGGTTTTGTTTACAGAGTTGGCCACGTAGGTTCTGAGCAGGGGAGGAGTCAAATGCCAAACCGGCCTTGGCAGAGTGGTTATTTAAGAGGTCTAGAACAGAGTGTTTGTCCATAATAGTAGACCCTCTGGAGGAAATCTTGGTGGGGAGGGAGTTTGAGGATGTGGAACCTTGAACCTCTTTCAAGGTTTTCCAAAATCGGGAGGAACAATTTGTAGATGTGTCAAGTTTGTGACTAAAGTAGCTGAGTTTTGCGTCTCTGATGAGCTTTGTGCACCAGTTTCTGGCTGCTGAAAAGCTGTCCCATCAGCAGGAAGTTTGGTCTTCCGAGCTATCTTCCACAGTTTATCCTGGTGGAGGAGCGTGGATGTTATGGAAGAATTCATAGGCTGTAGACACTGAGGGGGCCAAGGAAAAGTCTTGCCAGCAGAGTGTTGGAGGTCCAAGAGAAAAGCAGGGATGTCAAGATTGCGGCGTTTCCATTTGTAGATGTATTTAGAAGTGGAGACTCACTCTGGGGTTGACCTGATTCAGGCAATAGTGCAGTGATTACTAAGATCGTTAAAGAACCCCACCCCAAGTGAGTGAATAGGTGAGGTTTATTTTCGAGGATTATATCGAGTAGGAAATTGTGCTCAGGGTTTTTTGTGTTGGGTCTGGTTATTTCCATCATAAGTTGTGATAAGCTGAAGGAATTGCAGAACTCTTTAAGAGGCTTAGAGCTAGCAGAGAGTCAGTTGAGGTTGAGATTGCCCATAATTATGAACTCTGAAGAAACTGTGTTAATGACATTTTTTAGGTGGCCCAGCACATTTAGTCCAACTGAGGGTGGTCTGTAGCATCCGAGTACAAGGAAAGATTCAGAGGAGGAGAGCTGAACCTTAATTGTTAGGCTTTCAAACTCATTTTGCACTGATGTAGAGTCGAGGACTGAGCCTGGAAATGTATATTTTAAATATACAGCAACCCCTCCCCCCCGAGGGTCTGTATGTTCTGTGCACATTGCAAGAGGGGATATTTATTTCATAGTCCTGGGCAGAGGGTTTATGCCATGATTCTGAGACTACCAGAATCAATCAATCAATCAATCAATCAATCAATCAAATCTTTATTTATCCAGGTGAACACCATGGAGCACAGCTCATTTACAAGATGGACCTGGTTAGCACAGGAACACAGGATAAACAATATATGAACAGTCACAACATAACACCTCAGTAATATTATACAATGCAGAGATACAATAGTTAAATGTAGTCATAAGTGGAGAATAGTTTGGAAACAGCAGTTCAATTCCTTTGTGGTGTATAATGAGTCTAGTAACAGTAGCTGAAAGTACAGTACTAATGAGGAAAATTGTTAGGTAATGGTATATTACATACAATGCCATAAGAAACAAGACAGACAGTGAGTTAAAAAAAGAAAGAAAACAAGCAAACAGTGTAACAGGGCAAAAGGGTGTGTGTGGTAGGCGAGGCGAGATAGGGTACAGGCAGGGTGGTAAGGGATAGATGAGGGACAGAGGAAGCCTCAGAGAGGACACAGGACAGGAGGGCAGGGAGCACAATTAGGTATTAGAGAAATGTGAAGGAGAGGCCACAAGGTCAGGCATAGCGGAGAGAGCAACACCATCATGGTACGCTATAACTGCAGGGAAGTTTAGGATTGGGGGAAGCAGTTGCAAATTTCTTTGACCAAATGGTCATATAGTATCTTGAAGGAGGATAGACTGACCAGGGTACTAAGCTTTAGCGATTTTTTGTATTTTGTTCCATAGAGACGGCAATGCAAAGCTTATCTGGGTAGGTGTGGTGTACCCAAGTTTGTAAGAGGTTAAACGTTTTTAAAAGACTGCAAATGTTTATAAGCATTAAGCTCATCCCTTTCATAAGAGGTAAATCAAGCAGAGCATTGATGGTATGGGGAGGGCCTGGATTTAATTTGACATTGCCAAAGCACAATAATAGTAGCAACATCTTTTTAATGGCATTTAGCAGAAGCCTGAGAAGTTTAGAACATCCCCTTTTCAGGTAATGCATACAGGAGAGTAGATATGACAGGCTCAAAGTGTGCCCAAGGATGCACATAGAAGTAACTGGGCCTGACAAGCAAATGGGGGTATAATACACTGGGAAGGTAGAGGGTACAAGAAACAGTACCAGGAATTGAAAGTATAGGAATCATAAGGGTCCATATTAAGAGGGTGTGGGAGTTTGAATGAAAGTTTCAAGAACAGATTTGAGGTATAGGGGCAGGGATTTGGGTAGCACAGATGAAGAGCCAGTGATATCCCTAAAGAGTCATTATCTAGGTTGGTACAGTGAAATACAACTCTTGTTAAGCAGCCCAAAAATAACAGAATAGGCTTCATTCCTGTGCATGAGGGCGAGCTTAGTGTGATCAGTTTTGTGCGGAACTGTGTCAAATGCCTTGCTAAAGTCTAGGGAGCCATATCCCCAGCCCCTCCCTAGTCTACTACTTTGGTTGCCCAGTCAAAGAAATCTATTGGATTCATCTGACATGACCTTCTTGCTGTGAATCCATGTTGCCTTGGGTCCTGTGCCCCACTGGCCTCTAGGTACTCAAGAATTCTTTCTTTCAGAAGTGATTCCATCATCTTCCCTACCACTGACATCAAACTAATTGGTCTGTAGTTTCCTGCCTCTGCCTTGCTCCCACTTTTGTGAAGGGGAATCACATCCCTTGTATCTTTTTCCTTGCAGTCTAACATTGTACCCTCTAGTTCTTCCCTCTCCTTCCTCTTGAGTAAACCCCTTCCCCTACCTTATTGAGCCCCTTTACATATTAGTTCCAATGATGTCTCCCCTCTCTCTTCTTGTCTCCTGCATGTACAGATCCCGCCCCTTACACCTCTGCTTGTATGTATTTCCCTGCATGCCCTGCACCATCTTGATCATCCTCCTCTGAACCCCCTCCAAGGCATCTATATCCTTGTGGAGATGTGGTCTCTAGAACCGAACCCTGCACTCCAGCTGCAGCCTTATCAAGGCTTCGTAAAGAGGCCTTATTACTGCCCTCCTTCTGCTAGTAATGCAGACTGCCTATGCATGCCAACATTCCACTGGCCATTCCCACTGCCCTACTACATTGGATTCCTACCTTAAGGTTTGAGGAGTCTATGATCTCCAGATCCCTCTACTGTTCCGTTTCCTTGATTTTCTCCCCTCCTAGGGTGTATCTTGCTCATGTGTTTCTATTCTCCAAATGCATCACAGCACATTTCTTGGCATTAAATTTCAGCTGCCACTTTCCAGACCACTCCTCAAGCTTCCTTAGGTCCTTCAACCCTCCTCGGGTGTCCACCCTATTATTGATTTTTGTATCATCAGCAAATAGGCACACCCTCCCCCTCAAACCCTCCACAATATCACTGATGTAGATGTTGAACAGACACAGATCCAACACTGACCCCTGTGGCACTTCACTCTTCACCCTCTCCATCCTGGAGTGCACCCTATTTAGCACCACCCTTTGAGTTCTTCCTGCTAGCCAGGCCTCCACCCAGCTTGTTATTTTCTCACCAAGCTCCAGCCTTTTCATCTTGCTCACCAGCCTCCTATGGGGGATGGTGTTGAAGGCCTTGCTGAAGTCCAGATAGGCCATGTCCACAGCCCCTCCCAGTCAATCACCTGAGCCACCCAGTCAAAGAACTCAATTAGGTTCATCTGGCATGAATTCCCCTTCATGAAACCATGCTGTATACTGTCCTGCAAGCCACTCTCCTCCATGTACCCCACCACCCTCTCCTTGATTAGTGCCTCCATTACCTTCTCCACCACAGATGTGAGACTGACAGGCCGGTAGTTCTCCTTCACCTCCCTACTTCTACCTACCTTATGCAAAGGCACCACATCTGCCTTCTTCCAGACCTCCGGCACTCTCCCCGTATCCAGGGACAAGTTGAACAGCCTTGTCAAGGGTGCGACCAACTTCTTCTTCAATTCCCTGATCACTCTGGAGTGCAACCCATTTGGCCTCATCACAGTGTCCACCATCAATCTATTTAGCTCAGCCTTGACCCTATCCACAGAGAATGGGCGCTGATCAACCCATTAGTCCTCCTTTCTCTTCAATTTTAGCTCAAATCCCCCACCGTCCTCCTCCTCTGTGAACACTGAGCAAAACTACCCATTTAATACCTCTACTTTTTCACAGTCCCTTTCCAATTTTATCCCTGCCTCCTCCCTCAGCCTAGCAACCCCCTGCCTTGCCCTCCTCATCTCCCTCATGTATCTGAAAAAATGTTTTATCCCCTGTTTTGGCTTGTTTGGCTATTTTCTCCTCAGTATCTGCTTTTGCCCTTCAGATCATCTTTCCTGCTAGACTCCTCTTCTCCCTATATTCATCCCTATCTTCCTTGATGAGTGTCCTTTTACATTTTGTGAAAGTCCTCCTCCTTTCCCTGACTGCCTCCACAACCTTCTTTATGAACCAAAGCAGTCTCCTCCCCTTTTGCTCTTCTTAACCTTTTCTATGCACATTTCTGTGGCATGCAGTACCCCTCCCTTGATAGCTTCCCATAACTTCTCCATTGCCTCTATATTCACTGTACCCTCCATTGTCTCACTTACTATCCTTCTCATTGTGTTAAAGTCTGTGCGTCTAAAGTTCATGACTGTAGTACTGGTTTTACTTGTCTCCCTCACTGCTCTAACACTGAACCTTACCATACTGTGATCGCTGGTGCCCAGTGCTTCTCCCACCGGTCCTGCCAGGTCGTTTGTCCCAGATGGACCATCAGGTGTGTTTTCTAATCCTGCTGTTTACCCATTGAGGGGATATGGTGAATGACCTCTGCTGCTATCATGCCTGGCAGGCACTCAACCCATACTGGGCTACTCTTGTCCCCCCTGTCTCCCCATCTAAATTATTTTATTATAGAGTCCCCAACAAGTAGGACCCTGCTCTCCATCACATTCAGCTTACATTTCCCTTCTATCCTTCTCCCAACCCCTTACATCCCTTTTCCTTCCCTATTATCCCCTTTGCCTTGTCATCTCCCTAAGTACTGTCTTCCCCTGTGCTCCCCTATCTTTATGCCCCCCACAGTTGTTTTCTGCTAGGCTACCCACCTCTGTCCCACCATCTGTGAGCTTTTTTCTTCCCCTTTGATCTACCCTAACCGTGCCCTGCCTGATTTCCCCAGTGAGTGTCCCCCTTTCCCAGCCCCATCTTACATACAAACATATAAAAAAGCCAGCAGAAGAAGGCCATTTGGTCTATCAAGTCTGCTTATATTGCAGGGTCCACAGATTGAGCTAATGCCCCTGCCCTTTGTCCCAACTCCTCTCATCCTCCCTACCCAGGATCCTTACCTTCCCCTATGCCTATCCCAGCCTCTCTTAAACGGACCCACTCTCTTTAATGAGATCACCTCTTCTGGCAGTGCATTCCAAGTGTCCACCACCCTCTCTGTGAAGAAGTTCTTCCTGACCTCCCTTCTACACCTCCCACCCTCCAGCTTAAGACCATGCCCCCTCATGTTATGGTTGCCACTCAGCTTAAAGAGAATCTCCTTATCAACCTTATTTATCTCTTTCAAGTACTTGAAGGTCCCAATCATGTCCCCTCTCTCCTATCTTCCAGGGAGTACATGTTCAGTGCCCTCAACCTCTCCTAGTATGACTTACCCTGCTGATTGGCTGTCATCTTTATAGCCCTCCTCTGGACACTCACCAGCAGGTTAATGTCCTTTTTGAAGTGTGGGCACCAGTACTGAACTACATACTCTAGATGAGGCCTTACCAGGGACCTGTACAAGGGCAATATAACCTCCTCTCTCCTGCTACTGACTCCCCTAGATATGCATCCCAGCATCCATGCATCTTGTTTGCCTTTGCTGCTGCTTTCTTGCACTGTGTGGAGTACTTCAGGTCACTAGTAATCATCACTCCTAGATCCTTCTCCTTCTCTGATGCAGATAATCAGACTCCACCCAGGTAGTACTTTGTCCTGGGATTCTTGGCTTCAATATGCATAACTTTGCATTTCTTGGCATTGAAGCCAAGCTGCCAGATCCTGGACCACCTCTCCAGCTTTTCCAGATCTTTCTGTAGATCTTGTATCCCTTCAGCTGTGTCCACTCTCCTGCGGAGCTTGATGTAATCCTTGAATAGGCACATATTACTCTTAATGCCATCCCCAATGTCATTGATGAAGACATTGAACAACACCGGCCCCAGCATTGAGCCCTGTGGGACCCCACTGGTTACCTCCCTGGTGCCAGATAACTCTCCCCCCCCCCACAACCACCCTCTGGGTTCTGTCCCTCAGCCAGTTTTCCAACCATCTGGCCATCTTTTCCCCAACCCTGAGATCCACCAACTTCCTGATCAACCTTTTGTGTGGCACAAAGTCAAAGGCCTTGCTGAAATCAAGATCGAGGATGTCTATTGCTTGGTCACTGTCTGCTGTCTTAGTGACACAGTCAAAGAAGTCAATCAGATTTGTTTGACATGATCTCCCCCCTCCATGAACCCATGCTGCCTCGCATCCTGGGGACCATGCTCCTCTAGATATGCCACCAACCTTTCCTTTAGTATGGTCTCCATGAGCTTGCCCACAATGGAGGTCAGACTGACTGGTCTGTAATTCCCTAGGTCATCCTTGGGACTGCTTTTGTGGAGGGGCACTACAGGTGCTGTTCTCCAGTCCTGAGGTACCATGCCTGACTCTAGTGAGCTATTAAATAGGTCTGCCAGTGGCCCTGACAGCTCATCAGCCAGTTCATTTAGTACCCTTGGATGTACTGTGACTGGGCCTGGTGGTTTGTCCACCTTCAATGCCAGCATCCCCTCTCTCACTCCATCCTCCTCCTCTATCACTACATCTGTGTTCCTCTCCCTACCCCCCCCGCTCCTCTCTTCCCTCCTAAAGGCACTGGTCTATCCTTCTTCCTAATGAAGACAGAACAGAAATATTCATTTAGTATCTCTGCTCCCCCCCCCATTATCCTCCACCCACTCCACCCCTTTCTTAAGCCTAACAATCCCTTCCTTCTTGTCCCTTTTCTCACTTGTACAATGAAACAAAACCTTTGTACCCTTCTTAATTCCTTCAGCTATCTCCAGCTCCTTCTGTGCCTTTGCTCACCAGACTTTCTTACTTGCTTCACTAGGCAACCTTAGGTAATTTTTCCTATCCATCTCTGTCGTGGTCTTTCTAAATTTTCTATAGGCCAACCTCTTTTCCCTTACTGCCTGGGCAACCCCAGAACTGAACCAGTGGGACACTTTGGCCCGTGTGTTCTTCCCCCTGAACCTAATGCATTCATCTGTGGCAACCAGTTTGCCTTCCTTAGAGATGGATCACCTTTGTTCCACCCCCATATCTGTTCTGATGCCTCCCAGATGGCTCCTTAGCACTTTGCCCATTTTCCTGAAGTCTGCCCTCCTGAAATCCAAGATTTTGGTCTTAGTCGGGATGCTTTCCCTGCCCATATCCAACTAGAGCTGCACTGTGCAGCTGTCACTTCCACCCAGTGGCTCCCTGACCATTATTTCCTGTACATGCTCCCCATTTGTAAGCACCACATCAAGAATATTGGTTCAATGATGCCCTGAGTCAGGAACCCACTCTGCAGTCTTTCCAGAGTCACCTGACTCCTAGCACATGTTGTGAATGATATGCTCCAGTCCACCTTGGACAGGTTGAAGTCCACCACAATTACCACCTCTTCTTTCTCCGTTGCTTTCAATATTTGTGAGCTCAGTTCCCTGTCTCTCTCTTCATCTTGATTGGGTGGTCTCTAAACCACTCCCAACCTCACCTTTCCCCCTATATTGGACCTTAAGTGAACCCTGGCTGCCTCCACTTCCACTTCCTCTGACTCCTCCCTTGTGCAAGTTATTCCCTCCCTGATATAAACTGCCACCCTCCCCCCTTCCCGACTTACCTATCCTTCCTGTATAGTTTATATCCAGGGATCTCAAGGTCCCAGTTATGGAGTGATGTTGCCCAAGTCTCAGTTGCTGCAGCTATGTCCACCCTCCTGTCAGCTAATAGTGCCTGCAGGTCATCCCTCTTGTTTCCAAGACATGCATTCAGAGACACCACCCTCCACCTAGAATCTGACCTTTCTTCTCTTCCCTCTATTCACATTTCTCCCCTCTGTGTGCACCCCTCCATGTACCCTTGTTATGTGTTCCTCACCCCCTTCACCCTTTGCTAACTGTGTACTCACCTCTTCCACCTTCTCTCTCCAGACCTCTTCAATCACTGTGAGGGAGGGGTCACTGACCTCCTTTTCTGGGAGTCTGTGGGCCTGCACAACTGCTAACCCCCTCAGTAGTTTAAATTAAGTGTAGTGGTTATGTATTCCCCTAGTTTGTCCCTGCGTACCCTCAGCTCCTCCCTACTGAGTTGTAGCCTGTCTGGTGAAAAGAGTGCTTTGTTTGACAAGGTCTCCTCCCAGTCCCCAACACAGATCAACATTTCCTCCCTGCACCATTTCCTCAGTTAGTCATTAAAATCCTTTATTCTTTTTTTCCTGGATGTGCTGGCCCTTGGTACTGGTATCACCTCTGAGAAGGTCAACAAACTTCTTTCCTCCCTGCAGATCTTCCCTAACTCCCTGAACCTACTTTGCACTACCTCAACCTCCTCCTCAGCTAGGTCGTTGGTTCCCAAATATATAACTAAATCAGGTTTTCCTCCAACCTCCCTTACTATTTCCCATATTCTTGGGCCCACTTTCCCTGCTGTCATTCCTGGCATACAAACCACCCTCCTGCTTGCATTTGGGTCCCCTTTCCTTCCCCAATGAATACCGCTAATTATGGAGTCCCCTAAGATTGCCACCCTCCCATCCAATGCATCCATGCTTCCTGTCCTTCCTGTCTTATCTTCAGTACTAGCTGTATCCCCACCTAACTGCTCCTTCTGCAACCTGGTGAACTTGTCACCACATCCACAATTTATCCTTTTAACTGTTTTTCCATCTCCCAATCTGCCCTTCCCCTTCTGACTATCTGTATCTGCTTTCAGTTTTCCCTCCCCTCTTCCTTTCCTTTTCTCTCCCTCCTCCCGATCCTCCACTTTGTTTTGCCTGTCTCCTCTTCCCTTCCCACCCTGGTTAGTTCCTTCCCCCTTTTCCTGTACTTCTACTCTCAACACTGCCTCAGCCTGACTTCCTACCTTACCTCCTGCTGCCCCCTCTCTCCTTCCAGACAGTGGTGCAAATCTATTCAATAAAGGCACCCCTTTAGAATTTCCCACCTGTGATGCTACTCTCACATTCCCACCCCTTACCCTTACCACTTGCCATTCCTCCACCCTGGGCTCCCTAGTCCTCTGAGGAAGTGATACTCCTGTATACTGGGTGCTCCTCCCCACTCCCATCCCCTACCTGATCCCGTCACTCCCCTGGGCAAGCAATTAAATTGCTGCCCCACAGCTATTGCAGTTTACCACTCTCCTGCTTCCCATACATGTACCTATTACCCCACATACTCCCAGCCCAGCTTCTCCTAGCCTCCAGTTATACATAACTATAAAATGACTATGAAATTCAAAAATGTATAAATTTCTATCTCACTTTATCATCAAAAGATAATAACAATTTCAGTAGTCTAGAACTCAGTAGGCTGCTCCTTCCAGTGTTCCATCAAAATCAGCTGATGGAAATAATTTCTCACCATTCAAAACATAAAACAATAATATATGGTGTACTTCCTACACTTCCCTTACTCCCTTAACCTTACACACTGTAAATATATAAAAAATATATACATTTCTATTACACTTGTCTCATATCTTATCCAAATCCAACAATATACCGTCTGACCCTGAGCACACCATCTTCCCTCCTTTAGGGTTTGCCCTTTCAGGGGTGGGTCCACCTCTATGCCCCTATTGCTATGTTTATTACCCTCTTT
The DNA here is from genome assembly GCA_016271365.2 of Neoceratodus forsteri. Classification (NCBI taxonomy): domain Eukaryota; kingdom Metazoa; phylum Chordata; order Ceratodontiformes; family Ceratodontidae; genus Neoceratodus; species Neoceratodus forsteri. The sequence continues at coordinate 315,897,575 of CM057457.1, forward strand.
GTTCTTACCTGGAAGGGTGTCCCCCTTTTCCAATTTTCCTGAGCCTTCCTTCATGTTTGCTTCTCCTATTTGCTCTGCATATTCTTAAACTCAATTTTCCTGATTTTCTCCCCCATTTAGTGCCCCTTATGGAGCATATCTATTTTATTGTTCTAAGCCTACTACCCCTATACCTCTGGCTGATGCTCCTCCCCTTGCCCCCTCCTCCCTTGTCCTCTGTGCAGGCTTTGGATCTTTATACTTTATCTCCTGCCATTCCCCCTGGTTTCTCTTGAGTCCCTCGCCGCCTCTATCTGGGACTCCTGTAGCCCCTCTGGTGCCTTCCCCTGCCCCTCTCTCCTTGCTTCTGTGCTCCTTTGTTTTTCTCCAGTCTCCATTCCATCTCCTCCTGCCTGTTGCCGTGTTTGCTCCTTTTCCTCCTACAGCTTCACTTTTTACTGCTCCTTGTCCCTCCACAGTTCCTCTTGTAATTGCTATTGCTCCTTTGGCAGGACCCCTATTGTCCTCCCTTCTACTCCTCTCCCTTCCCCAGCTTAGCATCCATCTCAACCACCCCACCTCATCTCTTAGCTGTACAAGCTGCCTATATACCCATATACCCCGCATTTTCCAGACTATATCCAGTACCATGGCTGACCCACAACCAGTGCACCCCACCACTCTCCCAAAGATGCCCCCAGCCCTTTTAGCCTAGGGAATATGCCTTGGGTCTGCCCTCACCCTGCTCCACTGGCCCTCCAGTGTGCTCGCCCCCTGTATTTTCCCTATCACCTATCTTAAGCTTTTGATTTCAGGCCCTAGGGTGAAATTTCCCCTGTTCAGAATATCAGTATCTAGCCCCAGTGGCTTTTAGATTTCAGACCTTAAAACATCTGTGGCTGAAGAGTTTAGACCCTAAGCAACTTCTGTGTTCTGAGTACCAAATACCATAGTACCTTATAAGCAGCATTATTATTATTTTTTTTTAATATTCTCTGTCTTTGTTGTTCAGCACTAAATTTACAGGGCTGACCAGGACATGTTAGGGGTTGCACCTGCCTGCATCATAGGATAGGTCCTCCTCTATAAAGGAGAACTACTTGGGGTGAGAGAGATAGGGAGGATGGAATTGGGCCCTACCTTGACTCTCATGAGAGTCATTCAGCCCTTTGCCTCACCTCACTGAGACCTCTCAATCCCCCAACACATAGGCCTCCTAATTTGCTTCTTACTGACAAGTCCTCTCCTGCTGGACAAATGTCAAGGACAGCCATACAGATTGCACTGGTAATAACACATATTGTTGAGTGAAATTCCAATTGCGACCTTTACTGCAGAGAAATGTCCCCTTACTCTCAACTGCTAGATAAACTCACAAACTGTAACTCCCCTTTTGCACTGCTGCCCCACCAGTTCACTAGCCTTAGTGTTTCCCCCTTCGAACCCCAGCTTGAAAAATGAAATAAACCTTGCTTAAAGTACTCTGCCCTCCTTTGAATAATAATAATAATGATAATAATGATAAACTTTATATGTTGTAAGCACAATTCAAACAAATACCAAAGCACTTTACAATAAAAATTAAAAAATTGTAAATATTTAAAGCCAATACAATCCTTCTGTTTATGGTCCTTCTTCAGATTGATCTGCCACAGCAGCATTCCCTGAGGTCTGTCACCACACCACATCACAAGCCCCGTGGCCTGCCTTTTTTTTTGTTACCAGTCTAGCATTGCTTGTAAACCACTTTGGAATACACCATGTATGAAAACTGCTATATAAATGCTGATTGTTCTTCTTCTTTTCACCCCACTGCACTCCCACTTGGCTCTGCTCCATATGGTACTAGACATAATTTACAACAACTCAGGAGTTTCCAAGATAGGGTAGGTTTTATAGACAGAATAATACTAGATGCCATTTGAAATGATCCAGAAGTGGCCCGATATAGGGTAGACTGTAAAGACAGTGCAGTACTAGACACAATTTGCAATAGGTCCATGAGTGATCAATGGGTAGGTTGTATATGCTGTGAGGTATCAGACATAGCTACCAATAACCTAGGAGTGACCAGTGATAGGGATGATAGGGTAGAGTTTATAGAAGTATGGTACTAGACACAACCTGAAAAGACCCAAGAGTGACCCAAGATACAGTACACAGCAAAGGAAGTATGCACTAGGCACAACTTGAAATGACCCCAAAGCAGTGATTAAAGTGAGGGGGGAGCTCAGGGGAACTAGTTCCACTGTGCCTCTTCATGGTACACATTAAGGGTATAGAAGTAATAGGGGTAGAGTTCCCTCTGTTATATATGTCTACTTTAACCACTGCCCAAATGTGACACCAGGAAGTGTAGGCTGTGTAGACTGTGGCTTAGACCCTGCTTACAATGACCTCAGAGTGACCCAAGACAGCGTAGGCTGTGTAGACTGTGTGGTACTAGACATAGCATGCAGTGACCTAGTAGTAACCAAAATGTAAGCTGTAGGTGGTAACTAACACCATATCAAAGAGATGAAGAACAAGTCTCAAAACATCACTTTCTCATTTTGCAACATAGAAAGATGGGCAATGCTAGCAGAAAAAGATCAATGATCCATCCTGTCTACCCAGAAAGAGTTTGTAGTATTTGACTGTCTTCCTATAAGATAACCTTCAGTGACTCTTGGGTAATGTGTAGTCATGTTTTGTTGCATAGCAACAGTTTCATCAAAGCACACACAAGACATATTTCTAACCTCTTGCTGTCCTCCTTTCCACGCCATGATCTTATCATTTATGATTAGACTGGTTCCTGTAGGAGAGGCAGACTGATAGCTTCCAACCTTGATATATGTAGACAAGCCAGCTGGAGTCACATACCAATTGAAAATGTCAAAAACAGGTGGCAGATTTCCATTAGCATCAAAGTATATGTCATCACCAATGTCATTTTGGAAATGTACATTTTTCATGTATAGAAGCAGCTACAAGCATAAAACACATTTGATTTGAGACAATTAATTATGTTCTGCTGCAGTATTTATATTATAACAGGCATATTTATGCTCATGGTACATTGAGAATGATAAGAGAATAACCAGAATTTAAAGGGATCATATAAACTTTATGTTTTGTACTCTTTGAGTTCTGAATATGTCTAAATATATATAGAGATTCTGGACACACACGTACAAATATATATATATATATATATATATATATATATATATATATATATATATATAGATATATATATAGATATATATCTATATATATATATATATATACACACACACACTCCTGTAGTATTGCAAGATGTTATAATTAGACATCTGGCCATGTGTAAAAACTGTCCTATTCATATTGTTTCATGTGTTTAAAGGGAGATTAACATGAACTATAAAATGTATCAATTTTGTTACCAGTGGAAATCTGCTTTACATAAGCTATTGGCTGAACCTGTAACACTTTTAGGGTCAGAACTGTAACCCATTCAGTTGCCCCTCCCTTTATAGCTGCAGGCATCCATCTTCTAAATCACATGCAAAGGAAATGACATCACATTAGGGGAAAACAGAGGGAAAATACAGTGCTGTGAGTAATTTACAATAAATCGTTTTTGATCCCCTTAACTCTCAGTGACATTTGCAGTAAATTGTGCTGATGGCGTGTTCAGGCATCAGCATCTCTGCCATCTTACACATTTGTAAATCCACTGTTTGGGGGTCTGTTGATTTGTACAATGTTTTATGACATTTCAGTGTTTTGCACCTGTGTGAGTCCTGCTAGTACCACTCTAAACAGTGTTTGCACCAGTGCTGTGTTACATTTCTTTGTACGGAAGCTGTTGTGTATAATTTTGTTTCACTAGCATCATTTTGTGTAATGAGAGGCAGTGTGGTCTATTGGTTTGAACACCAGATTTGTACCTGGTAGGTCACAGATTCAAACCTCAGTAGTGCCAAATACTAATAGTGTGACCTTCAGCAAGTGACTTGACCTCCCTGTGCTCCATTCCACTCAGCTGTACAAACGAGTAGAAATAGGATCCCACTGGAAACAAGAAGTTACAGCTCAACTAGACTACCTTTGATAAAGTTTTTTGCAATCAATTTCCTTACTTTTTGAGATGGTATAATAGTATCCTTTGTTTACTGTGGGAGTGCAGCCTTTGGACCCTGTGCTCCAATCCCTCTACAGATGCACATATGTATGTAGGTGTGGAGGGCCCTGTGCTTCCATGTGTCAATCAACAGTGACCAAACTGTCAGCATAGCCATCTTAGAGAACAGACAGAACACCAGGAGGAAGGAGTTACTGGTATAGCTAAAACTTCTCTACTGGGACTAAATAACTAGAAATCTTGTACTGGGACCTTCAATTTAGGGTAAAAAAAGAGTTAGTGTGTTTGTCAGAGGTAGTTGAAGTAAATTAATATCTGTTATTTGTGTACTTATCTAGGTACTTGTCACAGGTGTCAGAAGGGAATTGTTATCTGTGAAATTAACTAAGTGTAGAAAGATTTACAAAGTGGGGGGAATGGCTTAGCTAGAAGAAGCCAGGTTAAAACCAGATTTAAGCACCGCCCTAGATAGCTTCTGCCAGAGAACAGACAGAACACCAGGAGGAAGGAGCTACTGGTATAACTAAAACTTCTCTACTGGGACTATATTGCCTTCCTTCCCTCCCCTCCACCCTAAACCAGTTCTACTTTTATAGGCACAGGATTTAACTGACAACAGGAACTTCCTGTTTGGAAGCAGGAAGTGAGTGATCACAGAGCCCCCAAAGACTCACCATCCTAGAAGGGCAAGATAGCTCCCCGCCCCACCCCCCAGCTGCTGGAGGTCTGACTCTGAGCAAGTAGGGAGACTACTGAGAAATACAGGAACTTCTTGTCTTAGAACAGGAAGATCAGGAGCTAAAATGGCACAGAAGCAGTAAGTAAGTAGGGGAAGAAAAAAAGAAAAGAAACAAACAGAGGAAAGATTAAGTATTCCAAACAACAGTTAGGGGGCCAGAAAAAAGACATGATGGGAGTGATGCAGTGCAGTGGCTGTGGAGCAGCAGTCTTCTGGGAGACATTCTGGAGGATGTAGTGCTGTCCCATCTGCAGGCACCTCTCTGGGCTGAGGAAGGAGGTTGCTCATCTCCAGGCTGAGTTGGCCAGGATTTGTGGGACCTCCTTTCCCACCCAGGGACCACCAGGGTCACTGCCATTGCCTCAGAGGTTGCCAAGAAAGAGGAGCGGTTGGACCAAAGTGGGGTCAGGGAGGGTAAGAGTGGTGGAACAGAGGTGCATCCCTCCAGTTGTACCTCTCCACAATTTCTATGCCATTCTGGAGAAGTGTGGTTCTTCTATGGAGGCACCCACAGTGAGACCAAGGAGGATGCTGGGAACTTCTACAAAGGAGACCCACAGGAGGGTGGTATGGGACCCCACAGGAGAAGGAAACAACTGCTGGTGGGGGACTCCACTGTTAGAAATGTAGAACTGGGGGGGGAAGGGGAGAGGGAGGTAAGGTGCCTGCCTGGAGCCATGGCTTGGAGGGACAGGGAGCGAATCCTCAGGATCACAGGAGCAGCTGCACAGAGGAGGGAGCTGGACATCATTGTCCACCTAGGGACAAATGACCTGGCTAAGAAAGGGATAAGAGCAGTGCAAGAAGCATTTGTGGAGATGGGGAGGGGCCTTAGACAAATAGCACACACAGTAACATTCTCGGAGGTGCTGCCTGTCTATGGCACAGATGAGGCTAAGGTGCTCCACACCATGGATTCAATCAGTGGTTGAAAAACTGGTGCAGAGCTCGGGGATTTGGCTTCATTGGGGACTGGAGGTTTACCTGGATGGATGCAGGCCTATACTGGTGTGATGGTCTGCATCTGTCCAGGAGGGGAACCAGGATCCTAAGTGATAGGTTTAAATACTTCATTAGCAATCATTTAAACTAGCCAAGGGGGGAGGCACTGGAAAGGAGCAGGGAAATTCTAGCCCCCCCCCAAAAAAATCAGGGTACTAAGTGAGGTAGACACCAACATAGAGATGTCAATAGGGAGAAGCACAGGGGTAAATGGAGAAAGTGACAAACGCAATAAGGACAGGGATGGGGCAAAAAGGGGTAAGGCCATCAAGAAAGGGAGGGTAATGAGTACCAACACCCGCAGTCTGGGCAACAAGCTCCCTGAACTGGTGGCCTTGATGGAAGAGGGATGCCTGGATATCGTAGCAGTCACAAAAACATAGTACATAGGGAACCATGACTGGGATGTTGACATACCAGGGTACACAACCTACAGGAGAGACACGGAAGGAAGAAGAGGGGGGAGTAGCTCTCTATATAAGAGAAGGGATAAAAGCAACTGAACAAAAGAGTAAAGAGGGAGGAGAGGAGGCACTGTGGGTCACCTTAGAGACTGGAAATGGCACCACAATCCGCACAAGGGTTGTATACAGACCCACATGTCAGGGGGAGGGAATGGACAAGGATATGATAGAAAGCATACTTAGAATACATAGATACATAGACAGTGTCGGCAGATAAGGGCCTATGGCCCACCCAGTCTGCCCATTTGAGCTTGTAAGTTCAGTTTGTTTTCCTAGAAGTCTATTTCCCCTTACCCCTGACCTCTAGAATTCCTTTATGTCTATCCCATGCATTCTTAAATCCCGTGATTGTTTCAGCCCCCACCACTTCCTCTGGCAGGGTGTTCCACTTTTCCACCACCCGTTCTGTGAAGAAATTCTTTCTCATGTTTCCTCTGAATCGTCCTCCCTCCAACTTCATCCCATGCCCTCTAGTCCTGAAACATCTTTTTGCTTAAAATAGTGTTTTCCTGCACCCTGTTCCTCCTTGTAAAATACTTGTATGTCTCTATCATATTCCCTCTCTCCCTCCTCTCCTCCAGGGAGTACATGTTCAGTTCCTTCAACCTATCTTCATAGGACTTGTGCTGCAATCCATGCACCATCTTTGTTGCCCTCCTCTGAACCTTCTCTACCCTGTCTATGTCCTTACGTAGGTATGGTCTCCAGAACTGTACACTGTACTCCAGGTGGGGCCTCACTAGTGTCTTGTATAGCGGAATTATGACCTCCCTTTTCCTGCTGGTGATGCCTGCCTATACATCCCAGCATCTTATTTGCTTTACCTGATGCCTTGTCACACTGTTTCCCTACCTTGAGGTCATCAGGATGACAACCCCAAGATCCTTTCCTGCTTGGTGCATGCCATATCCTCACCCCCAACTGATATATTGTGCCAGGTTTTTGTGCCCCATATGCATTATCTTACTTCTTGCATTGAATTTCAACTGCCAAACCCTTGACCATTCTTCAAGTTTCTGCAGGTCCCTTCTCATTCTGTCTACACCCTCTGGTGTGTCTACTCTGTTACAGAGCTTTGTGTCATCAGCGAACAGTGAAATTCTGCCTTCTAGATCCTGCGCAATGTCACTGATGAAGATGTTGAATAGGACCGGTCCCAGCACTGATCCCTGTGGTACCCCACTGGTCACTCTTCCCTCTGTGGAGTGGCAGCCATTTACCACCACCCTCTGTGTCCTGCCACCCAGCCAGTTACCTACCCACCACACTACTGTCCTGCCCACACCCACATTCCCCAGTTTGTGTAATAGTCTTCTATGTGGCACAGTGTCAAAGGCTTTGCTGAAGTCCAGATAGGCCATGTCCACTGCCCTCCCCTGATCCACCTCCCTAGTCACCCAGTCAAAAAATTCAATGAGGTTGGTCTGATATGACCTCCCCCTGGTGAAACCATGCTGCCTTGGGTCCTGTAGTCCATTGACAACCAGATGTTCCACCAATCTCTCCTTCAGTAGTGCTTCCATGATCTTTCCCACTACCGAGGTGAGGCTGACTGGTCTGTAGTTCCCTGCTTCCTCTTTGTTCCCACTTTTGTATAAGGGGACTACATCTGTTGTCCTCCAGTCTTTGGGCACCTCCTCTGTTTCCAGTGATTGGCTAAACAGGATAGCCAGAGGTTCAGCCACCACCTCTCTTAGTTCTTTAAGGACCCTGGGGTGCACCCCATCTGGCCCCATTGCTTTATCAACTCTTATTACTTCCAGTTCCTTCAGGACCCTTTCTCATGTAAGGGACTTGTGTCCATTTCTGCACCATTCTCACCCCTTGTACTCCTTTCAGACCCATTACCCCCTCTTCCTTAGTAAAGACTGAGCAGAAATACCTGTTCAATATGTCAGCTTTACTGTTGTCATCCTCCACCTGGCTCCCATCCTCCCCCTTCAGTCTCACTATCCCTCCCTTTGTCTTTCTTTGGATGGTAGAGAAAGGGGAGATACTGTTGATGGGGGACCTTAATATACCAGATGTTAACTGGAGCACCTTTGCTGCAGCCACATCCAAAAGCAGGGCCATTCTTGATGCCCTTCAGGTGGCATGCCTCAGACAGCTAGTTTTGGAACCTACTCATGAGGGAGCAATCTTAGACCTCATACTCTCAAATGGGGATAGTGAGAGTATCTCAGATCTAGAAGTGGGTAGCCATTTGGGAACACGTGACCACCACACAGTGTGGTTCATGATAAACTCAGCTACAGAGTCAAGCCATACAAAAGTGAGGGTTCTGGACTTTAGGAGGGCTGACTTTGGCAAGATGGGAGAGTGCCTTAGAAAAGCACTAGCAAACAGGCTAGAAGGAGGGGTGGAGCAACAATGGGGAAATATAAAAACTGCCATCACAGAGGCAACAAGCCTTTGTGTGAAGCAAATAAACAAATCAAATGAAAGAAAAAGCCACTATGGTTCTCAAAAGAAGTGGTGGTGAAGGTTAGGGAGAAAAAGATAGCATTTAGGAAGTATAAGGAAACACAGAAGGAGCAGGACAGAGAACTGTATCAGTTAAGGCAGAAGCAAGTAAGGAGGGTAGTCAGAATAGCAAAGGCACAAACTGAGGAAAAGATAGCCAACTCGGTTAAGAAGGGGGATAAAACCTTTAATAGGTATATCAGGGAGTGTAGAAAGACAAAGGGAGGGATAGTGAGGCTGAATAGAATGGATGGTGGGTGGGCAGAGAGTGACAGTGAAAAAGCAGGGATACTGAATGAATACTTCTGTTCAGTATTCACAAAGAGGAAGTGGTGGAGGTGCCTAATCAATTAACAGTAGCACTCTGAGAGGGGTCGATCCTAGTCCTTTCACAGAAGAAAGGGTTCTGAAAGAACTCCTAAAACTGAAGGTGGACAAAGCAATGGGGCCAGATGGAATTCACCCAGAATTCTAAAAGAATTAAGCAGAGAACTAGTGACACCACTGACTACCCTTTATAACAAATCATGGGAGGATGGTGTGGCACCTGAGAGACTGGAAGAAGGCTGGTGACTCCCTTCACAAAGTGGGAGCAAGACAGAGGCAGGAAACTACAGACCTGTCAGTTTGACCTCTGTGGCAGGAAAGTGATGGAATCACTTCTGAAGGAAAAATTATTAGTACCTAGAGGCCAGTGGGGTACAGGACCCAAGGCAGCATGGGTTCACAGTGGGAAGGTCATGTCAGATGAATCTAATTGATTTCTTTGACTGGGTGACCAAAGTAGTAGACCAGGAGGGGTGGACACTGGCCTACCTAGACTGTAGCAAGGCATTTGACACAGTCCCACACAAAAGATTAGTAGTCAAATTAACCAGCCTTGGAGTGGGTCCCAGGGTGGTAGCCTGGGTAAAACATTGGCTGAACAACAGAACACAGAAGGTAATTGTAAATGGAGTCCACTCTGAAGAAAGAGGGGTTACTAGTGGGGTACTGCAGGGTTCGGTACTGGGTCTAGTCCTTTTTAATGTCTTTATAAGTGACATTGCAGAGGGACTGGAAGGAAAAGTATGCCTCTTTGCAGATGACACAAAGATCTGCAACAGGGTTGATACACAAGGAGGCACGGAAAGGATGAGAAGGGACCTGGAAAGGTTGGAGGAATGGTCAGAAGTATGGCAGCTTGGATTCAATGCAAAGAAGTGCAAAGTAATGCACCTGGGAAACAAAAACCAAGGGGATGATTATACAATGAGGGGGAAGGTAGTAACAACAACAAAAATGGAAAGGGACCTGGGGGTAATCATATCAGATGACCTTAAGGTTGGCAAGCAATGTGGGAAGGCGGTAGAGAGGGCTGGGGGGATACTGGGATGTATAGGGAGAGGCATCACCAGCAGAAAACAGGAAGTAGTTATCCCTCTGTACAGACAGTTAGTGAGACCCCCATCTGGAGTCCTGCGTCCAGTTCTGGAGACCCCATCTCTGCAGGGACATAGACAGGATGGAGGCAGTTCAGAGGAGGGCAATTAAAATGGTGTAGGGTCTGCAAGAGAAGCCATACGAGGAGAGGCTAAAGGAGCTTAATATGTACACCCTTGAGGAAAGGAGGGAGAGGGGGGACATGATAGAAATGTTTAAGTACCTCAGTGGAATCAACAAAGTCCAAGAGGGTAGCATCTTTCAGAAGTCCAAAAAGTGAGAGCACACCACAATTCTAGCTATTTAGCTCGATTTATTGCTAAAGTATTCACGGCCAGGAACAGAGGTTCAGAAAAAGAGATGTGCAAGAACAAGGGGACACAATTTGAAGATAGAGGGGGGATGGCTCAGGGGCAATGTGAGGAAGTATTTTTTCACAGAGAGGGTGGTGGACACATGGAACAGCCTTCCTGAGGAGGTTGAGGGGTCTAAAATTGTGGGAGAATTCAAGAATGCATGGAACAGACATAATGCAATTTTTGTGGGGGGGGTAGGAAGAAACAGGCTGTTGGTTAAATAGGATCTGCAGCTTATCCTCTAGGTAGGAAATGGGCAGACTAGGTGGGCCAAGCGGTCCTTATCTGCCATCAAAGTCAAAGTCTATGTTATTACCCCACCTCACATACGCTGGTACAGAGAAATTGTGAAATGCAAGACAAAACGTAATTATGCACAACTGCAATGCCTATCTGTATTAAAGGTGGGAAAACACATTTTGGGCAGGATGTGAAAAATGACAGCTGTACTGTTCGTGAGGTGGTGTGAAAAAATGACTATGTTGAAAATTGGCAGCAGAATATTGAAAAGTGCAAGAGTCATGCACGTGCGTATAATACATTCAATATAAGCACATAACTCAGGCATTTTAGGAATGTTTCCACCAAATTTTCAACATGACATTTTTGGGACCATACCTCATAAACACTGGCACTGTCATTTCATTAATCAGTCCCAAAAGGTGATTTTATGCATCAAACATGTCATTCCACCCACAAGTGTGAAACACATTTCGGGCAAGATGTAAAAAATGAAAGCTGTACTTTTCTTGAGGTGGTGTGAAAAAAGGCTATGTTGAAAATTTTTAGTGAAAATATTAAACATTGGCAAAGTTATACACACAGAAATGTGATGGCAGAGAAAGGCACCATGGCCCATCTAGTCTGCCCAACACCCTACCTCCCCCCTTCAGTTATGCTTCCACCCTCTTTTCCCAACCCCTTAAATCTGTCCCAAGCCCTCTTGAACCCGTCCACCGTTTCAGCTGTCACTACCTTTAAAGGAGCTAAAGGTGGAACTAGTAGAGTCATTAGCAGAACTGTTTAGTGAGTCTTTGAGCACAGGAGAGGTCCCAGAAGACTGGAGAAGGGCTCATGTGATCCCTCTCCACAAGAGTGGTAGCAGGGAGGAGGCGGGGATTTACAGACCAGTCAGTCTTACCTCAGTAGTGGGCAAGATTATGTAGGCACTCCTTAAGGAAAGGATAGTGCAACACCTGGAATCCATAGGGGCACAGGATCCAAGACAGCATGGGTTTACAAAAGGATGGTCCTGTCAAACTAATCTCATAGATTTCTTTGACTGGGTAACCAGAGTGGTGGACCAAGGGGGAGCAGTTGATGTCGCCTACCTTGACTTCAGCAAAGCTTTTGACACTGTTCCACATAGAAGATTGATAAATAAGCTGGGTAGGCTCAGGGTGGGTCAGAAGTTGGTCAACTGGGTGGCAAACTGGTTGATGGGCAGAAAACAGAGAATGGTGGTAAATGGTATACAGTCAGAAGAGATGCAAGCCACAAGTGGGGTACCTCAGGGATCAGTTCTGGGGCCAGTCCTCTTCAACATCTTCATTAGTGACCTTGCAGATGGACTAGAGGGTAAGGCTTGTCTGTTTGCAGATAACACCAAGATCTGCAACAGAGTAGATGATCCAGATAGGGTGGGCAGAATGAGAAGATAATCTGGATAAACTAGCAAAATGGTCAGAAGAGTGGCAACTGGTATTTAATGCAAAGAAGTGCAAAATCATGCACATAGGGAAGAGAAACCCTGAAGCCAGCTATAGGCTGGGAGGGGAGTTGCTAGCAGTCACAAAGGAAGAAAGAGACTTGGGCATCATCATCACTGATGACCTGAAATCATCCAAGCAGACCTCTAAAGCAGTAGGTAAGGCTAGTGGGGTGTTAGGGTGTATTAGTAGGGGTATCACAAGTCGTAAGAGGAGGTAATAATCCTCTTTACAAGACACTAGTTAGGCCCCATCTGAGTACTGCGTGCAATATTGGAGGCCACACCTTCACAAGGACATTAACAAATTGAGGCAGTCCAGAGAAGGGCAACCAAAATGGTGCAGGGACTGCATCAGAAGACATATGAGGACAGATTAACAGAGCTCAATATGTATACCCTTGAGCAAAGGAGGAGAGAGATGATATGATTGAGGCATTCAAACACCTTAAGGGCATTAACAAGGTGAAAGAGTCTAACATGTTTAAATATAAGAAAAATAGCAGGACAAGAGGACACAGCATGAGATTAGTGGGGGCCCGATTAAAGGGGAATGTGAGGAAATTCTTTTTCACAGAAAGGGTGGTGGATGCATGGAATGGCTTACTACAATAAGTGGTGGCTATGAGTATAGTGCAGGGCTTCAGACAGGTATGGGATAGGCATAAGGGAGCTATACAAATGACTATGAATAGATAGGCCACTGACAGAGCAATGGCCGATGGCACATTTATAAGGTAGAAAAAGAAATGGGTAGACTGGATGGGCCTTGCGGTCCTTATCTAACATTGTCAACTTCTATGTTTCTATGTTTCTAAGTTACCTCCTCCAGCAGCTTGTTCCAGGCCTCCACCACCCTCTCCATGAAAAACTGTCCCTGACATTTCCTCTGTATTGCCCACCTTCCAGTTTGAGTCTATGTCCCCTCGTGTTCGCTCCCTTCTTCAATTTGAACAAGCTGTTACTCTCTGCCGTATGTATTCCCTTCAGATACTTAAAGGTCTCAATCATGTACCCCTCTCCCTTCTAGTCTCCAGAGGGTACAAATTCAACCCTCTCAATCTTCTGTCATAGGGTACATCCTGCATCCTTCGTACCATTTTGGTTGCCCTTGTCTGCACCCTCTCCATTAGCTCAACATCTCTTCGTAGGTGAGGCCTCCAGAACTTCACCCCATACTCCAGATGCAGCCTGACCATGGTTCTGTATAATGGCATTAGCACCTCCCTCTTCCTGCTATTAAAACCCCTAGCAATGCAGGCCAACATTCCATTTGCCTTTCCCACTGCCCTGCTACACTGGCCGCCCACCTTGAGGTCACGTGATACCATAATCCCCAGGTCCCTTTCTGTTTCCTTCTCCTTAATCACCAACCCCCCATGGGAGTAAGGTTCCCTTCTATTCTTTCCTAGGTGCATCAGCAAGCACTTTTGTGTATTAAACTTCAGTTTCCAGGTGTCAGACCACCTCTCCAGCTCCTGCCTCATGGCTTGCACCCCACTAGGTGAATCCACCCTATTGCAGACCTTTGTATCATCTGCAAACAGGCACACCCATCCCTCCAGACCCTCTGCTAAGTCACTAACATAGATGTTAAAGAGTATTGGTCCTAGCACTGACCCCTGTGGCACTCCACTGGTCACCGCCCATTCCCTGGAATGTGTCCATTTACCACCACCGTCTGGCTCCTTCCCTTCAACCAGTTTCCCACCCACCTGGCGATCCTCTTGTCCACCCCTAGTCTGTCCAGCTTATGTACCATTCCACCATGCAGAACGGTGTCAAAGGCCTTATTGAAATCCAGATAGGCCATGTCCTCTGCTCCTCCCTGGTCCACTATCTGTGTCACCGCATTGAAAATCTCTATCACGTTAGTCTGACAGGACCTTCCCTTGGTGAAGCCATGCTGCCTGTCATCCTGCATGCCATTCATCTCCAAGTAGTCTATCAACCTGATCTTAAGTAGTGTTTCCATTACCTTCCCCACCACCGAGGTAAGACTACTAGGATGGTAGTTTTTGACCTCATCCTTCCACCCCCCTTTGTAGTGTGATCACCTCTTCCCTCTTCCAGTTCTTTGGCACCACCCCTGTGACCAAGGACAAGTTAAACAGCCTCGCTAAATGCGGCGCCAGTTCATCCTTCACCTCTTTGAGAACCCTTGGGTGTATTCCATCAGGCCCCATTGCCTTGTCCACCCTAAGTCTACCCATCTCTTCCCTTACTCTTTCAGCAGTGAATTCTGCCACACCCACCTGTCTGTGGCTGTCACCTTCCCCACTCCGTCCTGGTTCCCTATCCTCCCTTTCCTCCATGAAGATTGAGGCAAAATTGCTGTTTAATGCCTCTGCTATTTCAAAGTCCCCTTCCAGTATTGTTCCACTTTCCCACCTTATCCTTCCAATCCCATGCTGTGCCCTCCTCCTTTCTCCAATGTACCTAAAGAAGGTTTTGTCCCTCCTCCTTGCCTGCTTTGCTATCCTCTCCTCAGTGGCCTCCTTAGCCCTCCTTATCTTTTGCCCAGCCTCCTTTCTTTTTTCCCTGTAGGTTTCCCTGTCCTTATCCTTTTGTGTCCTCCTGTACCTCTTGAATGCTCTAGTCTTCTCCTTGATTCCTAACACCACCTCTCTAGTGAACCATAGAAGTCTTTTAGAAACATAGAAACATAGAAACATAGAAACATAGAATGTGACGGCAGATAAGGACCGCTTGGCCCACCCAGTCTGCCCATTTCCCTACCTACTGGATAAGCTGCAGATCCTAGTTAACCAGCAGCCTACTTCTTCCTACCCCAACCCCCCAGAATTGCCTTATGACTATCCCATGCATGCTTGAATTCCACCACTGATTTTGACTCCACAACCTCCTCCGGAAGGCCATTCCATGCATCCACAACCCTCTCTGTGAAAAAATACTTGCTTAAATTACCTCTGAGCCACCCCCCCATCTTCAAATTGTGCCCTCTTGTTCTTGCACTTGTTCTTGTTCTTTCTGTCTTCTATTCTTCCTTACCCTTCTTATACATGAGTCCATGGCTTTAAATACCCCTCTCTTGATGGCTGCTCATTATTCCTCCACCCACTGCACATCCCCTATCCTCAACATTTCTTCCCTAACTACTTTCCTCATTCCATGAAAGTCAGCCTTTCTGATGTCCATTACCATGTTTCTTGTCCTAACCCTCTCCCTGCCCACTCTCACCCTGAATCTGACAGCCCTGTGGTCACTGGTGCCAAGCTCTTCCCCCACCTCCACCTCCTCCATACTGTCCCCATTTGTAAGGACCACATCCAATAGCTTTACACCCATAGTGGGCTCACTGACCCTTTGTTGCAGGAATATGTCCTGAAGAGCCTCTAAGATGCCCCTGCTCCTTGTAGAGATTGCTGTCTGAATCTCCCTGTTGATGTCTGGAAGGTTTAAGTCCCCAACTAGCACAATTTCCCCTTTCCATGCCATCCTCGGTACTGATTCTACAAAGTGTCCTGGTTTACAAAGATAACACCCAATGACCTCCATTGGTAAGTATAGGGAAAGAGGGTGTAGGGTGGTGGGTGCTCAGTGGGAGGTTTGGGATGGGGGAGATGACGAGGGACTGTTTTCTTTTTTTTTTTCAGACTGCTGGGGGGTAGGACATTTCTGGGGACACTGGGAGTGGGTTCCCCAGTGTTCAACACTGGTGGGGAGCTTATAGTTCCAATATGGGGATTGGTCACATTGCTGTTAGCAAACCATTAACTGCATATTTCTGGACACTTGGAGTGGGCTCCCCATTGTCCAACACTATGGGGGATACATACCTGAGGACACTGGGAGTGAGCTCCCCAGTATCCCACACTGGTGGGGGGAGGGTCTCTTATACTATCAACACGGGAATTGGGAACCCCAATGTCGGTACATGTTTTTCATATTAACATTCCTATTATGACTTCTTTTTTGCCTTGCTAACTGAAAACAAGATGACAGAAGCACAAAAGAAATTAAACCTTTTGCAAAAGAAAAAGTGTCATTCCATTACAAAATAAGGTAACATGAGTACATCACAGGAGAATGGGAGGAGCGTTAGTGTTGATAACCCCAAGACAGACCTTCCCGCCTGTTGTTCTGTGCAGGGTGGGAGATGGAGTGTTAGGGTTGAAAACCCTAATGCCACATTTCCCTACTTTTGTCAGTTTAACCCTAACTGATGCATTGACAAAGTTTTTTGCAATAGATTTCCTTACTTTTTGAGATGGTATAATCATATCCTTATTTGCCTGTGGCAGCACAGAGACCTCTGGTCCCTGCACTCCCATCACTCCATAGATGCATATATGTATGTAGCTGTGGAAGCACAGGGCCCTTGAGCCCCTGCACTTCCAGTTATAGGACAACAGTGACCAAACTGTTATCATAACCATGTTATTACCCTACCTCATGTACCCATTGCAGAAACCTTTTGAATCCCTGCCCAGAAGTAACTCTGGCAAGTGTACAGCCATTCTGCACCACAGGTGCAAAAACATATTTTGGCCAGGATTTGAAAAATGACAGCTATGAGATACAGTGCATGAGGTAGTGTAACCAAAAGGCTATGTTGAAAATATGGGGTCAAAATATTTAAAATTCCCACGGTACAAGCGTGCATAGTGAACTTGCAATGAATAATTATGCAATTTTTTATAATTTTGACTCCAAATTTTCAAAATTGTCTACGCAGCTTTCTTATGACCCTACCACATGTACCTGGTGCAGAACATTTTCAAATCCCTGCCAAAACATAATTTTGCACAACTGCAACACCATTCTGTACCACAGGTGTGAAAACACATTTTGGCCAAGATATGAAAAATGACAGCTGTGACATACTGTACTATATATGAGGTGGGATAATAAGAAGGCTATATTGAAAATATGGGTGAAAATACTGAAAGTGTGCAAAGTTACGAGCGTGCACAGTGAAATTGCAACAAATGGTCATAACTTTGCTATTTTTAATAATTTTGACCACAAATTTTCAACATAGCCTTCTCATTACCCCACCTCATGAACAATAAGACTGTTGTTGCACAAACCCCACTGGAAAGTTGATTTCACCAACCGACTGCAAAATCACCTTTCTGGTGGAAGTTACGTAATGACAGTCATATTGTTCATAAGAAGTGCCAGCCCGGTGGCGCTGAGGGTTGAGGCGCTGGACGCCACCCCTCAGGCCATGCTGGTGACCCAAGTTTGGGAGTGAGCTTGGGTGTCAGGGGTCAGCAGGGGAGGGACTGATTGAGCACCTGCTGGGCTGCTCGCCTGTCCCGGGGAGGGCATCAGGGAGCTCGGCACTCCGGTGGCCCCTGGTGGAGACTGGGGGGTGCTGCAGTAATGCAGAGCTGCATGTAATAGCGTGCCTGACACTGGCAGGGTAGCCATGCACCATTGCGTCAGGGAGTGCACATGCATGGGAAGGGGTGGGCATAACAGAACACAGAATAACCCCAGTTCTAGGGGGTAGGTGACAGCACCAGTTCCCATGCCCATGACTGGGTCTAACTTGACCAGCCTTCACGGATCCTCCACCCAGAGCCCACATCAGCAGCTGGAGTCTACAAGTTAAGAGTGCCCAAGGTAGAAGGGGTGGCCCCACCCCGGAGGGGTTAAGCTGGGGGTGCCAGCTGTGAGGTGGGGGTAGAGGAAAGGAGGGTTCAGTCGGAGAGACTTCAGGCAGGGCAGGATGAGGTTGGATGCCTGAGAGAGGCTCCTAGAACTGTAACTGGAGGGAAAAAGAATTGAAAAAAAAAATATTGTTCATGAAGTGGGTTCCCCAAAAGGCCGTGCTGGAAATTTGGAGTTAAAACCTCAAAAAACACTGAGTCATGCATGAAAGTTGAAACCCCCATTGAAATATATTGAAGTGTATTTAGTGTACCTTAATGTCTCATAATGCAGTTGCTGGTTCCAGTAGCAAGATGTGTCTTCGATTTGGAGAGTGGATCTCGAACCTGGGACCTCTTCAGGTGAGTGAGGGTGTGTGGGGATGTCAAGGGGATGTGAGGATATGGGTGCACAGTGGGAAGTTGGGTGGTGGGTGCGGGTGTGATCGACAATGGACTTTTTTTTTTACAGCTACAAAATAAGTGAAAAAGACATTGAGGAACAGTTTCCTTATTTTCAGGTTGGGTGGCACTGTATGGCGGGATTATGGAGTTGTGTCTGAGCTCCAGGGGTGGCTGCAGGATCACTACTATGCAGTGAAAAGCTGAGCACTGCCACTGGTCTAGAGCAAAAGAATGTGGCAGAGAGAAATCCCAGCCCAGTGAGAGGGATAAGAAGTCAAGTCCCAAACACATACTGTTCAGATCTTAGTAGAATATATATAGGCATGCCTGAATAAAGACATTTCCAAGCAAGCCACCCATCCACCAGACCTGATGCAGTTCCCTGCCATTCCAGTGTGTTGAAGAGGGTCCCAATACTGGCTCTTACACTACAATCTACACCTCATCATCTCCTGCTGCACAAAAAAAATCAATATACTTACTGCAGATAGTAAGGGAAACAGAGAAAGTTCAGTCCACCTACTACCTGCAGAAAGTCTGCAACAGGGTTTCAAACTCTGTTAAAGCTTGGTCTGCTTGACATTTTATCTCTGCAGAGAATGTAGTTTTCATCCACGTGGATTTCTGGAGTTCTGCCAAGTCCCAGGAGTCCCGCTGTTTTCTAGGCATGTTAGGCACCTTAATACTTCTGGCACAAGAGTTCAACGATTGCCTCCTTGGGGGTTGTAAATGTTTTATAGCCCTTAAGATCAGTTTTATGCATTTTTATCATAATTAACAGCCCTTAACTATAAATGTCCTTGACTTACTGCTGCGTCTTCTCTGTGAGTTTGCAACCCCCCGATAGAATAGAAATGGAAACCAAATAGTTAAATAAATTAAATAAAAATAAATATATGGTTGGGCTCTTGCAGGAAGATGGCAGCTACAAGACACAACATGCAGAGAGGAACAGCAAGGGGATTATCAGCTTCAACACTATGCCTTTTAAGGCACCATAATCATGGAGCTGCTGATAAAGAATTCCATGTTTATTCATGCAACTCCATGAAACAGTCAGGATTCTGTGAATCCATCAGTTTTTCCATGAAAATGGAAAACCAATGTCCTTGATTTTTGAGCACTGAGCTTCATTCTTGAGTCATGAAAAAGGATCCTTTTTTGTGACTCATGGTATGAAAAAGGATTCTTTTTGGGAAATGAGGCATTAGGATTTCCAAACCTACATCCCACCCTTACAAATCAGGCATGAGAGTGGGTGCGAGCTGTGTCTTGGGCTTCTCAAGCCTAATGTGCACCCCATTCTATCTGTAAATAAGGTCAGTAGTGTAGACTTTATGAGAATGGGGTGAGCATTAGGCTTGAGATCTCCAAGGAAACCCTAGTGCCTAATTTCTTAACTTTTGACACTTTGACCCTAACTGAAGCATTAACAATGTTTTTGCAACTTATTGATTTACTTTGACCTTCTCAAATAATGTAGCTAAATTCTGGCATAACATAGGAATTAAAGAAGAAGAACTGAAAAACCCATTAAAATATTCCGTGCCAGTTTAAAAAATGATCCTAAATTAGAATGTAGATGCTGCTGTAATAAAACATAAGAAAGGAAAAAAGAAAACACCTAGGCCCAGATATTCAAAAGGGTTGCGCCATGCGCAACAGGGTTGCGCATGCGCAAGTCCTACATTGCACCATTCTGCAATATTCAGCAGGAGGCAGTTGCGCCACTGAAAACAGGTTGAGCAAAAGCGCAATGCAAATGAATGCATGCTCAACAGGAGGGGGAGGAACTATGTATAAACTGTGCAACCTGATATTCAGTCGGGTTGTGCAGAGTTGTGCATGCGCAACCCCCAACCTGCGCCTGCACAACTTTGAGCCAAAAAAAAAAGGATCAAGTTGAGGGCCACCCACAGGTGAGCTGCTGTATTGCAGGGCACAACACAGCAGCTGCCACCGTGGCTGGCCCCAACTCAGTCCCTGTGCCCCCCACCAGCCCGATCGCAGGCAGAATGTAAAACAACCCCCACACATCTCCCAATGCCCGATCACGGGCAAAAAGTATCATAAACCCCCACATCTCCCAATGCCCAATCATGGGCAGAAAGTATCATGAAACCCCCACATCTCGATGCCCGATCGTGGGCAGAAAGTATCATGAAACCCCCACATCTCCCAATGCCTGATCGCAGGCAGAGAGTATCATGAAACCCCCACATCTCCCGATGCCTGATCGCAGGCAGAACATGAAACAACCCCCAGTGCTTGATTGCGGCAGGAGTATAAAAGCCCCCAAACCTAATATCTCCCTGGTGGTCCAGTGGACCGTAATGCCTGATCACGGGCAGATGTCAAGTTACAACCCCCAAACATCTCCCTGGTGTGTAGTGTCCCCCCACCCCACCCACCCATGCCCTCACCCGCCCCTGGCAGCGGCGTGGCAGCATCCACCACCTGCCGCCCGCCGCCCGCCGACTGACTATCGGTGGAGCTGCGCATGCCCATTGGTGCAAAGCTACAGTCAATGGGCGTGCAGCCCATACCGTACTGACAGTCAGATTTGTGAATGATGGACTGTCATGCGCAGTATAGGCTGCATGCCGTGGCTGTAACTCTACGCAATAAATGCCTTCACCGGATGATCAAGTCAGTGAGCAGGTAGGGGTAGCACCAGGAGGGTGGGATGCTGCGCCCCGCCAGCTGCGGGGAGGCGGGGTGAGGGGCTTCGTGGTGGGTGGGGTGGGGACAATTAGACACCAGGGAGATGTTTGGGGGTTGTAACTTGACATTCTGCCCGCGGATCGGCATTACGGTCCACTGAACCACCAGGGAGATATTCGCTGAGGGGCTTTTTACATTCTGCCCATGATCGGGCACTGGGGGTTGTTTCATGTTCTGCCCGCGATTGGACATCGGGAGATGTGGGCGGGGCTTTATGTTACTTTCGCCCGTGATTGGGCATTGGGAGAGTGTGGGGGTTTCATGATACTTTCTGCCCATGATTGGGCATCGGGAGATGTGTGGGGGATTTCGCGATACTTTCTGCTGCGATCGGGCAGCGGGGCTGTGTGGGGGATGTATTCAGACATACTTCCTTGTTAGGGGAAGTGTACACACATACTGCCACAATCGGGCTGCAGGTGCGCTCGGTCCCCGACGGCTGCTGCCTGGCAGGGAAGGCTGCCAGGCGCAAGTCCTCGATCATACCTACATGCTAATGGGGCCATAAATAGATGAAATGGCCCCGTGCCTTGCATGAATTATGGCCCCATTCGCATGTCACCTTTTGAATATCGGAAATTTGCACATGGCGCAATGGTACTTGCGCCACCGCAAGTTTAATGCTCAACTCTGACAACTTGCGGTGGTGCAAGTTTCACTGCGCCATGCACAGTGGCTGTGGCTGGGGGGTGATATTCAAAGGAGTTGCTCAATAGCGCAACTCCTTTGAATATCGCCCAGGCCACACCCCTGTGCAACTATTTTGAGCAGCGCAGGGGCTTGCGCCTCAGAATGACACAGTTTGAATATCTGGGCCCTAATTTTCTTTCTAGATCCTTTCCCTAATTACCTAAAATGTATTACATTTATAAGGGATAAAGCCGTAAAAACAGCATTAGATAGGAAACTAAGTTGGATAACTGGGGGGGCCCTATAAATATTTAAAGCTTATCTTACTGAAATTTATTTTACTGAACTGTATAATGTTCATTTGATGTAGTGCAATAGTGTATTTGTTTATGTATTTTTGTCTAATGTGGTGTACATCAACTGTTTTATGAAAATTTGTATAATTGTCGTGTAACCAGGACCACCTTGAAAACAGGACTGTGGTCCTAAAGGTTGTATTTCCACCTTCCTGCATAAAAATAAAGAATTATACTACTACTTTTTGAGATTGTATAATAGTATCCTTATTTTACTGTGGGAGCACAAGGTCCTTTGGACCCTGTGCTCCCATCCCTCCGTAGATGTATGTAGCTGTGGAAGCACAGAGCCCTCTCAGATAATAGTGACAAAATTGTCAGCATAGCTACCTTACTACCCCACCTCTTGTACCCTGTACAGAAAATTTTTGAATCCCCACCAAAATGTAATTCTGTGCAAGTGCATTGCTATTCCATGTCACAGGTGTGAAAACACATTTTGGCAGGATTTGAAAAAAAAGACAGCTGTGATATACATGAGGTAGGGGCAATAGGAAGGCTAAGTTGAAAATCTGAGGTCAAAATATTTTAAATTTCCAAAATTGTGAGCGGGCATAGCCAAATTGTAATGAATGGTCATAACTTTGGCATTTTTTCATATTTTGACCCCAAATTTTGAACATAGTCTTCTTATGACCCCATCTCATAAACCCCATAGGTGAAAATATTCAAATCTATGCCAGAATGCTAATCCATGTCACAGATGCAAAAACACATTTCAGACAGGATGTGAAAAATTACATCTATACTGTTCATGAGGTGGTGTGTAAGAAATGGCTATGTTGAAAATTTGCAGTCAAAATATTGAAAATTGCCAAAGTTACATGCATATGTGGAAAAATGTCACCAAACACTCATAACTTGGCCATTTTTAGGAATTTTTTCACCAGATATTCAACATGACCTTTTTGGAACCCCACCTCATGAACACTGGTGGTGAAACATCATTATTCAGTCCCAAAAGGTGGTTTTATGCAGTGACTGTGAAATCACCTTCTGGGCTTGATTAATTAAAGGACAGTGCCAGTGTTCATGAGGTGGGTTCCCAAAAAGGCCATATTGAAAATTTGGTAAAAAATTCTTATAAATGGAAAAGCTATGAACATAAGTTCAAAATGCCATTGAAATACATGGAATACTGTTGCTACAGCGACACCAACACACTAAACCTCCCACAGCAAACCCCTCACCATGCCTATATTGGTAGCAATAGGGGTTTCTCTTCAATCAACTGTTTGGCAGTGGAGGGTAAATATCTAACTCCGCTGTCTGTGCGACACGGAGTTAGAGATCTATAGTAGGGGTGTGCGTGTGTGTGCATATGTGTGTGTGTGTGTGTGTGTGTGTGTGTGTGTGTGTGTGCAGCCCTTCCCCACAATGAATGTCACTGTGTTGCTGGTCATTCCAGGGATGTGTTGGTGCTAGGGGTGTCAATGGGTTCCTGGTGCGGTCAAGGATGTTGGTGTATTTGTTGTGTCGCCAGTGTTATAGATCCAAAATACATTATACGGCACTTACCTTGATACCTCAGTTCATGATTTGGCTCTGAACAGTGCAGACATCTCCTGATCCATAGAAGATGACAGCTGGTGACCTCTAGGATAACGGGGTATGTGGGGTGGTGGGTGCTCAGTGGAAGGGTCAGGATGGGGGAGGGGGCAGCAGAGATGACAGGGGACCATTTTATTTTTTCAGGATTAAAGACATCGAAGGATGTTTTTTTTCCTTGTAGGAACTTTATTAAAACAATTTCAAGACACAGGGAGTAGGCCTCCCAGTGTTCTACACTTCTGGGAGGGGGACTTGTGAATGCTGACATGGGGATTGGGACCCCTGATGTTGGCACCTAGTATTAAAAAGATAGGCTTCGGGGGGGGCATCTGACACTGGGGATGGGCATCATGGTGTCAAAATATACAAAAACTGATAATTAAATTATTGTGGGACACTGGGAGTGCGCTCCCATACAAATACATTTCTACTGAGCATTTGAACTTTTGCTTTATACAGTAACTCTTCTCAGAAAAATCTAAGTGAAGTCCATCAGTGTACAGTTTGCCAGTGAAATATTATAGGCTCCATCTTTAAAAAATTGAGAGTGGTCCTCTGTTAGTAAGGCACTTATAATACTGTAATAAGTAAATTAGTGTGTCATAATTTGGGCTCTTCTTGGTCACTTTGGTAAATATGTCTTTGTGCCAGTTTTCTTTCCCTAGGCACTAACATCTGCGTTCAGTTTATTTACTCGGAAACTTTAACTCATTCTGTCTCCCCCACCAAAAATAAAAAATGTAATTATCAGATGTGTTCTTTGTCCTGTTATTGGGCCAGTGTGAGTAGAGTAATGCAGTAATATTGTCCTAGCGGGTCACCAAAATTTTACATGGGCCATTAGTTTCAGCTAACTCACTGGCCCGATGGCCTCCAAGTTTTTGGTGCTAAAGTCAGCTTCTGATTTTCCGTGTTTTGAAGTTGGGGAAACAAAATGGCGGCTCATGAAAAAGTTTTTCCCTCGCAGAAAAGGATTTTTTTCTCAGGAAAAAGGAATGAATCTCGCAAGAAAAAATGCTTTTTTGTGAGATCAATCCTTTGTCCAACTTTCTCCCTCAATCCTGTACTGTGGTCTTCCCATTGAAAACAATGAGAACCTAAACATTGAATAACTGCAACAGGTTAATATTTTTTCACCAAAAAACATGGCAGTTCTGTTACTTTGTATCTAACATAGAAAACTCACACCAAAATTCCGCACAATCTGGATTCAAGGCAATCAGGAAACAATTTCAGAAAATTGCAACTTTTGAGGATTTTGCACTATCTGTATCTCAGAATCCATACATTCAACCAAAATGAAACTTGCCACATCAAGAGATCTACCCCACAGTACAGTGTATAACACATTTTGTGTGGATCCATTAATTGGTTGCACATTTTTTAAAGTGCAAAATTTGAGGTTTAACATTAGACATGCTACTCAACCCTATCTATAGAGGTACAGCCATGCCCCTATAATTATTTAGAGCAACACTGGGCCATTTACCTTGTTATTCTATTTGTGGGTGCTCTGGTTCTCCTGCCTTTTAAGATGCAGATTTTCCCTGCTTTCAGTTTGCTGTGGTATTTTATTTAACATTTGAAATATGACCGTCCCAAGTATTTTATTTTTAAACTCTGTTTATTCTCCTGTGGACTGAGGCATCTCTCAGAGGTGCCCTCATGACACTACACCTCTACTCCCTGCCGTGGTCATTCCTCCTCCGGCACCCCCAACTAGGACTTTTCAGCCCCCTGGATCACCCACTGGGGGAGGGCCCACCTCTCCTACCTGACAGCCTTTCTGAAGTTAGAGGGTCCGTCCTACCCAAGGGTTGTATAGAGCCGTTACAAGGATAACCTAGCATTGGGGATGTGGGTTGGGTCCCCAGAGCCCTTGTCACCTCCCCGATCCTCCAGGGGTCTTTTTCCATGGTGGTGTTTCCCCCTGTGAAGTGCAGATGTGCAATGATGTCTGGGCACTAACGTGCCAATGTCTGCTGCTGCTTAGCCTCCCCAATCTCAGCACTACATGATCCATGTGCTACTCCTGGTTTCTACCAGGTGCCACTCAGGAGTGGTGCTAACCCATATCCCTCCCCAGGGAAGGAGAGCAGTCCTCCAGATGCCTGATGCCTTCCCTTCTATGCTGACTTCAGTGGCCAGAGTCTCTTCCCGAACCCGGGTCACTGGTGTGGCACAAGGTGTGGCATCCAGCACTTCAACCCTCAGTGCCACTGGGCCAGCATTATCTCAGGTTTTAATCATGGTTCTCCACTGTGCTGGACCACTCATTTCCTCTTATGATTAGTGAGCACTGTCTGTTGTATCTTGGGTCACCTCAGACACAAGAAAAGTAATCTTAAATAATGAGGGCTCCAGAATAGCTGAGTATAATGCTGAAAACCTGGTGGAATGCAATAATAAAATGGGTGCTATTTTTAATTGTTTAAGAATCTCAAAAAATGCCAGAGCAGACTCCAGATGGGGAATAAAGGGAATTTTACAATGTAAGAGATGTAGTCCAATAGGAAAGGTGAGCAACTTCAGGGAATGGGCACAAAAACCCTCTTAAAAAACACCCAATAAATGCTTCACAAGTGAACTATAAAAAATTATTTATTTTATACATATAAATCCACTGGGTGTTCATGAAATCAAGTACAAAAGTGCTCAATACATTGTGAAAAATAATGCAGATAATAAATACGACAGACTTACATGAACAAATTCACTAGTCTGAAAACATTCCCTACCACATACCAGTCACCAGAAAAATCCGCAGCGCTTCAGCTCTTGCCTTCCTCAGGGAGTGTGACCGGTTGTCGATAGAGGGACCATACATTATTTTTATAGTGTGTGGTCCCCGTAAAAGCTGCTTACTTTTGATTACTAGTCACCGCCGTGTGCTTCAGTCCTTCCCTAACCGCTGCTGTTCATCGTCGGTTCCCGTTGAAAAAAAAGCGTGCACAGCGAGAGCTAGCTGTTGTTAACCTATCGATGTGACGTAGCATCAATAGGTTAACAACATATCTACGTCACGTAGATAGGTTAACAACCTTAGGAAATGATGATTTCCTAAGGTTAACAGCATTCTACCATACATTATAAACTCATTGTACATGGTCCCCATGTTTCTACTTAATTATTTTCCCCACAGCATTCCTGCCGAACTGCTGCTTAAATGTCAATAACATGATACAAATATAAGTCTTTCACTTAACCTATTTCCAATTTCATCCATTAATAATGCTCATAGACTTGTATAGATAGCAAAGTTAAATACAGTAACATTGTAAAAAAAACAACTATGATTTGTTTTAAAGTGTGTTACCTTATTGTAAAAGACCAACTACATCCTATTTTCAGTTGTATATGGTTATTATCAAATGCTACTGTGAAGCACACATTAAGCATGGGGTTTAATGTTAAGCTGCTGCCCTTTTAAGAGCACTTAGAACTTGCATGTAACAATTTGTTGCACTGCCTGGCAATGCCATGTATGCCTGTCAGTCAGAGTATTTGTCAGTCTGGGGCTTGTCCTCATAAACATCTGCAGCACAGAATAAACCTGCCTTATTATTATTGTATGCGTCCGTCTAGTTATTAGCACGGTACAGATGGGATCCTCGCCGGCAGCACAAGCAGCAACTGAAGGGTCTGGCAGACCACAGAGAATGTAAGGGGTCTTTTAGTGGTGGAGTAAATAACCAAAACACCACACATGGTGGAGAATGCGGCTCTTCTTCTGTCCAGACCCCATCTCGCTTGCCTGCATCGCTGGTTACCTTAAGTCATCTGCCCCAGTATGCCTGAACTGCTTCAATGATTAGTTACACTACAGCCTTGGCTACACAGAAAAGAAACAAAAAAAATGGACTGTCTCCTGTGTTAGTAGCAGCCTGTCCATCAACATGGAGTCTGAAACAATTGTGGGTCACAGCTAACTGCAATGCTAGAAATAATTAAACAACTCAGCCCTATGCACCATTAGGGCTTCTCAAGCAAACTCTCCCCAAGTTTCTACCTTGTGGCAGGCCTTCCTGCCAAAATGCTCCATTTTGCCCAAGAAGCAAATGCTAAAAACTTTAAACAGCAACTACTATGAAACCACCTTTTGTAGCAGGGACTTTAGTCACAGAACAGAAACTTTATTCACAAATTACTGTCTCTGATGCTACCCCTCCACTGCGGCCTAGCAATAAACTGTTATTCTTCCTCCCCACCTCAAGTTCAATGCCAGCCCCCACGCTCAACTTGCAGCACTGCAGGCTGCTCCAGACGAGACTGCTCTAGAAGTGAGAGACAGCAGGAAACAAAACAAAATAATTGCATGATGCATGCACTTCAGTCTCGGCCCTCCAACTTTACTCCCCAACCACAGCTTTACTCATGACCGCATGAGAGCCTCTTGACCTCCTCACAGCTATGCAGAGCCTCTGCTCTCCACAGCCACAACACAAAAATAAATTGGGGCTGCGACAGAGTAGTCCTCTATCCCGCTCAGCCACGCAACACAAGGGCCACATAAATAACTCAACGGAGGCAAGGAAAAAAAAAAATACTGGACTGCTGTATATGGAGCAATCCCTGCCTCACCAACTCCTTTCCTGCCAAACTACCACAGTTCTCTTCTCGACTTTGGAACCGGACCCCCACTCCCCCAGCCCAGCGCCTCTCAAAGCAGTGCTGCACAAATAACTCTGTTCTGGCTCAAAGCTGACTCAAAAGGATCACTCTCCTCATGGCCCGCCTGCCTTTACACAGCTCCACAACACAGTCCCACCAGTTCAGCTTCTCCCCCTTGGCTGCACAGTGCAGTAACAGAGCTCTGCTCCTCACAGAGGCAGACCACAGCTCTTGCCTTGCAAGGCGTCATACAGCCTCTCATCAAAATGGCGCATCTGCTCCCCGACTTACGTTCCTTCCCCATGAACACTTCAACAGACTGGGGCACTACATAATTGAAACCACCAAGGGATAACTGTAAAGAACCAAATGGAGCACATAAGTAACATGGAGTCAAACAAACAAACAAAAAAAAAACTGAATAAATAAAACAACAAAAGGAGGATCAAAAAAAAATAAAGGGACAACCAGAGACCAACAAACAAGGGGCAACCACATAAACACCGAAGGAGCCCCACAAAGCAAATCATTGCAATGGGGCAATATATAAATACAGAAACTGCCTGGGAGCCCTGAGAGAAAATAATAAAAAAGCAATTAAGTTAAACAGACACTTCCCCTTGCTACTCACCAAACAAAACCCCACCGTAAAGCCCACCATTTTCTATGCCAGCTAGATAACCGCAACTACTTCCAGGACCAGGGGAACACAGCAACTGACCATCCCTCTGACTCTCGCAATTCAAACAAAACGATTCCTTCAACTGTGAACTCTGGCACACTCTCACTTCCTGGAGCAAAAGTACCTGTCAACCGATCACCTCTCCAAGCAAACTATGTACCTGTAACTATCGGAGATTGGTCTACGCATGCCTTGGTTGACACTGGAGCAGAAATATTGGTTATCAACAGCAGTATTCTAAACAACCAAGCTATTCATCACATACCTAATGTCTCTCCAGCCGACATAAAGTACATTATCACAGCAAGTACAGCTACCGTACCTATCACAGGTGTGGTCCATCTCAAGCTCCACCTTGGCTCACAGCAAGCTACTGTCAAGTTTTATATAGAGCCTGATCTTCAACCTGCAATAATTCTAGGCCTGGACTTTCTTAAAACTCACAAAGCCATCCTAGACTTTGCCTCAAACAAACTGTCGCTAGATCCTCAGAGGCAACTCACAGCTATAGACTCAGTCACTGTGCCTCCTCAGTCAGAAATGTTTTTGATTGCCAAGATTCGCGGTGAACCACTTCCACAAGGTGTTGTTGGCATCATCACAGGATCCCCCATGCTGCATTCATCAGGTCTCCTTCTGGGAAATATCTTATCGGAGGTGCATGATGACGCAGTCTTCCAAAAATACTGCAGCTTCACAGATCAGCCAGTGGTCATTTCAAAGGGTGCCAACATCGGAAAGTTTGTCTGCTTGTTTTCCGGGGACCAGCTCTATCTCATGCAAGAACCTCAGCCTGGTTCCATCAACTCTACTCCTGTCAGTACTAGCATGACCACTCCAACTTCAACAGAATTACCCCTCAATCAGCGACTATCCTCTTCCAAACTTCCAGCATCTTCAACAGAAAAGCAACAACTTTTGAAATTCCTGGAAAATTACCCAGATGTCTTTGTTGGTTCAGATAAAAAGCTCGGATGCTGTGATATTCTGCAGCACACCATCGAAGTACAGCCCAACCAGAAGCCAATCCATCAGCGAGCCTACAAAGTGGGACTTAAGCAGAAACAAGTCCTCGAGGACATAATCAAAGACATGCTTGACCAAGACATAGTCGAAGAATCTACAAGCCCCTGGGGTGCACCTTGCTTGCTGGTGGTAAAAAAGGACAAAGGGTATCATTTTGTGGTAGACTACAGAAAAATTGCAGTGAGCTCCACTGTACGTCCTCACCAAAAAGGGATGTGACTATATTTGGACTTCTGAATGTAAAGAGGCCTTTGACACCTTAAAACAAAACCTAATCTTTTCTCCAGTATTGGCCTACCCAAGGTTCAACCAACCATTCAAGCTCTACTCAGATGCTACTTCCTTTGCAGTGGGCGCTGTGCTCTGTCAAATTCAAGATGGAACAGCATGAGTTGTCTCCTATGCTGGGCGCTCTCTTTCCTCAGCTGAGCAGAACTATGACATCAAAGAGAAAGAATGTCTAGCCATGGTATGTGCTATGAAGAAATTTGACTGCTACCTTTGCTACTCCTCCTTTACAGCTATCGTTGATCACTCTGCCCTCAGATGGTTATTTGAAATGAAGGAGCCAGTAGACAAGTTCGCCCGATGGCTCGCCATGCTGCAATCCTACAACTTTGAAATTCAATACAGACCAGGTTGAGTTCACTCAAATGCTAATGGTGTAAGCCAGAGATGATAACCCTCTGCATCCTCCTCAGCAGATGAAGAATCCTGCTTACAAGCTCTTCCCCTCCATGCCACGGATGTGCTTCCTGTGAACACTCCTACAGCACCTCACGTTGCTTTGCTGGTCCCTACTGCTTCTACAGAGAGACACACAAATCCTCAGTTACTGCAAGCAGCTGAAGAGCTTCTCATCTCCTCTTCATCTGATTTGTCCCTGGCAACTGTTAAAACGCAACAAAGAACTGACACTCAATTTACAGACATAATCTCCTACTTAGAGTCTGGAACCTTACCGCAACAAAAGAAACATTGCCAGCTTTGCAGTACTTCCTCAATGACAGTGTGCTCTTTCACATTTGGACCAAGGAAGCAAGGGTCATCGCATGGATACAACTCATGTACAGCTAGTTGTACCAGGAGAAACAAAGGGAGGCAGGGAAGTCAGTAAGGGAAGCCAAAGCTCAGACAGAAGAACACATTGCAAAATCAGTGGTTAAAGGGGACAAAACCTTTTACAGGTACATAAGTGAAAAAAGAAAGACAAAGGGAGGGATAGTGAGACTGAAGGGGGAGGATGGGAGTCGCGTGGAGGATGACAACAGTAAAGCTGACATATTGAACAGGTATTTCTGCTCAGTCTTTACTGAGGAAGAGGGGTAATGGGTCTGAAGGAGTACAAGGGTGAGAATGGTGCAGAAATGGACACAAGTCCCTTACGAGAAAGGGTCCTGAAGGAACTGGAAGTACTAAGAGTTGACAAAGCAATGGGGCCAGATGGGGTGCACCCAGGGTCCTTAAAGAACTAAGAGAGGTGGTGGCTGAACCTCTGGCTATCCTGTTTAGCCAATCACTGGAAACAGGGAGGTACCCAAAGACTGGAGGACAGCAGATGTAGTCCCCTTATACAAAGTGGGAACAAAGAGGAAGCAGGGAACTACAGACCAGTGAACCTCACCTCAGTAGTGGGAAAGATCATGGAAGCACTACTGAAGGAGAGATTGGTGGAACATCTGGTTGTCAATGGACTACAGGACCCAAGGCAGCATGGTTTCACCGGGAGGTCATGTCAGACCAACCTCATTGAATTTTTGACTGAGTGACTAGGGAGGTGGATCAGGGGAGAGCAGTGGACATGGCCTATCTGGACTTCAGCAAGGCCTTTGACACTGTGCCACATGAAGACTATTACACAAACTGGGAATATGGGTGTGGGCAGGACAGTAGTGTGGTGGGTAGGTAACTGGCTGGGTGGCAGGACCCAGAGGGTGGTGGTAAATGGCTGTCACTCCACAGAGGGAAGAGTGACCAGTGGGGTACCACAGGGATCAGTGCTGGGACTGGTCCTATTCAACATCTTCATCAGTGACATTGCACAGGATCTAGAAGGCAAAATTTCACTGTTCACTGATGACACAAAGCTCTGTAACAGAGTAGACACACCAGAGGGTGTAGACAGAATGAGAAGGGACCTGCAGAAACTTGAAGAATGGTCAAGGGTTTGGCAGTTGAAATTCAATGCAAAGAAGTGCAAGATAATGCATATGGGGCACAAAACCCTGGCACAATATATCAGTTGGGGGTGAGGATATAGCATGCACCAAGCAGGAAAGGATTTTGGGGTTGTCATCTCTGATGACCTCAAGGTGGAAACAGTGTGACAAGGCATCAGGTAAAGCAAATAGGATGCTGGGATGTATAGGCAGGGCATCACCAGCAGGAAAAGGGAGGTCATAATTCCACTATACAAGACACTAGTGAGGCCCCACCTGGAGTACAGTGTACAGTTCTGGAGACCATACCTATGTAAGGACATAGACAGGGTAGAGAAGGTTCAGAGGAGGGCAACAAAGATGGTGCATGGATTGCATCACAAGTCCTATGAAGACAGGTTGAAGGAACTGAACATGTACTCCCTGGAGGAGAGGCGGGAGAGAGGGGATATGATAGAGACATACAAGTATCTTACAGGGAGAAACAGGGTGCTGGAAAACACTATTTTTAAGCGAAAAAGATGTTCCAGGACTAGAGGGCATGGGATGAAGTTGGAGGGAAGACGATTCAGAGGAAACATGAGAAAGAATTTCTTCACAGAACGGGTGGTGGACAAGTGGAACACCCTGCCAGAGGAAGTGGTGGGGGCTGAAACAATCACGGGATTTAAGAATGCATGGGATAGACATAAAGGAATTCTAGAGGTCAGGGGTAAGGGGAAACGGACTTCTAGGAAAACAAACTGAACTTACAAGCTCAAATGGGCAGACTGGGTGGGCCATAGGCCCTTATCTGCCGACACTGTCTATGTATCTATGTATCTAGCCTATCTCATCCCTCAAATTCTTCTCTCCACTCATGCCTCTCCACTTTTGGGAGGTCATATGGGAATACACAGAACTCTGGAAAAGACAAGGCTTCACTTCTTCTGGCCACACATGAACAGGGACATTGTCCATCTCATAAAATCCTGCCAGCCCTGCTCCCAGAGAAAGCCTCCTACCAAACCAACAAAGGCACACATCATCCCCATGCCTGTAGCCACTGAACAGTTCCAAAGAGTCAGCACTGACATTCTTGGGCCCTTACCAACATGCTCTGACTCTGGTAACAAATACTTCCTTGTCTTTGTGGACTACCTGACAAAGTATTTGGATCTCATCCCCCCTAAGAGACATTAAAGCCGCCACTGTGGCAAGTGCCTTTCTCAACACAGTCATTTGTCATCACAGGACCCCATCATACCTACATGCAGATGGAGGCACTAACTACCTGTCCACCATTGTCTGAGAAACTTGCAAACTTCTCGATGTAAAAAAGACACATACCACAAGTTACCATCCACAATGCAATGGACAGAGTGAAAGAATGATGTCTACCATTCTCGGCACACTCTCCAAGTATCTGGATGAGACTCAAGACACCTGGGACTGTTTTGTTCCCTTTGTGTAGTTTGCATACAATACCAGCCCTTGTGTCAACAGCACAGAATACACCCCCTTCTTCTTAGTCAATGGATGTCACCCAAGAACTCCACTGGACAGGGACCTCTTGCTGCTAGAGGTTCCTAAGTCAGCGTCTTCTTTCATTATCCATCTTCTGGAAGAGCCAGAACTTGCCCGATGAGTTGCAATCACAACGTTGTGCCAGAGAAAATTGACAATGCAAAAAAATGTCTGCAGCCAAGGTGCATGAGTCTTAATAATAATAATAATAAAACTTTATTTAAGTGCCTTTCGAGTGCCAAGGTACTGTACAAAATAAGCATAAAATAAACCATACATAAAATCAGATAATCTGAAATATTAACAATATAAAACAACAGACATGTATAAAATCAGAGTAATAGCTCTCTCAGGTCGTGAAAGCTTGAGTCCAAAGATGGGTCTTAAGTTTGTGCTTGAAGATCTCTATGGTCATGCATTCCTGAAGCTGATGAGGCAGAAAATTCCAGAAGGTTGGGGCAACAAACATAAAAGCCCGAGCCCCAGATGATTTTCAAAAATAACCCTCAGAACCTCTAGCAACCCCTCGTCAGCTGAACTGAGCTGTCGTACAGGGATATAGGGAGTCAGAAGCTCTTTCAAGTAGTCAGGGCCAAGTTCAGGGTCTTCATTCTCTGTTGGGGACATTGTTTATTTGTACCAACCTGTTCTTGTTCCAGGCACCACCAAGAAACTGCTTTGCCCCTGGATTGGTCCCTTCTACATCATAGAAAAGCTTCCTCTGGTCCACATTCGTTTGCGATGCAAGTCAGATGGCAAGCTGGTACACAACAAAGCCCATATTAACCAACTAAAGCATGGATACCTGAATAACAACCTTCCAGATGACCCCAGTCCTCCCATAAATGAAGCTGCCCTTGAGCCTGCCATCCTCTTTGAAGCTGAGATCCCTCTGGACAACTTGCAACTAGTTGCTACAGCTCTTCCCACTCCTGACACTCTCCAGCCAGATTCCGTTTTACCAGATGATTTGCCTGGGGCTTCCTCTTCTTCTCAACCTTCTTCTTCTCAGGACTCTCTTCTATACACCACAATGTACCAGATTGAGAAGATCTTAAGGAAGAAGTTTGTCAATGGCTCCTGGACTTACAGAGTAAAGTGGTATGGATTTAGTAGTGGTCAGAACTCCTGGGTCGCTTTTAATGACCTGACCCCCTCCTGTCCAGAACTAGTGCAATCCATGCATGCCTCCACTCCCACTGACCAGAAAAGTCAATGGAGGTCTTGAACCTTTGTTACCAGACTCAGTGTGTTTTGGGACTGAACCTTCTTTCTCTGGTGATAGTCTCTGGTTTAACTGTTTTGTATTAAATATCTTGTTGTACCTCTCTCTCCTTGCACCTGTTGCTAGGGTACTATTTACCTACATTAACGCTTTTTCCCCTTAGGAATGTCTTACATATCAGTCAACCTGTTATTGTTATGCAACTGTAAAAAAAGTGTGAACCTGCATTCTGGGTATCCTCCTGCTGCTACCCTTACCTCTCTTCCCTTTTTCTTCCCCCACACTTTAGCAATTATGGCATGACCAAGTCTCAAGTACTATTGTGTTTCCCTCTTCTCTGGTGCTACTCTGACTGGTTCCCAGTGTAGTCCAGGTTCTTTCCTCCCCCACTCCCTGCAGTGGAATTCTGTTTTAGTGAAACTAATGCCTTGTAATGCATGAAAATGTTTTTTTCCACCCTTTAAAACTTACTTAAAAATATTTCTTAGAAACTGTTATAGATTTATTGCTTGTTCGAGTGGTGCTCACATTCACTGTTCCGGTGGTGATGTGAAGCACACATTAAGCATGGGGCTTAATGTTAAGCTACCACCCCTTTAAGAGCACTTAGAACTTGCATGTAACAATTTGTTGCACTACCTGGCAGTGCCACATATGCCTGTTGGTCAGAGTATTTGTCAGCCTGAAGCTTATCCTCATGAAGAGAACATCTGCAGCACAGAATAAACCTGCCTTATTATTATTTTATGCATCCGTCAAGTTATTCACATGGTCCAGATGGGGTCCTCACCAGCAGCGCCAGCAGCAACCGAAGGGTCTGGCAGACCACAGAGAAGATAAGGGGTCTTTTAGTGGCGGACCAAATAACCAAAATGCTACACTATATAGCAAGATCCTTTTCATTATTATTATAATGAAAGAATAATACACTTTTTATTTGTTTAAAAATAAAACTAATTTTGTATATATAGGTTTTCCATAGAAAAACAAATCTTGTATATAGAAATATTTGTATTTATTTCATTATTAATACTGCATAGGAAGTAATAAACTTTTAAGACTATAATCACAAGTGAACATGCAGTTCCAGGTTCGCTTCTTAGTTCTTGCTGCAAAGCTGTGGGTGTTCTTCAGATTCTCAGAGAACAAGAGAACAAGGGCACTTTAAAATAGAATAAAAATTTATTATTCAAACTTTTCACTGCACTATGCTCTGCTGCTTTAAATACTATGCAAATAAGGGCTGGAATTGAGCTATATATATAGAAAAACTGTTGCCCCGAGTTGTTTCCAGTGTCTGTGGCTCAGTAGGTAGTGCACTCACCTTTGGGGCTAAAAGATCTATCATATAAGGACATGGATTCTAGTCCCACACCAGGAACATGGGCTAATACTCAATACTGACGCTGTAGTCCAGCATTAGGGGGTGTTGCCCTGTTAACAAGCAATCCTGCAGAGGAAGAGTTAAACTGAAATATGTTCTGCCCACCTTTGGTGGCTCTCCAGAAGAACTTGAAATTCCCATGGCACTTATCATAACAGATAAGGATTTCCTTCAGTGTCCTGGTCAACATTCCCCCCATAAGTAAAGCAAGTCCCTGTACCACAATACACAGGATGCACCTGAAAATGAGCGGTTAGCTCAATGTACCTTTCCTGGTTAACCCCCCAAAAACAAACAAACAAAATAAATAATTAAATGTATTTGTTTTCCCTTACCTGCCATGGCTCATACTGAAGTATGTCTGCACATGTTCCATTTTCAAATGGCCCTTTCCCTGGTATACATGAATGCAGATCTTGCAATGCTTGTACTATAGTATGGATTGAATTATAAACATTATGATCTAACAAGGACATTCTGGGGGCAGCTAACGTCTCTGCCCCTGTGCAGACATTGGGTATAGCATCAGAGAACTCATCTTTTTGACTTATGCTACGGTTCTGCCATGTGCAGCCAAGGTTTTTTTCCCAAAACTCCTTGATAAAAATGTCATTTGGGAAGTGAAAAGGGTGAATGTTCTGTATGTATTCCTTAAATCTGGCCATCTCTCCCATGTGGCTAATAACTCCAATGGAACCATTTAATGTTTCCCAGAGCATTTCTCTGGAAAAGAAAGAAGAGAAGTACCATCCATCCACGGCAATCCAGAGTTTTGCTGTGATACTATTCCTTGCAATCTTCTCCATCACAGGCTGTAGGCTTTCCCCATAGCAAAATGCTATAACAACATTAGCTGTCGATTTCTTAATGACTTCTATTATTTGGTATGTCTTCTTCTCATTGTAAGCTACAGGTATGGTTTCTGAGAATGCAAGACAAGCACCAAATTTGGGGAGCTCTTCTTCTATTGCTTGGCTGTTCAGCAACCCATAGTCGCTTTCTTCTGCCAGGATACCGACCCAGCTCCAACCAAAATGTGCCAGTACGTGGGCTATACAGATGGAGGAAGATCTGAGAGTTGGAGCAAGCCCCAGAAATGTAGACAAATAATGACTGTTGCCACTTACAGCGGTATCCTTTGTAGAATATGTAACCTGCCAAAACCATTTTTTCATATTTATAAAAAGCTGATTTTGCATGTGTGTGCATTCTGCAGTTATATGATTGCTAACATTATATCAATAATAATACTAATGGTGAAAGATGAATAAGTGATATAGTCCTCAAAAGGCCAGGAAGACTGGGGCAGACAACGTGTTTACTGAATTAAGGGTTTACATCACTTCATTGTCCCTGTTGCTATGAACATAAGTGGGCACGCTCTGGTTAGACACTGGGAGGGGTTTTGTTTATCATGGGCACTCTATGACTTATCTAATTGTCCTGACTCCGTTTCTGCTATAAGCAAGATTCCTGTGACTTCATTTGGGTTGAGACAGGTGAGACAAAAACTTCATCACAGCTCTGCTGCTCTGGGCAGCTGAACATGTCTGCACCCAGGGCTCTTGCAGTAGAAACCGACACCCGGATTGCTTCTGTCATCCAACTAAGGGCTCCAGTCCTCTTCATGAAATGCACTGAAATACAAAATTCCCCCCAAACAACCGGTAGGGCATATTTGTCACTCTGAGCACCACCAACATGGAGCAATCTTCCAGTAGATGTAAAGCAGAGGAGGACTGCATGTCTTATTGGGCACTCTCCTCCTACTCTGTGGATGGTGGGTGACAGATTCTGTAGCGTGAGCAACCATCTGGGGGACCACAGATTGAGGTGCTGGTGGCACAGCTGGGTGAGGAGGGATGTTGGCTGGGGCTGCATGTTAGCTTCCATACTACTGGTGTCCCAGGGGAGTGGGAATAATGGGAAAATGGAAAAGACCCTAACTGCAGCAAGATAGAATTAATACTATCAGAATAATTAATTACTTATACTAGCTGCATTTACAGCATTTCTGCTCTGTTTCGTGGTTACCTTAAGGCTCACTCCCCTTTATGGACTAAGGGCTAGCCCTTGTGTTTTCTACCCATTTTGTTCTCAATTTCAAGGATCCGTTCCTGTATTCAAGTGGACATTTTCTCTGTGTACTGAACTACTGTGATTATTTACTCTGATTTTCAATGTCCTGCATTGTTTAGACCTAGCCAGCCACTCAGTAGTATGTTCATGTAAGCTGTATATTGTCTGTCAGGGTTAGTCAGAGTAGTTAATTCATTGAGTACTGTATTGATCTTATAGCTGTTTCTAGCTGCTGTTTATGCAGTGTTCCCTGCATTATCCTGTGCTGATTTTTGTCCTCTCTGCTGTTCTTTGCTAGCAGGCTCTCTGCTGCTTGGTGGGGCCTAGTAGGCCTGGGGGTTTCCTGAGCAGACTCCTACCTGCCTATCACACTACTTCCACCCACCCCCAAGTTCAGGTTACCTACCTAGTGACACTATTTAACCACTCTCCTCTTCCTTCCCTTCCCCAGCTCTCCCTTCAAGCTCCAGGACCACTGGAGCTGTGCTGTCCTGCCTCACAGGCATTTGGGGGCAGCCCTGAGCTCCCTACCCTTCTCAATCCATCTTTCTACATCCAGGGGTCCTGTCAGGCTACATGGGCAATGCAGCACTGTGTTGCTCTTTCCACTTGGGGTGGTCCTCCTTTTATTTCTGCCTGAGCCTATCAATCCACTTTTGCACACCCATCCCAACCCATCCCAACCTTCTCTTGGTTTCTCCCAACCTCCCCCTGAAGTAACAGTTTAGCCACTCCCAACTCCTCCTCCCAAACAATTTTTCCACCCCTCCTCCCTGCCGTACCGGACACCCCCTCTTACTTGCCCCCCTCTCTCCATCTTGTCAAGGCACTGTAACTCTCTTAGTGTGGGATGCTGGGATCCGAAACCTGGTCTGCCCCATTCCACTGTTCCAAAGGCAGAGCCTTAATCCACTTGGCCAACACTGCCTTAACCAGTTTTGTGGTGATTGTAAGATACAGCATGCATTATGAAGTGTGTAATGCTCCATCTGCAGGCAGCCTCTCTGCTAGGCACTCTGTTATTGACTGATTTTTGTGCCTCCATACTTGCTACTGAGCAATGGAGCCAGTCCTCCTGTATACCCAACACACACCCTGATGCCCACTCCCCACAAATAATCAGTTGGGAACTAACACCAATAGACCCACCAGTCCAGTGGTGTGGAGGGCTGAGGCATCCATGCCTTACCTCCTGCCATACTGGTGACCCATGTTTGTGATGTGAGTGGGCCGCTGGGGGTCGGCTGGGAAGGGAAAGGATCAGGCATCTGGAGGACAGCTTTCCTCTACTGGGGAGGAGTGGGAATGGTGTCTGCTGCTTGTCTGACCCCTAGCTGCAGCTGGGAGATAGCACAATGGACCCATAGATGTAGGGGTGGAGGTGGGGCAGATGCCTGGTGTGCCATGTGCTATGCTTGCCCATTGGCATCATTGCACGCCACCACACCACACTCGGGGATGGTAAGAAAAAGGATGGAAAAATCCCAGCCAGTGAGATG
This sequence comes from Neoceratodus forsteri, assembly GCA_016271365.2. Taxonomy (NCBI): domain Eukaryota; kingdom Metazoa; phylum Chordata; order Ceratodontiformes; family Ceratodontidae; genus Neoceratodus; species Neoceratodus forsteri. The sequence goes on from CM057457.1 coordinate 315,937,274, forward strand.
ATGCCAGCCCCTTGCAGGTGCTGCATCTGGCCAGCTGGTACCTCGTAGAAGCCAGAGGTGAGTCTGGTACACGCTGGGGTGACAGGGCTGGGGGCCAGTGGAAGGGGGCTGGTTGGGAAGGAGAGAAAGATAGCAGCAAAAAAAAAAAAAAAACCACACCAATAGACCCTCTTCTTCTTGCTTTTCTCTCCAACCTAGAGTGTCAGCAGCTTGTGCTTTTTGTTTTCTCCCTCTCATTTACCTCTCCTCTTCTATCCCTTCCCTAATGCCCAGTTCTCTCCCTACTACTGTTGGAAGGGGATGTTGAAATGAACCCTGGCTCCCTAAACATCCCAATTGCCCATTCCCACACTATGTGGGCTAACCCCGTGGGTAAAGATGGCTCACCTTAACATCTGTAGCCTCCAGAGGAGGGCAACCAAAATGGTGCAGGGTCTGCACCAGAAGACATACAAAGAAAGACTAAAGGAGCTTAATATGTAGACCCTTGAGGAAAGAAGGGAGAGAGGGGACATGATAGAAACTTTCAAGTACCTCAAGGGAATCAACAAAGTCCAAGAGGGTAGCACCTTTCAGAAAAAGAGATGTGTAAGAACAAGGAGGCACAATTTGAAGATAAAGGGGGGCTGTCTCAGAGGTAATGTGAGGAAGTATTTTTTCATGGAGAGGGTTGTGGATGCATGGAGTCAAGAACAATGGGGGAATTCAAGAATGCATGGGACAGACACAAGACAGTCCTAGTTGGGGGTAGGAGGAAGTAAGCTGTTGGTTTACTAGAATCTGCAGCTTATCTGTTAGATAGGAAAGTGGGCAGACTGGGTGGGCCAGGCGGTCCTTATCTACCATCAAATTCTATGTTTCTATGTTTCTCCTTTCCAAATATGTGGATCTCGAAGCCTGGGCTACCCTCTACAAGACCCATGTCCTGGGGCTCAAGGAGATGTGGCTGAAACCACATACTTCTGATGACACCTACCAACTCCCGGAATACGCCCTGTTGTGCCATGACCACACAGGGGAAAAAAGATGCAGCATTGCACTCTTCATCAGGAGGCCCTTAACGGCACTGGGTTCATCCAAGAAGCTGTACCTTGGTTGCTGCTATAACCTCCCCAAATGGAGGCACGCCAGGTCTCCTCAGTCACCTGTCTGGACTGGGTCAACTCACTTCTCCCAAAAATACCATTCTCCTGGGAGACTTTAACCTTAACTGGCTAGGCTCCCAGGAACTCGACTGCGCCAATCTGCTCAAACGTTATCAGCTAGTACAGCTGATTACTATCCCCACCAGACATAATATGCGCACCCAAAATCACTCCCTTCTTACTTGGATGGTCACAAATAGGGAGGGTAACGTGCTCCAGGCAGGGACTTTGTCCGACTTCATCAGCAACCACTCACCCACTTACCTGATCAGGGGCCAGATATTCAAAGCATTGCTCTGGGCACAAGTCCATTGTGTTGAAACAGTGCCGAATTTGTACCAGGCCACAATATTCAAAAGCCCAATTAGCACCAGTGCTGTGTGATAGTACCAATTCGTAATCAATAATACCCGACAGGGTGGGCGGTATTGAGCTATACCGGACCGCCCTGGGGCGTAATGAGGCCTGACGCTGCAGGCGGAGGGCCTTATAGCCCCTGCAAGGTCCGGTATAGCCCAATAACACCTACCCTGGAGGCTATTATTGAGCTTAGAAAATGGGCACTGTAAAAAGGAAAAAGCTGAAAAAATTTGTTTATAAAAAATTTGTTTAAATTAAGTTTTGAAATAAAATAGTTCCTCCGCCTTAAAAAAAACCTGTCTGTATGCAGTTACACCTTACAACCCTCCCTTCCCCCATCCAGCAATTCTGTTTCTGATTCAGTTTTTTTTTTATAAGTTGTTAGTAAAAAAGGAGCAAAAGAAAAATGGGTAAGTGAGTGAGCAGATAAACTTCTTTCTTTGCGTTTGTAAAAGTACTGGGTCTGGGGAGATGCAGCCATCACCTTGTGTGTGCACACATGCTGTTATGTCTGGAAGTACAGTAAGGAGGTACAGGAAGGCTTGGCAGACTTCTGAGTATTTTTTAAATGGTAAAGTTCTGACTTCATTTTCCTGATTAATTTATTATTTATGCAGTGGGTACAGTGTGCAAATGGGGCATGAGCAGTGGGTTTCAAGCAGGACTTTAGCAGCGCGTCGACCGGGACATCATCAGGAACGTAGCAATAATCTGGCAAGATTTGTGGTATGAAGTATTTGTGTGTCTTTAATTTTTTTCTCCAGTTTGGTAAGCAGATTGCAATCTAACTGCCACAGATCTGATGACAGAACCAAGCAGTTAGATCATGGAGCAGAAGCCACAAAACAGCAGAGTGGGCAGGCAGCGTCTGGAGAACGGGCACGGGGCACGCAATCGGGGTAAAGAGACTGCTGCATTTTAAAGTAAACACTGTTGGGGAAATGCTCATTTGTCTTTGTTCCTGTCCTCAAATGAAATAGTGGAGTGTTTTCTTTCTTTTTTTTTTCAGAAATATGCTCCATTTTCACTTATTTAGTTTTGGTCAGCAGAGGAGCTTGTGAGAGCTGACAAACTGGCATCAGAAGCAACGCTGGTTAGCAGTGTGGTGTGGTGCAGTCGAGCCCCACACATCTGATTTTTTAAGAGAATTTGTTTTTTCTTCTCTTCATTCAGACGACTGCTGAGTTTAGTGACTTGTATTTCTTGGCAGTGGTGGTAGTTGTGGGGGGGAGCATGACTCACTCGCTAACTGATAAAAAATGGCGGCAGTTTGAAATGGTATGGCCACTGGTTCAGCCAATGAGGAAGCAGGCTGGGCACAAGGATACTTGGCTGGTTGTGAGGCAGGTTTGGGTGGCACTTTTTATTTGCTGGACATCTATTGAAAGTTAATGTACCCCTGTTGAATGGGTACCAGCCAATCAGACCTGGGTTTGAATCCCACAGACCCCACTTGCATGCTGTGTGACTCTGAGCAAGTCACTTAACTTCCCTGTGCTCCCAGGTTGCACCTGTAAACAAGCTTTCAGCTTAGTGTGTCTCACCTGGTTAAACAATTGGAAAAAAAAAAAAAGATGCCAGCAAATAAGAAGCCCATTTTCTAATAAAAGTTAATGTATGCAGGGGAGGGAGTTAGGGGATGGGCCTTGAATGCTGGCACACTGGCATATTCAAAACAATAGCACTGTGTTACAGGTTGTTGCACCACCTGTAGTGTGGCTCTTAAAACTGCCAGCAAAAAGCATGTGGTAATGCGGGGCAGGGGGTGACAGAACTCACGTGCCACAGCACAGTTACCCCCTCCATCCCGATCCCTGACTCCAGTTATATGAATATGCAAACATTGTCCCTGATAGTCTAGTGCCCCAACCCCCCCATCATGATCCCCAACCTCCATTGAATTCATTTCAAATTGTTCCCTGGTAGTCTAATGGCCCCTACCCCCATCATGATCCCCGATGCCTGTTGAATTAATTTTCATATCTTTTCCCTGGTAGTCTAGTGGCCACCCACACTCCACACCCAGCAGTGCTGCTTTCCTGCTCCCCCCCCAATGATCCCAGAATGGACCTGGTGACTGGCTCAGCCCACTGCTCACCTCTGCAGCCAGCTGCCAACTGAGTGATGAATGAACGCACACCCCACTGAATTATGAATGAGAGCATACGCACTCATTCATGACTCAGTGTGGTACGCACTCATCCATCACTCAGTTGGCAGCTGGCCACGGAGGTGAGTGGCGAGCTGAGCTAGTCGTATGCTGTTTTCCAGGATGGTTGGGGGGGAGCAAGGAGGTCAGCACTGCCAGGTGGGTGGGCCACTAGACTACCAGGAAAAGATTTGAAAATGAATTCACGGGAGTTGGGGATCGATGATGAGGGGTGGGGGTCACTAGACTACCAGGGAATTTTGGGTTCTATTCTTTCTGTTGTGCACCTGTGGATTGGACAAGGGGGGGATGGGTGTGCTTCTCGGGGGGCAACATAATGGGCAAATACTGTGCAATATCACAGAATTCACCATGAGCAGAGTGATCGTAGAGAAACATCATTCTGAGTATATATATATATATATATATATATATATATATATATTATACTGACATTATTTTCTGATTAAACTGTGCTGTACCATTATGACTTTAGTGCATGAGCTGTTTTCTTCTGTATCCAACATGTGAATCTTCTAACTAGCACCCTACATCAGAACACACAAGGACCAACAATGGTAGTGCACTGTGTTCAATTACTGTATCAGCCCAAGGGGAAATTCTTCTTTAATTATCTACGTTCTCTGAAGGAAATATATTTTTGTCTTTGCATAGAACCCAGAACGGTGGTCGATCAAAAGCATTTATAGAAATAACTACAATACAACTTATCGACAATGATACTTGGCTTCTGTTTCTTTCCCATTTCATGGCCGGGAGAAGTAAGGCACAAGGATGTCAAACAACTTGCCAAAGGCCACAGAGTGTGGAAATGGGAGTTTACCTATGGATCTCCTGATGCCTATGTATTTGCTGTTACCACTAGACCTGCCTCCAACAATCACTGACCTTGATTTATTCAACTATCAAGATACATTGATTTATAACACTCATTAAAACCAACTGAACACTTTCCGTTTATACAGTACAGCCAGGTAAATGCTTCTGTATTGGCTACATTCTGGAAATAACTGTTTTTGATTGCTGAATCCTGGTGTCAGACATCATTATGTTTGCTTGCATGCATGTGCAAGAAACATAGTGCCATCATCCGAGTTTTCCAGAGGTGTGTCAGCCTCTTCCAATTCAGTCAGTGTGTTTGCAGGCGCAGTCACAGTGTGCCAATCACTGCTCCAGCTGTCTATGACAGCTGAAAATGCAGTGGCATACAGTTGAAAGGGAGAGCTCCGCTTCAGTGAGCAGAGCTCCCCCTCAACAGCGCATGCATATTGCGTGCTGGCGTGCTCTCCCATGCACATACTGTATAGCCGACAGGGTGCCCAATGCCCTGTCGGCTCCACCTTCAAAAAGCTTTCCTGGTGCCGCTGAGAGCCCACCCAGCGTGGCACACGTCCTGTGGCCGGCGGTGGTGCCCAATCCCCGTCGGCTCCAGCCCCCAAACAGCCTTTCCAGCTGCCACGCTGGGAGCCCACCCACTATGGCAAGCGTCCGCATCGTCTTGGTAATAATAAAAAAAACCTGTAAATTAAAAAGCGATTCCTGCGGTCTCTGCCCCCACCACCCACCACTGCACCCTGCCTCCCACCCCCCACCCCATACCACGTCCGGAGTCCGGCGCGACGATCTTTGGTGGACCAGGAACACGTCTGCACTCTTCAAAGCCAACCGCGAACTGAGGAAATGCCGGTAAGCTGTATAATGTAATAGATAGGGTTTTTTCAACTTTGCTGCATATCTCGGGCATTTTTTGGAATTTTTGCACCAAATTTTTAACATGGGGTTTTTGGAATCCCTTCTCATGAATGCTGTCACTGTCATGGCGTTACTTGGGCCCGATGGGTGATTTCACAGCCACTGCGCGAAATCACCTTTCCGGAATGAGTAACGAAATGACACTGCCAGAGTTCATAAGATGGGCTCTCAAAAAGCCTATTTTGAAATTTGGTGGAAAATTCTAAAATGACTTTTACTAGCCATGCTATGCGGTTCCTATGCACGCCTCTCGTAAGTTCACAATTTTCAATATTTACACTCCAGATTTTCACATTGCATTTTACCACACACCTTCTTATGAGCAGTATACTGTTATTTTTCCATCTCACCCAAAATGTGTTTCCGCCCATGTAGCGCACAATGGCACAGTCGATTAATGCGAAATCAATGTCACAGGGACACATTAAAGAAAATCACAGTAACACTGTTCTTGAGCAGAGTTCTTAAAATGGCTATGTTGAAATTTAGTAATTCTAAAATCACTGTTTTTCATGTTATGCCAGCAGTTCCTACGCACGCTCGTAAGTTTGCAAAATTTCAATATTTTCACTCCAGATTTTCAACATTACCATTTTACCACACCTCCTTATGAGCAGTACAGCTGTCATTTTTCACATCTCACCCAAAACGTGTTTCCACCTATGTAGTGCACAATGGCGCAGTTGGTGTGCGAAATCAATGTACAGGACACAGTAAGAAAATCACAGTGACACTTTTCATGAGCAGAGGTCTTAAAATGGCTATGCTGAAAATTTGGTGAAAAAATTCCTAAAAATGACTGTTTTACTAGCGTGCGTTGCAGAGTTCCTATGCACGCTCGTAAGTTCGCAAATTTTCAATATTTTCCTCCAGATTTTCAAAATTTCCATTTTCCACACCTCCTTATAAGCAGTACAGTTGTCATTTTTCACATCTGTCACAACATGTTTCTGCTCATGTAGCGCACAATGGCGCAGTCGGTGTGCGAAATCAATGTATGGGACATGTTAAGAAATTCACAGTGACACTGGTCATAAGCAGAGGTGTTAAAATGGCTATGTTGAAAATTTGGGGAAAAAATTCCCAAAAATGACTGTTTTAGGAGCGCACGTTGTGCAGTTCCCATGCACGCTGGCAAGTTTGCGAATTTGTAATATTTGCACACCAGATTTTCAACAGTGCCATTTTACTGCACTTCCTTATGAGCAGTACAGCTACCATTTTTCACATCTTGCCCAAAATGTGTTTCCGCACATGTAGCGCACAATGGTACAGTGTGCGAAAACAATGTTTGGGACAGATTAAGAAAATCACAGTGACACTGGTCATGAGCAGAGGTCTTAAAATGGCTATGTTGAAAATTTGGTGACAAAACTGCATAAAATGACTGTGTTACAAGTGAGCATTGCACAGTTTCCACGCACCCTCATAAGTTCATGAATTTGTAATATTTTCAGTCCAGATTTTCACCAGTGGTATTTTTCCACACCTCCTTATGAACAGTACAGCTGTCATTTTCCACACCATGGCCGAAATGTGTTTTCACACTTTCAGCACAGAAATGCGTGGTCGCTGTGGGAAATCATTGTTCGGGACAAATAAAGAAAATCACACTGACACTGTTCATGATCGGAGGTCCCAAAATGCCTGTGTTAACAATCTGCTGTAAAAAAAATCCCCAAACTAGTTACATTACGGGTGTGCGTTGCACAGTTTCTATGCACGCTCGTGACTTCACCAGTTTCTTTAACATTTTCACAGCAGATTTTCTACATTGCCATTTTTTACACCTCCCCATGAACAGTACCGCTGTCATTATTCATATCCTGTTTGGAATGTGTTTTTGCACCTGTGGTGCCAAATGCCATAGTCGCTGTGCAAAAGCAGTTTTCGGCTAACAAACTGATATTGCCACTGTTCATGAGGTGGGGGTCACAAAAAAACCATGTTGAAAATTTGGAGTGAAAATACCAACGAATGCCTCAGGCGTTAGGGTTTCTGACCATAATGCCCCACCCTGTAGAGAATGACAGGCATCAGGGGTGTGACTTGCAATTCTTGCCTGTAATGCTCATACCATTCCACCCCCACCCACACCCTGCAGCCAGTGAGAGGCATCAAGGTGTGCCTCGGACTCTTCAGGCCCAAACTTCACCCCATTCTCCTATACCGCACCCATCTCACTGTATTTCCTGATGGAATGGGGTGCGCATAAGGGCCAAAGACCCCAAGGAACAGTGACACTTGTCAGTGTCTGCAGGGTAGGGTGTGGTGAAATGGCGTGGTCGTTATGCCTGATGACCCCCTGCCATTCCTATTATGCAGCTCTGTAACTTCTACAGTACCTATGCCAACGCCAGCAAGCAAACATTCGGCATTGACAAATACTTGTTTTGTTTGTTGTTATTCCAGCCTTCCAGTCATAGCACAGGAGCAGTAGCAGAGAGGCTGATTCTCTGCTTTTTTCACACTGTGGAGACCATTGCCCTAATTTGCACACAGAGGTTTGCACTGAGTGAGCCTACTGATACCCATTGCCTGTGACTTCCTACCTGTACTCCCAGGATGACCTACAGGTGGGGCTGTGAGCACCATGGAATCGCACCGGGCAAACTACATGGGAGTGCATGCAAAGCAGGCCACAATGAAATTATAATGTGGCTGTTTGCCCACAGAGTGCCTGAGAAGGCTCATTTGCATAGTGGCTTTGAATATAGCAAACGTTTGCCCCGGGCTAACATGTTTGCACCAGGCTAATGAGTTAGTGCTGTGCAATCGAGTTAGCCCTGGGCAAACCTCTCAAAAGCACAGCACAGTACTACAGTGTGTGGCCTGCAATGTTGTTTGCAGTTGTGCAACACTTCTTTGCTATCACACACATTGTCTGCCAACTTCAGCTCTGCCCTACTCTACCTCAGTGTCCACTGAGTTGCTGTTGCATTTTGGCTTTCCCTGTTGCTATATTCAGATCTGTCTTTTTTTCTGAGCTATTTTTGTACTGCACTCCCATCCTTGTTTGCACTGCTTCCTTTGCATGCTATATTCAGCAGGTCTAGCCCCAGGGATATTCCTTTGAATATAGTGTGTTAATGGTTCAGGGCTAATTTAACACACCGTCACACCGTGCAGTGCTAATTTTACCCTGGGGCTAAGTTTTAAATATCTTGCCCCATGGATACTAAAACTAAATGCTCCTCCTCTCCCAAACTCCTGTTCTTCCATAATTTTCACTGCCCTGACATCATTAAACCCACTGAGGATGTCAACGCTCTTGACTGGTCAGCTCTCTACTCTATCTGATGTGTCTACCACAGTAAAATTCCTCACTGATGCCCTCCTTAAGATTCAAGTCAGCCACTTCCCATTCACCACTAGGAGGGTGAGAGGTGGCTAGACCAGATGGATTACCAAAGAACTTCTGGCCCTAATGAAAGACAGAGACTCTAAATGGGCCACCTACAAGCACACACACACACTCCTGACCTCTGGAAAGAATACTGGAGACTGCATAACAAATGTAAGCAAGCCACCCAGTCTCTGAAACACAATTACTATCAGAGACTGCAAATGGATAACCTTGCAAATTCCTGGAGCTCCTTGGGCTCCCTCCTCTCACCAAAGTCCTATAGCCCGATTATAAACTTGAACTCCCCCACCGGCTTACTAACAGACCCGACTGAGGTTTTCCAAGTGTTTAACACCTAAGGAGGCAGTACAGCACTGTGGGTTAAGGCTCTGAGCTGCAAATCTTGAGACATTGGGTTTGAATCCCACAGCTGCCTAGGTGCATACTGGATGATCCTAAGCAAGACACTTAACTTCCTTGTGCTCCCAGGTCGCATTTAGAAACAAGCTTCAGCTTAGTGTGTTACTTCTGGTTAAACAATGTTCCCATTCCCATTCCCCAACAGAAAATTCACTGACCTCTCTGTCCATCTTCACTAACTCCCCCCCCCCAGCAACCTCATTCTCCAAGTGGCATGCATGTGACCTGCCCCTTCTCTTCTCTCCCATCTCATATCCCCCAACCCCGCCTTTCTACTTCAGGATCATCTCCCAGAATGCTGCTTCTAAACTCCTCAACCCCCCTCCCCATTTGGGGAAGTTCGGGTACTGAAGGCATACACCTCTCCCCACTTCCCCAAACTTTGGAATCAACTGCCTATTCAAATCTGACATTCTTTCTCCCCACACTCCCTCTTTACATCACTGCACAACTTCTTCTCCCTGAGCTGCTCCTGCTTCTAGTTTGTCTCTTTTCTCTCCCCTCCTATTCCCATCCCCTGACCGCCTCCTCAGCCTGGCTGTATTCTGTTCCTCCCTGTTTCACTAATCCGTACGTTTAACACGTATCCTATCCCCTCACCCTCCTATACCTATTCACTGACCCCCGAATTGCTGCATTTTGTTCTTCCCGGACTTCTCCAGTCCCAATGACTAGCATTTATCCTATTCCAATTCTTCATCTTTATATTATAGCAACTTCTCATTTTACTATTTGTTTCTCTGCTCTTGCCAAGCTATTGTTAGTTGATTTGCTTCTTCCTCCTGTCTCCCTTGCCTGCCACTCATACTGGTCTGCTGCTTAATCGATGAGTCTACTTCACTAGCCTTGACATTTTGATGTTTTTTACTATGATCCTGCTTACTGCCCTGTCGTATACTGTATTGTATCATATTGTATTAATTATATTGAACTTCATTATACTGTGTCAAATGTTTATTTCCCCATGTTGTTCCTCCCCAGGACGCACCAGGAGGCAAGCAACATTTTGTTCAGTGTGCCTTTCCTGGTGAAACTTTTCAAGAAATAAATAAACAAATAAAGAAATACTTGTTGCCCCAGCCATATCCAAACCATTAACGTCTATTTTTAATTTTGTTCTGACCACTGCCACCATGCCTGTCTCCTGGAAGACGGCCAAAGTAGTCTCTATGTTTAAAACAGGAGACTCTGTTTCTTCCAATAACTACTAAATAATCTTTATTCTCCCCCACCTCAGCAAACTCCTAGAGGAAATTGTGCATCACCAACTTTCTGACCACACTGATAAGTACAACCTTCTAGGTGAGCAGCAACGTGGTTTCCATAAAAAAACACAGTACTGCCTCTCCCCTTGCCCTCTTCACAGACCATGTCTACAGAAATATGGATCAGGGAAAGCTACTGGTGCAGTGTATGTGGATCAAACCAAGGCCTTCAACCTGGTCTCCGCCAGCTTGGATGCTCCATTGAGACCTTGCATTGGTTCCAGAGCTACTTAACTGGACATTCTCTGGCAGTGGTTATTGGTACTGCCCCTTCCCCTGAATTGTCTGTCTCTGTGAGTGTCCCCCAGGGCTTGATACTTGGCCCCCTACTATTTTCTCTATTCATACACTCCTTCCCCTCTGACAGCCTACACTGCTCTGCTGTCTAATATGCAGATGACTTAGTCCTTTTTCATAGCGACAAGTCACTTCAAAACATATCCGCAGTACTCACCCACAACTATGGCTCAGCCAATAACTGAATCTTATCTAACATGATACCAACTCATTTCTCACTATGCTCTCTCTATCTGGTCCTTCCCTGCAGACTGTCCTTTACTTCAAATATTTGGGTGTTACCATTGACGCCTGCCTCTTGTTTACAGAACATATTAACATTATCGTACACAGGGTAAACCAAATGTTGAATGCCACCTGCTAACTAAGGAATTTCCTAACGTCAGATGCCCATCTATCCATTGCTCAGGGCAACCTTCTCCCCCTCCTGGACTACTGCTCCACCATTTTTTCCCCCACTGTGTCATCTATCCTTCACCACAGACTCACAGCACCTATGTTTTGAGTTATTCTGTAAGTTCTGAAGCCACGCTGTATCGTTCATTGTGCTGTACCTTTGCTTTCTCCTATTGTACTTTGTTTTGCAATCTATGATGTGGAACCTTTGTAGAAGAGCTTGAGCTCAAAGGTCTTTTCTGAATCACTAAATAAAAAAAAATAAAAATTTATGTCTATAACCGTGTTTGCTGCTTTGTTTCATTGTTTCCTTATGCAACCCACAACTGTTTCTTGTATCAGTTACTAGGGTGGCTATTGCTCAAGGGCTGTCATGACTACGCCTTAGGAAGCCTCATTGATAACTTTCTGCATGATGGCATGGATTCACCATATGCTTTCCTCCTCATAGCCAGGGTGCCAGCATGGTGTCTCCATGAAACATCGGTCCCCCCCCACCCCGGTGGTCCCCAAAGTCTCTTCAGTTATGGGTGGCAGAGCACTATCTTTCACTCCACCCTCTCTCTGGAACAATATCCCTGCACCCCTCTGCATGGCCAGTGAATTATCTTCCAGTCCCTACTCAAACCTGGCTATTATCCATAACCAGCTAGTCCTGCTTGCCAGGGTAGCCCCCTCTCCTAGGTGTACCCCCTCCATCTCTGTGACTTTTATATCCCTGGGTAGATGCTAAACTTCCACTTGCACTTAGCCCTTGCACTTTTGTCCCACACTACAATATGTATTGTTATCACCCATGCATAATCTCATAGGCTGCAATCTCTAGAATCATGCTGCTGCTTGTATGTATTTCATTTTTTGTTACTGTTAGCCCTGAACCCATGTTACAGCTTGTATGTGTCATGTCTACTGTAATGTACTTGTATCCTGTATTTTATGTTATCTGTGCCACTTCTGTGACCCAGACCATGCCTGAAAATGGTCCATTGAATCAGTGCACTTACCCGGTCACCAAAGACTTAAATACATAAATAAATAAATAAACAAATACAATGGTGCTGATCTACTGCGGGCTCCAAAAATCAACTTTAGCTCCCCGCCTCCACTTGGATTTGATGTCTGCAAGGGTTTGGGTGGGCCCAGGTGGCTCCACCATGGAGTGTAGCTTATGCGAGCAGTGGTAAGACTTGGAGAAAGTGAGTTATAGGGCTGGGAGACCACCTGAAGGGGCAGGTCATTTATTGAAGAGGGGCTTAAATAATAAGTACAAGAATCCTGCCTTAATCAGGTATTGCAGAGAACTGTTTGCAGCAATACTGCTCCCTGTACAAACAGATGAACAAAATAGGTGATGTGATGCCTTTTATTAGACTAACAAGACATTTTCATAACACAAGCTTTCAGGCCTCACAGAGCACGTCTTCAAGTGATGGCAGTTTTTACAAAAAAGCATTTCTTATATATGTAACCACCCAGTCACTTGCTTACTAGAATCCCATTAGTACTGGTCTTAGGTAGATAGGAAAAGGCAGCTGGTGGGGAGCTCATTAGGGGCTTCCTACATAATGATATTGGTGTTTACTCAGATAGCCTAGAGAGAGATTATTATGTCATTTAGAACTCTCGCAGCAGCATAACCACTTTAGAATCAGCTGCTCTGGGGGAGCTTAGAATGTTCAGTAGTCAAGTTGGAGTTAGTTTGAGTTAGAGTGTCAGAGTGGCAAGAGGTCTACCAGTGGAACTCTGTCAAAGGGAGCCCTAGTCTGGTAAAATCCTCAGTTTACCATTGAAGTGGTGAAGACCGTTTGCCCACAGGACTCTTTAGTTTCACTTGAGGGAGAGTGAGAGGGACTGCAAGTCTTATGGATCCACGGGACAATCCCCTGAAACTTCTGAAGTTCACAGTTGCCTTAATGAAGGACAATAAGTAGAATCTGACAAGCTACCAGAGAGGAAAAGGTGCTTCTTTTAATCGTTCTATGACTGGGAAGAAGGATCAACTAATCTGTGAGTACAGACTTTGAGAATGTTCTCTGAGGGAGTTGTCTGAGGTGTGTGCCCTAGATGAGGCTAGATCGTACTGGTCTGGACCTCTATCACCACAAATGTGCTGAATTTAAAGTTAAAGCTGGGAGTCTTTAGCAATTCAGTGGGGATTGGAGACTCATTTGATGTAACCCTGAAGGAATGGCAGAGACTGTTTGGGGCAAAGGGTGGGAGGAACGCCATCTGGAGTTTCCAGTAGGGCTAACTGGTTTGTTGATGGGCACTCATGTTCCCTGGGCAAAGGCCATGCACCAGGAAGGTTTTTAAGTGTGTGGAACAGCCCACAGATAAACACTTTGGAAATGGAAATGTGTGGAAAATAGTTAAAGTGTGTGGCACAGCCCACAGATATACACTTTGGAAAAGAGATATAGATGTTTTTGTGGAAAACAGTACTGCCTAGCAAAGTATCCTGCAAAAGAAAGCGAGCCTATATTGAAATGACAAGCCTTTTGGAGATCACCCTTGCATCAAGTAACATATATGAATAAAGACATACTGCAAAACCCCAGTTACTGCTTTCGACATTCTGCTTATTGCTTCTATGTGAACGTTATTGGGGCCCCTCAGCAGTTAGGTCTAGCATACGCCTAGCATCCTCTCCCTTGGACCTGGTTATAATTACAAATCAATCAATCAATCAAAATCTTTATTTATCCAGGCGAGCAATATTGAGCAAGCTCATTTTTGAGATGGACTTGGGCAAGATACATGAGCAATACATGAAGAGGAATACTAACTTACATAGTCATTACATAGACTAGGGATTACACACAAAAGGTTAATAACAGCACTGGAGTACATTTATAAAATAAGACAGAAAGCTAAATACCATGTGCTACAGACCTTGTGCTACAAAAGATACAGAGTAAGCCCATACAACCATATATACAGAGTTTTCATGGAGCAGGCTTGAATTCAAGTAATGAGTATGTAGTGCTGGAGGGGCATGGATGAGGAAGGGGGAGGAACTCAGGAAGGAGAGCATAAGTGCAGGGGTGTCTGAGGGGCTTGAGAGCAACAGGGGCAGGTGGCAACGGTTTCAGAGCTAGGTGCAATACACCAAGAACAGGGCCCGAGAGTGACGTGCCAGGAAATGTAATATTAGTAGATGCCAGGATGACTCAGAGAGGGAGACTCCAACTTAGATTGGGTGGAACTATCAGGCGGGGTACAAATAGACACAAACATACTGAGTAGTGGGGCAGGAGTAACATAGAAACATAGAAACATAGAATTTGACGGCAGATAAGGACCGCTTGGCCCACCCAGTCTGCCTATTTCCCTGCCTACTGGATAAGCTGCAGATCCTAGTTAACCAGCAGCCTACTTCTTCCTACCCCAACCCCCTAGAATTGCCTTATGACTGTCCCATGCATGCTTGAATTCCACCACTGTTTTTGACTCCACAACCTCCTCCGGAAGGCCGTTCCATGCATCCACAACCCTCTCTGTGAAAAAATACTTCACTAAATTACCTCTGAGCCGCCCCCTCTATCTTCAAATTGTGCCTCTTGTTCTTGCACACCTCTTTTTTTGAAAGATGCTACCCTCTTGGACTTTGTTGATTCCCTTGAGGTACTTGAAAGTTTCTATCATGTCCTCCCTCTCCCTCCTTTCCTTGAGGCTATACATATTAAGCTCCTTAAGTCTCTCTTCATATGTCTTCCGGTGCAGACCCTGCACCATTTTAGTTGCCCTCCTCTGGACAGCTTCCATCCTATGTCTTTGTGAAGACTGGGTCTCCAGAACTGCATGCAGTACTCCAGATGGGGTTTGACCAGCTGTCTGTACAGAGGGATAATAACTTCCTGTTTTCTACTGGTGATGCCTCTCCCTATGCATCCCAGTATCCCCCCAGCGCCCTCCTTGCTGCCCTCTCACATTGTTTGCCCACCTTTAGGTCATCTGATATGACTACCCCCAGGTCCCTTTCTATGTTTGTTGTTGTTAGTATCTCACCTCCCATTGTGTACTCTTCCTCTGGGTTTTTGTTTCCCAGGTGCATTACCTTGCACTTCTTAGCATTGAATCTAAGCTGCCATACATTTGACCATTCCTCTAACCTTGCCAAGTCGCTTTTCATCCTTTCCACCCCACCTTGTGCATCAACTCTGTTGCAGATCTTTGTGTCATCTGCAAAGAGACATACTTTTCCTTCCAGTCCCTCTGCAACGTCGCTTATAAAGACATTGAAGAGGACTGGTCCTAATACTGAACCCTGCGGTACCCCACTAGTAACCCCCCTTTCTTCAGAGTGGACTCCATTTACTGTTACTCTCTGTGTCCTATTCTCCAGCCAATTTTTTACCCAGGCTGTCATTTTGAGACCCACTCCCAGGCTAGCTACTTGTATACTAATCTTTTGTGTGTGGGACTGTGTCAAATGCCTTGCTAAAGTCTAGGTAGGCCATGTCCACAGCCCCTCCCTGATCTACTACTTTGGTCACCCAGTCAAAGAAATCTATCAGATTTGTCTGGCATGACCTTCCTGCTGTGAATCCATGCTAGATACATAGATACATAGACAGTGTTGGCAGATAAGGGCCTATGGCCCACCCAGTCTGCCCATTTGAGCTTGTAAGTTCAGTTTGTTTTCCTAGAAGTCCGTTTCCCCTTACCCCTGACCTCTATAATTCCTTTATGTCTATCCCATGCATTCTTAAATCCCGTGATTGTTTCGGCCCCCACCACTTCCTCTGGCAGGGTGTTCCACTTGTCCACCACCCGTTCTGTGAAGAAATTCTTTCTCATGTTTCCTCTGAATCGTCCTCCCTCCAACTTCATCCCATGCCCTCTAGTCCTGGAACATCTTTTTCGCTTAAAAATAGTGTTTTCCTGCACCCTGTTTCTCCCTGTAAGATACTTGCATGTCTCTATCATATTCCAACTCTCCCTCCTCTCCTCCAGGGAGTACATGTTCAGTTCCTTCAACCTGTCTTCATAGGACTTGTGCTGCAATCCATGCACCATCTTTGTTGCCCTCCTCTGAACCTTCTCTACCCTGTCTATGTCCTTACGTAGGTATGGTCTCCAGAACTGTACACTGTACAGTGGGGCCTCACTAGTGTCTTGTATAGCGGAATTATGACCTCCCTTTTCCTGCTGGTGATGCCCCTGCCTATACATCCCAGCATCCTATTTGCTTTACCTGATGCCTTGTCACACTGTTTCCCTACCTTGAGGTCATCAGAGATGACAACCCAAGATCCCTTTCCTGCTTGGTGCATGCTATATCCTCACCCCCAACTGATATATTGTGCCAGGGTTTTTGTGCCCCATATGCATTATCTTGCACTTCTTTGCATTGAATTTCAACTGCCAAACCCTTGACCATTCTTCAAGTTTCTGCAGGTCCCTTCTCATTCTGTCTACACCCTCTGGTGTGTCTACTCTGTTACAGAGCTTTGTGTCATCAGCGAACAGTGAAATTCTGCCTTCTAGATCCTGTGCAATGTCACTGATGAAGATGTTGAATAGGACGGTCCCAGCACTGATCCCTGTGGTACCCCACTGGTCACTCTTCCCTCTGTGGAGTGACAGCCATTTACCACCACCCTCTGGGTCCTGCCACCCAGCCAGTTACCTACCACCACACTACTGTCCTGCCCACACCATGTTCCCCAGTTTGTGTAATAGTCTTCTATGTGGCACAGTGTCAAAGGCCTTGCTGAAGTCCAGATAAGCCATGTCCACTGCCTCCCTGATCCACCTCCCTAGTCACCCAGTCAAAAATTCAATGAGGTTGGTCTGACATGACCTCCCCTGGTGAAACCATGCTGCCTTGGGTCCTGTAGTCCATTGACAACCAGATGTTCCACCAATCTCTCCTTCAGTAGTGCTTCCATGATCTTTCCCACTACCGAGGTGAGGCTGACTGGTCTGTAGTTCCCTGCTTCCTCTTTGTTCCCACTTTTGTATAAGGGACTACATCTGCTGTCCTCCAGTCTTTGGGTACCTCCCTGTTTCCAGTGATTGGCTAAACAGGATAGCCAGAGGTTCAGCCACCACCTCTTAGTTCTTAAGGACCCTGGGTGCACCCCATCTGGCCCCATTGCTTTGTCATCTCTATTACTTCCAGTTCCTTCAGGACCCTTTCTCGTGTAAAGGGACTTGTGTCCATTTCTGCACCATTCTCACCCTTGTACTCCTTCAGACCCATTGTCCCCTCTTCCTCAGTAAAGACTGAGCAGAAATACCTGTTCAATATGTCAGCTTTACTGTTGTCATCCTCCACGCTACTCCATCCTCCCCTTCAGTCTCACTTCCTCCCTTGTCTTTCTTTTTTCCTTATGTACCTGTAAAAGGTTTTGTCCCCTTTAACCACTGATTTTGCAATGTGTTCTTCTGTCTGAGCTTTGGCTTCCTTACTGACTTCCCTGCCTCCCTTTGTTTCTCCTGGTACTTCTCCTATCCCCTTCTGCCTGTGTCTTTTTTGTATTGCCTGAATGCAATCTTTTTGGCTTTCACTTTCTTTGCTACCTCTTTGGAAAACCATAATGGTCTCCTCTTCCTTTTCCTCTTGCTAACCTGCTTAATGCATAATTCTATTGTTCTTATAATCCCCATTTTAAATACTGCCCACTGTTCCTCAACCCCTGATTCTGTCCCATTCCCTTAATGCCTCTTTCAAGTATCTCCCATTTTCCCAAAGTCTGCCCCCTAAAATCCAGGATACGTGTTTTGTGTGGTTTGGTCCTGCTCTTTCTGTGATTTCAAACCACAATGACTGGTGGTCACTGTTACCCAGGTGCTCCCCCACTGTTACCCCATCACACTGTCCCTGTTTGTGAGCAGAAGGTCCAGTATTGCCTTCTGCTGAGTTGGTTCCATGACCAGTTGCTTGAGGAAGGCACCCTGAAGGGAGTCCAGGATAAATCTGCTCCTAGTTGATGCTGCTGCTGGGATGCTCCAGTCCACGTCTGGAATATTGAAGTCTCCAACCAGTACTACCTCACCCTTGTCTGCCATCCTTTGGATGGCTAGCATCAGCTCCCTATCTGTTTCTTCCTCCTGGGCTGGTGGTCTATGGACCACACCTGTGTGGATGGCTGGCCCCATTTTCCTTTCCAGCTTTACCCACAGTATCTCTCCCCCATTTTGTTCCTCCTGGATCTCTGTGGCCCTTATATCATTTTTCACATACAGCGCCTCTCCTCCTCCCTTCCTGCCTGCTCTGTCTCTTGGAATATGTTGTAGCCAGGTATGGCCATCTCCCAGTCATGGTTATCATTACACCAGGTTTCAGTGATGGCCACAATGTCCAGGTCTGACTGTACCATGACAGCCTCCAGATCTTCCATCTTGTTGCTAAGGCTCCTGGCATTTGCACACATGGCTTCCATGATTTGACCTCCCTAGACTGCTTCATTGTTCTACTCAGCCCCTTCCTTGGTTGTCATTTATCCCTGGTTCTCCTTGCTGTCTGCCCTTCTGCTGAATTTTGCCCTTTTCTGCTTATCCACCTTTTGAAACTAATCTTCATCTTTTACACTACTTTGCAGAGATAGCCACTCCTCTGGTTCACTGGTTCCACTGCTAGCTGTGGGGGTGAGCAAGTAGGTACCCTCCTTGCTGGCCTGCCACCCCTTTGCTAGTTTAAATGCTTGTCAATGTAGCATTTAAACTTATCATTAGTCTTGAATTCCCTCCAGGATGGATGCAGGCCGTCAGGCTAGACAAACCTCCATCCCTCCAGGTGGGTCCCCAGTCACCAATGAATCAAACCCTTCCACACAGCACCAGTTCTTCAACCATGAGTTAAAGTTCCTAATGCATGCACTCCTATGCTCTCCTTGCCTCTCACAGGTAGTACTTCTGAGAAGTGACAGAAGTAGCTACTTGCTGAGACCCTCCCCAGTTTTCTAAACTCTTCCTGAACTTCCTTTGGCTCTCCATTTGCCAAGTCATTAGTACCTAGGTGGATAATGACATCCAGCTCACCCTCCGTCTTGCCTTCCCAGTGATCCCAGTATCTTCCTTCCATCCCTCCATGCCGTGGCACCTGGTAGGCACCTCACCTCCCTGTCCTCCCCCTCCTGTGTTCCTAGCTGGATCCCTCTTATGATGGAGTCCCCCACCAGGATTCGCTTCATCCTCCTCTGGGGTCCACTGCTTTCCCCATTGAGGTCACCTCCTTGGCTAACCTCCACATCCTTTCCTTCCACTTCTCTGGGTAACTCTATTTGGTTGTCCTCATTTGCCAGTGTAGCATATGAGTTCTTGAGAGGAATAGGATCTGGGATGTGCCTCTGCCTGACTGCTCTAACCCTCCCTGAGCCCACTGTCATCCAAGTGCTCCTCATTCTAGGCATCCTTTGAGGCAGCTGCATTGGACTGGGTGGTCCCTGGATAGGGGTGATGGTACTCTTGACCCAGTTTACTTCCGCTCTGAGTCTGGTTACCTCATCCCGTAGTCCAGAGAGATGCATGCAGATAGGGCAGCACCTCAGTATCCAGAAGATCTGCCTGAATATGGAAAAAGAAACCAATAAATAAATAAATGAGTCAAAACACTTGTCGTGCTGAGGGTGGGCTTCTTCCCCCTTATGCCCCTCCTACTTCACACCTCTTACTATACCCTGTGTTTAGCTCCTGTAAATCAGATTTATCAGGGCATGCCTTGGGTCCTGTGCCCCTCTGGCCTCTAGATACTCGACAATTCTTTCCTTCAGAAGTGATTCCATCATTTTCCCTACCACTGAGGTTAAACTAACAGGTCTGTAGTTTCCTGCTTCTGCCTTGCTCCCACTTTTGTGAAGGGGAATCACATCTGCCCTCCTCCAGTCCTTGGGTACCACCACATCCTCCCATGATTTGTTAAACAGGGTAGTCAGTGGTGTCACTAATTCTACCCTTAGTTCTTTTAGAATTCTGGGATGAATCCCATCAGGCCCCATTGCTTTGTCCACCTTCAGTTTTAAGAGTTCTTTCAGAACCCTTTCTTCTGTAAATGGGCTGGTATCAACTTCTGTATCCAAAGTGTTTCTACTGTTTGTTTTAGGTACCTCCCCCACTTCCTTTGTAAATACTGAGCAAAAATATTTGGAATGGAATGCTCCTAACACGACTAGAAACTGAATCGGGGGGAGACGCTAAGAGGCTGTGACATCAGGGGAAACAGTTACAGGATTCCTTGAATAAACAAGAATATAGTGCTTAGAAGGCTGATAGTTTGACTGGGAATACCAGTCGCAAGGTTTTTTGCAGGTTGTTCCATGGTGTGGGCACAGCGTGATTAATGGCAGACCTACCAAACCATGACTTGAACTTAGGTACTGCAAGCGAGATGTAAGTAGAACTCCTTAGGGCATACTTACCTACTGCATTTAGAGGAAGATAGTCCAAAATATATTGGAGCAGTAATTTAGTAATAGTCCTGTAGGTCCAGAGGACTGCATTTCTCTGTCTTCTGTATCTAAGGGAGAACCAATCTACTGCAGCATAGAGGGAGCAGTGGTGAGTAGAATAAGGAAGTCCAGTAACGAATTTCAGAGCTCTATAGTATAACGTGTCAAGTTTGGCCAGAGCAGTGGCAGTGCTTTGGCTATAAAGAAAGTCTACATAATCCAGTAAGGTGAGGAAAGTGGTTTGGACCAGTCTCTTTTTGGCCTCTGATGTTAGTAGGTTTTTGATCCTGTAAAACAGGCCAAGCTTCTGCCTCAGCTTCTAAATCAGCTCATCAATGTGATCATTGAAGGAAAGCTTTTGGTCTATCCAGACCCCCAGGTATTTGAATTTTGTGACATAATCCAGTGGTTCACAGAGAAGTGTATGAATTTGAGGTAAGTTACCTTGAATTGCAAGGTTTTTAACATTTGCAAAGGGAGAAAAAAGCATTACTTTTGTTTCTTTGCATTTAGGAGCAGTTTCTGTTGCAGGAGCTGTCATTGTAGCAGGTTACATTCCTGTTGCAGATCTCTGCAAACTGCTTCCAGGGAGGATCTTTCAATGTAAAGTACTGTATCATCGGCAACAAGGTGAATGTTAGCAGATTTGATGTCTATGTCGATTCTGTTTATGTATATTACAAAGAGAAATGGACCCAGTCTTGTCTTGTGGTACAACCCTCAGAAGAGGTTTCAGGAATGAGAGCATCCCTTCCACCTTAATCTGCTGTTGCCATCCTGTAAGATAGTTTGAGAACCATCTCAGGGATAGGGAATCCAGGCCAATGTTTTGGAGGGAGACTAGGAGTAGATCCTGGCCAACAGCATATCAAATGCCTTGCTTAAATCGAAGAATACGGTGCAAACAAAGTTCTTAGTATCCAGGGAATAGTGCCAGTTGTTGGTCACTTTTTCAAGGGCTAAGTTAGTACTATGACATGGCCTAAAACCAGACTGTAAGGGGTTTAAGAGATTAGTAATATCAAGGTAGTTCCTGAGCTGTATACTCACTGTTTTCTCCAATAATTTGGATAGTGTTGGGAGTAAGAAGATTGGCCTATAGTTGTTCAGGTCACAGAGGTCTCTAGACTTGAAAAGAGGAATTACGTGGGCAATTTTCCAGAGGGGGGAAATAACGCCTTGTGAAAGGGAGAGGTTAAAGAGATGCGTGATAGGCACTGCCAGTACACAGTGACTCAGCTTCAAGAAGAGGGTGCCTAAGAGGTGAGCCTGAACACTTTTCCTGGTGTCCAGATGTAGGACAAGATCCTCAACTTCCTTTAGAGTGGCAAGCTGGAGGAAGAATGCCATGCTTGTGATTGGAGCTGAAGCATCCAGTAAGTTGAGTTGTGAGTGGAGGGTATTGGCAGGAGAGATATCGAATGCAAGTTCTGCAGTTGCAAAATGCTCATTGAAAGAGTCAAGGATGGATGATTTGTCAGACACCACAGAAACACCAGTAGTGATTTTTGTGGGCAGGGCGTCCGGAGCAGCATGACCTTTAATATCCTTGATAATTTTCCAGAACTTGGCTGAGGAATTGGTGGAAAAGTCAAATTCTTTATGGAAATAACTAGCCTTTGCCTCTCTAACTAACCTAGTACAAAGGTTTCTAGCTTTTCTAAACAAGGCTAAATCTGCAGGGAATTTTGTTCCCCAAGCCTTTTTCCAAAGCCAGTATCTATGCAGTAGAGAGGCCTTTAACTGCCCTGTAAACCATGGGCATGATTTTTTCTTAGAATGTATTTTGATTAGGGGCACATGCCTATTCAGTGCCCCTAGCACAATCTCCTGAAAGATATTGTAAGCCATAAGCACAGAGTATGTGAGGTAGAAGTCCTGCCATCTCAAGGAGTCACGCAGGTCAGAGAGGAATGCAACAATATCTAAGTAATGCTGTTTCCTCCTGAGAGAGAATGTGGAAATAGACAGTACTCTGGGGATGGATCATACACATGCTATGAAGTAGTGGTCACTAAGGTCAGAGAAAAACACTCTGACATGAGAAAACAGATGTGGTTTATTTACTAAAATAAGATCTTGTAGGGAGATATTGTTTGGGTCTTTCTTATTAGGATGTGTTGCCTCAGAGATGAGTTGAGAAAGTCCAAAGGAGTCACAAAGAGTTCTGAGAGGTAAGGAGACATTGGATGACCAGTCCAAATTAAGGTATCCTAATATAATAATCTACGACTGGAAGGATCCCAGTAAATTAGTTAGATGATCTAAAAACTATAGACCTGCAGAGGGGGGCCTACAGCATCCTAAGATGCAGAATGAGATATAAGAGGAGAGCTTGACTTTGAGGGTCTGGCTTTCAAATTCCTTGGGAATTGAGGCTGACTCTATGACAGAGGTGGAAATGTTATACTTAACATAGATGATAACTCCTCCTCCTCCTCCTCTGGAAGGCCTATTGGTTCTGAATAAGGAATGTGATGGAATTGTCACCTCCTGATCGGAAGTACCTGGTCAAAGCCAAGACTCTGTGACCACAAGTACATCTGGCAGAGTATGGCTAGTCCAGGCTTGTACTGACGCAAACTTTTTTAGGAGGTTACATGCATTAATAGTTGCGGGGGGATTAAGATTGAGCTCAACATTTCTGGAGCATATCAACAGGAGCAGCAATAGTTTCTTGGTAGCTTCAAGGCATAGTCTATGTGCTTTGGGTTTATCCCACTTGGCACTGCTAACATTAAACTTTGGGGGGATCCTAAGGCAGTTACTTAGAGGGCCTAGTGATATGTAGAAGAGTTCCCTAGCTATTAAAAGCAAGGATACTGGGGTTCATTGCAGAGTGGCACAGGATCCTATACTCTACAGCATGTGCAGTTGCAGTACCAACTCGCCATGGGGGTTGTAATGCAGGTTCTAAGGTAAGTATCAAGACCACCAAGATGCGAGAGTCTGAGGGGGTCAAGAGGTTCGTGGCAGTCCAGGATAATATTTTGTATGTGACCACGCTAAAGGGAGATTGGCGTGGAGTAACACATGAATCTATGATACATAGCAGAGCAATAAGCAAGAATAAGTAGGAAAACCCCATTCTGCTGTATAACATAATGAAAAGCACAGGAGAGAACATTTTTATATTTGAAATTAGTGTCATCAGATAATACATTTTTTTCCTTATAGGCCAGCAAGTCGACAGTTGCAGTAAGGGTGGGGTGGAGATTTGGATCAGGTAATAAAGACACAGTAGCTACTATAAGATTAACAAGTGTTAAGTCCTATAACTGCATTCTGTATCTTTAAGGGGAGTTGCAATATTAGTGATAGGAGAGGATGAAGATTGCTTAGTGGTGGTGCCGCTGGGGGAGGGAGAGTATTTAATAAAGGTTGGGGGAGGGGGGTGGGCAAAAATTTCAAGATGGAAGGAGAAAGTAAAACAGAAATGGGATAAGTTGCAGGGCATAGCTTACAACTGTAAAACAAATGAAACCTTGTCTAATCAGAGGAGTCTTCACAAAAAGCTGTATCACTTTAAACTTAGTTTCTTATCCAGGGTAAAATACTACAGGACCTTAAAGACAGCTGTACTACTTTAAAACCTAAAAACCTGCACTCTAAAAGATCCTGCACTTGAGACTACCCTTGGAGTGCAAAATTGCTATAGACATGCTTAGATTCACATTTAAATTAGGATTCATAGGACAATTTTGGTGAAACTTAACCAGTACCAGAATCAGTAAATAACATTACCTTAAAGTCCAATAGGAATGGGAGTAGCAAAGAATTAAAGAAGTGAAGCAGCCAATCAGCAGGCAGAGCTGATGGTTCTGGCCAATCAGCATGGAGATGCCAGAAGTTTCAGTAGCGTACCTTCGGTCTGGTGATCGGTGGGCAGTACAGTGAGAAGGCAGCTGGCGGACAGTGGGGACATGCTGAGCTGCTTGCAGCAGCAGAAGCGCCTGTGTCAGGGGCGAAGCTTTGGTCTGAGCAAAGGTTAATTTTAGTATTATACCGCCACCCCCAGTCCTCTAGATAATGAGCCTGGTATACACGCCAGCACTAAGGGTGGTACCATCTGAGTTATTCTGCCAAAAATAAATGGTATGCCATATTTTGGACACTAGTTCTTTTAGTGGGGGGTGCCAGCTAGCCAAAGGTGGCATGGGGTTACATATACATTAGACTGGGAAACCTCCTTGCAACAATGAACATATTTACTAAATAGAGGTGTTAGGTTTACAACAGGATGGTTATTATTAGGTATACTATTCTGTATTAGATCATGGGCTTTTTATTTGGAGGCATCTGATTGGCTGGTACCCATTCCACAGGGGTACATTAACTTTCAATAGATGCCCACCAAATAAAAAGTGCCAGCCAAAACCTGCCTTATGCCCAGCCAAGTATCCTTGTGCCCAGCCTGCTTCATCACTGGCTGAAGCACTGGGCACAAAATGTCAAACTGCCACCATTTTTTTTAAACATTTAGCGAGAGTCACACCACCACCACACACACAAACACTACTTCGACGATACAGCAGCCAGTTATTGAGAAAAAAAATAATACTTGTTTTGCGAGCTTTAAACCACTCCCTCTGCTTTTTCCCCCTCCTAAGAAAAATGACTGCTGCCTCCTGCTCACTCAGTTTCACCTGACGGCCACCGCGAAATCAGCCCAATAAACTGACAACATTTACCAGAAAACTAGCACGATCTTTTCCCCCCTATCTTTCAGTTCCTCTCGTGACCAGTGTCACTGCCGTTTCCCTCTCTTCCCGAGAATCAATAATGACTTAAAAAAAAACGGCACGCCTGCAGAGCAGCAAACATATTTTTTTTTACCCTGCGGTCCAGTCAGACAGCTGTTCTATAGATGTCCCGCCCGCCCCCAGCCTGCTCCGCTCCTGTACTCGATCAAACAAGTCTGCTGGACAACACAGTAAAGCTTCTTGTCTCAGCGAGTAACCCATCCCTACCCACAAACGAACATCCCTTCAAGTGGGAAATAAAATAACATTTCTTTTCGGCAACTGCTGCTGCCGTCCATTTCCACTCACCTCGGTCTCGCCACCTGCTCCACAAATATCCCGACTGCATATTGGAACCAAGTCAAGCCGCTCCACATTCAGGACACGCAGCAAAAAACAATAATCATTTACAGTTTCAGTGGCAGCTAGAAAAAGTGCACTTTAAATTTAAAACTAACATCCTGGTCCTTGCACCTCATACCCTCGCTCTGCACTTCCTGCCTTTGCGTGGCAGAGGCTAACAACGTCGCAACTTCTGATTGGGGCAAAAAAAAATATGTCAAGACAGACAGAAAACTGCTTTATTTTTAAAATAACAATGGGAAGAACTGTATTAGCTCTGTAGTAGTCGTAGTGGGTGGGGGGGCAACAAGACATGGAACAGCACAGAAAAGGAGGCACTACTTTACATCATAAACATGTAAATTTCATTTCACTCTGTTTTTTCAATTTCTTTTTACATTTTATTAAATCTCACATAAAAATGCCACAGGTAGCCCATTTTCTAAGTGCAATAATGCCCTCCAGGGTGGGCGGTATGGGCAATACCGCCCACCCTGTCAGGCATTATTGCTTACTTGTCAAAAAATTTATCCCAGGACACAGAGGAGTGAGAATGAAATTGTATATGCGGGGGAGAAGGAAGATCAGAGAAGGTAATTTGACAAAAGAACCTCTATTGTAGCTCAGGACTATGGAGTCAGTGGAAATGACAATGGGGAGTGGGGAAGGAGAGGAAAACCTATACTCACCTAAGACTAGCACATGTATATTCAAAAGTATGAACAGACCTATAAGTGAAACTGTGGAAAAGTACAAGACAATAAAAACAGCAACTGTGATATCTATATATATATATCTATATCTGTATCTGTATCTATATCTATAGCTACAGCTATATTATATATGTATATAGAATAAATGATGGCAAAGTGTGGTATACAAGGAAATAATACTATCAAGGGAGTAAGGAAGCCATAAAGCTAAAGGACCAAGGGATGAGTGGCCTTTATGAACTTGTTTGATCACTGTATGGTATTATTTCATGAGTGTACTGGACTTTGAGAGCTTTTATTTTATATAATATGTTGGGTGGGACACAATTTGCTGGGTCCACTGTTTTTCATAGTGTAGAGAGTTTATATGGATTTGTAGTAGCATATAGATAGTGTTTTTCTGTAATGTAGGGCTTTTCTGTAGTGTGATTGTAGTTTTTGGTGGAGGTTTGCTATAGCATAATGTACTTTTGTTGGGTCTGTGTTGTTTGTCTTTGTGGTCTGTTTGAAGTGCCAGGGTCTCCCATAGAAGGAGTCATGGCTCCAGCGGCCTTCCCCTGACAGAGCATAGAGAGACAGATGGCATGCAGTCAGGAGCACATGGTATGATATGGCATGGTTGGTAGGTAGGTAGGTATGTTTATGTGGGACCAATCCCAGAGGCTCTGGGCACCTTACACAGTCAACAGGTAAGGAAAAGCAAAATGAAATACAAGCAAGAACCCTACAGTGAAATTAAATGTTAACATACAATCCTATAAATAATTAATAACTACAACCTTAACAATATAAAACAGTTTTAGTTAGTTCGGGAAAGCCTGCATAAAGAGATGAGTCTTTAGACCCCTCTTAAAAGCCTCCACTGTCGGGGCCTCCCTAACAAAGCTTGGAAATGAGTTCCATAGGGCTGGAGTGGTAACCACAAATGCTCAGTTACCATCTGTTTTTAGCCTGGCCCTTGGAACCACAAAGAGGCGCCTTGTGGAGGAGTGGAGGGAGTGGACAAAGGTGGCAGGTGTAAGGAGAACAGTCATGTCAGGAACAGTGTGATGGGAGGTTGGGAGCATTCTTCTGTGATATCAGGAGTGGTGTTACAGTTTCAATGAAGAGTGGCAGTTTAAGGCACACTGAATTGGAAGCCCAGTCTGGAAAGGCTGCTTTTGCAGTTGGGAGTGTCTTAGCAGAATAGCAGCATGGATAGCCAGTCTGATGGAGATCTTCTGCATTAAGGGGTATTTTTGTTTTGGCGAGTGCCATTGGCGGGAGCTGTGGGGGATGCGGTTGGACTGTGGGGGTAGGGTAGTTTGGTGTAATACAAGATGCAGTTATAAGGTGGGGGTATTTGGCTGGCTGTTCCATGAGTTAATAAGTTGACTTTTAGATGCGTTATTGGGAGTGTGAAGATGACTGTTAAATGAGTTACTAAGGTGCTTGACACATATGTTATCAGGGTGTTAACAAATAGGTTAGTAGTGTTAAGTACCATAGGTATTGACGTGTTATTAAGGTGTCATAACACATTAATACAGAGCTACTAGCTAATTGGTGCCAAGATATGCTAATTGGCTACCATCATACATGGCAAAATATATGATGCCATTTTAAATGGGGACAAGGGACCAAACCTGTAAAAATATACATACAGTATATGCACACAGAGGCCGGGATATTCAGACTACACCAGGCTGTGGCGCACGCCTGGGTGCAGTGCAACTGGGATGTGCCAGGGCATGGACAGGGTGATAGTCAATGGTGCTGCGCCATGGCTCGGCACCATTGAATATGGCATTGTGGCCACCCGCATTGCGCATGGTGCGGTGGCACTGTGCCAGCACAAGTGGCCAGAGAGGAGCAGGGAGATGCGCCATTGCGCTAGGTGCAGCATCCATGATATTCAGTGGTGGATATGCAAATGCAGCCATAATGCATGCAAGGTGCAAATGGGGCCATTTGCATGTCATTATGGCCACATTTGCATGCAGGTGCGCCGACCTTGTGCCTTGCCAGGCAGTAGCCGTCGGGGACCGACGCCCCCTGCCCCTCGGCAGCAACACGCTCCAATGCCCAATCACAGGCGTTCAATAATAATATTAACCCTGGTGGTCCAGTGGACCCTCTCCCCAGCCCAATCATGGGCATTATGATGTGATAAAATCCCTTGTGGCCCAGTGGCCACTTCCAGCCCAATCGCGGGCAATCCAATGTAAATAGTACCTGGTGGTGTAGTGGTACCCCCCCTCCCAACATGCCCATTCAGTCCTGCCACCTCGCTCCCCCCACCAGTCAGCGGCAGGTGGCAGCACCCCGCCTGCAAGCCACCTGGCTGCCCGCCCGCCAACTGACAGCGTACGGTATGGCTGTCAGCCCATTGGTCCACAGCATGGGCCAATGAGTGTGCAGACATGCTGTACTACACGAGTCCTAATATGTGAATGAATGGATTCATTCACTGTTGGGACTTGTATTGTTATAGCTCTGCGGACCAAGCATGACTGGAAAAGCGACAGGCGATCCGTACGCTTTGTCAGTCAGTGGCACCCGGTGGCTTAAGTAGTGGGGTTGCCGCACTGCTGACTGGGGGAGCAGGTGGCGGACCGAGTGGGCATGTTCTAGAGGTCAGGGGCAAGAGAATAGACTAGGAAAACAAACTGAACTTACAAGCTCAAATGGGCAGACTAGGTGGGCCATAGGCCCTTATCTGCCGACACTGTCTATGTATCTATGTATGTTGGGAAGGAGATACCACTAGACCACCAGGGTACCGATTACATTGGATTGCCCGTGATCGGGCTGGATGCGGCCAGTGGGCCACCAGGGATGTTATCACCTCATAATGTACACGATCGGTCTGGGGAGAGGGTCCACTGGACCACCAGGGCTAATATTGGTATTGAAAGCCCACGATCGGGCTGGGGAGAGGGTCCACTGTACCACCAGGGATCTTAAACATGTACAAAGCCCGTGATCAGGCATGGGGGGGGTGCGACACTGACAGGCAGTGATGCTGGAGCGCGGGTGGCCACCCACAGCTGGCAGCTGCCATGTTACACCCTGCACCGGGTGGCCAGCTGTTGCTCCTTTTTATTTTGGCTCAACTGTGTGTGGCACAAGTAGGGGTTGCGCCTGCATATGCTCACACATCCCGGGCTGAATATTGAGATATGCAGCGTATGCATGGGCATACTCCCCCTTACTTGTGCTGCATACATTACTAATGTGTCCTGGCACATTGGGATTTGTGCAGCCCATAATCCCCTTTTAAATATCGCGCCAGGGTGCATCAGTGGGTTGCGCATGGCGTAACTCTGTTGCACCATGCGCAACCCTTTTGAATATCCCGGCCAGAATATACATATGCACTTGCACAAAAAAAAAAATGAAGATGTCAGTTAAAATCAGTTAAAATTTGTAATGGGTCATGAAACCAAGCTCTATACCGAGTCCTTTAGTTTAGTGTCCAGATGATTACTGTACTATGTTTGAGCCCTGAAGCTTGCATTTCTTTTGTATTTTTGAAGTGTCTTTTGTGAACCAGGACAGAGAGGAGAGAGATGGAATGATCAGATTGAGAGAAATGTTGTTCCACTGTTGTTTCAGTCTTTTCTGCTTTATGGCATGATTGCATGAGTTCATTCAGTTTGAAGTGGTTGCTTAGTCTCAAGCACATTATCTGTATGCGGGCACATCTTGTCCTGGATGTCATAGACAGCATTCTGGTATCCACATATATACAGTAATTTCCCTGTATCTTGAATTGTTTGTTTTGGCAGATGTTGATAAAGACCACAGTGAAAATGTACTTTCATGTTTTCCATTTAGGAACATTGGGCATGTAGGAATGTCAGAAAGGTCTTGTGAACCAAGTTGTTACAGTTTCTGATTTTTAATTATGTTAAAGAGCTAGTGTACTGCCTGGAAACTGCCTGCAATTAATTGTAACTTTCACATGTAGTCAGCTATCACTTCTTATATCTCAAGTATTTTTTCTTTTCTGTTTGCTTATTAGAAGTTTTTCCACCTGGCAGTAATGAGGTGATGTGTGGAGCTGTAGGGGAAAAAAGTCAGTTCTGTTCCTCCCACTACATCCAACACTGAGACCACACTGACTATGACATCACCAGTAACCAGTGAGAACCATTTCTCACTGCCAGGTTTCACTTTCACATGAAGCTGCAGGGACTGGCTCTCCCTGGTTACTAGTGATGTCACAATGTCCTGCATTTTGATTGGTAGCTTGTGAAAATCACTGCTCAGGCTGCAAGGGCTGACTATGTAGTGGGAGGAACAGAACTGACTTTTTTTAGCCTCTAAAAAGAGTGCTGTTCCACACATCACCGCAGCACTGCCAGGTGGAAAATCTTCTAATTAGCAAACAGGAAATAAAAAAATACTTCAGATAATGACAGTGAAAGCTGACTGCATCTGAAAATTACTATGAATTCCAAGTACTACACTAGCTCTTTAATGATGGGCTACATCAACTTTTTATTGTACCTAAATAATACATCTGTAAGTTGCTTTTATTGCTGTGAACCATTTTAAACAGGATTAGCTTGAAGAGTGTCTGTTCTATCTAAATGCTGTCTCCTGTTAAAATAAACTGTAATAAATGTATTTATTTAGTTTTTGTTTGCCAGGTAAGTGCACTAGCCAAACAGTATGACTATTTACAGGCACGACCCAGGAGAGTACATGACATAATGAATAAGTACAGGAACATTTCAATGAGGTACATAGAAGAACATACACTTTACATGGTAGACAGCATTGTATAGTGATGCAGTAAACAGTAGATAGAAATAGGAACAAAACAAAAGGAGCAGGCAAAAAATGAACATTCATTGCATCAAGTGTGTGCCTGCATAACACGCTGGAAATCATTGAGGAATTCAAGGACTATTTTCTACACTGAGCAGGTTGCATGCTCTCTGACCTCCTAGTTATAGTGTTAGGTCCTCGCTAAAGAAGCCAGGTTACAGAGACAAACAAAAAGATAGACAGATATATAGACAGACAGACAGATAGACAGGCAGGCAGACAAACAGATGGATAGATACTGTAGATAAATAATGTAGACAGACAGACAGAAATAGATACTTGACTCAGACCATCGGGAGGATTCAGATGGCAAGGATGGCACTGGATTTGGTGACAGCTGCTCAAACAGTGAACTTTCCCAGGCTTCTGCAGTTTCCTCTTGATCAGGTTGTCGATGGGCAGCATCTAGCCAGAAATCGAAGGCTAAATCAAATTCCTTGTTGAGGGATTGGCTAGACAACAGAATGGACATACTCCCCTCTGAATTTAGAGACTTTTGATGGGGAGGTTCAGAACACCATGGCTGCCCTCCGTATGGACTTTACAAAAATTAGAAAAATGGGTGACGTACATGACACCCAGCTTACTGCCACAGACTGTCAGGTTGATTTATTGGAAGCAGCAGTCTTCCAGATCCACCCTACCATCAAAAATATAGACAATAAACTGGAGGATGTGGAAGCCTGAGATCGCCGCAATAATCTTTGTTTAAAAGGGATTCCAGAAGGGGCGGAAGCATTGGAGATGATCACCTTCCTGCAGCAGTTTCTCAAAACACCTCTGGACTTACCCTCAGATAACACTTTAGAAATAATGCAGGCCCATTGGGCAATGGGCCCAAAACCCACTCATCCATCTGCCCGGTCATGCTCTATTGTCACACTATTCCTCTGGTATAACAACAAACAGGACATTCTTAGCAGAGCCTGGTGGCTGAAGGAGATTATGTATCATGGAAAGCAGATTTTTTTTGGTAATGACTACCCACCCTTGCTCCAGGCCAAGCAGAAAGCCTTTGTACTATTTATGAAGCCTGTTGAAGAGCAAAGCTTAACATTCTGTCTCCTCTACTCTGAGAAAATGGGTATCTATTTCTGAGATGGCCCTAAAATTTTACCACAGTGGGACAGGTTCATGAGGAACTCGGATGTAAAGAGATCACTTTCACTGTACCATCAGAACCACCTGTTCCCTCATCATTGGCTTCTAGTTGGCCAAACAAGCTTGGAAGAATAAAACATCTCAGAAACAGCAAGCTCCCCCTGAACCTGATGGGATACCAGTAGAATTTTTACTGGACCTTTTGGGGGCATTTGCACCCACTCATATGCCTGATGGTCGAGGAAACCTTACAGGGAGGACAAATTCCCCCCATACGCAGACCTTAGCCACCATTACTGTCCTTCCAAAATCTGGGGAAAATCCTACCAAGTGTGGTTTGTATCACCCCATTTCTCTTCTTAATGCACATTATAAGGTCATCGCAAAAATCTTAGCAACTAAGCTGGATAAAGTACTGCCGGGACTGGTGCATCCTGACTAGGGTGGCTTTGTTAAAAAGTACAAGGCAAAACATAACATCCACAATACGCTAAACATCATGGGATGGAGGGCTGCGGGGGGGGGGGTGAGTGGTGGCCAGGGCCTTTTGGCCCTTTATTTGGAAAAGGCCTTTGGCCATGTCAAATTGTCCTTCATGTTTGCAGCATTGGAAGAATTT
Organism: Neoceratodus forsteri; assembly: GCA_016271365.2. NCBI lineage: Eukaryota > Metazoa > Chordata > Ceratodontiformes > Ceratodontidae > Neoceratodus > Neoceratodus forsteri. Next base: position 315,970,155 of record CM057457.1, read on the forward strand.
GAGATGGAGCTCTGCTTCCAGTCATGGATATCTACCCTGTACAAAGTTGCATAGGCACAAATTCTAACTAATGATTATATTTCAACACCATTCAAACTGACCAGCAGAACAAGACAGGGCTGCCACCTATTCCCACTTTTGTGGGACGATACTGTCCTATTTTCTTCTAGCTTCTCCCCAGCCTCAGTTGCCTCTACCCTCCAGGCGGATTTTAACAAAGTCCAGCTCTGGTTCAGCTCTCACCAGCTCTCTCTCTAAATGCTAAAAAACTGTAACTATGACTTTTGGTACATCCCAACGACTAGCCAGTCTCCCCTCCCTCCCACTTTTCCACGCCATTGATGGGTCAGAGCTGGAGGACGTCACCTCCTTCCGGTATCTTGGAGTTTGGCTTGACCGCCACCTCACCTTCGCAGTCCATGCTGACTCTATACTAACAAAACTCCGCCCCAAGCTCGGAGCTTTATATCGGAACCATTCTAGCCTCCCCTATCTGGTCCATCGTGAGCTTATCCAGAAGATGATACTTCCTTCCTTTGATTATTGTGATATTGTTTACAGTGCCAACCACAAGTCAGTTTTATCCAAACTGGATACCCTTTTTAATGCTTTCTGCCTGTTTGCTCTTGACGCTCCTCCTCGCACCCACCGCTGTGAGCTATACTGCTCCCTTGCTCTCCCCTCCCTTAAGAACTGCCGCCTAATACACTGTGCCAAATTTATCTTGAAGAACTGGTTTGATACCCTCCCAGTGTATCTGACCTCCGTACTATCGCCCCCTCTGGCACCCACCTATTCTCTGAGGTCCCTAGACTCCTGACTGCTGTTAGTCCCCAGACGTCAGACCCAAGCTGGCCAGGCCTCCTTCCTTCACTGCTTCCCTCAACTCTGCAACTCTTTCCCCTCTGAAATTCGTCACTCTTACTCTATCCACTCACTATCCTATGCCCTTGCCAACCACTGCTCAGTAAACTGCTCCTGCAGCTAACTCTCCAATCTTTCTGCCTCAGACACTTCTTTTTTTCTTCTCTCAGTAGGCCCAATGGTGCTACTTTGCTAACCACACCCAACTACTGCACTTGATCCTAACTTTTGAGCTAGCTAGCTTGCTCTTACTCCTATCTCATTATATACCACAACCCAATACCTTAGTAGGATTTCCTCATTGTAACTGTTACTTTCGACTATTAGGGTATATGTATTAATCCACACTCACCTATTCCTGTCAAACATATGCAGCTGTATTATCTAATTATATATTTTCAAGGTATTAAGCATGACTTCCCTATGTACTTGCTATTATACTATAAGTAAGGGTAAATTGTCATCTATGCCCAACTATTTCTGTCAAATGTTTTCAACTGTATTGTAATTGTATTTATATATGCCAGGACCTGGACTACCTTTGTCCTGTTCCCCACTGTATCCCTCCCTCCAGGTCACACCGGGAGACGAGCAGTTCTTGCTCAGTGTGCTTTTCCTGGTGAAACAATTTAAATAAATAAATAAATATTCAAACTACCAAGGCTCTGGTCATGGCAATTCGCAGGCACCCTGATATTCAGGGCTATGAAAATTATAGTGACTATCATGTGATACTCCTGTTCGCAGATGATGTGTTACTGTTTATTGCCCACTCTGAGATGTCCTTCCCAGCTTTAACTGAAATATTTAAGGTACATGGATCCCTAACAGGCCACAAGATTAACTGGACAAAATGTGAATGGCTACTGATGAGGCAGAGTCGCACCCCCACAATGATAAATAACACAACTCTTACTCCATTCATGGACATTAAATACCTAGGGGTCTAGTTTCCTTGAAAGTTGTTAGTGGTGGGGGATTTAAACTATAAGCCCTTAATGCAGAAAATCCGGTCAGACTACAAACAGTGGAGTTTCCTTCCTTTGATACTCCTAGGAAACGTACATTTGGTTAAAATGTGTCTCCTACCCCAGTGACTATATCTCTTCCAAACCCTACCAGTCCACATATGTAGTAAGTACTTTAAGGCTCTCAGGGGATATGTCACTACCTTACTGTGGCTGGGTATCGACTATGCATAAAACAAGAGGTATTTTGATAGCCGATGGAGAAGGGGGGACTGGGCCCTCCGAACGTCAGCCTGTACAACCTGGCATTACAGCTGGCATTTCTTAAAGACTTGGCCCCACAGACTGGTACTAGGTGAGCCTGGGTAAAACTGGAAAAATCCTCAGATAATGCTCTCTTATATAATACCCTTTTTGGCAAGGAACTTGGTTAAGCGGGTCAGCAACCCCTTTATGAGGGCATTGGTCAGGGCCTGGATAATTGCCCATGCATTAATTTAGCACCCCCAAATGTTTTCACCCAAGACAACTATTAACTGTGCTTTTTATGAGAAAACTCTTAACACCAGCCCAGTAAACGTGGTATTGGAGGGATGGTAGCAAAAGGGGTTAAGCCAAATATCCCAGCTCTTTGAAGATGGCATAATGATATCATACCAACAACTATTAAAGAAATATAATTTACACCCCTCTAACTTTTTTATGTACCTCCAGATTAGGAACAGACTGGGTAGAATGGGGGAGAGTTGGTGTTCTCCCCCTTCCCTCGAGATCTTCACTTGAAGAGATGCTAGTCAGCTGTTCCCATGTTACGGAACCAGGCCCTTTGATCAAGGGGCATAAGATCCTACTGGGAGCATTACTGGACCTCTTAAAAGTCTGCAAACTTGGTGGGAGGGAGGCCTAGAAGGAGAGCACTTTACCAGGGGAGAGTGAACAAAGGTCTTAAGAAAGGGGATGGCATGTTCAGTCAGTAATATACTTTGAGCAATTCACTATAATGTGTTAAATATGACTTATTTTACACCAGTGCTAGCCAATAAGATAGATCCAGAGAAGTCAGATATGTGCCCAAAATGTAAAATAGAGAAAGAAACATTTTCCACAAGGTGTGGGCCTGCCTTAGGGTGCCATGTTTTGGCAGGCTATTATAGGTTTAATGGCAAGGACACTGGATGTTCAAAGGCTGGTCCAGGCAATGGATGTGCTCTTAGGGATAAGTGGGGATAGCCAGCACTGATGTTTCTGACCATCCACTCTGGTGTTGGGAATGGGAGTGGGAAAGCAGGTACTACTCAACACTGGTGACTGGAAGCCACTCCGTCAGTGGCTTTATGGGTAAAAATGTTATTGCACTGTAAGAAAATAGAACACATACACTATAGTGTGAGAAACCAGCAAGAAAGATATCAAAAAATGTGGGGACATTTAGAAGCCACACACCATACCCCCGGTTTCCTTCCTTCCTTCTAGGGTAGAAGTAAGGATGAGATGGGCCATCAAGCATAACGCATGGGGATAGCCCATGGATACTACAGATAAATGGTGTAGAGGGTGATCAGGAGATGGTGGGGAGTATGGGGAAATACTGAGAGCTAGGAACATATATGATTGGGCCATTGGAGTTCCTACCTCTAGGAAATTTCACCCCCCTAGACAGAGGAAGGGGAGCTGGCTGTCTCTATGGCAGTAATATGTTAATTAATTCATAAAGTGCATGAAAAATGTGTAAAAATAACCATAGCAGTGTTTAAAAGACGCCAAAGGAACTGGGTGATTTTTTTTTCCAAGAACAGTATGCTCTCTATATATGAAGAAAACATATTTTTTCTTTTATAAAAAGCTAGGAATGTGTATGCCCGCTGATAAAATAAAGTTTACAAAAAAAAAAAAAAGAAACAAGAAGCTGCAGAGACTATGCAACAAATAATTTGTCACCATCAAGGCACCCAAGAGAAGTCTGGTTGCTCGACAGATCCGGACTGACTGGACTCATAAAGACTTCTTTCCTATAGCCTTACTGCTGAATTTCCTAAGGCAGGTTCCTTTTGCTCCTATCCCTGTATCCCCCATGCTGTACTGGGTCCCAGTGATCACCTCCTGGGCAGGTCGCTGGTCAGTTGTGCTCCCCCACTCACTAGGAGCCTGGAGTGCTGGTTCGAGGTTGCACTATAGAAGGGGCTATGAAATGTTGAGCATGCTGAAAAGATGCTTCTTGTAGTTTGTTATGTTTAATTAATGTACTCTTGCAAGGTCCTGGTTTCGTTTAGGAGGGGGTCCCATTTACCTGCTGCTCCTCGGAAGGCAGAGTTAGGCTTGGTGGTTTGTGGACCACTGGGATGGTGGTCCCTCCTCTGAGGCATATTCTTTGATGGTCCTGTGGAGGCCCATTCTTCTATCTGCCATAGAAATGGTAGGGGAAGTAGGTGCCACTGAAAGGACAAAAACTGGGCTCATAATTCCAGATGAGCAACATATTGCAATGGCCCTAATAAACAGCACAGGATGTTACCAAGTGTGACCCCATTTAACAAGATTGGTTACATATTTAAGACACTGGTCAGGTATGATAGATGACTTTCATTATTTTTCATGGGGGGGGGCAGGGGGAGCAGGTTTTTGCCCTTTGTTCCACTATCCAGAGAAAGTGAAGGACACCAAATCGGACAAGGCCACACCTGAAGCAAGTATGACACCTATGATAGGGGGCCATCTCAAAGCATCATTGGAGTGCACTGGAATGCCCTAGGTGATAATGTTACTGAAGCAAACTGAGTCAAAGGAGACAGCAGGACAAAAACTAAAAAAAAGCAAAATTGATACCAGCCCCAGAGGCATGCAGTAACTAGGCCGTTTGGATTCTGACCAGAGTTTTTTTCTTCAAAAAGATGATCAGACACCAACAGAGAAGAATACTGGAAATACCGGGCCGGACAACGACCAACAAAAACATCAACTAGCCGAGAACACTGATGAAGATGGGGTAAGCAAACCTTTAAAACTGTCTAGCACAGTTCCTTGAACTGATAAAGTTCAGCCTTTGAACGTAAAATAGCTAACCTCTAGTACTGAGCAAACTGTTAACAAGTGGAAATAGTAAACCAAACAGATGAACCATAGAGGACGGATTATGAAAATGAAAAAAAAAAATCCAAACAGAAATGAAACTAGTTCTTCACAAAATAGCCAGTCAAATTCCAGTGAAGATGAATCTAGCAGTTTGCCCAGTGGCGCTGAGGGCTACGGCACTGGATGCCTTACCTGGTGCCACACTGATGAACCGAGTTCAGGAACAAGCCTAGGCCATTGGAGGTCAGCGATGGGGGGAGGAAGGCAGAGCTGGGTGGAAATGCTGGAAGTCAACTCTCCTCTCCAGGGAGGGAAGGTGGCATCCCTCGGCTATTGGTTGCCTCCTGATGGAGGTCTGGGGACAGCACAGGCTCAGAGGGTGCCTAGGCATTAGGCCAATGGGGAGGGCAGAAGGGGTCATTACTGGGGATGTAGTGCATATGAGTGCCTCTACATGCATGCGACTATTCCTTGGGCCCTAGGAAAAATAAAAAATGGAGGAGAAAATCACCAGCAGTAGGATGACGCCCGACTCCATGCAGGCACAGCTCCCAGGCCAGGTATAAGGTAAGCTCTGGTAATTCTGGATGATGGAGCTGTGGGGATCGATCAGGCTGAAGGGGGCCTCCGAGGCACACAAATAAAGTAGTGATAAAAAAAAGAAGATGAATCTAGCAATGGAAAAGATAAAACCAATCCTCCACCCTGGACAAAAGCTCTATTAGGTCAAATAAATTCAATTGCTCAAAAAATGGAACAAATGTTAACAATACAAGAACAACTGGACAATTATTATACATTGATGCAGAATTTAATTAACGTAAAGTGAAAAATGTCCAGAACCAGGTTATTTCAAATGGTGGTGCTCTCACACAATAGCAACATTACAAACGAAATGAAGCACCCACCATATTCGGACATGGTCCAAACAATTTCTTAATTGCAGCCTTCTTTTATTTAAGCATAGGTGCATCCTTGATGGTACAAAACCTTGCGGAGAAAAGTGCAAACAGTTATGTTTTGCTCAACCGCTGTCTGATGAAGCTCAACGGCGGTTGAATGAAACGTAACTGCACTTTACTCTGCAAGGTTTTGTAACATCAGAATACTCTATCTTAAATAAAAAAAGCTTGCAATAAGAAATTGTTTGGACCGTGTCAGTGTATGGTGGGTGCTTCATTTCTTTTGTAATGTAGAACTGAATTAAACAAAACCTAGAATTAAACAAAAGATTCAACAAATTAAACAAACTCTAACTAATTTAACAGATGCAAACTCTACTGAGTCACATTAAAGACCTAGAAAACACAAACATTGGAGTAAAAGTAAAAGTACTAGATTAAATATTAAGAGCAAGAGGAAAAAAGTATTAGAGTCTTTGGAGTACCCGAGGCATGGGACAATTCAAAGGGCCTAAATGATCATTCAAACAGATCAAAATGGCTTATTTGGATTGACACAACAGAAATTTTCTTTGAAGCAGACAGCATACATTGAGGCTTAAGAGCAAAACCCTCAGACTCAGCACCTCAGGGTCGGGTTCTTGACCTATAAAGCCTTACATGGACATGGACCGCATTAATTGCAAGGTCTTCTCTGTTCCTACTGCCCCCTCCGCTCACTCTGTTCTGATGATGATGGATTGTTAGAGGTTTCCAGGGTCAGATTGAAGACTTTTTTGGCCCACTCTTTTGCTTTTGCAGCCTTGACCTTGTGGAATTCTCTGCCTCATTGGAATACAGCGTGCTTGACCAATGAGGGTTTTAAATCTGCATTCAAAACATATTTATTTGCCCTAGCTTTCCCTGATGTTAGTAATAGTTAGTCTTATGTCATCTTTTATCTGTTTAATTTTAGCTTAATGTTTTAAAGAAATGTTATTTATGCTGTTTTATGATTTTATTGATCTAATTTATACAGTGCTATGATCTTTGGAATTGCACTTAAATAAATATTTGCTTGCTTGCTTTCTTGCTACTTCCAAGACTGATCATTTTAAAATGTATGCGTTCTGCAGATAAAGACACATTAATGTCAGCAATCTGTAAAGAGAAAACAACAACTTGATGGGTACAACTATATCCGTATACAACAATTTGCCAGTGGAAATCTTGCAAGAAAGAAAACAAATGGACTTTGTTAGAAATAAACTATGATCCCATGGATGTCATGCGGGCAATTATATTTCTAGAGAAACTCAGAGTGGTGATGGACAAGAAATGCTATAGTTATGGTTCACTGCAAGAAGTCTTTCAAGGAAAACTACATTCATAACTTGTAAGGTTTATTTCCATGTCAACAGACAACTTTTCTCCTGTAGCTGTTAGGGGTATACGTGTTTGCTTTAGCTTGTTTTCATTGTTCATGCTAGTCCCCTGTAATATCCTGGGGGTCTCCATTTCATGGTTGTGTAAATCTCACTGTCCATGAGAGCTGCAACAGCATATGAGAACGTGATCATGTCACATTGCCCATTTATACCATGTATCTCTATGCTGAAAGTCCAGATAGCCTGAAAAAAAAACCCCTCTGGAAACACATAAACTGAATCCAATGCAAATGAAAAAAACCTGCATTACAAATCTGACTGTTTGCAAAGCTAACTGAAGGTAAATGGATATTTTACACCTTTGCTGCAACATGTTTCGCTAAACAATAACCTGGGCAGGGACTGTCCATTCTCAAACTACCAGCTGGCTCTGAACTGTAGTGTTCAAATGCATCAGGTGAAATAAGGCAACATGTTATTGACCTACCCAATATACAGAGATTTAACTCATAAAATGTATCCCCATATTGTTGTGTACAACAGGTAAAATGGATTGTTTTACAATCATTCCTTATTAAAGACCAGAACTGCTTTCACTCTGCTTACTTTTATTTTGAATATTGAAAATCAAAATGGGTAATTGTGGTTCCCCACAATATAAGTAAATACCAACTTACAGATAAAATGTGTTAGACAACAGATTTCACAGATATCTACCTTATGTTATAATACCATTTTTTTACAACTTTAGGGCATGGTAGGGGTTAGTTTTGGATTTTGAAGTGATTTTAGTCACATTCTGCAAATGCCTGTTTTGCCTAGTGTGTTATTACCATTTATGCTTTAGATGTGGACGCTATTTTGTTTTGTAAAAGAAAAAAAATCTGTCATAGTTGTTTTTTGTATGTGTTTCTTTCTGCCTGCTCTCCAGTTTTCTATGTGCGGCCACACCCTCAGAATAATATCAAGCAAGGGATCTGTCAATGTTTTTCATACAGCAATGCAGAATTCTGGGTAAATTACAAAGTTGACTTAAATGTTCATTACTCAGAGGTGCAGTCCCTTATTTTAGTAGTGGGGACTGCAGCATGGTTCATAATATGTAAACATATTACCTAGTTCTAGAGAAGCTTGAAGACACTAAGTACGTGCATGGATGGGCAGAGTAGGTGGACTGTAGGCCCTTATCTGCCTTCAAGATTTATTTTTTTTTTTAATTCAAAGTTTATTAAATTTTTTAAACACAACCAAACATATACATGTCAGCTGTCTACGGTTACATTATACACAAAAGGTAGAAGCCAGTCTAATCTATACAAAGACCAACTAACTAACACCACCCTCCCAGCCCCTCCTTCCTCCCCAGGTGTGCCAAATTATCATACTTATGAGGAGAAGGAATGACCCTTACTAAAGAGGGTTAGAAACCTTAACCAGTCAACTTACCTTTATTGTAAGTAAACCGCATAAAGTTTCCCCCATTTCTTGTCAAAACCTGCCATATTATTCCTGAATCCAGCTATTAACCTCTCAGCTCTAAAGAAATTTGACATATCCCTTAACCACTCCTTGTAGGATATTACCAGTTGGTCCCTCCAATGTTTCAGCACCAGCTGTTTAACAATAATGGCTATTAAGGCTATGTGATATTTGCGCTCCTTAACCCCAATACCCTCATAACATCCCAACAGACAAACTTCTACTGTAAACAAGTCATCTAGTCCTAAGCAAGGATCTAGTTTGGCCCTGATGTCCAACCAGAGTGGAGCTATCTTCTCGCAATGCCAAAATATGTGTACCATATTCCCTTCCTCTTTAGCGCACCTTAAACAAGTAGTGTCAGAATTTCCCCCTAAACTAGCCAGTCTCAAGGGGGTATAGTACATATTATTTAATATGTGATATTGTGTCAGCCTGAGCTTGTCTTAGGTGAGATAGACATAGAGGTCTGTCCAGAGCCTAGCCCAATCCAATCTCACGTCAGGGTGCAAAGACTCCCATATCGATGAGCCTTTCAAAGGATCAGTGTGAACAAAAGTCAGAAGTGAAGTATATACTGCAGCTACAGCATGCGGTTTCCCAGAACATTCACTGACTTGCATTAGGATAGGTTTAACTAGGGAAGGCCAGCCGCTGACCCCGAACACAGTAGTTATAGTATGCCTCAGCTGGTACACATTAAAGATCTTCGGGCACGGGATATTGTACTTACTGAGAATCTCGGGCGAGGATAGGAGGTTATTCTGGGTGAATAACTCCTCTACTAATACGTTCCTTAACTGTGGGAGCCATTGAGGTAAGAGGTGCCTCCCTCCTACTTTAATATTGGGATTTAAAGTGACCGGCTGACCTGCATCCTCTTTGAGGGGTATTCTAAAATATGAGCAGCATTGAGAAAAAACTTTCAAGGAAGTACCTATCACCGAATCCCGTAAGTCTTTTGGCAGTAAGCCTTGTTTTAAATAATGAACCGAAAGGAGATTAACCTTGCTAGCATTTAGGAGGTCTCTCTCAATCTGAAGCCAAATCGGTATATACTCCATGTCGCCCTGAGGCATCCACCTGCCCAGTTTAGTTAGCTGACTCGCCCAGTAATATAAAAGAAAATTCGGGAGGCGAAGACCACCCAGTGGCCTAGGAGCACTAAGCTTACAGAAAGCCCGACGGGGATGTTTACCCAACCAGATAAAATTGGAAATCATGGCATGCACCCCTTTAAAAAAAGATATTGGAAGCCATAAGTTTAGTAGATTCAGAGGATAGAACAAGCGTGGGAGAATATTCATCTTAATAATGTTTATCTGGGCCCATAATGAAATATATAGACTCTGCCATCTCCTCAGGTCCTGTTGAATTACCCTGATCAGATCATCAAGGTTGAGCTTTTGCACCAAAGCCAAGTCTCTGGCAAGATAAATACCTAGGTACTTGAGGGTCTGTGGGAACCACCTAATCCCTAAGTAAGTAACATCAGATTTTAAAGTCAAATTATGCAGTGGGAAAATCACAGTTTTAGTTATATTTAGTTTGTAATTAGAAAGCTGACCAAATTGCTCAATCACCCTCAGAGCCCGCTCTAATGAGGTGGCTGGATGAGTTAGATGCAAAAGAATGTCATCCGCATATATGGAAAGCTTGAGGACCTGGGCATGAATTGAGATACCAGTAATTAAAGGGGACTGCTTGATATGTCCAAGTAAGGGCTCTAAGTATAAATTAAATAGGAAAGGTGAGAGGGGACAGCCTTGCTTAGTACCCGTATATAATAGAAATCTATCGGAAAACACTCCTTTGCAATAAATCTTGGCCGAAGGGGAAGTGTAAAGAGACCTAATCATTCCAATAAATTGAGGGGGAAATCCCATTTTCTGCAATGTTAGCCATAGGAATTCCCAGCTAACTCTGTCGAACGCTTTTTCAGCATCTAACGATACCAGCGCCATTGGGAGCCGGGAAGGTTGAGACACCTGGAAAACATGAGAAAGTGTTCTGAGATGGTCTGCTGGAGAGTGTCCTGCCACAAACCCCACCTGCTCCAGGCTTAATAAATGGGACCAAAATTACTTTATCTGGAATGAAAGCAATTTTGCTAGAATTTTAATGTCGCAATTTAACAGGGAAATTGGCCTGTAACTGGCAGGATCCAGGTGAGCTTTGTCCAGTTTAAGTAGGAGAATGATCATGGCATCCATAAGTGATGGATCTAACTTGTTTGCTGCGAACATATAATTATACAAATTAAGCAAGAGGGGGGTTAATTCTTTCGAGAAAGTTTTGTAAAAATTTGCAGGAAAACTGGGCCTGGTGCTTTATCAGGGCTGAGGCTGTTAATAGCCATCCCTATTTCAGCAATGGTAACTGGTAAAGTTAAAGAGGCTTGGCATGAATCCTCCAACACCGGAAGATTTAAGGAGTCCAGGTAATTGCTAATGTGCTGGGAGTTTAAATCCCCCAGACACTTTCCATACAACAGCTGGTAAAAACTCTCAAAAACCTTAACTATATCCCCGGGCTCAGTTTTGATAGAGCCATCAGCAGCTCTTATAGACGAAATTAAACGAGAACTTTCTAGTTGTCTTAGACGTAAGGCCAACAGTCGCCTGGCCTTTTCCCCCTGGTCTATATATTTGGCTTTGGTTTTTATGAGGGCATATTCTGCTTTCTCCCTTAATAACTCCGCATACTCGTTACGCAGGCCCAACAATTCCCCCATGGCGCTCATGGAAGTCTCCAGAGACAGAGATATTTCTCTCTCTCTCTGATCTGGGATAATAAGGCTAATGCCTTAGAGTCTCGCAGCTTCCTCCTCCTCCTGGAGGCAACTTTAAGAAATTCCCCTCTCAGATAACACTTCAATGAGCACCACAGGAGGTCGTACCTCTGAACTGAGTCACAATTGTGATCCATAAATTCCGCAATGAGTTCTGTGATGCGAGAGATCAAAGATTCATCTTGAAGCAGTTGGGTGTTCATTCTCCAAATTGTTTCCCTCCGAGTATAGGAGTTTACCAATAGGGTCGCCCAGGCCATCGCATGGTCCGATAATACTATGGGTTCTATACCTGCCTGGCCTTCAAGATTTATGTATCTATGTACAGTATATCCTATGTATATTTATATAGAAAGGCATTGTGGGTATAGTACATAGCTGATTTTTATGTCTCCCTAATCATAGTGCAATCTTCTATGTTGGTAGTGCTTACAACAGTACTGTCTGTAGAAAGGTTTCTGGAAAACGGTTTTTGTGATGCAGATAGATCACAAAGATAATTTGCCAGTTTATGTAAATGTTGTTTGACTTTTACTGTCTGCTGGTGAAGTGACAGGTCTGACGCGGCAGCTCCTGTCAGAATGTGGGAGCGTGATGATACTTTTCTATGCTATTTTATAGGGCCTGAATGACTAAAAGTAGTTCAGGAGTGTAATTATGGGTCAGACTACTTTTCTGTTTCTTTGGTGTCCAGCTTCTGCTATGAGTCCAAAATAGTTAAAGAAAAAGGATGTATGCAGTACGAAGACTGACCAACAGAGGTCTCTGGAGATACACGGTAGAAATGGGCAATGTGACATCATATTCTCGTATGCTAATGCAGCACTCAAGGACAATGAGATTTACACAACCATGAGAAATGGAGACACCAAGGACAGTTACAGGGCACTAGCATGATCAATAAAAACAAGCAACAGCAAACACGTATATACCTGACAGCTACAGGAGAAGAGTTGTTGGTTGACATGGAAACAAATAAACTTTACAAGATATGAGGGTGTAGTTTTACTTTAAAAGACTTAAAAGAAAAGCTGCCTAATTTATTTTGATAATTAATGTCTACACTAGATAACAAGTGAAATGAAGAAAGTTATAACAGTGTTTGATTAAGACAGTGGCTGTGATATTCAGACTGTGCCAGGCAGTGGTGCAAGCCTGGGCGCTGCACAACTGTGATACGCTGGGGCCAGGTCCAGGTGATATTCAATGGTGCCACGCAATGGTGCAGCACCATTTGAATATGGCATGGTCAGCGCACAAACTACGCATGGCGCAGTGGCACTGTGCTGGCACAAGCCACAGCTAGGGAGCACGGGGATGCACTAGCACAAGTACAGTTGCGCTAGGCACATCACCTGTGATATTGAGCAGGGGGCATGCAAATGAGGCCATAATATATGCAAGGCACAAATGGGGCTATTTGCATGTCATTATGGCCCCATTTTCATGCCTTGCATAGGGCAGACTGGTGACTTGTGCCTGGTGCCCTGCACAGCATGACATGTGCTGTGGGGATCCTGAGGCATCCCCCACTCTGTGGTATATGTTAATAAAGTAATCCCTGACAGTCTACTGACTCCATTCACATATTTGGGACTGTCTAGTACAGTATGTCCTGTAAGCCCATTGGTCCACACTGGGGACCAATGAGCTTACAGCCCATACTGTATCTATCATTCGGCGGGCGGCCGGGTGGTGTGCAGGCGGGATGTAGCTGCCAGCCGATGGCTGGGGAGCTGGGTGTACAAGGGGTTCTGTGTGGGTGGGTGGGGTGAGGGTGCTACTGGATCACCAGGGATGTCATATTGTCATCTACCAGGGCATTTCAATATGGGATTTTGCTGTGATTGCAGCAACAAGCAGGGGGTTTCCACTAGACCACCAGGGATGTCATATTGTCATCTATCAGGGAATCATGGACTCGAGTGGGAGGGAGGGACCACTAGACCACCAGAGATGGTCATGTTTCATACTCATCGGGGACTCAGGGATGGGGGGCCACTAGACTACCAGGGATATCTTTATAATCATATACCACGCAATTGCGGTTACATGCGGGGGGTTCCACTAGGCCACCAGGGTTGTGAGTGCTTGTGGATGGTGTTCTGGGTGGGCGGGTGGCCATCCATGGCTGCTGCTGTGTTGCACCCTGCAATACAGCAGCCCGCCTGTGGGTGGCCAGGATTTGCTATGCGGTGCAGTGCAGGGGTGCACCAGCATATGCACTACACGTCCCTGGCTGAATAGCGGGATGTACTGCATATGCATATGCATGCCCGCTGCATCTGCACCATATACATTATCATATACATTATCATTGCACCCTGGTGCATCAGGATTTACACTGTGCCAGGCAGCCTTCTCAATATCCCACCGGGGCGCAACCCTTTTGAATATCCAGGCCGGTGATACGAACAAAATTAGGCAGCAGGTGGTTGGGGATTCCTGTACCAATTTCCAAGATTTAAGGGACAGCTTGACAAAAGATATGTAAGCTCCATATGACATTAAGAAAAATACTGACTAGCTATGGGAATCCAATTGATTGTTATGGGGTAAATGAATCAAAGGAAATAAAACTTACCTATACGGAGGGTAGGAGGGAGCAAGTTTTGGACAAAGGATTCAGGTAATCAGAGAGCTCTTTAATATTGCTATATTTCTTCTTATTCAGGAAGTTTTGTTAATTATTTGATATTTTTTGTTAAATTATATTAAATGTAAAAGCTCAGGGAGAATGGACATAAAGTTATAATAAACTGTATTTATTCTTTAAAAATAGAAGATGAATTCAGGGTATTTTTAACAGTCCTATAGGAAATGGGATTTCTGGAAATCTTTGGATATTTTAGTTACTGTCCTATATTTTAAGACATGACAATGTATGACAAAAATAGAATTACACTGGTTTCCCTAAATGTAAATGGCATTAATTCTCCTATAAAAAGAGCGATAATGTTAATGTATTTTGAAAAATAAAATACTCCGCTTATTTGCATTCAGGAAACCCATTTGGATAATGTTGAAATTATAAAATTAAAAAAGAAATGGGTTAGCCACATAATTTTTAGTAATGGAACTAAGAAAAGTAGAACCATCATTATTAAACAAGCATTTGTAAATGCTGAATATTTCCTTGCTGGTATTGGCATTGGTACTGCAGGAGTTAGAGAGATGCATAACAGGAATGGCAGCAAAGAATTGAACCAGTGCCAACCCCCCACTCTGCAGAGACTGACAGGCATTGGGGTGTGCCTTTGAGTTGTCAGCCATAACGCTCATGCCATTGCACCTCACCCCACCCTGCAGACACTGACAGGTGTCATGGTATGCCTTGGGGTCTTTGGCCCTTACACTCACCCCATTCCATAAGGAAATAAGCTGAAATGGATGCAGTATAGGAGAATGGGGTGAAAATTAGGGTTGAAGACCCCAAGGCACACCTCAGTGCCTGTCAGTGGCTGCAGGGTGGGGGTGGGGTGGAATGGTGTGAGCATTACAGCCAATGACCCCAAGCCACATCCCCGATGCCTGTCAGTCTGCACAGGTTGGGGCATTATGATTGGAAACCCTAACACCCTGGGCAATTGTTGGTATTTTCACTCCAGATTTTCAACATGGGCTTTTGGGACTCCACCTCATGAACAATGGCAGTATCATTTTGTTATTCAGTCCCAAAAGGTGATTTCACACAGCGACTGTACCATTCGGTGCAACATGTGTGAAAACACATTTCAGGCAGGATGTGAAAAATGACAGCTGTACTGTTCATGAGGAGGTGTGAAGAAATGGCAAATTTGAAAATCTGGAGTGAAAATATGAAAAAGTGGCAAAGTTATAAGTATGTGTAGAAACTGTGCAATGCACACTCGTAACAGTCATTTTTTGGAATGTTTTCGCTAAATATTCAACAAGGCCTTTTTAGGACCTCCCCTCATGAACAGTGGCACTGGGATTTTGTTAATCTGTACTAAAGTTAATTTCGCACAGAGACCGTGACATTCTCACCACAGATGCAAAAACACATTTCGGGAAGGATGCAAAAAATGACAGATATACTGTTCATAAGGGTGTGTGAAAAATGGCAATGTTGGAAATTTTGGGTGAAAATAATAAAAACTGATGAAGTTACAAGCGTGGGTACAAACTGCACAACACACACTTGAAAGTCATTTTTTGGAGTTTTTTTTGCCAAACTTGCAACATGGGCTTTTTGGGACCCCACCTCATGAACAGTGGCACTGCCATTTTGTTAGTCAGTCCCGAATGGTAATTCTGTGCAGTAACCGCAAAGTCATGTTTTGGGACCAAGAAATGAAATGACAGTGCCAGTGTTCATGAGGTGGGGTACCAAGAACCCCATGTTAAACATTTGGGACCAAAACTCCCCAAAATTGCTGAGATATCAACCTAATGCCTATACCCTGTTGCAGATGACACAAAGATCTGCAACAGTGTTGATACACAAGGAGGTGTGGAAGGGATGAGAAGGGACTTGTCAAGGTTGGAGGAATGGTCAAAAGTATGGCAGCCTGGATTCAATGCAAAGAAGTGCAAAATAATGCACCTGGGAAACAAGAACCCAGGGGAAGATTACACAATGGGGGGCAGTAACAAAAACAAAAATGGAAAGGAACTTGGGGTAAACATATCAGATGACCTTAAGGTAAGCAAGCAATGTGAGAAGGCATTCGGGAGGGCTGGGGGGATACTGGGATATACTGGGAGAGGCATCACCAGAAGAAAACAGAAGTTGTTATCCCTCTGTACAGACAGTTGGTGAGACCTCATCTGGAGTACTGCATCCAGTTCTGGAGACCCCATCTCCACAAGGACATAGGCAGGATGGAGGCAGTCCAGAGGAGGGCAACTAAAATGATGCAGGGTCTGCACGAGAAGCCATATAAGGAGAGACTAAAGGAGCTTAATATGTATACCCTTGAGGAAAGGTGGGAGAGTGGGGATATGATAGAAACATTTTAGTACCTCAGTGGAATCAACAAAGTCCAAGAGGGTAGCGTCTTTCAGAAAAAGAGATGTGCAAGAACAAGGGGACACAGTTTGAAGGTAAAGGGGGGATGGCTCAGGGGTAATGTGAGGAAGTATTTTTTCACAGAGAGGGTGGTGGACACATGGTACAGCCTTACTGAGGAAGTTGTGGGGTCTAACAATGTGGAAGAATTCAAGGATGCATGGGACAGCCTGTTGGTTAACTAGGATCTTCAGCTTATCCTGTAGGTAGGGAAATGGGCAGACTAGGTGGACCAAGTGGTCCTTATCTGCTGTCAAAGTCTATGTTTCTATGTTTCTAAGTTGAAACCCCCCATTGATTGCCATTAAAGGGCTTACCATGATTTTCTTCAGTTTGTGGTCAGCTTTTAAAGAGTGCAGATCTGTTCCCAGTCCACAGAAGATGGCAGCTTTGAACCTCCAGAGGTAAGTATGGGTGAGGGCGTGTGGGGAGGTGGGGTGTGCAGAGAGTGGGGGAGACGTTGATGCAGAAGATGAGGGACCATTTTCTTTTTCCCCTCTGGGGACAGTTTTCTTTTTTACAGGTGAAATAGTATGAAAAATAAATTTCAGCACACTGGGGTGGGCTCCCAGTGTGCCAGACTGGTGGAGGGGGATCAGTGCTGACCTGCGAACTGGGCACCCCGAGCTCGGCTGAAAAAAAGGAGGCATGGATGGGTTCATCTGACACCAGGAGTGGGCATCCCAGTGTCAGAAATATAAAGAATTACTTTGGCAGACTGGGGTGGGCTTCCAGTGTGCAACAATAGTAGGGGTGGGGAGGGCATGCTGACACAAGGATTGCACACCCTGTTTTCGGCAAAAGATATGTTTGGGCTTGGGGGGGCATGCCAACACGGGGAATGGGCACCCTATTGTTGGCAAAAGATATGTTCAGTAGGAAAGGCACACTGAGCAAATGAGTTGCTTGTAAGTGCAGCCATGCACATTGCTGTGCACTGTAATGCACATGGCTGGAATGTCCCTGGTTGCCAGGAAAGGAGGCAGGGGAAGAGATCTGCCGCTGCAATGATGAAACTGTCCTTGATTAGAGTGGCAGATTTCTTTCAAGTCTGGCACTTGCTCTGAAACTGCCATCATCAGCAGCTTCCCTGTTGATTGCTGGCAGAGGGAAATGCCCATTAAAGCATCCCTTGCATTGGCCACAACACTGCCACACTTCTGCAATGCTTTACTAATCTTAATATGTTTCTTGTGTGCTGCGTGTGCAAGCAAACATAAAAAGTGGTAAACATAAAAATAATTGACCAATTTGCTAATAAAAATGGAAGAATTATAATGGTTAAAGTTGTATTCAGCAAAAAAATATATAATTATTGGTTCATTGTATGCTCCCTTTACTAATTATATGTCATTCTTAGCAAAAATTACAGAGGGCCTCCAAATCTTACAAACAGACAATATAATATTAGCAGGAGATTTAAATGCATTAGTTAACCCATACTAAGACAAATCTACAACACCTACAAAAGGTAACTCATTTATTAAAAAAAGTAATGCATTTTCTACAATCGGAACATCTAATAAATTCATGGAGACATTTCCACCCAATAAATATAGATTTTTCACATTTAAAAAAAAAAAATTAAAAACCTTCTCCAGAATATATTACATCTTAACTTCTAAGAATATTGTAAAACATATACAGGATATACTACAAATATAGACTCTGGGCAGGATTCACAAAAGGGATGCACCTAGCACATCTCCTGCTTGCGCACTGGTGCGATTCTGGAAGGGGACTGATGTGCTGGTGCAGTGCCGATGTACCGCACAACACCCATAATGATATGTGGTGCATCTGGAGGAGTTGTGCAGAGGTCATGCCCTTGCATATGGTGTGCAGCCTCAGTCACAACCCAATTGGAGGTGCATCCCTGCAGCAAGTCTGGAGATGCGCCTCCAGAAGATAAGTCTACAACCAGTAGACTTAAGTAGGTGGCTACCCACAGCCAGGCTGCCATACTGCAGACAGCAGCGTGGCAGCCTGTCCACCCTGGCAGTATAGTGTTCCCCCACTCCCTGCCCTTATCCCCAAGTCCATGGCACACATGTTCGATGCCCTGGTGGGATAGCGGTACTCCCTTCCCTGCCCGCATCCCTGTGTGTATGCTGCTTACTTTGGTGGTAGAGGTTTAACATCAGGACCCACCCCTTGCCTGCATCCCCATTTGTATACCGTTCACTGTGGCGGTAGAGGAATAACATTAGGACCTCCCTCCCTGCCCGCATCCCCATTTGTGACTATAATAATGTATACCCACTTAACAACTGGACCCTTTTTTGTTATGCTTTTTTGTGTTCTGTCACCTCATTTTCCCTGTTGTCCTTTCTCTGAAAGGGTATTCTGTTTAAATATCTGTATATCCCTTGCCTTTCCTGATATTTAGGATAATTTTCCATAATTTTGTTTCTCCATGTTTTTCTCTTCATTTATTTTTTAGGTTATCATCAGCAAGCTTGCCAGTTAGTGTCATCATTAAGTCCCCATGGTTAATTCAGAGTGTCTAACTTATACATCCACCACATTTCCCTATGTTCAACTGCTTCAATATAATCACCTCCTCTTGGTAATTCCAGTACATGGTCTAGACCCCAAAAACCTTACTTGTACTGTAGTGTGCCCTCTCTGTATAATGTCTTGCAACAGATGAATTGTAATCTTTATTTCATACTCAGCTTTTTTGCTCAGATATTCTAAATTTCTTACTTACTTACTTTCTCAGATTACATGTACATAATGGAGTCAAAAACTTAACTACTGGGATTTTAGTGGCCTGAAAAAGCACAACACATATCAGGAGAATATAGTAATAATATTTAAACAAAATATATTGGAATTAAATAAACAGAATCAGAACTGTAAACAAATGTTTATTTTATAAACACAGGAAGGTGTTAATGTTGGTGTTGATGGCAAATCTGATAGACACGGGAGCCACTAGGCCTGAAACATAGAAACATAGAAGTTGACGGCAGATAAGGAACGCAAGGTCCATCCAGTCTGCCCATTTCTTTTTCTACCTTATGAATGTGTCATCGGCCTTTACTCTGTCAATGGCCTATCTATTCATACTCATCTGTATTGCTCCCTTATAGCTATCCCATGCCTGTTTGAAGCCCTGCACTGTATTCATATCCACCACTTCCTTGAGGTAGGCCATTCCATGCATCCACCACTCTTTCTGTGAAAAAGAACTTCCTTACATTACACCTTAATCGGCCTCCCTCTAATCTCATGCTGTGTCCTCTTGTCCTGCTATTTTTCTTTTATTGAAACATGTTAGCCTCTTTCACCTTGTTAATGCCCTTAAAGTGTTTGAATGTTTCGATCATATCACCTCTCTCTCTCTCTCTCTCTCTCTCTCTCCTTTGCTCAAGGGTATACATATTGAGCTCTGTTAATCTGTCCTCATATGTTTTCTGATGCAGTCGCTGCCCAATTTTGGTTGCCCTTCTCTGGACTGCCTCAATTTCGTTAATGTCCTTGTGAAGGTGTGGCCTCCAGTACTGCATGCAGTACTCCAGATGGGGCCTAACCATTGTCTTGTAAAGAGGGATTATTACCTCCCTCTTCCAACTTGTGATACCCCTACTAATACACCCCAACATCCCTCTAGCCTTACCTATTGCTTTAGTGGTCTGCTTGAATGATTTCAGGTCATTGGTGATGGTGATGCCCAAGTTTCTTTCTTCCCTTGTGACTGCCAGCAACTCCCCTCCCAGCCTATAGGTGGCTTCAGGGTTTCTCTTCCTTATGTGCATGATCTTGCACTTCTTTGCATTAAACCACAGTTGCCTCTCTTCCAATCATTTTGCTAGTTTATCCAGATCTCTTCTTATTCTGCCCACCCCATCTGGATCATCTACTCTGATGCAGATCTTGGTGTCATCTGCAAACAGACAAACCTTACCCTCCAGTCCATCTGCAATGTCACTGATGAAGATATTGAAGAGGACTGGCCCCAGGACTCACCCTTGAGGTACCCCACTTGTGACTTGCATCTCTTCTGACTGTATACCATTTACCACCACTCTCTGTTTTCTGCCTGTCAACCAGTTTGCCACCCAGTTGACCAACTTCTGACCCACCCCAAGCCTACCCAGCTTATTAATCAATCTTCTATGTGGAACAGTATCTAAAGCTTTGCTGAAGTCAAGGTAGGTGACGTCAGCTGCTCCCCCTTGGTCCACCACTCTGGTTACCCAGTCAAAGAAATCTGTGAGATTAGTTTGACAGGACCTTCCTTTTGTAAACCCATGCTGTCTTGGATCCTGTGCTCCTATGGATTCCAGGTGTTGCATTATCCTTTCCTTAAGGAGTGCCTCCATAATCTTGCCCACTACTGAGGTAAGACTGACTGGTCTGTAGTTCCCTGCCTCCTCCCTGCTGCCACTCTTTTGGAGCGGGATCACATGAGCCCTTCTCCAGTCTTCTGGGACCTCTCCTGTGCTCAGAGACTCACTAAACAGTTCTAATAATGGCTCTTCTAGTTCCACCCTTAGCTCCTTTAGTACCCTGGGATGTATGCCATCAGGCCCCATTGCCTTATCTACCTGAGGCTTGCAGGCTCTTGTGGGACCCCTTTCTTTTGTGGCCAGGACTAGTGCACCTCCCTCCCACTGTGTCCATGGTGCTGAGCTGTGGGCCCTGCCCTACCTTCTCTTCAGTACATACTGAACAGAAGTATCTATTTAGGATAGATGCTTTTACATGGTCCTCCTCCTCACATGCCCCCTTATCCCCTTTGATCTTAGCAATACCCCCTCTGGACTTTCTCCTTTCATTAATGTATCTATAGAAAGTCTTGTCACCTTCTTTTACTGTTTGTGCTATTGTTTCCTCAGTTTGGGCCTTTGCCTGCCTTACTGCCTTCCCTGCTCCCCTTAAGGAAGTTTGGTATGCCTCCCTATCTTCATCCTGCTGTGTTCCCTTATATTTCCTGAAGGCCAGCCTTTTGCCTCTGACATTTTCTGCTACTGTTTTTGAGAATCAAAGTGGTTTCCTTCGTCTTTGGAACTTCCTTTTCTCTCTAACACAATGGGATGTTGTTTCAAGTATTGCATCCTTAATGCTTGCCCACTTTGCCTGTACACCCTCACCTGTATTTCTTTTTGCCAGGGCTAGCTTAACTCTGTTGGCCATCTTATCAAAGTCAGCTCCTGGTCAAAATGTCAGGTAGCATTTATATTTTTTTGTGCACATACAAATGAAGGTGGCCAGAAATGAAATAATGATTAAATGCTAGAATGGAATACTGTGTTTATGGAGATAAGATCATATGGAATTACTGTTTGGTATATGAGCAGAGATACTGTATAGCTATAAAAAAAGATCTAGCCAATGTTAATATGTACAATTAGAACATAATGAAAATATGAAATATGAGAATAATACATGAGTAATAACTGAAGCATTTGTATTAATAGTTCCCCAGAAGAAGCCTAACTGAAGGCAAAATGCTGGGGCCTATAATTAGGAACAAAAGATTGAGAAAGTAAAGAATTTTGAATAGTTAATTTTGTGTTTTGAGCATTTTTCTGCTTGAGCAGCCAAAACACTTGTTTTCAGACATTGTGGACTATTGAACAGGCCAGCTCCACTATTACCTGGATAACTATATAACCTTTGGTGATTACCTTTAGAATCCCTCAAAAACCCACATCCCATTTGGACTCAAAGGTTCTTAAATTGGAACTCTACACCCTATTGCAACCAACTCTACTTCTTCAACTTCATCACCAGTTGGCCAAACTGGACACCTCTACAAGGATTACAAGGAGGGCGTTTGCTTCGCTACCAGGAAGATACATTTATCTTTTACTTGTCCTATTTGACTTCATAAATTGGCAGATCCCACAGGTAAAAGTGTCATACAATACTGATGGCCAGTATTATGTCATCACCAACCATAAAACTTTCTCATATGGTTAAAAAGAGTTGTCATATTGTCTCTCCTAACTTTTGTTTTATTCCTCTTCAAACTACGGTTATTGGTCATACTGTCATAACCCTTATTTTCATCTCAGAATCAGATATCATTGATACTGGCCCTGAATATTTGCTTGTTCTGTCACAGGATTTACCCATCGTTAATGTCCACATTGACCCATTGAACTTGGCACTTAAGACACTTTAGATAGCAAAGATACCAATCTCATCTACATCAGCAATAATATCTCCAAGGCAGGAGATGCCCTCATTTCCCTTATCCATGATGGTGACTTCAGCACCACACTTTCTAATACCTGGTTAGAAATAACTTTTAAAGATTGTGGATTATACAAGTATTTTTGATATTTTTCTTGATACTGTGCCTTTGCTGTCTCAGGCGTACTCTAAGACAACACTGTGAACAGCCACAGTTCTTGTACAAGGCTCATGCAGCTGGTCTGTAACGATGTTACACCCACAACTTACCCATTAGTTGTTGCCTTTTCAATAAGACAACAAGAGGGTGATTGTTAAGCCTGGTTCCCTAACCTACATTGGACTCCTACAGTACACCCCTGACAGCATCTACTGTATTAGCTAATTAGTGCTTCAATATGAGCTACAATCAATACTAACCTGCTAGGGTATAGGTACCTATGATATAAGAGTAAGATATTAGGGACAATCTATAAGAATATTGTTGTGAATTATGGAATATTTCTATATATGTGATGTACTTAGAATGATATTGTGTTCTGATTCTAACAATATACTGTAATCTTCTATGAAGTTATATGATTATGCATGGTCCATACCGCCATCGTGCGGATCTTTGTATTACTGCAATACTGCATTTGTTTTTCTCATCATTTGCGAGAATCCATTGTATTCCTGTTTTAACTGACGTTACTACAAGTGTATATCAGAGATACCGAGGCACCACTTAGCTTTTTGGCCATTAGGGCTTGTCTGTATATTTAACTTGTGCACTAAGAACTTGGTAACTATGACAATTCAGCCAGTGCAACAGGTCACTAATTAACACAGCCATAGCTCTGGGACACTTCATCACCCTTTTTAGCAAAGTTTGTGATCTTTTTTCCTCTTTCAGAAAACTGAAAAGGAAAGGGGCTAACAAACCCTGACTCACCACACCCCTCCTTAACCTCATGGCCTCTCGAGACCACCTCTGGCACATAGCATATGTCATTAAAAAACCTAGTGAGCTGGCAATGTTTCAAGGAGACCAGAACTGTCTGCACCCATGCAGTATGCCTTGTTAAAATTATCCGCTTCCAAGACTTGTTGTCTAACTCCTGGAGCAACAGCAAAAAACTATGGGAGAACATAAAAAAACCTCACTGGTAAACCCAAAAAAACCTTTCCTTCAGTGCTCAATGTAAATGGCACTACCACTCAGGATCCTAAAGAAATAGCATTGTTGCTGATCAATTGACTGGGTATCTATCCATCTATAATATACAATGCACCAAACAGCAAGGTTTTAGAAAGGGGCATAGTGCCACCACTGCTCTTTTTGAGTGCACTGATTTCATTCTTAAGTCATTGGATCATGGACATCTTGTGGGGGCAGTATACACTGACCTCACAAAGGCATTCAACACTGTTAATCACACCCTATTACTTATGCCCCCCCCCACCCTTGGTCTCTCACAAGATGTCACATCATGGTTCAAAAGCTACCTTGATGATAGAACCCCAAGGGTAAAAATACACATCACACTCTCTGTCACCCAGTATGCTCAGGCATTCCCCAAGGCTCAATCCTGGGTCCTCTCCTATGTAGCCTCTTCCTTAATACCCTTCCCCAAGTTTGCCCCACCAACCTGCTCCTATATATGGATGATGCTGTGCTTTTCACCAGCCAGCCTAATCCTTGCTGCAGTTGAGGCCTGGTTCACCAAACAAAAGCTAATTATGAACTATAAAAAACAAAGTGATGCTCTTTGGTAGCCCACACAACAAGTATAAAAATGCCCAATTATCACGAACAATCACAGCTCACCTCTCGAACAAGTCCATAATTTTAAATATCTGAGCATAATTCTTGACAGTAACTTATCATTTGATGAACATGTAAATATAATATCCAGAGCTGTTAGCATCAGGTTAGGGCTTCAATATAGACAGAGACACAGCATGTCCCATGAAGCGCTCTGCTTGGCTGTTACTAGTTCCATCCTTTCAATTATTGACTTTGGGCTTATAATCTATGGTTCTGCCACCAACACCACACTTTGAAGATTAAGTGTTGCTCTTAACAAAACCTGCTGACTAGTCACTGGCACCCACCCACCTATACACCCACACCTGTGACCTATATGCCTCAACAAACTGTTTGAACCTCCAAGACAGGCTCTCCTACCAAGCCTGCCTGTTGCAAAGAAGATTAGTCTAAGACTAGCTCCTCCCTTGCTGCTGCAGCTCTGCAATAGGACAAATAAGCACCACTGCACTAGAAGCACATCCAATCCCAACTTCCAGGTCCCTTTCTGCCATACTGCGCATGCACAACAAACATTTATTTATAGAGCACCCAGCTGGCGAAATAACCTCCCACCTGACTCCAAAATAGGACACTTCAAAACCAAACTTCGGCAGCATATATTGAAACTCAGCAGCTGCGATTGCCTCACCTAATTATCTGGAGTCTTTTTCCTTCCAACCCATATGAACTCACTCTACTTACTATTTCTCTCTATCAGTCTTGCCCCTACCTCCTCCCCACACGCCAACTATCCTTCCTTTGTCCACACCTCCACTATTTTATTTATTTATTTATGTAAAATCTTGGAATTACAACCTTTGAGTCAGAGACTCATTTCCAAAGGCTCCATGTCAATACACAATACAGACATCGGTAAATACAATAGACAGTACGATACAATATACAATGCCAGGGCAGTTTGATGGCAAGGTTACAGCATGAAACAGTATACTGAGATGTCTAATACAGAGTTGAGGCTGAAGGCCATAGGCAACACAGTAAACAGTGTGATACAGGGTACAGTGCCAGGGCACTTTGACTTCCGGTTACAACATGACCATTTTACAAGGGATACCACTTCACTTTCCTACCAACTCTGGCATAGATTTCCCCTTTTGTGTTTAGATCTCTATGCCTCCTCCATTTTCTTGCCTTACCCCCTCTCTCTTGAGCATTACCTTTACTCCCCCTTCACCACCCCAGGCTGTCTGCCCCCTTGCACATATCTGTGTACTAGTCTTAGTCTCCTCTTCATATCTCTGCACTTCAGTTCTTGGTTTAGGACATCCTGTACCCTTTTCTGTGCAATGCCTACCTTTGGCTGCTCACAACTATTACTTCTGTCGGGTCCTAACAATTGTCTTACTCTCCTACTCTTGGTTTTACAATATTGAGGTTCATGACAAGGTCATCCCTCTGACTGCTCTTACATAATGAACAATACCTGTAACCTTGTAACTCATGTTACCTATGCAGCACTTACTATGAATTTTATGTATTCTGCATATTCATTCAGCCTCTGTGCCATGCTAATTGTTTCTTCCATCTATGATGTGGAACCTTTATAAAAGAGCCTCTGGCTCGAGGGTGTTATAATTCAGAGACTTCAATAAAATAAAAAAGAATAATAAAAAAATGATCAGTGGTATAAAAACCTTGATATAATGTTTACACCCCAGTCCACCAGCATACTCTGGGGTATAGGGATACTCTGGCACTTGGTATCTAGATAAGATACTGTCTCAGGACTTGGCTCTGTTTTTGTGTAATAAACATGTTTATTACTCTCTAATGCCATTTGTCTGCAGTCTCTTCTGCTAGCCTCAGACCAACAAGAACCTGAGAGGTAATTGTCCTGTACACATTAAATGTGTATTCTTCTTCTCCCCCTCCTCCCCACCACATTATCTTCTTGCTGACCCATGTCTGGCATCATAACATATCCAGCTTTCTCCTCCTGCTAAGCTATTAAATGCAAAGACTTCTCCATCATACTATTAGTTGCAAGTTGTCTTTAACAAATGTTTCAACTAGGGGGTAGTGTGTGAGTCACAGAGGTGAGTCTGACTGAGCCTACTAGATGATTAACTGTAAAAGGATGTCTTCAAATGCATGCCAACTTGCTTTCTTTGTTGGCATAAAAGTGGGGGCTTCGCTACTTTTCCCTCCTGTTTGTTCCCATGGTGTATGCTTCATCTTCTGTTTCTTCCAGTGGTACAAGAAGAAGCAAGTGGAGTAATGATAACAGGCTAGTCTATGCAACACACTCACTTTTGTCACACCCCTCCTGGCCAAGATGCAGAGCAGCCCACTGGCTACATGCAGTCAGCAGCCTGGATGGCTGGGCTGTTGAGGTACATCTGCTGTGGCTCCAGCACCCTCACACTCCCCCTCTGCCACCTCACTAGTTGCCAACACTGGAGTCTCAACTAGTACTCATCTCACTCTTGGGTCCAGCAAGTACAGGGTTCTCACCCACCTGCTGCTACCACCACTAACCTCCTTCTCACTGTGCACTCCTCCTGTCCCATCCTCTTGCTCTGGCTTTGTGTCCCACAGTCCCCTGATCAGACAATGCTCACTTCTCCAGCCTCAATGGGGTTTCTTACCACTCCAACTAGAAGCAAAGTAGATGTTTAGTTGTAGGAGAGTTTTTTGTTTAGTTTTCTCTTTTTTTTGGCCCCTAGGAGGAGTGTATTGAGGGACTACAGCACCCACAGTGTTGTAGCTGTCTGTCTCAGTAGAGCGAGTGAGTGTGGAAAGCTATGCCTGGCTTTGTAAAGTTTCTCTCTCTCTCTCTCTCTGAGAATGAAGATGAAAGAGAAACCATCATTCTGACCGATACCACACTGACACTTGGGAAGGGGAGGTGCTTTAAACCCACCAATAAAACAAATCGACAAATGAGAGATAGGGGAGAGTAGGGCAAACAAAACAAACTCACCATCCAGAAATGAAGCACTGTGCAAAACAAGGAAACTGAAGTGAGTTTGCAAGTTAATTATGCTGAGAGAGAGGAGAGAGGGAGAGAGGGAGAGAGAGAGAGAGAGAGAATATGACTCAACAGAAGAAGGGCTTAGTAATTTAAGTATGGAAGGAAGGGAAGGGGAAATTGTTATTCCATGAAAGGCACACTATGCTGTAGTTTGTTTCCAGGTGTGATTTGGGAGCACAAGGAAGTTAAGTGACTTACTTAGGATCACACAGTATGCAAGTTTGAACTGTTGGGTTCAAACCCAGGTCTCCAGGTTTGCAGCTCAGTGCCCTTAACCGCTACACTATACTGCTCCCTTATACTAAAGGGAAGGAGCTGTCACTGGTATGTTTAGTGATTTATTGTAGATTTAAAAAATGGGCTTTTTATTTGGAGGCATCTGATTGGCTGGTACCCCTTTCAGAGGGGTACATTAACTTTCAATAGATGCCCACCAAATAAAAAGCCCCAGCCCAAACCTGCCTCATGCCCAGCCGAGTATCCTTGTGCCTAGCCTGCTTCATCATTGGCTGAAGCACTGGGCACACAGTTTCAATTTACCACCATTTTTTTTCATTGCTTAGCGAGAGAGTGAATACCCCCCCACACACATTTACTTCATAGATAAGACAACAGCCAGTATCAAATGAAATTTGTACCTGATTCCCAGGTTTTAAAACAGTCTTTTCCTTTTTTTTTCTGTCTTGTCTGCCATGGCTCACTCAGTCTTGCCTGTCGGCAAACACAGAATCAGACCCACAACTTAAAAATCCCAGTCTGCTCCAATGACATGACTCCCCCTCCACAACTACCATAATCACTTAAGGATCACTGGCGAGCTACAATAGGGGCCAGTAAGTAAAACAAGCAATAAAAAAAAACAATTTTTTGTTCTCCACAAAGTTGTAGAGTTGAAAGAAAATTAAATCAACTTTGCCAGCTAATCGCAGGCACCACTTCCCAATTGCTCTCATCTTCCACTCACACACAGAACAGCTGCCATTGCTGAATCAACCCTAAACAAAACAATCCCAACTTCACTGCCATTCATTTCTTTTTTCATCACAGTTAAAGTGTTTAAATTTTCCCCTAAAAATGTCTGTTACAATTGAAAGCAGTAGCGCTAGGCTGGCATGTCGGTAGTTAGCGCTACTCTGACCTGTTCATGCTGACTGAACTCCCACTCCCTAAAACAGAGAAACACCACAAACAAAATGAATATTATTATTTTTTTTTTTACGGCAATACCTCACTGTGGTAGGCTAGTGCAGATCGAGCTATGCCCCTGTGCCTCTGTGCTGTTTCCCTGCAGACAAACGAATCACCCACAAAAACGGCAGAAACCACAAACAATGCAGAAAACTGCTTGCTGTCATATAACTAAGTGTCTCTTCTCCATCTCTTTCTAACGTGGACTTCCAGTGCCTTGCACACCCATCATATGCCACCAGCATCCGCGCAGTACTTGAAACCACCTTCAATCTTCTCATGTAAACTGCACTGCTCGAAGTTTATTTTTGCTACTGCGGTCAGATAGAGATCACGATCATGTTTACTATGTATGGCTACCAAATTAACAACAAAAACCCCCACAAACAAATGAATGAATATTTAAAAAAACAACAGTTACACAAAAGGGTTTTAGCAGTGTCAGTGGCTCAGTAGGTAGCACACTCACCTCTGAGGCCGGGAGATCAGAGGGTTGTGGTTTCAGTTCCCACATCTGGCACTTGGGTTAATATCCCAGTACTGACACTGTAGTGCAGCATGAGAGGGGTGCTGCACTTCTGAGGTGCCGTCTTTTGGATGAGACGTTAAACCGAGGTCCCATCTGTCAGAATTGGTGGTAGTTCAGGTGGATGTTAAAGATCCCATGACACTTATTGAAAAGAGTAGGGGAATTTTTTATTGAAAACTTCAGAAACAAAATAAATTTGCATCATACAAAACATAAAAGAAATGAAAACAGAAATAAGTATTACAGCATACCTGAAAATTAAACTTAAATAATTCATAAGTATACAAAACCCCCCATCCCAAACCCGCTTATTTATTATTTACAGTAAAGAGATAAGGAGAGTATTTACAGATTACAGAATCAAAACACAAAGAAAAAATAGTAGAGTCAATAGTGTACCATGAACAAAATTGTAATGAACTTAAAAAAAACAAAACTTTGAAATGTCCATATAATTATCCTGTATCGAGCCAGTGTAATAATTTCCAGTACTTCTTGAAAGTGGTTATTGGAAGACGCCTTTTTTCTTCGAGATAGATTTTTTGTATAGTAGATTGAATGTTCCAAAATAAAAGGTTTGAGGAAATAAGATGTTGTTGTAAAGACCAAATGCTTCTGGATTGCCAGATATGATATTTAAAACAGGCTAGAATCACATGGATAGTATCAGGAAAGTATTCACTCCATGATACAGGTAATATACCATAAAATAACATATCTGCAGTAATGTCCTGAACAGGAAAAAGTTTCCATTGTGTAGAAACATGTGCCCAGAAATCAAGAATATAAGAACATTCAAAAAAGATGAGGAACAGTTTCAATTTGAGTATGACAAATATTTGTTCTCGGACAACCTCTAACCACCAAACCTTTATGCTTTAAATTTCCTTTCACATTAAGTTTTAAGTGAGCTGTAAGCCAAACTACGTCCCACATGTAAGCAGGAATCCTCTTAGAAGTAAGCATATCTCTGATTTGTTGTAATAGATTTGGGTCAAAAAGTACTGAATAATGTGGTGGAATTAAGAAGGATTCCATAATTTTTCCATATAATGTTTTTCTGTTGTAAGATTCCATTTGTATCCTTACAAAGGCCCCATGTTTTAATTTTTGAAAAACAAAATTTGAAATGGTCAGGGAGACCTGATAGTGATACTTGTTTACTAAAACTACCACTAGAGCTCCACTTAAGAAGTCAAGTGGATACTGTTTCCCAAACCCAACTATACCATATTTTCTTAACACCTCTCAATATAGGACATAAATCTTTTGATGCAAATAGAGAAAAAAAGAAAACAATGGGGTTTACCATCTTAATCCCACCTGATTTAAAGTCTTGGTATAGTATACCCCTCTTTATAGGGTTTAGTCTACTCCCCCAAATAGCAGAAAAAAATACCCCATAAAGTGCAGTTTCAAGAGAGGGTGGAGTCGGAAATAAAGACCCCAGATACAAAAACATACTTAACAAGTAAGTTTTCACCATATAAACTCGTTTCTTTTTGGACATTTTCCAATTATTCCACATATTCACCTTAGTTTTTGCTAAAATTAAAGTACAATTCCAATTATAGAAAGCAGGGTCCTCCATGCCCCAGTATACACCTAAAATTTTCCCTGGACCAGTACAAACCGGAATATCAGGAGTACACATAACTATTTTTGCATCTAAATTTAAAAGAAAATACTTACTCTTAGAGAGATTAATTTGAGATCCGGAACCCTCCGCATATGCCAATAACAAGGCTGCTGTGGCTTGGCAAGATGGGAGATCTGCTAAAGTGAGACAGAGATCATCAGCATATGCGATAGTCTTAACTTCTAAACTAGTACTACTAAAGGATAAACCCTGAATCATTTCATTTGTATTAATCATGCGGATAAGTGGTTCTAAGGCTAAAATATACAATATAGGACTTAGAGGACAGCCCTGTCTAACACCTCTAGTTATTGATATGGAAGCACCCAACCAGCCATTTACCAGGGGGGTAGCCAAGGCCTTCTTATAACAGGCTTGTAACCATATAATAAAGGTCTTTGGAAAATGCATGTATTCTAAACAATACCATAGATAAGTATGAGAGATACTGTCAAAAGCTTGCTTTTGGTCCAGACTGATTAAAAAACCCATAATATCACCTGAAAAACTTTTGGAAAAAATTTCCCTCAATAGAATAAGACCATCCTGTATTGATCTTCCTGGGACTGAACAGAACTGTGTAGGGTGAATTACTGATTCCAAACAAAGTGAAAGACGGTTACTGAGAATCTTTGAGATTAACTTATAATCATTATTTAGCAAAGTGATAGGTCTTCAATTGTTTAGATTAGTCTTGTTTCCCTTTTTATGTAATAGAACAACCAAACCTTCATACATACTGGGAGGCAAAAGGCCTTGGTTTAAACTAACATTGAAAAGCTCTGTTATTTCTGATAGAAGAAATGGCAGCAAAAGTTTATAAAATTCATAAGGAAGACCATCAGATCCTGGAGTTTTATTTAAAGGGGAATTAACAATAACACCTTCCACTTCTTTGTTTGAAATGGGTTGTAATAAAGTAGAAAATAGGAAGCTTGGAATTTTCTATAGAGAACAAGAGGATAACCATTTTTCTATATATATTACAGACGGGTGTGGATGTGCTGTAAATAGATCATAAAGTTGTTTGTGAACTTCTTTTAAGATATCATCTTTTCCATATATATAATTTCCCCGAGGGTTGTTTTAAAGATAGTAGGTCCTTGTTTTTCATAGATGCAGTGCAAAATCAAAGGGTTGGTATGTGCTCTAGAGCCACTAAGGCCAAACCTCTGTATTCATGTTGCAAGGAGGACATACGATTGGTATTGTAACTGAGTTAAATAATTTTTTAAGGTACGGAATTCCTGTTCGTTATAATGCTTACCTTTTAACATACAATCTTGAAAAAGTAATAAAGAATGCCTTGCTGACAAATAGTTTACAGTTCTATGTTTTCCTAATAATCTACCTATTTTTTTGAAATAGGACTGAAAATCAGTTTTCGTATCTTCCCACCATGTATGCTTGTTTTCATAAAGAAAAAACACTGATTTTCTTGCTATTAGAATTGCTTGAAAACCCTCTCTAACTATAGGGATATCTAACAAAGACATATTTAGTTTCCAGTAACCCATGCCTCTAGTTGTAGTGTGACAATTTGAAAAAGTAACACTTATAAGAGTGTGGTCAGATGTAGCCACTATATGAACTGATGGATTACTAGTTTGTAATGAAGGTGACACAAACCAATAGTCAATCCGTGAGGATTTTTTTCCTTGAAAAAAAGTATGAGGGGCAAGAGATTGTTCCGGAAATATATCTCTTAAACCTGATTGTATGATTAAAGAACTTAGGAAATGAGTGTCACAGTAGATTTTGGAAGAGGACTGTTTACCTCCTGATAGAGGGATGTTAAAATCCCCACCAAACAATATATTTTTACTTGAAAACAAATATGGCCGTATCTGTTTGAGTAAAGCTATCCTGTTTGCTTTAGATTGTGGGCCATAGATGTTTATTAACCTAAAATCTATTGAAGCTAAAATGACATCAAGCAAAAAAGCATGGCCTGGTACAATGTCCACAATATGTGTAACAGTAACCTCTGAGGTAGTGAAACAAATGCCTAACCCTGAGCAAAGGTCAACCCCTCTGGACCAAAAACTAGGACCCCAAATCCATGCTTCTGAAGCTGTTTTAAAGTCCTGCATGGAATATAGTCTAGTGTCTTGTAAAAATATTATATCATACGTTAAGGTGGAAAACAAATCAAAAGTAGCAAGTAGTTTGAACCTTGATCTTATGCTATTAGTATTCAAACTAGCTATTTTTATAGTGTATTCAAGACTAGACAGAAGGAAGAAAAAGGGTAACATTAAGGTCATGACACTGGTTTAGTCAATCTTGTACTTTTTCTTATACCCTTTTTTTTAAACGTTACTGTATTTTTCTTTCTGACAGTGCTAACTAATTCAGGGTCAGACTGAATACCTGGTTGTGAGGAAGTCAGAGAGGTAGAATCGGAATCATGATCCATACTTTCCTCTGCTAAGACTGAGTATCTATTGTCTGATGTTAGTACACCTAACACCGAAGAAGTGATACTGTGTACCGAAGGTCTTGGTTCCACCAAGGGGGGGGGCATAATATCGGACAATTTTGTGTCCAATGAAGATGTAGGCACAGTGGTGTTTGGTAAAGGTTTGTTATGTACCTGTTGGGTCACACCTTTTGTTATGGTAGAAGTTTGCACATTTGAAGAGGGAGGGTGACTTTCATTTTGAGTCGGAGGCCTTAAAGGGTGCGTAGCTGAAGAATTATCAACTACAGATTTAGTAGCTTTGTGTACATAAAAATCCTGTACAGTATAATTTGCTTCCCCAGTATTATGTGCAGCCCATGGGCAATCTAAAAAACAATGACCTGCGTCTTCACAAAGGTTACATTTTGGCATGTTAACACACTGACTACCTAAATGTCCCTCATCTCCACAATAAGTACATTTCAACTTATCACATGCAGAACTAAGGTGACGTAAGGACCCACATTTAAAACAACTTTTAGTTTGTCCTGGGTAGAAAATGAAACCTTTGTCCCAACCAATATAAAAGCAATTTGGTAGGTGTTGTAAACCTTCAGGGGTCTGACGTAACTTTACTTTTATTTTCCATCCCCCATTCCAAAATCCCTCAGCATCCAAAATAGGATCTGGGGTTCCCTGTAAATCATAATGTTTTTCCAACCAAAATAGAATGTCTGAAATGTTAACACCTTCATTTCGGAATAACACAGTAATCACACGAAAAGGCTGTTTTGTCAGGGGAATAACTTGAAAAGGTGTCCATAAAGGATTAGTCTTGACATTCATATGTTTCACCCAAAAACGTTCTAATAGTTCTGGAGACCGAAAGCTGATATCAAAAGTCACTTCTCCAGGGGCATGAATGAGGGCATAAACTTCTGAGGGAGTAAACCCTAGTGATTGCTTAATTAAGGTACGCCCCACATAATACCTATCTGGAGTAAAATCTAACCCTCCCATATAACGTAAGCGGACTGCATTTCTACGTTTAGCAAGTTCCACAGGTTTTTTAAAAAGGTCAGCGTAGGAAGTCTTTGGGTCAGAAGGCAAGTCCTGTGTTTTTTTGGTGGATGATGAAAATAATGTAGACTCAGAAACATCGGTAGAAGCCCCATGTAATGCAGTTTTAGAAACAGAAATATTCTGAAGTTCTATGGTTTCGTTCTGAGGACAGGGAATATTACCTTGTAACTGTTCCTCTGGTATTGCATCTGCCCAACACGGGATTTTCTGTGGTGACTGCATGTCCTGCTGCCTGGGATGGTTGCGGTAAGAGAGTTTGACGAAAAGCCATGTTTGGGGAAGATTCAGAGACCCAGTCTCCCGATTCCGTTCGATTCCAGCCAGCATTCTGCAGAGCTCGCTCTGGTGACCATCCGGGACCTCCCGGCGTCACTAAGTCTTCCTTAGCAACCGGAGTGTTTACACTAAGCGACGCTGAGTCTTTTGCAAACACCTTAGGCTGTAAACTTGCAATATTTTGTTCCGGACTGCGTTTACGCTTCTTTTCAAAGTCCGCTTCTGATTGTTTCAAAATTAATTCCTCTTCCAGAAGTAGAAGTTGTTGCTGTAGAAAGGTACGTTTTTCTACTAAGTCCTGTGTAGAAAGCGTATTGGAAAACTGACGGTCTGTTTCCGAAACTGACGAAAAGATCATTTCAGGTGTAGCTGATAGGCAAACTAATTCTACCTCAGTTTGCTCTGAGGTCGTTGTGTTTGGTTCTGTGGTAATTGCAGGTAATGCCTGGCTCTCCAAGGCAGCTGAAAACTCCATGTCTCCTCGAGAAACACCTGCACCAACAGAGTCACGATCCTGAATGGACTCCTCCATTCTGTAAAGTGGACAGACCAAGAGCTGCCCACCCCCGGAGTAGGGGAATTTCCCCGGTGTCCTAGCCAAATTTCCCTCATTCACTAAAAATACCACCAACAGCTTAATCTGGTTCAAGGTCAGTTGGCATTCATTTGTATCCCCTTCCCCCTCCCCCAGGTCACGCCTGAAAATAGGCAGGATTTGTCTAGTGCACTTACCCGGTCAATAAAAACTAAATAAATAAATAAAAATAAATAAACTTAAGCCCTGTCAGGGGGGTAACCATGGCAACCTGCTTAAAAGTTACAACCTAGCACAAAAGTTCTTAAGTAAAGGTGGAGGAACTGTTTTATTACAAAAGAAATCAAATAGCTAAGACTTTTAACATTTAAACATAAAAATATATTTCTTTAAATGCATATGGTATGGTGGCCCATTTTCTAAGTGAATTAATACCCTCCAGGGTGGGTGGTATGGGCAATACTGGACCTTCCATGGGCTATAAGGCCCTCCGCCTGTGGTGCGGGCCTTATTACACCCCTGGGCAGTCCAGTATTGCCCTATACCACCCACCCTGTTGGGTATTATTTCTTACATTGATAATTACTTAAGCAGGAGAAACTTTTAGTAGGATCAGCTCTGCTACATTGCAAGCAAATGTGAGGAAATGCTAATACAACGCAAATATTAGAAAAAAATGATCAGACATAGAAAATGACAACTGCAGAGAGACCTCTTGGGGGGCGTTTATAAATCAGTAGTAATAATAAGAAACCAGTGCTTACTGAAGGAATTTCAACACCAACAATGCAAATGAGGCGGAAATTGGCCAGCAAACGAGCAAAATGGAGCAAAAAACATAAGGGACCACATGGACATCTAGGAAAAGATGCAATGTTTGTAGGCTGTTCGTTAACTAGGATCTGCAACTTATCCATTAGGTAGGTAAATGGGCAGACTGGGTGGGCCAAGCGGAACTTATCTGCCGTCAAATTCTATGTTTCTATGTTGTCAAATGAAAAACAGAACTAGTGGGAATAAAACAAACTAATCTGCTGTCACATAAGAGCTTAAATATACAAACGTGTAACGAGAGCTTATGGATTCAAACATTTACAGGAAAAATACAATTCCATTGAAATTGTATGTACAAGATAAGGACACAAGCGGGAGTGAATGCTGAGTGATTTACAAGGTTTTGGAGAAAATGTCTTATGTGTTTTTTATGTTGGCACGCACGCACACACAAGCAACATTTTGCGGTAGTAACACATCTCAGATTTGTGTCAGTGTTGTGGCCAATCCAGGGGACACTTTAGTGGGTGCATCCCTCAGCTGTCAATCAGTGAGCATGCTGGCGATGACAAGAAACTTCAAAGAGAGCAAAAAACTTTAAAGGAATGTGCCGCTGCAATCACAAACTGTTTTGTCATTGTAGTGGCACCCCTCCTTGCAACCTTGTCAGCTCCTGCAGCTGAGCACTCTGTCCCTAGGCCTTGCTCCAGCAGCAAGCGGTTGGCTCCTGCCACCGAGCACTCAGTGCTGAGCTTTGCTTCAGGATTAAGGTGTTTGTTTAGTGTGTCTGGTGAAACATTTCAATAAATATGGCAGCTCCTGCTGCCCATCACATACTCCCCAGAAAGCCAACATCGGGGCACCCAATTCCCATGTTGGCATGTATCCCCTTCTCCCCATTAATGTGGCACACTGGGCACCCACCCCAGTGTGCCAAAATCATAGTTTAATGTTTTTAACACTGGGATGCCCACTTCCGATGTCAGATGCGCCTCCCAGCCCAATCCTGTCTGTGTTATTTGCCATCATCAGGGTGCCCAATCTCCATGTTGGCATGCACTCCCCCACACTTTTGTGGTACACTGGGAGCCCACCCTAGTGTGCCTAAATGTTGTGTCCCTCCAGTCCAAACCTGTCTGTGTTATTTGCCAACATCTGGGTGCCCAGTTCTTGTGTTGGCATGCACTCTCCTCACACTGTTGTGGCACACTGGGAGCCCACTCCAGTGTGCCTAAATGCCTTTAATTTTTCATTCCTGTAAAGTAAAGAAAATGGTCCTCTGAAGTTCTTTTTTATTTTTTTACCTGTAAACAGAAAGCAGTCCATTGCTGTGTCCTGTGCCCCCCTCCCCATCCCAACCCTCCCTCTGAGCATCCGCCTCCCCACACACCCCCACCCCAAACTTAACTCTGGAGGTTGGGAGCAGTGATCTTCTCTGAACCTGGATGCATTTGCCCTCTTCAAAGCCGAACTGTGAAGTGAGGAATCCAGTAAGCGCTATATAATAGGAGTCAATGGGGGGGTTTCAACTTAGGTTGATATCTCAGCCATTTTTAGGAATGTTGGCCCCAAATTTTCAACACGGGGTTCTTGGGACCTCATCTCATGAACATGTCACTGTCATTTAATTTCTTAGTCCCAAAAGGTAATTTTACTGTCACTGAGTGAATTGACCTTTCAGGGCTGATTAACAAAGTGACAGTACCACCATTCATGAGACGGGGTCCCAAAAAGCCCATGCTGAAAATTTGTTGAACTAATTCCAAAAAATGACTGCATTACAGGCATGCATTGTACATTATGTACTCATAACTTTACCAATTTTTAATATTTTCACTCCAGATTTTTAACATTGCCATTTTTCACACCTACTTATGAACAGTACAGCTGTCATTTTTCACATACTGCCCAAAACATGTTTTCGCACCTGTGGCACAGAATGGCATGGCCGCTGTGGGAAATCAACTTTTGGGACCGACTAACACAATCATGGTGTCACTTTTCATGAGAGGAGGTCTCAAAATGCCCATGTTGAAAATTTGGTGGAAAACTTCCAAAAAATGATTGTGTTACAGGTGTGTGTTGCGCAATTTCTATGCATACTTTTAACTTTGCCAATGTTTCATATTTTTACTCCAGATTTTCAACATTGCCATTTTTTCACACCTCCTCATGAACGGTACAGCTGTCATTTTTCACATTGTGCCAAAAATGTGTTTCTGCACCTGTGGCGCTGAATGGCGC
This sequence comes from Neoceratodus forsteri, assembly GCA_016271365.2. NCBI lineage: Eukaryota > Metazoa > Chordata > Ceratodontiformes > Ceratodontidae > Neoceratodus > Neoceratodus forsteri. The sequence continues at coordinate 316,008,236 of CM057457.1, forward strand.
AGTTGCTGTGTGAAATCAGTTTTCAGGATTGAGTAATGAAATGATAGTGCCACTGTTCATGTGGTAGGGTCCCAAAAAGCCAATGTTGAAAATTTGGAGTGAAAATACCAACAAATGCCCAGGGCATTTGGGCTTCCAACCATAACACCCCACCCTGTAGAGACTGACAGGTGTAGGGGGTGTGACTTGGGTTCTTCATCTGTAATGCTCATGGCATTCCACCCCCAGTCCCCACTCTGCAGCCATTGACAGGCATCGAGGTGTGCCTTGGTGTCTTTGGCTCTAACGTTTATCCCATTCTCCTATACTGCATCCATCTCAGCTTATTTCCTGATGGAACAGGGTGGGTGTAAGGGTTGAAGACCCTAAAGCACACCACAACACCTGTCGGTGTCTGCAGTGTGGGGTGAGGTGAAATGGCATAAGCTTTATGGCTGATGGTCCAAAGGCACACCCCCAGCACCTTTCAGTCTCTGCAGGGTGGAGGGGGGGATTGGCGTTACTTCAGTACTTCAATACCATTCCTATTATGCATATCTCCCTAACTACTGCACTACCAATGCCAATGCCAGCAAGCCAACATTTGGCATTGAGAAATGCTTGTTTCTTTACGTTTTGCTTACAGGGACTGTCTCTGCAGAGATCAAAATCCCTTTTACCGAAGTGGACCAGGGCAATGATTTACACAATACAAAGATATACTGAATACTCCAGAAATTGTGTAAAGTATTCAGTTATGTTTGTTTGCAAAATTAAAATTCCTATGTCAAACCAGCCCAGTGGTGCTGAGTGCTGAGGCACTGGACACCACACCTCGCACCATGCCAGTGACCCAGGTTCGGGAATGGGCCCAGACCATCAGGGATCAGAAGGGGAGGGATAGGATTGAGCATCTGAAGGACTGCTCTCCTATCTCTGGGGAGGGACTGGGGCTTCCATCGCTCTGCAGTGGCCCCTGATGGAGATTGGGGACACTGCAAGGAGCAGTGCACTTGGGTTGGAGTGCAGCAGACGTTGACATGTTGGCGCCCCAACGTCATTGTATGTCCACACTTTGAGGAGGTGGAACATAGGAGGAAAAAGGAGCGGACGACCGAGTAGCTTGATGGCTGTACTTGTCTCCAACCTGGGGGCGCCTGTTGTGGAATTGCACTGTGGACGATTCCCAGTCCGGTGCGGGGGCATGGGGAATCCCCTCCATGGGCATGGCATCAGGGCCAGTCTGGTATGTGAGTGAGCCTGCGGGCTACCCAGATGGTTGGAAGGCAGTGGCTGGATATTAGCAGGTCAGGCTGCATAGGAGGATAAATAAATTCATAATAAAAAAAATAAAAAAAAAAAATCCTCTGTCTGTCTGATCCCAACCCACACATTAATTTTATATCCTTTATCAGTTTAATACATTAGCAGACATAGTGACTCTGACCAGAGTTTGTTTTTATGTACCTTTACTGAGCATTCACATATAGTAAGTACAGGAGCACAGTACGGGCTTAATGTTAGGATTAAGTAGGAAGTTTAATATTAAACCTTAATTTATGCACCTTAAAGTGGAACAGTCATCACCAAGGTCCATGGGTACAAGTGTGCGGCTGGTCCCAATGTGGACTTTGTGTGCAAAAACATTTTGGTTTATTTACTGTTTGCTGTAGTATAATAGAGTATGTCAGAATAATGTTGCATATTTCTAAGATGACATCTTTTGTTACTATAAATCACAGAATCCCAGTCCCAGGATCCACTGCAGTTGACATCAGAGAAGGAGGAGGCTGTGGGAGATTCAATAGCAGGCAGTGCTATTCATTTCATTCTTTTCTTCATTTTCTAGTCAGCTAGCATTAGTCTTAACCCCCCCAAATAGACCAGAGTTTTAAGTTCATCTCAGTGACTTTGATTATTTGGGTCTTCTGTGAAGACCAAGTTAGGTGAACGTGGTTTCTCTTCTTATGGTCCTAAATTATTAAACACTTGCAATATAGCAACAGACTCAAATTGTAAATGCTGTATTTAATTTTTTTTGTCTTTTTATGTTAAATGTTGTTTGTGCACATTGGACATGGATGTAAATGGATTTTGGTCCAGTTCACTCTCTGGATAAACAAAAGGCATAAAAATAAGAAATAATAACACAGCCATCCATGTACAAAGTAGCCTGAAATTTTGCATGCATGTTGTTGGTGCCAGGATCACATACAAAGATTAAATTTAGACATTGTTTTTTCTCACTGACAGTACAAAAATGGCTGGGAGTTGGAACCTGAAATTCTCAGGTTTGCTAGAGCTTGGCCCCAGGATGATTCTTGATAAGTAGTTTTACTGGAAAATGTGCAGTTGTTACATTATTTAAATGAGAAAGTAGCATTTTTGTGCATGCACTGAATGTTTTGTAACATTCTATTTGTAACTTTTCCTAACTGGATTTTTACAAGACTTACAAATTTCACCTTTGTGGAAGGGGGCCCAATCTTGTGACTCAAAAACTACCATTTTCATGTAAGTCTGAGTCAAAATGTGGCCCTCCCATTTGCTGATATTGCTGGTAGTTGAGAGCCCATTCCCACAACCTGCAAATTCCACCTGTCTGCCAAAATCATTAAACAACTGGTGGTGGGTGCTTAGCCCAACTGCTGGTACCTGCTCCTATTTACCTGATCTTTAATAACAATGGAAATGGATGTCCAACACCACTGCCAGTCCCCCACATGCCCCTGATCCTCACTACAACTGGCAGTGGGTTCCCAACCCTGCTGCTTGTACCCCAATTCCTGCCTTCCCTGTCTTTACTAAAACCAGAGGCAGGTGCCTAATCTTACAGCTGGCATCCCTTTGAATCCACCAAATACTAATACTGGTGATGGGTGTCCAGTCCTGCCACTGGTACCCCCTCTGCTGGCCCAGTCTTTATTGAAGCCAGCAGCAGGTGCCCAGCTCCACCATCAGTACCTTCTTTCCGCCTGATATTTTCTAAAACTGCCAGTAGTCCCCCTTCCACCCACCCAAACAGCAACTAACTGGGCAGCAGGATCCTAACACCTCTTCTGTTATGCCCCAAACACAAGAAAATACAAAACCATTCTTCCTACCTACTGGCAAACATTCCCATACCACCCTCTCCATTCTCCTCCCAGTCCAACCTATTTAATAAAAAATTAAAAAAAAAATACCCTCAGAGACAGACAGGTGGCACAGCGGTAGCACTGCTACCTGCCACACCGGTGATATGGGATTGGGAGTTGATCATGTTTGAAGGGGGGATCAACTGGAGGAGAATGGAACAAATAATCCAAAGGACAGCTCTCCTCTCTCGTGGGGGGTTCGAATCCTGCTACCAGCCTGCCTCCTGTTGGAGGCCAGGTGGTAGGACAGCAGCAATCTCCTCAGCAATGGAAGGGCCACCCTCAGATGCTGATACTTATGTAAGAAATAACACATGACAGGCTGTGCTGTTATAAGGGATTAATACACATCTTGGGTGGTTGCTGGGCACATGGTGTAGTGAAGTGCCATTACCATTCAAGAAGTGCATTATTCCTTTATGACTCCTCACCCTGGAATATGTTATCACACTTATAAAATGGGCTTTCATTTGTTAGAAAAAAGATGTAGCTTATGTGAGGTGTGCAGTTATCAGAAAATAATCGACCGTCTTGTGTAATGTTTTGACCAATGAAGTTACAGGACTTTCATGTCCAATTTTATAAGTGTGTTCTAAGATGTGAATGCACAGTGCAATAATGCATGCTGAATGACCCTAGGGAGAACATGCCAGAGAAAAATCCCTGAGCAGCTAGAAGATTCCCCAACCTTCCACAGACCCCAGACTACCAATTATTATTTATCCGGACTTATCTGACTTTGCATTTGCTTTGAACACTCTGAAAATGTCCCCTGCTATGTGAGAGGTAGTTTTGGAAGACTTTATAATATCTATTGCACTATTGCACGTGAGAGGTGCTTTAGTGTTTACAAAACACAAATTATTTTGACTTTTATATTTAATGGTGTTTTATTGTTTAGGGTTAGTTTTGAGTTAGAACTTATTTTAGTTTTATATATAATTTGCCTTCCCTTTGTGAGAGAAAGGAGAGCTTATTTGATAGGTGTGTTTATTTGAGTTAGTTTATTAGATAATTGTTATTAAAGATGTGTTTGGGGTTTACAACGATCAGGTGCTATTCTCCCACTCTGCTCCAGGACCTCCGCCCCTTTTATTGTCCTCGGTTGTCTAATGATGTTCTTAATAACTGCCGCATAGCGGGTATAATGAGAAGGCACTTAAGGGATGGGTGGGCTGGACAGAGTGGGAGATTGGAGGTGGGTGGGCAGATAGGGATAGTTGGGTCAAGGAGATGCCCTGGGGTGAAATGGGATCAGAAGAGGGGTCCTTCTTGTCTGATTCCCATACCCAAGGGCTCCACAGATTGTGGGCAGGTGCCACGTTCCTCTCCAAAAACCCATCCAACTCGGGCGGTGCTATGTAATGCCAGGTCTATTAGGAACAAGACTGCTATTATTGCAGATCTTGTTGCAACATCTGACCTGGCATGTATCACCGAGACCTGGCTGGATGAGAATGCAGGTCCTATCTTAGACTCTGCTGCTCCGGCTGGGTTCTCGGTGATTCACTGTCCAAGATTGGATCGTAGGGGCGGGGGAGTAGCCATCTTTTTTAGATCAGATCTGAGTCTTGTGGAGGTGCCAGTTGGCAATGCCAGGTCTTTTGAGTGTATCCTGGCAGCAGGTGCAGAGTTTAGGATTCTCTTCATCTACCGTCCACCCGGCGATGGTGGAGAATTCCTGAAGGAATTCGCGGACTTCATCGTGGACATGGCATTGGAGTCGCCCAGATGGTTAATACTGGGTGACTTCAATGCCTGAGTCGATGATGAACTCTCGCACTTTGGAAAGAATTTCCTCTAACTTATGTCTATGTTTGGCCTGTCACAGGTAGTTACCTCTGCTACCCATATAGGGGGACACTCATTAGACCTGGTATTTACACTGGATTTGGATGTTATGCATCTGGGGGTGGAACCGAATGTGTGGACAGACCATCACACCATAAGATTCAGTTTTGGAGCACCCCTTAATAGGCCTGCCCCTACGGAGATGGTCCAGTATCGCCCTTTAAGGGGAGTAAACCCAGAGGGCCTATTAGCAGTACTGGACCTATCGGGTGTTTTGGTTGAGAGCATGAGTCCAGGAGACCTTGTTCTTGCCTATAACAAGGCAGTGAGCAGGGCCTTGGACCAAATTGCTCCTGTTCGTGTTCGCCCACTCATTCAGCGCCCAAAGACTCTATGGTTTGATGAATCTTTGGAGGAACTGAGTAGAGTAGGGCGAAGGCTAGAGAGGGCCAGGCGGAAATCTTGCCTGGATGCTGACAAACTTAGATTGATGGATCATTATGTTATCTATCGATCGGCAATAACCCGTAAGAAGGCAGAATTCCTGTCCAGGGAGATTGCTGCTGCATGGAACCGCCCAGCTCAACTCTTTCGGACCGTTGACAGACTGTGCAATCCACTCTGTCTACAGTCTGGAAGAGATTTTTCACAAATAAAGTGTGATGAGCTTGCTCGGTTTTTCGCTGATAAGATTGCCAACATTAGGTTGGGTATCAGCCAGGCTCATTCTTCAAGGGCTTGCAGTGATCGGCAGGGGGGAAACAAACACCTGTGTTGCCTGGTTTGACTTTGGTAGGCCGGAGTTCATGGATATTATCAGGATTGTCCAGATTGTACGTCCAACCAGCTGTAGTTTGGATCCGGGCCCTACGCCTCTATTATTAAGTTGCGTAGATACTATCTGTCCGATCATTGCTGAAATTATTTGGAAATCTCTGGAGCAGGGGATCTTTCCTGATTCCCTAAAGGAGGCGGTCGTTCGACCACTCCTAAAAAAACCTTCATTGAACCCGAACTGCCCAGCTAACTACAGACTTGTCTCTAACCTGCCCTTTTTTGGGTAAGGTTATTGAAAAGGTGGTTGCACTACACTGGATGACCATATTACAAATCACAATGTATATGATACTATCCAATCGGGATTTAGGAAAAGACATAGTACTGAGACTGCTCTTGTCCGGGTTCTAAATGATCTCCTGATAGTGAGAGATCGAAAGGCATGTACTATCTTAGTCCTTCTTGATCTCTCTGCAGCATTTGACACTGTGGACCATGGTGTGCTTTTGGAACACCTGCGGTGTTACTGTGGACTGTTTGGTACAGTTCTGCAGTGGTTTCAATCTTTTCTCACGGGGCGGAGACAGAGGGTTATCACTGGAATTTATTCCTCTGATGCCTTCTCTCTGCCCTGTGGGGTTCCGCAGGGCTCCATTTTAGCACTCATGTTGTTCGCTATCTATATGCTGCCATTGGGAGACATTATTAGGCAGTACAGCTTGGGTTTTCACTGCTATGCAGATGATACCCAGCTGTATTTGTCTTTTAGTCCCGGACAGGAAGATGCAGTCTCTATACTTAACAGCTGTCTATCTGAGATCAAGGATTGGATGAGTGCCAGCTGGCTATGGTTAAACCCGGATAAGACTGAGGTGTTGGTAGTGGACCCAGGTCACCTTGAAGTGGGTTGTAGGGATGGGCTTCCTTCGGGCATATGGATCGATGGTGCCCAGCTTTCAACCTCAGACCGGGTGCGTAACCTGGGCGTTATTATTGACGATGGTTTGACCCTGAAGTTTCAGGTGTCATCTGTTGTCAAATCTTCCTTTTATCATCTTAGGAATATCACTCGGGTGAAACACCTGGTTCCTCCGGCTGACCTTCCGGTATTGGTCCATGCCTTTGTTACTTCTCGCCTTGATTACTGCAATGCCCTGTACCTAGGGCTACCAGGGGTTGATATCCACCGCTTGCAGCTGGTGCAGAACGCAGCAGCCAGGCTTCTGACTGGGACATCTATGAGAAGTAATATTACATCTGTGCTGTGCGAACTGCACTGGCTGCCGGTTCAGTGGCGGATCACCTTTAAAGTCGGGTAACTGACCTATAAAGCCCTACACAAACAGGGACCGCGGTATCTTCAAGATCTTCTTGTTCCCTGCTGTCCCTCTCGCTCTCTCCACTCCACCAACAAGGGATTGCTAGAGGTTCCCAGGGTTCATTTAAAAACCACTGGAGCTCGGGCTTTTTCTTATGCTGCCCCTACCCTGTGGAACTCTCTACCTCGTTGGATACGAGGCTGCCTGACCTTTGAGAGTTTTAAGTTAGAATTGAAAACTTATTTATTTAAACAGGCATATGGAGAGTGATTTTATTGTAATCATATTGTTATTGTTGTTGTATGTTAAATGTATGTATTTTAATTATGTATTTGTACAGTGCTTTGACTTTGAAAAGTGCTTAAAAAATAAATTTTTACTTACTTACTTACTTACTAGGCAGGACACTGAGAATCTGGATTGTGCTTCCCCCTCTGGCACCACAATAGGAGACAATCTCTGGGGAACTTTCCCAGAGCCAGGTAAGCCATAGAGATAGTGGGTGATGGGACTTGATGGGCTGGGGATGATGATGGCTGGCCAGTGGAAGAGAAGGATAAATGCCCGATGGTGCAGCGGTGAGATTTCCGCTTGCGACACTGGCAACCTGGGTTCAGGAATGGGCCCGGATCATTGGAGGGCCGGCCAGGGGAGAAGGATAGAGCATCCTAAGGACTGGCTCTCCTTCTGGGGGAGTGTGGGGAAGCGATCGGCACTGAGGGCTCCAAGCAGAGGCCGGGGACCTCAGGCGACCGACGTATACAGCTCTGGGAGGCGGGGTGAACGCTGGCATCATTGCACATCCCCACCTCTGTAAAGGAGAAAAACCGAGGCAGGGCAACCATATATATGAAGCCCTCCCCAGAGGACCTTGACACACCACCATCACTGCAGATCCCCGACCAGACATTAGCTCTGTGGGTCGCCGGTGAAGGCGGCCATGGCCCCGCCCTCCAGGGGGGCAAGCCGGGGGTGACTGAGGGATCTCAGCAGCCATAGACGGTGGTGGAGTCTCCAGGGGGCCGCAAATAGGGCCGAGTTAAGACAGGGTCCTGCCAGGAAAAAAGAGAAAATAAAAAAAAAAAAAAAGAAGAGAAGGATAAACAATTGATGAATGAAAAACCTAATCTCGCTCATCATCTAGCACCCATTCCATCACCCCTCACTGGCACCCACACTAGGGGTCTCTCATCCAGAATTCTTCAATGTCCCTTGATGCACTCCTGTTCCTGAAGGTAAGGGAAAAATGGAAGACAAATGCATATTCAGAATAGCACCTGTCAGTAGTAGCCCTTCAGAGAGAGAGAGAGAGAGAGAGAGAGAGAGAGAGAGAATGACTTTACTTTCAACTGCTTCAGAGGAAAAGTTAATCAGTTATCCACTTAGCAATATTTTTTTCACAGGAGCAAGCACCAATCATTCTTTAAATTGTGGAGAGGAATGGAGGCTGCCATTTGACGGGGGAATTCTAAGAGCTCCGGTGGCACAGTGGTGCCAAGAAATATTTCTAGGTTAGAATCAGCAGTATTATAAGAAACAAACGCTCCAGAGTCAACAGAAAAAAGGTAAACTAGTTTTTGTGCAACAGGGGAAGGGGGGTGTCATTGAGGCACAGGTCAGGAAGCATAAGGAAAACTAGGAGCAGTTGTAGAATTCACCCAAAATATTTATTTACAGTAGCAGTAACATAAAAAAAAACTTATTCAGTGTAACTATTTACAAAGGAGAAATAAAATAAAATCTTCCTTCACTCTCTGTGTGTCCCTTTTTCTTCTCTCCACTCAGCAGTTGCAGCTCAGCTCACTTATAAGTCATTTTAACCCCCACTCTTAATTCAAGCATCCTGGTTTCATAAATATCAGGCATGAGTTGCTAGAACACAGTGTGCTTGCTGAGGGGCCCTTTTTGCACGGCTTTTGCAAAAAGGCCTAAAATGTGAACTGTGGTAACCTCTGAAGTTCCCAATACCTTTTCTCAGTCACGTCAAAATGCAATTACATACATTTCAGCAGTAATGCTATATATTTTTCTCAACAAAAAAGATCCAAACATCAGTTACATTTCCATACAATGATTTGTACATATTTTTATATCAACAGAACTAGAGATGCAAAGGAGAGAAAACAGACAGCAAGAGAAAACTAAGAGACAGTGAGAGGCAAAGAATTGCAAAACTGTTCGGGGTAATCAAGTCCAAAGTCTCATAGGAAAATTTGGCTGCACAACCAGACAGAGAAGAGACAGAAAAGGAAAGATTCTTGCATTCAAACACTTTTCTTTCTATAACAAATAGGTTAGGGTCCTATTCTACCATGTCATAAGGGTGTTGAGACTGGTCTCTTGTCATCCAATCAATGAGTCTGGGTAAAAGTGTACTGAATATTACACTGCTCATTCCATATCCTCTGGCAGAATTGTAGAAATCATCAACTAATCCACATATTGGTGTAAAGAATGCACAGGTTAAGTCATGATTTTTATCCTTTAATTCATTGTAGTGCAAAATCTTGCATGCATTTATATTATCATAGCAGCACATCTTACTAGAGATATCTTTTGAGGCTTATGTGGCTTTTGCTTCAGTGCCACCTGTTCTTACAAATGGGTATCTTACCCCTTGGAAGGTAAACATGCCTGTGATGCAAACAGCTATTTTGCATAGTAAAGAAAAAGAACCAGAGGCACTATGCAGCCTACTCCAGGTACAAAACAAACTACAACCTCTGCTTCACTGACACCAATGTTTTCAACATTTGCAGGACAAAGACAAAAATTGGGGAATGTACTTTCTGGTATCGGGGCCACCATGGTTATGGAACAAGATACCCCTTGGATTATGCTGAGTTTAAAAATGATATAACTCTTTGCTCTCCCCTCAAGTAGTGCCACCGGACACTTAGCCACCACCATCACTTGGCATCATTGGTGGTAAGTGCATAAAAAAATTATTCAGTAAAGCTCCATTTCAACTGAGGGAGACCCCCCCCCCAGAAAACAAAAGTTTGCTGCAGCTCCTCAGCCACTGTCCACAAACAGGCTTTATCTTTACAGAAGGCTGGCTGTTTTATTTTATACAACTGCTGTACTGAGAAAATGATCCCCAGCAATTGTATAAACTAAAACGTGGGGTGGTGTGTTTAACTAGAGATTTTACACCCCCCTACACTTGGTGTTGATGCTCAGATAAACCCCTTGAGCTTCGCTCTTAGGGTTTATGCAGCATCCAACACATCGGGGTGTGTTTTAAAATCTCATTAAACACACCACCCCATGCATCGTCGTATATGTATGTTATGACCTGCCTAACAACCAACTCCGCATGTAGCTGTTTTTCATAGTACCATATCAGAATGAGTAAACTATGTGATTACCCTGCTGCCTTGCTAGTAATCAGAATCACTGTCTTGCATATTCCCTGAAACCTTTTTTCTTCAGTTCTTTGGTAACCAGTTAATGCCCCCTAGGCACAAGTACTTGTTTCCAGGGGTGACTCAGGAACAATGAGTAGGTTTAGTGACTTATTCAGGGTCACACAGTATGCAAGTGGAAGTTGTGTGAATCAAACCGAAGTCTGCTGAATGCACCAGACTAATTCACAGCTCATTACTCTAACCTTTCAGCTATACTGCCAGCCTTTTTCTAGACATATCATAGATGTTTTAGGAAATATCTGACAAGTGCTGCAAATGTACTTCTGGTTCCAGGTATGTTTCAGTTGTCACCCACACAGTAAAACAAACAAATCCTGGCTACTGGCACACACCAATTTCCACCTCCCTAGACATCCATATACAGCAGAGCCAGCCTGGATACACTGCAGTAACTTGCAGTAAGTGACATGTCACAACATACTGCCTGACAAAAGGGTTTAATTGTCATTGAATGACACTGTTTCCTGCAGCATACTGCAGCATTTTGTGATCTACTGCAGTGTTACTGTGTTACATCCTGGCTGTCACTGCAGTATATTTATTTCAAAGTTGCCCCCTTTATGGCCACCAATCCATGATGGGGAGAATCAACAAAAGCCAGGCTAGCTCAGTTGGAGCCAACATCTTCTCCCCTCTCCAGGTTCACTTAACCTCCCCGCACCCAGTCCATGATTATCCTGACCCCAGTACCATTCATTCTGAATCTCTTCTCCCAAGACCAGTCTCACCCCAGTCATCTATGATCCTAAAAGTGACACCATCTGTCCATAGCTTGATTCTTCAATAGACTTCCTCCTCCCTCTCCAGTCCCCTTTAGAAGCTCTTCTTCTTCTTCACACTTCCAACTGTCTGTGATTATCTTGGCTTGTGGCAGCATGCCATGAGTCTGCACTGTATTCATTCTAATCTTCCCTCCCTAGCCTACACTACAAAGGCCCCATATACCTTATTGTAGAGGGCCCTTATCTGCCACCCAGTCTCTAATTTTGGGGGGGGGGGATCAGTAGGTCAATATCAGGATAGCTCAGTTGCCCCCAACTTGTGCATACATGCGCAGCTCCCTCTGATAGACTGAGAATGCACCAGTGAGGAAGGGGGCAGTGCTTATCAGGTTACTGATGGCACTAGGAAAGAAGATTCCTCAGTCTGCCTCACATCATTGATGATGCTATGAACCCTGTCTCTTCCTCCCTCCAGGGTGCATGCTTTTTTTCTGTCAGTCAGACTGGCAGGCATGTCCTGTGGGTTGGGGGAGGGTGAGTGAACTATCTAGGAGTTGAACTATTGCACCCCCTCCACAAACCATGGATTGGGGGAAGAAAGGGAGTGTGAATGACTCTCTCATTCCAAACAAGTTTCCACATAAGAACCCAATGTGGCCCACTATCTGGAATACAAAGAAACCAGTAGGAGGAGTCTGCTCCAGACAAAGCCTATCTATGTCTCTACTCTTTCTTGAGAAATAGACTCACTCACCACTTTTATTCTTCAATTTTCACTATTTTTATTTAATACCCATTGGTCACAGTACTATTAAAGTTAACTGGCAAATTGAAAAATATAAGTGGTGAGTGAGTCTATTTCTCCAGAAATGGTAGAGACATAGGAAGAAGGAGAGAGCCCTCAAGAAAGAAAGGTACGTGGGGCATTTGGGATGGCAGTGGGCTAGGGAGTGGGAATGCAGAACATGTTTCTGACTCCTGCTGTGGTGTCAGGATCCTGCATAATCATAGATTATGGCTGGGGTTCTAAAGAGAGGACCAGATGTTTGAGTTTGACCCATGTGACCACCCTGGACAGACAGACAGACACACACACACGCACACACACATGCAAACCTAGGTTTTTACTACATAGAGAAACAGAAGCTGATGGCAGAAGGAGACAGAGTGTCCATAAACTCTGCCCATAGCCAATAAAATAGAGATAGTAGCTGTACACAGAGTTAATCAAATGAAATTGAAGTAAAGAATGTCAAAGCAGAACCCTACCCAGTTCTGTGCATACCTGAGGGTAGCCATAGAGTGTCAATATCTGAGCCATGTGGATGGAGTTCTGAGGGGGTCCATCACCAATTACAGCAGCCAATAGGGTCTTCATGTGACAATGATAATTTGGCACTTGCTCCTCCCGGCCTGTCAACAGAGACATGGTGCTGTCCAATGCCCTTGCTGTCCCGGCACATGAGTCATAAATATTGAATCCCAGGGTGATGTTTGGCAGAACATTCAGGTCATTGTTAATATTGTCAATTGCATATATCATCGCATGCACCCCCTGGTATAAATTAAACCTAAATCTGTTAGAGAAGTAGAAGATTCTTAGTGTTAGTTGTTACTTTGTGATGCAAACCATTCACTAAACAAATCCAAGAAACACTTTAGCACTAATGACGGGGTAGTATTCTGACGGATAAATTTAGAAATATCTGCACTATGCATGTGTGTCACTGGAAACCAGAAAGGAGAGGGCAGATAAGATAGAGATCTTCAAGTACTTTAAAATAATTAACAAGGTAAACTGGGGGGAATTATTTATCCTGAATACCAGCTCAAGGTCATGTGGTCAAGAGTGGAAATTAACAGGATGGAGGGTCAATAGGGATGTGAGGAAACACTTCTTTGTGGAAGGGGTGGTGGAACCTTGGAACAATCTGTTGGTCGAGGTGGTGGGTGCAAACACAGTCAGGATAAAGCAGGCATAGGATAGAATGAAGGGAATAGTGGTCACATGGGGCGACAAGACCAGGGAGGAAAATGGGAATAGAATGGGGAGAATTAGTACCCTGAAGGAACAGTAGGTTCCAGTGAAGGTTCCAGGGATTATAGGGAATATGGACAGACTGGATAGACTACTGTTTTTTTTCTGCCATCATGGTCTATGTTTCTATGCTTCTATGTTTCTACTAAACTCTGGTAAAGTTGCTGCCATGCAGCAGATTGTGGATAAGGCACTTCCAAGCAGAATAGTTAATAGCGGATCCTTGGGGGCATTTAAAAAGGAGATAGATACACTATTAGAAAAAAACAAGGTTTAATGGTCCCACTAAGGTGGGGAATGATGAGGAACAGTTTTTCATGGACCAAACAGTCTTCTACCATTCAAAACCCAATATAATAATAAGATCCCTAAGGGCCTGAGCCACAAAAAACCCATGAGACTTATGCTGCCATATAATGGAAGTACATAGATACTTCCACAGAAGTCATATATGATGACCGTACACCTATCCAGAGCACCACACTCAGTAGTGCAAGTGGTACACAAGAAGTACAGGAACTCAAACACTGGCAAATATGAAATGCAGAATGAAGATCTTCAATCTGAAGGATAGCTGTGCCAATACACATCTATCTGTTTAGACACTAGTAGATTCAGTTAGAGGTACTGAAGTATTTCTAGCAAAATAACACTGTTGTACAAGTCAAATGTTGTTATGGAAACCCTGATTTCAGGTCACAGGGCCAGAAACAGTCATTATGTTGCTGGTTTAAGAATTTCAGTTCCAGTGTCAGTGGGAAGAAGTACAGGAACTCCGTTCCTGCTGCAAAAAAGGTACAGGAACTGAGTTCCTGTGCGTTCCTGTTCACTTTCATCACTGACCACACTACAAGCTGGCTACACTTGTGATTGACTGAATTGATGCTGCGACTGTTACCGATCCGTGGTGGACTGTGTTCCTTACAAAACCCCTGACTTCCATGCTGGTGTTCCTGTAATAGCACAGGTTCCAAACTTAGTCTGGTACTGATGGTGCACCTCAGTAGCAACAAGTGCCATGCCTTCTGCGATAAATGTTGTTGTGCAGGGATGTCAGCAATCCTTACTTCCTTGCTCAAGTTCTCCCCCTCTTGTGGGACAGTTAGCCATGGTGCTATTTGATAAGGCTGTCCACCAGGAGTCTGTTAGTCTAGATCTGTAGTTAATGATGTTCCTTTACTATCCTTAACTGAAATTTCAGTGTTGCTCTGCATGGGGCATTCCACCTCCTTCTATGGTGGGGATAAGTGGTGTTCTGTGGGAGTATCCATCGATGATTTGATTTGGCATGCACTCATTCACTCACTCACTCACTCACTCACTCACTCACTCACTCACTCATACTTCTTCACACCCCCTTGCTCTCCAGGTGGGCCAACCTATCACCTTTGTGAATTGGGTGATGTGCATAGGAGTTGCAAGGCATGGAGCTGCACACCCGATTTATACAACATTTCTGCATATCTGCAGACCAGGTCTCCAGATTTTTGTGGACTCTGACTAAAATTCCTTTCATTAAGACAGTACTTTGTTACAGTATGTTACAAAAATTACCACTTTTATTATTCTGCGACACCTTTTTTCCAGAAAAAGGATACAACAAAGTAGACTAGAACTTGACTGGAGCTAACGTAAGAGCATTTTAACGATGATTTTACAGTTTTCTCCAAAACTCTGACAGTTGGCATCAGCTGGACTCAAATCCCATAAAATTCCCCAAATGTCTAAATTGAAAGCCCTTCTAGTTTACTAAAATAAGTGGTATACTGTTGAATAGTGGGAGGAAGGTGAGATTAGGGGTGGTTTACAGGCCACCCAAACAGAAGGAGGAAAGATACAGGGAACTGAGCTTAGAAATAAAGACAGTCGCATGGAAGGGAAAGATGGTAATAGTGGGAGATTTTAACCTGCCCAAGGTTGATTGGAGGGTACCGGCCATAGGTTCACCCATATTGGTGCGACAGTCATTTGGTCAACACTGATATGGAGACAGGCAATATGCCACCCGGCATTTCTGTCCCAGGCATTGCATTTCCAGGACAGAGAGCACCAAAGCTCAGTCTTGGGAACTAGTCATTTTTTGGCAGAGGGCTTTGCCCCCTGCACTCCCCACAACTAAATATGGTCTTCTCCATGGCTTGCATGCCCCCGAGGGTGTAGAAATTGTGTGGGCACATAGGGCGGCATGACTGAGGGGTGCTCTAAAATCAAGATTGTCCCTAGCATTGTCACCCTTATTGTGGTGCCTTAATTGTGGCACCAAAATTTAGTTGCTGTTCTAATGATATACCCTGGCCATGAGTTGTGCCAGGAGTCATGTGATTCTACATGCACTGCAAAGTGGATTCCTGATGCAGGATATCACAGAGCCCACAAAGTAAGGGGTAATTCTTTATCTTGTGCTGACAAATGGGGACCATGTCCAAGTAATAAAGGTCAAGAAGCCCCTGGGTGGGAGTGACTATCACATAGTATGGTTCTGGTTCAACATAGGCAAGGAAAAGGCCCCCACTAAGACCAAAATCCTAGATTTTAGAAAGGCGAAATTCAGAAGGATGGATGACTTGCAAAGCAGCTACCTGGGAAGCATCAAGGTAGATATAGGATGGATCAAAGGTGATCCACCATCAAGAAGGAAATAATGGTAGCCACAGGGGAGAGCATTAGGTACAAAGGGAAAAACCTGAGGGCCAAAGCACCCAACTGATTTAGCACATGGTTGTCCAGGCAGTAAAGGATTTTAAGTCAGCTTACAAGAAGTTCAGGGGCACCCAGATGGAGGAAGACAGGGAGGACTACCTGAAGATGGCTAGTGTAGCAGTTAAGGTAGTTTGATGAGAACCAGCCCAGTGGCGCTGAGGTTGAGGCACTGGACACCACATCTCATGCCACGCCGGCGACCTGGGTTTGGGAATAAGCCCGGGCCATCGGGGATTGGCAGGGGAGGGGAGAGAGAGGGTTGAGCATCTGGAGGACTGCTATCCTCTCTCTCTGGGGAGGGACCAAGGCTGCTCAGCATCCTGACAACCCCTGATGGAGATTGGGGTAACTAGGTATGCCAGCCAGAATAAGGGGCAGGAATGCGGCTGACATCAGCAGGGAAGCTGTGCATGGACGTCATTGCATGCCACACTCCCAAGGAGAACTGAAAAGCAGAAAATCTCCTGTCTTGCCTGTGGAGATGAAGGGGATGCCAGGGACACAGCCCACATCCCGACTGCTGGCCCTATGTCTGGAGGACTCCAAGGCTGACCCAACACCCAGGTAGGATCTCCCTAATTTCAGACAGGCCATCGTGGGAGGATGGGACTGCCTCTGGGAGGTGATTCAGGGGGTTAGCTCTGCCAGGGAAGGAGAAGAAATGGGGGAGAGGAACCATGGATGATTTGACAGAGATGGATAGGGTGAGAAAAAGGTTGTTAGCATTAAGGGTAGATAAATCCCCAAGCCTGGGCGGTATACACCTAAGGGTGCTGAAGGAGCTGGCAGAGGAGCTTGCAGGCCCCTTGACTGACCTGTTTAACAGTTCACTAGAGCTAGAGGTGGTACTGCAGGACAGCAGAATGGCACATGTAGTGCCCCTCCATATGAGTAGTTCCAAGGACAACCTAGGGAACTACAGACTGGTCAGTCAGACCTCAATCAAGTGCAGGCTGATGGTGATCATACTTAAGGACAGGTTAGTGGTCTGGAAGAGAATGGCCTCTATGATGAGCAACAACACAGTTTTATGGGAGGGAGATTGTGTTTAACAAAGCTGATTGACTTAAATCTGATTGACTTATTTGACTGGGCCACTATAACAGTGGACAGGTGATAGGCAGTGGACATTCTTTACCTGGACTTCAGCAAGGCCTTTGACTCTGTACCTCCACAAGAGGTTGATCAGGAATTTGGTGGACCTGGGTCAGGGGGGCAGTTGACTGAGTGAGTGGAAAACTGGCTGAGGGGTAGGACCCAGACTATGGTTGCACGGAATGAGGTTTCAAGCACCAGAGTGGTCACCAATGTGGTCCCACAAGGTTTGGTGCTTGAACCAGTTAATGTCTTCATTAATGATACAAGGGATGGCATTATAGGCAAAACATTTTTATTCATGGATGACACAAAGCTCTGTGGGAGGGTGGACACAGCAGAAGGATACAGGATCTAAGGGGAAGATCATGAAATGCTAGATAGGTGCTCCAGGAGCTGGCAACTTGACTTCAATGCAAAGAAATTCAAGGTGATACACACTGGAGCTAAGAGCCACAAGGTTGCGTACAGCCTGGGTGGGGTTCAGGTACCTGCATCTGAGGAGGCGAAGGACCTGTGGATGATGATCACTGTTGACCTGAAGCATTCCATACAAGACAAGAAATCAGCAGCAAAAGCAAATGAGATGTTGGGCTCTATTGCCAGAAGGATTAGCAGGAGGCAGGAGGAGGTAATATTGCCATTGTACAGTGCATTGTTGAGGCCACATCTGGAGTACAGTGTATAGTTCTGATGCCCATACCTTGAAAAGGACATAAACCTGTGGGAGATGATCCAGAGTGGGGCAGCTAAGATGACTACAGGTCAGCAGGGTAGGACATATGAGGAGAGGTTGGAGGCCCTGAACATGTGCTCCCTGGAAGAGAGAAGAGTGAGAGGAGACATGAGTGTAAACTTCCGGTATTTGAAAAAAATAGGATAGACATGGATGGCCTTTTCAAGCTCAGTGGGAACTGAGACATGAAGGTACACAGTCTCAGGTTGGATAGGGGAGGTTTAGGAGAGAGGCTAGGAGGCACACCTTCATGGCGAGGGTGGTGGTGGATTGGAATGGGCTTCCTCAGGAATTGGTTTAGCTGAAAATGGTAGGCAGCTTCAGCAGAGGCTGGGGTAGAGTTATGGGGAAAATAAGGGTCAAGAGGTGGCTGACGGAGGGAAAAAACTGCTTGGGCAGGAGGACAGGGTCATTAACTGATGCTGAGGGTCCTGCAACACAAGTAGACTCGATAGACCTAATGGACTTATTCTGCTGGCTTCATTGCATATTCATATGTTCTTATGTAATGAAGAATAACTAATAACTCTTGTATTGTTTTGTTTAGAATCTGGAGTGCATGGTTAATCCTGACCAGTAAATGAGTTCTGGGAGCATCAAATGTCACTTCCCGTCAGCAAAGAAAAATACCCCTGAATTGCTGACAATTTAAACTTGCAAGGAGCTGATAGGCATGTGTGTGCAAATCAAGGATTGTCTCAGTAGAGCAATCCTTTTGAAATTGTAATGCAACTTTGGGTTGAATGAGGTGTCGGTAACCATCATTTTATCGGGAGCAGGAAGACCCTGAGGTTAGGGAGCCAGTATTAAAGCTTCCATCTGCGAGCATCAGCAAGATGTTGGAGGTGATCAGGCAGAGGCAGAATCTGCCTGGAGTCCTCCTGGGAGGATGATACTACCGGTTAACACCACTAGATATAGGTAGGTACCCCAAATACCAAACTAGTAGGTATCAAAGTGGAAAGAAAAATGGGCATAGAGACAATGATGACAGTGGATGCAATTGTGGGCTTATATAATTACACTCATAGAGGGGATTCCCAGGGATCATACTTGCTTATTTTTTATTAACTCTTTTTGCTCCCAGCTCTGGCATGAGTTCCCTTCAGCTGGCACCCCTAGACTCATCACCCCATCTCCAAGACTTGTGTTGTCTCCTAGTTGCCCCTTGGTGCTCCCCCATATTAAGTCCATTGAGATTACCCATGCTTGGATGGAGACCAAATCCACCGTAGAGGGAAGGATCTGATTGGCAGGAGTGGGGTTTGTGGGGTGCCAGTGTTCATCTTGTAGCCCTGCCAGTAACTACTTTTACTGTTCCTCCCCTTGAAGTTGGCGGCGTGAACACATGCACATAAGCACTCACTGAATGTGCGTAAGCATGAGCCAGCCGACTCCCCCACCCCTGCTGGCCACACAAACTGTGCCTCTTGTGCTACAACAGGAGGTGCCAGTGCTGCAACATAATCAACTCTCACCTCCAGAAAGGGTGAGTTTTCTTCAGGGATGTGCACTCCCTCTGCCTCCTTCAGACCCTCAAGCAACCATGTGCTCATTCCTGAACATGGCTCACTGGTGTCATAAGTGGTAGCCCTACTGCACCAACAAGCTGGCTTGATAATAGTTATTTATTTTTATTGAAAACTTCATTGTTACATAGTTACATACATACAAACATACGAAATTGCCAACAGAAACATGCCATAATGATCTATCTAGTCTGCTCAAGTGTGCAGCTCAGTTAGTTTCCTGGAGCTGCCCCCTCTCCAACTCCTCCTGGAGTCATCCCCCCATCCCATTTCCCTCCCACATCCACTTCCCAGTACTGTCTCCTTCCATCCTATTTTTTCACCCTGTTCCACCCCTCCTTGAAAATGGTCACTATCTTAGCTACTACCACCTCTTTTGGCAACTTATTCCTCCCCTTCACCACCCTTTCAGTGAAAAAGTATTTCCTGATTTCCTTCCTGAACCTACCCCCACTAGTTTTAGGCTATGTCCCCTTGTTGTACCCTCCTTTCTTAAGTTAACGATGCCGTCAGTATCGACTGTATATCTACACAGTAGATGTTGGCAGAAAAAGACCCCATGGTCCATCTAGTCTGCTCTAGTTACAAGTTAAGTTTTTTACTTTTGGACTACAGATCCTGCTAGACCTTTCTTACTCTCATTCCTGACTCCAAGAGGCCCCTGTACCTATCCCATGTGTGCCTGAATGCCTCCATGTTTGCACTCACCACTTCCACCGGTAGCTTTTCCCAGGCTTCTAACACCTTTTTATGAATAAGTACTTCCTCACCATAGCATCAGAGTCTCCCCTTTCCAGTCTCATATTGTGTCCCCTTGTTCTTGTGCATTTCCTTTTCTTTCATGGATCACATCTGAGCACAAGTGCCCATTCACAAAGGTTCCCCATCCAATACATAGTCATAAAAAACAGTACAAACACAATAAGCAGTTTCAGCAGAGATGCAGTTGAGTCAAGCTCAAAACAGTTATGATGACAGAACAATTGCATACAGTTTTGAAAAAGTCCAGATCATTCTGTAAAAAGTCACAGGATATGCACAGAAAGAAACCAAATAAAACAGTTTAATGGTTGCAGCTGCACTAGACTGCCAGGGTAGACCACACAGTTTTCTTAAACTGCTTTGTGTTGGGGAGATTCAGCAGTGTCACTGACTGATATAGTGGTGGCCTTCCTTCTGTTGTTTTCTATTTTCTAAAAGTTACTGTTTACATAGAATCATGCAGAACAACTTAAAATGTGACAAAGAACTTGAAATACTCAGCCTGAGCAGCTGAGTGACTGGCTATAGCATGAGGAATCTGAGGCCGAACTGTAAAAAACAAAAGCTGTCCCTTACTGCGTTACATTGCACTCCAGTGTCAGTGTGGAAGATGGACCCCTTTACTCAGTATTTTTAAATCCATTTGATTGATCTGATTTGTGGTTTATAACACATGAAAATTCTCTATTATAAAAACACAACAACCCCCTTACAGCACAGAAGAAACTACCACAGACGTCTTGTGAGTATTGTAATGCCATGTAGATTACTTGAGTTTCACTCTTGTGCTACTGCAGTATTTTACACTTGGTGTCTGAACCAGCTTGATAGTCATAGTTGGGGGTTCATTATTGTAATATAACTCACACTTCCTATGTCCATCTTATATGTTTTTTATATTTGATTTTATGAATGTTTGTATTATACATCAACATGTGCATGGGAAAGACACTATAGAAATCTATCTCGCTCTAGCTAGCCATCTATACATGCAAATTGAATAGTATGGTATGCTATCATATGGTATTTCTTTTATAAACAAAGCAAACCCATCAGATACTCTCAAGGCATTGCAATATGATATACCCTGCATAAGTGTGAAACAATACTGTTTGTAAAAATGATGTTTTACTTACGTTTGGCATAGGACTGGATACAGCAACTCAGTGAACTTGAGCGGAGGAGAAACCTTCTTGTAGTGAACTGGAAAGATGCCCCCAATGATAATGTCTCCTTCTCTTTTGTAGCTCTCTACACTCAGACTCTGCAGTTTGCACACCGTCTGCATGGTGTGGGAGACACAGAGACACATTATGAGTAGAGATGTGGACACAGATGATACGATCTGTCTCATTGCAGAGATACTACTGTGACATCATTCAGTCCATTAAGGGACGTCAGGATTCAGGAACATCTACATGGCAAACTTTTATCAGCAAGCACTGTTCCCAGCCAACAATCAAAGGGATATTACTCAGGATCTATAGGCAGCACTGGAACAATGATATTGTTTAAAAGAATTGCCTTATTTAAACTCAGAGAATATTGAACAAATGTAGAAACAAAAGTGATGAGATCATATGAAACAAATGATTATCTAGTAGAATGTTATTTTACTTGTTAAAATTGTAACTTTACTGCAGAATGTAGCTTTCTGATTCTTTAGTTCTATTCAACACAACATGGATCTGGGTTTAGAAGATCTTTCACGAGTGTTTGCGAGTTTTATACCTTGATTTAATTCACTCTTGGAGTACCAATCTTTGGAAAGAAGATCCCCGTGATAATAGCAGATGTATCATTTAAAAATCATGCAATCTAGGTGAAATTTTGTTCTCTCAAAAACAAATTTAATAATTACAAGGTACAACCTACCAGAGAGTAATTGTGCCTTCTAACCATAATTTAAAGTGCAGTTACATCTATTTTAGGGAATGGCCACAGATGTCAACACAGATGGCCAAGTAGTGTTATGATGGCTCTGTCCCAGCTGTACGTGAGAAATCCCAAAGTGCGGCATTGTCAATGTGTTGCAGTTTATTGCAGGAAAAAACACTCAGGTAATTATAAGTTTTACACTGACTTTTAAAAAAGAAAAGCTGAGAAAAAGGGTCAGCTGTTACTTGAAAATGTTTTGAACTATTTTTATTACTACACAAGTCT
The DNA here is from genome assembly GCA_016271365.2 of Neoceratodus forsteri. Taxonomy (NCBI): domain Eukaryota; kingdom Metazoa; phylum Chordata; order Ceratodontiformes; family Ceratodontidae; genus Neoceratodus; species Neoceratodus forsteri. Next base: position 316,030,415 of record CM057457.1, read on the forward strand.
ACATGCAAACTATAAGGCCATGCTTGTTCACCAAAACCTTTTGTAATATTTTATTTATCTAGCCACCAGAAACTAGTATTCCCCCCAATGCTTCACGACCTATGTGTCACTTCATCAGGTGGAGCTGGACCTTAAATCTTACATTCAAAAGTTGGGACTTTTAAAACTTCTGCATCCTGTGAACCTAATGGTGCAGAGGGCTGAGGCTCTGCAAAGTGCCTTGCCTCCTATCATGCCAGCAACCCAGGTTCAGGAATGGACTTAAGTCATCAGGGGTCAGCCAGGGAGGCAGAGGACTGAGCATCCAAGGGACTGCTGTCCTCTCCTGGGGAAAGGTTAACTTGTTGCCCTGCCCTTGGCTACTCCAGGCTGGAAGCCTGGGGGTAGAGAGAGTTAGGGAGGCAAAGTATGGGAGGGACCTGTTGAGACACCTAAGATGGGCATACCTCCACATGTGAGTCCTACACTCTGCAGGAGGGATGGGTCAGGAGAAAAAACAGGAGGAAAAGGGATGTGGGGGAAGGGCTTCATGAAGCCTGTCCCAACCATCTCTGTGCCTGCGCTGGTGCCTGGTGAGCAACCCAATCCATCTTGTATCTGATGTACTGGGGGTGGGCAACCCTTCTTCCTTGGCCCTACCATGAGAGGGGAACTCACAAGGAGAAACAATGAATGGGCACACACTGGGGGAGGCAGAGAGCTGACCTAGAAGGGCTGGGGATCAGGCTGAGGCAATTGCCCCTTGTGCAAAGGAGGATACACCCTTTACTTAAAAAAACAAAACTTTCTAAATCCCACATCTCAGTTCAGGAGTGAAATACAATGAAAAAAAAAATGGAATATTGATATTTTTGCCAACAGTATGAAAGGCCATAATATTTGTGGGTCCAGATTAGAGCCCACTAAATGTTTGCTGGAGGAACAAGTTAGTGTTTGGAGCAAACCAGTGGTAGGTTTTATGTGAAAAGGGTGACTCAAAAAGAACACTAACAACAACAGCGAATGCTGCTGCAAGTTAAAATGGCGATTCGAATTACAGCAACTGCCACAACAGCAATAGCTGCTTACTTTTGCTGTGGGGCAATATAAATTAACTGGTTATGTAGGGGCTATGCCCCTGCACCCTCCAAAATTATTATAATCAACTCTGGGGGGGAGGCACATGTGAAAGGACAAAACTTGGGATGGGGTACTCCAGGGTGTGGGGTGTGGGGACAATCTGTGGGTGACAGAGAACAAAGCCAGAAAGATGGGGGAACAGCAGTACCTAATATATATATATATATAATTTGAAAAAACTTAATTAATGCATCAGTTAGGGTTGTTTCCACACCAACAAAAGTGTGGAAATTCAACGTTAGGGTTACCACCCCTACCACGGCGCCACCACCCCCCCACCCTCCACACACCAATAGGCATCGGAGTGTGCTTTGGGGTGGTCGGCCTAACTCTCACCCCATTCCATGTGTAAAGAAGCTGTAGTGGTGCAGTATAGGATAATGGGGTAAGAGTTAGGCATGACCACCCCAGCGCACACCCTGATGCCTGCTGGTGTGTGGAGGGTGGGGGTGGTGGTGGTGGTGGCGTGGTAGGGGTGGTAACCTTAACGTTGAATTTTCACACTTTTGTCAGTGTGGAAACAACCCTAACTAATGCATTAATGAAGTTTTTGCAAAGAATTTCCTTTCTTTTTATAAAAGTGTAATGTAAGTAGTAATAGAAATGGGCGGCTTGGTGGAGGGCCCCGCGCTCCCTCAAAGCCACCCATTTGTGCATAATGGTATGTGTGTATGGGAGTGCGGGCCTTCCAGACCCTGTGCTCCCACTTAGAGATAAGCATGGAGCCATACAGCAGCCCTATAAGTCAAGGAGGCCTTGTAACACTAATTTGCCCATGTCTCGTGAACTGTAACTGCTAGAAAAAAAATTCAAGTGTCGTAATGGTGAGAGTGAGTAGTTGTCACAACGACAATTGACAGAAATGGTATCTTGCATCATTTCCAAGATACAGGCACTGAAATGCAATGTGAGTACTAAGTCTGAGGGCATAATGGTGGCCCACGTACATGAAAATGACCAATTGGAACACAAATTCACAAATATCTCAAGAACTGTACAAGCTAGAAGAAAAATTCAAATTTCAGGGGTTTCATGGCTTTGTAACCTAGTTTTGAACTTAAGGGAGACTAAGAAATTTTGCAATGAAAAGTCTATATCTTGAACCGTTTCGAGATATGGGCCCCAAAATGCGACATGGGTGCTGCAATGTTATCCTATGGGAAAATTTCTGAACTTTGGAATGCTGTAACTATGGCCCTTTTGAATGTTTTCCTACCAAACCACCAAAAGGCACACCTGTGAGAGTATGACTTTCCACCTTGAAATGTTCAGGGCAATACCGCAATCCACGTTGCCACAACTAGGGGACAAAGAAAAAGCACCGCTGCAAAGTTATCCTATGGGGAAATTTACAAACTTCGCAATTCTGTACCTATGGCCATGTTCAATGGTTCCGTATCAAACCATCAAAAGGCACACCTGTAGGGCTAGGGGTTGCACCCTGAAAATTTCAGGTCAATACCACAATCCACGTAGCTACAATGAAGTAACAAAGAAAATTACTCCCACAATGTTATCCTTTGGAAAAATGTGTACATTCGTAATGCTATAACTAGGGACGTGGCGAATGTTTTCGAAGTAAACCACTGAAAGGCACATCTGTGGTAGTAGGGCTTGGCACCCTGACAAATTCAGGCCAATATCACAATCCAGCTTGCCACAATCAAGTGACAAAAAACACAGCATTCAAGAAAATGTGGTCATGCAGTGTTACTGTGATCATTTAAAATATGATTGCGACACTCCTATCTTTATAATGGGAATATAACCGCGAACATAAAGAATAGTGTTGCAGCTATATTTTTTGTGATTGTGCATATTGCTCCGGCAATATATTATAGTGCCGCGATCAAAAAATGGTGACAAAATTCTGAAACCACATTTCCAGACCAGCTGGTGAAAAAATATTGCCAGTTTCCTGTTCCTCAGGGCCCGAATAGGTAAACCCAGTGGTTGGTGTGTTGAAAAGTCCAGTATTTTTTGAGTTATATTGTTTTTTTCTCTCTTGCTAACTGAAAACAAGATGGTCACAGTACAACACTATTTTTGAAAAGCTCTGCACTGAAAAATACGATTGCGACAATTTTCGAGCTGCACATATAAATTTTCCTATAGGCTATAATGGGACACTAAAAATGATATAGCTTTGGAACAGAACAAGATTTTTTCACGAAATCTTCAAAAGGCACCACTGCTAGCCAGGGCCCATGCAGCCCACCCAATCTGAACCCAGTCAAATGCATTCTTTAGTCTAATATGCACGTCTAAAGAAAACGGGATGTTGAGGATTTTTCACTTTTTGAATGCACTATGATTCCACAGTTGTACATCTGATTGACACAAACATTTCCAGATCTGGAGAACTATAAAACATCTTCCTAGATCCTGAATTTCAGGGAAATCGGAAAAACGGTTGCAAAGTTATTAAAGTGCAAACTTTGAGGTTTAACATAGAAATGGCTATGCAACCCTAACTATAGTGGCACTACTGTGCCACTATATATATATATATATATATATATATATATAATCATTAAGGTTAAATCTGAAATGTGGCTTAATAATTTTGCCACCGTACAATGGATTTGCCTGAAATTTGTAATGCACAGTCTGATACCATAAATCTCTGGATCTGGCAAGTTGCATTACGGTCGTATGTATAGTTGCAGAGCTACAGAGTGCCAAAAAAAAGCATAAATGACATTTTTTTGTGCGTTTCTTTGCTCGCACCTACAGGTCACTCGATTTTCGCGATCAGTCCAAAAACTTCAGGGAACATGTAGCCAGGGTCCCCGATGTGCCTTTGAAGAGTTTGTGAAAAAATAGTTATTTAAAAAACAGTGAATCCCATCATAGTCCATGGGAAAAGTTAACAAAATAAGCGACAGTGTTGCAATTGCCATTTTTACTGTTGCAAATGACCCTTTTACTTTTGCAAATCAGTCATTTTTTTTCAGTTGGTGGTCAGAAAAATGCTTGGCGTTTAAATCTGGGACCCTCTAGGGACACAATTCTTGTTGTGTTCACCTAGTCGGGTCCTGAGGATGCTAGCTATGTCTTTATTTGGGGTAAAACATCCCAGGAATCTGTTTTGCAAATTTTTTTTTATTTTATTTATTTATTACTAGGATTACAAATACCTTTGAACCAAGGGTTCTTTTACAAAGGTTCCGCACCAGCAATGGGTACAAGCAAAACAGTGGTAAGATACAATGCAAGATCAGGAGGTTAACATAGAAGTAAGCAGAGGTAAGATACAATACAGGTCAGGAGGTTAACTTAGTAGCATAAGACAGTACATGTGCATAGGCTAGCACAGTAGCAAACAGTCAGTGGCAAATAACAATGCATAATTAACAATACTGGTGTGTATATATAGCAAGACACAGATGCAAATGAAAACCATCCCAGGGGTGACATAAGTGGAGCAAGGGGTGGGGGATAAGAGGGAGGGGTGGGGAAAAGGGGATAGGCAGTCAAGGATTTGACATTGTCGTAAGTGCAAGAACAGAAAGATAAGTGCTAGGTATTCTGGGGTGGAGCAACAAGAGATAGGGTGATATGGATGGGGAGACAGGAGGAGAGGAGTGGGAGTAGGGGTGGAATGGTAGGTGGGAGGTGAGAGGGGGTAGAATGGTAGGTGGGGGTGGGAGAGAGGCAGGGAGTAGCAGTGGATGGAGGGGTGGTGAGAAGTAGTGTCACAAAGTACTTTTGCAAATGTGACACTTTCATGATTTTTTTTTTGCGAAAGTGTCATTATGTTTGAAAGTAATTTGTAAAAGTATACCCAAAACAATAGGAAATCTTTGCCACCCTGCTGCAAAACAACCGTTTGGTCTTTTGGTCCCAAATTTGTAGGGAAAATTGCCAACATCCCACAGATGTGCCTTTTGGTGGTTTGGTGCTAAAATATAACAGGGTTGCAAAGTTATGCCTTTCTGAAGTTGATGATTTTTCCTATAGGATAACATTATGGTGTTCACCGTGCATTTCGTGTCCTGTATCTCGAAAACAGTGCGAGATACAGACTTTTCATCGCAAAAAATGCTTAACCCCCCTGCACTGGAGGGCTAAGTACAAAACTAGCCATTAGTCATTAATAATATGAGATTAAATTTTTTTTTAAGATATAAGCAATTTAGTATTCCAAGTGCTCATTTTCTGGTCCGAGCACCATTATTAAGGACACATTCTTTGTATTCACTGTGCTTCTGAATGCACCTTTTTGGGATAAACAGCATGTGCGTTTGCATTACTGTTACCATTAGCATTTGCATTTATGTTTCCGCTTGCATTTCCATTACCGCTTGCGTTAGCATTTCCGTTTGCGTCACTGTGTGAGTTACCATTTGTGTTTGCGTTGCCATTTGCGTAACTGTTTCCTTTTGAGTCGTCATTGGCGTTACTGTTTGCTTTTGCATTACCTTTTGTATTTCTGTTACCGTTCTCGTTAGCATTTCTGTTTGAGTCACCGTATGCATTACCATTTACATTCGCATTTCATTGTGTTACTGTTTTCTTTGTCATCACCATTACCATTACCATTACCATGTGTGTATGTGCGTTTGCGTTTCCATTTGCACTACCATTTGTGTTTTCATTACCATTTGCGTTTGCATTTCTATTACCGTTAGCATTTGCACTCGCATTTCCATTGTTGCTTGCATTACTGTTTCCTTGTGCATCACCATTGCCATTACCGTTTGCATTTGCGTTTGAGTTTCTGTTACCGTTTGCATTACCATTTCTGTTTGCATTTATGTTTCCACATACCATTCACTATTTATAGCGCACATTTTCAAAAAGAAGGGAAATTCATGGCAAAAAACTCTGTTTAATACATCAGTTAGGGTTGTTCCACAGCAACAAAAGCAAGGAAATTCAGTGTTTGGGTTACCACCCCTTGCACCCCACGTCCACCCTGCCCCCACCCACAGGCATTGGGGTGTGTGTTGGGGTCATCGGACCTAACTCTCACCCCATTCTTCTATTCTGCACCACCTCAGCTTATTTACACATGGAATGGGGTGAGAGTTAGGGCCAATGACCCCAACACACACCTTGATGCCTGTTGGTGGGGGCGGGGTGGGAATGGGGTGCAAGGGGTGGTAACAGGCATTGTGGTGTGTGTTGGGGTCATCGGCTTAACTCTCACCCCATTCCATGTGTAAGGAAGCTGAGGTGGTGCAATATAGGAGAATCGGGTGAGAGTTAGGCACGATGACCCCAGCACACACCCCGATGCCTGTTGGTGGGCGTGGGGGTGGGATGGTAGCGGTGGCAACCCTAACACTGAATTTCCTCACTTTTGTCACTGTGGAACAACCCTAACTGATGCATTAAACAGAGTTTTTCCATGAATTTCCTTCTTTTGAGCATGGGCACTGTAAATAGATGGATGTATGATTGATTGGGGAAATGCGATCACCATGGCTACACGTTGTGTGTGCCTTACGGTGATGGTGGTGTGACGGTGATGTTGATGGCGGTGGTGGAATTGATCCCCTAGTAGGACTTGGCGTGACAGTGGCGACCAGCCTGGCGGTGATGGTGGCAGTGGCAAGGGATAGTGTGATTGACAGGCGCTGCATGGTGGTGGTGCAGATGCTGGCAAAGTGCAGATGGTGGCGGTGAGTACAGGAGTGGATGGTGATGCCAGTGGTGGTGGGAGAGGACAGCGTGATGCGGATGGTGACAGAGTGCAGGCGCAAAAGCAGGCACAAGGGTGAGTGCAGATGGGTGGCGGAGTTCAGGCACAGGAGTGGGCCACGGACTGGACTGCGGATGGTGGCATGGAGCAAAGTGGTGATGGTGATGCAGGTAGATGCTGGAGTTCAAGCGCCAAATGCAAGCGGTGGAAGTGCACGGTGATGTAGGTAAGCGCTAATGAAGGCAATTTTTAGGAGTAGATGAACATCGGTGAAAACCAGATGCAAATGGTGGCATGCTTGGGTGACTCAAAGGCAACTAGCGTAACAGTGATGCAAGGGTATATCTCAGGTAATTGGCATGCACTGATGCAAACGATTATGCAAATGGTAATTGAAATGCAAGTGCAAACTTATATGCAAACAGTAATGGTAATGCAAACGCAAATGGTAATGGCAATGCAAACGGAAATGCAAATGCAAATGCAAACGGTAATGGCAACGGCGATGCACAAGGAAACAGTAATGCAACGGACAACAGAAACACAAGCGTAAACACAAGCACTAATGGAAATGTAAACGCAAACAGTAACACAAACGGCAACAAAAGCACAAATGGTAACGGTAAGTCAAATGGAAACGCAAATGTAAATAACGGCAATGGTGATGCCAAAGGAAACAGTAATGCAAATGGAAATGCAAATGCAAACTGTAACGGGAATGCAAGCAGAAACGTGAGCGCAAACGCTAATGGTAAAAGTAATGCAAACGCACATGCTTTGTGTCCCAAAAAGGTGCATTGAGAAGCACAGTGAATACAAAGAATGTGGGCACAATAAATGCCCTTCGGACCAGAAAATGAGTACTTGGAATACTAAATTGCTTATATCTCAGGAACCGTATGCCATAGAAAAAAATTTAAACGTCATATTATTTACGACTTTCCAGGCTAGTTTTGCTGTTAGCCCCCCCCCCCCAAGTGGGGGGCTAAGAAATTTTGCGACAAAAAATTCATATCTCGAACCGTTTTTGAGATACAGGACCTGAAAGGCGCAGCAGACGCCGTAATGTTATCCTATGGGAAAATTCGTCAATGTCAGAGTGTGTAACTTTGCAACAGTATGTGTGGTATATGAAGCAATGATGTTGTGCAATGAGGGACAAAGTGAGAATTTTACTTTGACATCGAAATACACAGAGGATTACAATGTAACAAATACACTGCAGTGTGCTGGTTTTATCAGGCTAGACTGCATGGATAAAGCCACTACTACAGAGCATTAACAAAAGAAGAGATCATTTGACAGGAGGAGATGTTGAAGGAACGGTTCAGGACATGTGGCTAGCAAGTGCAGCCATGAGATGCAGCATGTCTTAACTAGTCCTTAAAGGAGAACTGCGCTCAACCTGAAGGTCATTTGTGCCAGCAGAAGCAGTTTTTTTTTAAAACTGGTTTGAATTCTGTTAATATTCCATCTATACTTGCCTATTAGCAACCTTAATGGTTGTTCCTGATTTACAGCCTGGTGTCAAGTGCCATCTTAGAACTATATGATGTAGATTATGTTCCTGTCCAACCACAGAGTTATATATTAGAACATGAGTGCATTGTTCCAACAATGGAAGAGCCGAGTAAGGGAAATAAAGTACATCATACAGTTCTAAAATGGCACTTACTATCTGTGTGTAAATCAGAAACATTCACCAGGATAACAAACCAGTCTGTGGAGATGGAACAGTAACATAATTTGAACCAGTTCTTAAGAATCAACTTCTACAGGTAAAATGACTTACAGGTTCAGCACAGTTCTTCCTTAAGGATACGCATTAGCCTATTAACAAAAAGTACTCCTAATTGGTTATTAAGATCACAGTTAAGACAGATAGGCATTAAATACCAAGCTCAAAAAAAAAAAGTAATTAATTACTGGATAAAAAAATACTTCTCAGAGACTTCCGGTGATGTTACAGAGCTATGAAGCAGTAACTGAACCCGCTCCACTCCCTGACAGTTAATTAAGTTGATTTTTCTAGTGTATCCGTAGTCGTCGTAAGCTGGAAAACAATAAAGTAACAGGTATAAGGATGGCACTGAAACAAAGACTTAAAGAGTTCAGGGTGGACAGCCCCCAATCAAAACATACTCTGCATACCAACAAGGATGGCAGCCCAGGCCTAGTGATTCCCGCGGGAGAGTCAGGAGGACAGCCGGAGGTGGAGAATGCAAGATGAGATGAACTGTACTATCACTTCCAAACAGCTCATATGCGAGCAGCAGAAAATCAGTAGCACCTTAGAACGAATGGAGGAGGATCTCTCAGACACAAAAGAAGAGGTACAAGACATCAGTAAACGTACCTCAGACCTGGAGACTGGTCTAAATGAAGTCAGTACTTGGGGAACATCATAATGCGATGCTAGTGCACCTGTATGAAAAGGAGAAACAATCTGAACTGAAACTAAATGGTCTAGAGCAGCACTCAGAAAGGAACAATCTCCAAATTCATGATTTACTGGAAGGTACGGAGCAGGGAGAGATGGAGGGCTACATAGAGGGGTTGCTTCAGGAGCTTTTTGGGTGAGACAAGACCTCCTCCGTTTATCGAAAGGGCACATTGAGCATTGGCTCCCAGGCCTACAGACCCCAAAGTGTGCCCTAGATCCATGGTGGCACGTTTTGTTAGTTATGCTACCAAAATGCAAGTGCTGAGTTCTGCATGGGGGGGAAAAAGGAGATACTGTTTGGGGATATGAAGCTGTATTTCGAACATGATTTTACTCCACTGGTAATGAAGCAGAGGAGGCAGAGTCTACAGGCTTTAAGGGAACTACTCAGTATCAACATCAAGGCTCAGATATTTGCACCAGTACAGATGAAAATTTTCCTTGAAGGAGGGCCTAAATTCTTCAGAAGCATGGAGGAGGCCATACCAACACTCCTGAAGCTCAGGGTCAAGGTTGGAAGAGTTGGTAGTGAAGAGCAAACAGGACGACAGCCACAACTCAGCCAATGGCAGCAACAGGGTGCCAGAGGGAACCGGAAAAGAGTGACAGGAACGAAATGACATTGAGACGTCATCACCAGCAGGAGAACCAGAAGGCAGGAAGAAGATACAGCAGCGACCTCTGCACTGCCAGACTGAATGAAGGTGGGGTCTGTGAGTACATTATTTTTTTCCAACCCAGCAAGGGGGAACCTGCCAGGGAAAGAAGCAGCAATGGACTACGGGACTTTTGTGCCTTGATTGGTGCTCAGCAGTAGAAAATAAAATGTTTAAACTCTACATTACGGGGAGGGGTGATTTGTCTCTGGGGTGATAAAATGAGGGGGCAATGGACAAGGGAGGGAGCTTACATGAGTTCAGGGGTAAGAATAAAAGGAGGGATTTTGATATTAAAAGGGGGTTCATACCATTTAAACTGGTAAAGAAAGGAAAGAAATTCAGGTAATGTGTTGGGGAAGGGGAGGGAAGGGAGCACATGCGAGTAAGGTACATAGAGGAGAAGTATTTACTGGAAAAGTTACTGGGGGCAAAAGGGGGAGGAGGATAGGCGAGACGAAGGAGGGAGGGGGACAGGTCAGGCATAGTACACTACGGGAGGAGGGAGGGAGAAAATGCAGAGACAGGGACAGACAACACTAGCTGATTCAAGTTTGGGGCAGAAGCACAAGGGTAGAGAATGTAATTGAATCACTGGGGGAATCAATACAGGGGAAAAAATGTTTCACAAAGGGTACAGTCAACATGGGAGTAAGTCGGGGAGCGGGGAGTAAATTGAGGAAACACCAAAGAGGAAGGGTTGCAGGTGATGGCTAGGCATTAAGTGATAGGCATACTGCCAAAAAGAACACAGGCAGAACAGTCTGCACTAGCCCTTTTTTCCACAAGAGTGGAGGTGTATAACATCAAGCCACAGCCTTATAGCAAAATACTTGAGAGTGTATCTATACAGGCTGGTAACAGAAATCATTTGAAGTTTATGGAAAATGAATGTAGTAGGCAGATCATGGTTCAAATGCACAAGAAATAGAAAAGACCAAGAGACTGATAGAGGAAGGAAAAGCTTTCAAAATGTTTGATGATGTAAATAAATACTTGTTTGGTTTTTATGTATTGTGTTTTTGGAATGAAGAAATGACTATTAGTGTGCAGTTGGAGGGGAACTATAAAAAGTGGAAGAGAAAAATCAGAGAAAAAATGGTGGACTTAAAAATAGCTACATACAATGTAAAGGGGTGGACTCGCCAATCAAGAGATCCCGAATACTACAGAGGTGAACAGGCTGCAAGCTGCAGTGGTGTTCCTATGAGAGACACACCTCACCCAAGCTGAGCACTAAAAACTGAAATGCAGCTGGTTGGGGTCTGTATACTCCTCATCCTATGAAGTTCACCCACATGGGGGGGGGGTTATATTACTGGGGAAAAACACCCCATTGGAAGTAGAACAGGTAATGGAGGATGTAGTGAGAAGATTCATAAAAGTGCAGGGTACCTATAGAGGGGTACAACACATGCTGTTGAACATGTATGCTCCCAATGCAAGTTCAGGAAGGTTAGCATTTTTTAAGAAACACCTTCTCAGGTCACCGGAGGAGCAGGGGACATTGTTTGTGGTGGGAGGGGATTTCAATGCTGTCCTCTGCCCCTCAATGGATAAAAGTAGGGCTAACCACAGGGACAAGGGAGGTGAAGGTAAGAAGCTAAGGAGGTTAACAGAGGAAGCAGGCCTTATAGATATCTGGAGACAACATAAAAGAGACAGAGATTATATCTTTTACTCAAACCCACATAACCAGTACTCTAAGCTAGATTACTTCCTCCTGACAATGGACTGGGCCCATGCGGTGAGAGGCTGTGATATCCAAACCATAACAGCATCAGACCATGCTCCGGTGCACTTAGATCTCAAGGTAGAAGTACTTAGTAAGAACCCATTTTGGTGTTTAAACAGCTCACGCATCAATGACCCGGAATTTAGTCAGAGACTAAAAGATGAAACCTCAGGGTACCTATTAAGTAACAATGAAGGAGACACCACAGGAGCACACAGGTGGGATGGACTAAAGGCCATGCTGAAGAGAGTATGCATTCAATATGCCTCGAGGTAAAAAGTGAAAGGGAGCAAGCCTGGATAGAATTAGAACAGCAAATATTCAACACTGAAGCAGAACATAAGATCACCCTTAACCCGGAACTCAAAAAACAATTGCAGGAACAAAGAGACAAGCTTACCAGAATTCTAGAGGTCAAAATAGAGGGAGGGATTAGATACACCAACCAGAGGTACTACGAGGCAGGGGATAGGGCCAGGAAACTCCTAGCATGGCAATTAAGACAACAGGGTATAAACAGGGCAGTACAGACAATTAAAGGGAGACAACTAGGGAATGAGATATAAACAAACCCACGGGAGATTACAAAAGAATTTGCTGAGTTCTACAGACAGCTATGTGCAGATATATGGGGAAAGGAAGAAGGGAAGGCCTTTATTGCCTTTCTTGAGCCAGTAAAGCCGACAGAGCTGAGAGTAGGAGAGCAATAGTCTAGAAGAGAACATTACACAGTCAGAAATCCTAAGTGCAATAAAGCAACTTAAAAATGGCAACGCTCCAGGGACAGATGGTCTCCCAACAGAGTTCTATATGAAATTTGGGGGCAGCTGTCACCATCCTGCAAGCAACATTTAATAGAACACTGAAAGGGGAGGCAGCCCCAGATTCCTGGAGATATGCCCAGATCACAGTTCTACCTAAGGAAGGGGAAAGACCCACAGAAATGCAGGTCATATAGACACATCTTATTGCTCCCGGTGGACATGAAAATCGTTACGCCCATACTGGCTAAAAGACTGCAAAACCACATACAAAGTTTGATCCATCCAGACCAAACTGGTTTCATACAGGGGAGGGAATTGCAGGACAATATCAGGAGGCTGTTGAATATTTTTACATCACAGGCCAACTAACCAAAAAAACAACTAGCTATTTCATTAGTTGCCGAAAAGGCAATTGATAGGGTGCGGTGGGGTTTTCTGAAAGGGGTATTGGGGGGCTATGAACTTTGGCCTAAAGTTTCAAACCTGCATAAATGTGTTCTATGCAGACCCACAGGCAGTGCTGAACTTCAATGGCATCAATTCGGCTCAGTTCCCACTCATGAGAGGAACAAGACAGGGGTACCTGCTGTCTCCCCTTCTCTTTGCTCTGTGCATCAAGCCCCTGGTGACTAAGATTAGGGAATGCCAGACTATCAGTGGAATAGAAGTGGTGGGGGACCAACACAAAATTTCATTGTACACAGATGATAATGATAATAATAATAATAATTCTTTATTTATAATGCACCTTTCAAAAACCAACGCGCATAACAATCAGAACAATTAAAACATATGAAACATCATCACATTCAATAAATGCAAACATGTCAGCCAACATCTTCACTGTATGCCTAATTCCACAGGAATGTTTTTAAAGCCTGTTTGAATTCCTCCACAGTCGTTCACTCCCTAATCCAATGGGGTAGAGAATTCCAGAGGGTCAGAGCCACGAACATAAATGCCCGGGCTCCTGCAGATTTTAAAGTCACCCTTGGAATCTCTAGCAACCCCTCGTCAGCCGAGTGAAGTGGTTGCTCAGGGTGATAAGGAATCAGGAGCTCTTTCAGGTAGTCAGGGCCCAGTCCATCTAGGGCTTTGTATGTCAGTAACCCAACTTTGAAGGAGGTCCACCACTGAACCGGCAGCCAATGCAGTTCGTGCAGCACCGGTGTGGTATGGGAAGATCTTGGAATCCCCATCAACAACTGGGCTGCTGAGTTCTGCACCAGCTGCAAGTGATGGATATCAACCCCCGGTAGCCCAAAGTAAAGTGAGTTACAGTAATCTAAGCTTGAGATCATGAAGGCATGGATCAATATAGGCAGATCTATGGATGGAACAAGGTGCTTGATCCTGGAGATGTTTCTTAGATGGTAAAAAGATGACTTTACAATGGCTGACAACTGTGCATGAAGTGTCAGTCCCGCATCTAACAACACCCCCAGGTCACACACCTGTTCAGAGGCCTGGAGCTCAGCGTCTCCAGGGAACAATCCTAGGGAGTAGCCTGCCCCCAGCCCTCCTATCCTGCGACCTGGAGCCAGAACCAACACCTCCATCTTCCCAGGGTTCAACTTCAACCAACTCGACTTCATCCAATCTTGGATTTCATCGAGGCAGTTATTAAATACCGAGACTGCTCCTTCCTGGTCGGGGGCAAAAGACAGGTAGAGCTGGGTATCATCGGCATAGCAATGAAACCTCAGCCCGTATCAACTTACAATGTCTCTGAGGGGAAGCATATACACCGCAGACAACATGGGGGACAATACTGAGCCCTGAGGAACCCCACATGACAGCAGGATCGGATCATAGGAAAAAAAACCCGATACAACCCTCTGAGTTCTTCCTATGAGGTATGATGTAAATCATCTGTAGACCAACCCAGAAAGTCCACAGATAGATCTTAGGCACTCAGGCAGCACCCCATGGTCAACGGTGTCAAAAACTGATAACAGATCTAAAAGTACCAAAATGGACCATTTTCTCTGGTCTCTCGCCATCAGATCATTGCGCACCCGAACCAGCACAGTCTCAGTACTATGCCTCTTCCGAAAACCAGATTGGAGAGGTTCATAGATGTTATGGATGGTCAAATGGTTCTCCAGCTGTGCAGCCACTACTTTCTCGATCACCTTCCCCAAAAAGGAAGATTCGAGATAGGCCTATAGTTAGCAAGAGAATCTGGGTCCAAAGAAGCTTTCTTCAACAATGGTGTCACCACTGCCTCTTTCAAGGAGCAGGGGGAAAACACCGGAGTCAAGGGAGCACCAGATTATCTGTGCCAGAACCGGGCCAATAAGATCACCACAACCCATAATCAGGGATGTCGGGCCTGGGTCTAAACTACAGCATGTAGGGGGCATCCCCTGGACAATCCACATAACATCTGTGACTTCTGGACGGTCGAAGGTACTCCAGGAAAACGGAGGGATTGTGACCAAGTCCTGATCCTCCGCAACTCGCATAGAATGAGTTGCCAGGATCTCGGATCAGATGTCAGCCACCTTATCAGCAAAGAACCAAGCAAGATCATCACACTGCAATTGTGAAAAAGCTCTTCAGAGCTGCATACAGGTTGGGTTGCACAACCTGTCCACAGTTCTGAAGAGCTGAGCTGGTTGATTCTGAGTGGCAGAAATTTCCCTGGACAGGAACTCTGCCTTCTTATGGGAAATTTCTGACTGGTAGAACTGATAAGGTTCTAGTAGTCTAAGGTGGTCTGCATACAGGCCAGATTTCTGCCAACAACATTCTAACCTGCGATCTAGTTGCCACAACTCCTTCAAGGCTCCGTCAAACCACGGAGCCTGAGGGTGGAGGGAGAGAGGACACACACGCACTGGTGCAATAGTATCCAAAGCTGAGGTGATGGCAGTACTATATGCCAAGACCAAGGCTTCAGGATCCTTGCAATCCATAGGAAGTTCTGATAGGTCAAGGACTGCTGCTAGGCCATCAGATGTAATATTCCATAAAGGTCGAAACTTGACCATCTCCACAGGGGTCAGACTACAAGGGGGGGGGATGTCAAAATTGAACCTCACAGGTAAGTTATCAGACCAACTGACTGGTTCCACCCACGCGTCCGAGGCCTCGATCCCCAGGAGGAAAACCAAGTCAAGAGAATGGCCACATTTATGAGTAGCAGTGATAACCACCTGTGTCAGGCCCAGTGAATTTGTCAACTGGAGGCAGTGTTGTCCAAATTGCGAGAGTTCGTCGTTGATCCAGGCATTGAAGTCACCCAGGACCATCAGCCTATGTGACTCAAATGACATATTGATGATGAAATCCATCACTTCCTTAAGGAATTACTTCCCATCTCTGGGTGGATGATGGATGAGAGCTATTCTATAGCCTGCACCTGCTACTACAACACATTCAAATGAGCTGGTCACCTCAACTGGAACACTGGTGAGCTCCATTTTGGTCTTGAAACAGACCGCAACCCCCCCCCCGTGGTCCAATCTCGGGTGGTGTATCACTGCATACTCGGCCAGAATTGCGGCCTCAAATATGGGACCCACATTATCATCCAGCCAGGTCTCGGTGACGCAAGCCGGGTCTGCTGACTCGACAAGATCTGCAATCACTGCGGTCTTGTTCTTGACAGATCTGGCATTGCACAACACAACACCACCCGAGTTGGAATGAACTCCTGGGATGCCCCGACCACCAACCCATCCCCAACGATGGTGCCCTTGGGTATGGAGGCCAGGCATGGAGGCCCACGCTCTAGACTCCATTTCACCCCAGGGCGTCTTCTGAACTTAACAACTCTGATAGGAGCACCCCACTCTTCAAGCCTCCGCTGTTCACCCCCCTACCCCACTCCACTCCTACGGGCAATACCTAAAGCCTTGCAATGTTGGTAGATAGAAAAAAACAATGGAGGGGCAGAAAGGGCTGAGGGCTCGGAGAGCAGAGGCTGAATAGTGCACGACCGGGGGGGACCCAAATTGACAATTATTCCAGGACCCCCACATAGCCAAACAACACTAGTCTAACTGGTTAGTTATAACAATTAAACAAAATATATAAAATCCCAAATCACAACCAAACCTTTCCTCACCCCCTCAGCTAAATAATTATATCAGTTCCAAATGACACAAAATAACTAAAATACATAACTTAACAATAAAACCTAACCTCCCTACCACACAAAATAAAGTTGACCACAGGTCCTCTCACTACCTAGGCCACCTAACATAACAAAATTATAGCACCCGGGACTATCAGTCCTTGGTGCTCCGATACTCAAACCAAGATAAAAGATAAACAAATAGGGCTGGATATTCAAACTGCGCTATTTTGTGGTGCAAGCCCTTGCGCCGCACAAAATAGTTGCGCTGGGGTGTGGCCGGGGCGATATTCAAAGGAGTTGCGCTATTGAGCAACTCCTTTGATATCATCTAACCCACAGCCACTGTGCGTAACTGCAGTGGAACTTGCGCCACATGAAGTGGTCAGGTGGAGCATTGAAGATTCGTGTTCGGCGCAAGTACCATTGCCATACGCCAAATTTCCCATTTTCAAAGGTGACATGCAAATGGGGCCATAATTCATGCAGTGCGGGGGCCATTTGCATCTATTTATAGCTCCATTTGCATGCCATTAGCATGCAGGTGTGCTGCGATCCTGAGGACTTGTGCCTGGCGCCTGCCAGGCAGCAGCCATCAGGACCCAGCGCCCTGCAGCCCGATCACGGCAAAGTGTAGAAAATCCCCCTCCCCGACTGGCCCGATTGCGGGCATTAGAGTTAAATAAACCCCCCATCAGCCCGATCGCGGGCATAATTGTAAATGTCCCCCCACCAGCCCGATCGCGGGCAGCACAGAATCCACCCCAGAACATATCCCTAGTGGTCCAGTGGGCGCTAAGCCCGATGCGGGCAGCAAAGTGATTAAACCTCCCTTCCCCAAGACCAAATCCCTGGTGGTCCAGTGGACTGCTAAGCCCGATCGCTGGCAGCAAGTGATGAAACCTCCCCAAGACCATATCCCTGGTGATCTAGTGTCCCCCACCCCACCCACCCATGAAGCCCCACCACCCGCTCCCCGGCAGCGGCGCGGGCAGCATCCACCGCCTGCCACCCGCCACCCGCCAACTGACTGCCCAGTAGGGCTACCGCCCATTGGTGCAGAGCAAGAGCCAATGGGCATGCAGCTCATACCGTACAAAGCGGTCAGATATGTGATATTCATTGGGATCCCAAGACATCTGTCCCAGAACTACGATTCATTCATTCACATATCTGGACTGCGCTTATGCGTATAGGCTGCATGCCGATATACTGGGCGAACCAATCAGCGAGACCTTCTGGCCAATCGATAAGCGGCACCGAGGGTAACGGTGGGATGCCGCCCGCCGGCTGCTGGGGAAGCGGGGTGGAGTGAGGCTTACCGTGGAGTGGAGTGGGGTGGGGACACTAGATCACCAGGATATGGGGTTTCGCCTTTGCTGCAGCGATGGAACAGCGAGTCCACTGGACCACCAGGGATTTGTTCTTGGGGGGGTTTAATCACTTTGCTGCCTGTGATCGGGCTTAGCAGTCCACTGGACCACCAGGGATTTTGTCTGGGGGGGCAGGTTTAATCACTTTGCTGCCTGTGATCGGGCTTAGCGGTCCACTGGACCACCAGGGATATGTTCTTGGGGGGGGTTGCAAACTTTGCTGCCCACGATTGGGCTTCACGGTCCACTGGACCACCAGGGATATGTCCTTGAGGCCGGGGGTTTACTCTTTGCTGCCCGTGATCGGGCTGGTGGGGGTGGGTGTTATTTATCACTTTTGCGTGATCGGACAAAGTAGGGGGAGGGTGTTTAAACATATGCCCACGAGTTAGGCCAGTCAGAGGAGGGGTTACTATGTCCCGCAATTGAGCTGCGGAGGGGCACAGGGAGTAGGTTGAGGCCACCCACAGGTGGCAGCTGCTGTGTTGCGCCCTGCAGTGTGGCAGCTCACCTGTGGTGCCCTCTACTCCTTTTTTGGCTCAAAGGTTGTGCAGGCGCAGGTTGGGGTTGCGCCTGCACAACTCTGCACAGCCCGCTGAATATCAGGCTGTGCAGTTTATGCATGGTTCCTCCCCCTCCAGTTCTGCATGCATTCATTTGCATTGCGCTGTTGCTCAGCTTGCCTTGGGGGGGGCGCAACTGCCTCCTGCTGAATATGGCAGAATGGCGCAATTTCGGACTTACGCAGGCACAACCCTATTGCGCATGGCAAACCCTTTTGAATATCCAGCCCATAAACTAAAAATTTCTGGAAATTATTCAGAAACACCCTCCAGAAAAGTCTCTCACAAATCTTTGTAACAGGGCGAGTTCACAGATGTTAATTGAGCTCTCTCAATGCTCATAAAACTTCCACAAAGTATATAAAGACAAAAAAGTACTTGCAGTTGGGGAAAAAATCAGACTGGCTATAATCCAACCAATCCACAGTCTAAAGCAATTGGATATAGGAGTTTGCTTGTGCCAGGGCTAATATCACCCAAAGATCAGGACTAGCCCAGCGTGGCTGCTGCCATCTTCCATCACTGTAACACAGTCCCAATTACTGATATTCATTCAGGATCCCAAGACATCTGTCCCAGAACTACAACAGATCCTTCAGGGCTATGGGGCAGTCACGGGGTATAAGGTTAACATTGAGAAAATGGGAGTACTGCATATTAGTGGAAAATTGACTGCAGAGGTTAGGGCATCAATCCCCTACACATGGGCCAGACATAATACAATTCAGTACCTGGGTATAAGAGTCACTCTGAAGATATCAGACTTATTTAACACAAACTATGATAAACTCATGCAACATGCCTGGCTGACCTGGAGAGGTGGAGCTTGCTGCCATTGTCCATGTATGGAAGGATAGATATCCTGAAAATGAATGTATTGCCTAGATATCTGTTCCTCTTCCAGGCACTACCTGTTAGGGTGCCAAAGAAAAACTGGACACAACTAAATAAAGCAATACAAAGGTTTGTCTGGGGGAACCAAGAATAAACAAGGGGGTGATGGTGTCATCCAGGGATGGGAAAGGGGGCAGGACTACCTGACTTACCACTATATTATCTGGCTACACAGACCCCACTCCTGGTCACCTGGTGTAAACAGCAAAGGGAATCCAGATGGTACCTGATGGAGGAGATAGTGGATCTCCTGATTCCCCTATATGCCCTGTCACGGCCAAAATGCCAAAAGAATGGGTCAAGAAAATTAACAATCCATGGAAGAGACACTCTTGACAAACCCTTCTGAAAATATGAGGGAAAACACACACACCAAATGAGATAGGACCACTAACATTAATCACAGGGGACTTGGACTTTGCCCCAGGGAGGGTGGATGCATGATTCCAGGACTATAATAGGAGAAAACTGAATAGGTATAAGCAGCTAATAGAGCGAGGCCATATGATAGCTTATCAGCGATTGAAGGATAGGCATAACTTGGGCAAAGCAGACTTTTACAGATTTCTGCAATTTAGAAGCTACCTGCAGGGTGCAGCATGGGAGCTGAACATTGTCAGAGACAAAACTACCTGGGAAGATTTCCTGTATGGGGCAGCGGTGATGAGGGGTAGACATAGATATATATCCATGGCATACAAGCTATTCACACAGGCCAAAGGTACAACTTTACTAAAGGTGAGACAAGGGTGGGAAGAGGAAGGGGGTGAAACAATGTCAGATCAACAAAGGAAGGAGAGTATGGTCAGATGGAGGGTGATAGCATCTCAGAATTGGAGGGAGTACAGATGGAAGGTACTGAATAGGTTATTTTATGTCCCAGCAATAACAAAGCATTTTGGAACCACACAAATGGACAGATGCTGGTGAAACTGGGGGTGGGGGGAGAGGGAGGGAGGACACATTACAACATTCTGTGGTCATGCTCAGGACTGTGACATCACTGAGAGAGAGTGAGGGAGGAGCTGGCTAAGAGTTGGGAAGGGGACATGCTAGATTCAGGGCACCTTTACATTTTGGGCAGATGTGTGCCAGGTATTGTGGGCAGACAGAAAAAAGTAATCTTCAACAGCATGATACTGGCAGTCATCAAAACAATTACAGCAAAATGGCTGGATCCACATCCCCCACAGTTAAAGGAATAGAGACAGAGAGTGACCCAAATATATGAACTGGAGCACACGACGTTCTGCCTTAGGCTAACAGTACAGAAGTTCATAGATCACTGGAGAAATTGGAACCAGTACACCCAAGAGCTCATCTAGAAATCAGGAGGAGGGCAACCTAAAGGAGTGAAGAGAGGGGTGATGTCCCCCAACAGGAAGGAAACATCTAGGGATCTTCTTCTATCCCAGTCCCTAAGGTTAGAATGACAGAGCCCCAAATTCCAACAATTAAAAAACTCATCAAAGACACAAAACGTTTAGTTATAACAGTTTGTATTGTTTATAAAATGTTGCTGTTGAACATAGTTGATGATATCCAAGTTCAGAAGAAAGTAAAGAATGATGATGATAGTGAGGTACACATGCAACATATAAGGCAATAAAATGCAGGAGCAACAGAGGAGTACGATCTCATATTATGGTACAGGTATGAATATGAAATGAATTATACATTCTAGTAAGTAGATGTGCATGTGAGAAAACAATGTATAAGAAGCAATATTATGTTTTTCTCTGGTCAGGAATGTTGATTGAACAGAGGAAAGAACTCCTGTATGTGTACAATCATCTGACCAATAAAACACTGAGTTTAAAAAAAAATACTTCTCACCCTGTGAGATCATTGATAATGGATTGTATCCAAGAAAATAAGATTTTCCACACTCACTTTAAAGAATCATGGTTGACAAATGTCTATAGTCCCCTGGGAGAGTATAATTGTACCTCTTTGAAGAACTGGACAGAACAAGCAATAAATATATATATTTCTTATACTAAATTTATTAGTAAGATTCTCTATCAGAAAGCAAAGGAAAAGGCTCTAAGAATGTTAACCAACTTTAAGGTATCAGATTGGCTGGTGAGAAATACTAAAGAACATTCATTTAAATTTTATTTGATTGCAGTGCAAAATCCAATGCATAGAGACATGTTGACCATCTGTAGAGTTGAAACTTTTCCAAGCAATATTCTTGTATCTAGATGCAAAACCCCCCAAAACATTTCAAAGAACTGCAATTGTTATTTACATGAGACTGAGTATCTTCACCACTGTGATAATGAGATGCCTATGGAACAATAAAATAATGGAAAAATATTTGGCTAATTTTTTGGTTCAAGTTATGTAGTCACTAGATATCTTCTTTACTTATTGTTCAGTGTAGAACATTTAAATATTATACATAGACTTGCAACTTTTCTCTTGTCTGCTAAAAAAATCAGAAATGACAAACAATAATGTAAATCATGAGTGTACATTGTGATTTGACCATAATCTATCCTGTAATAGATCACTAGTCTTCTTCTAAGATTTGGGATTACAGGTATTGAATGGTACAGGGGATGTAGGTAACCAGACCCAAACCCTGTTCACTCCTGTTTACACTCATATTGAATGCTTCAAAAATAGTTTTTTGAGGCCTATAAGACAGTGTGAGCTCTTTTTTTCATATGTAATTTCTGGATTTTTGCAGGTTTTCTCCTGGCCTCTACACCCACACGTCCCCGACGTACTGCGTGCTTGTGGAGGCAAGCGCACAAGCCATTCTGGATGCCCTTCCCTTCCAGTCATGTCATTGACCACCTGCACCAGCACTGAACCTCCATTCAGTGATGGTGGGACTATGGGTGGGTGACCCCACTCCTTACCTGGGAGAGAAGAGCCAATGCTCAATCCTGCTCCCACCCCCCCATGCTGGCACCCCAGTGACCCGAGGTTATTCTTGAACCTGGGTCACCAGCATAGTGTGAGGTGTGGCATCCAGCACCTCAACCCTCAGTGCCATCGGACCGGCTCAGTGTGGACTCTTTTAAATATTATATTAAATTCATTTTATGATGAATTTTCTCCTTAAAGACTTAGCCATTATGACCAGGGATACCTGTTAGTTACAAAGAATTGTGCAATGGGATATTTATAAATTATGTATTGCTACAGAGTGTGACAAATTGATGTTAGATTAGTACTGAATCTATTGTGATATTATGTGTGTAACTGACTTTAGAAGGGATTTTATTGTGACATTCTATGCTCAAGTTTCAGTGCAATGACAATATTTGTCGAAAAATAAACTTAAACTTACAGATGGGCCTAGACTCCCCCCTTCCAACAAGGAGGAAGTTCTTAAAAGGTGGGAGTCTGTATGAAAAGGCTGCTTGGCCTGCAGTGCTGGAAACATAGAAACATAGACTTTGACGGCAGATAAGGACCACTTGGCTCATCTAGTCTGCCCATTTCCCTACCTACAAGATAGGCCGCAGATCCTAGTTAACCAACAGCCTATTTCTTCCTACCCCCCCACAAGAATTGCCTTATGTCTGTCCCATGCATTCTTGAATTCTCCCATGGTTTTAGACCCCACAACCTCCTCAGGAAGGCTGTTCCATGCATCCACTACCCTCTCTGTGAAAATTTCCTCACATTGCCCCTGAACCACCCTCCTTCTATGTTTAAACTGTGTCCCCTTGTTCTTGCACATCTCTTTTTCTGAAAGATGCTACCCTCTTGGACTTTGTTGATTCCACTGAGGTACTTAAAAGTTTCTATCATGTCCCCCCTCTCCCTTCTTTCCTCAAGGGTATACATATTAAGCTCCTTTAGTCTCTCCTCATATGGCTTCTCTTGCAGACCCTACACCATTTTAGTTGCCCTCCTCTGGACTACCTCTATCCTGTCTATGTCCTTGCGGAGATGGGGTCTCCAGAACTGGACACAGTACTCCAGATGGGGTCTCACCAACTGTCTGTACAGAGGGATAACAACTTCCTGTTTTCTGCTGCTGATGCCTCTCCCTATACATCCCAGTATACCACCAGCCCTCCCTACTGCCTTCTCACATTGCTTGCTAACCTTAAGATCATCTGATATGATTACCCCCAGGTCCCTTTCCTTTTTGTTGTTACGACCTCCCCACCCATTGTGTATTCTTCCCA
Source organism: Neoceratodus forsteri (assembly GCA_016271365.2). Lineage (NCBI taxonomy): Eukaryota > Metazoa > Chordata > Ceratodontiformes > Ceratodontidae > Neoceratodus > Neoceratodus forsteri. The sequence goes on from CM057457.1 coordinate 316,053,853, forward strand.
TGGGTTCTTGTTTCCCAGGTGCATTATTTTGCACTTCTTTGCATTGAATTCTAGCTGCCATACTTCTGACCATTCCTCCAACCTTGCCAAGTCCCTTTTCATCCTTTCCATGCCTCCTTGTGTATCAACCCTGTTGCAGATCTTTGTGTCATCTGCAAAAAGGCATCCTTTTCCTTCCAGTCCCTCTGCAATGTCACTGATGAAGACATTAAAAAGGACTGGACCCAATACTGAACCCTACGGTACCCCACTAGTAACCCCTCTTTCTTCAGAGTGGACTCCATTTACAATTACCTTCTGTGTCCTGTTGTGCAGCCAGTGTTTTACCCAGGCTACCACCCTGGGACCCACTCCCAGGCTGGTTAATTTGACTATTAATCTTTTGTGTGGAACTGTGTCAAATGCTTTGCTAAAGTCTAGGTAGGCCATGTCCACAGCCCCTCCCTGGTCTACTACTTTGGTCACCCAGTCAAAGAAATCTATTAGAATAGTCTGACATGACCTTCCCGCTGTGAACTCATGCTGCCTTGGAACACCTGGAGAGCTGAAAACAACGGGACCAGCAATATCCGAGTGGGAAAAGGATAGTTGTACAGGGATACCAGAGCAGTAAGGTTACAGTAGTTGTGGAATTTATCTGATCAGAATCTGACTATAAAGGTAACACACGAGACTCACTTCAAAACCATAGAGAGGTCAGTCAAGCCTGCTACACAGCTTACTGTGGTGAGTTCTAGGGTGAGAAGTTAGCGTGAATTTGCAGAAGACATTGTACATAATCAGTGTAGGTGGCTCAGCAAGTTGTGCACTCACCTCTGAGGCCGAAAGTTTAAAGGGTTGTGAGTTCTAGCCCCACACCAGGCACTTGGGGTTAAAAAACCAACACTGACACTGTGGTGCAGCATGAGGGGTGTGCTGCGCTCCTGAGGTGCTGTCTTTCAAATTAGATGTTAAACTAAAGTCCTGTCTGGTAGTTGTTCAGGTGGAAGTTGAAGTTACTGTGGCAGGTTTCGAAAAGAGTAGGGGATTTTTTTTATTGATAAAATCAAAAGTATAAACATAACAAATCATCCATTCAAATTACAATCACTCAGAAAAGAAGGCTATAATCAAAAATTAAAAACAACAGAAACATATTGGTATGAAACCTAGCAGGTATGCCCAAAGAAAACCTCAGGTTACCCAGTCTATCCCTTTTCACAGAGAATTCATCCCCACCTTTGAGAGTGGAGCTGCCCTGAAAAGAGTAGGGGAATATCCATCACAATGACTTGTCCCTTTAGATATTGAAACTCACCCTACCCTTAGTCACCATGATCTAGTTCATGAGAGAACTGGATATGGTCATGGTGACTAAGGGTAAGGTGAGTTTAAATATCTAAAGAGACGAGGCATTATGGCTAAGAGCTTCTGACTTGTTAAAATCCTATGAATCCAATGAATATCACTGGTGACCTTACCAGATTGTCTTCCTTCACTTAAAAATATCATCTGTCAATCAAAATGAACTAACTAGCTAGCACCTACACTAACTAGCTAAACTAACTAAATGTCTTAGGAGCCACATTCCCTCCTCCTTACTCGAACAAACAGAGATGTACACAACGCTTTGGAGAAAATGGCTACAACCGTGCGTTTACTGAGGAACAGAACCCAAATTACCTCAGCAGCATGACATGCTCAGCCCAGAAATGACAGCAAGTTTTTGTAGTTGATCATTTTTACTAAAACGTTTTTAATGTTTACAAGCGTGGGACGTACACAAATCAAAAAATGTACAGAAACAGTAAGAGAAATTCATGGCAAGAAAAAAAACCCATAACAATATAGATAACACCATGATTAAATCTTGGTCGAAATCGTCAATAAAGTACCACAGTCAGTACATAAACCTACAGCATCTTTCTTTGTATCTGTCGAGCAACTCAGAAGATAAAGTGAATTTCTTTAAGCACAGCCCTCTTAACCATGGAAGAAAAAAGACTCCTTGTGGAGGATACAGACGGGCCTGGTAAGAGATTAAGGCTGGAGCACCATTAGCTTTTTTTGAGACTGGAGACTGGCACCAAACTGGGAGGAAAAGGGACCTCAAATTATGCTGTATTGTTCTCTGGAGCCCTAGGCAGGCATTGAAAATTGTCCAGTTTCCCCACAGAGGCCCTACACTGTGCTAGTGAAAGAATCTTCATGGATCTCCATTTCTGGAGTAGTAAACATTTGGTCACCAGCGATGATGCTATTAATCATTGTAGATGAGGACCTGGAATCTGACATATTCCACTAAGATGCCCAACAGCCAAAAGTAGATGGAGGGCATTGCAGGACCTGGGAACAAGAAGATATAACTCTAGTTCAGTATTTTTTGCTAAGTTGCACCCTGTAAGCTGCATCGTAAGAAAACAAAGGTTAGAACATTCCCAGTTATAAAACACCAAAACTCCAACTTGCTGCAGAAACAAGCAAGTTCTTTATTTATTCATTAGTTGCAGACATCAAACTGGAGGTAGTTTTCACCAGCGCTTTGGACCAACAATTAGGCTTTCATAAGGAGGCAACACTGGTGGTGCAGAATTGTGTCTTGTGTAAATATTGTTCTGCTTTCCACACTTGCCCCATGAGCTGGTTTTCAGCACTGGACCCATTCCTCAATAGTTACTGGGGTACTCTGTTGAGCTTCTCATTTGACTCTAGCCTTATGAGACTGGTCAGGGAGTCCCCCCTGCATTTATTCATATGTAGCCCCCTGCTTTCTCTCTTCTTACTCCTAACCAGTCTGAGAATGGGAATGACTGAGATGGAGAGGAGTGTGAGCTGGCCTCCCTCAGGAAGTGCATGGTGGTATTTCCTCAGAGTGGAAGTGCATGGTGTCACTTCTCAGCTAGAGGGAATCTCCAGAAATCACTCTGGGCAGCTGGAACATGTCCTCGATCACTTGGAATAAATAGTCAAACTCGTTGCTACCTGGCATGAAGAAGTCTTGAACAGCCCATTTCCTTGTTTTTGCCAGGCTGGCCAGGATGAGGTTTCATTGCCCACTTTTATACAAGGGTTATTCCACTGTGTGCAGTATGAAGGTGTGACTGTGGGGGCTTAAACCATGGTATGAAGGGTTTTCCAGGCTTGCAATGTACCCCAGTGGGTGCATATATATATTTGGTTTTCCCTGAGTATTTGGCTAAAGCATTGCCCCAGGGGGCATACCTCCTATTATGATGTCAGCGTGGCTCAGTTGATAGCACATCCGCCTCTGGACCAGAAGGTAGTGGGTTCTCGTCCCACACCGGGATTGGACTTGCACCTAAAAAATCACTGGCATCCAAGTGCAGTATTGGGAGGTGCTGTACTGCTGGGGTGTGCTGTCCTTCAGATGAGATGTTAAACCGAGGTCCCTTCTGCCCATTCTGGTGTTGTCCTGGTGGGTGTCCAGGTGGAAGTAAAAGAACCCAGGGCACTCTTCGCAAAGAGCAGGGAACATTCCCGGTGTCCTGGCCAACATTCCCCTTCACATAAACCGGTTCACCCAGGCTGTGTGTGGGTGATGATGTGCGATATGGCTGCCACCACACATTCAGTCACTTCGCTACCAGTCTAGCCTTGCTTGTAAAGTGCTTTGGGATACTGTGTATGAAAAGCGCTATATAAATGCTCATTCTTCTTCTTCTTCTTCTTCTATTATAGTCATTTCCATCCATATCCACTGTGGTGTAGAGAATCAGTGGAGGATTTGTGCTCCCAGATAAGCCATGGGGCATCTTAAAAACAAGGTATCCCCAGCTCCCCATCTTCCAATGTGTGACTAACTTCATCCTGCTGAATCTGGGGGGGGGGGTGCCCTTCCATAAGTAGTCTCCTACCAAGGTGTCTATTTTGGAGAACTGGCTGCAAGGGATTTGGAATGGATATGGGAAAGGCAATGTAGGAGTTCTGGGGTGGAGACAGTTTTGAACACTGCTAGTTTGCAGATGTTGGTTGAAGATGGTGGCCTCAGATGCTGAGTGTGAGTGTATGGGACCTACACCAGATGCCTAATGGTTTTATGTGTACATTTATTCTACAACAGGTATGTCACTATTGACATGTTAGTAAATTTTCATTTATATATCATTTCCAAGGTTGCTGTGCTTAGAAAGTGCTGTATTTTTCTCTTTTCTGCAGACCCCTCAGTGCCTGTGGCTGAGAGCTGATGGTGTAAGAATAGGAGAGGAAGAGCAGAACTGATCTGGTGAGATCAGAGTAGTCCGAGTAGCTTGTTTGGGCCTAGAAGCATGGCTGGAATCAGGACTGGGATAGAGCTGGTACAAGTGGTGGAAGCGGGAGGCCTAGTGGACATGGACTAGCTGGAATATGAGACTGTTTAGCTTGCAAGGAGAATTACAGTGCCTTCAGAAAGTATTCACCCCCCCTTGGACGTTGTCACATTTTGTTGTGTTACTACCAGAATTTTTAATGCATTGAAATGATTTTTTTTTCCCTTTGATTCACACAGCATACTCAACAATTTAAAGGGCCAAAAATATTTATATTGTGTAACAAAAATTTATGAAATGTTAAAAACTGAAATATCTTGTTTACTTAAGTATTCACCCCCCTGAGTCAATACTTTGTAGAAGTGCCTTTGGCAGCAATTACAGCTTTGAGTCTTCTTGGGTATGTCTGTATCATCTGGATTTGGGGATTTTCACCCATTCTTCCTTGCAGATTTGCTCAAGCACTGTCAAATTGGATGGGGAGCGTTAGTGAACCGTAATCTTTAAGTCTTTCCACATATTCTCAATGGGATTCAAGTCTGGGCTTTGGCTGGGCCACTCAAGGACATTCACCTTCTTGTTCTGAAGCCACTCCAGTGTTGCTTTGGCTGTATGCTTGGGGTCGTTGTCCTGTTGGAACATAAATCTTCGCCCCAGTCCAAGGTCTATTGCAGACTGATGCAGGTTCTCCTCAAGGATGTGCCTGTATTTGGCTCCATTCATTGTTCCCTCTATCCTGACTAGTGCCCCAGTCCCTGCCGCTGAAAAGCATCCCCATAACATGATGCTGCCACCACCATGCTTCATGGTAGGGATGGTGTTACATGGGTGATGAGCTGTGTTCGGTTTGCGCCAGGCATAGCGCTTTGCATTCAGGCCAAAGAGTTCAATTTGTTTCATCAGACCAGAGAATCTTTTGCCACATGGTCTCAGAGTCTGCCACGTGCCTTCTTGCAAACTCCAGGCATGCTATTATGTGACCTTTTCTTAGGAGTGGCTTCCGTCTAGCCACTCTCCCATAGAGGGCCACATCTGTGAAGTGCTGCAGAGATTGTTGTCCTCTGGATAGGTTCTCCCATCTCAGCCATGGAACTCTGTAGTTCTGTCAGGGTGGTCATTGGGTTCTTGGTCACTTCCTTGACCAAGGTCTTTCTTGCCCGGTTGCTCAGTTTGGGAGGACGGCCTGCTTTAGGAAGAGTCTGGGTGGTTCCGTAATCTTTCCATTTCCTAATGATGGACTTGACTGTGCTCCTGGGAACTTTCAACACCCTAGAAATGTTTTTATACCCCTCCCCCAGATCTATGCCTCCTCACAATTCTATCACGGAGTTCTACGGATAGCTCCTTGGTCTTCATGGTAGAGTTTCTGCTCTGACATGCACTGTCAACAGTGGGACCTTATATAGACAGGTGTATTTCCTCTGAAATCATGTCAACCATTTGAACTGACCACAGGTGGACTCCATTCAAGTTTTAGAGTGATCTCACAAGGAAACTGGATGCACCTGAGCTCAATTTGGAGTGTCATAGCAAAGGGGGTGAACACTTATCAAATCAAGACATTTCAGGTTTTTATTTTAAATTACATGTTCAAACAATTCCAGAAGTTTCATTCCACTTTGACATTATAGAGTAATTTGTATAGATACATGACAAAACAATCCCATATAAATGTATTTTAATTTGAGTTTGCAACATCACAAATATGACAAAATCCAAGGGGGGGGGTGGCGAATATTTTCTGAAGGCACTGTAAAAGACCTAAGCAACCTCTTTTGCTCTTACTTTATTTCCCCACATTTGCAAAACAAAAGAAACAGAACAAAAATACAGAACCTATCTGATTTTGACATTATTTTTTAGCACTGTAAGTGTTTCTATAATATTTTTATTTTAAAACCCACAAGGGATCACATCTGGTGCAAACTTTTAAGGGCATATATGACTTTGCTACAGTATATGCAATATAAAAAGAGTGTGTTTTTTATTTTGTCAGTTTTGAATATAGGTAACACATTTTATGATAATTCCCAAATAGAATATTCCTATGGAAATCAGCATGTATTAGCATTTGTGTATATGCAAATATTTATTTATTTAAAAGTTGATAACCGGGAAAGGCACACTGAGCCAAGGCTTGTTTCCAGGTGCGACCCAGGGCAGGGGGTAGGGTGCAGTACAGCATACATATACAAACATAAATAATAACCACAGCAGAGATAAGACAAACATTAAAGCATAGGTTACCTCTTATACAACTTGGTCATAGGTTACATCCGAATGGTAACATAATAAGCATAGGTTACATTTTATACAACTTAATCATAGGTTACATCCGGATGGTAACATAATAAGCATAGGTTACATCATATACAACTTAGGCATAGGTTACATCTTGTATAAAGGTAAAGCCTTAGCAGTGTACATAACAGCAGCCTCCACCATTCAGAGTGACAGAAATGCATGGGCTAACAAAAAAGCGAGGAGATTTAGTGCCAGATATTGTGCTATCAGGGTTGTGTGCAGAGGGCTAGAGGTAGTAGGAAGATGTGTATTGCCAGGGGTGTCTAGAAGATAAGGGAGGTTAGAGACAATGGCAACGGGTAGAAGGGAGGTGCTTGAAGTGCATTTTAATGGCCAAGGTTGTAGGTGAGCATTGCACAGTGATTGGAAAGGAGTTCCAGAGAGTGGGGAGCCAATGGGAGAAGGGTATTTTTCCTGCGTGTGTACGAAGTGTGGCCAAGGCAAATGAGCTATGGTCCCTTCTACGCACGGAGCAGTTAGTGCTAGGAGCTGAGGCTAACAATGAGGTGAGATAAGAGGGAAGGGTACTAGACCGAACTTTAGAGATAAAAACTGTGCAATGTGCAAAATGTCAGGTATAGAGTGAGGCAAGGAGATAGATTGGTAGAGGAAGAAGTGATGGGCACGGTAAGGGAGATTTGTGGCAAAATGACAGAAAGCATGGTACAGCGGGTTCAATTTGTCAAGAGAGGATTGTGGTGCTGAGCTATAGACCACATCCATGTAGTCAAATGAGGGAAGGATAAGCTTAGTAATTAATTCCTGACTATTTATGTATTTTATTTTAGTCTTTGGTAACTGGGTAAAGCCCACTAGGCACAAGTGCCTGTTTTCAGGGGTGACCCAGAAGCACTGGGCAGTTAAGTGACTTGCTAAGAGTCGCACAGTATGCAAGTGGAGGTTGAGAGAATCAAACTCAGGTCTGGTCTGCTGGATGCACCAAGCTCATTCACAGCTCATTATTCTAACCTCTAGGCTATACTGCCAGCCCAACTAAGGGGTAGGGAGAGGCTATCCTTGTGCTTATCGAGCATACACAGTTTGGGACTCAGTTTGTTGTGGATAGAGTCCAAGTGCAGTGAGAAGTCCAGTTTAGGATCTAATCATACCCACAGGTATTCGAATGAATCAACTGCTTCAATTTTGGAGCAATCAAGTGCATAGAAGGAGGGTGGGGAGGACAATTTGGCTAGTTTCTGGGTTGTACCTAAAGCCATAGCTACTGTTTTGTTGGTGTTACATTTAAGAGACTTAACATCAAGTCATCTTAGGGTGTCAGCAAAATCAGTTTGGAGGGTAGATTCGACCTGAGCAAGAGAGGGACCGGAAGCATAGATGATGGTATCATAGGTGTACATTTGAATTTGTGAGTTAGAGAAGGCAGAGGGGAGGTTATTCACAAAGATGGAGAATAGGGTAGGTCCCAGAATTGCCCCTTGGGGCACACTAACAAGAATGTGAAGGGGATCAGATTTGGTCTCCCCAAGCTGGATGAATTGGAACCTGTCTGTTAGGTAGGCCTTGAACCAATCAGTAGAGGATGGAGATAGCCCAATAGCAGCTAGATCATTGAGAAGTAGTCTATGAGCAACACAATTGAAGGCCTTAGTGAGGTCAATAAAAATAGCCAGTGTTAAATTACCCATTTCCATGGCAGAATGGATATGATCAGTTAGATGGAGAAGGGAAGAAGTAGAATGAAGACAGTGGAAACCCGATTGGTATGGAGTCAAAATGTTGTTGGAAGCTAAGAATGTATTTAACCTTATTGAGATAAGGGACTCCAGGATTTTGGAGAAGGCAGGGAGGAGGGAGATGTGTTTGTAGTTACCAGGGATGGATGGGTCACCCCCTTTGTGTAGGGGGATGACTTTAGCTAACTTCCAGGCCTTGGGCAGGGAGCATGAATATAGAGAGAGAGATTGAATATGTGGGTTATAGGGGGGAAGAGCAGGAGCTGATATTTTCAAAAGGATGGGATTAATACCATCAAGACTTTGCTTGGAGGAGTTCAGGGATTTGAGAGCATGGAGTACCTCTAAGGAGGTTCTGGAAGGGAAGGTGTGTTTGGGTGAGAGAGTGTCAGGGAATGTACGGGGGGAGGCTTGGGGTACTAGGTTGAGGCTGACTGGACCTGAAGTGGAATTGCTGAGCATTGGCTGCTGCGGGGGGGAAGGGGTGGGTGGTTGCCCATGAGGTAGGGCTTAAGTTGTGAAAAATTGGTTTATAGAAGTGGCAGCAGCATCTGGGCTGGTGTCAGAGTGGTCTGTGCAAGTGGAAGGGGCTTGCTGGGAGGAGTCAAGCAGGGAATGGAGAGCTTTCCAGAATGCAGCAGGGGAAGGGCAACAGTCATCTATCTGGGTCTTGAAGAAACCTGCTTTGGTGGAGTGCATGGCCTTAGTGCAAGCGTTCTGCAGGGTACTGTATGATTGTAGGTCAGAGGCATTAGAGGAGGGTTTGAAGACATTCCAAGCTTTGTCTCTGGCTTTGAACAGCTGCACCAGTTGGGGTGAGAACCGGTGAAGGTGTCTGCGACAGAGATGCAGCTTTTTTAAATGGGCATGGGAGGTCCATAGGCTTAGAAAGGTGGAGTTATATGCTGTCAGTGTGGAGTCAATGTCAGGGGCCATGAAGACTCCTGACCAGTCTGCCATGTAGCAGTCCCCTAGTAGTACCTGCTGATTTAGTGACCTTAAGGACCTGAACCACATATATTTCGGTGGGGTGGGGGGGTGCTTTCTGTGACAGAAGGTGACACAGTAGTCGCTGAAGGCATTGGGGAGTGTGCCAGCTGAGGAGAAGTTTTTAGGATGGGTGGTTAGGATCCAGTCCAGCAACGAGTGGTTAGAGGAGTGGGTGTGAAGTCTGGTGTGCTCTGCGATGAGTTATGAGAGGTTAAGAGCCTCGATCTCTTAAATGGTGATAGATGCCCATTCCATTAGTAGGAGGAGTGCCAGAGGCCAAGGAGTTAGGCCCAGGATTCGCTTCGATGTCCCCTGCCAATTGAAGCAGAGAAAGCAGAAAGCAGTATGGTCTTAACAGGTGTGTGGGGGGGTTTGGCAGGAGGGAATGGGTGGAATGGAGGAAGAAACCTAACAAGCGGGGCTCGTGGTTGAACAGAAAGCAGAGTGAGAGGGTACCAGGAGTGGATGGGCTAGATGGTGACAGGGATGGTAATGTTTGATGTTTGAACAAGAGTCACCTGACTGACTTCAACCAATCAATGCACACAATTGCACATCCCTTAGGAAAACATGTATTGTGTATTACAAAAACAAAGGAGCACTTCTGTGTTTACCCAGACAGAAGCATCAGGGGCTGAAGAGAACCAAACTGTTGCTCTATTTTATTTTAATACTGCTCTGGTAACTGTATTATTTGGAATGTTTTTTATGGCTGTGGGCAGAGCCTACAGACATTTTGCTATTTGTAGCTTGAAAATAGAGTTTCATGGAACACATTTTTTTGACTTTTCAATGTATCGTTCCACATCTACAAATCACTATGACAACTAGATAGATAGAAAAAAACTTTTATTTTTTGACAGGAATATAACTTTTAGGATGGTAAAGCCCTGTGTATCAAAGTTGTCCTGTAAAGGTTACAGTTTTACAAATATAGATATCTTGTGATACAATATTACAAGAATACTTAGAAATGTTAAAGCACGAGAAATACATTGGATAACATACAGAAACATTTTGGACCATAAGCAATAGGTATTATATAAAAAGACTCAACTATGAGTCTTAACACCCCAGGGAATAGGCACTGAGGATGGATACACTCTAAGAGTATACACTTACATTGTTACATTTGAAACCATATATTTTTACAAGGGATGAAGGGAAGGAAGGAAACTGGGCCCAGCAGTATTTAACAGGAGAAGATGTAAAGCAGAAACATTGTATGTCAAGATGAACTTACATACACATCTACCCAAAAACTACAACATAAATCCTACAAAAGAGGATATACCACCACTACAACACAGGGGTGTAGCCAGGGATTTCAGATCTGCACACCAAGTGGACTCACTGCTACCCCTCTCCCCTTGTTAGGGCGTGCGCCCCCTGGGGTGTAGCCAGACAATATACAAATGCACACCAAAACCGTGTTTGTTGCCTCCTTTGGCACAATAAATACAATAAACACAACTTTTGCGTCTCATGACAATGGTTGTTGCCATGCATGGGTCAAAACAAATGCCTTGCATTGCTCCCTAAGACACTCGCGTACCAGCCCAGAGCCTATAAAACTGTATTGTCCTTGGGATGCAAAGATAGTATTAGTGACCAGTCCTTCTAGTTTTGACTCCTATGAATAAAATTACAGAAATGTTCAGCATTTTCTTTTTAGTTTTATGGGAAAAGGAAGCAGTTCAGAGCCTATTTGCTACCCCTCTTAAATAAAATTGCACACCATGGAGTGCTTGGAGTATGCCTGGCTACACCCATGCTACAACACAATCCATGCAAGGAGAAATAGAGAACACAATTTATACAGAAGGTGCATAACATTTACATTCATCTCTCCAGTCTAGATCTAAGCATTGTTTAAAAGAAAATAATCCCTTCTTTCTGTTTAGCATGCTGGAGACATAACTCTAAGCTGCTTATCTGATGGCCATTAGGAAACTGAAACAGCTTGTTAAATATTGGTTGCCTATTAAACTGGAGATTTGTTTGCCCTCTTCGAAATGCAACACCTTGCGCATTTAAATGCTTGGCATTTAAAAAATTTTTGCTACTAACTTCAGTTGAGGATGAATATCTTTCGAGAAAGATTCATACTTCATAAATGTTACCCTTTCCTGCAAATTTTGTTAAGATTTACACTTTTTTAACCTCTCAGGGTCCATCTGATAAAATGCCAGGTCTTCAATGAACTACCCGGACTAAATACATAAATTTATTTTTGATAGAAAGGGCTGTGGCCTGCTTCCCAAACATGACAGATAAGAGTTACTGAGATCTCTTAAAGTAAAAGAGTGTGTGTGTGTGTTTGGGGAAGGGGTGGAGAAACTGTCAAACTCTAGCAAGGGAGACCTGATTTAATGAATTAACTGCTGGCAAACCATGAGTGATACAGAAGCAAATGATTTGATACCTTTTATTGGACCAACGTAGATGTAACAAAAATAACTTATACCATTTATAAAATTCCTGATCAAACAACTGCCAACAAAAGACTGTTTTTAGTCATAGAAACATAGAGGTTGATGGCAGATAAGGACCGCAAGGCCCATCCAGTCTGCCCATTTCTTTTTCTACCTTATGAATGTGCCATTGGTCTTTGCTCTGTCAATGGTCTATCTATTCATACTCTTCTGTATTGCTCCCTTATGCCTATCCCATGCCTGTTTGAAGCCCTGCACTGTATTCATATCCACCACTTCCTGAGGTAGGCCGTTCCATGCATCCACCACCCTTTCTGTGAAAAAGAACTTCCTCACATTCCCCCTTAATCGGCCTCCCTCTAATCTCATGCTGTGTCCTCTTGTCCTGATATTTTTCTTATATTGAAACATGTTAGACTCTTTCACCTTGTTAATGCCCTTAAGGTGTTTGAATGTTTCAATCCTATCACCTCTCTCCCTCCTTTGCTCTAGGGTATACATATTGAGCTCAGTTAATCTGTCTTCATATGTTTTCTGATGCAGTACCTGCACCATTTTGTTTGCCCTTCTCTGGACTGCCTCAATTTGGTTAATGTCCTTGTGAAGGTGTGGCCTCCAGTACTGCACGCAGTACTCCCGATGGGGCCTAACCAGTGTCTTGTAAAGAGGGATTATTACCTCCTTCTTCCGACTGTGATACCCCTACTAATACAACCCAACATCCCTCTAGCCTTACCAACTACTTTAGTAGTCTGGTTGGATGATTTCAGGTCACTGGTGATAATGACGCCCAAGTCTCTTTCTTCCCTTGTGACTGCCAGCAACTCCCCTCCCAGCCTATAGGTGGCTTCAGGCATAATTTTATAGTATGATATACTGAGTGTGTATTTACTGAGTCACTGGATCAGGGCCTTGATAAAATAATACATTTACTTAGCTCATTCAAGATTCCATCAGGTGGATGGAAAAAAGTCTATAAGAATTTGTATGAAAACTAACAACTATATGGTGCAAAAATAGCATTTTGTGTGTGTGTGTGTGTGTGTGTGTGTGTGTGGAAATGTCTCTATTTGCAATACATTTGTTTGCAGGCATTACTAGTATCTTTTGAAAGATCGTCTGACTTGTGATTACTAATTTTGAGTATAGTTCATAATAATGTCCTTATTATTTGTTACTTCAATATAGTCCCCCATTATGCCTTATGCACAGCATATAAATCCAAATCATTCCAAGGCCATCATGATATATAATATTAATACTGAGCAGCAAATCAAAGCTCTTTTCCTAATAAAAGGCTGCTGATATAATAAATATAGAACAAAGTCATAAATAAGGAACCAGTGGCTTATGAAAAAATCTACAGGAATTTTTACAGGGATTTGATTCTGCCTTTGTGGGGAAAACACAGGGAAAATGAGGGCTTCTTACAGAGTAATGGTTATTTGGATTTGGGAGCACTGCATATTTCTTATCCTATATTTTGTATCCTGGATAGGGCAGGATAAATGCTACATCTCATTGTCACAGGGATGTTCATTTACACATTTTTGTACTGTATTTACTCAGGCTGTCCCAGATTAGATACAATAACTTGTTTTCAGTGGGGTCATGATTTTACCATTTTTATAATGTATTTATTCAGGCTACCTAGTCCAGGGCCCCCATATTCAAAGGAGATATGCAGTGCATCCCAGTGGAAAAAGGAAATATGCTGCAAAACTCCAACAGTGTGCAGCAGTGAGATATTTAAATGTGTGGGATGTGCTGGCTGCAAGGGAATGGGCCAGGGCACACACAAATGGTATGCCATTCAAGTCGAGGGGGCAGTCCCATGCATCTGCCGTACTGCAGCATATTCAGTGGGAATGTGCCCCTCACAGTCCAGAGCACCGTGGCCCACAGTTAGGCCATGAATAGCTGGCCTAACCCAGACAGCCGCCCACAGGCAGGCTGAAGTTGTGTACCCAGGTGCACAACATCCTGACAGCCCTAGTGGACTAGAGGTACCCCCTTTCCATCCCCAATCTAGTCAACTCCATCCTTGAAGAGCTCCATAGTGTAGGGGCCCCCCAGATCTGATTGCTCCAGAGGAAACCGTGGTCCATATCCATAGTCTAGAGGACTCCCATCCACCACCCCTGTACACAGCCACCCTCACTCCCCCTATATCCAACATATAGCAAAGACTGCCACTGCCCTCCGCACCCTGCCATGGTCAGCCATTGACTGCACTGAGCCTGGGCTGGGGACCTGCATTCTGGAATAACCCAACTGGCTTTACCGTGCATTGGGGTACCATGCCAGCTGCAGATCCACCAGTGTATGCAGCTGTGTGTAGGTTCCTGGCAAACTGAAGAGGGAATCCCTGGCAAACTGAAGAGGGAATTTACATACCTTCAATGCATGCATTGCTGATACTGTATCTTCCTGCTGTCATACACCACTGCAAGTCCACACTCTCCCCTGTTTCCCTGTGTAACATGCCACCCTCTAGACTGCTAAGGTATCCCGAGTGCCATGGGGTACGGTATCCTGTAATGCCATTTGCAGTGTATGCTTCAGACTATAGGTAGTGTCATCCCCAGTTCCCCAATTGTACAAACAAATGGCAGGTCAGCTGTAACATGCCTGTTTTGGGATCTGTGTGAGTGGGTACAGCATTGGCCATCACCCACTCTGAGCAGTGCAATGGCACTGGGATGATGGAGCCACATGCCAGTGCCTGAGGAGTATGGCCACTAGGTGTTATCACTCACACTCTGCTCATGCCTATGTATAACACATTCCAGCATCCTACTGCGAGTGCACCACCATCCACCGATATACAGTGGTACAATCCTATTACAGAGCCAGTTGTCACAATGGGATGGTCAGAGGGGCAGGGAGGGGGGTGTCTGTACACCATTGAGGGAAAGCAGAGGCTGCTACACTATGGACATGGACTGTAGGCGTATTCAGATACAATTAGTGATGGCATTAGGGTTCGTACAATATGAACCGATAGAGCCTGGACTCTGGTATGATTGGGACTGGTGAAACAGGTGGGAGGGATGCCACTATACCACCAAAGACTTCAGGGCCTGTCCCACATGGGAGCAATTGTGGTCGGGGCTTGGGGGCGAGAGCTGCTCCGGCACATTCATCCCCATGCCAACATGCAAATGGGCTGGTAATGAGCATGCATAAGGCCCCTTTGCACTCTACATGCTCAATTAGTTCATTTGCATTCCTGGACTGAATATCGCCCATGGGGGCTGTGGCACATACCAGTATGTGCCATGCATTCCTCTTGGAAGGTTTTCAGTTGCAGTCACCATGGATGCACCTGACCTGGGAGTCCGCCTGCACTGTGACCCCTGTCCAGGGTCACATTTTCAACAGGAACAATGAAGCCCGCCAGGATGAAGTGCAGTGTCATAGGTTTACTGAATGACAAAGGGATTAACTCCCTTTGAAACTGCATTGTTTGCTGCAGTAACTCTACTGCAGAATTCTGCAGTGCTGCGCTTCATCCCAGTGGGCTTCACTGTATACACATCCTGTACCAGTGGCATGGTCTCTTTGACTATTGTATCAGTGCTGAATGTCTCACCCTCTTTGTGCAATGCATATTTCTGCTCATGCATCTATCTGACACTTAATATATCCCCCAAGATGTAAAATATTATTTTTAATGCATTCTGATTTTACACAATGCAACATAATATTGTGCAGATGTAAAGCCCCACTGAAAATAAGATGCCATTTCTTCTGTGAACTATCCAGGCAAAATATATAGCAATCAGCAGGCATATTCCAGGAAAACATATTGTGAAAATGTGTAAAAGGAAGACCACATTGAAAGTACCTCTCCACAGATCTGCATTGTGCAATTTATTAGAAATAATGGGTAAAAGCATCCCAAAAGCTTTTCACAGCCATATCGGCGCTGATCAGAACTTGTTTAATGAGTGATAGTCTATTCTTTACTTGCTAGCTAGGGAATAACAGTGTTTTCTGTTCTCTAGAACAAACTGACACAATCCTAAGATGCCAAGAGCTGAGAGCCAGGGCCTAGATGATCTGCTGTAAGTTATTACAATGGAATCAAAAGTGGAAAATTTTAGATTTGCCTACATATTTTATATGCATATGCATTTTCATGAGGAATTTGTTTTTTAGCTCAGTTGAATCCTGTTAATTTTAAATACTTTTTAGGTGGCACCAATATAGTTACTCTTAAATGGGGAAAGCTTTAGACTAAGAGTGGGATATTCAGACTGCACCAGGCTGTGGTGCAAACCTGTGCGCAGCGCAACTGGGATGTGCCAGGGTGCTGACAGGGTGATATTCAACGCTGCTGCACCATGGCTCAGCACCATTGAATATTGCTCCATGGCCACCCACATAGCGCATGGCACAGTGACACTGCACCAGCGCAAGTGGCCAGAGAGGAGCAGAGGAAGGCACTAGCACAAGTGCCATTGCGCTAGGTGCATCAACCGTGATATTCAGTGGTGAACATGCAAATTGGGCCATAATGCATGCAAGGTGCAAATGGGGCCATTTGCATGTCATTATGGCCCCATTTACATTAAGGTGTGCTGATCCCCTGCGACTTGCACCTGGCGGCCTGCCAGGCAGCAGCCGCCGGGGACAGATGCCCCCTGCCCCCACCTGCAACGCACTCCAATGCCCGATCGTGGGCCATAAATAGTATATAACTCCCTGGTGGTCCAGTGGACCTCTCTCCTTGCCCAATCATGAGCTGTAATAACATTTAACCTCCCTGGTGGTCCAGTGGACTCCTCTCCTTGCCCAATCACAGGCTGTAATAGCATTCAACCTCCCTGGTGGTCCAGTGGATCCATCCCCCTGCCCGATCATGGGCTGTAATATTTAAAACACTCTCTGATGGTTTAGCAGTACCCATACCCCCCTCCCAACCTGCCCACTCAGTCCTGCCACCCTGCTCCCCCTCTCGGTCAGCGGCAGGTGGCAGCACCACCACAAGCCAGCTGGCCCCCGCCCGACTGATAGTGACAATGCGGCTGTATGCCCAATGGTCCTGGCGTGGGCCAATGGGCATGCAAACGTACTCCACTACTGATCCGATATGTGAATGGATCCATTCACATATTGGGACAAGTAGAAAGCAGTCTGCATGCCCATTGGCCCATGCTGTGGACCAATGGGCATGCAGCCATACTGGTACGCCTTCAGTCAACGGGTGGCAGGGCGGCTTGCGGTGGGATGCTGCTGCCCGCTGCTGACTGGGGGATGGGGTATGGGACTGAGTGGGCGGGTTGGGAGGGGTGTGGATACTGCTAGCCCACCAGGGAGTGTTTTAAATATTACAGCCCACGATCGGTCAAGGAGAGAGGTCCATTGGACCACCAGGGAGGTTCTTCATTGCTATGGCCCGCGATTGGCATGGGGTGGTGCTATGCTACCAGACGGTGCCACCAGAGCTCAGGTGGCCACCCATAGCTGGCAGCTGCCGTGTTGCGCCCTGCATTATGGCAGCTCACCTGTCGTGATGGCCAGCTGTTGCTCCATGATATTTTGGCTTAACTGTATGCAGGCGCATGTGGGGGTTGTGCCTGCATATTGACAGCGATCCAGGCTGAATATACATGGGCACACCCCCTGCGCTGCATACATTACTGATGTGCCCGGTGCACGGTTTGTGCTGCGCATATTCATTGAATATCGTGTCAAGGCATTAATGGGTTCCGCATGGTGCAACTCTGTTGTGCCATGTGCAACCCGTTTGAATATCCCACTCTAAAAGTACATTTCAGAGTGTTTTTCTTTTCATGAGCACTTATGCTGTATATAGTTTCCCCCATACTTTTGAAAAGCTTCTTAATCCCCAGATTGGGAATGGAGAGGTAGGAACTAAAGTGCTGGATTACAGAAAAGTGAAGCAACCTCGGAAATGAAAATAATTACTTAAAAGCCAAGACTGCTAGGATGCCCTGAAGGAAGTTCTGTGGTGAAACTTAATCACATTGCAAGAGAAGTGTTGCAGTGTACAGTACTCTAACAATTCCATAATCTGCTGGGCCAAGTGGAGTGCAAAGAAAGCAACAAAAAATGAAGGCTTCATTGAGCACCTTAAATATTTTCTTATTGGACAGAACTTTTTAATACTATTTGGGTCTGCCTTTTTTAATGCATTATAGCATTTACAACTGGCCTAGCTATTCTACAAGACTCATTTTTCCTATAAAGGTATTACTCCTACTTGTTGTATTTCTTTATCACCCAAGTGCATACAGGACTTATTTCATATATAATAACTGAAGGGGGTTGTTTTGGAGCTACAGTATCTTTATAGGTTGAACTTGTTTTTTTTTTTACAATTATTCAAAACCTTCCTAGCATCTTGATAGTAAATACCAGAAGGAACACATATTTAAATTCTGATTTAGAATCAGAGAACAATCCTATTAATATTTAATTTTATTCTTTGGTTACTGGGTAATAACAAAAAAAAAGACACTAAGCTTCAAAAAAAGCAATGACCAATGGGAATACTGTATTAAATATAAAAATCACAAATAAACAGAAAGGGAGTTTCTCAAAGCTAAGGATGGCAGATAATGGCATAGAAAACCTCAAGAAACAAAACAAATCCTTATGGAAAAACTTATATGTACATCCACTCCTACCTGATAAATGGGGAGAAATTTAAACAAACCCCAAATAAAGGAGAGGTTTAACAACAAAGACAGGGGTAGAAACATAGAAACATAGAATGTGATGGCAGATAAGGACCGCTTGGCCCACCTAGTCTGCCCATTTCCCTACCTGATGGATAAGCTGCAGATTCTAGTTAATCAACAGCTTACTTCCTCCTGCCCCGCACTAGAATTGCCTTATGCCTGTCCCATGCATTCTTGAATTCTCCTACTGTTCCTGACTCCACAACCTCCTCAGGAAGGCTGTTCCATGCATCCACAACCTTCTCCATGAAAAAATACTTTATAACATTTCCTCTGAGCTGTCCCCCCATCTTCAAATTGTGCCCCCTTGTTCTTGCACATCTCTTCTTCTGAAAGACACTACCCTCTTGTACTTTGTTAATTCCCTTGAGATGCGTGAAAGTTTCTATCATGTACCCCCTCTTCCTCCTTTCCTCAAGGGTATACATATTAAGCTGCTTTAATCTCTCCTTGTATGTCTTCTGGTGCAGACCCTGCACCATTTTGGTTGCCCTTCTCTGAACAGCCTCCACTCTGTCTATGTCTTTGTGGAGATGGGGTCCTCCAGAATTGCACACAGTACTCCAGGTGTGGTCTCACTAACTGTCTGTACAGAGGGATAACAATTTCCTGTTTTCTACTGTTGATGCCTCTCCCTATGCATCCCAGTATCCCCCCAGCCCTCCTTACTGCCTTTTCACATTGCTTGCTCACCTTTAGGTCATCTGATATAATTACTCCTAGGTCTCTTTCAATTTTTGTTGTTGTTATTAACTCACGCCTCGGTGTGTACTCTTCCCCTGGGTTTTTGTTTCCCAGATGTATTACCTTGCACTTCTTTGCATTGAATCTGAGCTGCCACATATTTGACCATTCCTCCAACCTTGCCAAGTCCCTTTTCATTCTTTCCACCCCACCTTGTGTATCAACCCTGTTGCAGATCTTTGTGTTATCTGCAAAGAGACATACCTTTCCTTCCAGGTGCTCTCCAATGTCACTTATAAAGACATTAAAGAGGACTGGTCCCAGTACCTAACCCTACGGTACCCCACTAGTTACTCTCCTTTTTTCACTGCGGACTCCATTTACTATTACCCTTTACATCCTGTTGTCCAGCCAGTTTTTATCCAGGCTACCACCTTGGGACCCACTCCTAGGCTGGCTAACTTGTATATTAATATTTTGTGGGAGACTGTGTCAAATGCCTTGCTAAAATCTAGATAGGCCATATCCACAACCCCTCCATGGTCTACTACTTTGGTCACCCACTCAAATAAATCTATTAGGTTCGTCTGACATGACCTTCCTGCTGTGAAATCATGCTGCCTTGAGTTCTGTGCCCACTGGCTTCTAGTTACACAATAATTCTTTCCTTCAGAAAATGATTACATCATTTTCCTTACCACTGAAGTCAAACTAACTGGTTTGTAGTTTCCTGCCTCTGCCCTGCTCCCACTTTTGTGAAGTGGAATCACATTTGCCTTTGTCCAGTCCTCAGGTACCACCCCATCCTCCCATGATTTGTTAAAGACAGTAGTCAATGGTGTTAATCGTTCTACCCTTAGTTCTTTTAGAATTCTTGGGTGAATCCCATCAGGCCCCATTGCTTTGTCCACCCTCAGTTTCAAGAGTTCTTTCAAAACCCTTTCTTCACTGAATGGACTGATGTCGACCCCCCTATTCAGAGTTTCTCTCTTGTTTGGTTTAGGTGCCTCTTCCTCCTCTTCCGTTGTGAATACTGAGCAGAAATATTCGTTTAGTATCCCTGCTTTTTCACTGTCACTGACTGCCCACATTCCCTCCCCTTTATTAAGTCTCTGTATACCTCTCTTGGTCTTTCTTTGCTCCCTAATGTACCTATAAAAGGTTTTATCCCCCTTCTTAACAGAGTTGACTATCTTTTCCTCAGTTTGTGCCTTTGCTATTCTGACTGCCTTCCCTGCCTCCTTCTGCTTTAACTGATAAAGTTCTCTGTCCTGCTCCTTCTGTGTTTCCTTATATTTCCTGAATGCTATCCCTTTCTCCTTAACCATCCCTGCCACCTCTTTTGAGAATCATAGTGGTTTTTTCCTTCATTTTGTTTTGTTGATTTGCTTCACACAAAGGCTTGCTGCCTCTGCGATAGCTGTTTTGATTATTCCCTACTGTTCCTCCACCCCTCCTTCTTGCCTGTTTACTACTGCTTTTCTGAGGCACTCTCTCATTTTCCCAAAATCAGTCTTCCCAAAGTCCAATGCTCTTGTTTTTGTATGGCTTGACTCCATGGCTGTGTTTATTGTGAACCACGTTGTTTGGCGGTCACTTGTTCCCAGATGCAAGACCTCAAGAAACAAAACAAATCCTTATGGAAAAACTTATATTTACACCCACTCCTACCTGATAAATGGGAAGAAATTTAAACAAACCCCAAATAAAGGAGAGGTTTAACAACAAAGACAGGGGTAAGTATTGTTATGCATGGTCCAGCACCCCTGATTGGACCTCCACCTCACAGACAGCAATACATTTGTAGATACATGTACTAACCTTAGGGCAGAGGCTCTTATCATATAAGCATAAGTGTCAGGATCTGAGTTCTACTGCATTTTTGAATGCATATCATGCTTCACTATATTTTTATAACGTATTTTGCCACTGGGAGATATTATCCATTATGTTTTATTGTATAATCATAAGTTAGGTATAGTGCAATCTTTAGGGCTTGTGCACAACTGTAACTTCAAGAGACCTTGTACAATCATACAAACAGCTATAGTTCACTTATCTTCTGCAAGCTAAGCAACTTCTCATGTTAGTTAGGATGGTTACTCAGGACACCTGTTTTGGCCAATTATACACATTTTATGTACTATGAAATGGGTTATTTTTATGTTAGACATATGTAGTGCATGGCACTTGCTGGGCAAATTTGCACAAATTTAATTTAGCTCTAAACAATTAGAGCCTAATTTACTTCTACTGGAAATTTGCAATTTCGGCAAATTAGTGCCATTTCATTTTAGCTCAAATGTCACATCCAGTAAATATAATGAAAATATTTTTACAGTGAAATTAACCAGTTTTACAGTATCCTCTTTTATAGTTGCTGTAGTCATTATTGGGATATAAGACCCCTTGTAGCACATACTTTCTCTGAGACCAGAGACTGCGCCTACGTAGGTAAGGAAGCTGGATACACTCTCCCAGTGATTACACTGTTGGTTGTAAGCCTGTATCATTATTATATGCCAGTAATAAATTATATTTATTATCTGAATACCACTTGTCTGTTGTCTTTTCCTTTTGTGCAATTCCAACAAGAACCTGAGAAAGGTAATTTTATTACCCAGTTACATTATTCTGTGATCATCTGGAGACTGTACCTCAGGAGGGACATGGATAGAGTGGAGAGGATCCAGAGGAGGACAATGAAAATGGTGTGAGGACTCAGCCATTTGACATATGAAGAGAGGCTGAAAGACCTCAACATGTTTATCCTGGAGCAAAGGAGGGAAAGGGTGGGGGCATGATAGAGACCTTTAAGTACCAAAAGGGTATAAACAAGGTCCTGTACAGCAGTATATTCCCCCGGATAGCAGTATATTCCAGAATAAGAGGCTCTCAAAGACAAGGGGTCATGACATGATGCTAGAAGGGGGAAGATTGAAGGGGAAACATAAGGAAATATTACTTCACAGAAAAGGTAGTGGATGGGTGAAATGCACTCCTTGAGGAAGTGGTGGGGACCAAAACAGTGATGGGAATTAAGGTTGCTTGGGGTAGATATAAGGGAATTCTGAAGAGGGGGACATTACCCAGATCACCTAGGGTCCTTGGGTAACACAGAGATAGAACACTTGGGCAGACTCGGTGGGCCTGGAGGTCCTTATCTTCTGACAATTTCTATTTTTCTATATAGTGAAAAACCATTTAATTAAAAAAAATACTTCTTTGCCATGTATATGTGGTAATATATGCAATTATATTAGTATTTGAAACTAGCAGCTTCTGGTTTGAATTGTTTTCAGATATTGACAGGCTACCATGCTGCTGTATTGCTTATATATCTAAAATAACAGAGTAGAGGTTGAATAATTTGGACAACTAAGTGGTTATAGTTGTTTTTAGCGGTAGATAGGCAACTTATGAGTGTATTTTAGGGCCGTTTGAAAAATATTTAGAAGTTTTTGCTAGATGCTGAAATTGAGAATACACATAAGGAGCCAGAAGAACTGTGGGTCACCCTGGAAACAGAAAATGGGACAGCCATAAGAACTGGGGTTGTCTACAGGCCCCCAGACCAGGGGGAGGACATAGACACATTACTGTTAGAAGATATACAGAACACAGAAACATAGAATTTGACGGCAGATAAGGACCGCTTGGCCCACCCAGTCTGCCCATTTTCCTACCTAATGGATAAGCTGCAGATGCCAGTTAACCAGCAGCCTACTTCTTTCTACCCCGACCCCCTAGAATTGCCTTATGACTGTCCCATGCAGACTTGAATTCCACCACTGTTTTTGACTCCACAACCTCCTCCAGAAGGCCATTCTATGCATCCACAACCCTCTCTGTGAAAAAATACTTCCTTAAATTACCTCTGAGCCTCCCCCCCCCATCTTCAAATTGTGCCCCCTTGTTCTTGCACAACTCTTTTTGTGAAAGATGCTACCCTCTTGGACTTTGTTAATTCCCTTGAGGTACTTAAAAGTTTATATCATGTCCCCCCCCTTTCCTCGAGGCTATGCATATTAAGCTCCTTAAGTCTCTCTTCATATGTCTTCTGGTGCAGACCCTGCACCATTTTAGTTGCCCTCCACTGGACAGCTTCCATCCTGTCTATGTCTTTGTGGAGACTGGGTCTCAGAACTGACGCAGTACTCAGATGGGGTCTCACCAACTGTCTGTACAGAGGGATAATAACTTCCTGTTTTCTACTGGTGATGCCTCTCCCTATGCATCCCAGTATCCCCCCAGCCCTCCTTGCTGCCCTCTCACATTGCTTGCCCACCTTTAGGTCATCTGATCTGACTACCCCCAGGTCCCTTTCCATTTTTGTTGTTGTTAGTATCTCACCCCCCATTGTGTACTCTTCCCCTGGGTTTTTGTTTCCCAGGTGCATTACCTTGCACTTCTTAGCACTGAATCTAAGCTGCCATACATTTGACCATTCCTCTAACCTTGCCAAGTCCCTTCTCATCCTTTCCACCCTACCTTGTGCATCAACTCTGTTGCAGATCTTTGTGGCATCTGCAAAGAGACATACTTTTCTTTCCAGTCCCTCTGCAATGTCACTTATAAAGACATTGAAGAGGACCGGTCCTAATACTGAACCCTGTGGTACCCCACTAGTAACCCCCCTTTCTTCAGAGTGGACTCCATTTACTATTACTCTCTGTTTCCTATTCTCCAGCCAATTCTTTACCCAGGCTGTCATCTTGGGACCCACTCCCAGGCTGGCTAACTTGTATATTACATGACAACTAAAGTGGAGGTTCTGATAATGGGAGACTTCAACATGCCGGATACTGATTGATCAATATCAGCAGGAACATCTGCCAGAACTAGACACATGGTGGATTCCCTGCAGGGGGAAGGGCCTCAAACAACTGGTACAACAACCCACAAGAGACAGGACTATCCTAGATCTAGTACTGACTAATAGGAAAGGGATCACAGATCTCCAGTAGAAGGTCACCTGGGGGCCAGTGACCATCACATGGTATGGTTCAGTTTGGCCACTACATCTAAATCATCCCATTCCAAGGCAAATATATGGGACTTCAGAGGCGCTGACTTTGATAAGATGGAAAACAGAGTTAAGCTAGCCCTGGCAAAAAGAATCACAGGTGAGAGGGTACAGGCAAAGTAGGCAAGCATTAAGGATGCAATACTTGAAGCAACATCCCATTGTGTTAGATAGAAAAGGAAGTGTAAAAGAAGAAGGAAACCACTTTGGTTCTCAAATACAGTAGCAGAAAAGGTCAGAGCCAAAGGCTGGCCTTCCAGGAAATACAAAGGAACACTGTGGGATGAAGATAGGAGGCATACCAAACTGCCTAAGGGAAGCAGGTAAGGCAGTAAGGCAGGCAAAGTCCCAAACTAGGAAACACTAGCACGGACAGTAAAAGAAGGTGACAAGACTTTCTATAGATACATTAGTGAAAGGAGAAAGTCCAGAGGGGGTATTGCTAAGCTCAAAGGAGAAAAGGGGGCATGTGAGGAGGAGGACCCTGTAAAAGCATCTATCCTAAATAGATACTTTTGCTCAGTATTTACTGAAGAGAAGATAGGGCAGGGCCCACAGCTCAGCACCATGGACATAGGGGAGGGAGATGAGCACTACTCCCTTCACAAAAGAAAAGGTCCTACAAGAGCTCACTAAGCTCAGAGTGGACAAGGCAATGGGACCTGATGGCATACATCCCAGGGTACTTAAGGAGCTATGGGTGGAACTAGCAGAGCCATTAGCAGAATTGTTTAGTGAGTCTCTAAGCACAGGAGAGGTCCCAGAAGACTGGAGAAGGGCTCATGTGATCCTGCTCCACAAGAGTGGTAGCAGGGAGGAGGCAGGGAACTACAGACCAGTCAGTCTTACCTCAGTAGTGGGCAAGATTATGGAGGCACTCCTGAAGGAAAGGATAGTGCAACACATGGAATCCATAGGGGCACAGGATCCAAGACAGCATGGGTTTACAAAAGAAAGGTCCTGTCAAACTAATCTCATAGATTTCTTTGACTGGGTAACCAGAGTGGTGGACCAAGGGGGAGCAGTTGATGTCGCCTACCTTGACTTCAGCAAAGCTTTCGGCACTGTTCCACATAGAAGACTGATAAATAAGCTAGGTAGGCTCGGGTTGGGTCAGAAGTTGGTCAACTGGGTGGCAAACTGGTTGATGGGCAGAAAACAGACAGTGGTGGTAAATGGTATACAGTCAGAAGAGATGCAAGTCACAAGTGGGGTACCTCAGGGATCAATCTTGGGGCCAGTCCTCTTCAATATCTTCATTAGTGACATTGCAGATGGACTAGAGGGTAAGGTTTGTCTGTTTGCAGATGACACCAAGATCTGCAACAGAGTAGATGATCCAGATGGGGTGGGCAGAATGAGAAGAGATCTGGATAAACTAGCCAAATGATCAGAAGAGTGGCAACTGGGATTTAATGCAAAGAAGTGCAAGATCATGCACATAGGGAAGAGAAACCCTGAAGCCACCTATAGGCTGGGAGGAGAGTTGCTGGCAGTCACAAAGGAAGAAAGAGACTTGGGCATTATCATCTCCGATGACCTGAAATCATCCAAGCAGACCTCTAAAGCAGTAAGTAAGGCTAGGGGGATGTTAGGGTGTATTAGTAGGGCAATCACAAGTTGTAAGAGGGAGGTAATAATCCGTCTTTACAAGACACTGGTTAGGCCCCATCTGGAGTACTGCATGCAGTACTGGAGGCCACACCTTCACAAGGACATTAAAGAAACTGAGGCAGTCCACAGAAGGGCAACCAAAATGGTGCAGGTACTGCATCAGAAGACGTATGAGGACAGATTCACTGAGCTCAATATGTATACCCTTGAGCAAAGGAGGGAGAGAGGTGATATGATCGAAACATTCAAGCACCTTAAGGGCATTAACAAGATAAAAGAGTCTAACACGTTTAAATATAAGAAAAATAGCAGAACAAGAGGACACAGCATGAGATTAGAGGGAGGCCGATTAAGGGGGAATGTGAGGAAATTCTTTTTCACAGAAAGAGTGGTGGATGCATGGAACGGCCTACCTCAGGAAGTGGTGGCTATGAATACAGTGCAGGGCTTCAAACAGGCATGGGATAGGCATAAGGGAGCAATACAGAAGAGTATGAATAGATAGGCCACTGACAGAGCAAAGGCCGATGGCACATTTATAAGGTAGAAAAAGAAATGGGCAGACTGGATGGGCCTTGCGGTCCTCATCTGCCGTCAACCTCTATGTTTCTATGTTTCTATGCTAAACAAAATAGCAAATAAGGGTCACCTGTACATACTTGATAGTGTTAGTTATTTGTCTAGATAAACATGTTATAACCCTTAAGAAAATTAGTAGCCAACATGAGAAGAAAAATGTCCAGTGTCATGTTTCTAAATGTTTTGGGAATTCTCTTTGGGATAATATGTTTGCTACAACTATGTGCTCTAGCAAATACAGATCCATCCTCCCTGAGAACCCAGACATCTGAATGCACTGGCCTAAATTGTAAATTCAGCCAAAAGGGATTTGCAACAACAAAGAGGAGAAATCCTTTTATTAAAATAAGAATCCAACTAGAAATTAAAAAAATAAAGACCAGCTCATAATTTAGCAATCAAAAGAACCAAGTGCTATGGATGTCTTTAATTCTCGGTGGGGACATAGAGACCAACCCAGATCTTAAGGACAGTTCCTTAAAGATAATGTATAACAATGTAAAAGGCCTTGTTAATAAAATGGATCTGTTTAGGACATGGGTAGAACTAGTCTCCTGACATCATTACTTGACTGAGACCTGGTTAAATAAGAAGATTAATATTAATGAAATTGAACTGAAGAACCTCTGTCATTACAGATTAGATAGAGAGGTGTGTGTGTGTGTGTGTGTGTGTGTGTGTGTAGGGGGAGTGTACTGATGCACATAAATCATTCTCTGGCTCAATCAAAAGTATTATATTCTTGACGTTCGGAGGGTATAGAACGTATATTGATTATTTATAATCATCCTATCTAGTAATTAGTGGGGTATATTCTCCTCCCAAAATAAAAACACTATTTGTGAAATTCCTTCAACCAGTAAGCAAAAACATGATTTTGGTTGGAGACTTTAACACTGCAAGGGGAGGCCAAAGGGGATGGACATCAAATGATTCTTTTCATAGTTTATGTCTGGTACAAATTATAAACACCCCCCACCAGAAAAGGAAACATTGATAGCCCAGGCAATATTTTAGATTTAATATGTATAACTTCAGAATTATTGGTGTTAGAAAAAGGTGTTAACCCACCAAATGTGGGAGATCATAACATTACATTTTGTACTGTCAGAACGATCTCAGATGACATTAAATCAACATACAATTCCATTTAGTAGCAGGAGATGTTTCAGAAACTATACCAAAACTATACCAAACCAAACCAAAGCAAACTTTTTATCTAAAATGCTATTCCACCGTAGATCATAGCGCTGTACTTAGAGTAAGCAATATTTTTAAAAACACAGAACCAATTTTCTTTTTTTTTGTACATATCCTTTTATTAAAAAAAAAGATTATTTGCATATAGACATATAAACATTACATCCATGCATTTTAATTCTTACCCTACTGGGCATACATAGCAATCTTGTACAATAACAGACATAACCAACATACAGAAACAAATAACACAGACCTGTGCCCAGCAATTTCATATTCATATTTCATTTCCTACTATATCACTTTACCTAATCCTAGACTTATGCAAAAAGGAGAATTCAAAGAAAATGCAGATCCTCAGAATGCCAGTCTCCTTAACCTCTCAGACTACAGAGAAACAGAAAGGAGGGACGACACACCTGTATTTGTCTTGCATCTTCAGCGCTAAGTGACCCAAGGCCACTCTCGAGCAGACCCATTCCACCTCCCCCTCGTTATGGCTTTGTCATTACCTTTCCCTCAAGGCTGCAGCCTCACCTGGTGTAAGGGTCACTAACAGGGGTTCCCATACCCTCAGGAAGCTTGCTTCTTTATTTTTGATAACAAATGTGAGGCATTCAAGTGCCAGTACTTGGATAACCATAGCATGCCACTTCTGCACTGTGGGGAGGCAGAGACCCATGTATTTAATATGCAGTGTCTCGCTAAAATCAGTAGCACCCTTACCCATCTGGGGTATACCTACCATTCCTTAGGGTTATCATTATCAACTCCAAATAGTAAGCTGAGGGGGCTCCTTTTTTTCTGCCTACCCCATGCCTGCTCAATCTCCTGTGCCACGTCTCCCCAAGATTTCTGCACTATTTGACACTTCCAAAAACAATGTATATATGATGCCACCTCTGTATTACATCTTTGACAGATGGAGGAGACACCAGGATTAAACTTAAGCACTCTGGCCAGTGGGCAGTATAGGCAATGAATAAACTTATAAAAGGATTTCTGGTATTTTTTGCACAACTGTATTCCCTTATGTGATATTTTTTTGCTTTATCTCTTTATCCCTTACATGCTCCACCCCAGCCACTACTTCAGGCTTTATGCCAAGGCATGGATTTGACCCTTTGCACTCCCTGAGCCACCATCTCACATCACAGCCAGCCCCAGGGTAATCCCGACGTAACCCTTCATAGGGTGGCTCCCTCTTCTCTGAGGGAGAAGGCATCAGTCAGGGGCAGACCAGCGCAACTACTTGGCCCGAGGGTGCTGCTGAGACAGATGGCTCTGCGGGGACTTTTTTGATGGCCTCGGACCGCCAGGCAGCTGTCATCCAGCTGAACATGGAGCAGTATTTTTGCTTTTCTGGTGACGTTCCCTGTGTTGCATCTGCAGTGTTCACGGTCTCCACCGGGGACCACTGCAGAGCAACGCCATCCCTCTACCCACCCCAGGAGAGGAGAGCAGTCCTATGGATGCTCAATCCCCTCCTTCCCCACTAGCCCCCAGCATCGTCTGTACCCTCACCCCGGTGGTTCGAGGTAAGGCGCCAGCGCCTCAGCCCTCTGCAGCACCAGGCCGGCTCCCTTATGTGATTTTAAACAGTGCTTCCAATACTCATCCCCGATATTTAAATTAAGATCCTCCTCCTCCCACTGTCTCCTAACTGGCTGTGTATGGTCTGGGATAAACTGCCTGCCCAACATAGCTGCTTTTCCTATCAGCCCCTTAACGTCAATTCTGACACTCAGCACCAAGTGTTCAATCTGGTTCAAAGGGGATTCTCTTCCTCTTCCCTTCTCTAGGGTACCAATATACTGTACACTTTCGCTTGTAGGAAGTGAAACATATGGCCTGTTGGTAGCCTTAAACCCCTATGTAAGTCTTCAAAGCTGCACATTTGGCCCCCTACCCATAGGTCTCTAATACCCTTAACCCCACCTGCTTCCCATTTTCTGAAACCCCCATTCTCAAGTCCAACCATAAAGCCAGGGTTACCCACCACTGGTAACAGTAGTGTTTCCTCCTGTCCTGCTCCCATTCATTTTAGAATCTTTTCCCATCCCTCCAGAACTGCTGCAGCCAAGGGGTTTCCTGAGCCCTTTCTCTGGAATGCCCTAAGGCCCCCTTTTGCTAGGTAGGTTGACATCTTAATAAGACCCTCCCCTTTCTCCAAGTCCAGCCACCCTGCTGCTTTAGGCCTCAACACCCAGTCTCCAATGTACCTATATTGGATGGCCAGTAAATCATTTCTGAGATCCAGGAAGTGAACCCCCCAGTTGCCGCTATCTGCCTGCAATCTTCTCAGTCTAGCTCTAGGGTGCATGATCGCATCCTTCCCAGATAAATGCAGAAAAGGCTTTTTCCACTCTCCTGATATCCCCCTTAGTAAGACCCATGTGCAGCATTTGCATCATGTATAATACCCTTTGCAGGACATTCATCTTTATTAGGTTTATCCTTCCAAACATAGATAGGGGGAGTTCCATCCACCTCTGTAAATCCTCGTCTAGTGTTCTAATAAGTGGGGTATAATTCAGCTTATACAGGGTTCCCAGATCCCATCCCACCTGTATTCATAGATATTTAAAGTTTGTCGTAACTCTCTTCAGTCTCCACATATTCTGTGTACCCCCTTCTTCCCTTGGCCACAGCACTAAACATTCTGATTTATCAGAGTTGATTTTGTATCCCGAGAATGCTGAGAACTCCCTAATTAGGTCAAGTAGGAGTGGTACAGAGACAACCGGATCTGTTATGTATAATAACATATCGTCAGCATACAACGTTATCTTATGTTGCTGCCCTGATCGACCCACCACTCCCTTAATACCCTGGTGATCCCAGATCCCCACCGCCAGTGGCTTAATTGCCAATGCAAATAGCAGGGAGTTAGGGGACATCCTGCCTTATTCCTCTGTATATGGCGAATTGGAGTAGACAATGCACCATTCACCAATACTCTTGCCTGTGGCCCTGTATACATCTTCGTATTAGCCCTATAAACTCTTCCCCAGACCAAACCAGGAAAGGGCCTCCATAAGATATTCCCACTTGATGCGGTCGAAGGGTTTTTCAGCATCCGTTGATATCACTACTGTATTATACTTTCTGCGAGAAGCCCCCCCATACAACACTAAGTAATTTATGCACATTATGATAGGAGTATCTTCCCTTAACAAATCCAGTTTGGTCTGTGTGAGTTAACTCCAGCAGCAACTTCACCAGCCTGCAGACCAAAACTTTTGCCAAAATTTTGGCATCACTATTTAATAGGGAGATTGGACTGTAGGAGAAGCACTCTGTGGACCCTTCTCTGGCTTGGGTACCAGACATATTACTGCTTCACCAAACGAGGCAGGGAATGCACCCTCCTCCCCCCGTGTATCCTCACAGACCCTCCAAAGAGCATCAACTAGATGGTTTTGCATAACCTTACAGTACTCGATTGGGTACCCATCAGGGCTCACTGCCTTCTTTTCTTGAGGCTTTGTATTACTTGTCTTATTTCCGCTCTAGTAATTTCTTTTCCCAGTTCTTCTTCCTGCTGTGGTATTACCCTGGGTAATTTAACTTTATCTAGAAACTGCTGGGCCTTTTCTAACATTGCCTGGCATTCCCCTCTGTAGAGTTGCTGGTAAAATTGTTGGAATTGAACCCTAATGGCTCTGTTGTTCCTTGCCAACTCCCCCCTTGCCATTCTTAACCTCTGAAACATGGGTACAAGTCTTTCCTCCCTTTGCTAGTATTACCAGCAGTGGCCCAGGCTTGTGTCCCTACTCAAAAAGTCTATTTCTAGAAAAAACAGATTGACCTGGCTTCACTCAGGAGTAGGGCATTAAGCGATTCTCTAATAGCAGTCAGCTCTCTCAGAGTCGCCTCTGAAAAATCGCCCGCCAGTCTTACTTCTAACACCTTCACCTGCTGTTCTAGTTTTGCTCTGTTTTGTCATTTTTCCTTTTTGTATTTAGCTACAAAACTAATTATAGCCCCCTCATAAAAACCTTCCCCGCATCCCAGTAGAGTCCCGCTGAGTGCACCGAGCCCTCATTTGCCACATTGTACTGTTCCCATTGTTCTCCCAAATAGTCCATGAACTCTTTAGTCCCTAACAAATACCTAGGAAATTTCCATTGAGGAGGTTCACTCTTCTTTTCCCCCAGACAGCATGATAACACCACCATCATGTGATCTGAAATGACAATGGGGCTGTGCTCAACATTTTGCACTCTGTCCCCCCACCACCTGGGAATATAAATATATATACCTGGA
Organism: Neoceratodus forsteri; assembly: GCA_016271365.2. Lineage (NCBI taxonomy): Eukaryota > Metazoa > Chordata > Ceratodontiformes > Ceratodontidae > Neoceratodus > Neoceratodus forsteri. The sequence goes on from CM057457.1 coordinate 316,085,608, forward strand.
CCAGGGTTTATGGGGGTTAGAGAAAAATGCATATTCCCTTGCTCCAGGATTGCACACTCTCCACCTGTCTACCATATCCAGCTCCACCAGACCCTTGAGCCACGGCCTTAATCCCTTCTCATTCCTCCCCTTGGACTCCGAGTGATCTAATATTGGGCTCATTGTTGCATTAAATTCCCCTCCCATGATCAATCTAACAAATTGTTCCCTAACTATAATGTCTAGTAACTTCTGAAAAAAGGCTGGGTCAAAGTTAGCAGGGGCATACACACTGGCGAAGGTGACCATGTCTCCCCCTAGGGTACCCTCAACAAAAATATATCTACTGTCCACTGGGTCTTCTACAATCTTTGAAGGAGTAAGCGGCAATTGTTTATTGACCAGGATAGCTACCCCTCTTTTGTGAGAACTGTACGATGCGGCATAGCATGCCTCCACCCCCCCCCTTACCAGCTTTTGATGCTCTTTGTTGTTCAGGTGCATCTCTTGTAAGACGGCTATCTGCATTCCCCGCCGACGCAATGCTGAAAGTAGGCTAGTTCACTTGATTGGGGTGGCAATGCCCCTAACGTTCCAGGAGACCACCTTTACTGCTTTAGTCTTATTAGCCATATTTCCATGGGTGATCAGTTTCCTCACCTTCCTCCAATCTAAATGGCACCTCCTCCCATGATCTCCTGGAGTAACAAGGGCCCGCCCTCCCCTTCAACATCCAAATTTCTTGTATAGCAATTAGCATAAGTATTCCGAGGGCACAGGCATAAAACAGCAATATAAAACTCCGAACAAACATGTTAACCAAACAGTGACCTATATACAAGCTCCCCCGTCCTCTCCCTTGCCCATTAAGCTACTAACGATAACATTGTTAAATTCAGTATTTATTATTCACCTCCAAATTTGTGATCCCTTCCTTCCCCCTCCTCCCCTCCCCTATCCATCATATTACTGCCTGCCATTCAATAGTATGGCAGCCCTTCCTTATCTGTAGATGCCATATTCCTCGCTCACGCCTCAACATTGCCTCCCATCTTCCCAGTCGCTGACCAAATCTCACCTCCCAAGAAAATGTTTGACATCATTACTCTCATCCTTTGATTCACCCTCCTGCCTCTTTGTACCTCCCCTTATTTTCCCTTTGTCTTCCCTTATTCCTCAAATTCCATATACGTGAGAATGGAGCGAAGGAAGCCATTAATACAGTGCTTCTCAGTGGTACAAATCCATCCTATGGGGGTGCTCAGTCAGCGGTGGAGGTGGCAGTGCACAACATGTAATGCATTTGCACACCTCCCCGCTCACTTGCCCCAATTTTTCATTCAGCGAGACCCAGAGTCTTATTTAGGTTGGTTGGCTTGCACCTGGTACAGTTCGGCACATCTTTTTTGTTTTAATTATCAGTCTCTGTGCAGCTGTCTAGCATTGGGCCCACAATGTAGTCTCACCAAGAGACCCAGAGAAGGGACTCCAAAGTGCATGAAGCCGCACAGACACCATGCTTCCCTTACCCAACACACATGCCCAAACAAGTCTGATTGCTCCACACACTCAGATCCCCCCCAAGGAGGATCACCAACCATTCTGAACAATTATTTGAAGCACCCTCCCCTTCAAAAAGTGTGTATTTGTGTTCTTGAGCCCAGATGCCCCCCGGATTAAGTCCATAACCAAAACATTTCATTAGGAATAGTCTTTAGGGTAGCCTACTGTCTCCTTCGGTCCTCCGCTCACAAAAGGCCTTCTTCTGCCACTCTCTGATCAATTCTCAGCCCATTTTCTTTCTGAGGTCTTCCACAAAGGCAGTTGCTCCCTTTATGTCCCAAAATGAATACGGAGTACCCTCATGTTTCACCTTAAAAATCGCAGGGTATACCAGAAACCCCTTGACCTTCAGTTTTCTGAGTTGCATCAAAATGGGATTGAATAGGCGCTGCTTTTTTGGGAGGCGATTCAAGTAGTCCTGGAACAAGAGTAATCTATTGCCATCATACTCTAATGTTTTTATGCCTCTGTACACTTTCAGGACAGCCTCCCTGTCCTGGTTGTTGTGGAATCTAAATATTATCTGCCTGGGAGGCTGTCCTGCTGGTGGCATGACTGCTCTGTGGGCCCTCTCCAATTTAAAGCGACCATGCTTTGGTGCCAGCCCAAGTAATTTTGGCAATGTCTCAGTGCAAAAGACAAGAGGACTGAGCCCCTCACAACCCTCCAGTAGTCCTCATAGTCTCAGGTTCAGCCTACGGTGGTAGTTCTCCTCATAATCATGAAGTTCCTTGAATTTCACGAATTCCTTTTCCAGGGCTTCAATTCTGTGAGGGAGAGGATCCAAAGTGTCCTCCAGTGTAGATATTATATCCTAAGCTTCAGTATTTCTCCCTGCCTGACTGTTTGTTTGTTCGATAAATGTCTGGATCCTCTTGTCCAGCTTACTTTCCATTTTATCAAGTCAGGCCTCCAATGTGCCCATCACCTGCATGGAGACCTCCTTTCTGAGTGATGCCATTTCTGCAGTTGAGAGTGAAATAAGACCCAGGGATTCTATCTGCTTCACTGCCTGTTGTTTCTTTGCATTTTTTGCTGCTGCCCTAGGTCCCTTCCCTCTGTTAGTTAGCAAATATTCTTCCATTGACTTTCCCTTTTCTAGCTGCTAGCTTTTAGGTGAGTTTTGTAATTTTTTGGAGTGTTTTTATTTAAATTTTCAATTGTCAATGCAGGAGCTACTGGAATCTGTGTCTTTATACATTAGTGCTCATTAGCATCCCAGAACCAAATTTCTAACACATAGCAGGAATGTAAGTATCAATATAAGCCAACTCAAATAAGTACGTTTTCAATGCAGACTTAAAGGCCTCAACAGATGGGCATTCCCTTATCTGACGAGGTAGAGAATTCCACAGGGTCAGAGCAGCAAAAGCAAATGACCTATCTCCTGATGTTGTCAGACAGATCCTGGGAATCTCCAGCAATCCCTCATTGGCGGAGTGGAGGGTGATATATATATATATATATATATATATATATATAGCAAGCAAACATTCCAAAGTCAAATGACAAACACAAAATGGTACAGAGTAGCACTAATTCCTGACCTGAATTTAGCAATAGAGGAATTTACTAAAATGTTGTAGAGGTCTGTAATAGGTGTGCCCCCCTAAGGAAACAAACTCAAAAACTGAAACATCTACCTTGGCTAAATGACAATATTGAACAAGCTATAGCAGAGCCACTATGACTGTGAATGCATTAACTAGATATGGGTGTTTCATGGGCTTAAACAAAAACATTTATTTATTTATTTTAAAAATATCAGATTTACAAACCTTTGAGTCAGAGACTCATTTACAAAGGCACCTCATTGAAACTAATACAAAGACAGCACAGTTAACAAGTCCAAAAACAATGGCTTGGAGAGCAAACAGTTATAACAATCATTCACTGGAGATACATGGGTAGCAGTAGATAAACAGATTACATAGTTTAGGCACACAGGCACCACATCAAGAAGACCAAAGCAGTTCAAACAATATACAGTAGCTAAAGCAAATAGACATTAGGAGTCAAAGAGAAGCCCAAAGTGTTCACATGAAGGCTGTTGCATATACTAACTGAATCAAAGTATAGTACATTGAGTACATTGAGAAAGGGCATATTTAAGCAATAAGGCAGGACAGGGTGTATTATCATGTAGTAACATCACTCCTGGGGTAAGTTGAAGTACGAGGCAAAGCTGAGTATTTATTTATTTGCAAGTATTTATTTGATCCACTGGATCAGCAATATTTGCACAAGCTGTGCCCAGTGCAGATTTTATGGCACTGGTCCTGGTCTGGTGATCTGGGTTTACCCATACCACACTGCATATGGCTTAGTGATATACTGTACAGATGGTTGCAGAGTCTTACCCATTGAAGGTTGAAGTTCAGAAAACCATTATGCTGCAAATATCAAGACTCTCCCTTCCTCACCCCCAGTCACAATTTATCCTCTACCAAAGTCATGCTTAAATACTGGTGCCTCTACATCCACACCACTAAGCTTTTAATGCCAACATGCTTCTTCTGCTGCTGTGAGTTAAACTGTTTATTTAAAAAATTTTGTTGAGAAATTTTTGTTTTAGTATATCCATGCTCAGGAAAAATGAATTTGTAAAAGAAACCAAAATCCCCATTTATCAGTTCATTGAATCACAATACAGCATGTTATGAATTTTTCCGATTCTATTGTAACCTACAGTAAGTCAAACAGAAAGTAGACACAAATGCCTACCTATTTGCAAGTGAAGCAAATGTGGTTATTATCATTCGGTTGTAAACACCTATAGTTGTGTCCATGATTAAAATAATTTGAACCCCATCCCCAAAAAATGTACCCTCACATGAACATGCATGATTTATCTGTAAAGACAATTAAAAATATGTATGTCTAAATGCATTAGTAACACCAATACTTTCAATGTTATCTGTAAAGACAATTAAAAAATATATATTTCTACATGCATTAGTAACACCAATGCTTCCATGATTTTGAAACTACTAAAAAGACAAACTGCATATGGCTTAGTGATATACTGTACAGGTGGCTGCAGAGTCTAACCCATTGAAGGTTGAAGTTTCAGAAAACCATTATGCTACAAATATCAAGACTCACTCCCTCCCTCACCCCCCAGTCACAATTATTCCTCTACCAAAGTCATGCTTAAATACTGGTGCCTCTACATCCACGCCTCTAAGCTTTTAATGCCAACATGCTTCTTCTGCTGCTGTGAGTTAAACTGTTTATTTAAAAACATTTTGTTGAGAAATTTTTGTTTTAGTATATCAATGGTCAGGAAAAATGAATTTGTAAAAGAAACCCAAATCCCCATTTATCAGTTAATTGAATCACAATACAGCATGTTATGAATTTTTCAGATTCTATGTGTAACCTACAGTAAGTCAAACAAAAATTAGACACAAATACCTACTTATTTTCAAGTGAAGCAAATGTGGTTATTATCATTCAGTTGTAAACACCTATAGTCACAGCCAGGATTCACATTGCTAGACTCTGGATGAGTATGACAAGTTTCTTATATACTGGTACCTTATCCAGCTGTGTTCTACGTGTGTGTGTATGTTTAAACATGTAACTTTCTATAGTATATTGTATAGCACTGTGAATCCTGGCTGCAGTGTTTTTTTCTCTGCTGTGGCTAAGCAAGACACTGTAACAAGACACTGGCCTGCTGTAGGGGCTATTAGATATCAAACCAAAGGGTACACTATGAAGACTAACTTGGAGAAGATGCAATAAAACAAACTTGAATGAAAGCTCTCAGACATCATAAAACACCCAGTGAAAATTAGAAAAACTCCTCCAACACCCTAGGCAAAAACAAAACACTGGATTGAAGTGAGAACTCAAAACTGGTAGTAGTACATATATTCCTGAGTTTAACATGCTTTTTTCTTTTAAGAAGATTCAGTAGAATATAACAGTAGGCCAGAACTGCCTGCCTGAGAATGAAGTTGGTATATTATTTGGAAAAAGGGAAGGCTAGGTCTCTTGCTATGCAATGTCCTGTAAAGTAACACACTGACTGCTCTTAGGATGGTGGTGTCAAATGCTGTGAGGTGCCATGGGGAACTTGTTATGCAGAAAGTTCCAGGAAGTGTTTAACCCATTCTACTTATAATAGCTACCTATCCATTTGTGTAAGTCAACTCCACTTTTCAAACTTAAAAAGAAAAATACACTTCATCATAGACAGTGTTTACCAAATACTGTACCCATGATTAAAATAATTTGAACCCTATCCCCCCAAAAATGTGCCCTCACATGAACATGCATGATTTATCTGTAAATATGATTAAAAAATGTATTTCTAAATGCATTAGTAACACCAGTGCTTTCAAGGTTATCTGCAAAGGCAATTAAAAAAGTGTATTTCTAAATGCATTAATAACACCAATGCTTTCAAGATTTTGAAACTACAAAAAAGACAAACTATATATATATAGATAGAGAGAATATGGTAAACAAATATTGTTAATCCCAAAAGCTGAATGTGGTTTTAGTATATAAATGTTTAATAAATACCTGAAAGCTGTCTATTTTCCTTAGTTTTTAGACACTTCTTAGCCTTTCCTTTTGAGACACCAGGTGACTCTGATAATCACTTGTTCCAAGGGTTTGTAAGTCAGTTTGAAGGCATTTTAAGTATCATCTGTCAGACTTGTTCGGTTCCTTGGTCCACATCCCAAACATGTGAGTCTTCTTTCAGGATGATAGGTCCACCTCATGCCCCTCCCACATGAATAAAAAAAAGGTGGGATGGACCTTTTGAAGCCTCTTGGGAGGAGGTGGGGTGGACCTTACTTCCCCCCCCCCCACAAAAAATGCTGCCTCCCACTACTCAGATTCCAGTTCTTGTACCACTCATTTAAGAAAGAAAATAGTACCCTGCAAACATTGACTAACATGAAAGCATATTTATTTGAGGGTGGAAAACATTTATTGGAGGAGGGTAAGGTGGAGGAAACTATTTACACCTTCTGTCAGTTCCACGGACAGAAAACATGACATCGCTCCTTTTATACATGCAATACTCCTGTAGGCTCTGCCCACAGTCATAAAAATGAATTAAAGAAAATAAAAACAACTATGGAAAATAGCTAATAAAACATTGAGCCAAGAAACTTGGGATACATTTAAGAGGGCAAGAAATAAGGTCACTCAAGAAGTAAAAAAAAAACTTAAGGGGTACCTTTATAAACAAAACATAAATAATATCACAGACCCAAAGCACTACTGGACTTTAATAAAAACCTTAAATAACCCTAATTGTCCACAGTCAGTTAATGGATTACCTAGAAAAATACAATAAACTCTCCTGACTGCAGTCTGGATTTAGAAAAGTACTGTCCATGAACATTGTGCTCACGGATTTCATCAATCAAGTGGCTTCCCCTCTTGGGGAGGTGTGAGCCGTGGGCATGGTGTTAGTGGACTTGTCTAGGTGTTTGATTTAGTAGATCCAAAAATATTGTTAAATAGGTTAAGTGAAATAAGAGTTACAGAAGAACCCCTTAGATGGTTCTATTCTTGTTCATCCAACCGTTATCAGTTGGTGACAGTGGAGGAAGCAATTCAAACTTAATCCCAGTAACATGAGGAGTTCCGTAGGGGGTCAATTTTTGGCCCCTTACTGTTTCTCATTTACTTAAATGAACTACCTAACCATATACAACAAACTAGTGAGGAGGCAGTATAGCGCAATGGTCTAAGGCTCTGAACTGCAAATCTGGTGACATTTAGCAGACCAGACCTGGGTTTGAATCCCACAGCTTCCACTTGCGTACTGTGTGACCCTGAGCAAGTCACTTAACTTCCTTGTGCTCCCAGGTTGTTCCTGTAAAAAAGCTTTCAGCTTAGTGTGCTATACCTAGTTAAACAACTTAAAAAAAAAAGTATAAGATTATATGCAGCTGGTACAGTGTTAGTGTCAGAAAGGAATGACATCAGAGAAGTCAAACATAGACTCCAAACTGATTTCAATACTTTACAAATGTGGTTCGTATCCTTTAAACTAATCAATGTTTTTTGGTCCACCTTGAATCAACAAATCTGGAGAAACAGACAAATATGAACTAAAAACAGTGAGTGGTCTGCTCCTCACACAGATTTCTACCAGTAAATATTAATGACTTCAAACTGATCAACATCTCTCCTTTGAACAACACTTTGACTAATTAACTAAGAAAATAAATGCAAGGATAGATGCTTTGAGATGAGCGTCCAATTGCTTGACTAGAAAAGACTGTCTAATGGGGCTCACCAACTAATTATCCTGATTATGGCTTATGGGAGTCACATCTTTAGCTATACTAATAAAAAAGCACTACAAAAACTAGATATCACTTATCACAGTCTGGCCAGGTTTGTACTAAAATGTGAATATAACACTCACCATTTTCAGTTACATCAAAGATTAGACTGGAACTCATTAGAACAAAATAGGAATCTAATATGGACAACCTTACTATTTAGAATTCTCAAAAAATTGAAAACCGTTGGGACTTTTGAACAAACTCAATTGGCCAGATCACAAATTTCACTAAAGAAACAAATTAAGGGAACTAGTGGTGCCAAAAATAAAAAAACATAATTTTATGAAAATGACATTTAAATACAAAGCAGCAAATACATGGAACAGTCTGCCACCTGAAATATGAACTCTAGATATATCTGTAACTGCATTTAAGTCTACCATGAAACAGGAACAGTGTTATTTACAGTATGTACTTGCAAGGGATAACATCTCTTTGAAATATATGTAACTTAAACTATATGGGCCTGATTCTAAAAGAGATACGCCTGGTGTAACAGCACTTGCGCCAAACAGAATGGCGCAAGTAGCAACTTACGTCAGCAGTTGCAACTTGCGGGATTCTACAATGTGGCCTGTGACATGCTGCAGGCCACTTGCACCAAAGAGCAGTTACACTAGCAGTTGTGCCAGAAACCCCCTGCGATATGGCACTAGGGGGTTTACAGTAGCAGTTGCACCCTATTCTATTAGAGCAGCAACAAAGTCCCCAGTGTCGGTATTCTGCAAGAACCCCCAGAGGAGAATCGGCAACGTAAGTTACACCAGCATTTAGCTGACATAACTGTACATATGCTCTCCGGGGGTTCTGTAGACTTGCTGCACCCGCATCAGGATGTGTCCCCCCATGCTCAGAACACACCCTTCAGTGCCCCACAGGGTAGCCCACAACCCCCCAGCCCCCAATCCCCCGTAGCAGAGGTGCCCAGTTGGGCATCATGTACCCCCAGCCCCCAGAACTCCCAAACCCTAAATGCCCTGCAGAATTATTACACACATCATGCCCCTGAACCCACACTGCTAGCAGCCCTGCAGAACTCAGCTGTGTCCCCATCAGTTCACGACCAAATTGTATTGCAAATGTTCCAAATATAAAACCCCAAGATCCCTGGTAGTCTGGTGGCCCCAACTGCCCCACCCCAGGTGTGAGTCCACCCATCCCTCCACCACTCCCAGCCAGTGACTGGCACAGACCACCTCTCACCTCCACGGCCAGCTGCCGACTGAGCTCTGCATGAGTGCTTACTGTATAGACATGCTCAGAAATGAATGAGTATTCATTATTTTCTGAGCACATCTATACAGTAAGCACTAATGCGGAGCTCGGTCGGCAGGCCATGAAGGTGAGGTGGGCTGTGCCAGTCACGCTTGGGATCGGTGGGGGACGTGGGGTGGACTGGCACTGCTGGGTGGGGTGGATGGGGGCCACTAGACTACCAGGGATCTCAGGAGATTTACTTTTTAAATATTTGTGGCACAATATTGGGTCAGAAAATGGATCGGAGGGGCACAGCTGCCCTGCTGGGCTTTGGGGGGGACACCTACGCTTGCTGGGGTGTGACTTGCAACATGCCCCCCAGGTATGCCCCTAGGATGACGTACCTGTCCACATGTCGCAAGTCATGGAGTCCCTGTCCCTTCTAGAATAGGGCGCAGGGTCCATGTCGCAGTGGCATTTGGTGCAAGTTGCCTTTGGTGGTGACTTGCATCAAGCTTCTAGAATTGGGCCCTATGTCTATGGCATCTACTCAAAATATGTTTAGGTTATACCTCTAAATTTGTTTAATTCATTTTGGGTAAGGTAATTGTCTCAATGTGTAATTTGTTAAATCTACTAAACATCTACGGGAACACCTTGTAAAGAGGGTATTTATAGCCCTAATGGCATATTTGTTGCTCAATTGAGCCTGTTCAAATAAAAATGTTTAACTACTACTACTACTGCTACTACTAATAGTACTACTACTACTACTACTAATACTACTGCTACTACTACTAGTACTACTACCACTGATACTACTGCTACTATTACTACTACTACTGCTACTGCTACTAGTACTACTACTACTAATACTGCTGCTACTATTACTACTACTACTACTGCTACTACTACTACTACTACTACTGCTACTATATTTTCCAATGAGATGGATTAGGTTAGGGAACATGACTCAAATGGAACCACTAATAGGAAAAGTAAACAGAAAGTCATATTGATTCTGTCCCTTCTCCCACAGAATTTGAGAGGGGACCATTCCAATAATCAGTGACAAAGATGGATAATCTGGTAGAATTAGAATCACTGGATGCTTCTCCAAAATTAGTTCGATTTGACAAAAATACAAACCAACAAGACCACCCACAAGATTGTTATGAGGTGGAGGGAATTTCTGATTTAGTGTCAAAATACCCTGTCCCATTCACTCCTAGGCTAATTAATGTGCTAATGGGCCAACGTATGGCAAATGTCTTTTTCCTGAAACAACTGTATATACTTAGGGACAAAATGTCTGTCATCAAAACAACTTTAGCACATCATGAGGCCTTGATTAAAAATAGAAGGAATTCATAAAAGTAGATGTAGGATCAGAGTATGACTCAGTGACAACAAACTCTCTCAGACAGGGAATTCTCACTCCCTAGTGCAGGAAGAAAATTCATTAAATCAAAATGCTAAAGTCCCAAGGTTGGCAAAAGCTTTTTAAAAACATTAAAGTGAAAATAAGCAAAAAGGCACACCAATTAGAAGGAAAAGCATAATGAAAGTGGAACTAGAAAAATAAGGCAAAGGAATTAAATGTCAAAGAGAAAAAAAGACAGAAAACCATAAACCCTAATATGCCCGTAGACTTATTTTCTAAGGCTTAGAGATACTGGGCCTGATTCCAAGACCAGATATGCATGGTGCAAGGTGATTTACGCTGAACCCCATGGCACAAATCACAGCTTGCACCATGCGTTACACAGGTTGCGATTCCAAAAGGCGCCTTGTGCCATGCCATATGCGGATTGTACCAAAAGTGGGATATGCCACCCACTACACCTGAAACTCGCAATGGCATGATGCAAGGGTGGGTTACGGCAGCACCTTTGCCCTGTTCCAACAGGGTGGCTGCCGTAACCCACATACGCCCTTCCAGAAGCCACACAGGCGCAGCAAAGTTAGACCATCAGGGAGATGGTCTAAGGGGCATCTGTCCATACCAATCAACAGATGCCCACTCTGCAGCACCACAGCAAACATATGGCAGTGCTCCCCATGCCCCCAACACATACATGCCCTCCATTCCTCCCTATGTCAGGGACCCCGGGGTCTGTTACAGGATATGCCCCCCTGGATGTTAGTGCCAACTGTTCAGACCCCCATGCCCCCTGGTGGATGCGGTGGTGTTCCAGGGTGGGGGGCTCTGGGGGGGGCAGTTCACAGTGGGATGCAACTTATGGCATGCAGGGCCATTGCACCATGCCTGTGGTGCTACCCTGAGCCTGCCGCAAGTCACAGGATGTAGGTGCTGGGGACCCTGCCTGTCTTAGAATATGGCACAGTGTCCCTGGCATAGCACCACATGGTACAACTCACATACGCCCGCGAGTTGCACCACACATCTCGGAATCGGGCCCCCTGTATCAGAGAAAAATATGAAAAAGTTTACTGGTTCAGTTTCAACTATTCCACTTCAAGAAGGAGGGAAGAAATGGAAGGCTAAAGGAAAAAAGGTAATACCAGATGGCAGAAATAGAAAAAATGGGGAAAAATCCAGACTGGCCAAATAAAAACAAAACAAGAATGCAAAGAAATGAAGGATGAAGGAAATTGACTGTTCACAAAATACCATTCCTGCTCATACAAAACCAAATACTGTACTAGCAAAAGGAAACAACAACAGGGAATCGCTGATGTAGGGCTAGTGAAAACTGCCATGGAAGCAAAAAAGTTTTAACTGCTTCTGATAAAATCTCAAAAACCAAAGCAGTTAAGTGCAGGAAGTTCTAAGATCCACATCTGGTTAACTTGAAATGAGGCAGTTATTAAAATCAAGGGTAGTCATTAAAAAACAAAAAACAATCAAGAATGAGATGCAAGAAAGCATCATGGAGCTAGTTCACAACCTACTGGAAATAGAATTCAGGATCCTGAATGGAAGGAACAACATTATTCTATTTTTCAGAAATAGATTATGAAAACTGTCACTGTAATACTAAGCATACTTGAAATAATCAAATGGTTATGGAGACAAGCATTTAAGATTGGCTATTTGGGAATCAAAATTGAATCACCCATCATTATTCTTTTATATTATCAGAGCCAAAAGAAAACCTTGTTAAAGTGATTTATGCAGGTTTGCCATAGCAATTGGGAGTATTAACCTGTAGGAGATGTGAATCAGTTTCCTACTTTCAAACTGCCAAAAAGTGTTGTTTTCCATGACACCATCTTTTATGTCTGTACTTTGCTTTATTTGCATACCCTCTGCCCTTTTTTCTCAGTGCTGCAACCCCCAACAGTGACATCATGCAAGGAAAACAACGTTTTTAAAGGGACACTGTCAGTTTTTAGCTGACTCTTTACATTGCTTGCAGTAGCTGTATCTGACATTTTATAATGTGTAGAACAATTCTAATGATTTGATTGACTGAAAGCAGCTCAGAGCCATGTAATCACTGACCTACAATTACACTCCTGAACTACGTATGGCCATTCAAGCCCTATAACATAAACATAGAACGGTACCATCATCCTCCTGCATTCTGACAGGAGCTATCACTTCAGACCTGTCACTTCACTAGCGGGCAGTAAAAGTGAAACAACATCTACAAATAATGGCAACTGATCTTTTTTGGCCTACCTGTATAATGAAAACATTTTTCCGGAAGCTTTACTACAGATTGTACTGCTGTAAACACTACTGAGATAGGTGACTGCACTCTGATTAGGGAGACAGAAAAAAATCAGCTATTTAATGTACCCACAATGCCTCACAATGCAAATTACCATACTGGCTATTATATTTCTGTGCTCAATACAGAAATAGGAGATTGTGGGCCAGATATTCAAAACTTTGCCGCAGGGCTAAATTAGCACTGCCCAGTGGGCAAACAGCCTGGAGCACAAAGCAAGCTATGTTCAGAAGGAAATAGCCCGGCGCTAATCCTGCTGAATATAGCAGTCTAAGGAAGCCGGGCAAATTGGTGTGGGAGTGCAGGGCAAAAATATCCCGGGAATAAGACAGCACTGAATATAGCAACAGGGAAGTGCAAACTGCAACTGCAGCTCATTAGACTCTAGCAAGCCAGTGTTGCAGGTGGAGAACATTGTGTGTGATTGCACAGAAATGTTTCACATCTACTGCAAACACACCTTTCAACCTCCTGCCTCATAAATCATGGACAAGGCTTAAAATAATCAGGGACAAAGGTTTAAAATTAGGGACACACCTTAAAAATTGTCTGCTGGGTGGGGGGAACCCACTAGAATACCAGGGAAAGGTTCTTTATTTGACGTACAATGGGGTCGGAAGCTGTACCTGGGGTTGGGGGACCACTAGACTACCAGGGGAAATGTGCTTTCTTTTACTTACAATGGAGGTCGGGAGCCATGCTTGGGGTTGGGGGGGACCACTAGACTACCGGGATACATCCTTTATTTTATGGTCAGGGGTTGGGATTCATGCTGGGAGGGCACCGCTGCATTACTGCCAGCTTTTTGTTGGCGTTATTTAGAGCCGCTCTACAGGTCGAGCTAATGCCTGTAGCACGGTGCTATACCTTTGAATATGCTGGTGCACTGGCATTCATGTCCCCTCCCCTCAGTCCCTCCCCTTCATACATTATAATTTAGCATTGGTGCTAACACCTAGCGCCAACGCTAAATGTCCTTTTGAATATTGCAGTCGGGTCCAAATTCGGTGCTAGTCCAGCGCAACGGATTTGCACCCGGCGCTACCCTTTGAATATCTGGTCCTGTATTTTTCAGTAAAAAAATCTTATCAGCTAGATACGATATGCACAATGCCTTGTTTTGAAAATAAACATATAAGAGCTTATATTGTTGAAGCCACTACAGAAGTAGAAAACTGCACTTCACAGTAAGGGAACTGGAAAACAGCTTCTTATTGTACCCACAATGCCTTGCTATGTACATCTACATATTAGGTGCCATACTGCGGTCACCACTATCAAAATAAGGAGCCGCACCTCTGAGTAAGGAACATTTAAGTCAACTTTATAATTTACCCAGAATTTCTTTTAGCTGTATGTAAAACATTGACAGCTCCCTTGCATGACATCATTCTGGGGATGTGGCAGCACAGACAAAAACTAGAGGGCAGCCAGAAACAAAGTACTAATAAATCATAAAAAAAAAAAGATAATGACAGATTTTTTTTTACAAAACAAATTGCAGCTTAAACATCTGAAGCATGGCTAGCAATGGTATATTATGTGAAAAAGGCATTTAGAAAACTTGCACACATCACTTTAATGGTAAGGAGATGCACATGAGGGACTTAGAAGTTATTATTCTAAATAAAATTTAGAGCATGCAACATAATTAAACAATGTACCCACAAACTATCATAACTATACAAGGAAAATCAAATAACATTAATGCAAACCATATGCTATCTGATTGTTTCTTTTTTTAAAACACATCTTTATTCATTTTTCAAACAAGAGACAAGACAAACATAGACCTGGAAACCCCAGGGCACACAATCCAAAACCGACTGTGTAAACTATATACAGTCTAACTATTTACATGCACAGAGATAACATCCCCCCCTCACACCAACTCTAGACCTGCTCCAACAACACCCCAAAATAAAGACATCAGGCTACTTACAAAACAAACCCTCTCCCCTTACCCCCAGTAAAGATCACCTGCAGCCTGATAGATACTCTTTAGCCCAGTTTCATAATGAGTTAACACTTATTTAGGGGATGACACCTCTCTGTGCCCACCGGAAAGAGAGAGTGTCCCCATCCCCCCATCTTCCTAGCAGACCCCAACCTCTTACTGCTACGCACGTCCCAAGACCCTACCACCTCACATACAAGCACAAACATAACACTCTAATCTCACTAGTATCCCTATTGTCCTATACTCATTCCAGCCAAAGTTTTCCAGCTGATCACAGCCCGACAGACAGACCTGTGTCTAGCCATATGCCCCTTGCTGGGAGTAGATCGCCTCCAATACCGCCCATCTTTTAGTATATAACCCTTTCCTCTCCCCTGAATATAAGTATCTCTTTATCCTATCCAGAGCCCCAATAAGATCTCCCACCCAATGCTTATACACATAGAATTGATCATCCTTCCAGTGCTGGACCACATATGATTTGATTACAACCGCCATCAAAGATAAATTATATTTGGGTGCAACACCAGCAATTTGCGAGATATCCCCTAAGACGCATATCTCAGGTGTTATGAATTCTGAATAATCCAACATTGGGTCCATCCTCCTCTTTATTTCGTCCCACAGGGGCGATATTTTGCTGCAGTTCCACAGCACATGTAGTAGATCTCCTCTCTCTAATTCACATCTGAAACATGGGTCTGTCTGTCTAAGGCCTCTGTCACATAATTTCACAGGGGTAAAGTATAGATTAGAAACAATAAAAAAATGTAAATTCCTATATTTAGGTATCACTATATATTTGCTATTCTTCCATACATTAGCCCAGTCAATACTTCGAGGCGCCAACATTTTGTCCCAATATGGCACTGACATAGGAGAACATGGACCGAAGAAATCCAATAGTACTTTATAAACTTGCTATAGGGATCTGGCTTTCGGGTCAATCTCCCTCAGCTCATCCCACTTAAATGAACAATCTGAAAGGCCCCCTAATCTCTTCGATACCCCTCCAGCATAAGTGTGAGTTGCAGCCTATGAAAAAAAGGCATTCTATCGCACTGCACCGGAAGGGCCACCCTATTATCCTGAATAACATCCTTTAAATTCAAGCCCGAAACCCACCTAGCCCACTTCCCTTTGATTACCTGGTTTCCTATGATTAGATTGTGGTTACCCACCAATGGTTGTTCTTGAGCCTTCATCTTGCCTTTTTTCTGGGCCAACGTCAGAAATGACCACCATGCCTCTGCCGCCTTCAATATTGGGCTTCCCAACCTTTGTTTAAAACAAGTAGTTATGTTAGCATATAATGGTGCCTCTGGAGAAAGGCCAGCCTCCTTCATCATTTGAGTCTCTAAATATAACCAGTATGGAACATAGGCTTCTCCCTCAATACTTCTGGCCCGTTGAGTCATCAGACCCAACTGTCCTGCGACATAATATAAATGAAGATCTGGTAGCTTAATCCCTCCCAGAAAAGGAGGTAGTTGCAGATCGTTATATTTTTTCCTAGGGGGTTTAAGGTCCCATAAGAAATCTGAGAGTAATTTCTTAATCATTCTGAACCACTATTTGGGAATACTATATGGAGCTAAATACACCGGGTATAACAACCGTGGCAACAAATTCATCTTGATTAGCCCGAGTCTGGCCATAAAGTTCAAGGGCAACTTGTTCCATCTTACTAAGTCTCCCTTAATAGCTGACAAAGTCCCTTCCATATTCGTTTCTGCCCCTATCTCGTTATTTCTTGTAATCCAAATGCCCAAGTACTTGATCTTGTCTGTCACCCATTGAATTCGCAGCTGAGCGAAGTCTGCCTTATATACGTATGGCGTCAGGGGGAGGATATGAGTTTTAGTCAAGTTTAGTTTATAATTAGAGACTTTAGCAAATCGTTCAATTAGTTCCCTAGTCCTCTCAAACCCACCCACTGGATCTCTTAAGTGCAAAAGTACATCATCTGCAAAAACTGAGAATTTTAACTCCCGTCCCATTATCTCAACCCCCCTTATCTGCCTGTCATTATTAATGGCTCTCAGCAGGGGCTCTAAATAAATATTAAATAATATCGGGGAAAGAGGACATCCTTGACGAGTCCCATTTTCTAACTGTATTTCCTGCGAGATATAACCATTACAAAGGACTCTAGCCATCTGGGTGGCATACAGATTTTTAATGCTTCTAAGAAGGCCTTCAGGGAAGACCATCCTCTCCATTGTAGCAAAAAGAAAAGGATGGGAGACCCTATCGAAGGCCTTCTCCGCATCTAAAGATATCAAAGCTAAAGATAATTGAGAGTCCGCTGCATAGTTCAGGATATAATGAAGCTTCCTCAAAGCATCGTGGGCCCCCTTCCCTGGCATAAATCCCTCTTGCTCCTGGCTAATTATAGCTGGCACTATCTGCCAAATTCTGTTGGCCAAGATTTTTGTAAGGATCTTAATATCCTGGTTCATTAGTGCTATGGGCCTATAATTACCTGGTACATCTCTAGGCTTGTCCGGTTTGGGGATTAATGTAATGTATGCCTGATATGGTGGGGGTGAAACACTCCATCCTGCATTATAGTATTGTAAAATTCTTGAAGTATAGGCAATATAGTATGAATGTAGGTCTGATAAAACTTCGCTGTAAGGCCATCCGGCCCTAGTGTTTTGCCCGGAGGTAGAGACCTAACTACCTCCACAATCTCTGCTGTGTCTATGGGAGCTGATAGTTCCCTTGCTTGCATGGGGTATATCACAGGTAGGAGCACTTCCTCCAAGAATGCACTAATCTCTTTCTCCCCCACCGTGTTCCCAATCTGGTATAAGTCTTTAAAATGCAGCGCAAAAGTGTCTGCTAACTTCTGGGGATCTGTTATAAGCTTCCCACCATACCAGATAGATGTCACCGTTCTGCTCGCCTCCCACTCCCTAACTCTGGCCGCCAGCAAGCGTCCAGGGACATCTCCCATCAGAAGATATTTAGCTTTAATCTTTTCTAACCAGAAGTCTACCTTGCCATAGACAATAACCTCCAATTCGCATCTTAGACTTTTAAGTTCCCCATCAATTTCCTCTGTGGACCCCTCCAGTGGTGTCAGATAGCTAATGGCCCTTAAAATAAACTCCTCTTTTGCCCTCCTCTGCCTGTTTTTCTGTGCTGCCAGCTCCTGGGCCACTCCTGCATAAAGCACTTTGCAAGTTGGCCAAGACAGCTTTTTATATAGCAATGTGGGTAGTTGTTGCTGCATAATTTCTAGCAGGGCTCCCTCGAGCTTATCTTTAGTTGCTGGTTCCGTCATTAGGGAATCGCTCAACCTCCATCAAAATGATCTAGGTGGGCCTATTTTTGGTTCCCAGACTAATTTAATCGGGAAATGATCTGAAAAGATTCTACCCTCCGTTGTCAGTCCCTTAATTCCCATTAGTACCTCCCTATTAACTAAAAAAAAATCAATACGGGATTGAGTCTTATGCGCCGCCGAATAGAATGTCATATTATTGCCCCCAACGACGTGAGTCTGTATCGGGTCCACCAGAGCCGCAACCTCTAACAGTTTATTTAAAGCAGTTTGAGCCTTCATTAGTGGTCCTCTAGCAGGCGGGATCCTATCTTCACAGTTATCAGCGTACGCATTCCAATCTCCTGCTAGGATAAGAGAGTGCCCCGAAAAACCAGCTATATCCCTCTCTATTGAGACAAAGAATTCCGGTTAGGGGCCGGACCATATATGGAAGCTGCTGAGGTAGCCACCCATATTAAGCCGAAATATAGATCCTCTACCATTTTCTCTTGTAACCACCTGTTCCACGCTATACAAACAAGTTTTCCTAATTAAAATCGCTACTCCTCCTGAAGCCCTTTCCTTGCCTACCCCGAAAACCTGCCCCACCCAGAGTTGCTTGAGACTATTCAGTTCCTCTGTCAGTAGGTGTGTCTCTTGTAGAGCAACAATATGGGCCCACATCTGGTCCAAATGTCTCATAATTACCATTCTTTTACGTCTACCCCTGAGTCCTTTAACATTCCACGAGATTAATCTAACATTCGTCATAAACCGTGCCAAAAACTTATACTGGGACTGTAGACCCTTAAAGCCTTGTCCGAGCCTGCCTCCTTTGTTTCTATCGTGAAAGACTCTCTCGCTTTCCAGATCCCCAACCCTTCCCCCTTTTCCCCTGCCTCCGATTCCTAGATTGCTTGCCTTCTGTTTCTCAGATCATCAATGAACTCCTTCTTATGCTACTCCTCCGCCCCTCCATGACCTCCACCCCTCCATGACCTCCACCTCTCCGGGATCTATTTTTAATCAGCAAGAGAATCTTGCCATACCGTTACCTTATTTATCCTGCATCCCCCTCTTCCCTGGCCCCTTGAATTGTCCAGCCTTCCACTCCATCTCTACCTATAGCCTCTAATGTGCCTTTCAAAAGTAGCCTCCTCAACGTACCAGAGGATTATTAGCCATTGTTATCTCCAACTCTAATTATTGGGAGACAACATAGACTAGCCCTTCTTCCCAACCATAGTCACCCTAATTTATAGCCTCTCTCGGTTTCTGTCCAAGTACGCCCGAACCCTGCCCCCCCTCACCCAGACCGCTCTGAGGACCCCTATACCACCATTCATTACATTAATGATAGCATTAGGCCATCTCTTAGTTTGTTAATGGCCCCCCACCCGAGGGCAAGCTTCCTTCATAGATACTACTAGCTAAGGTCTATTACTCATATTGTAACCAACTCACTAACCGCCTCCCCTTTTTTTCCCCTGAGCAGTCGAGGTAACAGGGAGTAATGGTGGTCTCTGAGAACACCAAGCAAGAGGAATGGATGGACAAAGGTTCCCTTTGGATAGGTCCTCCTAATAACCTGAGGGTGGGGAGCGGTCCTCACCACTCCGTGTTCCCTTCATATATGATGTCCATACCCACTCTCTACCATTGGCCATGGATTTACTAGGCCCCTTGGATTATCCCCTCAAGCCCTTAACTTGCCTAGTATCCCTCAAAACTAGCCCCCTTCTATATATTCCGATTCAGAGCCCGCATTCACTGCCCTTTCATCCTTCTCTCCCTGTCCACTATACACATCTCCAATATCCCATTCTAAATATTTGACAAATTCCCCAGTCTCCCCTTATGCTCCAATACCTTCCCCCCACTCTACTCTCGCTCCTCTTCACAGCCTCTCTCCGTCCCCCAGTCCTGTAATAAACTCTTTCAAATCCTCTTCCCCCATAATTAACTCTTTCTGAGCCCATATACATCAATGAAATTTCTTCCTCCCCTGCTTCGATTCCGCTTAATCAAACCATCTAAATAAAAGTTTAAGTTCAACAAATTAAATTTAAATTTAACGAGCTTTTGTAACTCAGTAGTCCCAGTCCAGTCACTCCCCATATCTCTCCATGGTATCTGAAGCAGTTCAATTCGGTGCTCTAAATAAATCCAGAAGCTCTACTCGTAATCCTTCGAATGCATCCTTTGCTGTGAGGTATCGCTTCTCCCCTGCTTGAAGCCGAACCACCAGCATGGCAGGATACTGGAGCCGAAATTTAATTCCAGCCAAATATAATTTCTTTTTAATTTCCACATACTCTTTCTGCTTTCCTCTCACTGCAGGTGTTTGATCTTGAAATAACCACAGGGTGGCATCATTCCACTGCATTGATTTCTTTTGCCTTGCTGCAGACAACACATAAACTTTTTCTTTATAATTGAGAAAGCGCATGATGATTACTCGAGGGCTTGCTCCCGGCAGTGGCACCTCTCTCAGAGCCCTGTGTGCTCTCTCTAAGTTGTAAGCATCCCCATATGGCATGGGGCTGAACAATTTAAGCAACATATCTTGAATATAAAGAACACAGTCTGACCCTTCAGCCCTCTCAGGTAGCCCTGCCAGGATCAAGTTATTCCTTCGGCTTCTCGAATCTTGATCTTCCAGTCTCTCTTCAAGTTTTTTAACTTGTTTTCTGACCATCACAAGCTCCTGCTCTACTATAGACACTCTTCTTTCCTGGGATGCAATCCAAACCTCTGCATCACCCATTCTCTGGGCCAGTGATTGCAGCACTGGCTTAACAGCTGCAAAATCCACTACTAGCCCCTGTAGTAGTTGTTTTATTTCCTGAATATCCTCATTGCTCGATTTAGTCCCCCCTTCTTTTCCTGCCACCTCCTCCTGTTCACTAGGGGTGGGGGATTGGGGCTTTGGCCTTTTGGAAGCAGGAGATCTCCCCGCCAGGGGCTCCACCACCTCGGATTCCATTTCAGCATTTTGGCACGGCCTAGTGCTACTCTCAAGTGTTCACCGCATACAACGGCTCCGACCTGTTGAATCTCCACTTCTTCGTTCACTTCACCACCGATCAGTTCCCCGACACCTCACCAGTCAGAGAGGGGTTTCTTTATGCAGTTCAAGCTGGTCCCAAAGAAATTAAAGCTTTATAAATAGCTTTTGGCCTTGGAGCAGCCCAGAAGACATCTTTCTCGACTCAGCTCATCACGTGGTCCCACATATGCTATCTGATTGTGAAAATAATGTGTGTTAAACTTGGCTATAAAGGAGTGACATGGGTATGGAGGGTACAGAGAGATTATGATTTTAACTATTATGGCCAGATTATGGCTGGTATAAGAGACAGTGGGCCAGATATTCAAAGCTTTGCACCAAGCAAAAGACGTTTGCGCGGGCTTAGTGCAGGATTAGTGCAGGTCTACTATATTCAAAAGGCCAAATAGTGCATGCAAACCGCATTAGCGCCAGGCAAACCATAATTATATGCAAGGGGCAAAGTGAACATGAATACAGGTGCAATGAGATATTCAGTGACTAGCACCATGCTAAGGTGTTTAGCGTGACTTAACGCTACCCAAATTACAAATTACCGCCCAGGAAAAGCTGGTCTTAACCCTGGGCAAACAGCTTTGCGTGACATTATTGTTTTGTTTTGTTAGCGTGTCATTAGCATGGCTTGCTCGACCCTAACATATGAGTATGACACTTAGAAACTGCCAGACATGGAGGACACATGCTGCTTACTGATGGCACCACTATGATGCCAACTGCTGCCAGCCATGCACATGCAGTAAGGGGTGATCAGGCCCACAGGGGACAACATGGTAGTGTGTTCATACAGCACACACCTACAGACCATATGTCTGTGGTGCCCAACAGATGCCAGCACACACAGGCAGCACTGTGGGCATGGTGGCCATTGAGGAGAGGTTGTACGGGTGGCCAGACCTCACCACAGCCCAGGTGTGGCCACAAGACTGGGACACAGTACGCAGTGCACATGGGCCAGTAGTGGGAATACCCCACTGCCTGTGTGCCTGTCGGATCCTATGTGCCCCCCTGCCACATGCAGCATAACTGTACAGATGCCACAGCACACACAGCTGGCCATGTATGTGTCACTGTGTGCATCCCATGCTACAGGTGCAGCATCTGTGGATCACACAGCAGCATAACAGTAATGTCCACAGTCAGTAAACACCTGCACGTTGGGCCTATCGCTGAGTTCAGTGTAGTCAGCATCACTGCCCTACACACCACAGACAGTGCTGTGTCCCTCACACTACTGGCTCCCTTGCTACTGTAGTGTCTGTTGTGCACTGTAGCATGCCCTACAGTGTGACAGTTGCATACAACACCACCACCACCTGTGCCTATGCTGTCTTGTCCCCTGGGACACAATATGCTATGCTATGCTGTACTGATTACATGTAGCCTGCAGCTATTATCGTTCACTGCCAGACTGACCTACAGGTGAGCTGTGGTCAGACCTGGCAATCTCCTGTACTTCCAGACTGACCTACAGGTGGCTCTGTGGGACCCTGCAGTAATGCTGGGCAAACTGTGTGCAAATCAGGGCATAATGAGATGCTAATCTGGATGTTTGCCCAGAGACTACCTAAGTAGGCTCATCTGCATGTCCCTTTTGAATATGGCAAAGGTTAGCGTCGGACAAATGTGTTTGCACCAGGTAAACGGCTTAGCTCCGTGCTAATCCCATGCAAACGCGTTAGCTCCACGCTAATGGTTCGTGGAATATTATACTGTTTTGCACACTGTACTCTCCCATAGGCTGCTCCCTGCAGCTGTACTGGGTCCACGAATTTGCTGGAACACACACTGGCCACATAGGTTGCCTCTAGCTACCTGCACATCGCTGTGCACTGTGTTGCTGTTGAGGTTTGCACTTCCTGGTTGCTATATTTAGAGCTGTCTTATTCCAGGGCTAAGTTTGCCCTGCACTTCTAGCCAAGTTTGCCTGGCCTCATTCCCATGCTATATTCAGAAGCTATTTGCCCGGGGCTATTCCTTTTGAATATAGCTTGCTTTGTGCTCCGAGCTAAGTTTGCCCGCTGGGCAGTGCTAATTTAATCCAGGGGCAAAGTTTTGAATATCTGGCCCAGTATTCTTTATAATGAAACTGTAGCAGGAGCTCACATTGGATACACTGTGAATAACAATATAACGATCTATGAAATGGAGATTTCTATTGACAGTATATCACAAATTCTCCCCCCTCAGGCATTTTTTGGCACAGCCCTTTAAATGAATCAAATTATTAAAGAAGTTTGCAATGGGGGAGGGGGGACAGGTACCACTATCAAACATGTCTGAACCATTGAGAAACTTAAAAAATGATTGACAAAAATTAGACACATATACCAGAATAGATAGCATAAGAGAACTAGGACTAGCAGAAGTACACCAAATGAAACAAGCATTTGTCAATGCCGAATGTTGTCTTGCTGGCATTGGCATTGGTAGTGCAGGAGTTAGAGAAACGCATAATAGGAATGGCAGTGAAGTATAGAACTGACATCAACCCCACCCCACCCTGCAGAGAGTGACAGGCACTGGGATGTACCTTTGGGTCGTTGGCCATAACGCTCATGCCATTTCACCTCACCCTACCCTGCAGACTCTGACAAGTGCCGCATTGTGCCTTGGGGTTGTCAGGCCTTATGCTCACCCCATTTCATAAGGAAGTGTGTTGAGATGGGTGCAGTATGGGAGAATGGGGTGAACTTTGGTGCTGAAGAGTCCAAGGCACACCTTGATGCCTGTCAGTGGCTGCAGAGTGGTGGTGGGGGTGCAATGACATGAACATTACAGTCCACAATCCAAAAGCACACCCTGATGCCTGTTAGTCTGTACAGGGTGGGATGTTATGGTTAGAAACCCTAATGCCCTGGGTGTTTGTTAGTATTTGCACTCCAAATTTTCAACATGGCCTTTTTGTGACCCCACCTTATAAAAGCATTTAGTACCTCTGCTCATGAACAGTGTTACTGTGATTTTGTTAATCTGTCCCGAATGCTGATTTCTCACAGTGATCGTGCCATTGTGCACCACATTAAAATGTCAGCTGCACCATTCATAAGGAGGTGTGAAGAGATGGCAATGTTGAAAATCTGGAGTGAAAATACTAAAAATTCTCGAAGTTACGAGCGTGTGTGAAAACTGCACAACACATGCTCGTAACAGTCTTTTTTTGGAATTCTTTTAACAAATTTTTAACATACAGTGGTGTGAAAAAGTATTTGCCCCCTTCCTGATTTTCTCTATTATTGCATATTTGTCACACTGGATGTTTTCAGGTCTTTAGACAAAATGTAATATTAGATAAAGGGAACCTGAGTGAACAAATAACACTTGTTTTTTTTTTTTTATTTCACTTATTTAATGAAAAAAAGTTAACCAACACCAATTGGCACTGTGTGAAAAAGTAATTGCCCCCTTACACTTAATAACTGGTTACGCCACATTTAGCTGCAATGACTGCAACCAAACACTTCCTATAATTCAATATCAGTCTTTCACATCGCTGTGGAGGAATTTTAACCCACTCTTCCTCGCAGAACTGCTTTAATTCAGTAACATTTGGTAGGTTTTCGAGCACGAACTGCTCGTTTCAGGTCCTGCCACAGCATCTCTATTGGGTTTAGTCTGGACTTTGACTAGGCCACTCCAAAACTTTAATTTTACTTCTTTTCGCCATTCTGATGTGGACTTGCTTTTGTGTTTTGGATCATTGTCTTGCTGTATGACCCAACTACGCTTCAGCTTCAGCTGACGGAAGGATGACTGGACATTCTCCTTAAGAATTTTCTGGTACAGAGCAGAATTCATGGTTCCTTTAATTATGGCAAGTCATCCAGGTCCTTAGGCAGCAAAGCATCCCACACCATCACACTACCACCACCATGTTTGACTGTTGGTATGGTGTTCTTACTGTGGAATGCTGTGTTTGCTTACGTGAGACATTATAGGATCCATGTTGTCCAAAAGTTCCACTTTGGACTCATCTGTCCATAGAACATTTTCCCAAAAGGCTTGTGGATCATCCAGGTGCTTCTTGGCAAATGAGATACGAGCATTTATGTTCTTCTTGGTTAGCAGTGGTTTCCGCCTTGCTACTCTCACATGAAGCCCATTTTTGCCCAGTCTCTTTCTGATTGTGGAGTCATGAACACTGACCTTAGCTGAGGCAAGAGAAGCCTGCAGTTCTTTGGATGTTGTTTTAGGATCCTTTGAGACTTCTTGGATGATTTTACACTCGCCTTGGAGTAATTTTGGCAGGCCGCCTCCTGGGAAGGTTCACTACTGTCCAAGTGTTCTCCATTTGGAGATTATGGCTCTCACTGTGGTTCGATGGAGTCCCAGAGCCTTAGAAATAGCTTTGTAACCCTTTCCAGACTGATAGAGGGCAACAAAATGTTTTTTGATCTTTTCGGAACTTCCTTTGATCATGGCATAATGTGCTTGTTGAATCTTTGTGCTGGCAATGTGACTCTGATGGTAAGGGCGAAATAAGTGAGGTTTATATTGAGCAGGGCTGGCTGTAATCAAGCCTGGCTGTGTTCAATCAGCATGACTCTAATTATCCCTTTAATTGGGTTGATTTAACTAGGGGCATTACTTTTTCACACAGTGCCAGTTGGTGTTGGTTAACTTTTTTCATTAAATAAATGAAATAAGTAAAAAAAAAAAGTGTTATTTGTCTTCTCAGGTTCCCTTTATCTAATATTATATTTTGTCTAAAGACCTGAAAGCATCCAGTGTGACAAATATGCAATAATAGAGAAAATCAGGAAGGGGGCAAATACTTTTTCACGCCACTGTAGGTATTTTGGGACCTCTGCTCATGAACAGTGGCACTATGATTTTCTTAATCTATCCTGAATGTTGATTTTCCACAGCGACCGTGCCATTGTGTGCCAGATGTGTGAAACCACATTTCAGGCAGGATGTGGAAAATGACAGCTATACTGTTCATAAGAAGGTGTGAAAAAAAGGCAATGTTGAAAATCTGTAGTAAAAATATTAAAAATTCTCGAAGTTACAAGCGTGCATGGAAACTGCGCAATGCACGCTTGTAAAATGGTAATTTTGTGGAATGTTTTCACCAAATTTTTTCAACATATGCATTTTGGGACCCCTGCTCATGAACAGTGTTACTGTGATTTTCTTACTGTGTCCTGAACATTGTTTTCCTACAGCAACTGTGCCACTGTGTGCCGGATGTGCGAAAACACATTTTGGGCAGGATGTAGAAAATGACAGCCATACTGTTCATAATGAGGTGTGAAAAAATGGCAATGTTGAAAATCTGAAGTAAAAATATTAAAAATTCTCGAATTTACAAGCGTACATGGAAACTGCACAATGCATGCTCATAACATGATAATTTTTTGAAATTTTTTCTCCAAATTTGCAACATAGGCTTTTTGGAAGCCCACCTCATGAACAGTCACACTGACATTTTATTAATAGGTCCGGAAAGGTGATTCTGCGCTGTGACTGCGAAATCACCTTTTGGGACTGAATAACGAGATGACAGTGACTGAATTCATGAGGTAGGGTCCCAAGAACCCCATGTTGAATATTTGGTGCCAAAATTCACAAAAATGGCTGAGATATGCACCAAAGTTGAAAAAAAAATCACTTATGCCATTATACAGCTTACTCGCATTTCTTCAGTTCGCAGTCAGCTTTGAAGAGTGCAGACGTGTTCCTGGTCCGCCGAAGATCGTCATGCTAAGATCCGGAAATAAGTATGGGGTGGGGCTGTGTGTGGGGAGGTGGGGTATGCAGAGGGTGCACTGGACACATCGAGGGACTGTTTTCTCATTTTTCATATACAAAAAAAAAAAAGGCAGTGAGGTTTGGTTTTCATTTTTTTTTGCAGGTGTGTTTGGCACACTGGGGTGGGCTCCCAGTGTGCCACCTGTATTTCTGGGGAGGGGGACTGAAGCCAATGGGGACTGGGTCCCTGTCGGCACAGAAATATGTCTTGGGGT
Organism: Neoceratodus forsteri; assembly: GCA_016271365.2. Taxonomy (NCBI): domain Eukaryota; kingdom Metazoa; phylum Chordata; order Ceratodontiformes; family Ceratodontidae; genus Neoceratodus; species Neoceratodus forsteri. The sequence continues at coordinate 316,112,644 of CM057457.1, forward strand.
ACATGATGCCGAAGGGGATTGGGCGCCCCCTCGGCACACAAATAAAATGATAAGGGGGCCATTATGCTGATGGAGATTGGGCTCCCCCATTGGCAAACTGAACTGGGAAGGGGGCATGCTGACAGGGGGATTGGGCACCCCCAACGTCGGCTTGTTTGGGACTGTGAGGTGGACGGTGACAGCCACCGCCATCTTTTATTGAAATGTTACACCAGGCAAGGCATGACCTGCAATGAGAAGGTGCCCCCTCATTGCAGTGGCTAAATAATTTCAAGTTGGTGGCACACTTTTGCACTGCTGTCATAGACAGCGTGCAATCTAATTCATGCCACAGACCCCAGCCTGAGAAAGCAGTGGCACCACTGGCCACAACACCGACTGCACCTCCAAAACCTGCTATTCCACTTCAAGCTACCTCAATACGTTGTCTGCACTGCGCGTGCAAGACAACATAAAAAAATATATTATCTTGGAATATTGCAAGAATAGAGAGGTACGTAGCAGATATACAATTTAAAACATTCTTAAAACAATACCAGGTGATAGCCCCACAAGAAACATGGTCAACAGTTGAAATATGGGTAGAGGGCTTTAATTGAATCTCATGAAAAGTTGTAAAGAAAAATACATATGCAAACCATTTTTATTTAAAATGTCTAAACATATAGCCATGGAAGCAAAATAGACATTTTACACAAATATTATAATCTCAGTCTTATGGTATGGTGGGAAGTACTTATTCTGTAATTGTTTTGCGGCACCAACTAATTCTGAATATTATGGGGAAGAAGTTTGGGATTTGATGGAATCTCAAATAATAAAGGCTGTCACAAAGCATCCTGAAGCAGGTTTTATAGTTATGTGAGATTTTAACTCTCAGATAGGTAACTTGGTTGTTTACTCTGATTCATGGGACAACATCATTCAAGAAAGAGCTCCAGAGGATATTAACATAATAGAAATGGCAGAAAATTCCTTTCATTCCTAAATAATGCCAGACTTCCTACCTCAGTCGGCGGCCGGCCGTGGTGGTGAGAGGGGGGGCTGAGCCAGTCGCAGGCTCTGTTCTCAGACATTATTGGGAGGAGCGGGGTGTCAACACCAGGTGGGGGGACCGCTAGACTACCAGGGAAAATGTAGGTTTAATATGTGCACCGGGGTAGGGATACGTGCATGGGGGTGGGGGTACCACTAGACTATCATGGAAGATTTAATTGTAATATGTCACAGGGGTCAGGATATGTGCGTGTAGGTGGGGGACCACTAGACTACCAGGTAACAGTTGTTTTATTTAATTTGAACAGGGGTTGGAATTTGTTCTGGGGATGGGGGACCACTGGACTACCAGGGAAATGTTGTTTAATTTAATTTGAATGGGGGTTGGGATTCATGCTGGGGGTGGGGGACCACTGGACTACCAGGGAAATGGGTGTGTAACAGGCACACACATGCATGGGTGTGTTGTATGCACCCATACCTCTCAACTGTCCCTGATTGTCAGGGACAGCCCTGATATTGCCTCCATATTGTCCTCTGTCCCTCATACAAGTTGTGGTTTTGTGACAGAACAGTGGGGAATAATCTCTCACAATAACGTCACACATTAAGGTTACAGACTTGTTTGTCTTCTGAGTATGCATCTTATCACAATTCCCCTTATTCTATCAGCATTCTGAGTGAATGGTACCACTTTTCACGATGTGTCCCTGTTTTGGGTCTTTATCCCTAATGTTTTTATGCCTTGTCCCTGATTCAGGAGGCAAGGGGTTGAAAGGTATGTATGAACCGACTGTGCATGCCAGCACACAGTTCCTACTGCTTCTAGCCTGTGCTTCCATTCTGACCAACAGGGGATGCTGTGGGCATGCTTTGTTCTGCAGTGTCCATCCTGTACTGACATTCTGACCAAAAGGAGGAGCTGTGTGCACCATGCACTAGCACCGGGCAAACTGCATGGTAATGTATGCTAAGCAGCGTATAATAAGATGCAAATGCACCTGTTTGCCCTCAGATTACCTAAGTAGGCTCATTTGCATGGGAGCTTTGAATATAGCTCCCATTTGCCCCAGGCTAACTAGTTTGCTGGGCTAATGTGTTAGCACTGTGCAATCAGGTTAGTCCCGGGCAAATCTCACTTCAGCATAGCACAGTTCTGCAGTGTGTGGCTTACATTGTTGTTTGCAGTAGATGTGAGACATCTCTGTGCAATCACACACAATGTTCTCCACCTGCAACACTGGCTTGCTACAGAGTCTAATGAGCTGCAATTGCAGTGTGCACATCCCGGTTGCTATATTCAGTGCTGTCTTATTCCTGGGCTCTTTTTGCCCTTCACTCCTGGCCCTGTTTGTCCAGCTCCCTTTGCTTGCTATACTCAGCAGGTTTTGCTCTGGGCTATTCCTTTTGAATATAACTTGCATTTTGCTCCGGGCTAAGTTTGCCTGCTGGGCAGTGCTACTTTAGCCCAGGAGCACAGTTTTGAATATCTAGCCCTCCATCTGTAAATGGGATAGTGGTACAGTACCAACACTAGTGTAAGCGAATGACCCAATTCTTCTTTCTATCTCCCCTAGTGGGTTGAACAGCAAACTGAAAATTCTGGAATCCTATTGTAGAGAAAACAAGCTTACAATTAAAGGGACACTGTCAACCTGTTTTTCATCATGATATTTCTAGTTAAAAACCTACATTTTATGATTGCATACCTTCTCTAACATTCACTGATGTTGCCATTTGTTTTATCTTTATCCTTGTTTAGTAGAACTGAATACATGCAAATGAATATTTATAAACAATCTTGTTTTGTTTACAATCCTGGATCTGTTCTTACTGCATACTTCCTGAGCATTAGAAGCACCCTCAAACAGTGCAGTCACTCATGAGGCAGTAGCCTCCTTAGCTCCCGCTGCATCATCAGGGACTAGCCTGTGTTGTGGGTGTTCCCAAGTCCAGGAAAGATGCAGTTGGAGTTGATCAAGGAATGTAAACAAGCCTGTGTTTGTGTGGTAACACCAGTATGGCGGGTAGTCTATTTTTCACTTTTTTTAAGAAAAAAGAATCAGAATCAAACTACCAGGTACAGCAACAATCTTTACAGAATGCTGGCAATCATAAAATGTGTTTTAAACTAGGGACACTTTGAGACCTAAGGGGGTTGACAGTGTCCTTTTAAAGTAAGATAATGCTTTACAGAAAGTAAAAGTGAAATCAAAACTAAAGAATGTTGCAAATTGTATTGAGATGTCAGAATGCTGTGTTGGCTTATTCTTTTCAATCAATAATTCATGGAGTAAACATATCCAATATACCAGAAGTAAGCTAATGCAATCAAAGGCTGCTGTACTTTGATTTAATGCAAAGTGTGGGAGATCAACTTTATTACCTGTCTTAAGAGCCACAGAAATGAAAATTAATAGCATAGGTCTATATATGGTGGAAATCTGGTTAACCACTAATTATGCAAATATTGAACTTCCGTTCAACCACTTATATAGATCAATACTGCATATTTTAAAAACTACACCAGACGAAATTGTAAGGGCTGAGTTGGGGAGATGGAAGTTCAAAGGCTTAATAAAGACTAGGACGTGAGCTTATTAGATAAAGTGCATGAATATGGAAGACCAGAAACTTGTTAAAATGTGTCTTCTGAAGAAAGTGTCATGGCTTTCCCAAGACTGACCATCTTCCTGTCTTAATGAAAGAAAAGTAATACTTTCAAAACTTCAACCAAATAATTTATGGTTGGACTGGCTGAAGGCCATTCATAGTTCCCCCTCTTATATAGCAGAAATGAAATTAAGAATGTATAACTCATTGCAAACAGAATATTTAGAATGGATAAGAAATATAAAGTTACAAGTGGTACTCTAAAAATCATCATATCTCATATTTCTAACTGAATGTACAGATAGAAGAATATTCCTGCATTTTAGACTTGAAACATTTTCCTCTAAGCTTTTGAACTACAGGTATAGGAGTAGACAAACATACTTTTCTTGTTATCACTTAAGGTGTGATTGTGGATTTGGGGATTATGAGACATTGTATCATATTTTTCTATGCTGTAAGAAACTTAGCATTGTTAGGTCTGGATGCCTATCCCCATATTTGAATCATAACATATCAAAGGATGAAACTGAACTCGGTGTTCTAGTGAAGCACGTTCAGAAATAGTTATAATGGATGTCATAAAATATCTTCATTGGTTGTATGCAATTTTATCTAGGACATATACAACTAAGAATATAGTACGCAATAGAGATTCTCTAAATGTATCTGTACAATACAAATAACTGAAGTATTTCGTGAAACTTGTGTCCTTTAAGCGAACTGCATTTTTTTTTTTGCATATTTGGATGCCCTATTCCGTTTTGGGAAATTTGTGACTACAAATACATCATAATACTAGATAACCTGGATCTGGCACATCTTGTTTACACTTAGCGGCAGGTGGCTGACTGTAGCATTTTCTAAAGCAATTTCCCTTAAAGAACAGATAATTGGATAAACAATTGGATAGATGGAATCAAAAGGAAGTATGAAGTGGTGTTCCTCCTTTTTATGCAATAGTAATTTTTAATGATAGCTTAAGGAAAACTAATATGCACAGATGCTTCTATAATAGTGCTATTCTAGTATATGGCGGGGATGCTATTTATTATACTATTCACTATATTTATTTACAAACTGTAAAAATGTCTTGTATGCGATGTATTTTTCTATATTTTTAATTGAAAAGACTTGTAATGAGTCAATCAATAAACTTTACTGAACTGAGCTATTTTGCCTTCCAGTGATAGGTTTAGATGTCACCATCTGTCCAGCTCAATTTTTTTAATTTGGCCAGTACTGTCATGGCATAAGGTTGGCAACAGCCCAGTGCTGAGCATCAGGCGTAAGTCGAATGCCAAGGTATGTTATACCTTATGGGGCCAATTTGATATCTAAGGACGTAAAGGGAGCATTTGGGCAAGAGCAGTACAGTGGAAGAAAATCAGTTCTGTTGGGATTTACCTTCAAGCCAGATATTCAGGAGAAGTCTCAGAAGAGATAAAGTGCTGGGGATATGGCTTGAAGGGCATCCTGCACCAGTACTAGTAGGTAATCAGCATAGAGCATGGTCTTATACACCTTCATTCCCAAAGATGAACTTTCTATGGCCTTAATCTCCCTTAATGCTATGGTCAATGACTCTATGGCCACAAAGAGAAGTGAGGAGAGTGGGGAACCTTGATGTGTACATTTTTTGGAGGGGGAATGAAGCTGAGAGGGAGTTAGCAAACACTCTTGCAATCAGGGCCTGATTAGAAGGTGCAAATCCCAGAAAAGAGAGACTCTCCAAACCCTATGTGTACCAGTACTCAAAGAAGGTAGTGCCACTCCTCCAAGTCAAAAGCCTCTGCAACGTATAGAGTGGCCAATGAGCTCAGTCTGCCTCTAATGAAAACCCACCTGTGAGAAGTGGATCAGGGTTGGCAGAATGGATTCCAGGCTGTTTACCAGAACCTTAGCTAAGACTTTGGCATGAGCATTTATTAGTTATGTGGGCCAGTAGGGGGCAGGATTAGTAGTGTCCCTGTTCTTCTTTGTGAGGACAGTGATGACTGCCTCCTGAAAAATTGAGGAAGGGGGATAAAGGAAATCAGCCTAGACTCCTAGTATACTCAGTGGAGAATTGAGCATACTTGTGCAGTTAGGAGTTGGAGGAAACTGGCCAGGAGGACATCCCCTCCTGGAGTCTTACTGGTGTTGAGCTGCAGCAGCACATTCTCCTCCTCTGAAATGGTAAGAGGGGCATCAAGATCCTAGATCTATTTTTGCTGCATCTTCAGCAGGGGGAGATTTTCTAGAAAATTATCAATAGCGGGACCCACCAGGGGTGGGTGAGGCATAGACATCTGCATAGAATGACTGCATGACTTTATTAATGTCAGTGGTTTTGCTGACCAGTTTCCCAGTTGCAAGTGAGAACAGCTTTGCAAAGGGACATGGAAGACAATACAAACACACCTGTTCCTGACTCACAATTATCATCACTATATGTATTAGTCTGGTTCCTCCTTTTAAATCCAGGGGTCCATTGGATCATCAGCATCAATGCATGATGACGTCATGCAGACATAAAGTATGGAATAAATAAAAGCACTGAATTGGGGGAAATTAATTTAGGCTGTGATTCTTCTGACCAGTGTTCAATGGTCCAGTCTTCCTTTCCTGTCCAACCAGCTTTTAGCACACTTTATTTAAGATTCATTCAGCATTTGCTGGAGTTAATACAGTGAAACTTCAGAAGTTCAGTTTCTGACCCTTGTGGGTGTGCCTCATGAGGATGTCATGATGTGTGTCTGTACACGTGAGGTCATAACGCACTGATGCTGATGATGCAATAGATCTCTGGATTTAAAAGGGAAATCTCATCTTCAGGATTTCCTAATGTCTGAAAGCCCATAAAAAGCTAATTTGAGTCAGCTATTGTACTTATCTGTACGTCTTAGCATTCCATAGTTATTCATATGTAAATCAGCTTGTAATTAAGGGTTAAGGATAGCCACGTGTCTTAGGTTTCTGACAAGCAATGATGCCACCACAGTCTTGACCCTGCTTTGACTGCAGATATTCCAATAGGTTAAATAGGAAGTTGGCTATTTTATTAAGGTATTGTTACAACACTCTCTGCATGTATACTAATTATTTTGTATGTGCAATGAAACTAGTGCATTATCACATTTACATTTTAAACTGCTAGTAAAAATATTCCAATAGAATTCCAATATTGTTATGTTGGAAAATACAATGACTATTCAGTCCAGAATACTTGAGTAAAAATCTGTCATACCTTTAACTTTATCACAAGAAATAAGATACTCTTTTAATAATGGGATTCAAGCAGGCATGGGATAAAATGAAAGGAATAGTGGTCACCCAGGGTGGCAAGACCAGGGAGAAGAATGGGCATAGGATGGGGCGGGTTAGTACCCTGGAGGAACAATATGTTCCAGGAAAGGTTCCAGGGATTTTAGGGAGTATGGGCAGACTGGAAGGACCTCTGATCTTTTCTGCTATCATGGTCTATGTTTGTTTCCATGTAATACCACATTTCAAGTTATGCATGTTTTAACATTGTTGTCCATCAATGTGTTTTGCAATTAATAAATAATTATGAACTTTTTCTTTTCAAGTCTAATCTGGATAGAAAGAGAATAATATCTGCAAAATCATAACTAAAGTTTACAGATTTATTTAAGCAATCTTTGTCCAGGAAAGGAACACTGAGCTGAAAGTTATTTCCAGGTGTGTTTTTGGAGCACAGGGAGGTTAAGTGAATTGCTCAGGGTCACATAATATGCAAACAGAGCATGTTGGAATCGAAACCATTCTGTGGGATGAACCAACCTTATTCACAGCTTATTGCTCTAACCTGTAGGCTATATTGCCAGCTGATCATCAAAAACTACACATTTGAAGGCTGGCTCTATAGTACCAATAGGTGCGGGGCCCCATATCAGGATTTCCAGACCCTGGTTGTGTTCATATCATTACAAATTTCTGGGGCTGCCACAGCACCACCCTTAAACTTTCTATTTCTATCCTCTCTCTTACAGCCTGTTCTCCTACAGTCATGTGTTTTGGGTGTGAACTCAGGTCTACAAGATGCAAATGTGGCCCCATACCTACAGGCCTGGCACCATGGGGCCAGCCTTGAAATGTGTAGGTGTGGATGATCAGCTGGCAGTATAGACTAGAGGTTAAAGCAAAGAGCTATGAACAAGCTTGGTTCATCCAGCAGAATGGGCTTTGATTTCAACATGCTCTATTTGCATATTGTGTAACCAACAGAAGTCACTTAACCTCCCTGTGCTAACAAAACACACCTGGGAGCAAATTATAGCTCAGTGTGCCTTTCCTGAACAAAGATAGTAAAAACAATCTGAGTATTTGTTATGATTCAGCAAACATTATTCTGTTTCTAGCCAGATTTGACTGGAAAAGGAAAAAAATAGGACACAATTAGTTGTTTATTAACTGCAAAAACACATAGATGGTGTGACAGGGTAGAATAGGACCCTGCCCCATTTGTTATGGAAAAAGTGTTTAAATGCAAGGATCTGTCCTTTCTGTCTCTTCTCTGCCTGGTTGTGCAACCATATTTTCCTGTGAGACCTCGGACCTGATCAACAGTCTTGCAATTCTTTGCCTCTCACTGTCTCTCAGTTTTCTCTTGCTGTTTGTTTTTTCTGCCTTGCATATCTGTTAATATAAAAATATGTGCAAATCACTGTATGGAGATGAAACTGATAATGGGGTCACTTTTGTATGAAAAATATATAGTATTATTGTTGAAATATATATTTATAATCTGAGATGATTGTAAACTGTAAAGGTTACTTGAGTGCAAATGTTGAACTTTTGCAAAAGCTGTAGGGGACTCAAGAAGCACACTGTGTTCTAGCAGTTCCTGAAACTTACAAGGACAGGATGTTTGCTAAGAATGGGGGTTGAAAAGATTTACAAAAGAGTTAAGCTGCTACTGCAAGAGAGATTACAAGAAAAAGGGACACAGAGATTACAAGAAAGATTTTATTTTGCCTCTGTACATAATTATTATGAACAAGTTTGTTTTTTTGTTACTGCTACTGTAAATAAATGTTTTTGATGAATTCTACAACTGCTCCTGGTTTTCCCTGTGCTTCCTGATCTGTGCCTTGACAACAGATGGTGTCAGCCTAAATGGGATTTAAGCCATGCATACCCTAAGACAGGAGTTTTGTGTGTGGGTACTGGACCTAGTACCAGGGAAGCACAGAGGAAGGTACGGATTCTGCTGCAGCAAGTCCAGGAGTGAGTACCAGGAGAATGGCAACCAAACTAGCAGCGACAGACGTCCAGTCTGAGATTGTACAGCCAGCACAGGTTATGGAAAATGAACAGGCAGTGACCGAACCTGAAAGCCTGATGGACTTTTTCAAATGGTGGGCTATACAACAAAAAGAGACTGAGAAGCAGAGAGAAAAAGAGATTCAGCATTTAGAAGTGCAGAGGAGAAAGGAGATGCAGTGAAAGAAGCAACACATGAGAGAAGAGATGCAGAGACAGAAGCAGCGATGGCTGGATGCCTTGCAAGCTAGCACTGGCAGAGGATCTGGCACAGATCCAGATGAGCAACAAAATGCAAGCAACTTAAAAGCCAACTTGCCTGCAGCAGTATGGACACTGCAGTCAGAAAACTATGACCTGGTAAAAAGTGAAATCCTGAAAAGGTATGATGTCTCCGGAGAGACATACAGGCAGAGATTTAGATTGCAGAGGTACAACTCGATCGACAATCCTCGAAAAGCCTTCACCCGACTCAGACAACTCCTGATAAAATGGATCCAACCAGAGAGCAAATCGGTCCCACAGATCATCGACCCATTTGCCATGGAATAATTCATCAACATCTTGTCTACAGATGTGCAGCTGTGGGTAAAGGAACACCAACCAGAGAGTGGGGAAAAGGCTGTTTCTTTAGTTGAGGACTACCAAATGGCCAGACAGATGCCACAGCAGTGAGGTAACACCTGAGCATCAGTAAGACACTCTTTTACCCATTTAAACTCTAAGCCTGATAAGAACTCTGGTATGGGTAACAAATCTGTGTCCAAAGATGTTATCTGCTATAACTGTAATAAGACAGGCCATTTTACAAGAAGCTGCCATAGTAAGGAGAGTGGCACTGGAGCAGATTTGTCCTTGGCAAATTGGGGCAAGTATGTAATGGATGTGAAGGTGGGGGATAAGACTGTGAAGGGACTCATTTATTTGGGAAGCAGACAGACCCTAGTGCATGTTAAAGTGCTAGGAAAACACTGTGCAAAGGGACCAGGTACTGGTGTCATCTGCATCCACAGGGACACTCGATACTATCCCACCACCATAGTGACTCTGACTGTTAAGGGTTTGTCACACCAAATGAAAGTGGGGGTAGTACCTAAGTTACCTGTACCTGTGATTATTGGAAATGACTTTCCAGGATTTACTGAGTTGATCAAATAGGGAGTAAATCCTGATGTTTCAGCAGCTGTGGTGACAAGAGCTCAGGCAAAGACAATTTCAGATGGTGGGGACATTTTTCCTTTCAAAGATTTTAGAAGACTTGTCTGAGTACTGCTTCAAGGTCCAGAAATCCAGAAAAGAAAGACGAAGCCTGAAGAAACTGTGGCAACAAATGTCTGATGGACATAAAGGGGTAAAATGTGAAAATGCTGAAATGAAATTGAAAACTGATTGGGATTTTCTTTCAGAACAAGCTAACAATGTTTCTCTCCAGGGTTGTTTTAAGCAGCTGGGGGTGAAACCAAAACAGGGTGGATCAATGTTCAAAAACTGTAATGGGTTACTATACAGAGTTTGGGTTAAACCTCAGACACAGGAACAGACAGAACAATTGGTTATACCACAGAAGTATAGAACAGAGTTGTTACAGATAGCTACATGATAGTCCTATGGCTGGTCACTCAGGAAGGGTCTGCACCCTTGCCAGATTGCTGAACAGATTTTACTGGCCAAGAATTCATGAAGATGTTGCTATCTATTGTAATTCTTGTGCTGAGAGTCAGAAAGTAGCCCCAGTCACTAGAAAAGACAAGGTGCCCCAGTGCCCCTACCCTTGATAGATGTGCCTTTTGAGAGAATTGCAATGGATGTGGTTGGTCCTTTAGACAAAGGTAAAAAGAGTAATAGATTTATCCTGGTAGTATGCAACTATGCTAATTGATACCTAGAAGCGGTTCCAATGCGTACTGTTACAGCCCCAAATGTTGCAGCAGAGCTAGCCAAAAAGTTCAGCAGAATGGGCATACTTAAAGAAATTATTACTGATCAGGGTAGTCATTTTTGTGCTGCATTGCTTAAGGAGCTGTACAGACTGCTAGGTATCACTTCCATACAAACCTCCCCCTATCACCCTCAGACAGATGGTCTTGCTGAGCGTTTTAACCAAAGCCTAAAATAAATGTTACAAAAGTTTGCAAAAGGGGAGGGAAAGACTGGAGCCATTACTTGCCTTACCTAGCTTTTGCTTACAGAGAAGTGCCACGGGCATCAACAGGATTTTCACCATTTATAATGCTGTATGGTAGGCAGCTAAGAGGGCCACTGGATGTGATAAAGGAAATGTTGGCAGATAACCCCTCTCAGAAACAATCTATATCTTCTTATATGCGTGCCCCAAGAAAGAAGCTGGCAAAATATGTTGAAATTGCTCATAGTAATCAGGAAGAGGTTCAAAACCAGCAGACGGTATATTATGATCATGGGGTAAAAGAAAAAGTTTTCAAGCCAGGTGAAAAGGTTTTGCTACTGTTACTCACAACGGAAAGTAAAGTGTTAATGAAGTTGCAAGGGCCTTATAAAGTTCTTAGACGTATTGGCACTGTTAACTATGAGACAAAGACCCCTGAAAGGAAAAATCCTATTAAGATATACCATGCTAAGCTGATTTAGCTTTATCAGCTCTACAGGAGAAACTTAGATTTCTCCAGGAGGCACCTATGCAGGGTGATACTGACCTCTTCCCCTTAATAACTCAAACACAGTCCAAGATTCAACAATTACTGACGGCCAAGACTGAGCAGGTGAGGGGCTTGAGCTTCCATACTTCTAGCTTATCATCTTCGAAATAAAATACAGCAATGCACCATTTCTAAAATCAAAGATTCCGTAACCGGGCAGACTAAATACTTGACATTGCATATATTACATGCCTTTAGAAAGTACTATCAGAATATTTATTCTTCTCCTACAGAGCCAGACCCACAAAAAATCACAACCTTCCTCTCATAGCTTCATCTTCCTGCCCTTTCAGCCTCACAACAAGCCCAGTTAATAGCCCCCATCTCAGAATTTGAACTTCAGACTACTATTCAGGGCCTTATAAATGGGAAATCCCCAGGTCCAGATGGCTTTGGGGCAGAATTTTATAACGGCACATGGAACTTATTGCAAGCCCCTCTTCTAAAAGCGCTGCAGATGGCCCATACTACCTCTTTCTTTCCGGTGTCATGAAGACAAGTGACTATTTCTGTGATCCTTATACCCCAAAAACCTTCTCATCTTTGTGATTCATATTGTCCTATCTCAGTATTCAATCAAGATTATAAGATTTATACAAGTATCTTAGCTCACAGATTGGATCACATTCTCCTTTCCTTAATGCACCCGGATCAGTCAGGATTTATTAAAGGTATAAAAACAACAGATACTATCAAGCAAACTTTGTACCTCATAGATCATGCCCAGTCCTCACAATCTCCCCTCTTGATACTAAGTCTTGATGCTCAAAAGGCCTTCGACATGGTCTCTTGGGAGTTTCTCCAGGTGGTTTTACGCATATTCAAGTTCCCTGCTCTTTTCACAGATGCTGTTAGAGGAATTTACACAGATCTGGAAGCAGTAGCTCAACGGGTCTTATTCTGACCACTTTTCTCTACATGGGGCACACGTCAGGGCTGCCCCCATCCCCATACCTTTTTGCCCTCTTTGTAGAACCAATGGCCCAGATGTTTCGACAAACTCCCCACCTCCATGGCTGTAGAGTCTCCAATTTATCATACCATAAAATAGCATATTATGCTGATGACCTACTTCTTTACATAACCCGACCAGAAGAATCACTACAAACTTTAATGTCACTTCTGAGAGAGATAGAACTTCTGGCGGGTAACACCATAAACCCTAGTAAAACAGAAGCTTTACTCATACATTCCCACCTTCCCCAAGAGCTTACTTCAAAATATCCATATTGATGGAACAAAACATATATTACATATCTTGGAGTCAAAATTCCATCAGACTTATCGGCCCTTTACACTCTGAATTACTCTCATGTCTTCTCTAAAATAAACTCAGACTTGCTGAGGTGGACCCCCCCTTCCTCTCTCTCTGATGGCCAGAGATCAATCTATCCAGATGAACTCTCTTCCAAAAATTCTCTATCTACTGCAGAATATTCCACTGTCTTTATTGGCAGGTGATGTTCGGAGGTGGGACAGTGGTATTAGCCGATTTCTATGGGCCAATCAATGACCCAGATTGGCAATGAGTAAGCTTCAATGCTCTAAATACAAAGGCGGATTATCTCTCCCTAATTTATTCCTTTATGGGATGGCCTCCCTACTCACCCATCTAACCACTTGACTTATGCCCCAAACCCTCACCCCACCGTGGGTGATAGTAGAATAAAATATGACAAACACCCCTACATCATTCACTAATATTTCAACCTAACAATATTGTCCCATTACAGGGGGGATCCAGATTCACCAGGGGCATGCTCAGAGGTTGGTCAAAATTTCTAGCTCATCCATCCAACAAATTTCTGTCCTCCTGGTTGAGCATTCCTTTGGAAGACCCCCACTGGGAGCCAGCCCGACTAGATACTACCTTCCAATCTTGGGCCCATAGAGGCCTTTGTTATACACACAATTTTTTTGATAATGCGATGTTCAAATCATTCGATCAACTCAAACAGGAATTCTCCTTGAGTGGTTCGGACTTTTATAGATATTTACAAATTCATAATTTTGTCAGCTCAAAGAAAGGGCTCAATGTCACTGATCAGCTGGTCCCCCCCTTGGTCTCCTACTACTGCAGTTAGAGAGGGGAGGCGATCAGAGCCATTTGGTCTCTTGTCTCTACAAGGCCCTCCAGGGGGCGCCAACACAAACAATGGCCCTGGTGCAATTCCTTTGGGAGGCTGAACTTCAGATTGAACTATCTCAGAAGGACTGGCTCAGGATTTGGAGGAGACAGCATAAAACCTCTAGCTCTTATACCTGGAGGGAATATTCTTGGAAGGTGGTATCCAGATATTTTCACACACCCCAGATTACTGCTAAATATCTGACTGGAGGGGATTCCTCCTGTTGGAGTAAGTGTGGGTGTGAGGTGACTACACATACCCACATTCTATGGTCATGCCTAATGCTAAAACAGTATTGGACATCAATTAGTGATACGATTGTGCAACTCTTCCCAGCGCTTAGTAACCTCTCACCAGCCATGGCTCTTCTTCTCCATTTCACCCAAAGATTCAGGGACTCCCATCAAGTATATCTTCTCAATATTCTCTTGGGTGCAGCTAAGAAATGCGTTACAAGATTATGGCTTAGACTGGACCCCCCTCTCATCTCGTCCTGGGAAGACACGGTGTACGATATCTACAAATTAGAACATATGACAGCAGGGCTTCAAAACAAAATTCCTGAATTGATGAATCGCTGGAATATATGGTTGCTTCATATTACCCGATTCAGAACAGAACAACCTCCTTAGTAACATAATGAGAGAATTACAAGAGCTGGTACCCTCTTGGTGGGATTTGGTCAGTCCATAATTCCAGATTACCTACTTAAATGGCCCACGCTTTTAACAACTCCCCCCTGCAGTTCTCTTTTCATAGGTTCATAGGTTGTTTCAGAGCACAGAAGACATGCGTCCATATAGCTCGCTGATTTATTAACAATACCCATGAATACCTTTACTAATTAAGTAAGAGTCCAACCTATTCTTTCTTTTTTTTTTGTTCTTATTTTTATCTCCCCGAGCCACTGGTCTGGTTACCTGCACATCCTGGCATCACCTGCAGGTCTGTCCGGCTGCCGACCCCCCTGGAACTTCCCCCGGCCACCTAATTAGGCCCCGCGACTACCCCCATGGCTTACCCCCCACGGCGGGAGGGTGGGGAGCACTCCCTCCAGATCTCAACCCACCCAGTCCAGATCCAGCATTGTCATGCGCCCAGGTACTGGGAGAGTCCAGCGCGGGGACGGTCATCATGCCGCCGCAACCAGTGCCCTCCTTTTTCCACCTTTTTTCACCCCCCCATTGGCAGGCGTGCACTGATGCCAATGGCCCCAAGCGTGCACGCTTCCGCCCGCGCTCTTGGCCCGGCATCTGCCTCCGGCTACATTTGTGATCCCAGCAGTTGAGGTACCTCCGGTCTCCACCGGGGGTCCCTCCTGCACCGGGATGCCCCTGGATCCCCCCCAGAGAGAGGAGAGCTGTCCTACGGATGCTCAATCCTACTCCCTCCCCACTGACCCCCAGCTCCCCGGGCTCGTTCCCGAACCCGGGTCGCTGGCGTGACGCAAGGTGTGGCGTCCAGCGCCTCAACCCTCAGTGCCACCGGGCCGGCCAGAGTCCAACCTATTCTTAAAGATATTCATAGTAGGACTGGATACTACTTCACTTGGTAGTGTATTCCAAATACCTGTTATTCTTATGCTAAACCAATTTCCCCTTTTTTTGGTGTTATATTTATCTTTATACAGTTGGAAAGAATGTGTCGTGGTATCGTAAATTTGTTTCTTAATATTTATATCCAGTTGTTCTCGTAATTTTTCATCACTGAGTGCCCTGTATATTTGACACATGTCCCCGCGTAGTCTATGGTACTCCAAGGAAAATAGTCCAAGTTTTTCCAATCTCTGATCATATTCCAGACCCTGAACCTCCTTCGTGCCTTTTGTTGCCCTTCTCTGTACCCTCTCCAGTGCAGCTACGTTCTTCCTATAGCCTGGTGCCCAAAACTGGGTACAATACTCCACATGGGGCGCACCAGTGAGGTGTACAGTGGCAGCAGCACTGCCCTTTCATGACTTGTAATGTGCTTATGTATACAGCGTTGAATACCGCTTGCCTTCCTTATCATCTGGATGTATTGCTGACCAAATTTTAATTCATTATCTACCATTACTCCCAGATCCTTTTTATCCTGTACAATCCTTAATTCCTTGTTGGCTAGTTTATATTTAAAACGTAAGTTGTTCCTGCCAAAATGCATAACCACACACTTATCTATATTGAATGATGAGCCCTTATTATTTGCCCATTCTTCTAGTTCTATAAGTGCTGACTGCAACATAATGGCTTAATTTATGTTGTTGACTGAGTATCCCAGCCATGTGTCGTCCGCAAATTTTGCTAGCCATACTTCATTACTTACATTCATATTAGAAATGAATATATTAAAAAGGCACGGTCCCAACACCGAACCCTGTGGTATTCCACTCAACACCTCAGCCCATTCAGAGCATGCTCCCCTCACACATACCCTCTGCCTTCTATTTACCAACCAAGACTCCACCCAAGAAGAGAGTTTTTCATGTACTCTTATTTCTCTAAGAGCTCTGATCAATTCAACATGCAGCACCTTGTCAAATGCTTTTGCAAAGTCGAGGTAAACAACATCCACTGAGTTGCCTAAATCCATGGCTTTGCTGACCCTACCATAAAACTCCAAAAGGTTTGTCTGGCATGATCTGCCTTTGGTAAACCCATGTTGTGACTTGTCCGTAATACCATTAGTACTCAGAAAATCAAGGATATATTCCTTGATGAGACATTCCAAGATTTTCCCGAAGACTGAAGTCAGGCTAATTGGGCGGTAATTTTCAACTTGTTGTTGAGATCCCTTTTTAAATATAGGTATAATAAGGGCCTGTCTCCAGTCAACGGGCACAACAGATGTATCCAGGGATTTTTGGAAGATATAGGTTGCAGGCAATGCTAATTCTTGTGCCAGTTCCCTAATTACTCTTGGGTGTATCCCATCTGGACCTTGTGCTTTGTTAGGGTTTATATCCTTAAGTCGTTTTAATACATCAAGAATGTTTAGTGTAAAGGTGGAACCCTGAGTCAAATTTTGTTGTTTCATTTGTATTGGCAGACCTTTATTAAAGACGGATGCAAAATAAAGAATACATCTGTCAGCCATTTCCTGATTGTCTGAAGTTACATGTCCATCTGGGTCCTTCAATGATGTAATACTACTGTTGGTGCCTTTTTTGGATCTAATGTATGAGTAAAAGGATTTATAGTTGTTTTGTACCTTATTTGCTAATTTGTGTTCGTATTTTTTTTTGCAAGGGTTTTTGCTGATTTAGTTTTTTTTTAATACTTTTTGTATATCTCCCAACGTGTCTTATTTTTACTTTTTTTAGCCCTTAAATATGCTTCATTTTTATACTTTATCAATTTCCTAACTGAGGGGATCATCCATAATGGAAGTGCTTTTTTAAATCCGTTACATTTCCTTTTAGATGGTACATGCTTATGGACCAATGCACTAACCATGATACTCAGCTTACTCCACATTTCTGATGCTGATATATTAGCAAATTCTTCTTGCCAGTTCCAGGCTGCCATCTCTTTTCTCATTAACCCAAAGTGTGCCTTATCGTACATATGGATTATTGTGCTACCTGTGCATTTACCCAAGTCTCCCAAATACTCAAAACTGACCATAGCATGATCGCTAGAGCCCAATGGAGGTAGTGTTTTACAGTCATGAATATTATTGCTCAGATTACTTAACACCAAATCCAATATGTTATGCCCCCCTAGTGCTATCAGTTACATGTTGTTCTAGTCCAGCTAGTGTAAAAATCTCTAGATAGCTGGTTTCCATAAGTGATAAGACTTCTAGTGTATTCCATTTAATTCCTGGTAAGTTTAAATCTCCCATTAATATAACATTTTTTGTTTCAGTCAGCTGCTTAATGAAATCTAACAATATAACATCGTCTGGGTTAACAATGGATGGTGGTCTATACACTAACCCCAAATTGACAGTAGGATCATTGGGTGGTGTGATCTTAATCCATAGTATTTCTGAATTACCCCATCTGTCTGTTTCTATATTAGCAGATGTGATACTGTCCAAAACATATACTGCTACCCCACCACCTCTGGGGTGTTTTTCTATCCTTTGAATACAATGTATATCCACTTATTTCCCTACCTCAGGTATCATTTCCATTCCACCAGGTCTCTGTAATGGCACATATGTGTATTTGGGAGGTTTGTAATACTAATTTTAATTCATCCATTTTATTAGTTAGACTTCTGGCATTGACCAATAGAAATTTCCAGCGTGTTTGTGTATCTCTATCTGGGCTAATGGGCTTTGGGTTTGAGAGACCCCCTCCCCCCTCTGTAGGCAGTTTAAATGGAGATTTACAATGTGTCTCAACCTTTGGGCCAACACCCTTTTACCATGTTTATTTAAATGCAGTCCATCCTGTGCAAATAGGTTGAAGTCCATAAAGGCTTGCCATTGATCAATAAAGGCATGCCATTGCCCTTCCCTGTAGCACCACCTCTTCAAACATCCATTTAGTCGCTGGATGTCTTTGTTTAACATCTTGTTGGCTCTGGGAACAGGTAATATACCTGAGATTACCAAATCGCATCCTTTATTACCTAAGCAGGAACCCACATACTCAAAATTACTCTGAATCTCTGACATTCCTATTTTCCCTACATCGTTTACTCCTATACGCAATATTACCACCGGTGTAACTGTATTTTCCAAGAGGCCTGGTAACTGCTGTTTAATGTCCCCAATACCTACCCCTGGCAATACACTGACAGTAGTATAATAATTTTGGTTTTCACATAGTATACTGTCTGTATTACGCATCATTGAATCCCCTATATACAACACATCCTGAGGAATCTTTTTTTGTGTTCTGGGGTTTGTATTATTTTTGCCACCTTCATGAACTAAATCAGTATAAGTGCAAGTTGTTTGCTGTATCTCGGGGTTCATAATATCAGTAAGTGAGATTTTTTCTTCTCCAGCTTCTGATGGTGCAAGAGCTTGATATCTATTAGGAGTGAGTATGTTTGAGGGGCCCCCTATATTCCTTCTTCCTTTTCTATTATTTTTTGATTTGCCTACTAGGCTCCATTCCTCAACAGCTTGTATACCTGGGCATTCTGTTGTTGCAACTGTTTCATGTAATCCTGCTTCTACAGCTCCATCTGCCAATTAATCAATAAATTGTTCTAGTGTAGTTATTTCCACCTGTGTTTTAATCCTTTGTTTTAAAATGTCATTTTCTAACCGGAGTTCTTCTATCAGCAGACACTTCTCACACACATAGTCATTTAAATCTTCCCCTGATTTAAACATGTGACACTTAATGCACACCATTTTAATTTGTAATCTTACTTGTTTCAGTAAAACTCCTAAGTCCAGCCGTCCAGCAGACACACCAGCCGACGCAGCGTACGCATCTCCGCGATGCAGTATTGGCGCCCTGCACACACTTGCCCTCGCTACAGGGTGATCTTTATAGCCCTGTGACCTGATGTAACTTCTGGGGTCACACTGTCCCTCGCTAGCAAACTAGCAATTTAAAATGTTATAAAAGTTGAAACTAGAAGCCCCAATGTTTATTTGAAGCTGGACAGTGACAAACATGCAGGATTAAATAAAAATATTCAAATGACACTTGTTGCAGTTCATGGTATACTCTACAAAAAACTACAGTGCCCTCTTCCTACTTCCTGCTAGTAGGACTCTACAATAAAGATTCAGCGTGATATTTTATCAGACTGTTTCACAAGAGGTTATACAAAAATGGTTTAAGCAGCCTAGCACATACAGATAGTATATTGCAATCCTTTTTTTGGTGTTTGCACTCGCTACAGGGTGATCTTTATAGCCTCTGTGACCCAGATGTAACTTCGGGGGTCGCGATGTCCCTCGCTAGCAAACTAGCGATTTAAAATGTTATAAAAGTTGAAACTAGAAGCCCCAATGTTTATTTGAAGCTAGACAGTGACAAACATGCAGGATCAAATAAAAATAGTCAAATGACACTTGTTGTAGTTCGTGGTATACTCTACAAAAAACTACAGTGCCTTCTTCCTACTTCCTGCTAGTAGGGCTCCACAATAAAGATTCAGCATGATATTTTATCAGACTGTTTCACAAGAGGTTATACAAAAATGGTTTAAGCACCGTAGCACATACAGATAGTATATTGCAATCCTTTTTCAGTGGTCAGATTGTCTCCCGGGGCTCCTCCCCTTCCTATGCCCAGGTCTATACTCAGGAATTATGCAACTGTTCTAAACTGATAATTTTATGATACCACATCTTAAGATAAATACAGTTATATCACTGGGATAAAGGCAGATGACATATATCTTGTTTATTATGTTCTTCCATTTTATTTATGTATTGAGAGATGTTTGATATTGCGCTGAAGCATAATCACTCTTTCCCTTTTGTATTGAAAGAAATTGTATGGACCATACTGATTACCATTTATTGTACATGAGGCAGATTTAATACCATCATGTACTGTGTGTCCTAAAACTTAACATCTGAAATAAAAAAAAAATTAAAAAAAAAGACATACCATGCTAACCTCCTTGAGAAATTTGTTGAAAAAATGTCAAAATCTGCTTTGCTGGTTTTACCACAGACTGATAAGGAAGATATTGATGTAGCTTATGATAGTTTGGAACAAACTGTAAATACTGATGCTGTAAAGGTGAATGTATCCTTAACCTCAGAACAAAATGGAGACATTCGTAATGTGCTAGGGACATTTAACAGTCTTTTACCACGGTACCAGGCTGAGCAAAAGGGGTTGAACATACAATAGTTACAAAGGATGCTCGTCCTGTTAGGCAAAAGTCATACAGGTTGCCGGGCAGTTAAGAGCTGATGGGCCAGATATTCAAAGGTTAGCCCCTGGCTGAGATTAGCACTGCCTGGTGTGCAAACTTAGACTGGAGCAAAACACCAGCCATATTCAAAAGGAATAGCCCGGGGCAAAACCAGCTGACTATAGCAAGCAAAGGAAGCTGGGCAAACAGGGCCAGGAGTGCAGGGCAAAAACAGCCCAGGAATAAGACAGCACTGAATATAGCACACAAGACAGCACTGAATATAGCCCCAGGCAGGCAATGCAAACACACAATGGAACACAGTGCAGAGGTGAGACAGCCTGACCCTGGGACACATGCAAGAAAACACATGCTGGAATGAGGTATCAGGAGCACACCACAGTGCACATCCCGGAGGATGCTACACATGCACAGGAATGTCCAGCAACAACCCAGACCCATGTGGAGAACACCAGCAACAGTACAAAGCATGTGGAACCCCAGCACCCAAGAATGACACAGGACACAGTAAAATGTCGTAAATGCACTGTAATGAAAAATATGCAAAAGTAAAGGCAATGTAAACATTACAGTGAAGCAAACACATAACAAACCAAAGAACAAAACACAGAATCAAAAATGCCCCACTCACCACTGGATGACCCTCCCCACAACAAAGAAACATAACATGACCATACCCACCAAGCAACATGCAACCCCGGAACACACAACCCATGCAACCAAATGCCCACTACAGGAACAAAAAAAGGAATGCACTATCGGCAAAAAAAAGGATTACAAAGGAAAACATATGGATGATAAGAACTGGAGGGACAGGAAGACACAGGACAAGGGTGTAAAGGGGAGGAGGACGCACTCAGGAACAGATGACAACATTCAAGGAAGGGATAAGCAAGTCCATTGAGGGGGTGTGGTAAGGAAACACAGTATGGAAATTAGGGCATATCTAGTTGCCCACTGGATCTGGGAGATGAGCCTCAAGCACATTTGCAGCCCTCTGTGTTTCGGTAATGATTCTCTGCTGCCTGACGATGCAGCGCAGCAGGTCCTCAGTGCCCTCCGACTCTTCCGGCCTTGTCGCCCACAGCGATGCCCAGAGTGGACCTACAAGAGGAAGGGTGAGACCATGAGGATGGTACACCAGACAGGAGGCAAACAGCAGCCAAAGGTGACCATACAGGGATGGACAGCATCTCCCAATGGGCAATCCCAGGTGGAGTTGAGTTCCACACTGGTAGGCTAACATGGAAGGTTCCCACAAAGTAGCACAGGGTGATACAGGCACCAACACAAAACCCAACACACATGATGACAACGATCCCAACCGCACCAGGGAACATGTGACACCGCCCACCCTGATACAGCACACAGCGAGACATGGCAGACACACAGCTGGATCCCCGGAGAGTTGAGTGCAAGGGCCATGCCACAACATGCACAAGGGCATCCACATGTTGGGACATGCTGCCCACCAAAAGAAGGAAATGTACAGTAATGCAGAGCACAGCACCAACAACAATGACAGGCATGCAGGAGCATCAATGAACCACGACAGTGGCTTGCCAATGACCGACCCAGGCAAGGGGATAACAGTCAGCCAGGGCACAGATGCTGTTAGTGAAGGGCTGTCACATGCCACCAGGCAAGGCCACTGAAAGCACACCACCCAACTGTGACATGGTACAAGGAAGTGTCCCCAACCCACGTGACAGGAGCCCCCTGTCCCACCCTGTGAATACTAGTTCCACAGCCAAGGTCAATATTGGCAGGCAACGATGCACATAATGTAATAGCACAGTGATAACTGTACCTTGTAACTAAACTGCAACACAGTAACCCCACCATGAGATACACATGGAAGGACTCCAAAATGCGTACGGCACAGTGTCAGGATGTAGCACAGTGTGACAGGCAATGTTCCACAGCTGGTGGACAGAAGGATGAGAGGTATGCCCATAAGGCATGGTGTGTGTTGTCCCACATGCATAGCAAGGCACCACCACCAGTGCAAATGTGGATGCCCTGTGGGTGGGGGTATGGATGGATCCCAGAGGTGGGCATGTCAACCAACAGCATATTGTCCCCATGGGACACTTGCCACCAGAGCAACCACCACCATCAGTCACCTGCACAGCAATGCAAACTGACAGTACCCCCTCCCCCCGGGCCAGACTGACAGCACCCAACTATGGTGTGCAACACAGGTGTGCCGCACAGCACAGTACCACACCTCCACTGGCCCACTGCCCATTGCAGACATGCCACCAGATCAGTCAGTGGCAGGACACCCAGATGTGACACACAGCCTAGTGAAAGGGCACAGATCACAGAGCAATGAAACAGGTACTCATGCAACATGCCACTGCTCTCAGGGCTGCTCTCCTGCACCTGCTGCAGCATGGATGGCACCCTCGGGCTGCCTTGTCTCTGCTCCTGGGTCCTGGCTTGACTCCCTTCTCTGACCATGGGCTGCTCGATCCGCTGTACAGTGGACAGGTGAGAAAGTGGTGTTAGAGCATGACACACCATACACCACGTGCAGCACAGCAAGATGCACATGCAACCATAACAACAATGCACACACATGGAGTGAACAGGGAGGACCCCCACACAGAGGGTGGCAGGGCCCATGGCACATTCACCAGGCACACATGACAGTGATCAACGGCACCACAGTACCGCGATAGTGCCTGTTGCAGCTCCCATGTGAACATCCGCATACCCGTGTGTGTACGTTGACAGTCCACCAGGAGTGGGATCCCTACAACATGGTGTTGCAGGCTGCAGGCTGGTGATGCACCAGGGCATGCCAAACAGCAGGACCCAACCCGCCTCCCACAGCAATGGGCACAGCATGTACCGTGCCCCTAGGGGGCCTAAATGTGCCACCTCACCTGTTCACTATGTGCCACAGCACCATGCATTGTGGCACACACCTGTGCACACACACACACCCCTACACACACACACCCCCACCCTCCCCAGACACCCACACCCACACACACACACACCCTACACACACACACCCCCCCACACACACCCCACACACACACATGCAGCCTGACATGATAGTACAATCAACATGCAACACCACTTACCTGGCACTTAGACACAGTGCCATCACACACCATGCACTTGTAGCACTCCAGCTGCTGCCGCTGCCTCTGTCGCTGGTCCATATACCTGTGGTGGCATTTTTCTGCATTTCTAGGTATCCCAGTGTAGGCAGTAAGTTTTCGTGCAACTGTGTCCCACACCTGCATTCGTGGGAGGTCCCCCTCCCTGACCTCCCCAGAGAGCCTCCTATGCCTCTTCAGCACCAGCTGCACCAGGTTGACTGTTTCAACCTCCCCCAGCACCTGTTCCTGTGCACCACTGCACACTGCCTTGCATGTCCTGCCATCTCACACACAGCCACCTGTCAGATTGCAAGCGGTTGGCACACCCAGGACTCTCCTTCAACAACCACTGTAGCACCACGCTATCACATGACATAGCGCAGCGCTGCCCGGAAGTGTTCACACTGCACATGCGTGACCCCCTGCATGACCCTGAGGTTGTGTACAATGCATGAGCATAACACCATGCTGTGTTAGCTAGCGCTGCACTACAACTCACTATGCCAGGATGATAGCGTGGACATGGGGGCCTCACGAGCATGTGTGTAGGTCACGCTAAAGCACAGAGCACTTCGCTAATGGGATAGCACAGTGCTGTCCCTCCAATAGCCCTGCACTGACGTTTGCACAGCACTAAGGTGATAGCCCGGTGCTACTCAGGGACATATTCAACTGGAGTATGCAAATGGGGGTACTTGTGTATGCATTGGGCAAACTGTGTGATTAGCATATCATTATGTGCTGATTTGCATGCCTAACAGTCTTGATTGCCTGGATGGGCTATAAAAGAGCAAGTAGTGCACCACCAGTGTTGTGTTGTGGTAATGCAGCATACTACAGATACTGAATACCTACAAGGGACAGGTGGAGAGATGCAACAGGGGATGAGCAGTGAGAGGCAGGTACGTATGACTGCCGTTGGACTCTCAGAACAGGGTCAGCATGGACTGAAGCACATAGATGTACCTGCTGGTGAATGGTCAGACACATGTTAGACCATAGGCAAGCACTGTGCTGTGTGATGGTGCACAGCTATAGACGTCCGCCTGGGCAGCA
This sequence comes from Neoceratodus forsteri, assembly GCA_016271365.2. Classification (NCBI taxonomy): domain Eukaryota; kingdom Metazoa; phylum Chordata; order Ceratodontiformes; family Ceratodontidae; genus Neoceratodus; species Neoceratodus forsteri. Next base: position 316,137,288 of record CM057457.1, read on the forward strand.
TACCGTCCAGTGCACTGTGCATGTTCCCCTGCAGGGCACTGTGTCATGTGGCACTGCCTGCACACTGTGGGCACCAGGCAGGGGCCCTAGTGCACTACCGTGGTGTGTTCTGCAACACTGGCTCACTAACATGACTCCCTGGATGTGTGGCATGGAAGGCTGTGACCCCCCTGCAGGGAGTACACAGGGTCCCGGTGCTGTGCCATTCCATACACCATGTGGACTGTGTCTGGTGTCCTGACATTGTGAATGTGCCAGTGCACTTGTCCATGCACTTAGTGTAGTGATCACAAAGGGCACAGTACAGTGCCAGTTGGTTGGCGTAGGGGTGGCCCCATTCATGGGTGCACATGCCAGCCATGGGTGACAGCAGTGCACATGTGGGTACAGGGCTTGCTGCCCAGACACAGGGCAGACAGTGACTATGTGGTCGTGTGCACTGTACATGCACTTGATGCACAGTGACATGTCCATGTGGCCTGTGTCATTGTATGGGGTGGCATCGTGATGTCTATGCGTAATGCAACCCAATATTGACACAGCTGCTGACACATGTCCCATTTCGACTGTCCCATAGGTTTGGCAGCACGACAAGAGCGCATACATGCACAAAAGTTCTCCCAAGATGAGCTGACAACACTCGTGCATGCTGTGAAGGAAAGGGAGCATGTGCTATGCACGCACAGGGACATGGATGCGGTGGTGTGCCAAGCCTGGGAGGAGGTGACAGCTGCTATCAATGCTGTCAGCAGACATGGCAGGTCGACCGAGGCAGTGCGAAAGCACTGGAATGACCTGCTGCGACGTGCCAAGGAAGAGGAAGCACAGCGACTGCGGAAATGGATGAGGACCGGTGGAGGACCACAAGAACAACAGCAGCGGGTGGAGGAGCCACTCATGTCCATGGTGGTGTCAACACTGAGGACGGTGGCAGTCACAGGTGTGCCAGGTGGTGGATGTGAGATGCCTCTTGCACTGCCCAGGACAGGTCTGTATTCGTATGTGTATACCCTGCATGTTGTGATGGCATGGGTGCGTGGTCCTGTTGTTGGTGTCCTGCACAGGGTGCACTGTGGGCTGCCGAACAGCTGCATGGCAACAGCATGTGCACTGTGGATTGGGTGGGTGCATGTGGTCATGGGCTTGTGTGAAGGAGGTACGTGTCCTGGGGTCTGCATGGTGTGGTGGTGGTGTTAGGGCACGGTGTCTGTGTACAGGTGACTGACCCTGTCCCTATTTTCTCCACAGTGGTGTCTGCAAGGCCTGTGGAACAACAGGAGCAGCAAAGGATGTACGGCCATGGTCCAGAGGTTGTGGAGGAGGATGATGGTGAGTGGCCATCAACATCCAGTCTGTGTGCCACTCATGGATGCACAGAGACACAGCATGTGTGGCAATCCCATGGACAGGGACTGCAACTGCCTGGGGAGGGGGGTCACACCTCAGTAGGGGGATTGTGATCCACTGAGTACCTGGATGATGCACAAATGGAGGATGTGGGTGTAGGGGAGGTACTACTAGTCACTGTGACCAATGGCAATGACACTGATGTGTCAGAGGTTTCCCACCACCTGGACATGCCTGTGGAGGGGGATGCAGGGGTGGGGCTGCTGGCAGGCCCTGGTACAGGTGCTAGTGGTGTAATGTGCTACGTGGGGTGCATGGGGGTTGCCAGCATGAGATGGTTGGTCGGGGTGCAGAAGGCACAGTGGCACACAGGTGGGCAACCCTTGGCAGCAGGGCTGCCAGTGGGTCCAGCTTCACTGCGTCATGCACACTGTCAGGAACACAGTGCCACCATGGCTGTCCACCCACCCTGTCAAGCTCCACTGTCCCCCGGGGGCACAGGAGGCTGGCCCTGCCTGCCTCACCATTTTCATCAGCCTTGTCCTCGGCCCAGAGCACACCAGAGTCTGTGACCCACAGTAGTGGTGCATGTCGTATGCGTGGTGGTAGTTAGTGGTGATGGTCACGATCACACTGCATCACTGTGCAGTCATCACCCCCCTTTGCAACACTGGCACACCCACATGCATGTGCACACATGCACACACACACTAATAAACACCCACGCACTCCATCACATGCACACTCACGCTTCCACCACCACAGTTGCCCTCCTTACACTTACAGCACACATCATACTTCCCCACTGACAGCGCACCATGGCTGTGTGTCCCCCCCGTGTGTCCTGCACACCCCCAACATCACACTACATGCACACATGTTGTCTGTTCCACTCTGTTGTGTTACTGTTGTGATTGTTGGTGTCACTGTTCTGTTTCTTTGTGCACATTAAATAGATTCATCATTGTACTATTTCAAGTTGTTGTGCAGTCTGTACTTGCCCTCTTGTCTGTGACAGTGTTCTGATGATGTTGTCCCTGTGCTCTATGGCCCTGCGTGCCATGCAAGGGTCCCTCCTCTCGAGTTGCTCCACTATCCCCCTGACCGCTGGCTCTGGCTCACTGTCAGACTGGCCCTCAGGTTCAGGTGCCTGTATCCCATGGTTCATTGCCATGTTGTGCAGCATACAACAGGCTAGGAAGATACGGCATACCTATTGATGTGTATACTGTAGGGCACCGCCGGATGTATCTACGCATCTGAACTGCATCTTCAGGAAGCCAAACACCCTCTCTATGATGTTCCTTGTGCTGGCATGTGCCTCATTGTACATCTCCTCAGCCACTGTGGCCAGTCGGAGTACTGGTGTCAGCAGCCAGGGTCACAGGGGATAGGCACTGTCCCCTGTCAAGAGATGTGTACCTGTTAGTGCCCTACTGCAGTCTGTCAGTTGCTGTCCTGCACCTCTGTGTAGCCCTCCCACACCCCTTCCCTGGTCTCCGCTGCCTGCCCCCATCCATGCTGTCATGTGTATGCCTTGTATGCTGCTACTCACTGACTAGTTGCCCACTGGGTATCCTGCCCTCCTCAAATGCCTGGCACAGCTGGGACTGGTGCCAGATGAAGGCATCGTGGGCACTGCCGGGGTACTGTGCATAGACATTGCTGATGCACCCAGTCGCATTACACACCACCTGGCAGTTGATGGAGTGGTACCCCTTCCTGTTTATGTACACATCACTGCCATCACCAGGTGGTGCACGGATGGGGATATGGGTGTAGTCAATGGCACCCAGTATGGATGGTAGGTGCGCAACTCGATGGAACTGCTGCATTGTTTCTCTGCCCTCTGCTGCCGTGCTGGGGAATACTATGAACTCCCCAACATGTGGCAGGAAAGCCTCTAGGAACTGGGTCAGGAGGTGTGAGGTGGCAGACTGCGTTACCCTGATGGTGTCCCCTATTGGTCGTTGGAACGTCCCTGTGGCAAGGAAGCACATCACTGCTGTCACGTTCTCCTCCACTGTCATGGCATGGCTGCGTCTGGTGTTTGGATGAAGCTGCTTATGCAGGAGTTCACAGAGCTGCCTCAACATTCCCCTGTTCATCCTGTACCGGTCAATGATGTGGTCATCAGGCAGGGTCTTGAAGGAGACCCTGGGCCGGTACCACCTGTTTGTAGCATACCATCTCCTTGGCCTGCGTTTTGGCTCATGTTGTGCCTGATCCCTCTCCTCCTCCTCCACTACAGCTGCCATCAATGGCAGTATCACTGCTACTGGCACTGCACACATTCCCACTTCATGTTGTGGTCCCACCTCCTCTGTATTTTGCCTGGGTTAAGACCAGCCTTTTATAGATAGTAACTAGTGCCGTGCTACATGTCACGCAATGTGTCCTAGCATGGTGCTGGGCCTTTGAATATCCCTTTGTGTGTCTCTGCTGGCCACCCCCCATCAATTTGTCCCTTGCATACATTATTGGTTTGCTCTGCGCTACTGCTGTTAGCGCGCGCTAACTGGTCCTTTGAATATGGCTGCTCTGCACTATTCCTACACTATTCCCATGCTATTGGTTTGCACGCTGTGCTATGCTTTGAATATCTGCCCAACGTGGTTAAGGAAATACAAAAAAATGAAAGAACTGGGTATTATAGAGGAGTTGAAGAGTGCTTGGTCATTTCCCATAGCAACTGTAAACAAAAAAGATGGGGGTGTTAGAATCTGCCTTGATTTTAGGAAACTTAATCAAGTTTCAGAATTTGACAGTTATCCTATGCCTAGAATAGATGATTTGGTGGACAGACTGGGGAGTGCAAAGTATATCAGTACCCTCAATCTCACCAAGGGTTACTAGCAAATACTTTTAGCTAAAGAATCCAGAGATAAAACTGCATTTGCCATACCTATAGGATTCTGTCAGTTCACCACCATGCCATTTGGTTTACATGGTGTGCCAGCTACATTCCAGCGGTACATGGATGTCACTTTATCCCCTTAAACTTATTATTGTGCTGCATACCTGGATAATTTTGTGGTGTACAGTTCAGACTGGAAAAGCCACCTGGAACACCTATGAGCAGTTATCCAAGCTATTAAAAATGCAGGTCTGACTATTAATCCTACCAAATGTGCATTGGGCATGCAGGAAACTAGATATTTGGACTATGTGCTGGGAAATGGGGAAGTTAAGCCAGAAATTTCTAAAACAGAAGCTGTAGCTAACAGCCCTGTATCTAGAACAAAGAAACATGTCAGATAATTTTTATGGCTGGCTGGTTATTATCAGAGATTTGTTCACAACTTTGTTGAATTAGCTACTCCCATCACTGAACTCATGAAAAAACAGTACCTAAATAATGTGAAATGGACCACAGAGTGTGATGAAGCTTTTCAGGCCATAAAGGCTGCATTATTTTCAGCCCCTGTTTCAAGAAGTCCAGACTTTGAGAAACTATTTTTGTTACAAACAGATGCATCTGAGGTAGGCCTAGGTGCAGTCCTAAGTCAAAATGTAGATGGGACAGAACATCCTGTACTGTACATAAGTAGGAAACTGCATTGCAGAGAGAAAAGATACTCCAATATCAAAAAGGAGTGCTTAGCAGCAAAGTGGTCTATGGAGTCCCTCAAATTTTATTTACTAGGAACTGATTTTGTTCTTGTTACTGATCACAATCCTCTCTGTTGGCTTAACCAGATGAAAGATAAAAATTCCAGAATCACAAGGTGGTACCTGGCACTGCGGCCATTTAAATTCACAGTGATTCACAAATCTGGTGAAGAGAATAGCAATGCTGATTTTCTGTCAAGATATGGATCAGGAAATGAGGGTTCTGAAGGTTGGAAAAAAACCCAAAACTAATGTACGGGTTTGAACTGCACTTTTTGCTGTACTGTTATAGAAAATGGATGCATATGTGCTTAATTGCTGAAAGCAGCAATTGTTATTAGGGAATAAAAAGTTTGGAAACCTGCTTAATAAAACAGGTTCTCTTTTAAGGAGGGGGGTATATGTGACAGGGTACAATAGGACCCTGTCCCATTTGTTATGGAGAAAGTGTTTAAATGCAAGGATCTGTCCTTTCCTGTCTCTTCTCTGTCTGATTGCTCAACCAAATTTTCCTGTGAGACCTTGGACCTGATCATCCCAAACAGTCTCGCAATTCTTTGCTTCTCACTGTCTCTCAGTTTTCTTTTGCTGTCTGTTTTTCCTCCCTTGCATATCTGCTAATATAAAAATATGTACAAATCACTGTATGTAAATTAAACTGATAATGGGATCACTTTTATTTGAAATATATATAGCATTACTGTTGAAATATATATATATTTATAATTTGAGATGATTGCAAACTCTAGAGGTTACTTGAGTGCAAATGTTGAGCCTTTTGCAAAAGCTGTAGGGGCCTCAAGAAGCATACTGTGTTCTAGCAGCTCTTGAAACTTACAAGGACAAGGTGTTTGCTAAGGATGGGGGTTGAAAAGACTTATAAAAGAGCTAAGCTGCTACTGCAAGAGCGATTACAAGAAAAAGGGACACAGAAATTACAAGAAATATTTTATTTTGCCTCTGTACATAGTTATTATGAACAAGTAATTTTTTTATGTTACTGCTACTGTAAATAAATGTTTTCGATGAATTCTACAACTGCTCCTGGTTTTCCCTATGCTTTCTGACCTGTGCCTCAATGACCGATGGACAGCAGTGTTAAAACATACATAACTTTTAAATATGTTATTAAAAGAGTATTTGACTTCTTTTGATGAAATTAAAAGTATAGCAGGTTCTTACTGAAATTCTTTGGACTGAATGGGATTTTCTAATATAACAATACCAGGATTCTATTGGATTATTTTTACTAACAGTTGGAAATGTAAAGGTGATAATACACTAGTCTTAATGTACATACAACACAATTATTATAAATGTAGAAAGTATTGTAATAACACCTTAAAACACACTTAATAAAATAGACAAGTTCCTATTTAACTTATTGGATTATCTGTGGTCAAAGCAGGGCCACATCTGCGGTGACATCATTGCCTGCCAGAAGTCTAAAACACAAGGCTGTTACCAGCCTTTAATGACATGCTAATTTACATACAAATAAGTCTAGACTGCCAAGATTTACAGGTAAGCACAACAGCTCACTCAGATTAGCCTTTTATGGGCTTTTTTGGCATAAAGAAATCCTGAAGATGAGTGTTCCCCTTTAAATACAATAGGAAAGTGAATTATTAACTTCAGTTTAAGAAGTATGCATGAATTTGCTCATGAACTTAATAAAATGGCTAAATGTAAGAGCTTTTGTAAAAGGCTTAACATTTGCACTCAAGTAACCTCTAGAGTTTACAATCATCTCCAGCTTTTAGCTTAGTGTGCTATTCCTGGTTAAACAACTAAATAAAAAAAATAAAATAAAAAAATAAGATACAAGTCAAGCAACAGGTTTGTCTGTGTTTTCAGGTACAGTACTCTGCAGTGAAGGGTACTCCTAGACTGCTACTAAAAGGAAAAGCAGTAGCATTGACTATTAGCCCACTTAACGGAATGGGCACAGCATCAGCTTTCTTTATAAGGACACCACGGCATAAGTTTTAGTGTGTAAACATTTTATTTACAAAAATAAAAAAAAAACATACAAACATACAAATGATATTTTTTTTTTATCAGAAATACATCAAGCACACACATTTGTATGTTGTTTTATTTTTAGAAATTAAATGTTTGCACACTAAAACTTATGCCACGGTGTCCTTATAAAAAAAGCTGATGCTGTGCCCATTCCTCTAAGTGTGTTTCTGGGCTATCTAAATTGGAGCGTCATCATCTTAATGCACACTTTCTCTCTCTCTGTGGCATTGACTATAAGGTATGCACATGATAAATTACTGAGGCTGAGAAACTATACAGTGCTGTGGCATTATAAATTAAGTTAAAGTAAAGGATAAACAGCTTCTTTGCTTATAGGCATAGAGCCCCAGAAAGAGGACTGCAGCTGATACCTTGCCTCCAAAACATAGAGGAGTAGCATACGCACAATAGTGTATGGAGGGAGCTTGTTCTGCATGGATTTTCATCCCAAGCAGAATGCTGTTGTACCACAGTGCAAAGGTCATGGATCATGGTTGTACTTTTCTGTGGTACAATAGCATTCTACACAGGTTAATGCAATGTCCACACAACCGGCTGTAAGGAAAGCAGAGCTAAAAAACAACAAAATGTCCCCAACAGGTACCACAAAACAGAATGCAATGTGGAACTTTGGTAGCTTGCTCTCTTTAACAAAACTTTATAAAATTAAACTTTTATATGGACGTTAACTTACTTAATCTTATTTAAGAAAAAACACACTTCTCCATATTAGCTGTCACTCGTAAGTGACAATGGGAGAATGGCCGAGAATGACAATGGAACACAACAGTTTAAACACTTAAAATAAATATATATATGTGTGTGTGTATATATATATATATATATATATATATATTTATCTCCATACACTATAAAACACTGGCTGGGCAACACCATGCCTAACCAGCCTGTGCTGCCACCCATGTTTTGCTCTCTAGGTCTGCTGTAATTTGAACCTCTTGGTGACAGCACGGGCTGTTTGCGCATGGTTGCTCAACAAGTATTCTCTATATGCATGCCACAGCAGCCTGTATATACAGTAGTTGGGCCTTTAGAACATTTTGCAATGTGTTTATTTACTACTATATAGTATAGCAGAGCTCTATATATTTTAACAGAAAACTGCATAGATATTCAGTATTATAGTGAGCATCTGAAACTGTATTTTTCTTTTGAGTTTAGAGAAACTGCAAGGCATTGCAGCAGCTGGCCATTTGTCTGGGCCCCGCTGTCCCTGGACCTGTAAGGAATGTAGGGGACCTCCTCTGGGTGTGCAGATCTCATGGTAACACCATAGGGAGAGGTCCCACAAGGCTGCCTTGAGGTGGTGGCATTCAGTGGAGGAAAGAGAAAGCAGAGTCAAATGAGCTGAGGGCCAACAGCTCTCCATCCTTCTCCTCCATTCATACAACTGGAAACAACCCCAGTGAACAGCACTTAGAAAAAGGTAAGGTCCTGCTTTGGGACTTGAAGTTAGGCAGTGGGTAGAGCAAGTTAGGGGGTAGAGCACAGTAGTCAGTCAGCACACTGAGCACCATGGGGTTTTGAGATGGGGCACTTCTATAAAATTAGTCCCAACTGCTCAGTGATGAGGGATGTGCAGTAGAGATTAAAAAAAAAATTGCAACCCGCTATGCAAGTGCTTTCAGTGTTCTTGGGCTGTACTGGTGACGGGACCTGTAGGGGTGGAATGCCGGGCTAGCCAGATCAGTGGGAGGCAGAGGTCAGAAGGTGCAAGTTTCTTGTGGCTGTGATTTGGGCTACTATCGCCAGTGTGTCCCTTATCTTCTGGCTGCCAACCTCGCCCCTCCTCCCGACTGCCGCCAGACAGCAGCCATGCAGTGGGTTGCTCTTGTCCCTATTTTTACTGCTGCATTGGTAAGGTTTGCTCATTTGCTCTACTTCAGGAGCTCCCTCCCCCTTTCCCTTTGGTGTGCAGAGGTCTTACCTTTTGGTGTGGCAAGATCCTTCAGTCTCAGGGCTGCATGACCCTAGCAAAGCTCTAGAAAGTGGGGTTCCAGCAGCCGCACAGGGCAATTTACAATCCTACAGTCACAGTAAATTTCTCAAAATCACAGAGCCAGCATCAGATCAGAACATAAACAGTATTCAAGGATCAGTAGGTTAGGCTAGTTTGAATGGATGAGTTTCAAGCCCCTTTAGGATCCACTGAAAGGGGGTTTCGCTTCCCATCAGATGAAGTGCTTATAGGAAATTGGGCTCCTAGGGGTATTGGGTAGAGGTGACAGGCCTCCTAGGTGACTCCAGTTTACATAGCCACAAAAACATGGTGCACCATGGTCCGAGGAGCATGGGGCTGAGTAAAGGAGCATTACCTCAGGAGTTATGGAGTGGTACAGGGGCTGATGGCCGGCAAAATGGAAGGTACCGGTATGGCTTCTCCCAGCCCCAGGGATATCAGGGTGGAATGGCAGATGGGTTGGGGTGGGCTTTGTGGCACCCCTATAGGCAGATGGTCCCAAGTCAGTGGGGCAGTGTGTAATAGGAGAGGCAGGCAGTTGTGCACTACAACAGCAGCACTTACACTAACTTTCTGTTGTTTCTTACAGGTGCCACAGAAGGTACTCAGAGTAGAGAATAGGGGACATGCGTGCCCACTGGGCAGTAGCAGGGGTGGCCAGCTGGACTAAGGAATGGGCTCCTGGGATACTGCCAGAATGGCACAAATTCTTGATGAAGAGTCTAGTGCAGGGCAGCGCTCAAGCACGTGGTTCCTCCCTTGAAGAGGTTCTCAATGGGGCACACTCAGTACAGCAAGCATGCCGACTGAGTTGGGACATCAGTGCGGCAACCTGCATGCAGAGGGGGGTGATGAGTTGTGGAAACTTCAGGCTGGGGGGCTGGTGAGAGTCTTCCACAGCATGGGGGAAGGTGAGAATGGTTAAGAGTGGACTTAATGGAGAGTTAGGAGTTAGCTTGGTAGGCGGGTCTTGGAGGTTAACTGGAGCAGTGGCTTGGGGGAGTCAGACAGCGGCTATCCTGTGGCAGCTTGGGAGGATTGCAGAGTGAAAGTACAAGTGGAAGAAGCAGGCGGTGAGTCGAATTCTCCTGAAGGGCTCATCACTTCTGGTTGGCATGAGGCTGGGTACTACAAGACCTGGACCCAGATGGGAGGGGTCACGGTTCAACTTCATCATGATTATACCTCAGGCAAAGTGGCACCAGATGTGAGTGGCAGCAAGGGTGCTGGGCCATATGACCTTACCCACTCCAGCAGGAGGGATTTCAACTCAGGAGGTACATCAGTCATCAGGCACACACTACAGTAGCACAAGAATTTGGGGCAAGAGTGTGGGAGGCCTGCATGAAGACTGCGTATCCTCCCGGCAGCGCACGCTGCTCCTAAAAAGTAGTGATTTATTTTTAATAGATGCATGGCTGCAGCTATTTCCTCCAAGACCTGTGCTGTGTGGTTATTTCAGGGGAAGGGAAAGTGGAGGGCTACCAGACAGTAGAAAAGCTGCAAGGCATCACAGCAGCTCACCATTTGTCTGGGGCCCACCCTCCCTGGATCTGGAAGGAATGTAGGGGACCTCCACTGCGGTGTGCAGATGTTGGCAACACCATAGGGGGAGGTTCCACAAGGCTGCCTTGAGGCAGTGGCATTTGGGGGATGGAGGAGAAAGAAGGGTCAAATGAGCTGAGGGCTAGCAGTTCTCCCTTTTTTCTCCTCCTTTCATTAAACTCCCACCCACCAGCCCTCGTAGAAGCAGGGAGAGGGGCCAGGGAGGCAGGGTCCCCTTTGACCCACTATGGGTGACCACATTAGGGGATGAGGAGTGAGTTTTCCCAGTTATTCCCATTTAACAGGGTTTTCTGGGTTTTTCGCCTCTTCTAAAAGGTTGTGAAAGTTAGTGAGTGACTATGTATTTGATAATTAACGTAATAAGTGATTGACAAGGAAGAAAAGGTAAGGTAGAGAACTTGTTCAGACATGATGATGAAGCATGATACATCTGTTCATTTCCTCCAAGACCAGTGTTTTGTGGTTATTTCAGGGGAAGAGAAAGTAGAGGGCTACTAGACAAAAACAATTTAAAGTACCATAGAATCATGAAGTATGAGAGTCACGTAATGCCTGAGAGATAGTAAAAGCAGATTTACAGCTGTCTGCTTGCCATCTCTTAATTTCGATATTTTACTAATTTACTATTTCAAATAACTTCATATAAAGGCTTCTTTTAGCTTCAGAAGACTAATTCCACCAACTGTGCTGAGACAATTCTGCAAAATGGATGTGGAAATAAAGATACTTTTGCCTAAACACACTCCTCCGAAGCCAGACAGAAATACCAGATCTAAAAGACCTAAACAGAATCAGCCAAAATCTTTGAGCACTTCTACAAACCAGCCTACCACCCCTGCTACGATGGCATTAATGGAAGGGAAGTTCTAATCTGAAATGCTTCCATTAAAAGAAGCTATAAATACTATATTCTCTGAAATAAAAAATTTACTAAGCAGATCAGAAGACCTCAACAGAAGAATTGATGACGCATAAGTACAGATCGCCTCCATTGACGACTGGCACCTTAGAACAGAACCAGAACTCCCAGCATTAATTTATTTCCTCCACAGAAACTCTCTGAAATTGCAGCTCTTGTCCCCTGTAAACTTTTAACAGTGAATCCTGGGCCTTTCTAAGCAAAATCAAGCCATAATTGGCATGCTGCATACAAATGCTAATACTACAAAAACTGAAACTGCTAGACAAAAAGTATGAGTGGCAAATGTGTTCAGAATAAAATTACCTTTCCAATGGTAGTATGGAAGTAATAATAGGTAATTTAGTTTTTTTTCTATGCTGGTCAAAACAGCAAAAAAATATATTTTTTCCACTAAAAAATGCACCATAAGCCTTTTTTGTTGGGAAAAATGTAACATATCAACACCAAATTAAGCACCCAGACATTAGGTGTAGTTTTAATAATTTGTTTGTAAAAAAAACAGCCATTTCTGTAGAATTAAACATAGTTTTCCCCATTTTAGTCAAGGTGCATTGGTGAGGTTTGAGGGACGAATCTGAACCATAGACACCATACCACAAACAAATGCATATAACTCATACAATATACATGATACAGACAATGTATCAGCAGCAAAGTTGTTCCACATAACATTGCCTTTTCAACGGTGCTATGCAATCAACTGTGCTCAATTCGGTTTTTGTTTTATACTGGCCGAGATACCCACAATGTGTGTTTTCTTCAAAGTGCTTAGGTGGTTCATGATGGACAAAATGTTTGCTATACACACCATGTCACAAACAAATGTGAATAACTCCTTAAGTGAACATGATACACACGAAGTGTCAGTGGCAAAGTTGTTCAATATAACATTACCTTTCTAATGGTGCTATTATTTATTTGTTTACTTATTGGATTTTGATGACCGGGTTGGCCCACTAGGCCCACGAAGGTCCCTTTTTCAGGGGCGACCTGGGGAACAGAAGCAATGCTATACATACTTACAATCAGGTGATCCAGAAGCAATACAATACATACAGTCAGGTGATAAGCAGTCAATTCTTTTTTTTTTTTATTATTCTTTTTGCTGCTGGACTTCCCTAGCCCTCTGAATGGGCTCACTCTGCTCCGGTACCCCAGTCCCTCATACTCAGGGTAGCCCCCCCCGAGTGGAGCCACCAGAGGTGGAAATGAAGGTGGCCAGACAGACAGGGCACTGGTGCTGGCTGATGCATGGGGAGCTGGCATTTTGCAATGTTTTACCCCTTGGAGCTGAGGGATGTTCAATGACACTAACAGAGAACCTTCAGTGTTTGCCCTCAGCTCTGCGCCACGTTCCAGTGCAGCGCCCCATCCCCTAGTCTCCACCAGAGGGTGAATGGGCATTGGGATGAGAATCCCCCCTACCTGGAGAAGGAGAGTGGTCCCTCTGGACACTCAGTCCTTCTCCCCCTGCTGACCCCCGGTGGCCCACATCCATTCCCAAACACTGGTCACTGGTGTGGCATGAGGTGTGGTGTCCAGCATCTCAGCCCTCAGTGCCACCGGGCCGGCTAGCTATGCAGTCAATTCTAACCAATTCTGGCTGGCAAGTAATATTAAAATATGTGAGTGATGTCTCTAGATGTTTCTAAGGCACACAGGAAGTCTGTAGGTGACTTCTATAGTCACTCTGGGACACACTGCAGTACATTTCCTGCTGCCTACAGGCATATTCTAGGAGGCAATGAGTACAGAAAAAAAAAAAAAAACAGACTCCAAACTCAAAGACCATGAAGGAAGGAGTCATAGTAACAACTTTCTAATTTTTGGGATCCCAGAGAAATCTAAAGGAAATGATCCCATACACTTCGCTCCAGGGATACTGGAGAATGTCACAGGCCCTTCCCCAAATGAGCAAACATATGCAGTGGGACAAGCCCACAGATCTTTGAGACTACTCCCAATAGTTAAAGAAAAGCCAAGACTATTTATTATTAAACTTTTAAACTATAGCGATTGGCAACATGTCCTTTTAAAAAACAAAAATTACCAGGCTGGCCCGGTGGTGCTGAGGGTTGAGGCAATGGATGCCACACCTTGCGCTTCGATGGCAACCCAGGTTTGGGAACAGACTCAGGTTGCTGAGGGTCGGTGGGGCGAAGGAGGATTGAGCATCCCAATGGATGCTCTCCTCCTTAGGGGGTGAGATACTGGGGGTGCTGCATGCACCTGATGCTCCTGAAGCTGGTGTAAGCATGGGCTTTTGGGGCACTGGCGGCTCTGCTTCATGGAGCTGCAGAGTGGGGATGCTGTTAGGCACTTGACTGACAGTGTGCATCAGCACATTGTCGAGTCTGAACGTATGTCATTCCTGCTGGTGTCCTAGGGATTGGGAGAAAAAAAATCTGGGAAAAATATAAATACCCCAGCCCTATGAGCAAGATGAAACTGGGGATGGGGATGCCTTGGGGGATTGCCCTGGTGGACGGAGTAGGAGGAGGTATGAGACCTCCTCTGAAAGCTGTGGGAACTGGGCAAGTGGGGAAAAAAAATTACTATAATACAGTATGACTTGGGATGGCCACAAAATAAGAATTGCCCAGGATCTGTCGCAAGAAGTGTACCTCTGTAGACAAGCTTTCTCTCCATTCATAAGTAAGCTGATAGCAGCTGACATTAAATTTTAAATGCTTTATCCTGCCAATCTTTGCATAAAACACAGTTCAACTAACTTATCTTTTGGAAACCCTGACTTGGCACATAAAGAACTTCGTACTCATTTCCCCTACCTTTTCAAAAAATGATTTATCCGATGAACCGATCAGAATTTACCAGCCTGTTCAGTGGTTTTGTATGTTCTTACAATCTACTTAATAAAATGTTATTGGGACAGGGCGGTGTTGCTTTGGATATCTAATTTTTGCCTGGGGACTATGATGATTTTCTGCTGTGCCTTGTATATTGATCCTCATACAATGAGATGACCTGCAAGGTGTATTCTTGGTGCTCATAGTTAGCTACAGAAGATCTTTCTTTGTTTCTGAGCCTGACTGTGGGAAAGACCGATGCTGTTCTTTTCTCATCCCTTTGAGTGTGATGACAACACAATAGTATTGAGATTGTTTCGGAGGGATCCTTATCTTTTTGCCTTAGACTAACTCCCATTATTCTCTGGACACCTTCTCGGAAGGTGCGGACTGATGGTGAGCTTCTAATCAGAATGGGCATATCTCCTGAAATGAAGAGTCTCCAACACAGTTATGGTCACTTATCCACAAGTTTACCTTTGAGTTTAACAAGATGTGAATGCTTTTCATATCTATGTTTCCCGCTTTGTGCTTTGTTCTCCGGGGTGCTCAGCGATGCTCCCCTTCCTTTTTCCTCTCTGTATGCAATTCAGTCGATTAGAGGTTACAGAAAATAAGCTATGTAAACCTTTCACCATCTCACTGGCTGAATCTTGCTTTGGATCATTAACTTCTGCTTTGGGACACTAACTTCTATTTTCGATACGTTCTGATTTGATTAAAAACATGATTGTTTCTTTACTACTACACATTTCATTCACTAACTTATAGAAAATGAACAGGCTGTTGGTTAAAAAAATATTCTGGCTGATAATGGCTGTTTGAGGTTTCTAAATACCTAGTTAGTTGTTTATATTTCATAGATTCTAACAAATATATTCTAAAGAATAATTATTTCTCAACACAAGATTTGATGTTAATTTTAGTATGCATAGACCGATAAACAGCATACTGTATCTGTTTCTGTTTACTTCATATTTTATTACCACTTAGCAAAATGTGGAGATAATTAATTTAATTTTTGACACTGTTTTTCATGTAATTTAATATCTGATTAGACCAGTAATGACTCTAAAACTGATACCTGTTAGAAGTAATATTTGTTTATTGGGCTCCTCTAGTTCTTTTGTTTTGTTTCTTTTTATCTAGAGGAAGTTAAGTATAGCCCATAGCTTATTTATCTTGATCTTGGTTTAAATCTTGGGCACAGTTATTTATACTGGATTTGATTGCCTAAAATATTATTCATGTGCCAAGCATCTCTTTAACAAATGTGACACTTTATTTTTTTTTTATATACTGGACAGATTTTTCATTTTCTTTAGTTATTTATTAGCAATGTTTTTTGACATCACAAATATTGTTAATCATTTCAGGGACTTTAATGTACCCTTCTCAATTGACTTATTTCTTCATCCAAAACATTGCCTTTACTTATCTACTTCATAATAAATAATCAATTAACTGTTTCAAGGTGAGCAGAAAAACTGTGGCAGGCATGCTTAAGTTTCACTAGAGAGTTAGGCATAGGAGACAGGGTGATTTGTACCCAGGGCAGATTTTTTTGCTTTGTTTTTTCCCCTTTAATAGTTATCATGTTAGTTGCGATGTTTGATGGGTTATTAATAAGGCGGGAGGGGGAGAATTCTGCAGAATTTCATATGAGATCTCATTATCTGATAACTATAGTAATCTATTTTACTACATTAATACTGTTGTATAAATATGTCTTTAAACTTTAATTTTATTACACAAAATATTAAAGGTGAGATTAATAATTCTAAAATCCTCTTGGGAAGCATTTATGATCCTAATTACTCATCAGCGTCCTTTTTAGCTGACCTAACCAAAGCTAATTCCTTGGATGCAACTTCTCCCTCCTTTAATAAAAAACACTATAGACATCAAAGCATTGACAGAATTTATTGAATTATTTAATCTATGCGACCCTTGGAGAACTCTCAACCCAAATCTGAGACTATATTCCTTTTATTCACCTCCACATAAGGTATACTCTAGACTAGGTTATTTTTTAATTAGCAAATCTTTAATGCCCCTGGTATCTGACCCTATCATGACCCTAAGAGTACTTTCAGACCATTCCCCCAGTTGAACTCACCTTAAATCTAATACCTAATTCAAATACTCCCATAAAATAATGGAGATTAAATAATCAACTCTTAAAAGATAGCTTTATAATTGATTATATTAAAAAAGAGACAGAATCATTCTGGTTAAATAATTCTGGCTCAACTAATACGTTAGATTATATTTGGGCTGCATATAAATGCTTTGTTAGGGGCATTTTTATTAGATTAGATTAGCCTCAAAACACAAAAAAAACAATATCTGGCTAAACTTAATGAGACTTTAAGTACCATTGAAAAGCTAGAAGCCATAGGACCCTCCTCATTAACAGATCAAGATTTAATTAAATTCTAAAACTTAAGAAACACATATGCTGAACCGTCAAGAGAAAAAGCAGAATACACCTTACTAAAAACTAAAGCCTTATATCTTGATCAAGGTGAAAAACCATCTAAACTTTTAGTTCATGGACTTGAAAAACTCAAATTTTAACAGATATATTACCTCAGTTCTATCTGACAGAGACAACTCAGTTAAAACTCAGCCTTAAGAAATTCTAGATTAATTGTATTCCTTTTTTACTAACCTATATGACCCTAAGCCAGATACTCATTCCACACTCTACTACAAGGATTACTTAAATCAGTTTAAATACCCCACCCTATGCTACTCAGAATCCCTTCACTTAACTTCCCCTATCACTAGGCTTGAGGTCTTAGACATATTAAACTCTTTGAAGTAAGATAAGGTCCCTGGACCTGATGGTCTCTCACCAAATTTTTATAAAGTGTTAAAATATATCTTAGCTGTTTTGCTTACAGAATTTTTCAATTACATTCTAGATAAAGGAATTTCTGACCCTTTTCTCTTGGAGGCAGTTATTATAGAAATCCTCAAACCCAGGAAAACCAAAGATAATGTATAAAACTACTGACCCATTTCCTTAATAAATGGGGACATGAAAATTTTACCAAAATTCTGGTGAATAGAATTAAACAAATCTGGGCTTCCTTGATATCACCCAAACAGGCAGGTTTAATGCAGGGAAGATCAGCACTAGATCATATCAGAAAGCTGTCTCACATTTTCTCAGCATCCAGAGGTATTAGAGATCCCGCTGCCTTGATCTCCCTGAACGCTGAGAAGGCTTTTGGCAAAGTAAATATCCATTTTCTTTTTGAAACACTACTAAAATTTGGCTTCTTCTCTAAAAGTATAACTTGATTAAAAACTCATTATTCTCATCCCTCAGCTAAGCATTTTATTAACGGGATCCTTTCATCACCCATTAATCTCCATTTTGGTACTAGACAGGTATGTCCCCTTTCCTCAATCCTTTTTAATTTTTACTTAGAACCCTTACTGTTTTTCCTTAAAAATAATCCCAGTATCAAAGATATAAAAGTGGGCTCTCATCTCCTAACCCTTTCAGCTTTTGATGATGATATTCTATTACATGTATCCCACCCTAATACTACTGTCCCTGCTATCCTCTCTGTGATATGACAGTTCAGCATTTTCTCTAATTATAAAATTAACCTTGCTAAAACAACAGTAATGCCTTTAAAACAAATGAACCACTAAGGAGGAGTTAACACAATATGGTTTCTCATGGTCTCCTGATTATTTAAAATATTTGGGAAATTTTTATCTAATGACTGGGGAAAGATGGTAGAACTAAACTTTAATAACCTATTAATGATCATCAAACAGGATTTATCAAGATGGTCAAAACTACCCCAGTCATGGATATGCTGCATCAGCACTGTTAAAATGATAATTTTTCCAAAAATCTTTTTCCCCTTAAATTTGCTCAACATTCTGTTATCTCGATCCTGGTTCAAAAAACCTCCAGTCAATAATAGCAACATTTATATGGCTAAACAAACCACCTAAAATTGCTTATAATGACTTCATCCTAGGTAAAAACCATGTTGATTTCAAAATTCCTGACTTTCATCTTTATTATTTAATTAGCCAACTAAATAAACTAAATAAATTTCTCAAGTGGCTACTCCTAACTAATCAAGTAGACAAATCCACTCCAATCTGGATTCAAACTGAAAGAGAAATGTTAAACAAAAATAACATCTCTCTTGATTCTGTCTTCTGCATTATATCTCAGAAGCTCCCCAGATACCTTAAGCACACATCCATTGGGATTTCTATTAAATGTCTTGATTGCTTAAGTAAGCTATTTCACATTTCCTTAACAAAAGACATAAATCAGCCCATTTTGAAAAACTGTAATTTCCTCCTTGGTAAAAAAAAACAAAAACACTTTTGCTATCAAGTTGGTTTCCACACCTACACCAATGTATAGTTAAAGACCTTTTAAAAGATTGAACTTCACTATCTTTTGAAGAAATATCTTCAAAATTTAAAATAAGTAAAGGCTATTATCAATAGTTATTTGCTATTAAACTTATTCTTACCTCTCATTTTGGTATACAAACTTGGCAGGTAGATAATAAATGATTACTCGATAATATTATTTCACTTTCAAATAAACCTCATGCTATTTTTAAATTGTACCAATATTTCTTAATCAGTAAATTGGAGTTTACACCAACTATTTCTGAATATTGGTGTGACAAGCTGGCCTATGGTAGATGGAGAGGCAACATGCTGTGTTTAAAGTTCATGGAACAAAATGTACT
This sequence comes from Neoceratodus forsteri, assembly GCA_016271365.2. NCBI lineage: Eukaryota > Metazoa > Chordata > Ceratodontiformes > Ceratodontidae > Neoceratodus > Neoceratodus forsteri. Next base: position 316,156,296 of record CM057457.1, read on the forward strand.
TTCATTGCTTCAAAGATAAGTTGTTGCTGCAGAAAAACATAATCAGTCAGTTTAACTTCTCCAGCCTGGTCAGGTAACATAAAGGTTAACACAAAACAGTTCTTTCAGGCTGACTTGACAAAGGAATCTTTGAACCAGCTATGTGAGCCAGCAGTTTGTTCAATATATAGTCCCAAACAAAACAAACTGTTTGTGGGCCAGCAGCTTTGAATGCACAGTCTCAAATAAAACACAGAGGCCCAGATATTCAAACATCACCCAAAAAGTGCACAACAGCAGGAGCAAGTGCAAGTCCACTGCGCACATGTGCAAGAAGCGTGATATTCAAAAACTGCACAGGCCAAGATGCGCCTACGGCAGACGACTGAATAACGCACCACCTGCGCCATAGCACAACCAGGGATGTGAAGTTGCGCATATCTGATGCACCATAGCGCAACAAGGGATGCTCAGCAGAGCAGTCTAGATGTGCCATAGCGCAACCAGGAACACCCCCTGCAGCAAGGCAGCAATGCAACAGCACAACCAGGGATGCAGGGACCCACCACCCATGCCACAAATGGGCAGAGGAGCACACAGCAGAACAGACATTGTCCCCCACACTCCATGCACTGCACAACCGGGGGAGAGCTGGAATAACCACCGGCCCATGGATACCAGCAACCAACCCCTAGCCGGGCCATGGTGCTCCAGCATACCCCCTGGCAAGCTGTGACTGGCACACAAGGAGGGCCGACCACCCCATGCCACACCATCCCACCAATGCAGAGCACACCCTGCACCACAATCACCATACACTTTTCCCAGGAGTAGTGCCCAACAGTGCAGGACACCCTATGCATGCCACCACCCCCACTGTGACACTGCAACCCTGTGCACCATGGAGCCATGCAAGGCAGCCCTACCATGTGCACCCTGCTGCAGGTGGCAGCAGACAGCAATGCAACAACAGCATACACAGTGCCACCCTGCACGTCCATCCCGAGGTACAGCTGAGACACTGACTATGCATCACCACACGAGGTACCCTACATGTGACAGGGCATGCCCTGGATCCCACCACCAGGGGTACAGCACCCTGCACACCCTCCCAAGGACACATCCCAGCCCAGCACTGACCACAATAACCAGCACAGACATGCATAGTGTTGCATGGAAGCATGCACCACACAGGATGCAATACAGTGCATGGACAAACACCCACCCATACCCAAGGGCACACCAACATGGGGACACAGTAGCGGGTCAACCAAGCCACTGGCGTGTGGCCACGGCTGACGTGTACACATGACCAGCACCCCTACATTGCACAGGTGTGCCAGCCACCCTGCACAGGCACCATGAAGCTGTATGCCACCAGCATGCTGCTGGAGCACAGGTGACAGACACTGGAGCACATCCCCTGCAACAGACACAAGTGACAGCATGGGGGGACAACAACAACGGAGGCCACAGTGCCACCAGAGGCAGACGTGCACCATACTGGTGATGGAAGGCAACCTAGCATTGTGCCAGGTACAGTTGTTATCCAGCATGGACAGCCACCACTGACACACCAGCAGACCATGCATATCACAGACATGCAAGGGTGTCAGCTGCACAGGCCATGGACGGTCTGACAGGGGTGCCATGCACACAGTGCAGGCCCCGTGGACCACTGCACACAGGCATCCAGTGCACAAAGTACAACACACAAACCACAGACAGTGACTGATCCCCCTGCCCACACCATAGGTGGTTCACGTCTGCACACACACACACACGCCCATGCGGGCACCACCCCTGACGCCATGCACACCACTGCAGTTGAGCACCTGTAGCCCGCTGCAAATCAGAGACCACCACAGTTGTCATAACAAAATGCTTATATTCAAAAGAAGTAACAAAAAACTATTTACAAGTATTTACAAGGGAGGGCCACATACCAGGTGGGGGTGGGTAAGGGGCAGGGTTGAACATGTGGGAGAGGGAAGAAGGGGTGTGAGGGTGGGTCAAGGGGAGGAAGGTGTTAGTAGGGGCATGGAGTTTTCAACGTGTGCCCCGGTCCTTCTCCACATGGCGCCTGTGTCTTCTCCTCCTCCTGCTCCTCACCCCATGATGGTCGACTCTCTGCAAGAGCTCCAGGGTCACCCTTGCCACCTGGAGCAGCTCCTGCACACCTCTCTCCAGCACCTGGAGTCACCGTCCACCTCGGACAAGGCAGCAGAGTCAATAAGTGTGACTGTCCAGCCCCCTGCAGCCCACCCATTGTGCATGGCATACAGTCATGTGCCATGCCCCTGTGATGGTGTGCGACCACCCACAGTGACTGTGTCCACAAGACCTGCCTACCCAGGCAGCCACAGCCATGTGGACCACTGCACACACCCACCGCTCATGTCCTGCACAGCACCACCGTGGCCCATACCGTGACTTGGCTATGCGGTGTGAAGGCAGTGCCACAGTCATGTGCCCAGTGCACGCATGGACCACCATTGACGCACTCCCAGATATGCAGTGCCACTGGACAGTGCTGACTGTAACAAGTTGCGGGCATGGCAGTGGTGTCAATGGATGGTGGCCATGCCCCGCTGCCCTCCCAGTTATACAGCATGCAATAGTAATCATGGATGTAAGGCATTCACCATCATCAGGCTGGTCCACGTGCCGCTGCACACCTTAACCCCTCCTGCCCTGCCGCTCCTCCAAGCGGCACCTCCGCTCCCTCTCCTGTTTGCGTTCTTCGGGCCTTAAGGTGCAAACATGGAGAGAGGAACATCAGTACAATCCGGTGGTAAACTCCCCCACCCCCATGTATGTGCAATCCCACACAGCCATACCCATTCACCCCACACCCCGATACCACCACCACAGCCAACACTGGATGGCCCTCCCATGTGCTGGACACATGCAACCATGATACCCGTATGGACAATAACAGTGTATGGATGTGGCACCTACCTGGCTGTGGCACCATGCCCCTCCTGGCACGTGCCCACAGGCAGGCAAGCAGGTCCAGGTCCCTGAACCTGAGGTCCCCGTAAAGGTGGTGACACTGCTCTGCCATGTGCCCCATACCAGTGGCCTCCTCGAGAGTGTCGGACACCTCCTGCCACACTGCACTCCTGGCCCTGTCCAGGAGTGCATCACCATACAAAGCCCCAGCATGGGGCTCTACAATTGCCACCAGGTTGGCAAGCTCCACCTCACTCCATATGACTGCCCTTCTCTGTGCCATCTCAGCAATGTGGTGGATTCAAAATGGTGCTCGGCAGCGCGGTCCTGCCACGTGCAGATGCTGTGTGGTACAGCGCTGCCATTCCCTATCACGCTGTCACTGAACAGCGTGATAGTGGTGCACCCATGCCTGATGCATGGTGCCTAGAGGGCAAAGGTCGGGCACAGGGTCAAGGGTCTCTGGCGCATGGACAGCCACAGTGCGATTGGAACCCAATGCGTGTAGCGCGATTGGGTGCCTGTGTGCCACCTCCTGTAGCGGCCTACAGTGCTGTTGCCTCAGTGTGCCTATGATGTCCCAGTGCCACAGCGCCTTATATGTGAACAGCGTAGTAGCGTCACTGGCACAATGGTGGCCGTGCCCTGCATTGCCTCCTGCACACAGCACATCAGCAGCGCGGCACGTGCCTGTGTCATCAACCTGGGCATGCGCAGTTAGGTGTGTATTGCGCATGTCACAGAACTGCGCCCTTGGCTCAGCATGTTCAACCCAATTGCGCAAAGCGCAACAGCGTGATATTTAGTCGGCATATGCAAATCAGCTAATCAGCCATTCAGTGGCGCAGTCACTGCATTTGCATCCACTTAAAATGCGCCTCACCTCATTTGCATGTGTTGCGCTATAAAAATGCCACATTGGGCTGCACTGGCCATAGTCGGTTACTGCAGTCTATTGCGGTGAGTTGCATGCTGTTTGGGAGGGTGGACTGTGGTGTTTGGGACATGCATGGGACTGCACAGTCACAGGTAACACCTGTCATTCTCACAGGAGGAATAATGACCGATCGTGAGGTGGAGGAAGAGGAACAGAGACGTGGGAGGAAGAGGAGGCTGAACTTCACAAAGGCAGAGACAGATGCCCTGTTTGAGGCCTACATCGACCAGGAGCCGCTGCTCAGTGGACTCCAGGGAACACCACAGGCCCATGCTACTGCATGGGAGGAGGTGGCGCGTGCTGTCAACCTGCATGGCAGCCACCAGTGCTCTGTGCTGGAGTGCAAAAAGAAGATGGGCACGGACAGGCAGAGAATTAAAGAGAAGGTGGCTGCCATCAGGGCAGCAAGGTCTGTGACCGATGGGGGAAATCCGGAGATGCAATGCCTGACCCCACAAGAAGAGCGGGTTGCTGGCAGCATGCAGCATTGTGCCATTGAGGATGTTCCGGGTGGTGGATTCCAGACGGGTGGTAGCCCTTCACTGCATGGTAGGTCCTGGTCTGTCAATGGGGGGGGGACAGGGTAGGTCACATACATTAATGCTACTGTTTTTCCCTTACTGCTCCTGAGCATCTACATGGATCAGCAGTGGTGGGCTTCTCCACTGAGGGCAGTAGCATGGAGATGGAGGAGGGCCCATCCACCTCCAGAGGCATACGGGGGTCAGGGTGACAGTGGGCCCACCTGGACGTCCGGACTGATGTTGGTGGAGAAGGTGCAGAGGAGGCCCTGCCCGTGTCCCAGTGTGCCAGCATCCATGGTTGCCAGCATGCTGAGACTCAAGCTGGTGCCAGATCCATCACCGATGATGACGGAGCTAACGTCATGGGCAGTGAGAAGTGTGGGCCACAGGATGGCCACACAGCAGGTGACATCATGGCCATGGCTATGGATGGTGCCACCGTGGAGGCATGCGTGACATCACAGTCCCAGCCTGTGCCTGTCTGCACCAGTGGGGCAGCACTGGTGTGTGTCCAGGACAGTGGGGCTGTTGCAGCCACTGCAGCGGCACCATTGAGCCCTGGAGAGTGGCAGCCGGAGGGGCAGTATCAGCAGTCGGCCAATGGCCATGGGGGTACAGTGTCAGGGGGCAGCATCTGTGCACTGCCTGTGGACATGCCCAGGCCTGGCCCTGGTGTGCAGCACCCACCCTCAAGGGGTGATGACCATCAGGGCCGCAAACACCAGGAGGGACAGCATGCCGATCAGGCAGATGACCTCTTAGATGAGCACACCCGCATACTCCAAGCATCAGTCAATCAGCAGATGTTGCTTGTGACGGCAGTGGATGCACTGAGTACGGGTCTGCACCAGGCAGAGGAGCGGCGCAGCAGAGACACCGCTCTGCTCCTGGCAGGGATGGACCGGTTGAGGGAGGATGTGACTGCTGTCATTGACAGGCAGACACAGGCATTCACAGCTGTCATGGCCACAATGGGCACACAGTTATTTGCCCATGCGTCGCAGACACCTCGCAGTGAAATGTCCGCCCCCCATTCCCAGCATCGTGCGACACCCTCCTTGTCGACACCAGGTTCAGCTGTGGGCATCCCCAGCATGCCTGGCACAGGCATGTTTGGTGTGCTGCAGACCCCTGCGCGAGCACGGTCTCGTTCACGCAGTGGAACCCCTGGGGGACCGTCGGTGCCACCCTATGAGGCCATTGGTCAGCCTGTTACTGCTGGCGGGTCTCGGCCGGGGAGCCGCCCGGCATCCGTGGTGGCGTGGCACTGTGGCGCTGTGTTGACCTGTCTCCCAGCATGGCTACTGTCTGATGCTGCCCTGTGTGTGTAGTTATGTTGTTCAGCGTGCAATGCATGGGTGGGGTACCCGGCCCTGCACGCACACACACATTCCATCTGCACACCCGCCCATCTGCTGTCTGCTGTGGCGTGTGCATAATGATGATGCCTGCGTTGCACTGTCCACCACTGTGCAATGGTGCCCGGCATCTGACAAACGCACAATGACAGGCAGTGGGCGTGGTGGTCTGTGGACGTGTGTGTGGCTAGGGGTGGCGGTCTGGGTCCAGAAATTCACCTTTCTCCTTGGTTTTCTGCTCTGGTTCCCAATTTACGTTCCACCCTCCATCTTGCAGGGTTCTCTGCTTAGGAGTCTCTGCTCCCTGCAGCAGTTTCCAGCCTCTAACTCCTTGCTGGATTCTCTCCACCTTTCAGCAATCCCTCTAATTGGCCACACCTGTGGAGGCATCCCCCCTTACCTGTTGTAGGCTCAACCAAGGAGTTAACCCCTTATTCCCCGGTGTTGTGTTTACCCTGTCACATATCACTCCCCTTTGTGTGAAGGCACAGTTGGTCGGCCCCTGACCACTCCTCTCCCAGGACAGGAAGTCCACATTTCCATTCTGGATCCCGGCCCGGTGGTGCACCATGAAGGAAAATGGCTGGAGGGCCAAGTACCACCTGGTGATGCAGGGGTTGTTGTCCTTCATCACTTGGAGCCAGCACAGAGGGGCATGGTCTGTAACCAGGATGAACTGCCAGCCATGCAGGTAGTAGCGGAGGGCATCCACAGCCCACTTGATTGCGAGACACTTACTGCATAGTTTTTCTCCCGGGGAAAGAATTTTCGACGGAGGTAGAGGATGGGATGTTCCTCCCCCTCAAACTCCTGGAAGAGCATGGCTCCTAACCCGACTTCAGAGGTGTCAGTTTGCAGGATAAAGGTCCTGTTGAAGTCAGGACTGCGTAACACTGGCTCTCCACAGTGCTGCTTTAAGTTGTGTGAAGGCCTGGTCACACTCCTCTGACCAGTGGACCCTGTTGGGGGCAGATTTCCAGGTGAGGTCTGTAAGGGGGCTGGCAAGGGTAGAGAAGTACGGTATGAACCGGCGGTAATACCCTGCCAACCCTAAGAAGGCCCTCCCCTGTTTTTTTATGGTGGGTACAGGACACTCTGCTATGGCTTGGACCTTACTGATCAAGGGTCTTACCTGTCCATTACCTATACAGTACTCTAAGTACTTTGTTTCTGCTTTGGCCAAAACACACTTTACTGGATTGGCCATCAGCTCTGCTTCTCGGAGGGACTGTAGTACAGCTGCCACATTGGATACATGGGATTCCCAGTCAGTGCTATGGATCACCACGTCATCCAGGTAAGCAGCTGCTTACTGGGCATGGGGTTGCAGCAAGTGATTCATGAGCCTTTGAAAGGTTGCAGGAGCCCCATGTAAGCCGAAAGGCAAGGTACAGAACTGGTAGAGCCCAAAGGGGGTAGCAAATGCTGTCTTTTCCCGAGATTCTGGGGTCAAAGAGATTTGCCAGTACCCTTTTGTTAGATCCAACAATGCAATGTACTTGGCTTCCCCTAGTCTATCTAACAGTTCGTCTACCCAGGGCATGGGGTAGGCATCGACCTTTGAGATTACATTGACCCTGCGAAAATCAATACAGAAGTGGGTAGCCCCACCTTCTTTTTTGCACTAGCACTATGGGGCTACACCAGTCACTGCTGGATTCCTCAGTCACCCCCAGCTCTAGCATGTCCTGTAACTCCTTCTTAACAGTGTCTCATACGGCTTCTGGCAAGCGATACGGTTGCTGCCACACCTTCTCACCTGGCTCTGTTTCCATATGATGAGCTATCATATGGGTTGTCCCTGGGAGGAAGGAGAAAACATCTAAAAACTGGCTTACCAACTCTTCTAGTTGCTGTTTCTGTTTGTGAGACAGCTGTTCTCCCATTGGGACTTGTATCTCCAGATTGTCATCCTGCACTTGGGGTCCCAGATCCACTATTTCTGGTTCAGAGGAAATCAATAGGCTATCCCTCTGGTTCCAGAATTTCAGCAAATTGACATGGTAGATCTGGATCTCTTTTCACCTCTGTGGCTGGCAAACTTCATAGTCAACTGGGCCAACCCTCCGGGTAACTTCATAAGGCCCCTTCCATTTGGCTAGAAGCTTATTCTGGCTGCTTGGCAACAACACTAGTACCTGATCCCCTGGTTTATATTCCCTCAACTGGGCTCCCTGATTAAAATAGTACTCTTGCCTTTGCTGAGTATTCACCAAATTCTCTCGGGCAAATTTCGACCACCCAATATAATCTTTCCCTCAATTGCAGGACATATTGCACCACATTTTCAGTCTTGGGATTGGGTTTCTCCCACATCTCCTTTATCACATCGAGAACACCTTGTGGGCGGGCACCCATAGAGGAGTTCAAAAGGAGCAAACCCTGTAGAAACTTGAGGGATCTCCCACATTACGAACATCAGTAAGGGAAGTAACTTGTCCCAGTCCATGACCTCAGTGGTTATGAATTTTCAAAGCATCGTTTTCAGTATTTTGTTGAATCACTCCATGAGGCCATCCATCTAGGGATGGTAGACTGAGGTCCTTATGGAGCTGATTCCCAATAAAGTACAAACCTCCTGAATCAGGCAGGACATGAAGTTAGTTCCCTGGTCAGTCAACATTTCTTTCAGTATCCCCATGACTAAATACCTTTAATAGCTCCTCGGTTACAATTTTGGCTGAAATGCTTTGTAATGGGATGGCCTCGGGGTACCAGGCAGCATAGTCTACAATCACCAGAATGTATTGGTACCCCCCTGCACTCTTTTCCAAAGGTCCCACTATATCAACCTCAATCTGGTCAAAAGGTGCCTCCATAACAGGTAAGAGTACTAAAGGGGCCCTTGGATTGTTCTTTGGAGCTACTAACTGGCAGTCCAGGGGTCCCACCATATCAACCCCAATCCGGTCAAAAGGTGCTTCCATAACAGGTAAGGGCACTAACGGGGCCCTTGGATTGTTATTTGGAGCTACTAACTGGCACTCAGGACAAGATGCACAATAATCTTTAACAAGCTGATAGATGCCCAGCCAAAGGAATTGGGGTAACAGTCAGGCTAGTGTATTCTCAACCCCACAGTGCCCAGCCACCAGAATAGAGTGGTCAAGGCATAGTAATTCCCCCTGAAAGACTCGAGAGATTAGCAACTGATGCCGGGTATCCCCCCATTTGGACCTCTTTACTAACTTGATACATGATACCTCCTTGTGACTCAAAATGGGGATAGCTGCGGCCTGATTCTCATCTATCACCTCCCCTTCCCTGACAGTCAACTGGGTGTATACCTGGCTGAGTACACCATCAGCCCTTTGTTCTTTGGCAATGTCTGGGCAGTGCTTTAATACATCTTGCTCTTGATAAGGACAGCCCTCTGGAACGTTGGTTAAGTGGGTTAGTGTTAGGGTCATGCTGTGGGTCTGGACCCACTTTTGCCTTTGCTTCACCTCCCTGCTGTGCATCTGCCTCTTTGGGGCCCCTTTTCTTTGCTGCCCTATGTTCTTGCTTAGATTTGTGGGTTCTGGTCTGGACATTAAAAATCCATGGGTCAAGGAAAGGAAAAACTTCTCCCAGCTGCAAGTGGCTGGCCTCCCTCCCTTCACGACCCTGAGACTGGGTAGTTACCAAAGATAAGTCTGCTTTCCATAAGTCATCAAACCATTTCCAATCTCTCCCCAGTAACACCGGATAGGGTAACCCCGGGACAACCCCCACCTTTATAGTCTCTGTTTGGCCCCCCAAAGTAAGTGTAACCATAGCACCAGGGTAAGCCTTTTGCTCAGTATTCACAGTGGAAAAGCAGGGGAGATACCTAATCCAGTCAATAGAAGCACTCTGGATAGAGGGGTTGATATTAGTCCTTCCACAGAAGAAAGGGTTCTGAAAGAACTCTTAAAACTGAAGGTGGATAAAGCAATGGGGCCTGATAGGATTCACCCCGGAATTCTAAAAGAACTTAGGAAAGAACTAGTAACACCACTGACTACCCTTTTTAATAAATCATGGGAGGATGGTGTGGTACCTGAGGACTGGAGGAGGGAGGATGTGATTCCCCTTCACAAAAGTGGGAGCAAGACAGAGGCAGGAAACTACAGACCTGTCAGTTTGACCTCAGTGGTAGGGAAAATGATGGAATCACTTCTGAAGGAAAGAATTGTTGAGTACCTAGAGGCCAGTGGGGCACAGGACCCAAGGCAGCATAGATTCACAGCAGGAAGGTCATGTCAGAAAAATCTAATTGATTTCTTTGACTGGGTGACCAAAGTAGTAGACCAGGGAGGGGCTGTGGACATGGCCTACCTAGACTTTAGCAAGGCATTTGACACAGTCCCGCACAAAAGATTAGTAAACAAATTAGCCAGCCTGGGAGTGGGTCCCAAGGTGGTAGCCTGGGTAAATCACTGGCTGGACAACAGCGGGTAATAGTAAATGGAGTACACAGTGAAGAAAGGAGGGTTACCAGTGGGGTACTGCAGGATTCAGTACTGGGGCCGGTCCTTCTTAATGTCTTTATAAGTGACATTGCAGAGGGACTGGAAGGGAAAGTATGTCTCTTTGCAGATGACACAAAGATCTGCAACAGGGTTAATATGCAAGGTGGGGTGGAAAGGATGAAAAGAGACTTGGCAAGGTTGGAGGAATGGTCAAATGTACGGCAGCTTAGATTCAACGCAAAGTAGCGCAAAGTAATGCACCTGGGAAACAAAAACCCAGGGGAAGAGTACACAATGGGGGTGAGATACTGACAACAACAAAAATGGAAAGGGACCTGGGGTAGTCATATCAGACAAACTAAAGGTGGGCCAGCAATGTGAGAAGGTAGTAAGGAGGGCTGGGAGATACTGGGATGCATAGGGAGTGGCATCACCAGTAGAAAACAGGAAGTTGTTGGCCCTTTGTACAGACAGTTGGTAAGACCATATCTGGAGTACTGTGTACAGTTCTGGAGACCCCATCTCTGCAAAGACATAGACAGGGTGGAGGCTGTCCAGAGGAGGGCAACCAAAATGATGCAGGGTCTACACCAGAAGACATATAAAGAAAGACTAAAGGAGCTTAAGATGTATAGCCTCGAGGAAAGGAGGGAGAGTGGGGACATGATAGAAACTTTCAAATACCTCAAGGGAATCAACAAAGTTGAAGAGGGTGGCATCTTTCAGAAAAAGAGATGTGTAAGAACAAGGGGGCACAATTTGAAAATAGAGGGGGGACGGCTCAGAGGCAAAGTGAGGAAGTATTTCTTCACAGAGAGGGTTGTAGATGCATGGAACAGCCTTCCTGAGGAGGTCGTAGAGTCAAAAACAGTGGGGGAATTCAAGAATGCATGGGCCAGACATAAGGCAATTCTAGTGGGGGGGGGTAGGATGAAGTAAGCTGTTTGTTAACTAGGATCTGCAGCTTATCCATTAGGTAGGGAAATGGGCAGACTAGGTGGGCCAAGAGGTCCTTATCTGCCATCAAATTCTATGTTTCTGTGTTAAACCCACATTAAGATGATTGATCAAACATATCACACTGAATTAGCGTGATGTACAAATGCAACACATGAGAGTGGTGCATACCTTAAATACATACTGGGCAGTCTATACTTGGTCTTAGTGTAGCAACCGAATCGGTAAATGACAAACTAAAGCTATTAATAGCCCCTTCTATTGTAGCTGCAATACATTCTCCTGCAGCTGATCCCCTGCTCTGACATCAGCACGGGAGATTGTAGGATCTGCCCCTAGAGGCATGGGTTACAAAATGTCAGTCGAGGTATGGCAGGACCAACCAGACAAGAGAAAAATTTCACAAACACCATAGAAGGTAAAAATTGTACTTGTTTTGCAAAAAGCCTAATTGGGGACTGCTCCACTCTAACATATGAGGCAAAGAATGTTGTATGTTTCCCTTAACTCTATACCGTTGCCTACACTTCCCCACTACAGGCTTTAATCCTGACACCACTTCCATGTATTAACTACATCTCTGCCTTTTATAAATTGGTAGTGCATTCTGCTTTTTTTATTCTTTGGTAACTGGCTAAAGCCCACTAGGCACAATGCCTGTTTTCAGGGGTGACCCATGAGCACTGGGATGGTTAAGTGATATGTTCAGAGTCACACAGTATGTAAGTGGAGGTTGTGGGACTTAGACACTGGTTTGCTGAATGTACCAGGCTCATTCGCAGCTCGTTACTCTAACTGCTAGACTATACTGCCAGTCCTCCACCACCCCTCCAGGCAATTCAGGGGAAACGGGGAGCAGATCCGGTGCCACTAATCACTTTGGAAAACTAGAAAAAAGAAATCTCCTTCACAACCACCTGCTCTAAAAATAACAGGTTATGTCAGATTCAATACAATTAATTGTACAGAACCTATTATACCCTGGTTTGACTCCATAACATGACACCAGACTGGGATCCTACCTGTCCTAAGTATGAAGCTGAAGAGGGATGTGTTTACATGTGACCGTAACTTGTGTTATGATTGCATCTTTCTGGCATGTGCTGCATAATCTTGTTATCTTATCTCAAGTACACTCTCCTCCCAAAACTCCATTAGATCTCCTGGGTGCAGAAATTACTCTTGAAGTTGCTTTTTTTAAATCCAGGTTTATTCTTTGGTTCTTAATATGGTACATGCAAGATGAAGGAACTGTACATAGTGTAAAATCATGTCTGACCCACACAAAGGTCTTTAGCATTTATTGTACCAGAATACAGCAAATTAAAGCTTCAAGTGGTCTGACCTTTCATTACTTTCATGTTGTATTAGCAAACCATTTTCGGCTTAATTGGTGTTAGAGTTGCAGAACCCAAAGTGATACGCTCTAAGCTGTCAACTGTGCATGCCAGCTGCCCCTAGCAGAATGACACATTTAAAATGACACATTTTACACATTTGTCTTTCCAACCTACCCAGGAGATTAGACATTGTGGAAATTATCCGTAATAATTGCTAAGAAAACAACTGCACAACAGTGGATGAGTGCTGACCCACTTAGTATTACAGAGTGGTCTAATAATTTAATAATGTGTATGAGACTGGAGTGAGTACAGTGCAGAGCTAGTGCTCAAAATGATCAGTGTAGAAGTGTCTGGCACCCTCTACTGACTATAATGGAGAACAACCAATTTCCAGCATCAACATTTTGTTCACCGCAAACTATAGCTGCCCAACTGCATGCTTTTTTTTCATACATTCATAGATTCATAGAAGTGTGACAGCAGAAAAGGACCGACAGGCCCACCCAGTCTGTCCATTTGTCTAGCTATCTGCTAGGACATGCCCCCAAAAAAAAAACTCCCCTGTGGCTGTTCCATGGCTTTTGGAAGCCTTCCACTATTGCTTCTCCAACCAACCCCTCCTGGAGCCTATTCCACTTATCCACCACCCTCTTTGTGAAATAGTACTTCCTAATTTTACTCTTGAACTGCCCCCCTCAACCTGTAACCCATGCCCCCTCGTCCTCCGATTCCCCTTCAGCTGGAAGATGCTTTCCACTGGCACCCGGTTTATACCCTTTTTTTTTCCAATTGTTTAACCAGGTTAGACACACTTTTTTACAGGTGCAATCTGGAAGCACAGGGAAGTTAAGTGACTTGCTCAAGGTCACACAGTATATGCAAGTAGGGGCTGTGGGACTCAAACCCAGGTCTCCAGATTTGCAGCTCAGAACCTTAAACCACTGCACTATACTGCCTCCCTTAAGGTACTTGAAGGTCTCAATCATATCCCCCCTCTCCCTCCTCTGTTCCAGAGAGTACATGTTCAAATCTCTCAACCTTTCCTCGTAGGATAGGTGGCTGAGCCGCTTTACCACCTTTGTTGCCCTCCTCTGAACTTGCTCCGGCCTCCCCGCATCATTTTTGAGGTATGGCCTCCAGAACTGGACTCCATACTCCAAATGCAGTCTAACCAGATGGATGTACAAAGGTACTATGACCTCCCTTTTTCTACTGGTAATCCCTCTTCTGATGCAGCCCAGCATTCTGCTGCCTCTAGCCACTGTTCCCTCGCAGTGCCTTTCCTCCTTCAGGTCCCTTGATATAGTGATGCCTAGATCCCTTTCCTCTTCTGTTACCTCCAGGTCTCTGCCCCCATACAATACTCTGCCCTCTGGTTCCTGTAACTAAGATGCATGATCTTACACTTGTCTGTGTTGAATGAAGTGTAAAATCATGCATCTTGGTTACAGGAACCATACTCCAAGTCAATATTTCCTACTTGACCTATATCTGGACTACACATAATAAACCCAACTCTGTATGTATCACTTGATATAGTGCTTGTACTTTACAGCTTACTATGATCTGGGTGTCTGTTTGTAGAGATGCTTTATTAGTCTAATCTTTTGTGTTAAAATCTTAACAAATTTAAAGTAAATAAGAGCCTGTGTGGCTGCCTATCTAAAGATCATTTGCAGCCTGCATGGCCAGCTAGTGGTAAGTCATGAACCAAGTGTACCAGTTCCTCCCTGAACCTACAAGGCAAAATCTTTTATGTGATACACCGCCCAGTCTGAACCTTAACACATTTACAAAACAAAATGCCCTTAGTTTTATATGGGCTACCCTTTTCAGATTACTTACCCACCAATTGATACAAAGGCTGGAAACGTTTACTTACGTAATTCTACTGTCTGATAGCAACAGCAATCAGGACTCTGTATCTCTTCATGGGGTCATGAAGATGAGTTGTCCGTCATCTTTTCACACTCCCCAATACTGATCACCTCTCCAATCTGTTCAACATACTCCAGAAATTGGACTGAGTGGACCTCCAGTGACTCCTCCACTCTCCTGCTTCTCCCAGCAATCAATGCAGTGGCATTTCATTGGAGGGGGCATGGCTTACCAAAAGAGCATTGTATCGTAGGGGGTGTGACCTACTAAATAAGCACATCTTTTAAATCGACAATCTCTGTAGTTGGCTTCATTGGCACCATTCATTGCGTCTTCTCATGGGGTCCTGGGGTTGAGTTGCCAACCTTCCTTTTACCCCCACTGATTTCTACTTCTACCAGCCTAGCGAACTCTAGAAATTAGCTGGGTGGCCCTTCAGTGACTGAGAAATACAGAGAGACTATGCACTCTGGAGCAAGCTTTAAAATGTTTTATTCAACATACCAAAGATGAGGCCATCTTCCCAGCACAGTAGTAGTGCTACCACTTGCAAAGCTGTCAAGCTGGGTTTGGGAGTGAACCCAGAGCATCAGAGGGCCAGCCCAGGGGAGGTAGGATGAGCATCCATGGGACTGCTCTTCTCCTCCACGAAGGGGGGAATGTGGTGCCTCGCAATATGGTGACTCCCAGAAAGGGTTGGGAAACTGGGACCACACAAGTAGAGGGGATGCAACGGTTGACAGCAGTGCGCTGTGTGTCACAGCATGCACAACCACAAGAGTGCCATCATTGCATGATTGAGCCTCTAGGGGAGCCTACAACAAAAACTCTTTGGAAAGACAGCAGCAAGATGCCCAGGACTTCAGTCTCCATTCCACTGCTGAAATGACACCAGCGTAAGCCTCAGCTGGGGTATCAGGGTGATCTTTTTCTCTTTCTGTGGGAGCCCCTCCATGAGGGGAAAGTCATGGTCCACCCTGACCAGGGAACTAGAAAAGTGTTGTGGGTGTGTGGGTGGCCAGTAGAACCCAAGACAGATACGGGATACATCGCTGCTCTAGCCACAAAGCCAGAAAAATAATAATTAAAAAAAAAAACATTGCAAAGATGTTGTGGAAGTGTCAAAATGCAGGCCAGTGCCAAAAATGCTCCACCATGAGCACCACTAACCCATGCACGTTCAGCATGTCCACATCTTCCTTAGGGTGCCCTCCAGGGACTCCTATACTCATTTGCTCCTCCCAGCCACCAATCAGGTGGGTGCTTCATCAGGGGAACATGGCCTACCAAAAGAACACCCCTAATAAATGGATGATCCCGGCAGTCTGCTTCATCCATTCCATTTCAATCATCCCTCTGAATCTCTTCAGATGGTCGGGGGTGAGTTGCCAGCCTTCCTTACACACCCCCATGATTACCACTTCAACAGGGCCGGCAGACTCCAGAAATGGACCAGGAGGGGCTACAATAATTCCTCCACTCTCCCGCTGCACTCAACTGCCAACTGTGTGGGTGCATCGTCAATGTGAGCATGGCCTATCAAAAGAGTGTCTTTTTCAAACAGGAGATCCCTACAGTCTGCTTCGTTGGCACCATTTTAGTCATGATTCCGCACCTCTTCAAGAGGTCATGAGTGCAAGTTGCCAGCCTTCCTTTCACCATCCTGCCATCGATCGCCACTTCACCTAGACTACCAAACTCCAGAAATGGACCAGGTGGCCGTACAACGACTCCTCTACTCCCCCTCTGCTTCCAGCCATTAATTGGGTGGTCAATTTATCAAAGAGGGCATGTCTTTCCAAAAGAGTACCTCTTTTAAATTGACAGTTCCTGCAGTCTGCTTCATTTGCACCATTTCTCATTTGACTCATAATCTTTTCAACAGATCTTGAGGGTGAGTTGCCAGCCCTCCTTTTATCCTCCCCCCACTGATTGCTATTCCAACCAGCCCAATGGACTCCATTAACAGACTAGGCGGCCTTCCAGTGACTCCTGTACTCCCCTGCTGCTTCCAGATTCCAATCAAGCAGGCACTACATCAGAGGGGGTGTAGCCTACAGTCTCCTCTTAAGAACAATCTTATTCAGTGGGCCTCCATGCTGCAACTGGAGTGCAAGGGCAGGAACATTAGGGTGTCACACTGAGGGTGTGAGCTGCAGAGTCAACCAGTGGTTGGCCATGCAGCTCCACATGTGTGTACCTGCCTTTGTCCGGTAAGGTACCCCTCTTACTCCTGCTACTCCTGGTGATTCTGTATTCCTGCTGCCCAGCCCATTGAAATACTAGTCATATATATTGCTGCTAAAACCCTCAGACCTTTGCTAATTTCTCCATCAAGGTATGGGATGGTCATTATGTTTCTGCATTTGATACTAACAATTATGTAATATTGTAAGTCTTACATGCTGTCAGCATGCCGCGCAGCTATAGTAGTGTTACATTACCTTAATTAGTTGCTGTTTGCTACAGTGTTTGAGTGCTACATTATGTTTGCAGCCTTTACCTGCTGCCCTCTCTATAAATGCTATCTGTACTCTAAATCCCGAATAGCTTCTGGCTGCCTCCCTATCTGGGTGTTGGTTACATTTGATCTACCACCCCTGCTAACTTTCTGGCTGCCTCCCTATCTGAACACAGCTTGCAGCTAGATTTACTGCCCTTGCTAACTTTCTGGCTGCCTCCCTGTCTGGGCACTGCTTACAGCTGGATTTACTGCCCATGCTAGTTTTCTGGCTGCCTCCCTATCTGGTTGCTGCTTACAGCTGGATTTATTTACCCTCTAACTTTCTGGCTGCCTCCATATCTGGGTGTTGCTGACATTTGTTTACCACCCCTGCTAACTTTCTGTCTGTCTCCCTATCTGGGCACTGCTTTCAACTGGGTTCACTGCCCCTGCTAACTTTCTGGCTGCATCCTCATCTGGGTGCTGCTTACAGCTGGATTTACTGCCCCTGCTAGTTTTCTGGCTGCCTCCCTATCTGGCTGTTGCTGACATTTGAATCTGTTGGGTCTGTTAGCTTTCTGATCACGTTCTAGCAGGGTGTTTCTATAATTTGTGTTAGGTGTTTTTATTAAATATCAGATGATCTCTCTGCCTGTCTGCTACTAATGTAAGTAAGCAATTTGTTTGGTAGAGGAGGCTACCCCAGGAGCTCAGGATGCTGTACATACAATTTTGAAAAAAAACAGAAATCTCTACCATAAAAAACAGGAATAAAAGACAGCATACAGGAAAATAAATAAAAAAAACAGAATAATTAGCCATAGTCATTACATACCAGAGTAAAATGATTAGTGTTCAGTGATTTCTTGTAAACCTCCACTGAGGAGATATTTCGGAGATGAGATGGAAGAGTTTTCTACATCCAAGGTGCCACCACAGCAAATGGCCTTCTCTTCTGAAGATCTTAGGCAGGCTGAGGGAACATTCAACATATTCTCCCCCTGCAGAGTGGAAAGGTTGACACGGAGCATATGGGTACAAAAGGTCTAATATTTAACCGGGATCCAGATCTGTCAGGGCCTGGAAAACCATCAAGCAAATCTTGAATGTGGTATGCCAACTAACCTGAAGCCAATGCAAATGCCGCAGCACAAGCATGATATGTTTAAAAGTACATGTAGCTGAGATCAGTCGGGCTGTGGCATTTTGCATCAGCTGGGCAATATTTTTGATATGTAAAAGATTCAAGTAATAGTTTGCCATCTACTATGACCACCAGATACTAGTCCAATCTGGTTTACCCATGCCGCAGTGACAACAAAGTTGCCGGCATAAAGTATAGAGCCAGCATTTCACCAACACCAGACACTGCTCTCCAACTATCTGCCATCTGTCAGTAGGAGTATGCTATGCCCCTCACACCCCCACCACTTATTTATATAACAAACTCTGGGTCACACCCCAATGGCAAGAAGGCCGAACTGTGGATTGGCAGCATTGCCCGACACCAAAAAATTAAAGCTGCACAAAAAGCATGCAACATTATTCCATTGGCAACATCACGGCAACAATAATCAGTTGGCACATTAACCGGATATGGTCCTAGCCACACATCTGAAGAAGTTGCCTACCCTGAGAGGGCATGATGATATCATTTCTCTTCATGGCTGCTTTCTGGGTACCTGGTTCTATGAGTAACAACTCTGTCTTGTGCTGAGTAAGGTTCAGCCGGATGGCAACCTTCCAGTAACTCGGTTCAGATGTGCACTGATTTACCATACTCACCCAGTTACTCTAGTTCGGTTCAACGGAGAGATACAACTGCATATCATCTGTATAGCAGTAAGAACGCAGATTGTACCTTCTCACAATCTCCTCCAAAGGTAGCATGTACACTGCTAACAACACAGAGGACAAAGATCAAACTTTATGAGACACAGGCTGGGATAGCAGCAACACTGGAGAAAAACATCCTTAATGTTACCAGCGGATTCCTATTGGCCAGGAAAGACTAAAACCAATGCAATACTATACTGAGAGTTCTCTGTAGATCTCAGGTGACTGATCAGCCGCCCATGATCTATGGTGTCAAATGGCAATGAAAAATCAAGAAGAATGACCATTAAATATTCTTCTTGCTCCCTAGCCAGAAAGAGACCATTTATCATCTTAACCAGAGCTGTCTTGGTGCTATGTCAAGATCTGTACCCTGACTGAAAGGGCTTATAGATTTCATGCTATACTAGACAAACCTTCAACTGCCATGCAACCACCTTCTCAATTACCTTCCCTAAGAATGAAAGGTTTTAGACATGTCTGTAATTGGTTAGAATCTCTGGGTCCAGAGATGATTTCTTAAGCAGGAGGATCACAACAGTATTTTTTAATGTGGTCAGAAAAGAACATGATCGCAGTGAATCACAGACAATCCTGGTAATAACTGGGACCAGTGCCTCCCAGCAGTCTACCAAAAACCAGGCAGGCTCCGGATCTTGGCTACAGTAAGTCAGTCTCAGAGAAGACATTACCTGAGAAATCTGCTGATCCAATACTTGCTGAAACAAGCAGCATGGGAGTGCTCTCATGACACCTAACTCTTCCACTGCCATGAATCACTTCAGTCTGAGAGATCACGGTTCTGATGGGAGACACTCTGTAGTACTCATACCTAGATATGGAAACTGCTCCTCCAGATAATAGGCAGGCAGGGTGTAAATGACTGGCTACAGTACAGAAAAGATAGAATTTTCTATTCCTCCCATCACAATCACACCTGACAGAAAATCTGCATTCTTTTTGGGTGATTTCTGATTCACTTTCTGATGGGCCCTCATAATGACCTTGTCCTGCATTGACAGCAACCTCAGTCAAGCCCACTCCAGTCTCTTTCTATGTGTTTAGCTGCCACAGCTCATCGTTATGCTAGCAAATTATGGCAGATGACTAACGGGTGGGCATAAAGAGGTGCAATAGTGCTGACAATGGTCAAAGAAGCCCTGTTATAGCCCTCCACAGCCATGGTGAGACAGCCCTCTCAGGCAGTCAACATATATAAGATGTCCGGAGCATTGAAGAACCTGTCAGAAGTCAGGTTGTGTTGAGGGCAGTACTGGATCATCTCCACAGGGTGGATAATTACACAGAGGACCATGAAGTAGAATTTAACCACGAATTATCTTGCTAAGCTAGCGGATCCATCTCAAAATTGGCAATATAGAATCACTGGGTGAAGACCAGATTAAAGTTGCCGCCATGTTCATGGGTAATGGAGGAAATTACCTGTAAGAGGTCCAGAGAAGACATCAGCTTGAGGAATTTGTTAGTAAACTGTGCTGGCCCATCATTGAACCAAGCATTGAAATACCCAAGCACCAATAAACTGGAGGACTCCAACCCCAGGTCACCAATGACGTATGCAAATTCCAGCAAAAATCCCCTCTTGTCCCTTGGAAGCCAATAGACTAAGAGAATTTTGCATCCCATGCCTGACTATGAGAGCATAAGAACATAAGAATTTGCCAGCAGAAGGGGATCTCTTGATCCATCTAGTCTGCCCAGAATACCTACCCCCTCCTCTTAGACTATTTCCTTTTTTGCATATAGTGTTTATCCCACGCAAGTTTGAATTCCCTTACATTATTTTTAGCCTACTACCTCTTGCGGTAGGCTATTCCAAGGGTCAACCACCTTCTTGGAAAAACGTACTTCCTGATGTTTCCCCTAAATTTATCTCCTGCCAGTTGTAGATTGTGGCCTCTTGTAGGACTCTCTGATTTAACCTGAAACAGGTTTTCCTTCTGCGCCGTGTTCATTCCCTTCATATGCTTAAACATTTTGATTCTGTCCCTACTGTCTCTTCTCTGTTCAAGTTAGTACAGCTGTACATCAGTCAGTCTGGTTTCATATGGCTCCTGGTACAAACCCTGCACCATCTTTGCAGCCCATCTCTGCACCACCTTCAGTCTGTTGATATCCTTCTTTAGGTGCGGCCTCCAAAACTAGACCAATATTCCATGTGCAGCCTGACCAGAGATCTGTAGAGTGGCATTATCACCTCTCTTTTTCTGCTAGTTATACCCCTTCTAATGCATCCAAGGATGCCATTTGCTTTCTGCGCTGCTCTTTCATATTGCTTGCTCTTGCATATTGCATGAAAAAGTGGAAGAAGAAGACAGGGTCTAATACTGACCCTTGTGGCACTCCACTGGTCACCTTGCCCTCCACTTACTGAGTGCCATTAATTAAGACCCTCTGTGTCCTATCCTTGAGTCAGTTTGCAATCCAGTTGACTGTCTTCTGACTAAGTCCTGTATTATCTAGCTTATTTATAAGCCTTCTATGTGGTACGGTGTTGAAGGCCTTGCTGAAGTCTAGGTACACTACGTCTACCGCCCCTCCCTGATCCACTGTTCTGGTCACAAAGTCGAAGAAGTCTATCATGTTTGTTAGGCATGATTTTCCTGCCTTAAATCATCTGTGTTGCTTGGGGTTAAGCTTTCTGGATTCTTTTTGATGATCCACTATTCTGTCTTTCAGTAGGGTTTCCATTAGTTTGCCTATCACAGAGGTCAGACTGACTGGTCGGTTGTTCCCGGGCTCTTCTCTGCTTCCACTTTTATGTAAGGGTACCACGACAGTCTTTTTCCAGTCTAGTGGTATTGTGCCACTTTCTAGTGACTTATTAAAAAGGTCAGTGAATGGTGGTGTAATTTCTTCCCATAACTCCTTTGGAATCCTATGGTGGATTCCATTGGTTCCCATTGCTTTGTCTACATTTAGTTTGCTAAGCTCGTCTAGGACTCTTTCTCTTGAGAAGTGGAAGTCATCTGCTGATCTACTATTGCACGTTGCCTTTGCCATAGTAGGGCCGCTGCCTTGGTCTTCAGTGGTGAAGGTTGAGCAAAAGAATTTGTTTAGCACTTCTGGCTTGACTTCATCCTTTTCAACTATCTGTCCTTCAGTTGATTTAAGCCTGATTATCCCACCCTTACTATTTTTTTCTTTCACTTATGTACCTAAAAAATATTTTGTCCCCCTTTGTTACTCCCTGCACTATTTTCTCCTCTGTCTGGCTTTGGCTATCTTAATAGCCTTTCCCGCTTCTCTCAGTTTTGATATGTAATGCTGCCTGTCTGCTTCTTTCTTTGTCTGCTTATACTGCTTGAAGGCCCTTTTTTGTGTTTTACTATTGTTGCTATTTCTTTAGAGAACCATAGTGGCTTTTTTTCTTCTTTTTGACTTGCTGATGTGCTTTGTGCTCTGTTCAGTAACTTGAAGTAAAGTTTTCAGACTTCCCAGTTTCTCTCCATGTCCCATGAGTTGTTGATTTCCAGCAAGCTTCTTAACTGGGTTTTCATGGTGTTGAAGTCTGCCTTGTGGGAATCAAGTACTTTGAGTTTTGTGTGACTTGATTCTGCAACCCCAACTGCTGGATGTTCAGATGACTGGGTCACCCCCACTAGAAATGTGGTGAACCCAAGCTCAGACTGAAAACAGATGGCCACCACTCCAACTTTGTGCTCCTGTCTAGGGTGGTGTGCCACAGAGCATCTATCCAGAATGGATGCCTCAAGTACTGGGCTGGAGTTATCCCCATGCCACACCTCCAGGATGCACACCAGGTCAGCCAAGGAATCTGAGATAAGATCCTGCACTACCACGGTCTTATTCATGAGTGAACCAGCATTACACAGTATCAATCTATGGGAAGGGGTAGGCCCACCAGGTACTCTGGCTACCGCCTACCATTCCAGGGAGGTGTCCCTAGCAAGCAGAATAAGATAGCACCCATCCCTATTGGATGGAACTTCCAGCCAGGGTGCCTACAACTTTCAACTTTCTCAATGTTCCCTCCCTCCTCACCAATGCCCTGACTGCCCCTGCAGCACCTCCGGAGGATGCCAGGCATATGCAATGTTTATAAGCTGCATTTGAAAACCATGGCCTCCTCTGGGGGTGCAGATGGTGGAGGTGCTTGACCAAGCAGGAGAGCCATGTGTGGCACACATACTTCCCCTTTCACATCCTAACACTACAATAAAACACATTCAATCCGCAACGACCTCCTACTACACACAACAAATGACAATAATCCTAAACCAAAATGCAGCAACCCTCCCTCCACTAGAAGTAACCATATACAATGCCTTACTCACTAATACAGTAAACTAACTCATGCATTCCAAACCCACTCATTCAAATATCCCTAAATAAATAATTACATCATCTAGCAGGAAACACAGAATTGTAGGATAAAGTCACAGCGGGCATAACATGAATATCAAGGCTTTATGGACCCAAATCAATGGACATATGAGAAACAGTGGAAGCCAGCCCCCTCCTGACATGATTATAAATAATGTCAACTGCAATAACCCTGTCACTATCACCAGTGCTTTCAACTCCCACTTCTCTGACCTAATCAGGTCTGAGTCCCTTATGTCATGCCCCTCTGAGGTCCCCTCCCACCAAATTGCCCTTCTATCTCACCATTTTACCTCCATACTGTCTCTCGCAGTGAGGTCATGTGACTCCTAAAATCCATCTCTCCTTTAGGGAGTGTTGGCCATGATGAGCTTAAATGTAAAATACTTAGGGTGGCCACCCCTCTTCTTGCCTCCCTGATTACCCAACTTTTTAACCTCTCACTCACTACTGCACCGTCCCCAAAAGTTGGAAAGATGCAAAGATTATACCAGTATTCAAAGAAATGCAAAAGAAAATCCATTGAGAACTACTGTCTAATTGCAATCTTGCCTACCCTAAGCAAACTACTGGAAAACCTTATTTCATCCCAGGTCTTGGACCATCTCCAAAAATATAACCTGCTATCCCCAGCCTATCATGAATTTAGAGCAGCTCACAGCACTACCACTGCTCTTGCCCAGTTCACCAGCAATGTAAAACTCAGTATGGATAAGGGCATGCATTCTGGGGTCATTTTCACTGACATTACCAAGCCATTTGATTTGGTTAATCTCAACCTATTCAAATACAAGGGGGCATCACTAGGTGTCTCTCCTTCAGCCTCTAGTTGGTTCTCCAGCTACCTTTGCAACTGACAGCAATTTATTATGTTCACCTGCAGAGGAGGGAGCCAGAGCTACTGGCACGACTGCGGGCACATGCCAGGAGGGGCACAGTGCCACGTCCAGGAAGGGGTTCCGTCAACACACTTTTATCATCCATATGGGTCACAGTGTTGTAAGTGTCCAGCACATAGGGGAGGGACCATCTGGGATTGACTGTGGCAGCGTTCACAGGGTGTGCGGTGGGTGGATCTGGTTGGGTGGAAGGGCACAGACCTTGGGGCAGGGGGACTTTGCTTCAGGATTGTACTGATGTTCTTCTCGCCTTGTTTTCCCCATAGGCCAGGACGAACGCTGCAGGATGCAGGAAGAGCGGCGGAGGGAGGAAGACAGTGCAGCCAGGCGGGGCGAGGGCTATCACCGCCCACCTGACCGGCCCGATGAGGGTGATTGCCATACATCCATGATTACTATTGCATGCTGTGTGACAGGGTGGGCAGCGGGGCATGGCCACCATTCATCGACACCACTACCATGCACGCAACTTGTTACAGTCAACACTGTCCAGTTGCAATGCATGTCTGGGAGTGCGTCAATGGTGGTCCATGCGTGCACCAGGTGCATGGCTGTGCCACTGCCTTTGCACCACATAGCCATGTCACTAAACAGCCACGGTGGTGCTGTGCGTGACTTGGCCGGTGGGTGTGTGCAGCGTTCCACATGGCTGTATGTGCCTGGGTAGGCAGGTCCTGTGGACGTGATCACTGCGGGTGGTCACACACCATCACAGTGGTATGTCCCATGGCCGTATGCCATGCACAGTGGGCGGGCTGTATGGGGTTGTGCATTCACACCTATTGACTGTGCTCCCTTGTCCTAGGTACCCGCCATCTAAGGGGCATATGGGATGCCATGAGGGAGATTCTGCAGCTGGCCCAGGAATCCCTGGACATACTCTGCAGACTGGACATGACTGGGGTACTGAGGAGGCACAGAGGCCGGAGGTCACAGAGTGCTGAACAGTGGTTCCGCTAGAGGTCTCTCAGTCCCTGACTTCCCCTACCCCCCTGAACCCACCCTCACACCCCTCCTATCCCATCCCATTTGTCCACCCTGCCCCCTACCCACCCCACCTTGTTTGTGCCCCCCAAGCTTGTATATAGTTCTTGTCATCTTGTACATATTGATCAATTATATTTTATCAATACATTTGATTTTGATATGAATACTGTGGTGGTCTCTGATTTGCAGTGGGCTATAGGTGCTCAGCTGCAGTGGTGTGCATGGCGTCAGGGGTGATGCAGTCATGGGTATGTGTGTGTGTCCATGTGGAGGTGACTATGGTGTGGGGGTAGCTATCAGTCAGTGTCTGTGGTGTGTGTGTTGTTCCCTGTGCACTGGATGACTGTGTGCAGTGGTCCATGGCACATGCTATGTGTCCATGGTGCACCCATCGGCCTGTCCATGGCCTGTGCAGCTGACACACATGCATGTCTGTGACCTGCACGGTCCGCTGGCATGTCAGTGGTGGCAGTCCCTGCAGGGCGGCCACTGTACCCATCACTTTGCTGGGTTGCCCCTGTCACTGGTGTGGTCCATACCTGGCTTGGGTGGCACTGTGGGCACCACAGTCATTGTCCCACCTCCATGCTGTGCCTTGCGTGTGTTGCAGGGGATGTATCCCACTGTCTGTGACTTGTGCTCCGGGCGACTACTGGTGGTGTACGGGTCCACAGTGCCTGCGCAGGGTGGCTGGCACTCCAGTGTCATGGAGGACTGCGGGTTGTGTGTACACAGCTTACATGGGCCCACAATGGGGGCTTGGTTGCCCCACCACTGCGTCCCTGTGTTGGTGTGCCCCTGGGTATGGGTGGGTGTCTGTCCATACACTGTGTGGCATCCGGTGTTGTGCATGCTTCCACGCACCACTGTGGGTGTCTGTGCTGGCTCTTGTGGCCAGTGGTGGGTCAGGGTGTGTCACTAGAATACTGTGCAGGGTGCTGTACCACTGGTGGTGGTGTCAAGGGCACACCCTGTCCCATGTGGGGTACCTCTCGTGCCGACACATGGTCAGTCTCTCAGCAGTACCTTGGGAAGACTGTGCATGGTGGCAACATGTCTGCCGTTGTTGCATTGCTGTGTGCTGCAACCCACTGATGGGTGCTCGTGGTGGAGCTGGCTTGCATGGTTCTGTGGTGCACAGGGTTGCATTGACACAGTGGGGGTGGTGGCATGCATGGGGTTTCCTGCAGTGGTGGTCACTGCTCATGGGGGGGTGTCTGGAGGTCATGTTGCAGGGTGTGCTCTGCACTTGTGTGCCAGTCACAGCTTGCCGGTAGGTGTGATGGGGCACCATGGCCAGGCTGTGGGTTGGTTGCTGGTCTCCATGGGCCAGTGGTTATTCCAGCCCTCCCCCAGTTGTGCTGTGCTTGGGGTGTGGGGAGACGATGTCTGTTCTGCTGTGTGTTCCTGTGTCCATCTGTGGCATGGGTGGTGGGCTCCTACCTCCCTGATTGTGCTGTTACATTGCTCTGCAGCTGGGGGCTCCCTGGTTGTGCTATGGCACCTCTGGACTGCCTCAGCTGAACATCCCTTGTTGCGCTATGGCGCATCAGATCTGCTCAGCTTCCCCTCCCTAGTTGCGCTATGGCGCAGATGGTGGGATATTCAGTCATCGGCTGTAGGCGCAATTTGGCCTGCTCCGTTTTTGAATATCGTGTCTCTTGTGCATGGGCACAATAGACTTGCGCTTGCTCCTGCTATTGCGCACTTTTTGGGCGCAGTTTGAATATCTGGGCCAGAATGTTGAAGGTCAAAAGATTTAGCAGCACTAATAGTAACAGTTACATTCTTGAGTTACACTCATATTTAACTCTGTCTGGGCCTGGTGATTTGTCCACCTTCAATGCCAGAAGCCCCTCCCTCACTCTATCCTCCTCAATCACTACATCTGTGTTCCACTCCCTTTTTGCTCCTCTTTTTCCTCCTGCAGGCACTGGTCCATCCTTCTCCCTGGTGAAGACAGAACAGAAGTATTCATTTAATATCTTTGCTTTGCTCCCATATCCTCCACCCACTCCACCCCTTTCTTAAGCCTAACAATCCCTTCCTTCTTGTCCCTTTTCTCGCTTATATAGTGAAAGAAAGCATTCTCCCTCTTAATTCCTTCAGCTATCAGCAGCTCCTTCTGTGTATGTCATTTTGCTTTATCAGCCCCTTGACTGACTCATCACTGCATGCTATATTTTTTTCTGGGTTGGCTCCCTCCCCACACCTGTATATCCTAAGCTGTATGATTGACAACAACTGTAGATCATCCAACCCAGCCTCACTGGCTTCCTTGTTAACTGCTGCCGATAAAGCCTACTCCTTTCTCTCCAAAGATCAGGCCCTCGTACTTCTGGTGAAGACATGGCAGCGTAAGCACGCGTGGGATCAAGCTCCTACGCTACCTCTGCTAAATTAAGTACTTCTTTCCTGCTACAATGACTATTTACATAAAAAAAAATCCTTGGTTTTATCAAACATCATCTTGGGAAAAAAACTTAAGATAATTTATCCCTCCCGGGGCATGGCACGACAAGAGAGAAACTGCTACCAGTCCTTGCAGGCAGGGCTGGCCTTAACAATTTTGGGCCCCTGTGTGACCCTCTGTCGGGCACAACTACTCCATTCCCTTGAGCCGCCCCACATCCAACGTTTATACCTCTCCTGCACTACAGTTCTGTGCCATATCGTTGTACTGCTGCTAGCCTAGACATGTAAGTCTAAATAAAGAAACATTAAATTTAAGGACTGAAATCAGACCTGAAAAGACAGATTTGTATATTTTGGAAATGGGTATCACCACTCTGCTGTCAGCACCACTACAGGCAGTAGTAGCGTGGTAAACAGAACAGAACAGAAACATAATAGAGGTGGTGTGATACCCATTTCCAAAATATACAATTCTGTCTTTTCAGATCTGATTTCATTAATTTTAAAGTTTCTTTATTTTCTTACATGTCTAAGTATTGCTATTGTGTGCTGTTTTTTTTTTTGCTTCTTCTCCCCTGGGTTACCCCTGAAAACAAGCCTTGGCTCAGTGTGTGCCTTACTGGTTACACATTTTCAAATAAATAAATTACAGAAATATACTACTCCGTAGGACCTGTGCACACAAATTAATCAGTTAATATCACTCTCTTACAAATATAATCAGAGCTAGTGCCTAGTGATATGACATAACATCCTGTCCTTACTCCTTCTCTGTCCCTGGGTCCCATGCTGTGTAGTAATCTCTCTGTCTGCCTGCCTCCACCTCATCATATGCAATAATAACAATTTAGCTTAGTTTTCATATGGAAAGGGCCACTGTCTAAAATGGAATATATATCAGCAAGAAAAAATGTGAACAGTGCCCAGTGGCTGTACACATTGCATTTCTCCAGTGGCATGCCCCCGTCTGACATATAGGAATGTCAAACAGGGGCATGCCACTGGAGGAATGCAATGTGCACTGCCACTGGGCACTGTGTCACTTTTTTTCTTGCTGGTGTATTATATTCCAGTTTTAGGCAGTGTCCCTTTTCATATTAAAACTAAGCTGAATTGTTATTTTTGCATAAGATGAGGCAGAGGCAGGCAGACAGAGAGGTTACTGCACAGTATGGGACAGAGAAGGAGTAAGGACAGGCTGTAATGTCACGTCACTAGCTCTGATGATATTTGTAAGACAGTCATATTAAAGAGAGTACTAGGTGGCATGTGGTTGCACGTCGCATTCTTCCAGTGGCATGCCGTCTGACCTACAGGAATGCCGGACAGGGCATGCTACTGGAGGAATACAGTGTGCACTGCCACAGTGCCACTGGGCACTGTATTATTTTTTTTTTCTTGCTGGTATATATTCTGTTTTAGACAATGGCCCTTTTCATTGCCTCTGCCTCATCATGTGCAATAATAATAATGCAACTTAGTTTTACTATGAGGAGGGCCACTGTCTAAAATGGAATATATATACCATCAAGAAAAAAAAAGTGACACAGTGCCCAGTGGCAGTTCACATTGCATCTCTCCAGTGGCATCAGGCATGCCTCTGTCTGACATTCCTGTATGTTAGACAGCCTGTGGCATCATCATGCCACTGGATGGAGAAATGTTATGTGCACTGCCACTGGACACTGTGTCACTTTTTTTTGCTGGTATATATTCCATTTTACTGACAGTGGCCCTTCTCATAGTAATACGGGTTGCATATGAAAAAGGGCCTTGGCTCATATGCTTACCCGGTTAACAAATGAATAAACAAATAAAAAGCTGAATTATTATTATTGCACATGATGAGGCAGAGGTAGGTAGGCAGACAGAGGCTACTACACAGTATGGGACAGAGAGAGGAGTAAGGACAGGCTGTAATGTCATGTCACTGGGCACTAGCTCGGATGATATTTTTAACTGTAAGAGAGTGATATTAAAGTAATATGGTGCCGAGTGGCAGTGCACATTGTATTCCTACACGGCATGCCCCTGTCTAATATCTGATTTACAGGAATGTATGTCGGACAGGGGCATGCACTGGAGGAATACAGTGTGGGTGTTCACTGCCACTGGGCACTGTATTATTTTTTTTCTCTCTTAAGTTACAAATATCAGAGCTAGTGCCCAGTGACATGTTGACATTACAGCCTGTCCTTACTCCTTTCTCTGTCCCATACTGTGTAGTGTGTGTAGGCTTTGTCAGCCTGCATCTGCCTCACCATGTGCAATAAAATTCAACTTAGTTTTATTATGAAAAGAGCCACTGTCTAAAATGGAATATATGCCAGCAGCAAGAAAAAAGTGACCTCTGACCTCTCTGTCTGCCTGGCCTGCTCATCATGTGAACTAATAATGCAAGCAACTTAGTTTTAATATGAAAGGGGCCACTGCCTAAAGTGGAATATAATATACCAGCAAGAAAAAAAAGTTATATTATGCCCACGGCCCTGTCTGATACTCCTATATTCCCTGTATTCCTTGCTGGTATATTATATTCCATTTTAAGCAGTGGCCCCTTTCATATTAAAACTAAGTTGCTTGCATTATTAGTTCACATGATGAGCAGGCCAGGCAGATGACAGAGGTCAGAGGTCACTACACAATATGGGGCAATCAAAGGAGTAAGGACAAGACAACACAGGTACAGTTTCTGCTGGTCTGGATATGTGTTATTACTTTTTTAACTTAATAATTTATTTCTGTGAGTTGGCAATGGCACTGACTATAATAACCTCCTACCTACAAGGCCCTTTCAGTCAGACCCAGGGACATTACAGGAGGACAAAAACACTCACTCACACCTCAGCTAATCCAACTTGGTTACAAGTTAAATTATTTAAACTTTTTCTGAGGTGTGAGGAGTGAAATATAATACAGCCTGTGGAGTCTGGAGGAGAGCTGAAGATGTATGTGTCACTTGTGAACGAATCAGACCGCTTGTCGCCAGGGATCTCCGCAAATGACTTAGTACTTACTTAGTGGTCTGTCTAACAAAGTTTCCATTTGAAGTTAAGCTCATCACTTGACTTCAAAAGAAAAACGTTA
The DNA here is from genome assembly GCA_016271365.2 of Neoceratodus forsteri. NCBI lineage: Eukaryota > Metazoa > Chordata > Ceratodontiformes > Ceratodontidae > Neoceratodus > Neoceratodus forsteri. Next base: position 316,186,695 of record CM057457.1, read on the forward strand.
ACAGACCACTCAGTATTAAGTACTAAGTCGTTTGCAGCTATTCTGGGTGATGGGCGGTCTGAATCATAGGGAGAATTTCATCAGCTCTCAGCTGTTGTCAGTTCCTTTGTTGTTGCCTGGTGCAAAATAAAAAGTTGCTCCCGAATGACAGATGGAGAAGGCACAAGCACTTACTTTGTGTATATCTGTGCTCTTCTAATTATTGTTGATAACGATTCGATTCAGTAACTGAAACACTCTAAAGACTTTAATCGTGACACTGGCACTGCTCTGATAATAGCCTTTGTCTCTGTCTAGTCACAGCTTAGCAGGTCTTCTGTTCTGTTTTGTTCCTATTATTACAGACCACCAGTTCAATCACTACTCATCACTCATCATCATGATCTCTTACAATTGAAGTGACAAGACTGACATCATTCATGGAGGGAGCTGGGCAGCCAGGTGCATTTTAAATTAAAGTTTTAAAGCCTTGCTAGCTAGTGATTCATGGAGGCGGAAGCAAAGGCGGGTGGGGGGGGGGACTTGCTGGAACTTGGAAGCAGGACAGAGCTGAATGTGGACTACAAAATATTTTATCCCAAGACTTATCTGGGCCAAACTGTTAGAACCTATACTTCTTCAGTTAATTCATCGGGACCAATCAGGTTTCATAAAAAACAGAGAAGCACATGGGACAATTTACACTGACTCCTATTACTTCTGGAATATATTCATGCAAGGAAAATCCTCTCCACCATGATTGGTCTAGACACCGATAAAGTGTTCGATAGGGTGGGATGGGAATACCTGTGGGCTACCCTTTCCAAATTTTCTTTCCCAGATTTTTTCCTTACTTGCTTGAAAAATGTGTATGCCGATCCTCAGGCCTACAATCAAGTGAATGGGTCCTTCTCCCAACCGATACATATGCAAAGGGGCGCGAGACAGGGATGCCCAATATCCCCCCTTCTTTTTGTTCTTTATATTGAGCCCTTGGCCGAAACTATTTGGAGGAACATTCAGATTGAGGGCGTCCCAGTGGGTCAGAGAGAACACAAGGTGGCCTTGTTCACTAGTGACATTCTGGTGACGGCCCTTTCCCCGGATATTTCTCTTCCAGCACTGTGGGAAACCCTGGAACATTTTAAAGCTGTTTAAATGTAGCTTAAACAGATCTTCTCTCATTATTCTTTACCCCCATCCCAAACTCTTAAAAATAAATACTCCATAAAGTGGTATAAAACAAAATTTAAATATTTGGGGATTTTTATTCCAAGCAACTTAGACAATTTGGAGCTGCTGAACTATGAACCTTTATCAGTCCCGATCCAATCTGATTTATCCTGCTGGTCCAAGCTACCATTACATTTTTTCCAAAGAATTGAGACCATTCGCTTGATAATTCTGCCAAAGTTGTTGTATTTATTTCAGCATATCCCCACCTTCTCTTCTAACTTTTATTTTAAGTCTTGGGATAAAATGATATCTAACTTTATCTGGAATAGCCAAAGACCGAGAATCAGACTGTCTCTCTTGCAGCTTCCGCTTTCTCTTGGGGGAGCCAGCCTACCAAACTTGAAATTTTATGCATTAGCAGCCTTTTTTTAAATATTGTCTTTGTGATTGTCTCTGACATACCAGGCACCCTGGAAAGACCTGGACTTTGCCATAAATGATCTCTATGACATTACTAAAGTAACTCTGGCCTCAGTAACCAAGATACCACCCATGTGGGATTTTTCACCTTTAACCGCTCAAATTTTAGAACAATGGTATAAGTTGAAATTACATAAGGGTTTCTGGGAACTCTTTTTCTTTTATACATATATCTCAGAAGATGAGCAATTTCTTCCAGCAACCCTAGACCATACCTTTTCAAAATGGAGAAGGGCGGGGCTCCAATTTTTTAAGCAATTCCTTTCCCCATCAGGCATTATTCCCTTTGAAACCCTTGAGACAAATTACAGCCTATCTGACAATGACCGATTTAGATATACCCAGGTCAGAAATGATTTATCATGACAATGGAAGGTAACATCTAAGTTACCAGACCCCATTCCAATGTCCTGGAAATATCTTGAGGATAATATTAATGGTCATGCGTGGGGACACCAGGTGAGACACTTATATAAAATTCTTAGGGAGGGGATGGGTGATTCATCAGTCTTAATATTGAACAGCTGGTGTAGGGACCTAGAATTAGATATCTGTGAACAAGAGTGGTCACGAGCATCCCAATTGGCATGCAGAGTTACACATTCCACCAAATGGTGTTAATTCACCTGGAAATGCCACAGCCGTTTTTTTCGCTTGCCGGCAAGTCTAACTAAATACTTCCCCATCTCATTTGGTAGGTGTTGGCAGAGATGCCCATGCTTGTTCACTGACATTAGCAGTGTTTTTTGGTCATGCCCACAGTTAACACCATATTGGTGCACCTTACAACAAGAGATTTCAGATTGCTTAGGAGAGGTGACCAAACTCACTGCTGAGATGGTTCTGTTGTCCATATTTTTTCCCCCATAGCCCACCATGGTATTGAACCCTACTACCTATTTATATTTTGGCAGCCAAAAAGGCAATAACAAGAAGATGGAGGTCTCCTACCATTCCCACTGTCTCAGACTGGAGGGGGTTGGTGGCTGATGTTTACTATATGGAATCCCTTACTGCTAAACCCCATAATAAACACCTCATGTTTGAGGTGTTACAGAGGCCATGGGTGATGTACCTATCTAGACACGATCTGGATTTTATCCCTTGATTCTCTTCATATAAAAAATTAAAAGAACTGAAGGAGACCAGCTCTTGAGAGGGCTCGAGATGCAGCCTTCACATTTGCCATAACATTCTACTAGCTCAAGGAGGAACTTAATCTGTAATGAACTTATGGGGGTTAAATGGCTAAAAAGTTTAAAATCCAGTCATTCTGTAATGGTATTGTCTGTAAAGGGAGAAACAAAAAAGGAAACTATTAGTTATATTCAAAATAGGCATGGTTTAATTGTATGTGAACAATGTAATAAATAATATTATATGGCAATGACTGTATCACTTGTTGTCTGTCACATCTACCTAATAAAAATAAATTAAAAAAAAAGATCAGGCCCTCCTGGATATACCCAAGTGCTCCTCCAAAATAGATGAGCAGGCTTTTGCCTGTTTCATCCCTAGGGCATGGAACTCCCGACCCTCTCACCTACAGGTTCACTGGTCTGACCTCTCTTTCAAAAGAGAACTACTTAGCTATTTGAGTTCCTAAGACATATAGTATGTTGTTGCACCTGAATCTGCTAGTGGTTATTTAACTACCTTAAAGATGTCCAATTGATTATGGCTGTTTATGCTTTGATCCTTTTGTTACTATTGTTTTTGGTAATACTCTCAAATATGTTACTATCCATATCATTTATTTTTGTGACTTGATTGAGTTCCAGTCTGGCTCAATCTAATATCTATATTGTTTCTCAGACATTTGCTCTTGCTCCTAAATCTGCTAGTGCCCGTTAATAGCTGTACTCCTATTATGTCCCATTTGATTATTAGCTCCTATACCTGACCCTTTGTTATTGTTGTTTTTGCCTGTACCTTATATGATGTACCGTTGATGCTGTTTATTTAATTTGCTGATACCTGCTTGACATACTAATATCCACTGTCTTGTTTACTATTTCACTGAATTTGTTGTAATCCTGCTGTTTTTGTCTTTTTCTTTTGATTTTGCAATCTCCTGGGCTGTGCCTAAAAATAGATATTTTATTGTCTAACGCACTTACCTGGTCAACAAAAGCTAAACAAATAAATTAAATAAATTATCAATCTCATGTGTCCAATAATGATAAGTCACATGAGGGGACATGGACTTCATGTTCGCCACATCTCTCGAGGGTAAACCAAATAAAATGCTTCCAAGCCTCATCCAGTAGAGCAGTGACAGACAACAGTCCCAAATGAGACTAATGACCACCTGGGACTAAATCTCCTCTGCAGAGCTGATGGACAAAGGAATACCACAGCTGATAATATGGCCTCTGCCTGGAATCTGGCTGATGATGTTCTCACCAGTGGCCTCCCAATCGATAGTACTGTAGGAGAGTACAGAGAGACTATAACGCAGCAATCTGAGGCTCCCTTACCACCCAGTTGTAGATAAGGCACAGGAAAACAGATCTCTTCTCACAGGACCTAACAAAAGCACCTAAGTCACATCATACACTCTGCATTCAGACAAGGCTACTACAGCCAATAACATCTTGGTGGAAGAAGTCAACAGCTGGCAATCATAAGGCCAGACACTGCTCCAAAAGGTCTGTCTCCAACACACAGCCACACAAATCCCAGGAAAGCAATCCACAGTACAGAAGATGCAAATCCTAAAGGAAGGTGCCTCATCCACAGGGGATCAGGACTGCATAGAACACTTGACTGGCAGCCAAGTCCTCAAGTTGCACACAATGAACAGAAACTGTTCGATTAGCACACAGTGAGCATACCACCAACCCAAATGGGACTACCACAGATGGCAGTGATCCTTAGAGCCACAAGCCAGATACAATGACTGGACAACAGCACACCAGTTATAATCACTTGCGGTATACAGCCAAGTGCCAGAGGGAAACACAGAAGACACTGTACCAAACTGCACCTGCCCTCAGTCTGAACATCAGATACACCCACCAAATAACTGCACCAACTAAACTGAAACAGTCCACTCACAGTAGATAAAATAAGTATTCAGATACTAGAAGTACAAATGAAGCAGAGCAATGTATAACAAATGCAGGCGCATACTGAAGAATTCAACATCGAGCATACAAATGCAACTTAAAATGCAGTTTAAAGCAACTAGACCACTGTTTAACCTACTGTGTTCACACAATAAAAAATCCTAAAGCCCCACCAAGAACTCTACTTATTAGATTGTTCAAAACTAGATGTCCCTAACAAAGCTAGACTGAGGTGAGAAGAAGAACTAGGCATCATCAGTACAGATTCAATATCTTGAGATTTGGAAAATACTGTGAACTAATGTCTCCAAGAGTTCAAGGGGATTGCAAGGTAGGGCATTCAAATTCAAAATTCTTCATAATATATACTATACTCCCTTACTACTCTCTAAAAATAAACTCTAATTAGAAATACAAATGTTGGAGATGTGGAAATAACAAAGTTAATCTTTCTCACAACATTTGGTTTCCCCATCAATCCACACCATCTGGCCCCAGGTACTAAAACTCTGTTGTAGTGTACTTAAAATGCACACCCCCCTAAATCCTTTGCTGTGCTTTCTAGTAGATTGCACTTCAACGTCTGTCCTTCCAAAGCACTCGCAGTATTGAATTCTGACAGGATGTCTAAGTCTAAAGAGAAGCATTCTTTCCTATTGAAATGTCACTAATGTCACTAATGCTGATGGAGCAGATGAGGCTATGTGCCCAAAATTTGCTCCTCATGAACCAGTGTAGTATCTCATGTCCCTACCATCTCTAATATACCTGTCCACAGCTATTTTTAAGGATTTATTAGTTTTACTTTCTACTATCCAACCTAGCAACCTGTTCCAGAAATTCACCACACATTGGCAAAAAAGGTACTTTCTTTTAGTAGTCTTAAATTCTTCACTTTTATCTGCATAGAGTGACCTCTTGTTGCTCTGTCGTTACTTTTGTATTCAATATTAAGATTATTTCTCCACATATTGTTTTGTAATATGTCATAAAGTAGCAAAAGAGCTCCTCTTTTCCTTCCGACCTTCAATGCATGTAAATTTAATTCCCTCAGTCTTTCATCATATGGTTTATGTTGTATTTTTTTGCCAGTTTTGTCATCCTATGTTGGATTTTTTCAAATCATTCTATGTCAGTCCTTCTATAAGGACACCATATCTGTCCCTCATAATCCAGCTGTAGCATGACATATGATACATACAAAGGCTTTAGTACCTCTGCCTTATGAATTTTTATGTTTTTCCTGATGGCTCCTATCACTCTGTTAGCCTTAGCCACCGCTGTTGTGCACTGTTCTTTAAAGTCCGGGTCTGTGTCCACTATTACATCGCAAACCTTTTTATACTGACCAATTTTATTATGGTGTTGTTTAACATATAACTGTGGAGGCAGTTATTTTTACCCATGTATAAAACATAACTCTTTCTGTGTTAAACGATATTCTCCAGTTGTATGCCCAGACTGCAATCTTGTCCTGGTCTGACTGCATTACATCAGTTTCTTCTTGTGTATTACTAGGACCACCTATTTTGGTATCATCTGCATACTTTATCATTAAGTTTTGTACATTATCACAAGTCTGAGATGAAAATCTGGAAGATGAATGGTTCCAGAACAGAGCCCTGAGGGATTCTGCTCACCATCTGCCTTGCCCCAGATCAATAACCATTTATTGACACCCTCTGCATTTTGTCCATGAGTCAGTTCCTTATCCAATGGACAATGTGTTTGCTAATTTCGTGTTTTAATAGTTTTTCACTAATTGCCTAGTGTGAAACCTTGTCAAAGGCTTTACAGAAGTGCAATAGTATCACATCCACTTCCTCTCCCTTGTCTAATAGCCTGCTCACATGTTTGTAAAAATACACCACATTTTTGTGTAGGACTTCCTTCTGGTAAAACGGTGTTGTTTCTCATCAACGTAATTACTTATGATCATATGTTCTGTGATATTATACTTCATAATTGATTCTAGGATTTTTCCTAGAACCAAGGTTAAATGTATTGGCCTTTAATTTTGTACATGTTGCCTGTTTCCGTTCTTGTGTATTGGTGTGACACTTGTTACCTCCCAGTCCCCTGTGATCTCTCCTTTATTTATGGATTTCTCAAAAATAATTTTTAGTGGATGTCATATGGTGCTTTCCATTATTTTTAGCATCTGCGGTGTTATCCCATCTAACCCTGGGGCTCCAAATGGTTTTAATTCCACTATCTGTTGCTTAACCTCAGACCAGGTGTGTAACATGGGTGTTCTTTTTGATGACAGCTTGACCCTGAAATCGCAGGTGTCTGTCATTGTCAAATCTTCCTTTTATCATCTTATGAATATCACCTGGGTGAAACACCTAGTTTCTCTGGCTGACCTTCTTACATTGGTCCATGCCTTTGTAACCACCCACCTTGATTACTACAATGCCTTTTACCTAGGCCTTTGGGGGTTGATATCCATCACTTGCAGCTAGTGCAGAACACGGCAGCCAGGCTTTTGATGGGTACATCCAGGACTAGTCATATTACGCCTGTGCTGTGAAAACTGCACTAGCTGCCGGCTCAGTGGCAGATGACCTTTAAGGTCGGGTTACTGACCTATAAAGCCCTGCACAAACAGGGACCCCAGTATCTGCAAGATCTCCTTACTCCTTACTGCCCCTCCAGCTCACTCTGATCTGCCGACGAGGGATTGCTAGAGATTCCCAGCATACAGTTAAAAATATCTGGGGCACGTGCATTTTCTTATGCTGCCCCTTCCCTGTGGAATTCTCTACCTTGTTGGATAAGAGAATGCCTGACCGTCTTGAGTTTTAAATCTGAGCTCAAGACTTATTTGTTTTTCAAGGCATTTTCTGAAGGTTTTTAAAAATGTTAATGTATGTTTATCCTGATTGTATTGTTTGTTTATTTCGTTGTACAGCACCTTGGTATCTGAACGGCGCTTAAAAATAAAGTTTACTTACTTACTTCCTTAATTTGTTCTAATTCTGTCCTATAATTTCCTGGTTGTTATGGCGTGACCAAATTGTTAATTTTAGTTTGTGAATGTACAGAACAAAAATATTTATTAAAGAGTTCCACTATTTCCTCCAGTTTTATTACTACATTGTTATTATGTAAGATTGCTGTTAGACCTGTTTGTGAGTTTTGTAATGAATGTACGTAACTATAAAACTGTTTCAATGTTTTGATGAATAGAGTAGTGCTTGTGTATACTTGTAATGTTTTGAACTTTGGCTTTATTCTATTCCCACCCTTTGGTAGGAAAGCTGGGTAGTGAGTAGGGAACAGAAAGACCAGCACCAAGGGCGAGCAGAGTGCCATAGCCAGAGGAGAAGGCAGGGGAGGATGGTGGATGTTTTGTAATGTGCTAAGTGGGGCACTGCTGTGGGAGTCTGGCCTTTATTTGGGGAGTGGGAGGAGGAATTCCACCACATTGAACCTTGAACTTTAGCCCTCTCATTCAATGTTTTGGTGAATAGAGTAGTGCTTGTTATTCTGTACTTGTAATGTTTTGAACTTTGGTTTTACTCTATTCCCACCCTTGGTAGGGAAGCCAGGTAGTGAGTAGGGAATAGAAAGCCCAAAAAGAGAACCTCCTCCAACACATGGAGAGTATGACCAGTAGCATGCAAGAGACAAAAAAAAAACACCCAAGTGGAGGAAACCTCCAAGGACCCATGGCTACTGACCCGCTCGTCCTCAGGGCAAACTAAGAGGAGATGATTACAACCATATTCTAATTTCTGAGTAAGGTGAAATGTTTGTAGAGATGACATTTCATCATCAGAGTCTGTTGAATGATGCATTCAGGAAGGTTGATTCTGAGGTTGGGGAGGCAGGTCCAGTCTGAAGGAATATCTGGATCCCAAATATGGATTAAATCCAACTGGGAAAGGGGTGAACATGGTCCAGGCTTCCAATCTGATATTGGTTGATATTCAGTGAGGGTACAGAGTCAAAGGGAGCATGCAGAGCATGCATTGATTAAATGAACTGCCAGACTCTGAACTGTGGGAAGTATGATGGGTTATCAAATCCTTAAAGTAATCTGTCAGACTTCGTAGAGGGTGTGGCAAGATAAAGTGCTTAGTTCCTTTGTAGAGTGGCAGGTGATTCGGATATTTGCAATGTTTTCGGAAGAGCTTGATCTTGGTACTGATTTAAGTAAATGCAGGAATTGAAAAGGCTAAGTGGCGGAGTAGCAGAGACTTTGACATCTGGATTAGTGTCTCAAGTCTTGGAGTTCAACGATGTGCAATATTTCACTATGTAGACATCTATGGAGATGATCAAGGATTTGGACAGAAGCTTTAGGTACCTGCTAGGAGGGGGTAATGTGACAGATTTCAGATCAATGAAGGAAGAGTGGTATATACACTGTAAAGATAGTAACTGGATATTGCTAGGAATAATTGGAAAGTTCAGTACAAATAAGTTTGAGGGTTGAACAGTGTTATTGTTGCTATAATGACATTTGCATAGGTTCATATTCAGGAAGGAGTGTTAGTGCAAGATGGTGGATATGGACATTGCTGTGCCTTAATTGCATATGACAGGAGATTATGTGACCATGGCAGCTTTGCATTGCTGGAGGATCCAGTGACTGAAAGCTGTGGGGAGCCCAAGAACAGGTCTTTGAATACGTCTGTAGGTTGATGTGGCAAACAAAAGTTGAGAGCAAGTGTACAGTGCTGTGGGTGCCTAGCATGCTTACTCAGATGCAGACTGTTGTGGGGCATAACAATGATAGTGATACAACCAGGTCAGTTGTGGATTTGCAGATTGAGGAATCAATAGAGGCCTGCTTTCACTGATGGTTTTCACTGGGGAATTTGGGAGGTAAATTCTGATGGATGAGTTGAAAAGACCACTGGATAGGTAGCTGGCATGATGTATGGTAACATAATGAAGAGATGTCGATAACTTTATGAATTATGGTGATGTCCAGGGGCCAAGGAACAGTGGCTCGGACAGAATAACTTTAGCATGGCAGCTAGGCACCAGATCCAGCAATACATTTTCTGGGATAGTAGCTGGAGAGGGTTTTAGGAATATCCAGTGGCTATTCAGGGAATACAAGTCGAATAACCTGGTCAAACTGAGTCAGTGTGCTTGTAGGAGAAGACTGAGGAGAAGGTATAATGGATGATGCCAGTACTGCTATGAGGTATCCTGCGGTTTCCGTTAATCTTGACAGTGATGGTTATTCTGGAGTTGGTACATCCAAGAAGGAATTAGGGACACATTTCCAGGTAAGCTGATAGGCGTGAAGGACACTCCACTAAATCTTGGATCCTATGAAGACATCAGGAGGTAGTGATGTCCATGCTGCTTGAATTAATTGAATATGTAAGGAAAATCCTGAAGAGATGGTTGAGAGATGATATCTTGTATAGTCCAGTCATATGGGACTTCAGAAATGGATCCTGGGGAGGTTATTGGGAAGTAATGATGTATTATGGTGACCTAAGTGTCTATAGGTATGCTGTTCAAGGGATGATGCTGGAAGAGGGTTTCCTCAGGTGAGAAGAATAGGTACTGTGCAGAGCATTGGATGAGAGCTGTCATGATGGCTGAGGTAGGAGTATAAGACAGATGAATGGGTAGGAGTAATTGATCAGGCAGGGATGCTGGATGACGATAGGTGTAAGGAAGCCCAAAAAGAGGCACAGCAAATGAGCAGGAGCCCCGAGCCACCAGGGTAGCGAGGACGAAGGCAGCAGGATGGAGCGAAATGTCCAAGGGGAAGTCCATTGACTGGAGGAAGGAGCTTGATAAGCAGGCAGCAGAGTCCGAGCAGTACTGATATTGGCAGGTGCAGATAAGGTACAGGACTGGAGGCAGGCACCACAGCATACCAGAATAGGATAGAGGAAAGCTGAAACAGGCCTTGGACAGTAGATGCATGTAAAACTGAGGAGAGAAACTAGGAACAAGGTGCTGCGAAGTTGAGATATGAGGTTCCCACCTCCGAAGGAGACGGCAAAGGTAAATTGCTGATAGCAAAGGTGCAGCGGTGATAAGGAATGGGTTCCCACCTCCAAAGGAGATGGCGAACATGAATTGCTGATTGGAAAAATGCAGCGGTGATGGGTACGAGGTACCCACCTCCGAAGGAGATGGCAAACTAGAATTGCTGGTAGCAAGGTGCTGCAGTGATGGGGAATGGGTTCCCACCTCCGAAGGAGATGACAAACTGGAACTGCCGATAGTAAAATACACTGGAATTTCTGATGGAAGAACTCTGGATGGGACAAGGGCAGCATAAGGGGAAAACTGTAGAAGGCCTCAGGTACACATCCTTGAAGACGAGCAATGGCATTTATCCAGCAGGAAGCAAGATAGAATATGGACAAGCATGTCTGAGAGGAAGACAGTAGGGAAACAGAATCATCTGAAGTAGCAATGAGGGAGGAGATGGCAGCATGGAGTTGAAGGTCTGGAGAGTGGAGGAGGTTGAGCCGGAAGGCAAGCCACAACAACAATGTACAGGAGGAGATGGAAGTTAAGCAGCAAGAAAGTCCAGGAGTCTGATGGACTGAGTGGAGATAAGCTGGTGGGGTCCAAACCCAGAATGTGAGGAGGCAAAAGCGCAGGAACAAGTACATCGAGTCCATGGAGGAATAGGATGTAGTTTGGTGAGGAAGGAAACTGAAGGCAAATGGGGTATAGTGGTCCAATTTCTAAAGAGAATGCAGCAACCAGATATCAGGTATAAAATGTAGTTGGTTGAAACAGTAAATTGAAGACACAGGCTCCCATCCCCAGTAGTCGGGGTGAGCTAACATTCACTCAATGCTATACCAGGCAGAACTGGGGACAGAGACTGTCAGAAGTAGACTAGGGTATAACTGCTTGAGACTTAAGGTAGAGGAAACTGGCTCCCATCCCCGGTAGTCAGGGCTTCATCCAGAGTAAGGGCAATGAATTTGAGATCGAGGCCATCACTATATCTAGATTTTCCTAGTACCTTAAGAAAATACTTTTTGGCTTTGTTTTGCAAGATGATTTTGAAGTGGAAAGGTGGATGCATGGGAGAACAACCGCAGTTACCATAGTTGACATTTGCAGCACTGGAGCTGAAGAAGTCTGTGGGGAGGACACCACTGAGGTCAGTAAATACATTGTTGAACACATTTGCAATGAGACTTGGGTCAAGGGAGGGGACACCATCAATGTTTAGCATTGTGGGGGAAAGCTTGGGGTCTTTCCCTGTGACTTCTTTTACGTTGCTCCAGAACTTTTTTCCATCGCTCCAGGATCGTGAGAGGGCTTCCTTGTAGTGCTGACTTTTTGCAGCACAGATGTCCCTTGTGCAGGCATTTCTTGATTTTTTATAAGCTTGAAGGTCTGATTGTTTGCTTGTAGCTCGGGCCCTGTGCCAGAGATGATCCCTGAGTTTAAGTCATTCAGTTAATTCGGGGGTGATCCAGGGGTTGCTCGGTCCTTTAATTCTGCACTTTTTGATTCGGACATGTTTATCACATTCTGCATTACATTTTGAGATGTATTGTTCCAGAGCGCTATTGACATTGCAGGCGGAGTAGACTTCAGTCCAGTCTAAGGGACGGAGGTCTGATTTCAGGGCCTCCAGGTGATTTTTTAAGCAGAACCCTGCTAGTGAGAGTTCTAGTAGGGGGCTTGGGAAACTTATTCAACCAACTGAACAGAACAGGGGAGTAATCGCTAATGGCATCTGGGAGGATCTGGGTATTGGAGATGTGTGCAAGCCGATTTGAGAGCACCCAATCTAGTAAGGTACTGGTACCAGCCCTGTACTGTAGTTCACTCTAGTTGGAGACTCAACAAGTTGGGTGAAGTGGACTGCAGAGATTGCATATTTGAGTGAGTTCACTTCAGGGGAGAGCCAATTGATACTGAAGTCTCCCAGTATGATGACTTCCGAGTTTAGACTCAAACTGTTTAGGCAGTTCATGAGTGAGTCAAAGCTAGGTGACATCTGCCTAGGTGGGATATAAGCAGAAAGCACAGTAAGGGGTCTGCTCTGAGGACTAAGGAAGACTTTAATAGCAAGGGTTTGCATGTTGTCCCCAGTGTTCTGCAGTTGCATGACAAGGCTCTGTAAGTTGTCCCAAAGGTAGATCACACAACTGTCACCTCTGTCGGTTAGCTTGTCTTGCCTAAAGACTGTGTAGCCTGGAATCAAGACTGAAGTGTCAAGTATTTTTGGAGTGAGCCAGGTTTCGATGATGGATAATATATCAGGGTTGTGCTGTGAGACCCAGACTTGCAAGTTGTCAAGCTTAGGGAGGAGGCTGCAGATATTAAGTGAAGCAAACATAAGTGATCCAGATGCCTTTTGAGGGATGGACTTCTGTTCTGCGGGGCCAGAACTGGGGATACATATTTCCTGAAAGGAGCAGCAGTAATATTGTGAGTCTGCATAGATATTCTTTAAATTGCTTGTTGCTGAAATTGCGGAGCTTAGACTGAGTACAGTGAGATTTACTGTTTTCTTGTGAGTTGATTTGCCCCAAGATGAGGATCAGAGGCAGAGTAACGGAGTGGTGGTTAGCAAATGTCCAATAGCTGCAGGGTGGCATTATTTCCCTGCCTGGGTTGTGGTTGTTTGTGACAGATGGTTGGGTGGAGGTTATTATGCTGTAAACACTGAGGACATCAGTTAACAAGGTTTGCACAGCTTTTGTGGGTTCAGGGTCTTGTGCAAGAGCTGAGAGTGTAAGCAGCAAGATCAACACAATGCCTTTGGTCAGTAAGCGATGAGTAGGATCCAGCACTGCCAAGCCAGGTGTAATAAGAGAGGTAACTGAGTAGGTACACACAACAGGTAGGGTAGTGAGGTAGAGAGGGAGGGGTAGGTGTATATCCAGGAGAGTTGAAAATCAAAGTCACACTACCAAGGTGCTGTTGTTACTTGTTGGCATGGATTACTCCTGGAAGCTGTCTGGTCTGTGATAACTAAGCAATTTACCCTGTTAAGTGCAGGAGTTGGTGGTAAGCGCAGAAGCGGCAGATTGGGAAGATAAGACAGAGCAATCTACCATGGTGCAGTTGCTAACTAACGGTGAATAAACAGGGAGGTCAGTGCAGGCAAGATTTAAGGTGATGCAAGCTCTATAAAAGTGAGGGTTTCTTTAAGAGAAGGACAACCTGGAGGGATGAAGGATAGAGGGAGCCAAAATGGGGTGGTACTAGGTGAGGGAGAAGTATTTACTAGAGCTCACAGCTGGGGTGGGTGGGCGGGACTAAAAATAGCAGTACTGAAAACTTGTTTAAGAAAAACAGGACAGCACGGGTTTGAAAATTGGCGCCAACAAATTGCAAAAAGCCACCGGCAACCAAAGAGAAAGGCATGGAGAGAAATCAACTAATGGGCATCCATGGGCTGTCTCGAGACAGCCAATTGAATTTCTGTCCCGTTTTCTTCCCACATGAAAGCCATGTGGGAAGAAAACAGGGCAGTATCATAAAGAATACATAAAGCATGCTCCTGCTAAGTGGAGTCACAATGCCCCACTGTGACGCCTCAGTCCCCTGCCGTGGGTATAACAGTGAAGTCACAAGCTGAGCATCATGGGACCAAACAGCAAGTGTAATGTTGGAAGGGATAGGAACCCCAAAAGAGGCTCCTTTACTGGTAAGGCCCTATGAGAGGACAACATGGGGAACATGAGCTGAGAAAACACATTAGTGACAGATAAAGGATAATTCCAAACAATATGAAAATATAGGAGAAGGAGCACCAAATGAAGCAGGACTGAGGGAACCATGACAAGGGATGTGGGAGAGGGAGAGGGGAGCATGCATAATTTGAGTGATGACTGGGCATGCTGGAAGGTTATGAAGTACTGGGGAGAACAAGGTAACATAGGGAAGATAGGCTGAGCAGGGTATAGGAATGCTAGGACTAAGAAATTGCAAAGAATAAGTAATATAGGTGTCAGACATAAATTGTTGGAAAAGGTTAATTGCAATAGTTGATAGAATGGAATAAATACTGAGGAATTGGAGGTGCCAGACCAGGGTAAGTGTGGTGCTTGACTGGTGAGGTAGAAGGGGCATGGAGCAGGAGACGTAGTGCCGGCGTGAGGAGCTAGGAGCCCAAAAGTAAACACGGGGATGAGGGCAAGAATGAGAGACAGAAGGGGGGAACAGGAAACAACAAGGAGGAAAAGGGGAGGGGGGCCCAAGAGCAAAACATCAAAGGGTCACAATGGGGGCAGCAGAAGGAGGGAAAAGGATGAGTGTTTTTATTTTTTTATTGTTTGTTTTGTTAGGTGAAGCAGCAGTGTGGTACATGGGAGTGTCGGTTGGAGCAGAAAGTAAGCAGAGGGTGCAGATCAGGGAAGCAAGGAGCTGAATGCCAGGAGAGGAGAGGAACAGTGAAAACCCCCAGACAGCAGGCAAAGAAAATGGAAATGGGCAGCAGATCCCCCAAACACAGCAGAAAAAGCAGAGCACTGCCTGCAAAATCAGAGGAAAGACCAGAATATGGAGCACATACTCACTGGAATGAAGAAAATGGCTACAAAAGCAGACCCCATAAGGAAGTGAGAAAGAATGGGTCCAACAATAGAGGTAAATGATGCAAGCTGGGGGAGTCCAGAAATAGTTCTGACAAGGGGTAGAACAGCAGGAAACCAAAGCAAGAAATCTGGTGCTATTGGTTTGGATGATTTTTGTCCTATTTCAATTCTTAATACCCTGAGCAAGCTTCTTGAAAAAATTGTCAATAAACAGATCACTACCTACTTACAGAAGCATGATGTATTGTGTCCTCAACAGCACAGCTTTCGGCCTAATCATGGGACTGAGACTGCCTTGGTCAGGTTCATGCATGCTACCCTTAGCGGCTTTGATAAAGGCCTAATGCTGGGGGTGGTGTTCGTGGACCTGACCAAGGCATTGGACTTAATCAACCGCTTGTTGTTATGTGATAGATGGGGTGAGTTGGACTTCTTTGTAAATGTAGTGACTTGGTTTGGGATTACTTACTAGCTAGGAACTTGTCGCCGGCCCGATGTTGGAGCCCCCCAGGTGGTTGATCCTGGGGGACTTCAATGCTTGTGTCGAAAGTGGTCTCTCGAGATTTGGGAATGACCTTCTCAGGAGCATGAAGGTTCTGGGCCTGACACAAAAGGTACACCAGTGATGCACTCGAGCGGCCACACACTGGACTTGTTTTTTTCAGCAGATTTAGATATTTTAAACCTCAGTGTTGATCCAGTGGTTTGGTCGGATCACAGCACTGGGGGTCCACGTTTAAGGCCCCGCCTGATGGTCCTGCCCCTGTGGAGATGGTCCTCTATAGGACTATCGGCAGTGCTGGACCTATCGGATGTTGAGGTGGCTAGTGTGGTTGGGCCGGAGGAAGCAGTGTCAGCCTATAATAGGGCGGTTACTGCAGCCATCGACTCAATCGCACCCATTCATGTCCACCCCTTGTTTGCTTGCTGGAGACCTCCTTGGTTTAATGAGGATCTTTGGAGTTTAAAGACTAAGGGGTGGAGGTTAGAGAGATGCTGGAGGAGATCTGGCTCAGTGGGGGACAAATTGGCCTTGAGGTCACATTATGTTGACTATTGGGGCGATCGACTGAAAAAAGCAGAATTTCTGTCTTAGGAGATTGCTGTGGTGAGGAGCAGACCAGCTCAACTCTTCTGCATGGTAGATAGACTCTTACATCCTGTCTGTCTCCGTGCTGGGGAAGCAGTTTCTAGCACTTGATGTGAGGAGCTGACTCTGTTCTTCGCTGACAAGGTGTCTATTATTAGGGCTGAGGTCTCCTCGAGTATCTCTCGAAAGGGATGCAGTGCCTGACCTGAGTTCTGCCAGAACGCTCCTCCTGTCTGGGATGAGTTTGAGCTAGCTGGGGAAGAGTAGGTGGTGGGAATAATCTCAAAGCTGCGGCCTACACAGTGTGATCTAGACCCAGGTCCGACCTGCCTTTTGGTTGGACATCTGGAGCTGTTTGGATCTGTGGTTGCTGAGATTGTCTGGTGCCCCTTGAGGAGTGGAGTCTTTCTGCTGTCCTTGAAAGAGGCATTGGTTAGGTCCCTTTTGAAGAAGCCCTCATTGGACCCAGACAGCCTCAGCAATTACAGACTAGTCTCATACCTCCAATTTTTAGGGAAGGTTATTGAAAAGGTGGTGGCCATGCAGCTTGAGATACATCTTGCCTCTTCCTCTACCTATGAGCCTTTCCAGTTTGGGTTCTGGGTGGGGCACAGTACAGAGAGGGCACAGTTAAGGGTGTTAAATGATTTCTTGATGGCAAGGGACAGGAGAGCCCATATCATCTTGGTTCTCCTGGACCTCTCGGCTGCATTTGACACCGTAGACCATGAGGTGTTGCTTGGCCACCTGTGGTTCTGGTGTGGCCTGTCTGGTACTGTCATCCACTGGTTCAGCTCATAACTGACAGACAGAGTGCAGAGGGTGAAAATGGGACTTGTCTCATCAAACCCAAAGCCTCTGTGTTGTGGGGTTCTGCAGGGTTTGGTCTTGTCACCCTTACTGTTCACGGTGTATATGCTCCCACTGGGGGACATTATCAAGTGATACAGGCTGTGTTTTCACTGCTGGTGTACCTGTACCTGTCCTGTGTGCCTGAAAATTAGTTGTCAGACTCTGTATTTAACAGCTGCCTCAAGGAAATCCAGTCGTGGATGACTCACAACTGGCTTAAGCTTAACCCAGACAAGACTGAGGTACTGGTCATGGATCCGGATTGCTGGGGGGGGGGTTCACCCCTGACTCAGTGTTGTGGGGGTGTTCCCCTTGTCCCCTCCAGACAGGTGAAGGATTTGGGCATGATCCTAGTCGATGGCCTGACATTTGATGCTCAGGTGTCAGCCATGGTCAAAAGCGGGTTCTATCATCTTAGGAACATTGCCCAAATTTGAGCCCTGATTCCCCCAGAGGACCTGACCACACTGGTGCATGCTTTTGTCACAACCAGGTTGGACTACTACAATGCCCTGTACCTTGGGTTATCTGGGGGGCAATCTTCACCAGTTGCAGTTGGTGCAGAATGCGGCGGCATGACTTCTGACTGGAGTGAATAGATCTGACCAAATCACCTCAGTCCTCCATGGACTGCACTAGCTGCCTGTCAGGTGGAGGGTTATCTTCAAGATTGGCTTCTTAACTACAAGACCCTTCATGAAAGGGGCCCAGTTTATCTGCAAGATCTCCTTGTTCCTTACCAACTGGTCCTGGCACTCCGTTCTGCTGAGGGTGGCCTCCTTGGGGTTCCCAGGGTTAGACTGCGGCATTCTGGAGATAGGGCATTTGCAGTGGCTGCACCTACCCTGTGGAACTCCTTGCCTGGCTGTTTAAAGGAGGTCCCCCTCAGTAGAAGCCTTTAAAGGAGGATTAAAGACATATCTGCTCCAGTAGGCTTTTATTGACTGAATTTGTTATGAATTACAGAATGGTTATTTATATTTTTATTTATTGAAATGTTTCACCAGGAAGGCAGACTGAGCAACAGGTTGCTCATTTCCTGGTGCAACCTGGGGGGAGAACCGGCCCTCACACCAGGATCGCAGAGAGGTACACTGTGCCAGGATCACAGCTAAATTCTGGACACAGTCCCTTCCCCCTTACCTCGAATCTGCCCTCTCAAGCCAATCGCCACCTGCGTACTCTCTCAGGAGCAATGACTCCCTTCTTTTTTATGTTCCATTTATGGGCTTTTCTAAAGGCCAGGCTGCTTTCAAATACCGCATGCCCAAACTTTGGAACACGTTGCCATCAGACATTAGGCTCACCACAAACACTCAGCATCTCAACCACCTCCTAAAGGCACATTTCTCATCCACATGTGCAAGCACCTAGTACCACTGGGGGGGCAGTGCCTCCTGCTCTCCGCTGTTACAGCTCTTGCTAACTAGTACCCCTGCATAGTGCTCTTAGAACATCACCTAGCCTAGTATGAGCGATTAGTTAGTCTGTAATTAGAAGGTCCTACTGCTTTCTCCACAACGTTCTGTAACAGTTTTTGAGAATTGATTTGTAATCTAATGATGCTTAACATGTATTTAACTAGTTGTAAACATATCATGTTAACACTACATGCTTGTTTTGTAAATTGTCTTCCTGCAGTTGCTCTTGTCTAGTGCACCTATACCACCAATTTCGCCCTCAGTATGGGTGCATTGTAATCTGTATTACTTGATCTATGTCTATCTGTAAGTCATGTGCTCCCCTTCCCCCTTCCCCCAGGACATATCTGGAATCAAGTGGGTCACTTCTCAGTATGCCTTCCTGGTAAAACTCTTAGATAAATGAATAAATAAATAAACAATAGGGATGAGACATTTTACATTCAAGTTACAAAGATCAACATAGCATACAATTAATTAAGGCTGTTGTTATGAACAGAGTTGCATACATATGTAATTTGTGAGAACAATTAGTAAGTGCAATGGTAATATGTGAACAAGTGCTATTGTGAAATAAGGGGTGATGGAGAGAGAGCATGAGATGACAGATAGTGCAGAGTCGTGTCCCAGAGAGACCCCTTCAGGATGTGGGGAACCTTGCAAGGGGGACAAGGGACTGGAGTAGGGATTAGAGAGGGAGTAAATGTAATTAACACCTAGGAGGGGAAATAAGGCCTGACCCAAAAAGAGAACCCTTCAAGATGCGATGAACCCTGCAAGGGGGCAGGGAAGTTAAGGCAATTGTAAACCCTCCTGCAGTTAGGCATTGTAATTATAGAGGGATAGTGAGAGGGAGGGAGGGAGGGAATGAGAAATAGCACCTGGGAGGGGTTGAGGCCCGACCTGGAAGGCCAAGGATAGGTACATAGGAAAAGAATAGGTGGCAAGCTTAGGCACTATAGGACCCCTTCAGGATGCTGAGAACCCTGCAAGGGGAGTGTGAAGGCTAGTGAAAAAGGGAGAGGAAGTAGGAGAAGGGAGAAAGGTATGAGAACTAGCACCTGGGAGGGGCTAGGGTCAGTAGGGGCATTAGAATTGATAGAGGTATTCGGTAAATTTCAAAGGGGGGTGAACTGTAAGGAGCAAGATGAAGGAAATTAAGGTGGATCATAACAGGAACAGTTAGATGCAAGATAGTTGGAGAGAGCAGTGTTGATGGAATAGAGGGAGGAGGAGTGTTGGATTTGGGGAGGTAGAGAGTTCCATATTTTATGGAAATGGTGAGAGTACCCAGACTGGCCGGAGAGGGTGGATTGGTGGGGGACAGTAAGTGTGTGAGTGTCGGTAGATCTGAGGGAGTGGGAAGGAGGAGGGTGTGTTATAAATGAGGGGGAGAGGTAGGAAGGGAGTTCACCAAGCCAGTGTTTAGTGGTGAATTTAGCGCAGTGCAAGAGGGATCTATTTGTACGGGAGGGGAAGGAAAGGGCTCGATAGAGGTCACAGTGGTGGGTGCAAGAGAGAGAGCATCAAGGGCAAAATGGCAGAAGGAGTTGAAGAGCATGTCCAATCTGGTCAGGGAGGACCTAAAAGTGGCACCATGGACCATGTCGCAGTAGTCAAAAATAGGGAGGATCATCTTCTGGATAAGCTCATGCCTAGCCACAGGAGGGATGCAACTGCAGTTCCTGAACAAGACACCGAGCTTGGGGCGCAATTTTTTCTGGATGGTGTTAATGTGTCCAGGGAAGTTGAGGTGTTGGTCTAACCAAACTCCAAGGCATCTGAAGGACAAGATGTCCTCAAGTAAAGTCCTGTCATGAGTGGGCAGAGAGAGAAGCCTAAAGCATCTCGGACTTGTGCCAACAGTCATGGGAATTATCTTCATGGCATTGAGGAAGAATTAATGGTTTGAAAACCAGAGCTGGACCTTGTTGAAGTCTTGCTGCAAGCTTGATGTAACCTCAGCAGGACATGAGCCAGATGCATGCAGGATAGTATCATCAGAGTACATGTGTATGGTGGAGGAGGGGGAGCAGACAGATAGCAGGTAATTAAGGAAGAAGGAGAATTGAAGGGGACCAAGCATGGAGCCCTGAGAGATGCCAGTGCAGATCAGAGGGGTGCTGAGATAGCATCTGCCATCTTAACTGGGTTCTACCAGTAAGGTAGGCCTTAAACTAGTTACGAACAGAAGGGGTTAGATCAGTAGATGAGAGGGAACCAATGTGAAGGGAGTTAGAAACAGTGTCAAAAGTCTTGGCAAGGTTGAAAAATATGGCTGAGGTGATTTCGCCATTATCCATCCCGGAGAGGATGGATCCAGTGAGCCAAAGTAAGGAGGTGGTGGTAGAATGTTTTTTCCTGGAACCAGATTGGAACAGGGTGAAGAAGGAGGTATCAGATAGAAAGGAGGTGAGTTGAGAGAAGACTAGATGTCCTTGTAGTTTGGCTAGGGTAGTGAGTAACGAGATGGGGTGATAGTTGTCAGGGGATGAGGGGTCTCCACCTTTAGGTAGGAGGAGGACCACTGCATGCTTCCATGTGGAAGGGACATCGGAGGTTGAGAAGGAGAGATTTAAGATTAAGGAGAGGGGGTAGGCAATGGCCTGGGCTGAGAGAGAGAGAGAGGGGGTTTAGAAGCTAGGTCATCTGGGGAAGAACCTTTTGAGGGTTGATGGCAAGGAGGGCATTTAGAGTATCTGTGGGGGAGATAGAAGAGAATGAGAAGGAGTAGTGTGGTGAAATAGGAAGTGGAGCCTTTTGGGGGGAGGATAGAGTGGCAGCTATGACATTTGAGGGGGATGGGGTAATTAGGGAGAGACTTCAGCAGTTTGGTTGCACAAGAGGTATAATAGCAGTTACGGCATGGGAGTCAGCTACAAGATTGCCATTTACCTATAGCACTGGGGATGGGAGGGCAGGACTGCGGGGTAAAGAGGGCATGAACCACCTTCTAGCACTTGGAAGGGGAATTTATATTAGTGAGGAAAGCAATTTTGAAGTAATTGGACTTGGCTAGCCTTGTTACCCTGTTACAGGCATTTCAGAGCTTATGGTAGTATGTGAGGTTGCTAGGAAACTGAATGGATTTGTGGCACTTCCAGGCACGATCTCTGGCCCTAAGACAGGCTAAGAGTTCTTGAGTAATCGGTAGGTGGTTACCCCAACCCTTATTTGTTTGAGAGGGGCAAAGGCATCCCAATTTGCAAGAAATATTTCTTTGAAGTAGGCTAGAGCCTTATCAACTGAGAGGGAGGAGACTAAGGCAGATCAGTCAGAGAGAGATAGGTTGTGCAGGAGAGGTTCAAGGTCTAAGGATTTGAAGAAGTGAAGTTGCAAGGTTTTATGCAGAGATTTTGGTCTTTGGATTTTCCTGACAATGAATATTGGGTTGTGGTCACTGAGAGCATCTGGGAGGATGCCAGAGTTAATTACTCTGTGGGGTGGATGGTAAGAGCCCATTCGATCAGGGAGTGATTTTGTGTCTTATGGTTAGGGTGAGTGGGTTCTGAGAACAATTGCGAGAGGTTCAGGGCTCCAAGATCATTACATATTTTGGATGACTTGGGAGACAGCCAGTTTAAGTTAAGGTCTCCTAAGATGTATAGTTCACCAGAGCGAGAAAGGACTGTGATGGAGGTTATAAGGTTGAGAGCAACAAATGGTTAGACATTTGGGCGACAGTAAATGCTGACTATAAAGATGGGGAGGGTGAAGGGCAGAGTTGAATGAATAGCCAGTGCATTGTGGGATGCTGGGCTAGAGGATGAATAAATAATAGGGTCTGAGGGCTTGATCTGGATAGCCCTCTTCAGCCCCTCACTGCAAGCCACCGAAATCTATCATCGTAAGGGTCTGAGGGCTTGATCTGGATAGCCCTCCCCAGCCCCTCGCTGAAAGCCACTTAAACCTATCATCACAAGGGTCTAAGGGCTTGATCTGGATAGCCCTCCCCAGCCCCTTTCTGCAAGCCACTGAAATCTATCATCACAAGATACGGGACCTGGAGATTCACACTGCGCACTAGTTATTTCGGATTTTAAATCCTGGCACCTTTTTAAGGCACAGCTTTGCATAAATCAGGGAGTTCCTTGTTTAATCTCCTGCCTGCTTGATTTTATTTGCTGAGTAAAATAGATTCAATTTACTGACCCTGTATTGTGGCTTTTTAAGTGAATTGTCTGTTCTTTATATACATATATGGAGTTTGTCCTTTGTTTGTTAATGGTACTATAGTGCAGCAGCTTCAGCTCTGCTTGTCTCTCTCTCTCTCTCTCTCTCTCTCTCCCCTTTCGGCACCACTCCTACTTTCTCTAACCCTTCCCCCTGCATTTTCTCTGCTTCTAACTTACTCTGTTTCCCTTATTTAATGCTTTCCCTGTTGTTGTCTTTCCTTTCTAGGGTCTGAGGGCTTGATCTGGATAGCCCTTCCCAGCCTCTCGCTACAAGCCACTGAAATCTATCATCACAAGGTATGGGACTCAGAGATTCACACTGCACACTAGTTATTTCGGATTTTAAATCCTGGCACCTTTTTCAGGCACAGCTTTACATAAATCAGGAGCTCCTTGTTTAAGCTCCTGCCTACTTAATTTTTATGCCTGCCCACCCATCACCATCCCCTCCCATCCCCATGCCCTCTCTTTCTTAAATGCACCTAGGCACCTCCCCTGCTCTTCTCTGATTGGCTTATTGGGCAATTAGGGGTGGGTCTTATAACTAGTGGTGAATTTGGTGTTCATTGTTAAATACATTCCACTATGATAGCAAGTTTGCTACACCACCCTATACAATTTCTACAAGAAGGAGCTTGAAACTATGGATTCACCAAGGAAGTATTTCCTCTAATTTCCCTGAATTTGAAGCATGGGTTAAACTGTGCTCCCCAGATATCCTTGGACTCACTGAAACTTGGCTTAAGCCAGATATTCCTGATTCTGTGCTTAAGTTAACAGGATGCAACCTAGTTAGATTTGATCATCCCTCCTCATGAAGGGGGAGGGGTTGCTTTCTACTCCAGAGATCACCTCAGGGTCTCAGTACTATTTCACAGAATGCACAGCTCCTGAGAAATACTTAATGTGGAACTGACTCTTGGTGGGGAAAAGAAATTAAACATAGTCTGTGTCTATAAACCTCCAAGGGGGGCACTAACTGGCCTGGATGGACTCACTGACCACCTGTCTTCTCTAAAGGGGATTAAAGAAATTATATTACTTGGTGATTTTAACCTTGGTTGATCTAGTAGTAACTCTGGTGTATATAATAACACTCTTGCAAAGCTTCACCTCTCCCAGCTGGTTACTGGACCTACCCATATTTCTTCCAGCAGTTCACACCAATTCACACTGGACTGGACTGTCACTAATCGTGTCAGTGGAATTCTTGAAGTTGGTACCTTGCCTGACTCAATCAGTGACCACTCATCCACTTTCTGTGTCTGGAAAAGCCAGCTGTCCTAAGCTACTTCCTAAGATTATACAGTTCCGGGATTTCTCAAAATTAAATATTGCAGCACTTCTGTCAGAAGTAAGATGCGTTGATTGGTCCCTGTTATACCAGACAACTAATGTTGATAGAGCTCTCGATTTCATACTATCAAATCTCCTCCCCCTCCAAAACAAGTCTGTGCCTCTCAAAAGTAGGAGAATTAGGGGCGCCAAAACTAGATGGTTGCATAAGAATCTCCTGTCAGCAATGAGGAGCAGAGATAAAGCATGGGTTGCTGCCAAAAAGTCTAACCAACCTCATGACTGGTCTAAGTACCAATCCATGAGAAAAACATGTAAGAAAGACTTCTGAGCAGCAAAAATAGCATCCTGTGGTATGCTTCTTCAAAAATCCTGTGGCGATACTAGGGGTTTCTGGAACCATGTTAAAAGTTTTTTAGGGAAAGACCCATCCCTGCCTCTTACTGAAATGACTATAAATGATGCTAACTGCAATAACCAAAGCATGATTGCTATTTCGCTTAATGTTCACTTCTCTGATCTCTCGGATTTCCTGGTTAACTGTTTTACCCTCTCAGGAAATCATAAACCCTGCTGAATCTTTAGCGACCCAGTTTAGTATTAAACCAGTCTCGACTATTGATGTATTAAGTCTTATGAGAGCCATTCCTGAACACGGCTCTCCTGGGTCCGATGGACTATTACCTAAGTTCCTTAAAGTTATTGCTGCTGACATTGCAGCCCCTGTTGTGAGAATACTCAACTTATCTATTATGACCAGGACGGTGCCATCCATCTGGAAAATTGCACATGTTGTGCCAGTGCATAATAAAGGAGACTCTAGAACGATGAGTAATTACCGACCAATTGCCATCTTATCTGTCTTGGATAAAATCCTAGAGAAAGCTGTGTCTTCTCAGGTCATGGAGTGTCTGCATAAAAACAATCAATTATCCCCAGCCCAGCATGGCTTTAGGTCTGGCCACAGCACATCTACGGTGCTATTACAATTTACTAATGATGTGCTGCTTAACATGGACAAAGGAAAACTAACTGGGGCCATTTTTATCAACCTCACAAAGACCTTTGACTTGGCTGACCACTCTCTTCTGCTCTCCAAACTATCCTCTCTTGGTCTTTCAAATTCTGCCATGGCCTGGTTTGGCAGTTACCTTCTGGGTAGGCAACAATTTGTTCAAATAGGGAACGTTGCATCCGATCTTGTCTCTACCTCAGTTGGTGTTCCCCAGGGTTCTATTCTTGGTCCCCTCCTTGTCTGTCTCTTTATAAATAATCCTCCGCACATCCAGATTGACTTTGTCTCTTTTCTATGCAGACAATCTGGTTATCTACTCTGCCACTAATGACATTTCAGCAATTCGCACCTCCCTTCAATCTGACTTTGACTGCTTCTCGGCTTGGCTATAATAAAATAAGCTCCTACTTAACACTAGCAAAACGGTGTCAATGCTCTTTGGGACTTCCCCTAGGCTAAAAGCTTGTCATATGGGACTTTCCCTTTGTGGACCTGATGGCATAACCCTGGATACAGTCACATCCTTCAGATACCTTGGGATGACTCTTGACTCCTCACTGGACTTTAATCTTCATGTTGCAGCCACTTGTAAGGCAGTGAACAGTAAACTTGACCTGGCTTACAAGGTAAGATCCTCCCTAAATTCAACAGCCAGGTTAACC
Source organism: Neoceratodus forsteri (assembly GCA_016271365.2). NCBI lineage: Eukaryota > Metazoa > Chordata > Ceratodontiformes > Ceratodontidae > Neoceratodus > Neoceratodus forsteri. Next base: position 316,212,417 of record CM057457.1, read on the forward strand.
ATTGCAAAGGGAATTCTTCGAACTTGCCTCAACTATGGCTCTATAGTCTACCTTAATGCTATCAAGCAAGTAATCCAGAAATGGAGCACTTGTTATAATAGAATCTGCCGCTTCACCCTTGCGGCTCCTAAACTAATACATTGCTGTCAGCTCTATTCTTCTCTCAATTGGCTCACCCCGTCCTCCTATCATCTGTACACAGTTGGTTGTCTGGTCGACAAATTAACCCAGACTAGTACTCCCAGGTCCCTTGTAACTCTACTAAAACAACCTGACTTGCTCTGTACATTGAGATCTACTGAAAATGCTTCCTTTGTTATGCCTAGATGTCTCACCAAGAAGGGTGACTCTTGCATTTGACGTATCTGCTCCCAGAATGTGGAACACACTTCCACTCTATGTTACACAATCGGCTACTCACGGGCCTTTCAAAAAAGTTTAAGAACTCACCTTATGAGCACAGGTCACTACTCCTGCTCTACCTCTTGCTTGTCTCCACTCACTTGCACTACTACCACTGATCTTCCACCTTGAGAGCGGTACTTTCTCTCAGCACTTATGTACCCTCGGTGTTTGCTGTATATGTATTTCTTCAATCAATTATACTGTTTTCAAAATGTTATAAACGTTTATGTAACTGTGATTACTGTTTATCCTCATGCTTTGTATATTCTACCTGTTGTTCCTGAATGTGCCATGTATTCAAAATTGTCATGTGTTATTGTATTTTCCTTCCAACTAGATGTTTTGGTTTTCTGTTGTGGACACTGTATCTGCTGTTTCTGATGTGTAAAGCTCCCAGGTTGTGCCTGAAAATAGGCAAAATCTCTTGTCTGGTGCACCTACCTGGTTAACAAAAATGAAATAAATAAATAAAAATAGAATATTGGTGGGAGGTAAGAACATACATGGCTATGCCACCACCTCTACCTGCATGGTCTTGCCTCAGGAAAGAGTAGCTAGGAATGGAGATTGAGAGATCCGAGATCATGCTCTTTAGCCAAGTTCCCATGATGATAAGTATGTCAGGTTTTGGAGTGGCCACCATGGCTTGTAGAAGGCCAATTGTTTGCAAAAAAACTATGTATATTTAGATGAAGGATCTTGAAACCCTTCAGGAGGACAATGGGAGCAATAGAAGAGGTAGATAATGGAGCATTCAGGGCATGAGATGCAGACAGACCAGAGTTGGGGTGGATATCTCTGCAGGAGAGCAAGAGTAGAGCTAAGATGAGAAAATGAAGCTTGGGGCATTTAGAGTTAGGTGTTGAGGAACCAGTGAAACCGGCAGGGTAGTGTGCATGACAGTAATGTAGCAGGAGATGAAGAGTGGCAAAGAAAGGTGGGACAGTTAGTAATGAAGCATGTGGGATAGAGGGAGAATATGACCATAGTTCAAAGGGTGGGGAGGGAGTGATAGCAAGGATGTAAGTAGGGGATTAAGGAGGATGTAGAAGGTGAGTTAATCAACATTTGAGAGTATAGCCCAATTGGAGGGATTATGAAAAGTACTAGGAGTAGAAAAAGGGGGAGAGAGGAGAGAAGTTTCATGTTGCAGGGCATGGTATGTGTAACAACAAATAAAAGATGGGAGGAGCAAGACAAGGGGTGCTGGGTCTAATTGTCTTTATTTAACAGATGCTTAACTAGAGCAAATGAGAGGTATCTATATGAACAACAGGCAGGGATCACTTTAGATAAAGATTGTGTTCCTCTAGTGGCAGTGCAGTATAACTTGCTAATGGGAAAATGGACAAAAAAAGAATTATAGAATTCTATTTATAATGGCTTTATTGACTGAATGATCTTTACGTGGTTTTAAAATTTATCATTGTAATGTTTTGCTGTACGGTGCTCAGGGTCCCAGGAATTGGCACCTTTATACTGTAAATAAAATTATCTATCTACTAAATCGCTCGCCTTTTGTTACACTGGAGACTTCTACTTCTTCTGTCTATCCTATACACTCGGTGTTTCTCAAGGTTCCATTTTGGGTTCTCTTTTGTTTTCTTTGTTTATTAATCCTCTGCCTCTTATCTGTTCTTCCTGTGACAGTCTACTTTATGCTGATGACTTAATACTCTTTACTCAATCTCAGTCATTAGCATTTATGACTTCTTATTTGGAGCAGGATTTTATTTCAGTTTGTCACTGGTTTGCTGAGAATGCATTGGTTTTGAACTCTTCTAAAACTAAAGCCATGCTGTTCGAAACCACATCCCAACTGTGATATAACCCTAGCCTTATTGTTTGGAACCACATTCCAACTGTGATATAACCCTAGCCTTATTGTTTGGAACCACATTCCAACTGTGATATGACCCTAGCCTTATTGTTTGGAACCACATCCCAGCTGTGATATGACCCTAGCCTTATTGTTTGGAACCACATCCCAACTGTGATATAACCCTAGCCTTATTGTTTGAAACCACATCCCAGCTGTGATATGACCCTAGCCTTATTGTTTGGAATGCTCATAGTGCTCCTTTGGAGCACGTGTATGAATGTAAGTATTTAGGCACCCATTGGATCCTATTTTAACTTTACAAGGACAGGTTAAAACTGCCGGAAGGTTAACCAAAAATTGGGTGTTATTTATAAAATGAAACAATACTTTACTTTTGAGACCAGAAAGGCTGTTGCAACTGGAGTTCTCTTACCCCACTTTGAGTATGTTGGGAACCTTTATTTTAAACTGTCTGTATGGGAAACCCAGGCCCTAACTACAGCATACAATAATATATGCCGGTTTGTGCTTGGTGCCCCCCCCACGGACACATCATTATTTGATTTATTCCTCCCTTGATTGGTTACCACTTAATGCATGATTTATGTATTTATTCTGTTGTTTAATTTTAAAATCTCTTTTTGGGACAGAATTGTTTTCTTTATCTGAATTTCTGACTGTTTATTGTCCCACACTGAACTGTAAATCTTTTAAGGGGACTCTTCTTATTAATAAACCTCACTCAACTAAAGCAGGTTCTCAAGCTTTTTCCACTTCTGCTCCACTACTTTGGAACAGTTTGCTTGAGGACCTGAGAAATGACTTCTCTAGACAGTTTTAAAAGAAAGTTGAAAGAATGTTTGCATGCTTTAAATGAATGTTAATGTTTTTAATTCTGTTTTGTTAATGTTTCACTTGTTATACTCTTGCTTGTAATCAGTTTGGGTTGGACCTCAAAAAGGACTTGTCCCAGTGTCCTCACCCGGTTAACAAAATTAAAACAAACAAACAAAGCACAGCAAGGGGAATGGAGGGGAATACTAGAGCACAATGCAACATGCAAGGCAGTGGAGAGAGAAGACCAGCAAACATCTAGAGCTCCGCAATGGGGAGCAGACACAGAGCTAAGCTGACTCACTCCAGTCTCAAGCAGATTGAGTGGTGAAACTGAGCCAAAGACAGCTGGTAATGGCCGTAGATGTGCAGCAAGGGTAGGGCATGGAGGTGGAAAAAGCCACCAAGCATTGAGCAGGATTTGGGGGCATGTTCAGCAAGCAGTGGGTGACAGGGAGCATGGATGCAGTCCTCAACAGCTGCCATAGCCAGTGTGGACACAGCAAGAGGAGCTGACACAATAGAGAAGCAAAGCAGAGAGCAGCACCATAGCACTGGTGAGATGCCACTGCAGCAGTGCAAACTGGGGCCAAAACAGGACAGCACCGGCAAGGTGAGGGACACAGAAATGAGGAGAGAAGGGCAAGGAGGAAGGAACCAGAGCCAGGGGATGAGTGGGGCTAGGGAAATGGAGCAAGATGGGAAGAGAAAGTGTAGCAGGCTGAACAAAGGGGATGGGGGGCCAAAGAGAAAATGGGAACAAAGTGCACTGGGGGAATGAGAGAAGAAGACAAATGGAAGGAGCAGAGGAGGGGCAGAGAGTGGTAAAAAGCACAGGAGGCAGATGGAAGGGGAAGAAGGCACAGCTCATGAGCCACACAGGAGCCCAACGCTTGCCAACAAGCAGTAACTTTTATAATTAGAAGCAAAACATCCATTTATCCTGAACTGGCTAACAGACTAACAGATAGACTTGATAAGAAGACCTTATAGGTCAAGGAGAAAGGAAACCAGACAGCTAGGAGGTCAAGATGGGATAGGACAGAGATACATAGCACCCTTGGGTGGTTTGTGGGTACTGCTTGTTGTTCAGGACACAGTTGTGTTGGTATTCAGATAAGAGCCAGGCTCTTAGGTTCATTTTGAAGGACAGGTGGAAGGGGAACAAGCAGTGGTAGACTGTTCCATAGGGTGGGGGCAGAAACTGAGAAAACTTTAGTTCCCATTAAAGTGGAGACATGTGGTACTTCCAGGGGAGGGACTGAGGATATCCTGGGGCACCTGGATACAGTCCTGTAAGTGAGCAATGGGAAATAGGGGGACATCTGGTTGCACCTGAGTCCATTGTCCACAACACAGCCCATAGCATACACAAAGTGACCTTGCAGAGGGAGCCACCCTAGGGATTGGTAGAGTGAACAATGGTGGGTTAAGTAGGGGGCTTGAAGAACAAAGTGACAGATGGAGTTATAAGTTGTGATTAGTCAAGAATGTAGGGTGGAGGACACAGAGGAATAGATAGGGGAGCAGTAGTCAAGAAGAGTCAATAGGTTATCTTGTGCGATAGCAAGACAAGCTTCAGGGGACATAAACTGCATAATACAATAAGCAGCACCTAGTTTTGGGTGTATTTTCTGCACAGTGCTGTTTATGTGGTCAGAGAAGGTTAGTGAGGGGTCAAGGATAACACCTAGGTACTTGAAAGAGGGGACATTTTTGAGGGGTGGCCCACTGGGGTACATGCCAGGAGACACTTATGATATTCAGGGAGGTCACGTGATGCAGAGCACCTAGAAGCAGCGCTGATCCGAAGCTCCCGCCTATCAACCTCTTTCAAAAGATTGCTTTGCCCAATTTAAAGTAACAAATTAGTCTCAGACCTTAGTTACACTCCGTACTGGTGCTTGGAGCACTAGTGACTGCCACAGGGGATGTTTTTGGACGAAGGATTTGGTGTTAAAGCTGAGATGGAGGCCGAGATGAAACAGGCCTGCATCAAGCACACTCCTCCGACTACCCCAGAAAAAACAACCAAAAAATTGAAGCATCAGAGCTCTGGGGGTACCTCCAAGTCAAGTTCTTCCAGCTCCTCAACGAGTCCTCTAACGGAGGAACGTTTTCTTCAAGAATTGCTCCCTTTTAGGGAGACGCTCGAGGATATATCGGCAGAATTAAAATTGCTTTGGGGTGACCTAAGCTCCCTGTCACAAAGAATAAGAGATGCTGAAGTGAGAACCACCTGTCTGGAGAGGTGGAAGGAGAGAATGGATCCTGAAATTGTTCGGCTCTGGCTACAGCTTAAGAAGCTGCAACTGAAAACCAAAGATTTGGAGGGGAGAAGCAGAAGGAATAATGTCCTGATACTAGGCCTACCTGAAACAGAGGAGGGTCTTAATACCATTAGCTTCCTTCAGAAATTTCTTGTTAAGATCATGGGCCCATCTCCATTAAGTCCACAGTACCACATAGAGCGGGCCCATCGCTCTCTCAAACCGAAACCCCCACCTGGATCACCACCATGGCCAATAATAGTGAAATTCCTTAGCTACCTTGAGAGGCAGCATGTCATTTCCAAATCGAAGGAGCTCCAGGCTATCCTATGGGGTAATGAGAAGCTGAGGATAACTCAGGATCTCCCCTTCGAAACTCATCAAAAGTGATCAGCATTTCATCCCACGGTCAGCAAGTTAATAGCGGCAGGAGATCGCTTCAAGATGGTCTACCCTGCTAAACTGCAAGTGGCTATTGAGGGAGTCTGGCATTCCTATGAATCCCCGGAGCAGGCAACTGCAGATCTCACAATCAAGCTACCTAATTTATTTAAGACTGGTTGGACTGTTACCTCAAATACCTAAGGCTTTCAGTCCTTAGTCTTGTGGGAGTAATTTACATACCTGTTTTGGATCTCTTCTCTCTTTTCCTTTCCCCTCTCTTCCTTCTCTCTGCTGCCTCTCTTGGGCTGGATTTGGAGGGCTACTGGGGTGTCCTGAGGCCTAGCAGGCCTAATTCAGTGGTGTGGCCGCTGGTGTATTTCCGTGGGGGGGTAGGAACCTTTTGTTTAGCGTGCGTTTCCCTGCGCCGTTAATGGGGACGGTTCTTTTTTAGTCCCATCAGTTTCAGGTCCCCTGATCACTTCCCCACCCTTTGGGGTGATCTCATTCCCATAGACCTTAATAAGTTAGGCGATAAAGGGTTTTTTTAGAGACCTCTATCCACCTGAGGTCTGCTTCACAAGTGTTTTGGGTTTATCTAATCTCATCTGGAGCAACACTCTCGATCTTGTGCAGGGTGGTCAACCTACATCCAGATGGATTCATTTTCACTTTCTCTGAAATTAGCTCTGTACTCTGTCTAATAACTCTACTGATTTTGACTAACCTACACTTGCAGTTTTCTTTGAGGGGTGGTGGGCGGGAGGCTTTGGGATGGTGCAAGCTTGGGGAGAACTGCATATCGCGCCAGAGAAGGGGGGAAGGGCGGTCTCCCAGGGAAGTTTAAAGAGCAAGGCAGTTGCCGAGCACTTCAGGTATACCTCATTGAGGTAGTCTCTGGCACCAATGCTCAGACCTGGTATTTATATGGAGTTATAGCTTCCCAAGGGAAGGTCACCTATTGGGTTGGGCCCTCTATACTAGAGATTTACATACCTAAAATTACCTTCAAAGGGGGACCTATTGTATATAGTTTGAGTGGGTTTTGGCGGGGTTCTCGATTCTGATGACTTTCCCGACTATAGCAACGATGAAGATTAAAAGGGAGCAGCTATATCTCCTCATTTTCTCAGCTTTACAAACATATATGGAAACTATCAGGAAAGGTTCTCTTGTTTCAGTTCTATCTATGTTCAAAGGGGGAGGAGGGTAGGGAAGGGGACTGGAGTGTGCCTCTTGGGGTTATTTTTTTACTCACTGACACAGGATTATTACATCCTTCAAAAAGATGGTAATGACTGCAGTAACAATTAAAATTGCCACATGGAATGTCAGAGGAGTCAGAGACATGACTAAAAGATATCAAGTTCTCAATAATTGTGTTTTCTTAAATATAGACATCCTCTTGATGCAGGAAACCCACCTTTTGGCTACCGAAACAAATGGGTTATGCAGACAGGAGTTCTCTCAAGTTTTTACTGCCTGTGGATCATCTGCGAGCAGGGGGCTGGCAATTCTGATCAAGAAGCATGTTTTGTTCATAGCAGAGGAAACATTGTCAGACCCAGAAGGCAGATTTATTTTAGTTAAGGGCATGCTGAACAACAACATGGTGGTATTAGGTGCAGTTTATGGCCCAGTGGGAGGTAGTGTGGAGTTCCTTATGTGTTTGGCAGACAAGCTGAGCAGATTTCTGCCTTCCAAGTTAATTATTGAGGGAGATTGGAATATCCCCCCAACACAAGACTTAGAACATACAAGCCACTAAAGTCCCTATCCCCTCCACAGCAAGCCCTAAGGGACTTTATGGGACTATTGGGTCGGTGCGATCCATGGCGCCTATTTAACCCCTCTCGTCAAGTTTTCTCATCCATTCCCAGGTTCACCAGTCATGGTCTAGGCTGGATTATATCCTAACCAGCACTTCACTTTTAACTGGCCTTCACCAGATTGGCATGGAACCGACTGTCATATCAGATCAGTTGATGGCATGGCTAGTGATCTCTCCAGACCCATGCAGTCAAAGGGACACTACCTGGAAATTGAATACACAACTCCTAAAAGAGGAGCGCATAATCTCTAACATCAGGGATGTAATCTCTTCTTTTATGGAAACTAATAAGGGCTCCATCAAAAGGGCTGATCAATTATGGTGTTCCTTTAAATGTTACATTAGGGGGGAATTCATTAAGTTAGCTTCCAAACAGAAAAGCAAAGGGAGGCAAGAATTATTTCTCTGTCAATCAAATCAAGGAGACCAAAAATATCTTATCCACCTCTTCCCCTTCAGGTCTTTTTGAAACCCTGCTGAATCTTAGAAATGAATATGCGGATTTATTAAAAGAAAAGGCTGAATGCGCCATCTTAAAAACTAAAGCCCACTATTTTGATCAAGGCGAGAAGCTGGGAAGAATGCTTGCCCTCCGGTTACAGGAACTAGAGAGCTCAAGGCTCATCCCTTCTATACTAGCCACAGATGGCTCTATTAAGACTTCCCCATGTGATATCTCTCAGGTTTTTGAAAAGTTTTATAAAAATTTATACAGTAAAAATCCTGTACAGGACACACCCTCAAGTATAGAACAATATTTGGATAGTCTTGACCTCCCGTCCCTTCAAGCACACCATTGTTCGAGTCTGTCTTCCCCAATCACCTTGGGGGAGATAGAGGAGGTGATCAGAGGGCTCACATTAGATAAGTCGCCAGGGCCAGACGGCTTCCCCTCCAACTTCTACAAAACCTTTTCCAGCGAATTAGCCCCCCTCCTCTTAAATTTATTTGAATATATGTTCACCTTGGATACTCTAGATCCTTCCTTGTTGGAAGCCACAATAGTCCTCATCCTGAAGCCCGACAAACCACATAATGATCCTGCCAGTTATCGCCCAATTTTGCTTTTAAACTATGATATCAAAATCCTAACAAAAATCTTGTCTCTCAGAATCAAACAGATCTGGTCTCATCTGTTGAGCCCTGAACAGGTGGGATTTGTACAGGGTCGATCTTCAGCTGATCATTTGCGGACCCTTTCACATATCCTCCAGGTTGCCCAGGACTCCCAGATCCCCATGGCTTTAATCTCGTTTGACACAGAAAAAGCCTTTGACAGAGTAAACTGGGAGTTTCTCTGGACAACTCTTAAGAAAATGGGCTTCCCAACAGTTTTCATTCAATGGATACAGATGGTTTATCAAGCTCCCTCTGCCAAAATTTATTGTAATGGTGTATTCTCTCCATGGTTCTCTTTATTTACTGGTACCAGGCAAGGCTGTCCCTTATATCCCTTTCTTTTTAATTTATATTTGGAGCCCCTTCTACATAGTATCAAGCGTGACCCCAGGTCATTGGCTGTACAGTATATCAACAGTCTTTAACCCTTTCAGTATACGCAGATGATATTCTCCTCCATTTGGCCTACCCCGATGTATCGTTATCATATGCATTACAAATCATCAGACAGTTCAGATTTGTAGCCAATTATAAATTAAACTTATCGAAAACTGTGATTTTTCCTCTAAATGCCCTTACCCACCAGGCTAGCTTTGCTCATCTAGGCATGAAATGGTCCCCTCACTCTATTAAATATTTGGGTGTTCATCTCACCAACGATCCAGAGACTTTTAGGAAGCTTAATCTGGATGACTTAATTACGAACATTCAACAGGACCTTCAAAGATGGGGAAATCTTCCCCTCTCAATATGGGGTCATATCTGTATTGTTAAAATGAACGCCCTCCCTCGTCTCTTTTATCCCCTAAATTTATTAAATCTCTGGCTCCCATTGCCCTATTTTCGTCACTTCCACTCTGTCCTCTCCAAATTTATCTGGCGGGGCAAATTCCCCAGGTGCTCTTTCACAAAACTCAGTCTTCCTAAGGAATTAGGTGGGCTTCATCTTCCTAATTTCAACTTTTACTATTGAGTGAGCCATCTGTCAAAAATGGGAAGATGGTTCTCGGACACAAGCGACGGGTACCTACCATTCTGGCTACAATTAGAAAGGAAGCTTCTTTGTCTCCATGGCCTTAATTCCTCAGGAATATTTTTCTCTCCTAGCTCTGCATTGCCAAATTCCATACAAAATTCAGTGGTGGGAGTTTCCATTAATGATTTAGCTCGATGCTGGAATTTTTTTAGCATTTCATATAAAAAAGACATGGCTCAACCCCTTCTTCAGAATCCAAATATTAAAATAGGGTGATCACTACTTTTTCCGGATTGGCTTCCTCAGCTACAGGAGGTTTCAGTAGAGGACCTATATGGTCAAACCGCTCTTCTGTCATCCCCTGACTTAATAGCTAAATTCAACATCCCTCAGACATATATTTTCAAAGTGTTTCAGCTGAGACAGCTTATGGTGTCCAATTTTGTAATCACATTATCACAATCTCAGGTTAGGCCCTTTTTGTAACAGGTACAGATATATGCCAGTAAATCCCATGGAATATTGGCGATTTACTCTCTTCTTTTGGGAATCAAATTTCCGAATGCTCTCCTGGGTTCCAAAGTTTGGATTCCCCTTTTGACTGATGTTAGTCCTATGTGGAGTCAGGTTTGGAAGGACCTGCATAGATATCTTACCCAAGACAGACATAGACTTATTAAGTATCATATTTTAAATAACATGTATTATACTCCTGTTAAACTAGCCAAGCTGGGTAGGCTTCCTGTGGCAACCTGTACCAGATGTGGTTTATCTGACGGGAATCTGATTCATATTTTCTGGCATTGTAACAAAGTGGCACCACTCTGGAATGCAATTCAATCCAGCCTGGATCCTCTATTGGGATTAGGGGACTTGTTTACTATAGAGATATATATCCTTGGGATGTTTTCAACCATTAATAATAAGGAGCGTAGATTTCACATGGCCTTAATTTCTATTGTGGTCAAAAGATTGGTTCTTAAGCATGGGGTGGACCAATTGTCATAACATATGCGGAATGGTTGAAGGAGATGTTGCTTTGTTTCAATACCGAGAGATTGATAGCCAGTTCCAGGAATCGTGTGGATGCATTTAATCGCAAATGGGGTAAATTATACGCTTTATATTTGAATTGAAATATTGAAGGTATATGTCTCTGCTTATTTTAGTTGGTTAGTTTTATTCATCTTTGGTAATTGTGGACTGTTATTTTCCAATTCTTGAGTATTTTTGTGTTGTTATGTTTATGAGGCACACTCCGGGGGGAGTGGGGGAGTTAAGGGGGGGAGGGAAAGAGGGTTTTATAGGTGTATTGGTAGTGTTTTAGTTTTATTTGATCCAGAGACAGTCTGATGTATGCTACTTCTGGTCTATCTCGGCCAGTATTCTTGTACGGTCAACCTTGTAGCCTCCTTTCTGGTTATATGTAAGGTGATATCAATAAAAAAATGTTTGAATTTCATAATGATATTCAGTGCATCTGGAGGTGACGTGTACTTGCATACATCTGTATTTTCAGAGAAAAATGTGGGTGCATCTTGGGCGCAACTCCAAATATGCCCCCCAAAAGAGATAGGACTAAAAGAAGTAGTCCTAAGTACAATCCCCCAACAGGCAGCTACCAGGATAGCATGCCGTATGAGCACCAATGTGGTATCTGAATGCACCTGTTAGCAATAAAGACAGTACACTGAGCAGTGTGTGCTATTGTGCAGTGCAAATTGTGAGCACAGTGTGATGTGTAGGTGAATGACACCATCCCACACAGGTTGGCTGAACTGCTGGTTGTGTTATCATATTGACAGAATGGAAAGGCAGCACTGGGAATAGGAAGGGGCACCATTTCTGAAAGTGGAGATAATAAGGTGTGAGAGGAGAGTGGGGATGTATCTAATGGCCATCCAGTGGGTGGGTGTGCAGGTCACCATGCCCACACAATGCACTTTGTGGCACAACACACGGTAGCAGTCAATGCCAGGGGGCAGACAGTGACAGGGAAAGTGCAAGGGCCAACACCCATGTGGAATGTGGCATTGGGTGGCCTGCTGGAATAGGGCCTACACACACAGTATCAGTGGTGTGCCAGAGCATAGGCTTGGCAGGGCGGGTGCTTGGCATAGCAGGAACAGGTGGTAGGGTAGCAGGCAACATACACCCCCAGGCACAAAAAATGGTGGGGCATGACAGAGAACCATGGCTGGACAGGACAGTGGCATGTGAGCCCACCGGAATAGATGGGGAAGTGCAGGACAGGAGAGTGGCATGCTTGCATACAGGAACAGAAGAACTGGATGTGGGCCAGGCCCCACTCAATGTAGTGTAACACAGGCTGTACCTTGTGGAAAGTAAACAAATGTACCTCCAGGGCTTCAGTACCTGTTGCTCTCCTGTGGTGTGGGATGGCGGATGGCAGCCCAAGATGTGCTCAGCATATGCAAATGAGGTGTAGAGCAACTGTAATGAGATTCTAAGCAATTGAGCTTGGCCTGAATTGGGCCATGAACTCATTTGCATGTTACTGGCTGAAAATAGCAAATTTACTCCCAGTCCATCTCACTCAGCAGGGCACATCCTTATTAGTTCAACCCATCTCTTTAGGGTGCATTGTTATGCATGCATGCATGGGTTGGGCCCATTTGATGCACTCAGTGCATCGCTGTATGGCACCATTTCTGCACATGCATGTCACACTGTACCACAGTTGACATGAACAGCGGAGCATGTCTGACGGTACTGGCCATGTATTATGAATTTCCCAGCACTGTGCAGTGAAGCACCATTGCCCTATACATCGTGCATCCATAGAGCGCATCTGTGACATACATGGAGCAGACTATGTCTCCCTATCGTGCACCATGCATGATCCAGCCACTGTCACTGCAATGTCCCATCTGTGCACACTCCCTCCAGGTTGCCCTCTGTGACATATGCAATGTGTACAGACTGCTTGGCTCAGGACCCTTACCTGGAGCACCACGCTGTTGGCCAACCTGTTGGCACTGGTGCTTCCTCTGGTGGGCAATCTGGTTGGGGCAGTTGCCTTGCAGGAGGGATGGGCTATTTTGTGACTCAGGGTGGCATGGTGCCATGTGCACTGCAATGCACCACAATGGTATGCCATGCATGGCACAACGGTGTTGGCACTGTTCTGGTGCTCTCAGCCACTATCCTGTGTGTCATTGTGCCTGTGGTGTGGCTACTGCATCCACCCTGCCTGATTCCTGTGAACTTGTACTTCAGTGCATAGCCAGACCTTGCTGTCCATAGCACCACAGGTGCTGTGGGACTGTTTCCCTGGCCCCCTATGTGCCATGCCCACTCTACCTATTTGTCTCCTGGGTTTGTGGTATGTGAGTGTGGTGCTTCTTACTGTGACTATGTGGGCTGTGTCTGTGCCCATTTTACACTTTTGCAGTGCCAGTCTCCACCCTTTTGGCCTTGGGCTGCTTTCTTATCTGTTTCAGCTGTTCCACAGCCCTCATGTTCCATCAGCAGTCCTGCCCTGTTGCTCCAGTATCCCTGACTGGGATGCTCCTACTTGGTATTTTCAGTGCCCCCAGATGTGCTTAGTGGATTTCAAAATGTGCCGGCCCATTTCAGGTTGGGCCATAGCGCATCTGTGGTATTTTCAGAGGAGATGCACTGGCTGCATCTTTTGGCGCATCTTCTGAAAATACAATTTTTTTCATTTGGTGCATCTCTTTGTGCCGGTGCATCTGAGATGCACTGAGCGCATCTTCTTTGAAAATGCCACTGGATATCTATAATGATATATTTTAGGAGAGTACTAAATACTGAATATTATATTTGTATTTTTTAACCCTCTGAATTCTGTGTCTAAAGGGTATACTTCTCCATTAGCCTTGCAATCACAATCCTTCACTAAGCTTGTAGAGTAACTTTTTAATAACTCACAACTTTATGACCAGGCACTCACCACCACCAATGAACACTGATGCTGCAGTATATGAAAAAAGATTTTTTATAAAAACACACGCCTGACGCATTGCTGGTCACAATGACCCTTTCTCAAAGGCTAAAGACACATACTAAAGAACACCTATATACATATATCACTTAGAGGAGGAGACACTAGAGATTTAATTTGAGAAGGGAAACTTTCTGGATTATAAAACTGAAGGCCCATATTTGTCCAGGCTTGAACTGGGGCATTGACATAAAACCATTTTTGATTTACAGAAGCTGAGTTTATCTTGGTGTTAGCCTTCTTTCTGTAGTTTTGCAGTGACCTTTGCAACTACAGTAATACACTGTTTTTCAATTCAGTATTGTTTCTTTTCTGTTGTAGGATAATGGTATATGTATGTACTCATATGTATAACAATGTGCTTTTTTACTCTCTAACGTTCTGATTTTGGAAAAGTTTTAATAACTCCCCTCCCTCTGTTTCTCCCCCTCCCCATTTCAATTTCACTGCCCCTTTGTGCGTGTTTACATTTTAATATGTATGATTCTTTTATCTTGCTGTCTTTTCCTGTCTATTAAGACGTTAATTAATGATAGCTGCTCTAGTGTTATTTTTGTAACTGCTGTTTCTTTAAGAAACATGATTTGAGTGTCTTTAAATGGTGCTCAATTTATTTAAACTGTGTGGTCATTGTTTTTTTATCATCATTATGACATCACAAATGATATATGTATATATAGGTGTTCTTTAGTATGTGTCTTTAGCCTTTGAGAAAGGGTCATTGTGACCAGAAATGTGTCAGGCATGTGTTTTTTATAATAAATCTTTTTTTCATACACAGCAGCATCAGTGTTCATTGGTGGTGGTGAGTGCCTGGTCATGAAGTTGTGAGTAATCTGATTTTTCCAAGTGCACCCCAACTGAGTGTGAGCCCTTCTGAGTTTTTTTTTATGTTTCTTACTTTTTAATAAGCATTGATATAACATTTATTGGTCCCTTGTATATACACAATAAAACATTTTTTATTTATTTTTTCTTCCTGATTTAATTGTATAGTTTACTACTTATCTGGCCTTTTGTGGAAGGAAGGAAGGAAGGAAGGAAGGAAGGAACCCTTCTATTAGCTTGGGAAATCAAATATATGACTATACTAACTCTTATAAAAGGACCCACTTTACTGAATCTATATTTGACACTGGGCCGGGGGAAACCTGATTTTTATGAAAATGGGACTTGGCATAGTTTTATTATGAGATAGTGAGAACCTGGTATAAACCTGATATAAAGAACAACCACAATTTAATTCTTGTAGCCTTCTTAAAGTGTCTATTGAGAATTTATTGGACATTTCTTTTAATAATCTGGCACCATCGGAGACTGCTGAAATTATATGAGTTGCATGTAGGAACTGCACCAGCTGGACCTACTTATTTTCCACACTAATACATCTAAAGATATCAAGGAAAATGAGGCCAAGGGACCAGTCTAGTGTGCAAAGACTGAAACACAAATTGGTGACTTTTTACATGTTTTGTTTATGGCATAATTACATAATTGCTTTTAGTTTTATGGTTTTTATCAGCATCATTAGCATTTATTGACATCAGCAATTTTATCACTGATACTTTACTGAGCAAAGGCTTACTAAACACTTCAGCACATATTCAGTTTCGTTAATATGTTTACAAGAAGTGGGAAAACTATTTTAATTAAGAACAAAAAGAAAAATGGGTGTAGTTTTAGAGATTTTCTACAAATAACTACCTCTGCACCAGGAGAAACAAAAAAACCCACATATGCAGATGTATTAACATTGAATCTTTATAAAGAAACTCAGAATTAAGACACTCTTCAGCCATATTTTAAAATACAGACTATGACACAGAAGGGAGAGAGACTACTTTGGGGAATAAATCACCTCAACAAACACCTACATTATATCAGAATAGTCTGTATGACATGGCTTCAACAAATCTAGAAGCTGAAAAGATCAGGATAAAACAAAGAAGAAAACATGTTAAAAGGAAAAAAAATGTAAAGATCAAGAAGTCATTCATGGTGGTGTTCCCCTTGGAGGGGAGGAGCACTGGATAGCCCAATATGCAGATGGTGTTTTACTCTATTTGCTAAACCCGGAGAGTTCTCTACCAGGGGTCTTTGATATCATAACACAATACAGCATGGTCTCGGGCTACCATTTCAACTTCTCCAAGACAGAAACACTGTGCTTCCTCTATACCCCAAATGAGAACATTAAGACCTTATATCTCTTACGGTGGGATCTGCAGAAATTACAATATTTATCATCAACTGAACACTCTCTACCCTTTAACCTGTGGCTGAAAGCTCAGGTCACAGTATGGCAGTCAATTAGGAAATCCCTACACCTTAGGGCATTTCTCACTTTACTCTGCCCTATCACATTTCTTGAGTGATCCCCCCCCCACTAGATTGGATGATAAGTTCCTCTTATGGAATAGGCACTCAGTAAATTATATAGTTGAACTTTTTCAAGGCTCGGTCCTCATCAGTTTTACAGACTTGCAAGCCAGATACTATCTCCAAAGGGCAGATTTTTACTGCTATCTCCAGCTAAGACACAACATTACTTCCCTTTCAATAACTGCCCATAAACAGCCGACTACTCCCCCCATCTCATACTGTATAACTTTCTTCCAACCAGTGTTGCAATCCCTCATGATTTTGCAATTATATTGAGTGTTCCAGGCCACCCTGGGCATTACATCTATGGATGTGGCATGGAAATGGGAAGTGGAAATAGACTCCCTATCAAAGAGGACACTTGGAGCTGAGTGTGCTGATTCTCCTCCAAGGTAATGTGTTCACACTAATGGAGAGAATATGCATGGAAGCACCTTATCAGGTTTTTTGTACTCTTGTGATCACTGCTCATTATCTTACTGCTGGAGGAACGGTAGTGAGCAACTAGCAACACACTATCATATCATGTGGGATTGCTCAATAATTAAACCATATCTTAATGACATTCAGGCTGAACTGCTACTGCTACAGACTGACTTTACCAGGGTACAAGAATGGTTCACCAAGTCACAATTAATAATGAATGTAAATAAAACCAAATTAATGTTCTTTGGTATTAATAGACAACAGGAGTTCTCGGATGTACAGATCACATCATTGAATCAAACTTTAATAGAACAAGTTTCTGAATATTGTTATCTAGGAGTTAATACTGATTCTTTATTAACCTTTAAGAGTCATATAGAGTCTGTTATCACTAAAACACATAAAAAGTTAGGAGCTTTGAAGAGAATATCTAAGTGTTTTAAGTTGCAAGACAGGAAATTGATTGCAGAACAGCTCATACTGTACTTCCAGTGATCAAATATGGAGAGGTCATTTATAGGACTGCTTCGAAACATCTTCTAAATAAATTAGATAAATTACAGTATAGGGTGGCAAGATATGTTTTGTTGTAGTTTTAGGACTCATCATTGTGATTTGTTAACTAGGTTAAATTGGTTATCTCTTGACTTGGAATATAGGAAAAGTTGGTCCTTATTTATTTACAAATATAGGACAATTCATTTGAACCATAATATAGCCAAAATATTGGCAGATAAGGATTCTGCCCTTAGGAAACATTCAGCCAGGGCCTTGTATCAAAACAGAATTGATCCTGATAAGCGTAAAAATAAATTTGGGGATAGAACATTAGCATCACAAGCATCAGTAAGTTGAAATACACTCCCTCCTTTATTGCAATCTGAGAAAACTGTTAAAAAATTCTTAAAGGGGTTAAAGACGTATTATGTTTATTTGTGTGCATGTGTTTGATATTGATGTTTATTGTTTTTGTTTGAATGGTTTGTAAATTTGTAATTGTGTATTTATATATATTTTGTATTAGATTGTCTGTAATTGGTGTGATTATGTGGAACTTGGAAAATTTGCACAGGACTGTCTTGAAAACTGGATTGTATTATCCAAATGACATGTATTATTCCTGTATAAAAATACATTTTTTGCTACTACTTTTACTACTACATCTTTGACCCCCTCTCTACAATTGACCCCAGAGTTATACCCTTTACTACAATACCCTCTGGGCAGATGAAACCTTCCCACAAGATATCTATTAGGAATCCATATAACTTTAGCCCAAAAAATGATCACCAGGCTGTGGCTGACCTCAACCCCTCTGGATACTGCAAATTGGAGAATGCCGATTTACCAGATTTACAAGATAGAGAGACATATGTTCTCCCCAAACAACTAGGCAGGGCTTTGCATCAGCAGGTGGCAGAGATGGCTTGTTCATGCCATGAGCAGAGATCCCACTATAATTCCCTTAAGGTATGTTTGTAGGTTGCAACAGTTTCTGATCCTTACAATCTAAGAACTCAGCAGTAAGTCTGGAACTGGACCCATCTGATGGTCTCTGGGATGCCCTCCTGCCACCTGAGCCATGCCAGAGTAAGGGCACCAATATGCAAAGAGCTAGTTCTACACACAAGATAAGATCTAAATGGAAACCTATAAACTATGTGTATCCTCCCACTCTATGTATAGTAGGATAGAGATCCACAGAATAACCAACTGTTAATAAATGTTTAAGCTGTACTAAAATACCTGCTCATTGAGTTACATGTAATTGCTGTAATGAAAGTAACAGGTTGAAACATGCTGTACCTGCAAAAGTTGAATACAAATTATATTTACAAAACAAAATGAAGTCATTCAGAAAGATATAACATATTTTTTCTCCCATTATGACAAATAATGCTAAATAAGCACAGCAGGAATGGATAATAGAAGGTAAGCCTGGAGATTTCCCAAGTCAGCTTAATATTATACCAGATTCATCTACTAGTGATTTACAAACTAATCAAAGGAATCAAGAGACTAAGTCTGAGCTTCTCAGCCCACTGGATCTTTCCACAAACTCATGTGTTCTAATATCTGAAAAACAAGTTCCTGATAGCCTTTCAGTGCTGTCAAGTTCCCATAATACAGTGTTTGAGAATTTGGATAGGGAAGTGGAGCAAATGGAACCTAGACAGCTTGTTTAGAACAGTGCCCTAATAGTCTGTCAAATATATAATAAAAGCATTAGCACACCCAGTAATGGCTAACATAGTCCTCTTGGAAGTATTCAAAGACATAGGAAATAAAATGGATGGTTTTAATAAACTGGTACAATCACAGTTTGAAACCATACATAACAAAATAGAAAGAAATTGAAAAGCAATAAGAAACTCCAAAACTATCATTCTCAACAATCCATATTTCAGACATTGCTAGAGATAAAAGTAAATAAAAGAATAAAAACCTTCTGAAGGGAAGAAAAGAATAACAAGAAAAGGGCAAAGATAAGTGAAGATCACAGAAAATCCTCAAAAACTAACAGGAAAATGATAACCTACTTGTTCCATTAGTACCAGAAATTATAGTAAGGAATAAACAAAATAAAGAACAAATAGCAAAAGGAGGAAGCAAGATAGGTAGGAACTCAGAAGATTTCAAAGACACTCTTAAGTTAGAGAAAAAAATCACACCACATAGAAGAATCAGGAAAACAAGTCAAAACAATCACTATATCACATAGTAAAGATGATGGTTTGAACATAACAGAAATTACAAGTACTATAGAAGAAAAAATGCAAGCAGCAATAAAACTTTAAGGAAATTAGGTGGTTGTCAGGATTGTGGTATATTTATCAAAAATGATGAAACATTAGACTCCTTGAAGGAAATAATTATACACTTATTTACAGCAGAGCTAGGAATAACTCAAGCTAAAGAACATACATTAATAGTTAATAGAGACCTGAGTGAAGATGCTTCGCCAGTACATGTGATAGTATCTAATATAGATTTTGTGAAGAAAATGTGGGTTGAGCAGCATAGACTTAGTTTTCTTGGGCTGGCAGTTCCATTACATGTGACCTGGCAAACTATAAATAGTAAAGTCTGTATAATAAATCAATTGAGAAATTTGGTCAATGTTGAAACATTCTCTTACATATTATCCACCTTAAAATGAAATGTTCAGGGTTTCAGCACATGATGTACAGACTATAAAAGAAAATAACACATAAATGCTTTATATATTTGTCATTGAAAGACTACATGGAGAAAATGATGTTATACTTACATCCTTTATATTGACATTGTTATCATGTGTATTGCATATGAACTTTAACAGTCAGAATGTGAAAAGTGTTGAAAGAGTGCACTGTCGAGGGATGGGAAATCAGATAGATATTAAGGTTAAATCACCTGAGATTGTTCAACAATATTGGCAGAGTCATACAAATTTGACTCTGCTAATATTCTCTTTATTGATTTGAATAATATTAATTACAAGACTGAGTATAACCCCTTGTCTGAAAAGATGGATTGACTGAGCAAAATGAGAGAAGATTTTCTGGGCTATATTAGTACAAAACAGGAAGCAGATGATGATACAGAATTTTTGTCTTGGAACATTGCTGGCTTATTGTGTAGAATATCTGACTCTGACTGGAAGGCATTCATTGTGAACGTTGATGTTATTCTCTTTCAAGAGACTTGGGCCCAGGACATAATAAATATAAATGGATTTCAGGTAGTTCATCAGTAATTAAGCAAAAGACATTTGGTAAAGCAACTGGAGGATTGGCTACCTATATAAAAATCAGAAAAAGGATCACTGTTTTGGAAAGATCTGAAGTGGAGCAAAAGTACATAATTCTAGTCATAAAATTGGACTCCTAACTATTTATTATTATAAATGTGTACACCCCCCAAAAAAATTATACTCAGGTATTTGATACTATATGGGAGAATCTCTATAAGGATTTATATCTGACATTTAAAAAAAATTCCCCGACTGTACAATCTTAACTGCTGGTGATTTTAATGCAGGCATCATTAATTATGATAATATAACATTGTAAGAAACCCAGATAGATATGGGCGATCTTGGCGAAAGGCATAGCCTTGATAAATATACAGATGATCAAGGGAAAAAGCCTACAAAACTTTATTGCAGAAAATAGCTTACTCATACTTTATGGGAGAGTTGCAGGAGATGATAAAGGAAATGCCACTTACTTTGCCCCAAACTGTCAGAGTGTAATTGATTACATTTTATATAGTACTGGAGGCTATTATTTATTTCCTAGCTCATCTATAGAAATTATATCAGAGAGTGATCATGCCCCTTTGAGTCTGAAGGTAATAACAGGTAAAGGCATAATTCCCAAAGAAGACAAAGTGAACCCCCTTTCACACACTTATTATAATGGAGAAACTAAAAGTTAAGCATTCAGGACTAAAATGTGGGGAAATAATATATCCTTTAGACAGTTGGCAATCCATTTTAAACACTAAAAAATATTGAAATCAATCAAGCTCAAGTTACTGAACATAGATTAGAACAATTATATGAAGAGATACAAAATAAAATGTACACTTGTGATAACAGGGAAGTTGTTGTAAAGAACAATTCCAGGTATGATGGTATGATGGTTCCTGTAAAAAGGCAATAAAAAGATCTAAAAAATTAATACATTGGCATAAATAGCACCCACTCAAGAGTTAACTTTACCAATTTAAATAAAGTTAGGAAACAATATATGAAATTTCTAAATTAAAAAAAAACCCTAGAATTTCAGTATAAACAATGGACAGAAATGTATCAAGTAATTCAAGAAAATGACAATTAACATGTCTGGAGATTTGTCTCAAAGGGCGTTAATGAATTTCAACCCTCTCTTGCAGTCTATATTCCTAAGCAACTATGGGTAGAATGCTTTAAAACTATTTTTACTAACATAGATTCAATAAAACCAGATTCAAAAACTCTTAAATGGTTTACAAGTTTAGTGTTCGCTCCATTAGTAATTACAAAGGAAGAGGTGGAAGTGGCCATCCTTAAGTTAAAGCATAATAAGCTCTCTGATCCTGATACTGTTCCAGCAGGGATCTATAAAGAACACAAACATTTTTGGATTCCTATACTCACTTGTTTTTTCAACCTATATTTTGCCCAAAAATATATCCCTATATCTTGGGCAAAAAAAAAAAAATCATTATCAAAGGACACAAAAAGGGGTCAGTATACAATCCTGCCAGTTTTCATCCAATCAGTTTACTTGATATTTGCTCCAAGATTTTCTCTAGGGTTTTACTGGATAAATTAACCAAATGGCTGGACAGTCTCTCCTTTATCTCCTGCACAAGCAAGATTTAGACAGGGCTTTTCAACTATTGATAACATTTTTTGTTTATCTCACCTTTTAGAAAAATATGTCCATCTTAAGAAAATGAAATTATTTACCCTATATGTAGACTTCACCTCAGTGTTCAACTTTATAAATAGAGATACCTTCTGGGATATCTTATATGGCAAAGGCATGGACTAGTCTTTATTGGCACCTATTTATAGGTTATATACTAACACAAGTACTGCCATAAGGTTTGATAACAAGGGGAATCATACTAAATTCTTCTCTACCAATAGCGGTGTAAAACAGGGGTGTCTTCTCTCCCATGTCTTGTTTAATATATACATTAATAACACTGGAATTTAAAGAACCAAATCAACATGACTCCCCCAAAATATACAAACAGCCTTGTCATCTTATAGCCTATGAGGACAACATAGTGCTATTTTCTCCTTCAAGCATAGGACTTCTGAGAAAAATTCAAGTATTTAAAGTGAAATGTGAAGAGTTAGAACTAAAAATAAATCTTAATAAAACAAAGATCATGATATTTGGAAATAATCCTAATAATTCTAATAAACTTAAATTTCATATGGGAGATGAAATAATTGAAACAGTGAAAGAATACACTTACAGTACCTAGGTATAAAATGTACTTCTAACACAAGATGGGTTCATTTTAAAAGAGAGCATTAAGACAAAACTTAAAGAAAGCTCTACTGAAGTTTAACCATCAACATGGAGGAAATACAGTCCTCCCTGCTCTTAAAGCAGGAGAACTAAAAATAAATCCGATCCTCCTTTATGAAGCTGAGGTCTGGGGAGCATGTGAATCTGAAAACTTGGAGACTACCTTATTCTAGTTCTATAATGCATTACTTAGAGTACCCACCTCTACTTCTAACTCTGTAATCAGGGCTGAGCTTTGAATAATTCCAATAAAAACTTTGAAAGAATTTAGGCTTGCAATGTACTGGTTATGGATTGTTATAACACAAATAATCAACTTCCAAAAGCATGCTTGATGGAAAAAATAAGGAGGAAAATGAAGGATTATGGGCTAGCTGGCTAAATTCATTACATGTAATATTAAAGAAAATAAATTTACAACATTTATGGAGTGACTATATCAGAAACATAAATATTTCTATCCAATATAAAGAATAATAAAAAAACAGTTTATTCATGCACAAAAAATGGACATGTGGTGATCAGAAACCAAAGATGTCGCCGATGGTATAGGGACAATAAAATGATACATTCTATTGAAGATTACCTGACTATGCCTCTTTGCCTGATCACAGGAAATTAATAATATGGATTAGACTTGAATTAATCACTTCTAAAGATATGCACTTTAATAAATTAATAGAACAAATGGTACACAAAGAAATAATTTTGCCCATGTAATAAGATTTTTGAAACTATTCAACATGTGATTACAATATGCCCAATATGCCCTTTATATACAAAACCAAGAAATCAATATTTCCTCAGATTTCTAACAACTTATGCTAATGCCAATTACAATTCTGTCTTCATAAGTCTGCACCCTAAGTTTAAAGAGGACTATGGCTCTTATAAAATTTCCTAGCCTCGGTTGTTAGAATAAAACAAAAAGAACTGACTCAAGAGAGATATTTATTAGGAATAAAAGATACAATACCATATAAACTCAGTTCTATGTGATTTGGGCAAAGCCCAAATGAGTGATGGCAAGAGAGCGCAGCCAGAAAGGGCAAGGGGTTGAAGTCAGTGATCGCCGAAATGGTAACAAAAATCTAAAAGGTCTTTTCTGCAGGGGGCTTTGACCCCTGCACCCCTTTACTAAAATAACTAACTCTGAGGGGCAAACAACTCGGGGGAAGCCATAGGTCACCAATTTTGGTAATCACTGACTTGTACCCCTAGCCCTTTCTGGCCACTCTTTGCAATTGCTCATTTTGGCCTCACAGGTTTTCCTTCACCCAAATCACAGAATACCTATAAATTCCTCCTAATTAACCTTTTATTTTCTCTTTTAAATATATTAAGCTGGTATTTCTTTTATCAGATTTTTAAAGCTGTATGATGAAAGATGTAACTTGTATGCCAACGGTAATTGTTGGTATTTATATCTTCCTTTTATCAAAATCTACCACTCCTGTTTATGGTACTACTGAATAATTGTTCTATGTTGTTGTATTGGCCCTAATGTTTTTTTTTCATTATGGTCAATCAATAAACTTGATACTGTGGTACTGTAGATAGGGAGCATATTCTCATTGGTTTAGGGTTAATAAGGCTATCTCGGGAGTTAACAGCCTGGTGAAAAGGAAATTAAAAGGGTATCAACTGGGGGCCAGGGTAGAAATGCATAGGCAGGAGGGCTGGAAAGAGAGCTTTAGCTGGTATTTAAGGGAGGAAAGGTTGGGGACAACCATAAGGGGGAGGGGAGTTGATTCCAGTTTAGGGGGAGGCAGTAGGAGAGGCAGATTGACCAGTACAGGAGTGCACCTGAGTGATTGAGAAGGTGCACAAGTCTCTGGAATGGAGGGGTAGTAAGAAGTGCAGACAGGCTAGAGAATGGAGGATAGGTAAGTAGGAAGAGAATTAAACCAATATTTAGCTATGAAGGATGCACAGTGAAGCTAATGGCAGAGGGGTAGAGGAAGGACTGAGAGTGCAGAGTATAATAAGCAATGGTGAGTAAGTAGAGGGAGATTGGTGGTGAATTGGCAGAAGGTGTTGCACAAGGTGTTGAGCCTGGTGAGTGAGGAGGAGAGGGCTGAGCCATATACCACATCAGTATAATCAAACAAGAGAAGACTAAGTTTTATGACAAGCCTACAACAAGTTGGGAGGGTCAGACAATCTTTGGAATGATACAAAGCTCCTAGTTTAAGGCAGAGTTTAGTGAGTAGGGTGTCAGTGTGATAGAAAAAGTCCAACTTGAGGTCAAGCCAGACTCCCAGATACTGGAAGGAGGGACTGGAGTTTAGCAAGTTTCTTGGAGGAGCCAAAGGTCATTGATATAGTCTTTTAGTATTCATTGTGAGTTGATTTGAGCTAAACCATTGTAGAACATTGAGGAAGTCATGCTGGAGAGGGTCTTTGATTGCATTGCTAGAGGGTCTGACAGGTAGAGCACCATATGGTTTGGCATACATGTGAATGTTAGGCTACGATACAGAGGAAGGTTATTTATAAAGATAGAGACAAGAAGTGGCCCAAGGATTGAACCTAGAGGGGTGCCTGCATGGGTAGAGAGAGGAGGGATAGTGCACTGGTGACTTGTACAAACTGCTGATGGTCAGAGAGCTAGGAATGGAATGATTTCACTGTGGAGGGAGAGAGACCTGTGGAGGCAAGTTTATTGAGGAGGAGATGGTGGGACACCAAATCAAAGGCTTTTGCAAGGTCTATGAAGATGGCAGAGGTGAGGTGGCCTTTGTCAATAGTGATAAGAATGGAGTCAGTTATACGGAGAAGGGTGGATATTGTGGAATGGATCTTTCTGAAACTTGACTGGAAGGGGGTGTAGAAGGAGGTGCAGTCATGGAAGGAAGTTAGCCTAGAGAGCACAAGTGCTTCCTGGAGTTTCACCAGGGCAGGAAAGCAGGAAGAAATAAGTTCTCTTATACATCAAGAATTAAGCAGGAGATCTTCCTGAGACTACAAATACAGTAGGTTATAAATCTTCCTCTCTTTGTTACAGCTCTAGAGGAGAACCTTAATATCAAAAAAGGTTCCACGATGCTTGTTAGGAACTCTCCTGATGTGTTCCCATCCTGATTTTCTGGGGTTGGGGGAGTGATAGAAATGCCAGAGGGAGGGCAATTAGAGGTTTTTGCTCCAGTGATCCTGTATTTTTGGCAAGGGTATAGGGGGCTCTTTCACAGGGGGAAGAGGTGAATTGTAATATGTAGCCACCAGCCCTGTCAACACTGGAATTTCCTTGGCTAGAGAACCAGTGTTTGGTTGTTGGCCATGCAATATAGTAGCCACCATTCCATCTGGTATAGTGGTTGTGTGAGTGGCCATTCGGGAGTAAGTTAGTTATTTCATGAGGTAAATTTGCCTTTAGTAGTTGTCACCAGGCTTGATATCGAGAGCTTGAGGAGTCAGCCAGAGCCTGCTTATTACCTTCTTGGCTGCTAAGATTAAAGTGTCCGTGAGATATCTTGTATTTCTGTCTCGAATCCTGGGGCTATTGCAGAAGCAAAAACATGTTGTCAGTTAGGAGGGAAGGGCTACAATAGAGTTCTGTGAGCACTGAGTTCAAGTCTTGTGAGTAGTTAGCTAACACTGAGCATGCCCTCATCATGTTTTTATGTGCTGCTCTAGTTTCACCACATTTATGCCAGCAGGCAGACATGTGAATGTCAAATGTATGTGGAAATCAAGGGAGTTCTAAACTATCTGGTGAGCTGCTTCCAGCTATACATCCTCCATGCATGTGAGCTAGTCACCTCTGAAGATGCTAGGCATGTCCACTGCCGCATCTCCCACAGTATGGGAGTTTCCAGTTCTTCCTCCCACTTTTGTGCGCTCCATAGAGAGGAGTCACCTGAAGTTTCTGGTAGAGCTATATATATATATATATATATATATATATATATATATATATATATATATATATATATTCTATGCAAAAAACTGCATTAATGCATCATTTTAGAGTTAAAGCAAAAATAAAAGTCAGGAAATGGGACATTAAAGGTTGAACCCCTAACTTCTTCCACCCCCCACCCGATCCTCCACAGACTGACAGAATCCAGGGTGTGTCATTGGAGTCATGAGGCCCAAATCTTACCCCATTCCATATGTGAGCACATTGACATGCTACAGTAAAGGAGAATGGGGTGAGATTTAGGCCTCATGACCCCAATGACACACCCCAGAGTCTGTCAGTCTGTGGAGGATCAGGGTGGGGTGTGTGTGTGGGAGGAGTTAGGGTTCAAACCTAATGTCCCATTTCCTGACTTCTTTTTGCTTTAACCATAAATGATGCATTAATGCAGTTTTTTGCATAGAATTTCCTTACTTTCTGAAAAAATGTAATATAAGTAGTAAAAAACACGTATTGGTATGGGCCCTGCGCTCCCACCAAGTTGCCAATTTTTCCATAACAATATGCATCTGGGCCCACGCTCCCACTTACGCAAAGCCATGGAGCCATGCAACAGCCCTATAGGGCATCAAACCATTGTAATAGGAATTTGTGCATATCTTATGAACCGTAAGAGCTAGAAAAACAATTCTAGCATCATTGTAATCGTGACAATGAGTACTGCATGCAGCATTAGAATGACTGCACCTGCATCTCAAATCATTTCTGAGATCTGGGCACCGAACAGCACTGGACAGGCACTCTTTGAACCCTTGTGATAGTAATTTCTCAATATCTCATGAACTGTGCAACGTATGGAAAAAATTCCACTGCAGGCTTACTCTGTAATTTCAAATCTTTTTTCAGCAGCATCGAAGCTGCCAGTACTGAAAAGTCTGTATCTGTCTTTGTGTCCGAGATAACGGCGCTAAAACTCATGACACAGACTGCAATGTAATCCTAGGAGGAAAATGACAACTTTTTCATGGAATGTCTCTACAACCAATTAATTCCCCAACAGCTAAACAACATAATCGACATCAGTAGGGCATCCCCTCAAAACCCTGAAAACTTCACGTAAAAAGTCCAAAGCAACACAATGTAATCCTGTGGGGAAAATGTCAACTTTGTCATGGAATGTCTCCACAACCAATTAATTTTCCAACACCTAAACAAGCTAAGTCACATCTCTAGGACATTCCCTCAAAACCCTGAAAATTTCAAGTAAAAAGATCAAACCGTTTAAGAGTTATTTAATTGACTGTGAGGCTGCAAAAAAATCAGCCGCGATCGTGGCTGAAAATTCTTCTTTCGCAAATCAGACATATACATTTTCCGATTGACTTATAATGGGAACTTCAAACTTTAATAACTTTTGAACAGATTTATACAAAAATACATTAAACAAAAAGTGCCATGTTTCTTGACCCAAGTGCTTTCTACCTCCCAAGCCTCGGACCAGGAGACAACACAGCGGCCACGCAGCGCCATGGATAAATACTGTGCAAAAATGGTGAAAAAGTGAATTTTTTGGCACTTTGCTGTACAAAAACCATATGTATGACCAAAACACAACTTGGCAAATCGAAACATCTACCATCCCACACTGCACATACCAAATATGCAAATCCGTTGAACGGTTGCAAAGTTATTAACACAGCAGAATTTGAGATTTAACATTTAAGTGCCTACATAACCCTAAATATAGGGGTGCACCCTCACCCCTATAATATGTGTGTATGTATATATATTTATATATATATATATATATATATGTGTGTGTGTGTGTGTGTGTGTGTGAAATGTAGGGTGATTCCAGTTCTAAAGACCATCTGGAAGAATCTGATAATTGCTGGGTGGGAAGCCAGAAAGCGTGCTCCACTTGGCATTGACTGGATGTAGCGTTCATTGTAGAGAAGTCTGAAGAACTTCTGCTCTCAAAGACCAAAGGTGGTTTGTACCTCCATGAAGGAGAGGATGTCCACCACTGAAATCAGTTGCGGGATATACTGCAGGGAATTTCTAGTCCAGATGTGGTATGTTGGGTCAAGAAGAGTGGGGGAAATCCTCTAGTAGGGTTACTGGGCATATCAGCATCAATAACTGGGTGAGGTGAAAGGCCTTCCATAAGGAATTCTACACTTGAGTTTGGTGGTACAGCAAGAGATTGTCTGTGTTCTGAAGTTCAGGCAGTGGTGTCCTGTGACAGAGCTCAAGGATGATCTGAATATGAAACTTCGGATGCCAAACAGCAGGGGAGTGGAGCAGCACTGTGGCCATCTTGCCGCTCCCTTACAACTCATGTAGATTCCAGACTGTCCACGAGATTGTGGAATCTACCTGAGTTGTAAGGGGGGGGTAGATAAGCAAAATGGCTATGGTGTTGTTCCACTCCCTGCTGTTTGGTGTCCGGATGCTTTAACTTAAAAAGTTTTTATCTGCTCTCAGTTTTGAATTTGATGAATGAAACACAAGTTAATTTTGCTCATGTGTAGTAAAATCAAATTTTTTGCTCAAAGCTAAAGGCATAAGAGTTATGCCTGCTGTCGAACGATCGTGTTTGCTGACAGCTGAGTTTACTAGTGTTTTTCGGGCTAAGCATTGGGAGTGGTCAGAGATCTTTTCCATTTTTTGGAGTCCACCTAGAAATCCAGTGAAGAACTACTACTGTAATTTGGAGTGTTTTAAACAGTGAAATGGATGCTCAAAAACTACGGCGGCACTTTAAGTGCTGATAGGGAAAGGGGGAATTTTTTAACCAGGAAAGGCACACTAAGCTGGAGCTTGTTTCCAGGTGCAACCTGGGAGCAAAAAGAAGTTAAGTGACTTGCTTGGGATCACACAGTATGCAAGTGGGGGCTGATGGGATTCAAACACAGGTCTACAGGTTTGCAGCTTAGTGCCCTTAACCGCTGCACTATACTGTCTCCTTGTCTGATAGGCTTGTATATGCCTTTTATAAGGTATGCCATTGTTGCCTGGGGACTAGGTTTGGCATTGTTCTATTGGGTCAATATTGAATTTACTGCACTTAGTGGCACGCTTCTTTCTTTTTGATCCCTCAGGTAGCTACATTCCTGGAGCTGGAAAAGTTTGTGGAGAGAGAAGAATCTGTTGGAGGAGCGAGCAGGTTGCTGGTCAGTGAAAAGGAGCTGTAAAAGCTGACAGAAACTTTTACTGCCAGTGAATTAAACTTGGGTATTCATATTTGAGAACACTGTATGGTGAGAGTAGTGAGAGAGCAGAAAACAATACCTGCTGAGGATCTTTTAGGTGAAGGTATTGCCTAAATTCCATCTTCTGTATTTTTCTAATCATTGAAGGCTTTGGTCGGTGTTTGGGGGTTACAATATTGAATGGAGATTAGGGAGATTATAAACTCCTTTGCTCAAAAGTAAAAATTGTGTGCTTGCCAATTCGAAGTTTCTGAATGGGTGTGGAAGGTTCTACAAAACACATTTTCTGAAGAACCGCTGAACAATCTGCTTTTTAGGCACTCTCACTATGAAGTTTATTACTTTGGAGCACTTACAGTGACTTCTTTATGAAGACTATTTTCCAAAGATTCTGTGGAAACAAATATATATATATGGTTTTGCTGATAAAGAAGAGACAAGAGTATTTAACCTTCTTGTGTCTAAAACAGGTGGACATTTTGAATTCAGCTGCAATTAATTGAAAAGAGGCCAAAGCAACCGCCCTGATATCAAGTTCTTAAAAGACATGAATGCTTGATGTGCCAGATAGGATACTAAAGATTATTGTTATCTTATGCGTTGTAACTGTATACTTTTAAACTTTTAAGGCTCAAAGATAAACTCAAAATTTTCTGCTGATTACCTGTAACTGAATCCAGATCTCCAAATTTTAAATGAGCATTTTATCTTACCAGTTCTATTTGAATTGGATAATATAGTCAGCTGTTACTGGAGTGTATACATTAATTGTATTTAGGTATCTTGGGTATTATTAAGCTTAAACTTTTTTAGGATCAATGTTCCAAGGCTAAGATCAGTAGGAAAGGAAGTCTCCCATTTGATTTGTCACAGGAATGTCTCCTGTGATTTAACCTAGGGGAAAACTATCTATTTCAGAGGCTGATCATAGTGGCCACCAGGGCGGGAAGCCTTATTAAGAATCTTAAGGGGCCCTAATACAGTCATCTTGGGGTCTTGTTGGGCCTCTTGGGAGCCATTTTTATTGTTTTTCTAGTATCCCTGTGTTCCTGTTGATGGACATTAGAGGAAGCTGGGGAAGTCTGGGACAGAGGAGAAATCTCTTGGCCTGTGTTGCTTTTTAAGTCTGTGTATGTATGACAAAATTACCTAACATTTATTGTAGCCATAGTTCTTAGGATCCTATATGTAATGCCACGAGGATTGGTTGGATGGAAATACCTGCTGGGGAGAGAATAATAGGAGTACAGAGCAGCATGCACTGCATGGTACCCTGGTGGCACTCCCTAAGCCTCAGGTTCCACTGACCACACAGGTTGACTTATTTGGATCTAATTGGACATAGTCTGCTATTTCTGTGGGTGTCAGAGTAATTCTGTGTATTAACCTTAGTAAGTCCAACTTAATGACCTGGAGATATGACCTGGTTCCACTCTGGGCCTCATACTGATGACTTGTTACAGGGAAGGGGTTTCATGAGAATGAGGGGCCCCACAAGGAGATTTCAGATGAGTCACTTCTGGTTTGATGGTATACTGTGACCACCTTTGATGTGAACTTGTTTTTCATTTTCCTTGATGGCCTATTATACTGGCATTGAAGTCCAAGAATAGAGTTGAAATGAGAATTTTATTAAAAGTATTGATAATTAATAACTAGCTAGTCATCTTGTTTTCAACTCTGACACAAATATGTTTAACAATTTCAGTGTTAAATGTATTAGCCAGAGATGTCTAATATAACAGAGTGCTAAGAATTCTTATTATTTCTGACTTATTCGGCACAGATAAGAGAACTAGTCTAGTAATTGAATTGTTCTGGCTGGAAAGTGAATGTCTTTAGAGCAAGTTTAACTGTGATGTCTTCAAATGTTTATACTGTGCATCTGTAAGGAAAGTTTGTATTTGTAATGGCTTTTTAACTGAACAATAAAATGAACTTACTACCTGGAAAAAAAAAAAGATTGTTTGGAATCAGAGGAAACTCCCTTTCCAACTCTAGCCAAGCACATTTAGGGTAGTGCCTAGATGTCTATGTAGCAGGAATTATATCTAGCCAGTCAGTAATACAGGTGAAGGTTTGGTAAGGAATACCCTCCCCAAGATTTGGAGTGGTGTAGTATGTTCACCTTGATCTTTGCCAGCCACGTGAGCAGGATATCTCCCTGTCCTAGAGTCTCCAGCTGGTATCAGGGTCTCTTCCTTCAATACCCCAGTCCATGTGGCCATGGGGGCATGGTCTAACAGGCAGATGTCACCTATAGAGCAGGTCAATACTCAGAACAAATTCTTGACATATGTATACACATGGTCTATATGTGAGCAGGTTCCATTAATTTGCAACTAGAAGGAGGAGTTGTGGATTCTAGGGTGAAGGGACCTCCAAACATCGGCCTACCCCACCCCACCTTTTGAGTGAACTTATGGAAAAATGTATGGGTCATGGGCTGGGGTTAAATGAGTCCCAGCAGGTCTTTGGGGTGATAGTAAAAGCTCTGGCCAGTAGTAGGGTGCTACGTGTATTAGTCACAGTTCTGTTCAATAAACTCTTAATTGTGGGAATATTGCAATCAGGGAGAAGGTAGATGTTTACTAGGGTTACTTCCTGATTCTACAGAGTGCCCTGTACCAGTAACAGTCTCCCCTCCAGGTCATCTCAAATCTGCTGTTTCTGGAAGGGAGTAGTTCTGGGTATCAAACTTGCTACTCCCTCCCTATAGCCTTCATTACAAGAGGAGTAGTAGGCTTCTGAAAAGCCATACTTTGTTAACTTTTCATGTTCTGCTGCTGTCAAATGGGTCTTCTGTAACTACAACAGATCTGACTTCCCTCATTTTATGTGGGTTAAAGTCTTGGATTGTTTAACAGGGGTGGTGAGGTCATTCACATTGATGGAATAAAGGTGAAGTTTAGGACTAGTCATTTTCCAAGTTATCCATGTCATCTGTGAAATCTCCTCCAGTGGCTCTCCCACTGTGGCCCCCGTGCCCCAGATATTGATTAGGTCTAACTCTGCAGACAAATTCAAATGAGAAAACCTCTATGAGAGGAAGGTGATAAGATTGGAGAGAAAATGTTCGATCCATGGGTAGCAAAAGGGGTGAGCTAACGAGAGTATCTCCCATTGTCCAAAATTGTAAACATTAACACAACTTATTAATGGAGGGGCCTCCAGCCAAAGTCGGCTGAGGAAAGAGATAGTGGAAGATGTCACCACTCTGTACAAGCTGGGCAGTGTATATAGTTACAATAGGCACTGCTAGTGTGGTGTGAGGCCCTATGAGCATGGACGGAAGAGTACTAAAGCACTGCATGATTCATAGGTAGGTTTCATACAGGTCTCAGTGGTGGGCTCTAGGGAAGTCCTGTGAGATTTATCACTTCTGCTTATTGCTGGTGATGAGTGCTGGCTTAGTCTCCTACCCGGGACTGCTATGCTAGGGTTCAGGTCCTGCAGGTGCCATGAGATGTCCCTAGTAGTATAAGTTCATATATCTCATCAAATGTTAAATTTCAGCCAATCTGCACGTGCCATGTCATTTGACAGGTGGGCGTGGACTAAAATGGACCAATCAGAATTGTCCCTTGTTAAACTGGAAGTCCCTTCCTAAAATGCACTAGCCCCACCCACTTCTGGTGGAAGTGAAGTAAGCTCAAACCCATGTCCCGCCCCTTGCATAGGAAATGGCACACATTCAAACCCGTGTCCCACCCACTTGTGCAGGAAATGACCCACACTGAAACCCTGGAAGTGACATAACACCACCATTTTGTAAGCATCCTACACCCCTCATTCTCGTACACTCCTCGAACCCCTGCCACCCACCATTTTGTAAGTGTCCCATTCCCCTCCTTCTCGTGCACTCCTCGAACCCCTGCCACTTACCATTTTGTAAGCATCCTACGCCCCTCCTTCTCATACACTCCTTGAACCCCTGCCACGCCATCCTGCCTGGAACCCGAGCCCCACTGTGCTAGCTCAGACTCTTGCCCCCTCCTTTCTCCTGCACCCCACTGTCCTGGCTCAAACTCCTGTCCCTCTTTACCACCATGCCCCACCCACCCCAAAAAAATAAGTTAGGGTTTATGTGGTGTTATATGCCCCTGTTGGCTTTGATATATAACTGCAGGGGCATGTGTGTGTTTTTTTATTAGGATATTTTCAGAAAGAAGTATCTAGGAGGCAACCTGATCATGCAGAGGTTTTACAGATCTGTTTGGAGACCCCCCCGAGGGAAATTCATCTGCCTGTGTGAGTACTCCTTTTTCTGTTTTATAACAAGTTATAAAATGTGTAAAACTTGCACCAAAAGGATGCCTTTATGTATATGCATGTAACATTTATAAACTAAAACAGGGACCTGTGTGTAAATAAGATGGTTCAACAGTTTTCTCTGGATAGCATTGCAACATGCTGGCTATGTGTGTGTGTGTGTGTGTGCATGTGTGTGTGTATGAGATCTCTGTGTAAATAAGCCGGTTCAGCAGTTTTCTCTGGATAGCATTGAAACATGCTGGCAGTATGGTGTGTGTGTGTAATTATTCTATAGCAATCACAAACTAATCATTTTACCCCATCATGAATTAAAAGAATAAAATATATCAGAAAAAAGGAATACACATACCTATAGTTCTTCCCTCAGCTCTGTGTAGTATCAAGGAGAAGGCTGAATGAAATGTGAGTGATATAGCTGGGGGGCTACAACAGATGTGCCTCTGACACATGTTACCATGTATAGTATGTTGGGGTGTGGTGATGGTTTTACCAAGGGGCAGTCCATCTTGCAAAGCATTATATAAACCCTGCATTTGAAGCCAGAAGGCACAGCTTTTTGAGAGACTCCTCAGATTCTGTTTTATAGACTTGGAGCAGATTATTAAAAACATAAAGAAGAAGATGGCACAGTGCAGCGCTTCTCAATTCAACCTCCCAGCAACAGAACAGACTGTCACACTACTGAATGAAAAGTCTGGAGATGAAAACCAAGCAAGAAGATGGCTATATCGGTGCCCCACACCCAAAGCCAACATATGTGTACTACATGAGGTGTGAAATGAATATCCCACACAAGTCTTGTTGAGTGGAAGAGTGTCTGACATAAAAAAGAAACTCACTGAACAGTTTGGTGACTCATAAAATCCTAAATATGACTGTCCTTCTGAAGAGGCACCACTGCAAGACCTTGAAGAGTTGCTGGGGTGTGAATCTGATGCAGAAAAAGAAGTTACTATGAAACCCAAAACAGACAGTGACAAGAAGGGGGAGCCAGAGAAGATGGGCAGTGAGACACTGCCAAAAAAAGTATCAGAGAAAGTTGTGAAAAAGAAATCCAAGACACAGCCAAGAGGTGCCTCTGACCAAGAGGTGGATGATGATGATAATGCAGCCACAAGCAGTCAAGCCCAGGCTAAGAAAGAGAAAGATAAGAAAAATGAAGAAGAAGAAGAAAAGAGTTGCCTTGATGAGGTAAATGCATTTTAACATTTAAAAAAATGCATGAGTGGTGACGTGCGTACATGGTGTAACAGATGAGTTAGCAGTAGAACTAAATCTTACCTATAATGAGTCACAGGTTGTTAAACTGATGTTAAGATAAATAAATAAATAAATAAATAAAAAACAGGACCAATGCTGTTTTCTGTTTTTACTTTAATAGACTGAAGGATTTGCGATGGAGCAGCAGTCATATTCGGACAGCATGGATTTGTGACTTTCCACAAATCTACTGCTCAACTGTGTTTGCTGTGTGAAAGATACAAATGTGGTTGTTAATGAGATATGTGAGGACCAGTATGTTAGAAATACAGAGAGTGATAGAATGTTTCAAAATGTCACAGAACAGGCTGTGATCACTACCCAACCCTCTTCTTCTTCTTCTACTACTGAGATTAGACAGGGGACCTCATGTGAAAAACCAGGCCTCAGTAGTAAACCCCCCAAAACTGACCACGACATGTATTGTAAGTACGTTATGTACCGTACCATCTGTGGTGTAATTGCCTCAGTGATACAGAGGGTGATACATTGTGAATTGGTCAATTCCTGTCCCGGGTGTGAGAGAGATGATCCGAGTCAGAAAAAACATTCATGTATCCTTGATGACTTGATGTCTAAAGAAGCATACAGAAATGTTTCTGAAGCCATACATATAGAACAGCTCACACCCATGATCTTGGCAATCACTATGCAGCATCAGGGGTTAAACATGACCAGTTGTATCCTGGAAACTATAAGTCACATTTTAAATGATGTGAGAAAATCCGATGACCCCATGTGGTTAGTTATACAAATGTTACAGCAGACAGACAGTGAGATTAAAAAAGATGCCTGCTGTCTGGTCAGCAAAGGCTCCTTTAAAACATTTCTAAAAAGAAATTCAGGAACCCTGTTTATATTGTAAAAAAAAAAATTACCCCACCCCCAAATTGCTACATGTAAACATTTCAGTACCAGAAAGTGTCATATTTTATTTTACAGATAATCATGCGGGATGCAAGTACAGAGAGAATCCAAAGACTTATGTATCTGATCCTAAGCCATTACTGCCATCCATCACTGTTTGGTTCACCTCAATATGACATTTGCCTTTGTGAGATACATGCAGCCTCTGAACCGATGGTGTGTGCCCTTCCAGAAGTATGGGAGGATACAGATAAATATATAAATGAATCAGTGTTGCCACTTTGTAGAAAATGTTAAAGTGTTTGCCGATATATTCATGGAAGACAATGAATGTCTTTGTGGACTTTATATCACGATCGTCATAGTCATGTGTGTGTCCACTATAAAGCAGAAAAAACCTTGTGATATTGTACGTGTTGTTAACCTGGCTTCTCTGCTTGCTGAAATGATCCACTGGTTAAAAAAGGGCCCTTTAAAAAAAATTCTATAAGGAAATTCAGGAACCCTGTTTATGTTGCTAAATAAAATTTACCCCCCCCAAAAAAAACTGTTACTTGTTACCATTTTAATATTGTTCATGTTGTTACCCTGGCTTTTTCTGCTTACTAAACTGCACCATGCAGTGAGAGGTCACTAAAACATAGTGCTGTATGTTTTTTTCCAGAGTATACCACAATGGGAAATGCCCTGTCAGTGCATCCAGAGGCTTATTTACCAACTAGTCAGACACAGAGCTAAACAACCTGGTTTAAATCTACCTACAGGACAAGCAACGGTCTGTACTTTTAGAGACATGCCAAGGTCTTTTTGATAGTCTCCCAGAAGGACCCCAAAAGGAAACTGTGGATTATTTTAAGGATGAGGGGTCTACTCTTGAGGAAGCAATGTATAAAATTGCTATAGAGTTTATGCATAATCCTTATGATGTGGTACACTTTTGTGGTTTTATCTCTACCACTGTTGAATTTTTAGTATTTAGTCTGCAGAACGGGGGTTCTGAGTCTGTCATCATATATTTTGCTTTTTTATCGCTTTTGTTGTGTTTCATAAATCAGATTTAGCATATGCTTTTCCTAAATAGTGTATTATAATGTACTTTCAGATGGAACGTACTGGCATGCTCCCAATATTCCAGGCAGTCTTGATGTCTACAATGTACCATGTGATAAAGGACATTTTAAAGGAACCTGTATACTTTGGAAAGAAGTCTGCATTAAATGTCTGCTCTGAAGATGCTGCTGCTTCACTGGTAGAAAACACACTGACTCTGATTAAAGCATTGCCTCACTTTATATGGAGACTGTATATTGAAGTAATGGAAAAAATTAACCGTAGAGCATTATGTAAGGTGAACGACATTGTAGATGTAACAGATTTTCTTAAAAATCAGGCTAATTATTTTGAGTCGTGTATGGCATATGTGTGTATGTATTGTGCCCACCTCATCACTAAGGGGGGATGTGGACAATGCCTATGCTTGTGTAAAACATGCAGCTCAAAAGTTACTGTCTCTGGGTATTGTAAAACATGTAAAAATGGAAGAGTAGAAAACATGATATTATGTAATCATTGCATGCTTGTCATGTGTTATGCCTTTTGTAGGTAGCAGCTATATGCATTTGTTTATGTATTATAAAGTATATAAAGTAAACTTGCAAATACTGTTATGACGTGTGTATTTATAAATAAAATATAATCATGCATTGCACTTTGTGGTTGTCATAGTGTTTTTAAAAGAATAGAAAGAGCACATGCTTTATTTTACTGGTGACGAGTTTTGCTAGCTAACAGATGTATCAAGGGTTGACGAAAGAAGATGAATGATCACCTGCTCCAGAATATATATTTTAATGCAAAAAAAGTGGGTAGTTTCACGGGGTGACTCAGCTGTATAAGGCTGCAAAAAAACTTGATAAAGATGTCACCAGGAAAGGTGTTGCAGAATGGCTTGTGAAGCAGGACCCCTATTCATCAAACAAAGCAGCCAGAGTCCGATTTAAGAGAAATCCTGTCATTGTTTCTGACATAGACAGACAATGGCAAGCTGATTTAGTGGATATAAGTCAATATGCAAAGTACAATAATGGGTTTAAGTACATACTGATGTGCATCGATGTGCTGTCCAAGTATGCCTGGGTAGTGACTTTAAAAGACAAATCAGGCAAGGCAGTGATGCAAGCCTTTAAAACTATTTTAAAAGTGGACACACACCTCAGAAGTTTCAGACTGATCAGGGTAAAGAGTTTCTAAATGCCTCCTTAAAGAACCTAGTAAAACAAAATAAAATACACCATTTTGTGATGAATAATGAAGTTAAGGCCAGCACTGTAGAAAGATTTAATAGGACACTGAAGTCACGCATGTGGTGTTACTTTACAGCCCAGAATACTTGGAAATATACAGGTGTGTTGTCAGACCTAGTGCACAGCTATAACCGTACTTATCACAGAAGCATTAAACACAGGTCTGTGGATATTAACCCTTCCAATACCCTTGGTGTATGGAAGATCCTCTACGGTAATACTGTTCTTGGCAAAAAACAAAAGGGTACCCTTCAGAAAGATGATCACGTGAGACTATCTAAGCTAAAAGGGGTGTTTGAAAAGGGATAAGAACAGGTGTACACAGATGAGATATTTATTGTGACGGAGGTCTTAAAGACACAGAGGCCCACCTATAAGCTAAAAGACTATCAGGGGGAAGACATCAAAGGTACTTTTTATGCTGAGGAGTTGCAAAAAATTGAACTGGATGAGGACTGTGTGTACTGTATGTGGTGCAGAAAATCCTGGTAGAGAAAAAGCGTGGCAGAAAAACTTGGTATCTGGTAAAGTGGAGAGGGTGGCCCAATACATTTAATAGCTGGGTTGAGGCAACACAGGCTTGGGACATTAGAAGTAGATAAGGCTTAAAATGCTCAAAAACGGTTTTCATATCACCTTGCCCAGCAACGCCTCGCACAACATTTTCCCCAACAATACTATATCCACTTTTACAATAAAGTTACCACAAACACTTTAACTACCTGGTGAATGGGAAGTGGGCTTAGCAGAAATTCAGTACCCTCATACCTGGGACAACGTGCCTGCACAGAAAAACAGGTTCAGTATGCTCTATCAGCCTATAAGTGTAGTCCACAGTAAAACACCACCAACTGGACCCTTTACTGAATCAGCAGCATTTAAAATTCCATCAGGCTATTATCCTAACATGGCTGGTGTTATTACTCAAATTAATAAAAGCATATTTGAGCGTAAATGAACTGCCAGTTGTTTTGGAACAACAAGCCATTGGGAAGAAATAAGCATTGACAGTGACATCAAATGCATTTTGTTTATGACGGGCAGTTACACTACCTTTTGAGTTTTAGCAGACTTGAGGTAGGTGTAGGAAAGAATCTAACAAAGAACCCTACAGATATTAATGGGGGCTTTTACACATTATATATCTACACTGACATTATCACGCATGAAATAGTGGGTGACAGTCTAATGCCTTTGCTGAGATGCGCACCCGTAAGGGGCCAAGACAATGAGATAGTGACCGTGACCTACGATAAACCCCATTACCAAACAGCCAGTAAATATCAGATTGATACAGTTCTATTGAAATAAAGAATGATCAAAATGAACCTGTACCATTTCGATTTGGAAAGGTGATTGTGAAGTTGCATCTTCGCCCCCAGAGAGTGCTTTTAAAATTTAAAGAAGGACGGTGATTGTTCAACATTATGGGGACCCTGCCTTGTACAGAAGCTATTACAAGGCACAGGCAGGATACGGTCTGCCCGGCTTTCATGGACTTCCTACTATGTATGGTTCTGGTATAGGAGGGATATTTCGTAGTCTGTTCAGAGAAGCAGTTCCATTTTTAAGAAGGGGGTTTGAAATTGCAAAACCACATCTATAGACAGCCGCTAAAAATGTTGCAAAGGATGTTATGGGGCATGTGACTAGTGCTGTCGCTCAAAAGATGTCAGGGGGTGATAAGCCTACTCAGGGTGGTTCAGGGCTGATTGTATTCAAGAGAGGTAAAAAGAGAAAGTGCAGAGTACACCCTTAGCTTCTCATCGGACCTCCCGGCTACTTTAAAAGAGGTGTTTCAAAATGCAAAACTTCACATAAAAGAAAGCATTCAAAGGCAAAAGGATCTTCAAGGGGTCATAAAAAATGCAGAGACCTGTTCTAAAAAAAACATGGCTTTCGTGCACTGTGGTTCTGAAGAATTGCCAAAATCAGAACTTGACTTGTTTGCCGTTTATCCCACACAGACAAGCACTGAAAAAAGCATTTATGTAGAGATACCCCCTCTGGCTGCCCTTTCAGAAAACTCACCAATTGAATTTTATATGGCAGAGAATGGTGAAGACTATTTGGATCTAAACAACACGCTTCTTTACCTGGTTTGCAAAATCACTGAAGCAGATGGTAGTGATATACCTGCAGCGACCAAAGTGGGCCTTATAAACTACCCAGTGGCCACCATTTTCAGTCAGCTGGATGTGACTGTCGGTGATCGGCTCATAGCATCTCAGTCATAGCAATAACTGTTACCCCTACAGGGCCTCATAGAATCTGTGCTGAACTTCAGTGAAGAGACCCTTTCTACCCAATTTACATGCAGTGTTATTTACAAAGACACCCGGAGAAACATGAAATCACAGACAGAGATGGTGACAATGTAGGTTTTAATAAAAGAAGCTCCTTCACACATCTCAGTAGAGGGGTAGAGCTGCTGGGACACTTTTTTAAACAGAAATGCAAAAAACATTTTGTACCAAAACACACAGTTGCAAGATACCTTTTCTACCACCTGTGGATTTCACTGCATCTTTTTCCTTACACCACAGATGTAAAGGACTTTCTTATGATCAAATTTTAAAAATGTACCTAATAATTTGCTGAAAAATAATGCCATGGTAACTAGTTTTGTACGTCGCCTTTTCAGACATCTAAACATGTCAGGGCACGTATCAGTGAGGTGGCAACATGTTCAGACTTGTTTGCCTTGTAATGAATTTAAACTATGCAACCGCTTGTAATTTTATTCAAAACCAGTCACTTATAAAATCATATATAAACACTCATAATTGTGTGTCTCTTTCAGTTTTTCTGGGAGTCTGTGTTTAAACTTGGGGGGCACCTGTGTTTAAAATTTTCAGATATGCAATGTCTTCAATAATGACAAAAATATATAAAATATGAATGTATTTATTGTAAAAAAAACATGCCAATAAAATACAGCATACATCAGTGGTAACATCATGGATAAGATATAATAAACAGAAGCATCTCCTGTTAAAAAATGCACACTATATGTACCATAGCACTGAGGTAGAATTATGATAAACACCTGTTTCTAAAAACATGTTAACATATTTAACTATGAGGTAGGCTAACATGCATCAATATAAACACTTTTTTTGTAAAAACAGGATTACATAGTCAATATGAGGTAGGCTAACGTGCATCAATATAAACACTTTTTTTGCAAAAACAGGATTACATAGTCAATATGAGGTAAATGGTTAACATAGGTTGTACACAGCAATCACTGAGGTATATAACATTCATACATAGAGATTGCATTTAAATTTTACACAGTGAGCCACGTAGATTTTTCAAAAGACTTTCGTCTTTTGGGTGTCACTGACCATTGGTTGACTAGAGATGGCTGTGGTTGTCTTGCACCATCCAATTTTAACCTTTCCACATAGCTCCTGTTTGCTGAATGAGCAAACACTGAGGTGGGTATGTTAGATTCAGCCATTGCTTTGACAAAAACATCCCAGTCCTTTGGCTTTCTGTAGTCAGGGATTGTGTGAGTGGCTGTAGCCACTCTTACCAAATCAACCACGTGAGACCCAGAAACAACAGTACCTTTATACATTAATTCCCCCTTATCACTCCAAAACACAATATCCTTGTTCTTTGCCACATGTTTTAACAAAAGTTCAGCGCTGGTTTTAGATCGATGAGAAACACTACTTAAAATGTCTTTTTCCATACTACTAGGTGCAGAAGCTGTCTCTGCCGTGTCAGCAGAGAGGTCAGAAATTGATTCTTTTTCAGGCATCAATAATGTTAAACTGGTTTTAGCTTGTTATCCTTGTCTTACCGAAGTCAGATAACACTGTAACATAGCAGAGTACATTTTGGCTTTGTCATAGTCTGATAAATCAGTCTGGGACAGTTTAGCTCTCATGTCAGTGTCCAAACTGTTAGTTGCAACTTTTCTCATATCCTGATCAGGGTAATTAGTTTTAATGTGATCCATCTATTGCTGAGGCACCAAATACATTTTCTCAGTAAAATCCATTATCTGTTAGCCAGCAGGCCGGTGATCAAAGGGATGGCTTTCCCTAACAGTGTCCCTGTAAAGCCACCTGTCTGGTTAACTATTTTCTTTTAGTTTTTTAAGGTTATTTGTTTATCGCTTAAAGTTTAATGATGCCCCTTTTTTTTCAGCAAACCTAACTGTTTTGCTGACAGTGGAATATTTCCTTTGAGAGCGTCTAAGGCTATCTCAGCTATAGCTGATATCAGATCATCAGAGGCTGAACATAAAATATCTTTTCTTAAGCTCGGAGGCCCTTTTACTAGTAACTTTAAAACAGACAGATTTCTCTGCAGTCTTTTAGACATAATAACAATACAGTATCAAATCTTTTTAGAAGCAGAATGTGTTTTTTTCAAGACATATGCCACAGGCCAGTCACAGGGAAACAACCCACTATGCAGTCTATATTCGTCTGGTGTATTGGATCTTAAATCAACCAGTAAATAGCCATGAGGCTTTCTTGTGGCATCTTCAAAAGCTTCTAAGAAAAATTTTGTCTGACCAGGATACATCTGCCTAGCCAGAGTTATGATCTGAAGCTTGTCTCTGGGGTTTTTAAACAAAATCATGTATTTGGCATTTAGAGTGATGGTCCTGCTTTTTTTACCTTGACAGAACACATTCTGGACAATTACAAATATTGTCAACTGTTTATGATGACTGTACTTGGTAAACCCATACTCGACTTCACTATTTTGACAGGCAGAGTCCATTAAATCATCTATAACAACAAAATTTACCTTTCCGGGGGTAAGAGATCATTGTCAGCTAGTGACATCGGTAGCCCCTCCACAAATTTAATCTGCAGGAACTTTAACAACAATTCATTATTCAAAGGTTGCCAACAGCTGTAGAACCAGACAATATTTTCAGGCTTGTGTGATAAAGTGACATCAGCATGTTCCAACAACTGTTTTATAAAGAAGTTCTTCCCACTATTAGA
Organism: Neoceratodus forsteri; assembly: GCA_016271365.2. Lineage (NCBI taxonomy): Eukaryota > Metazoa > Chordata > Ceratodontiformes > Ceratodontidae > Neoceratodus > Neoceratodus forsteri. The sequence goes on from CM057457.1 coordinate 316,255,629, forward strand.
GGGGCCAGCCAACAGACAAGTAAAGGGATGCTGCAACCTGATATCCATTTTTCACAATCAGTATATGTAAGGAAGTGTTTTAAATTTGTCTTGTAAAACTCGCTTGTCATAAACTACTCTCTGGGTCTTGGACAGCGTTTTTGTTTCAAGAGACCATTGCTTTTTATTCGTAACAATGCTGGGTTGACTCACAGTAATTTCTTTAGAGATCTGTGACCCCATATAATCAAAGACCAGGTCCTTCAGACTTTCAAAATTAATGTGTTTACTGCTGGCTACATTAAGGGTAAACCCTTTCACTTTAAGAACAACCTCTCCACTGGACAGCCGGTAGACGTAAGTTTTTGGGCCTGCAGAAATGAACTCTGCAATGTGTTCATCTGCAGGAACTTCACTGATTAGCTCCCCTAAATAATCACCTAGAGGTGGGGTCCAGTCACCCGGTCTGGACACAAAAACGACAGGGTCGGTGTCGTGGTAAAGGCACTTGTCTTGTAACCTATCTAGCAGGTTGTAGAGTTCCACTCTGGCATATGCTGTTGTAAAACTAGCTATAAATATGTTGATATTATTAGAATTTGGGTAATGATCTCTTGTGTATTTCCAGCTTAAACAAGCTGTTTCATCATCGATGAAACAGCATGCGGCTATATCGTAGTATGTCGCAAACACACACTGAAAGAGTTTGTCAGGGTTTGTTACTATGCTTGTGGTCGGCAAACTAGCTCTCTGCTCAAATTTGCCCCAAAGAGAATTTAAAAACAGTTTAGATATCTGTCTCCTTGCAGTGTTAACAGCTATGGCCACAGGGTTCAAATGTACATTTTCTCTTTCAAAATACTGCTGTATGTACCTGACTTTATCCATTTCATTTTTTACCCATGAAGGGAAACCAGATGCCTCTTGTTTGCCTTTTAGATGCAGCTTGATGTAGACTGAAAAAAGTTCTGTGCATGACTCTTTAAAATGCCAAACTTCATAAATGTTAATGATTTTGTAGCCTTTTTCCAGTGCCAGGTTTAGTACTACAGTACAGTAGGTACCTGTAAGTGACCTTTGCTCATCATCGTGTGCGCATGATGTTGTTTGAAGTCTGTTTTCAGCGCATGTGAGACATAATGTTGACACAAGTTTTTTACCAATCCTAGATGGCAGCACTGGAAAAAAAAAGGCCTCTAGGGGGTAAGACTTTTACTTTTGCTAAACCAAAGTACTGAGTGAGGTCATCAAAATTGTCATAAATGATGTCAGGATGACCGACTGGATACTGTTTTGTTTTGTTAACAAAAGGGTAGAGGCTGGTAAAACCATAATAGTGTATTTTCTCATCAGGCTGCGTCTTATAGTACAAATGGCATTTGTTCTCCCCCCAAACAGTGACTGCCTAGGTTCGAGTGGCTGTGGTAGCTGCCTGTCCCTCAAGAAATTATTCAAACCCTGATCTGTAGTCAGCATTGCTTTCCATTCATGTTCCCACAATACTCTAATGGAAAAACCCTTGCTTTTTAGAAAATGAAATTTGTGCATGGTCCTATTGAATAACAGTCCAAAAGTAGTCCCTGTCAAGTGGTTTCTATCTTTCTCACAGTAACAGATGTTGCAGAAGTGAAAAAAAAACATTAAATTCAAATGCTGTGGGTATTCCATTTATGACAGAATAGCCATCCAAAAAGTACGGACCCACCTTAAATTCACCACCCCTTAGCATGTGCTGAATAGAAATGTTTTCTTTCTCAGATATGTACATAAGCCATTGAATAGCAGGTGTGGAGTATCTCTTTAATTGTCTGTGGTAGTCATCTTGGGGGAGAACAGCGACAGTGCATTCTTTCAAAAATAAAAATCTGTACATGGCTATGCAGACTGTGGCTATTGTGATGTACTGGAAGGGGTCTAAGGATACTGTTTCATACTCTACTGTATCACCATCTGACTGTTTTAAAACACTTTTGGCTGTCATGTTTATCACTTCTTTCCTAAATTTGACACAGGCTTTTCGAAGAATTTCAACATCTAACTGACAATAGTAGCGAAGCTCTCTTTTCAGATCAAATTCTCTATGTCAGTTAGCTAGGTGCCATTGCAAAAACTCTTGCTTTTCTGCAGGCAGCATATATTCAGAACCATAAAACTGAGCATCGGGCAGAGGGCCTACATAATTTTCATTAGCCTTGGTGTTAAAAAAATTGGGAAAGTAACCTTTAGCAATCTCATTCTCAAATCCAAGGGCTGCAGGGATTTTTGCTAGTTTAAAAGGAAGAAAACAATGGCTGTCGATAAATCTGATGTGTAGGGATGTCACTGTGACACAGAGTAATTTTCCTCCTTGTGTGACCAATTTAATACCAATTCTTTCCTTGACTAGCTGGCTAACGATAAAATAACTGTCATAGCCTTTGGCATTGTGTGCTATAAATGTATAGGCCCAGATATTCAAACTGTGCCCAAAAAGTGCGCAATAGCAGGAGTAAGTGCAAGTCCATTGCACCCATGCACAAGAGAAATGATATTCAAAAACGGAGCAGGCCAAACTGCACCTACAGTCGACGACTGAATATTGCACCACCTGCGCCATAGCTTAACTAGGGGAGGGAAGCTGAGCAGATCTGATGTGCCATAGCGCAACAAGGGATGTGCAGCTGAGCAGTCCAGAGACGCCATAGTGCAACCAGGGATGCCCCCCAGCAGCAGAGCAATGCAACTGCACAACCAGGGAGGTAGGGGTCCACCACCCATGCCACAGATGGGCACAGGAACACAAAGCAGAACAGACATTGTCACCCCATGCCCCATGCACTGCACAACTGGGGAAGGGCTGGAATAACCACCGGCCCATGGAGACAAGCAAACAACCCACAGCTGGGCCATGGTGCTCCATCACACCTCCCGGCAAGCAGTGACTGGCACACAAGGAGGGCTGACCACCCCGTGCCACACCATCCCCCCAATGCAGAGCACACCCTGCACCGTGACCCCCAGACACCCCCCCAGGAGCAGTGACCACCACTGCAGGAAACCCCATGCATGCCACCACCCCCACTGTGACAATGCAACCCTGACCACAGAACCATGCAAGCCAGCCCAACCATGAGCACCCATCAGTGGGTGGCAGCACACAGCAATGCAACAACGGCAGACACAGTGCCACCATGCACAGCTCCCCGAGGTACTGCTGAGAGACCAACCATGCGTCGGCACATGAGGTACCCACACGGGACAGGGCTTGTCCCAGACACCACCACCAGTGGTACAGCACCCTGCACAGTATTCCAATGACACACCCCAACCCACCACTGGCCACAACAGCCAGCACAGACACCCACGGTGGTGTGTGGAAGCATGCACCACACCGGATGCCACACAGTGCATGGACAGACACCCACCCATACCCAAGGGCACAACAACACTGGGATGCAGTGGTGGGCCAACCAAGCCCCCAGTGTGGGCCCATGTAAACTGTGTACACACAACCCACAGTCCTCCATGGCACTGGAGTGCCAGCCACCCTGTGCAGGCACTGTGGACCTGTACACCACCATCATTTGCCCAGAGCACAAGTCACAGACAGTGGTGCACATCCCCTGTAACACACACAAGGCACAGCATGGAGGTGGGACAACAACTGTGGAGGCCACAGTGTCACCTGAGGCAGACATGCACCACACCAGTGACAGAGGCAACCCAGCAATGTGACAGGTACAGTGGCTGCCCTGCAGGGACTGCCCACCACTGACATGTGCCAGTGACCATGCAGGCCACAGACATGCATGTGTGTCAGCTGCATAGGCCATGGACGGTCTGATGGGGGTGCCATGGACACAGAGCATGCACCATGGACCACTGCACACAGTCATCCAGTGCACAGGGCACAACACACACTCCACAGACACTGACTGATAGCTACCCCCACACCATAGTCACCTCCACATGGACACACACACATACCCATGACCGCACCACCCCTGACGCAATGCACACCACTGCAGCTGAGCACCTATAGCCCGCTGTAAATCAGAGACCACCACAGTATTCATATCAAAATAACTGTATTGAACAAACATATAAAATTCAACTATTTACAATACTATGTACAAAATATATACAAGGTTGGGTGGAGGGCCACAAACAAGGTGGGGGTGGGTAGGGGGCAAGGGTGGACAAATGGGATGGGAAAGGACGGGGTGTGAGGGTGGGTCTGGGGGCTAGGGGATTACAGGGACTGAGGGACCCCTAGCGAGAGCACCTCTCCCCACTCCGACTCTGTCATGCTCTGTGCCTCCGCTGTTGTCAATCCTGCAGAGGATGTCCAGCGAACCCCTCACCACCTGAGTATCTCCGCAGTGCCTCCCTTTATTTCCTGGAGATGGTATGTACCCACGACAAGGGAGCACAGTCAGCGGTGTGAATGCACAACTCCATACAGCCCGCCCACTGTGCACGGCATACGGCCGTGGGACATACCTCTGTGATGGTGTGTGACCACCCACAGTGATCGCGGCCCACATGACCTTAAAGATGATGAAGGGACATATTAGGTCAGGAGGAGACGGCAATCTGGAAGCACAAAGACATCCGGAAAAGAAAAAAGATGAAGGAGATAAGACTGACGAAATTTGGCCAGGAAAAGGGGCAGAGAGGGTGACAAGGTACAGAAAACAAATGCTTAGGAGAATAACAAAGAGTACAGTAAACTCAGATGGGGGCCAACCTCTAACAGAAGGGAAAACGAGGGGAAGGAGGAAGGGGAAGTGCAGTCCATGGGTACAAAGAAAAAAATGGCTGGGAATGGTGATGGAGAAATAGTTACTCATTTCTTGTTCTACAAAAACAATAAATAACTATAACAGATTATATTTATTTGAGAGTAATAGGTTTATTACTAGTTACTTTCAAATAAATATAATCAGTTACAGTTACGTATTTAAAGACATAAGTTTTTATAACTGTAAAGTGTATTACTTATTTCAATACTTCTCCATCATTGCTAGTGACTGCACAGAGCTCCTGGAACAAGTTTCCAAAAGTAATAGAAAGTAATAGAAAAGGTAATTTACCCAACACTGGCGGAGAACTCGGGCGAGAAACAACAACAATAGAAGGGAACGTTGTGCAGGAGGAAGAAGGGGAGGAGAAGGTGGAAGATGGGGAGGGGAAGAAGGGAGGTGTCTTGGTGTTGGGGGACTCAATAATAAGAGGGGTCAGGTGGGACAGCAAAGGGGAGGCACAGTAGAATGTGAGTAGAAGCCATGCCAGGAATGAAGGCAGAAAGTATGGAGCAATCCTTGCTAAGGTATACAAAAAGGGAAAGGGAAAGGCCTCACCTAATAATACTCCTGGGGATGAATCATCTGGCTGATGGGACAGTAGAACAGGTAAAGAGAAGCTTTGAGGAACTGGGACCTCTATGTGAGGGAGCAGGCAGATCTCTCACCTTCTCAGAGGTACTTCCCATTCCCAGGGCAAGTATGGCAAGAAAATGGAGAATTCAAGAGTTTAACAAATGGCTGGGGGCCTGGTGTCAGAAAAAGGGGTACAGACTGGTAGGAAGGTGGGGGCACCTGGGATAAAAGCAGTCTGTATGCAAAAGATAGACTGCACCTAAATGAGGAGGGGAAAATGTACTAAAAGCAAGGATAGGGAAGCACATTGAGGAGCATTTAAACTGGGGGGGTAGCAGGATGGTTCAAGTAGTTCAGAGGCCTAGTGATGTGAAAACAAATTTGCTTACACCCCATGATAGCAAGGTAAGGAGAAAGGCAACTACTAAGGGAATGAACATAAGGGGAGATAGGCAGGGGGAGGGTAGAGATGAGGCTGGAGGGTGATAACACTACATAGGAGTCTGGGGAATAAGAGGACAGAACTACATACTCTCCTGGAGGAGGGGGAAGTGGACTTGATGGCTATAACCAAGACATTAGTCACCCAAATCCAGGACTGGGACATGATGGTTCCGAGGTACAGATTACACCAGAGGGATAGGAAAAAGGGGAAGGGGAGGGTGTGGCGCTGTACATAAAGGAATGATTAAAATGTGTAAAACAGGAGGGAGACAAGGGAGATACAGAAGCAATGTGAGTGCAGCTACAGGATCCCAAAAACAAATCACTAAGACTGGAGGTGGAGTACAGGCCACTCTTTCAATTGGAATGGATAGACAGGGTACTGGCAGAACAGATCAGGAGAAACTTCAGGAAAGGGGGATGGTAATAGTAGGGAACTTCAACCTGCCGGGGGTAGAGAGGGACACACGTACCACAAAGAACAGAAGGGAGCAGGTAATGCTGGATGCCTTCCAGGAAAGCTTTTTAGTACAGTTGGTCAAGGAACCAACCACAAAAAGGAACATCCTTGACCTCGTACTTACAAATGGGGAGTGGGTGAGGGATGTGAGGGTGGAGGAACCACCGGGGGGATCACCAGACATTATGATTCCAGTTACAGATGGCTAAAGAGAGGGGGCATATGGCACAAGGGTGCTGGATTTCAGGAATGCCAACTTTAGGATGATGAAGGATGTGGTACAGGGGCTCTTGTGCAAAATTCAGCCAGGTATGGACACATAACAAAGGTGGGAACTCATAAGGCAGGGGATAGTGGAGGCAACAGAAACTTGCTGTAGGGTCCAGACTAAGAAGGCTAGGGGAAAGAAACCCAGCTGAATAGGCAAAGGGGTGTTAGACAGGATGAGGAGGAAAAGGGCAGCTTACAGGTGATACAGAAAATTGGGGAGGGAGGGAGGAGGATAGGGAGGAATATTTGCAAGAAGTAAAGGAAGTGACCGGGGGATGGGTAAAGGAAGCCAAGGTTGCAAGACAATGCAGGCTGGTGTAGGGCATACAATAAAGGGGAAAATACTTCTTTAGGTACATCAGGGAGAAGAGAAGGTGTAAGGACCAAATTGCAAGTATTAAGAAGGAGGAGGGATGGGTGGAAGAGGGGGGTGAAAAGGCAGAAGTGCTCAACGACTACTTCTGTTCAGTCTTTATGAAAGAAAGGGTGGGGGCGCTACCCATAGTAGGAGGAAGGATAGAAAGATATGGGGATGACAGATGGTGAAATCACAGTGGGGAGGGTGCTGGAGGGTTAAGGCATTGAGGGTGGACAAGGCACGGTACCAGATGGAGTACATACAAGAGTGCTTAAGGATCTGGCAGAGGTCCTGGCAGGACCCTTGGCAGAATTATTTAATTCCTCTCTAGACACAGGATGTGTACCCTATGACTGGAGACTGGCTCTTGTGGTTTCCCTCCGCAAGAGTGGACCCAAGGATGAACTGGGGAACTATAGGCCAGTAAGTCTAATGTCCATAGTGGGGAAGATAATGGAGACCATTCTAAAGGAGAGGCTAGTCGCACTACTGGAGGTGAACAGGATGCAGATTGGAAGGCAGCATGGCTTCATCAAGGGCAGGTCATGCCAGACCAATCTGGTGGAATACTATGACTGGGTAACTAGGCAAATTGATGGGGGCCATGTGGTGGATGTCCTGTCACGTAGACTTCAAGAAGGCCTTCAATTCAGTACAGCATGGGAGACTTGGCATCAAGCTTTTCAAAGTCCTTTGTTGTTTTCCTTTTATGGCTGTGGAGGAGCCTACAGCCAGCCTGCTTTCACTTGAAAAAGTGTTTCCGTGGAACACATCTTTTAGGAGTCTTCAGTGAATAGTTCCATCAACTGAAAAATAGTGCGCCCCCTCTGATTTATGCTATTGCTGCTCTGCCTTAAAGGCAGGGGATGCTACAGTGCCTCCCAACTTCTCAAGATAAAACAAAAAAAACTCTTGAAGCTGCTTTCATTTAACCCTTGCAGGGTTGCAGAATGAGCATCTGTCCAGCTCAAGTCAAATAGTTTCATCCCAGTTCTTTCAGCAGCCTGGGGTTAAGTCATTATCTCCTTACTTTGACTGAATACTGACCCAGTAGCACATGGCTAATTAGGCACATGTATTATGTGGGAGACAGAGCAATGTAAGAAGTAGGCCCAGACTCCACCCACCCTCGCCCCAACCCAGGATCCCAGCCTTGAAGTTGGGAGTCATCGTGTAGGACTTTTTACTGTTTACTGCTCTCAACACTCCCACATGTCTAAGTTATGCAGTTCAAAAATAAATTAAAACTATAAAACCAGTCATACAGAGGGTATAATGACTTGAATAGGTTTTTTTGTTTGTTTGTTAGTTTTCTATTACTGGTCCAAAATAAGTATCCATTGATAAGTGTATGAGCACTGTTGGATAAACAAATGCTCTGCTATGCTATGCAGCTCCAAATGTCAGTACTAAATGTTATCAATGTGTGTCCATTTGCCTGTTGCAGCAAGGTTAAACTGATTTCATGCTAAGGTGGCACATTCTATAATTGAACACTGTCTATTCTGCTTCACTCTTGGATCCATTTTAACTGGAATTTCAGGCACAAAAATAAGGTTTAAGTATCCTTTAAATTCTGTTCTGTTATTCCATCTGTGTGCATTTACTGTCAATTTGCATAATATATCTCCTTGAATCCAGTTTAACCTTTCTGCAACAGGAAATGGGCATACATTTTACAGAAAATGTATTCACCTCAGCTTTAAAACAAATATGTGTGCATAGATTCTTCTTTTGCAACAGTAGCCATGAACATGATGAAAGCAGCTCTGATCTAACACAAATGCTCCTGGGTCACCAGGTAGCAACTTTGTAAACATACTGTAAGACTGCAGAATAGTCCTTGACCTATCACAATTTCCTGTGCATTGCAGTGATCCATAGACATTGGTGGTGGCTTATAATAATGCCATTACCTCTGCCTTGGATTCTATTGCCCTAGTTTGTGAACGTCCTCTTTCTCTTCGACCTAGGGCTCCATAGTTTGATGAGGCCTTGAGGGAGTTGCAGCGACTTGGACGCCAGGTTAGAATGTTGTTGGTAAAAATCTGGCCTGGATGCTGACCATCTTAGACTGTTAGAACATTATCAATTCTATCAGTCAGAAATTTCTCGTAAGAAGGCAGAGTTCCTGTCTGGGGAAATTTCTGCCACTCAGAACCAACTAGCTCAGCTGTTCAAAACTGTGGACAGATTGTGCAACCCAACCTGTCTGTAGTTCCGTAGAGCGTTCTCACAATTATAGTGTGATGAACTTGCTCAGTTCTTTGCTGAAAAGGTGGCTGACATTACGTCAGAGATCCACTCGACACATTCTATGTGGGTTGCTACTTGCCAGAAGTCGGTCACCACCACTTCATCTTTCTGGAGTACCTTCGACTACCCAGAAATTGTGGATGTTATGCGGATTGTCCAAGGGTTGCACCCTACCTGCTGTAGTTTAGATCCAGGTCCTACCTCCATAATTTTGGGATGTGGGGAATCTATTCTCCTGGTTCTAGCACAGATAGTCTGGTGCTCCCTTGACGTGGGTGAATATCCCTGTTCCTTGAAAGAGGCAGTGGTGACACCCTTTTGAAGAAAGCTTCTTTGGACCCAGACAGTCTTGCCAACTACAGGCCCATCTCGAACCTCCCTTTGTGGTGAAGGTGATCGAGAAAGTAGTGGCGCCCAGTTGGAGAATCAGTTAACCATCCATAGAATCTACGAACCTCTCCAGTCAGGTTTTTGAAAGAGGCATAGTACCGAGACCATGCTGGTTCGGGTGCTCAATGATCTCCTGATGGTGAGAGACCAGAGAAAATGGACCATTTTGGTACTATTAGATCTGTCATCAGTGTTTGACACCATTGACCATGAGGTTCTATTGGAGCACCTGAAATGTATTTATGGGCTTTCTGGGACTGTTCTCAGATGGTTTACTTCATACCTCACCAGAAGAACTCAAAGGGTGGTTTCAGGTTTTTTTTCCTCTGATCCCATCTCTCTCTGTTTTGTGGGGTTCCTCAGGGATCTATATTGTCCCCCATGTTGTTTGAAGTGTGCATGCTTCCCCTCAGAGACATTGTGAGATGGTATGGGTTGAGGTTTCATTGTTATGTCAACGATACCCAGCTACACCTGTCCTTTGCACCCGACCAGGAAGGAACTGTCTCAGTATTTAACAGCTGCCTCAATGAAATCCAGGATTGGATGAGGTCCAGTTCGCTGAAGTTGAACTCTGGGAAGACGTAGGTGATGTTTTGGATTTGGATCACCGGATAGGGGAACCTGCGGCCAGCTCCCCATCTGGATTGTTTTTTGGGGATGTCGAGCTACAGATCTCTGAATGGGTGTGAGACCTGGGGGTGATATTAGATGTAAGGCTGACTTTTCGGTCCCAGGTGTCAGTGGTGGTTAAGTCATCTTTCTACCATCTAAGAAACATTGCCAGGATCGAGCACCTTGTTCAGTCTGGTGATATGCCAACTCTAATCCATGCCTTTGTGACCTCACGACTAGACTATTGCAACTCGCTTTACTGTGGGCTTCCGGGGGTTGATATCCACCACTTGCAGCTGGTGCAGAATTCCACAGCACAGTTATTGGTGGGTACTCCTAGATCTTCTCACATTACACCAGTGCTGAAGGATCTGCACTGGCTCCCAGTTCAGTGGTGGATCACCCTCAAAGTCGGATTACTGGCTCTTAAAGCCATGTACAATCTGGGCCCTGACTACCTGAAAGAAATAATGATTCCTCATCACCCTGTGAGATCGCTCCACTCAGCTGATGAGGGGTTGCTAGAGATTCCAAGGGTGACTTTAATATCTGCTGGGGCCCATGCTTTTATGTTTATGGCCCCGTCCTTTTGGAATTCTCTACCCCGTCAGATTAAGGAGTGCATGACTGTGGGGAGTTTTAAATAGGCTTTGAAATCTTTCCTTTGGGAAAAAACCTTTGGTGGTAATGTTTTCTAATTTGATTTGTCTGGTTTTATGATGCTGATTTTTGTATTTATATCTTATTGTAATGTGCCTTGAAATTTGAAAGGCTATAATAAATAACATTTATTATTATATTATTATTATTATTAATACTGTTTTCAGTTGTGCCATAAATCTGATGTACTGTATTTTACTAACGAGTAACATCAAGAGAAAGCGGCTCCAAATTGTAGTTGTGCCAGTGTGAAAAATCGACTAAGCAGCAAGAAAAACACGGCACCAACCACTTCCACAAAAAATTCTGTATTGTGTTAAACAAAACAAATGCACCACAATGCAGTAACGCCATGCAAGACCATAACAGCTCCAAACAAAGAAAACGTCCGACCGGTTTCACGCCGAAAACAGCGCCTCCTCAGGGACACATACACAGCATAGTAACCACCACATAATAAAGAATTCATTTAAAGTAACATTACACCCAATTAATAAAACGTGATAAAAGGTAACATTCAGGTGTTGAGAGGATTCACTATACAAATCTAAATATATAATAATATATAGATATAAATAAACCATCATATTTAACCTGGGTAACAAAACAATATTATAAAAATGCTGATCACAGTACATCTATCAGGAGCAAGTAAGTAGCAGAGTTCTGGCTTGACCACACACCGCACTCCCACTCTGCGCATCAAAGAAAATTCTCAAACAAATATTTATCAAGGGCGTATAGCATAAATAATAAATTCACCTTAAAAAGGGACCTATATCAAATGAATCATTCAAACCTGGATAGAACAAGGCATCTAAAGTATAGATCCAATACGCTTCCCTCTGTAAAATCTTCACATCCAAATCTCCCCCACGGGATCCAATTAAAACCCTCTCTATTGCACAGAACGAAAAGCAATGTGCAACCAAACCAGAACACCGCTGTATATGTTGCACTAAAGCATTCTTTATATTTTGGCAACGGATGTCACTTAGATGTTCACAAACTCTCTGTCTAAACACTGTGAGGTCTTTCCCACATAAAATGCACCACATTACATGTAGCCAAATAGATGACTCCACAGATGAACAGTTAATAAACTGTCTAATATCATAAGATCTAATGATATTAGTCGTGGAAAAAGTTTTTGTTTGTTGCATGACGCTGCAAAATTTGCAATGCCCACAACGAAAAAATCCCACCGGTTGTGGTGGCAGCCATCAAGTCTTATCAACCTGAACAGGCTGATAGGAATGTACTAATCTATCCGAAATGTTTTTTCCCCTTTTATAAACAAATTTAGGGTAAGTACCAATAGCTTCCTTCAATGCTGGATCCATGTTAAGTATAGACCAATTTTTATTAATAATCTTCCTGATAGAAACAGCATTTTGGCCTAAAGTGCAGTTAATAAAACAGCATCTATAGCCTTCTGAAAATCTAATGTCGGATCTTTATCTAAGGAGCGTGTGTTCTGTTTGGATTTGGATATCACAAAATTACAGGATGGTACTCTCTGTACATCTATTTACCGTAAACCTACAGATAGGAACACTTCTTTACATGCCTCGAGCTGTCACCTGCACACCATCAATAATATCCCCAAATCCCAGTTTATGAAGGTTAAACGTAATTGTAGTGATATGGTGGATTTTGAAGTGAATTTATGTGATATGGCAGATAGATTTATTCAGAGAGGCTATGCACAGGGAAATTTGGAAGTTAGGATGGACCTAGTACGATAGATGCCTAGAGATCACTTGTTGCAGTACCGGGTCCATGAACAAATTGAACATCAAAATAAGGCACCACTAACTTTTGTTACCACTTTTGGCTAAAATGCTGTTTCTATCAGGAAGATTATTAATAAAAATTGGTCTATACTTAACACGGATCCAGCATTGAAGGAGGCTATTGGTACTTACCCTAAATTTGTTTATAAAAGGGGAAAAAACATTTCGGATAGATTAGTACATTCCTATCAGCCTGTTCAGGTTGATAAGACTCGATGGCTGCCACCACAACCAGTGGGATTTTTTCGTTGTGGGCATTGCAAATTTTGCAGCGTCATGCAACAAACAAAAACTTTTTCCACGACTAATATCATTAGATCTTATGATATTAGACAGTTTATTAACTGTTCATCTGTGGGAGTCATCTATTTGGCTACATGTAATTGTGGTGCATTTTATGTGGGAAAGACCTCACGAGTGTTTAGACAGAGAGTTTGTGAACATCTATGACATCCGTTGCCAAAATATAAAGAATGCTTTAGTGAACATATACAGCGGTGTTCTGGTTTGGTTGCACATTGCTTTGCTCTGTGCAATAGAGAGGGTTTTAATTGATCCCGTGGGGAGATTTGGATGTGAAGATTTTACAGAGGGAAGTGTATTGGATCTATACTTTAGATGCCTTGTTCTATCCAGGTTTGAATGATTCATTTGATATAGGTCCCTTTTAAGGTGAATTTATTATTTATGCTATACGCCTTGATAAATATTTGTTTGAGAATTTTCTTTGATGCTTAGAGTGGAGTAGTGTGTGGTCAAGCCAGAACTTGCTACTTACTTGCTCCTGATAGATGTACTGTGATCAGCATTTTTATAATATTGTTTTTTTACCCAGGTTAAATATGATGGTTTATTTATATCTATATATTATTATATATTTAGATTTGTATAGTGAATCCTCTCAACACCTGAATGTTACCTTTTATCACGTTTTATTAATTGGTTGTAATGTTACTTAAATGAATTCTTTATTATGTGGTGGTTACTATGCTGTGTATGTGTCCCTGAGGAGGCGCTGTTTTCGGCGCGAAACCGGTCGGACGTTTTCTTTGTTTGGAGCTGTTATGGTCTTGCATGGCGTTATTGCATTGTGGTGCATTTGTTTTGTTTAACACAATACAGAATTTTTTGTGGAAGTGGTTGGTGCCGTGTTTTTCTTGCTGCTTTGTACCGTATTTTACTGTCATGTTTTCTATGACACATTTCATATCACCTTACAAGGATAGGTTGCTGGACCTCAACATATACTCATTGGAGGACAGAAGGGAGAGGGGTGATATGATTGAAACCTTCACATACCTAAAGGGCATTAACAGGGTTAGTACAGAGGGCATGTTTTGATTAATGGGAGAAGGAATTACTAGGGGGTACTGCCTGAAGTTGGTGGGGATAATTTCAGAAGAGAAGTGAGGAGACTTTACTTCATGGAGAGGGTGGTAGAGGGTGGAACGCACTTCCTGAGGAAGTGGTATCTCTTAAAACAGTAGAAAGCTTCAAAAGGGGTGGAACAGGGTCAAGGGCAAGATACTAGTCAGTGGGAAGTATAGTGGGGAAGAGAAGAAAGCAATGGGTGGGGGGCAGCAGCAGGAGTCTAACCTTTGTGCTGCATGACTGAACAGAAGCGATACACCAATTGGCCTGTATCTGCTCGCATTTTTGTATGTTTGCATGTTTGTATCATTACATTTTCTTACTTCAGATCTGAGATTTGGTCCTGCTACTGTTATTGCTGAAGATACTATTAGTTAAAACAGTAATTAAGTTAGTTTTCTATTATGACAAGTTTGTACACGAGGTAAGTGTGGTCATGTCAGAAATTAAAACTATAGACTGGATATTAAAATGTTTAGTGACTGTAGTGTACAATCAGAGATTATGTCTTCATCTCAGTTAGACTGCTGGAAGCTATGCAAAGATAACAAAAAACAAGCATTTGTCAATGCTGAAGGTTTCCTTGCATGGTGTATGTGGGATGGCATTCAGTGGTACTCATGGTGCTCATTACTTGGAGCTTTCAGGCTCGCCACAACCTATATCGGCTCTGGCTAGAACTTGTTTTAAATGGGAACTTCCATCTAAAGTTCTTTAGTACTGTGTAACTAGTCTGACAATTTTTCTATCGCAGCGTTTAGTTTCAGAGAATTTAGTATAGTACATTTTATTTTATGAACCATTTGGGCTTCTTCTTTGATGTAGTTAAAATGAACAAATGACAGCACCCTCATAAACTGTACTGCTGCTATCCAGATCCTTAGTGTAAACTGGTTAGGACTTTCAATGATCAGGGAGGTGCCACAGATTGACATACATTTTGATGGGTGTAAAAAAAAAAGAATGTCTAGAAGGACCGTGTTTGCCCCCTGCCTACATCAGAATACATTGGCATTATCTGGTTGAATACTAGGTATAGATGTCTTTGTCTCTAAGGAAACATTTATATCCCATTCTTGCCCAGTACATGACAATCTAAAAATGGAACAAAAAAGGAAATTCCATAAAAACAATCAAAAAATGGGACAAAATCCCCTTATCTGTTTATTCCATATCAGGTGTATTTTTAAAAGCACTACATAACTGCATGTCTAAAACTTACATGTTGCATTATGTATGCTCCATTTCTAGAATCTTTCTGTCAGTCATCTAATGATTGCCAGTTGTAACTTTCTATTCACAAAATCTTTGCTCAGTATATTCTTCTCATCCCCCCTCCTCATCCTCAGTCAAAGTTGCTATTTCGATATCTTAGTACACAACACATTGCAAACTGTAATTATCAGACATCTTACACACTAAACAGGAAGTGTGTGTATATGTGTGTGTGTGTGTGTGTGGAAAACAATCACCAACATCTGTTTTCATCAGCTATGGTTTCTGTAATGATGTGTTTCAGTATGCTGACAACCATAGTCACAGGTTTGAAACTAAGCAAAGCCATCTAGCGATGTAATTGCAATACATAAAGTACAGTATACATGAGCTACAGAAACAGATGAGTTGCCATATTGCTCCTTGTAAGAACAGATCCAAAAGAAAATGGTTTGATACCTTTGGGTTGTCTTGTGTGAGTGATATGATGGGGCAGTTTAGTGTGTGTGTTGGGGGTGATTTTGTGTGTGTTTTTTGGGGTGGAGGATAGTGAGGTTGTTTTGTTTTGTGGGGAGGGAGGTGTATGGGGTGAAGGTTAGGATTGTACTTACATATTTAGGTAGGCTTATATTTAAGTACATGTCATAATTATGCTACAGGGTGTTAGGACTCTTGGCTCACACACAGTGAATATACATCTCTTTTCTAGTTAACTTTTCCGGGGTGGAGTTTAATTCCATGAAAGTTTTATACAGATTCTTAAGACTGTTTCTGTTCATATAGTTAATTGATTATATATGGACTCGTCGGTCCTTGAGAGATCAATTATTTTTTTATTTGGCAATAATACTGACAATTGATATTACCTTGTAAAAAATATTGTTGCAGAACTGTAGGTTTTAATGTTTTTTTAATGTTTATGGAGTGAGTTAACTGGTTGAGAGTATAGTTTAGAAAATATCTCCAGATAAGTTTAATTCTGTATGAATGTTTTAAACAGTTGTTCATACAAGGTACATTTTTCTTATTCCCCTCTTATTTCCATACATACATTTCTGTTGTGCAGTTATTTTTATCATGCAATACCATCAAGTTTTAACTTGGACATTTGTGGTATTAAATCTAAACATCTTGCTTTTAATTTTGAATGTATTCTCATAACACATACACATTCATTAATAATTTCAGTTACAGGCTTTGCCTGCTTGAGTGTTCAGCTTATCTAATGGATGTCATTTGACTTGGGATGATTCTCAACAATAGCAAGCTAATGAGATGCTATTCATTCCATTTAAATTTGTGATTTTTTGAAATTGGTACTTTTAACCAATGATAATTTTTTTCTGTTTTTTTTTTTAGGTATGATCTGGGTGTTAATAGAATGTGACTCTCTGAACAATTGTCATAGGTGTCTGAGGAAGAACTTGGTTGGTCTGAAAGCTTAGACATTGCTTTCTTTTTGTAACATCTTTGTTGGTCCAATAATAGGTATCAAACCATTTGCTTCTAGATCTGTTCCTAAAAGGACCAATATGGCAACTAAGCTATTTTTATACGTCATCATGAAAGGTATCAGAATTCACCATAGAATATGGCAGTTGCATGGCATAAAGAAGAAACTCGCCCATCTAGACAGTGACACCTATTTTTTAACCCAGTGTAAGAGGAACAACATTATCCCTAAAGGTTTAACTATTTGGAATCCATTAAAGAACACTGATAATTCTAAGTATGCTGAACAACTCTGTTGTAGGACCTTTGAGAAATAGAGAAATCACATGATCCACAGATCATATGCCAAGAAAGCATTTTTGATTAAACAGTTTGATGGAATTGTTACCACACTGGAGAGAATGTTTGGTGAGCCTGTTACAGACACACTGTACGAGATACACATGAGTTATCAAAGGACCTGAAGACAAGCCATGCTCATTAAAAACAGGAAGTTAGATACCCTTCAATGTGCCATACTTCCTAATGACCATGAAGAACAGAACAGAGAGATTGAACAACATAGCCACACAGATGGCCACCTTTCAGTGGTTAATTTGTCCAACCACATCCTGACTACTGGGGAATTAAGTGTACTTTCTAAGGTACTCACTTTCTGCCCAACAAACCATTGGACAGAATACAGTTTTGTGGTGAACTGGAGGAATAATTCCTAGATTGAGACAAAGAATTATTTCACAACAGAGAAGAAATCACAGGCAGAGAAGAGATCACAAGCAGGAACAATTCAATAGATAATAAAAATAAATAATCTGATTTTACCCTCCCAAGTGGGCATAATCAGAAACTGTACAACTACATTCACTGTTTTCACCAGAGAGTGACTTATCAGATCCTTAATAGGCACAAACAGGCCTATTACAGCCTCTTTCTATTGGAACAGCGGGTCCAGTCTGGACCAGCTTTTGCCATTTTAGGAATATCATCAGGGTTAAACCCCTAGTTCCATCCATGAACCTCCCCACCTTAGTGAATGGCTTCGTGGAGTCCAGACTTGATTACTGTAATGCACTCTACCTCAGGGTCTTGGGGGTAACCTCCACCAGCTGCAGCTAGTGCAGAATGTGGCAGCCAGGCTGCTGTCCAGGCAGTTGAAATTCTATCACATCAACCTGGTACTACATTATCTGGACTTGCTGCCAGTGAGTTGGAGGATCCTCTTTAAGGTGGGCTTGCTCACCTTTAAGGCCATACATGGATTGGGCCCTTGCTGTCTGTCAGACCTTCTTACATCTGCAGTCTCAGTCTACTCCCTTCAGTCCTCCTCTAGGGGCCTCCCTGCAATTTCCAGAATGAGGCTTAAAACTGCCAGCAATAGAACGTTTAGTGTCACCGGCCCCATCCTGTGGAATTTGCATCCTCCACTTATTTGGGAGGCCCCTTCAGTTAAAGTTTTTAAGGCCTGTCTCAAGGCCTTCCTGTTTAATCAGGCTTTCCCGGACCTTATATATTAGTCCTCCATGGGTGCCCCAACTCTTTTTCCTCTGAGTTCCAGTTTTAATAGGGTTTTGTGTTATCACATACTGTATTTATTTTTATGCTGTTATGATTATTATTTATTTGCTATTAATTAAAATTTTATATTGATAGTGTGTTTTTATTGTACGACGCCCAGAGCCTCTGAGATTGGGTGCCTGGAAAAAGAAAATTTACCTTGTCTTGCCTATACAAACACTGAAATTGAATCACAACATTGTCATAAAAAAAAACAGAAAAAGGCTCTGCAGTTGTGATATTAAACCGAGAGGACTATATTAATGCAGCTAACAGACAGCTAACTGACCATACCTACTACAGAGAACTGGAAAGTGACCTCACCACAGAATATAAAAGAGACCTACAAGACTTAGATAATTTCCTAACCATGTCCAGGGCAGACTAATGGATCTTATCCATGTTGAACCCAAGACAGGGACATTCTACATACTGCCTAAAATACATAAAACGGGCAATTCAGGGAGACCCATAGTTTCTACAATGGTACCCTGACTTACGGGATCTCCAGATTTGTAGAAACCATTTTAAAACCATTGATTATAGGAAAGGACAGTTACATCCAGGACACCACACACTTCCTACATAAACATTCTGGTTATAAGGATTTACAGCCTAACACCAGTTAGCAATGATGAATGTAACATCCCTCTACACTAATATTCACACACAGATGGCATTTCAGCTTGCCTTAAGTAGCTGTATGAGAAAGAAATAGACCAAAATATCGACCCTGGAGTAGTGAGGAAACTTACTGAATTAATTTTGACATAACTTCAGCTTCAATGGTAAGCATTATGTTCAAATTATGGGAATAGCAATTTGCACCAGGATGGCTCCACAGTATGCTAATCTATGGTAAATTTGGAGGAGGATTTTTAAGGCACTGTCCCTCAAACCACTCTTATTTAGTTTCATTGATGATTAGTTTATAATATAGACAGAGGACACTGACACACTTAAAGATTTTCATCAGGAACTTAATAACCTCCACCCTACCATAAAGCTTACCCTGGAATATTGTGCTACCAAGTTAATTTCTGGCACTACTGTCACCATCAAGGATGGAACCTTACATATATGTATATACAGGAAGCCAACAGCCAGACAGAGATACTGGCACAAGAATAGTAATCATCCAAGCCACACAAAAAATCTGTCATGTACTGTCAGTACTTAAGTATCACTGTATCTGTTCAAATGAGGAGGACAGAGATACATATTTGGCTATGCTGAAAACACCTTTATGGAGCAGGGACACTCTTCCAGAGAAATAGACAAGAGCAGTAGAATGTGCAACACAGGTACCACAAGAGCAACTACTTCAGTATAAGGAAAGGACCGCTACCAACAGAATACCCTTAGTAGTCAATTATCATCCTAACTTTGAACTTCTATAAAATTATTAAGGACCTCCACCCTCTATTCAGTGAGGATGAGACCCTAAATAGTATTTTTCAAGAACTACCACTATATTACCTTTTAAACAACCACCTAATTTAGCCAACCTGATTGTTAGGAGTAAACTTGCACCAGAACAGGGTACCATTATACTAAATGGTACACAACCCTGTAATCAACCCAGATGTAGGACTTGTGAACTCATTTACACTTCGGACTGTGAGATTACATCACAAAACAGACTATTCAGGATACAGAGGAATTGTACCTGTACATCACGTAAGGTTGTTTATTTCATTTAATGCAAGAGATGTTCACAAACAGGGTAAGTTGGAGAGACAACCAAGCTTTCCACACTGGAATGAATGCACAAAGGCATACCATTAATATGAATATGACTGACAAACCAGTGGGGTGACACTTTCCTCAGAATGACCACTCAATCTCAGATATGTTAGTAATGGTCTTAAAAGGATTAAAAAATACACAACAGAGAGGGACTTTTGAGAATAGGTATTTACTTCTCAATATGGTAGCAGATGGCATGAATATTGATTTGAGTTTCATGACATATTACCCCACTTAAGCTTACACAGACTTTTACTTCATAGGATGGACATTTAACTGGACTTCAGTGTGCTGTTTTGTTTTGTTTTTATTTTCATAAAGTCCTTTTAACTGCCTATCAATATGTTGCTGTCTCACAAATGTACATATGTGTGTGGGGTTGTTGGGGAGGTTGGGTTGCCTTAGGTCAATGTGTATGAGGGGAAGTTTAGTGTGGGGGTAATCTATGTGTTTTTTGGGGGTAGGAGTGACAGGATTTTTGTTTGCTCTTTGTAGGAGGGGTGGTGTGGTGGGGAGGGGTTGGGGTTGTGCTTACATATTTAGGTAGGCTTATATTTGGGTACATGACATAATTATGTTACAGGGTGTTAGGAATCTTTGCTCACACATATAGTGAATATACACTTCTTTTCTAATTATCTTTTCTGAGGGAGGGGAGAGTTTAATTCCAGTTTTTTTTTATACAGATTCTTAATACTGTTTCTGTTCATATAATTAATCAATTATATACTTTATTTATTTATTTAGTTTTTGTTGACCGGGTAAGTGCACTAAACAAATCCTGCCTATTTTCAGGCATGACCCGGGGTATGGGGATTCAGATGAATGCCAACTGACTTTGAACCAGATTAAGCTGTTGGTGGTATTTTTAGTGAATGAGGGAAATTTGGCTAGGACACTGGGAAATTCCCTACTCTTTCGATAAGTGCTATTGATCTGTAACATCCACCTGAACTATCACCAATCCAGGCAGATGGGACCTTGGTTTAATGTCTCATATGAAAGACGGCACCTCAGAAGTGCAGCACCCCTCTCATGCTGCACTACAGTGTCAGTATAGGGATACTAACCCAAGTGCCAGATGTGGGAACTGAACCCACAGACCTCTGATCTCCCGGCCTCAGAGGTGAGTGTGCTACCTACTGAGCCACTGACACTGACTCATTATTGACATTTGAACATTTTAAGATGCATGAACTCATTTTCTAGGTGGTCCTTGAGAGATTAATTTTTTTAGTATTTTTTATATGGCAATAATACTGACAATTGATATTATCTTGTAAAAAAATATTGTTACAGCACTGTAGGTTTAATGTTTATGGAACGAGTTAAATTGTTGAGAGTATAGTTAAGAAAATATCTGAAGATAAGTTTCATTCTGTATGAATGATTTTAACAGTAGTTCATACAAGGTACATTTTTCTTATTCCCCTCTTATTTCCACACATACATTTCTGTTGTGCAGTTATTTTTATCATGCAATGCTATCAAGTTTTAACTTGGACATTTGTGGTATTAAATCTAAACATCTTGCTTTTAATTTTGAGTGTATTCTCATAACACACATTCATTAATAATTTCAGTCACAAGCTTTGCCTGCTTGAGTGTTCAGCTTATCTAATGGATGTCACTTGACCTTGAAAGTATTCTCAGTATTAGCAAGCTAATGAGATGCTATTCATTCCTTTTACATTTATGATTTTTTGAAATTGGTACTTTTAACCAATGAGATTTATTCTGGGTTTTTTTTTAAATGTATGACCTGAATGTTACTAGAATGTGACTCTCTGAACAATTGTCATAAGTCTCCGAGGAAGCATTTGGTTGGTCCAAAAGTGTAGACATAGTTTTCTTTTTGTAACATCTTTGTTGGTCCAGTAAAAGGTATCAAGCCATTTGCTTCTGGATTTGAATACACATAAGCTAAATGTATAGCACTAGGAGTTATTAGCAGTCTCATAGTTTCTTACTGTGACTCAACCTCTCAATACACATACATTCACAAGCAGCTATAGTAACAAAAAGTTGTAAAGATACACCCACTCTTCAGGCGTACATTAATCAATTTATAATGTATGGTAGAACGTTATCTATCAAAATCTATCTTTTCCCATGGTTGTTATGCCATTGATGTGACGTCACTTTGTTGTTAACCCATCAAGGTACGTCACATCGCTGGTATAACAACCAGGATCAATCATGCGCTTGATAGAGGAAGCTTATATTCCTCAAATGGTCAGAGGTGAGAACTTGACCTGTGGTGGCATAAATCACTTTTAGTTAAGGTACTTGCTTCTTTTCTTCTTTCTTTATGGCAGCCATACACTATAAAATATAAAGTATGGGGTCCCAATCGGTGACCTACTTGTTAACAGTGTCAAGGTTGCCATGGTGACATAGACCTCTCGAGGTTTACATGATCGCCATGGCAACCTCTCGACAGTTAACCATACATTATCCTCTATATTCTTTCAGGTGTGTAGGAATAGGTGCTATATGGAGTGATTCTTGCACTGTCAAGATTTGTGAATGGTTTGACACAGTACAGCACCACATGGCTTTGATTAGTTTGGAACCGGCTGACAGGATACATATAAATAAGGTTGTCAGCATACCTTTTTTTTTTTAGATTGTCATGCACTGGGCAAGAATGGGAAATTATTATGTTTCCTTACAGACAAAGACATGTGTGCCTAGTCTCAAACCAGATAATGCATATGTATTCTGACATGGGCATGAAAAAAAAATACAGTCCTTCTATATATTCCTTTTTTTAACATCACAATGCATATCACTCTATCACAACACCAGGCTTCTTAAACTTACACTAATGATCTGGAAGGCAGCTTAATAATACAGTTTACTAGACTGCTGTCTTTGGCTCAGTTTAATTGCATTGATGAAAAGCAGGGCATTTCATAAAACAAAAATAAAAATGTAATTTAATAAATTCTCTGAAATTAAACTCTATGATAGAAAACTTGTGAGACTAGTTACATAGGTCTACACAACTTTAGATAGAAGATCCCATGGTTTTAGGTTTTGTTTAGAAAGGCCAAAAGTACTTTGAATAGGCAGAGAAGGATGGTAGGGCAGCTTTGTGAATGAACAGCTGTTTCTTGACTATAGCAGGTTTTACAGCCACAAGAATACAAATTAGACAGTTACAAAACAGTAATTTGATCACAATATAACAAAACTTCTGCAAATACAGAGGTGGAATGTAATTAGTGGTACACCTCCTCATAGCTTTCAGCAGCACTGCTGTTGGACCCTGAAATGAAGAAAACGGTTCCTTGATTTAAAAAAATTTAAAAAAGAAAATGGTCCTCGCTGATCAGCCTACCCACCTCCACTCAGCACCCACCACCCCAAATACCCCAGTACACCCCACACACACTCACTCACCTGAACAGGTCTCAGATTCAAGATATTTTCTCAAATCAAAGACATGTCTTGCTACTGGAACCAGCAACTGCAATATGAGAAACTAAGGTAAATGTGGTTCAGTGTATTTCAATGTGGGTTTCAACTTTTATGCATAACATAGCCATTTTTTGACTTTTTGGCCCCAAATTTTCAACATGGCCTTTTGGGGGCTCCACCTCATGAACAGTATGATTGTCATTATGCATTTTCCATCTGAAAGGTGATTTCTAAGTCACTTGGCAAATTCACCTTTTGGGCTGGATATGAAACTGTTTCCTGTCCTTGTTCATGATGTGGGGTCCTAAGAAGGCTATGTTGAAAATCTGGGGTAGAAATATGTAAAAATGGCGCTATTCTAATAATTTGTTGCAGTTTTGCTATGCACACTCATAACTTTGTAAATTTTAAATATTTTGACCCCCGATTTTCAATGTAGCCTTCTTATCACTCTACCTCATGAATGTCACAGCTGTCATTTTTCAAATCCTGACCAAAATGTGATTTTGTACCTGTGGCACAGAAAGGCATTGCAGCTGTGCAGAATTGTGTTTTGGTGGGGATTCAAAAATTGTCTGCACTGTGTACATGAGGTGGGTAATAAGATGACCATACTGACTATTTATTTATTTAGTTTTTGTTAACCAGGTAAGTACACTAGACAGAAACTGCCTGTTTTCAGCTATGATCCGGGAGAGTACAACAATAGGAATGTAATACATAACTTATTACAATGTGTGAACAGAGACAACATGTACAGAAGTATAACATTCAGAAGTAAGATAGTGAAGGGGACTGGACACATTTCCAACATATAGATGATTTGGTCACCATTGTCCTATAAATTAATGCACAGGGCCCAGAGAGCCCTGTCCTTCCATTGCTATATATGTATGTATGTGTATGTATATATATATATATATATATATATATATATATATATATATATATATATATATATATATATATCAACAACAAAACTGAGGCCATGTACACCAAATGTACACATCCCTGATTGCACCTGC
This sequence comes from Neoceratodus forsteri, assembly GCA_016271365.2. Classification (NCBI taxonomy): domain Eukaryota; kingdom Metazoa; phylum Chordata; order Ceratodontiformes; family Ceratodontidae; genus Neoceratodus; species Neoceratodus forsteri. The sequence continues at coordinate 316,280,009 of CM057457.1, forward strand.
ACACAATGTACCACACTTAGTAGTTGCATGGCCTTACCTACCGATGACCCACACCACACCACAACTGGTACTGTGCCGTTAGTCAATACAAATGCTGAAGGTGCATGATGACAGTTGTAGAAAGGTTTTAACACTAGTGAGTATAAATTAATTAAGAGAAGTACATAAATTAACTACAAGACACTATCATGCTCAAGATAAAACTAGTGTTACCTTTAGTATGTGATTTACATAGTAGTACATTTACTGCAATGGTTTACTCAAGATAGAGAGGCTGATGTAAATGTATGGAAAAGCATTGCCTGTACAACGCTGTGAAATTCGTACTGCCAGTATCAGATGCATTCTTACTGATGAAGGTGTATTGCTGATGTACATACATAGACCTTCAGTGTGTTTCAATACTAAAGATGCAGTAAGTATTCTTTATGAAACAATGTAATTGCATGGATCAGGCCAAGCAACTTCTAAATAGCATAGCACTACTGAGCCAACAATGACGTACCTGTATCAGAGATGTCTATAGGATAGATTTTCCTGTAGGCACTTACTGAGTATGTTGTACCTGAGAAAGTCAATCTCATTGCATCTGTGATGACTAACTTATTCAAATAGTGATACATTTACTATTGTTGCAATGAGTGATCTATGCCACTTATGGACACAGTGCAATTTTTTTAACAGTTGTTTCATACTCAGGCTGTATGACTAGTGTTTGGGTTTGCCACACTTCTGTCACTGATGTTATCAAAGTGATAACTATGTTAATTGTGGTACAACAGGAGTCAAGTAGGTATAGTGTAGATATAAACATAATGTCTTTAAGTATTGATTTAACTCACAATGGGATAAGTGTACTAGGACAGCAGCGGTTATTCTCTATCACTGACTCTGTCAGTTATAATCACACTAAGGTTTCGATGACTGTAATGATCAAGTTACACTGTTCATCTTCATGAGTTCATATTCACAGCCATTCTCCAGTAACTAGACAGTGTATGGTGTAACTGGGTGACACTGTGTTGCAAGCTGCTGCAGTGCCAAGCAGAGGGAGAGTATCTACTCATAAAGACAATTAAGCAATAAAGCATGACCAACAGTTATGTTAAATGGTCTGTTAATCACCCTGTAGGGGTTTAATGTTGAATGAGGCGTAGCCAAGTGCCACATGTCGGTAGATAGTGATAAACTGACCATTAACATAATACCTGGGAGTGGCTTATTGCTATCATAATAATAATAATAAAAATGTTTTTTTAAACAACATTAAACCATGTTCATCATATGGTTAGGCTCTACATGTATCTTAATAAAAACTAAACATAAGGCTGTTACAATGTTTACAGTCAATTAGAAAGCTGCATTCTCAAACCCTTGTTATAATCAGAGATATTAAACTTGTACAACTCCTTGGTTTTGCTCAACTCTATTGCTCAGGTGGCCCACCACATGTGGTGTGGTCTGGTGTGGTCATCGGTAGGTAAGGCCATGCAACTACTAAGTGTGGTATGTGTGCAGCTGCAATCAGGGATGTGTACGATTGGTGTACATGGCCTCAGTTTTGCTGTTGATCTCACTGAGCATGCAGTACCTGGTCAGGTGGGTGGGGATGTCTCATAGTACATTTAGACAATTGTTTGTTATTTCTGTCACCTGCTGCTGGATGTCTGTCATTGGTTGTGTTGACTTGGTTCTCCCCATACTTGCATGTGTGGTGCATGTCTGTGTGTGTGTGGTGCTGGGGGTGAATTCGGAGTTAGGGTTTCAACCCTAACAACGAATTTCTCACTTTTGTCGCTGCGGCAGTTACGGCACCCAAAATTTACGGTTTTTCCCATAGGATAACATTACGGCGCCTGACACTTAACAGAAATCATTTGAGCCCTGCTGCAAAATAACGGTTTGGTCTTTTTCCTGAAATTTGGAGGAAGACAGCCAACAGCCCACAGATGCCTTTCAGTAGTTTGGTGAAAAAAACATTACAGGAGGCAAGTTATGGCACTCCAATCTTTTTTTTCCCTAGGATAACGATACGGCGTTACGCGCGCCTTTCCAGGGCCCGTTATCTGGAAACGGTAGATACGGACTTTTCGTCGGAAAATTTCTTAGCCCTCTAATGGGGCAAGATTTAACTAGCCAGGACAGTTGTAAATAATATGACTTTTAAATTTTTTTTCTACGTCGTATGGTTCCTGAGATATAATGTATTTAGTATTCCAAGATCTCATTTTCTGCCTATACTCATTATTTTGCATACATTATTTGTACTCACTGTCTTTCTCAATGCAGGTTTTGGGGAAAACCAGCCTGTACTTACATTACTGTTACTGTTGCCCTTTCGGCTTATGATCCGTACCGTTTACTTACCATTGACGTCTGCGCCACCATGTGCGTTATCCTTTGCATTTTCATTTGTGCTTTGCGTTTCTGTTATTTTTGCCATTTCTGTCTACAGTACTGTTTATCTTACTGTTTCACTTACATCACCATACCCATTGACATTTCTGTTTGCAGGCACCATGTTACTATGTGACAACACATCACGTGGCAGACCATTCCGCTCACGCCACCATTGCTACTTTCTGTTCTCATTCTGCTTGTGTCACCATGTGCACCACTGTTAGCATTTCTGTTTGCATTGCTGTCCCTGTTAGTATGCCAAACACATCATGTGGCGGAGCACCTGCATTACATTCACTCATTGCTATCATTCTCAAAAAGAAGGAATTAGAGGCAAAATCCTTGTATCAGTTAGGTTAGCCTCTAGCATAGTGGAATTGCGGGTTGAAACCTTCTTCGCTATTCTGTATTGGGGTGCCATTGGGATATTAAGTCCCAACTCACCCCATTCTCCTATACTTCTGCTGCTTTACACATGTCATGGGGTGAGAGTTAGGCTGACGATCCCAATGCGCACCCCAATGCCGGTTGGGGTGTGTGGGGTCCAAGGGGGTTTTCAACCCTAACAGCTTAATTTCCTCACTTTTGTCGCTGTGGAACAACCCTAACTAATGCATTAAATGGAGTTTTTGCCTCTAATATATATATATATATATATATATATGTGTGTGTGTGTGTGTATATCTATATTTATAAAATGGGTATATAATTTCCTGCATCTTGATTGGTTAATAGGTACCATATGCCGTGTCCTTATCAGGACATATACTCGCAACTGGCACTACATATGCCAAGCAAAACGCTGCACACTCTGAAATCAGTGCGTACTACCCACAGGTCTCTTAACTGAGGCTCCACAACTGGCATCAGATCGAAGTGCAAAAGCTGCACCGGAGAGCTCTGCCACCAGCCATCAAAAATCTACCACACTAACCACTGTCACACTACAGACAACTAAGCTCTTCAAGGGGTTGTCTCCGATGTTGAAAACAGAACTCCCCTTAGAGTCACAGACAAACTCTCTACAAAGCGCACAGCCTCATTTCACAACTAAATAAAATATTTTAAAAATAAAACTGTAACCTGTGTGCTGCACTCGAAAACCAAGCTGTAAGAAATGGAATGCTGCCGGTACTGCTTCACCAGAAAAACGCAACTCTCAATTAAATCTTAACCTGAGCCGCGATCAAATATTTAAATGCAAAGTACCTCTCTTCCCCCTTCAAAACATCAGGCAAGCAGAGCGCTACTCCACCATTATCGCTTTTTTTCAACGCCCATTAACGGCAAAATGCGAGCCGCACTCTATGGTGGTTCATGAGGGACACGCTCGCTCCTAAAGAAGCCGCAACTGACACCAAGCACACGCCAATGTAACAAAACAGTCACTCTTAGTTAAATCAACAGCAATTAAAAATGAAAAAAAAAAAGAATTCTACAAAGTATAGCCATATTGGTGCTCGGACAACACATGATGGGACCAGGAATGAAACACCTATACAACAAGGAGAATGCTTTTAATATGAGGAAGCTGACAATCATTTATGAGGCTGCCACTGTTTCTAAAGCACAAAATACTATAAATTATAAAAAGAACGAATAGTACATAAACTTCCCTGTTGGTGTTGATGATGGAGAGGTCTGGAACACTCATAAAACAAAGAAATTATATTATAGAGGAACTATTTTTTTCACTATTTCTCCTATTGAAAGCTTTTGTTTGTTACTCTTGAAACTCTGTTCCTACTTTATTTACAAAGTGCAGTGCCCATTTTATAAGTGGAATAAGACACTCCGAGGTGTGGTTTATGGCTTGATAAAGAGCACTTCCCAGGTGCTAAGTCCACTGCCAAGCGCCTGTGCCTCATCACGCACCTGGGGCGTGCTCTTATCAAGCCATAAACCACACCTCGTCATGTCTTATTCCTTACTTATACAATGTATGTTTTGGGATAAATGTCTGTATAAAAAATGATATCTCAGCTAGCCAGTGAAGATAACACTGATATCTCCACGTTCCTATACGTCATACAAATATCTTCACACTCCTATACGTCATACATAAGCCCATCAAAACAATCGTAGCACCTGCACGCTCCTCGCTACACACTCTGAACACTTTCACTTTCAGATCCCACTCATCTTCTGGCTAGAGTCCCACCAAAGTACATTCTCCCGACACAAAAAAATTATTTTTCAATCAAAAGTACAAACATAAAACGAATTCTTCAATAATTCTAATCCCACACTCGAAAATAACATCTCCATAATGATGCAGAACTCATCTCGCTAATCTTACTGAAAAACCGAACATGTCGCAGAACTCTGCTTCTCTAAATGACAGAAGTAAACATTACCTGAATTCTCATTTCTTTTGCCAGCTTTCACAAAATTCATTTAATAACCACTAAACTATCCACCACTAACCACTACATCACCTTTCATACACGCATGTACTTGCACTTCTACATACAATTACCACTGTCACAAGCAGCATCTATTCTGCAACTACATCCCCACACTGTAATCAAATTACATGCACCACTCCTCTATGATCCTGTCTCACATTTCCATGCTAACATCTAAACACACTATCATTACTAAGGCTGTCATGTGGCATAACGCCTCACAATTTAACACTTTAATACTAGCACTGAATTCCCTCGCTTCCAAGCCACTCTGCACCACTGACAGGTCTGTATGGCTACCACTTCCACTAATTTTATTCACGGCACTTCACTGACACACAGATACATGATGCTGCCACATATTCTATAAATTTCAACAGTCACTTTATTCAGTAGCACAACAAAATCACTTCTGCTACAAGTGCATGCTACTAAAATATCACGCATTAATCATTCTGCACCGCAGCTTCCACTTCGAAACATAAAACATTTATACCTCAGCTCCTATTGACATCCTTTCCATTTCCACCACGCTGCTTTTCCACTGCACATCATCACCTTTAAACTACCCACATTACGAACTTCATTTCCAAGGATGGCTCCTACTGCTCACTCCTCTGCAAGTTGTATTCCAATTCGGACACTTTCAGCAGCTGAAATATAAATAGCAGTCCCTACTCACCTCCCTTTTTACTCGTTTATAGGACATTTCTCCTTTTCATACAGTTCTGACCACGATACTAATATGGACCATGCTTAAAGGAATGGCACTAACGCAAACTCACTAAATTACACCACGAATCCTACATGCCATCACAGCGCAGCCACGCTTCTGCGACACCATAGCAACAAAACCGCCACATCTGTGCCACTCACCACAATCGCATGAGGCAAACCAACACCCTGACACCCATTCCTTCACAGTGTCTCTTCTACAAAACTGTTTCACTACAAATTATACTACCAGCAGTTTGCGACAGCCAATTAATTAAAACTGAAAAACAAACCGAATATAGAAACGAACATAAAATGATATAAAAAAAAGAACCATGAACGCTTGTTTGAAATCCAGCCCAACACCATACCTTTTATACAGAGTCAAACAGAAGAAACAGCTTCTTCAGAGATAACTGACGGCAGCAAAATGTTCACAGAACTTGAAGACAATGAAAGCAAGCCATCAACCTCAGCCACAACAGATAAGTCAGACCATTGCCTAACCATAGATGACTCAGTACTGCATTTTATTAAAGACCAGGAAAATAAAACACCTCTCGAAAAACACACTATGATGTTTTAGCCATACAAAAGCACTTTGTTGAAACTTATTCAGACATCAGAAACTTAGAAAACATAGACCCAGTCACATTAAATAAGTATTTATCACAATTTTTCTGAATGCCAAGAAAAAAATGGAGAGCCATATGAGCCAATAAGCCTCGAGCAATATATCAGAGCATAGAAAGATACCTTAAAAGCAAAAATTACAGTCACTCCATATCAAATGACAAAGAATTTGAGATAACTAGACAAACATTGACAGCAAAACAAAAGCATTTAAAATCTCAAGGTAAAGGATGTAAACCAAATGCATCCGATGAACTGTCAGATGCCATGATTGACAAACTGTATTCCCAGAAACAGTTAGGTCCTCATTCTGCAGCATCATTAATAAACACACTATGGCTCATATGCTGCACATTTTTTGGCATAAGAGGATCCACTGAAATTAGACAATTAAAATGGAGAGATGTAACCAAAAATGTAGATGACAATGGAATACATTATATACAGTACTCACTGAACGTCAAACAAAAACCGCTCAGGACTCAACATAAGAGACACCAGAAAATAAAACCTAGGGCATATGAAACAGAGACAATCCCACCAGATGCCCTGTCATGACATATACCATATGCCAGCCAACGTCCAGACTGCTGCATGAAACCTGAAGACCCATTTTTCTTAGCAGTGAACAGCAACACCAAACAGTACACTGGATTACGAGCAGTCAAGTGGTTTAAAAACCAACCGATTGGAATTAATAAAATAGGAACCATACTTAAAACAATGATAGCAAATGCAAGCATAACTACAGACCAAAAACTAACAAATCATAGTGCACGCAAGCATCTCGTACAAAAGCTAAATGACAGTGGAATCCAACCCACTGAAATAATGCAAGTTACAGGACACAAATCTGATATAAGCATTAATGACTACTCCATTATTAATGAAAACCAACAAAACAAATTTCAGATCTATTAAGTGGAGCTAATACAGACACTGCTCAAAAACAAGACCAGCATGAACATCTACAAATGACGCAACACTCATCCAATGTAAGGAATGCATGGGACAGATACTTCTTTCAACCAGCTTTTCATGCAACAAATATCAACTTCCACTTTCATAATGGTACAATTTCCTTTATATACTCTAATCTACTCATAACACACACACATATACACCCACAAAGCATTTAACACAAACTTAATACACACAGCCAAAAACAAGTACCACAAACAACATGCCACACTACCAAACATAAACTCACATATCACACACCTCACAAGAACACTTAAACACTATAACAATATACAAACAAAAATTTAACTGCCTTTCTCTCCTACACCCCCCAACAGAGACAATCAACAAGCACACCATCAAAAGACGCCTTCAAGTCCTATCAAGCGACTCAGACTCAGACTAGGTCAGTATAAATATCATACTCAATATTCACCTAACTTCACAAATTGTATGCTTTATATAGCAAAGCTGATAAACACAAAATAATGTTCATAACGCATATTGTCCAGCAATGTACTTTATCTGCAAAACATGCAAGCATGTAAAATACAAATTATTAAAAATATGCATTCCCTAAAACACCACATGTAATCATACAAATGCAAATATTACAAAATTATACAAACATTTTTCAAAAACAACCATAGATAAAGTACAATGTTGCACAACAAATAAACACTGCATCAAATACAATACTATCAATATGACAACGCTAACAATTTATTTTCTTTGTTTCTTTCTCAGGAATGAAGACCCACAGTCCAGAAAATGTGAAACACCAGAAGACCACAAGAAGCAGAAACATACAGCAGCAAACAAACAACAAACTAGTACAACTAAATGCACAAACGGACTCAAATAACAACTAGAAGAAGACAACACAGACGCTCTACCTATTATATATTCAACATATGCTAAACAGACTTACAACCCTTGGATAATCAGCAATGGAATACTACTTCTAACTGAAAAGGACTAAGATGAAAGACAATACTTAAACACTGTACTTAGAAATGTAAAATTTCACTGGTTAACAAACACTACAGTATTTCTTGTTTCACAGTTCTATTCACGAAATTTTGTCAGCCTTACAAAAAAGTTACATGCTCTTGGTCATGAAACGGTTAAAATATTATAATTATTATTAACATACTCTTTCATGTATGTATCAACTTTATGCAATAAATAACACTTTTTTTGCAAAACAAAAATATGGTCTTCTACTCTTCTTTACATTATACTGACTACAATTGCTCTTATGCTTTAATTACTAAACTATTAATAATCCCAAAACATACATAGTAAAAACCGAATATGACATGGCCCGACTGAAGATATCATATTTATCTTCACTCGAGGCCAATGAAATCATGATATCATTGGCCTCTCGTGAAGATAAATATGATATCTTCATTGGCCATATGTCATATCCCCTATATATATATATATATATAGATATATACACACACATACACATCTCTATGTATCACTATATATCTCTATATATCTAGATATGTATCTATGGAGGGATGGGAGTGCAGGGCCCAGAGGGTCATGTGCTTCCATGGGCAAATACAGATACAATTATACTATCTCAAAAAGTAAGAAAATAAATTGCAAAAAAAAAAATGTGTTAATTCTCTAGTTAGGGTTAAAAGTGACAAAAGTAGGGAAATGTAACATTAGGGTTTCCAACCCTAACACCCCACCCCAGGCTGTACACACCAACAGGCATTGGGGACTGCCTTGGGGTTGTCATCCCTAATGCTCACTCCATTCTCCTATACTGTACCCATCTCATTTTATTTACTTATGGAATGGGGTGAGTATTAGGGCTGACAATCCCAAGGCACACCCCTGATGCCTGTTGGTGTGTGCAGCCTGGGGATGGGGTGTTAGGGTTTGAAACCCTGGGGGTGGAGCATAAGGGTTGGAAGCCCTAATGTCAGATTTCCCTTCTTTTGTCATTTTAACCTAACTAGACCATTAACAAAGTTTTTGCAATTAATTTATGTATTATATAGGTCCAGTAGCACCTATATACACTAGGTTGATTGTACAATTCCCTGTTTAACCCAATTATTTCACCTTAATAACTCTGCTCTGATCAATTGATTTGCCCAAAATTTGGTAGACATGCAGTATGGGCCAGGGTCTCTGGCTCTTACAAATTTTACTGTCAATCAGTTCTGGTGGGCAAAGTAACAAAATCAAACTGCAACAATTCACCAAAACTGAGTTTTGTTCCTTCACCTGTAACTAAAAGCTTTTTACCCAAAATGTACAGGTTTGATAGAGTGTGAACCACAGTGCATGTTTCACAAGTTTAAAGTTTCTAACTTATATATTTTTTAAAATATAACTTAAAAACTGTGCCATTTCCTGTGCAAAAAATGAATGTTCTAAGCATAGCTGGATATTTATATTAGCAGTTTGAATGAAAGTGATTTCTTCAAACAGCTTTCATCAGCAGGCTGACAAAAGTAGTGTGAAAGATATCACTTTCACTCACACTGCTAATGCAAAACAACCCTAGAACATTTACTGGATGGCTTGTGCCCACTCTTGATGCTGGTATCCCCCCTCCCAACCTATGTTTCATTTTATACTACTAGACAGTGGGTGCCCAATCCTGCCACCAGTATCCCCCTCGATCCTGACCCACCTTTCAAAAACTAAAATTGACTGTCAGAAGTCCAAGCCTGCTGGCCATTACACAGTGCCAGTTGAATAACCTCCTCTACATAAGAAGTGGACTGGAGTACCAACCAATGGACCCCCAACCTTGAACCACCACACACCCTCCCAAAGGTGGTGACACTGGGGTGCCCACCTGTGGTGCTGCTGAGGACTCTGCTGACACTAGAGTGCTGATCCCCTGTGTAGACACCCCTGAAAATAAGAAAGCTGTCCCTTGAAGGTCTTTTGTGTTTGTTTGTTTTCATAGGGACAGTCCATGATTGTCAGACCTGACTGTGGACACATGCAGGCATGTGACCAAATCAATTAACATGAGGTCTACTGGAGTCAGTAGCCCTGGGCCAAATTATATGCCTAATACTTTAGACTCTTTTTTTATGGAATTGTCTGTCATTTTCTGCAAAGTCCTGTTAATATCTGATACATAACAACAATGATTATGCACATAAGGCATAAGAATCCATGGGTAAAAATACTGGCGGGAGGGAGGGAGGAACTTGAGGAAACAGAGAAGGAAAGGGACCTGTGGATCATCATTTTGGATAGCCTAAAGGTGGGTAACCAAAGCAATATGGTGGTGGGGAGGGCAAGCAGAATGCTGGCATGCATAGGAATGGGGCATTACAAGTAGGAGGAGGGAAGTGATCATGCTGCTATACAAAACTATGGTCATACCACATCTGGAAGATGTGGTGCAGTTCTGGAGGCCACACTTACAGGGTGACAGGGACAGGGTGGAGAGGGCCCAGAGAAGGGCAACCAAGATGGTTCAAGGACTACATGGGAGGTCTTCTGAGGAATGACTGGAGGAAGTAAATGTGTACACATTGGAGATGAGGAGGGAAAAGGGGGTATGGTAGAAACCTTCAAATATCTGAAAGGAATAAACAAGGTGATGGAAGAAAGCATATTCAGGAAGAGTGAAAACAAATCAACTAGGCGACAAGCACTCAACCTAGAGGGTGGCAGATTTAGGGACTATAAGGGGACAGTTCTTCTCTGAGAGAGTGGTAGATACTTGGAATAGGCTACCAGAATGGGTGGTGAGGGTAGACACAGTGAACAAATTCATGAGCTTGGAACAACTACATGGGGCTGAACAGAAGTAAAATGGTCAGAGAGTAAAGGGAGTAAGATATGCCAGACAAGGAGGGGTTAATGGGCAGACTAGATGCACCAAGGGTCCATTTCTGCCTGTAAATTTCTATGTTTCTATGTTTTTCATTATGACTGATGAATACTTCCATTTAGAAAACAAAGTAGTTATGTAATATCATATTATATATTTCATTCAGACCTTATGCTAAGTGTATAATAACCTTGAACTCACCAACTGGTGATTCTCCCCCCATGCACTCATTGACTATATCCATACATGAATACACACACACACACACACACACACACACACATATCCCTTTGGTTTGTCTGTATGGGTACAGTTTTACCAGGATTGGTAAAATATAATCTCTCCAACTTTACTGACTCATTTTAGAGTTCCTGTGCTTCCCCAGTCAGACAGACTCTTGGCTCTGAGTGTCTGTATCTGTAGCCACATGGAAGCACAGGCCCCAGAGGGGCCTGTGCTTCCACAGTCCCTCCTTCCAGACAGCCCCACAAATTATTTACATCCACAGACAGATGGACTCCTCCCTTGGGGCAGGATCTGGAGGGCTCTGTGCATCTGCATCTTTCCATGCAGGTCCTGAAGGAACCTGCATGAATGAAGATACTATTCCACTATCTCAACAAGAAAGTAATAAATTGAAAAACTGAGTTAATGCACCAGTTATGGTTCAAATTAACCCCAAAAATGTAAGGAGATGTGACATTAGGTTTTCCAATCTTAACTCCCCACCTCCAAGCAGCAAAAGGACAATACCACACAAGCAACCATACAGCTATCAAGAAGTAAGACAAACAACATACAGCTGTTTCCAAATGGCAAAAATGCAGTAGTGCTCTGTGTTACATTCACATATATGTATCTGTGGCTGTAGAAGTGCAGGTCCTCAGGGGCCTGTGCTTCTGCAGCCAGAAGTGGCTACAAATGTCTTACACTGTGCATGTGTACCTGTGGCTGCATAAGTGCTGACCCTACAGGGGCCTGTGTTTCAGCAGACACAAGTACTGTTGTATCTGCGACCACAGAAATGCATGCCCCCACATGAACCTGCAGTTCTGCAGCCAGAAGTGGGTGTATATTGTTTATGTAATACATGTGCATCTGTTTCTATGGAATTTCAGAAGCCATAGGTTCCTCCACTTTTGCAGCCAGAAGTCAGTGTGCATGTCTGACACTGTGAATGTATATCCATGGCTAAAGAAGATGGAGAATGGGCCCTTCTGCAGCAAGAAGACAGTGTGTATATTTTACTCTATACTGTGCATGTGTACCTCTGGCTGCAGAAGCTGAGGGTCCACCAGAGCTGCACTTCTCCAGACAGACATTCTGTTGTGATTTGGGTATTGTACTTTTCTATCTGTGGCTACAGAATTGCAGACCCCACAGAAGTCTGCACTTTTACAACCAGAAGATGTTGTATATGTTTTTTACTGTTCATGTATAATGATGGTATTCTGGATTTGTATCTGTGGCTGCAGGGGCCTCTGCTTCTGCAGACAAAAGTAGTGTTCTCATTTCAGTACCATGGAATATCTGTCTGCAGCCACATGTGAGAATGTATGCCTTGCAGTATGTATGCCACAGATACAAATCCAAAAAGGTAGCCATTAGTACTGCTGTATTTGTGTCATCTACAAACAGTTGTATACTATTTGTCTTAGCTGTTGATGGGCATCTGTGGTTCCTTGTGTGATCTTGTCCTTCCTCTTTTGGGAGAGAGGTTTAGAAATGGAACCCCAAAAGCACCACATTTCTTTCTTTTGTGGGGTTAATTTGAACCCTAACGGTGCATTAACACTTTTTTTGCAATATATATAACATGGATATTTGTAGATATAGTATAGTATAGTGCCATGGTAGTGGAACTGTAGTTAGGTTTGAGCAGGCACTTTAATGTTAAACCTCAAATTTTGCACTTTAACTGATTTACCTGGAATTTTGCATGTGCTGTCTGCTACCATAGATCACTGGATCTGGCAAGTTCTGGTCAGATGCAGTTGTGGAGCTGCAGAGTGACAAACAAAAGTGAAAACACCACTTCTTTTGGCAAATTCTTTGTTCATCTCTACAGACCAAACGGTTCGTCTGTCTGTTCTGAAATGTTCAGGGTATATGAGGACTGGGTCACTGAAGTGCCTTTTGATGGTTTAGTGAAAAATAGTAATCCTTCAAAAGTTATTAAACGTTTATGTTGCCATTATAGCCTATGGAAAATATATGTGCACCATGAGACTTTCACAAAAGTACTGCAGAATTTTATGAAAGTACCATTGGTTTACATGTGAAACTTTCCAGAATGTCCATGGAACTTTCACAAAAGTCCCGCATGTAAACCAGTGGTACTTTCCTAAAGTCTGTGAACCTCACAGAAGTCTATAGGTAAACAGCCCCCAAAAACTGTTTATTTGCCACTTTATGGCAAAAAAAACAGTTGAGACTTTTGGGCTGAAATTTGTAGGGTGGCAAACCCTTGCCCCACAGATGTACCTTTTGCTGGTTTGCTGAAAAAATTTACACCAGTTCCATAGTTACAGTACTTCAAAGTTTTGGAATTTCCCATAGGATAACATTGTGGCACCCACGCCACCATTTGGCACCTATATTTTGAAAACGGTTTGAGAGACGCATTTTTGGTAAGCACAGCTTAAGAATGCATGGAGGGGGCCAGGTCATGAATACAACTGTGAGGGAATTTTTCCAAAGTTGCTATGGTTACTGAGATATTGCACATGCAGTACAAGGGTTGCTTGGAATGTCTCTAGACATGCACTATGTGCCTGTACTTATGGGTAGCAGGGAGTGTGGGCCTGGGCCTTGCACTCCCACCCATGTATACCATTTTGCTAAACTGGGATCACAGGGCCCTCCTGCACTATGCCTCTACAGTTATGGGTGGGTGGGAGTGCAGGGCCCAGAGGGCCCATTCTGCCACATACAGTATGCATATGAGTAACATTACACTTTCTCAAAAAGAAGGAAAATTAATTGCAAAACACTCACACCCCACCATCCACACACCAACAGGCACTGGGGTGTGTGCAGGGTTCATCGGGCCTAACTCTCACCCTGTTCTCCTATATGAGGTGAGAGTTCAGCTGATGACCTTAACGCACACCTCACCACCTGCTGGTGTGTGCAGGATGGGGTGGTAGGGTTGGTAACCCTAACATTGAGTTTCTAGACTTTTGTCAATGTGGAATCAACCTTAACTGCTGCATTAAAACAGAGTTTCTTGCAATGAATATATAATATATATAGATAGATATAGACACACACACACACACACACATATATACAGTGGTTGTTACAGAAAAGTTTAACGGTACTCGGCATTCACACTACTGCAGTAAACATTATCATGATTTACTGCTGTACTGTGATAAAACCAATGTTATTCAATGCAATTTTACCACAGTACCGTGGTAAATCACAGTAATTTTACTGCTGTACATGCTATAATTATCATGTACTGCTAAACTTTTCTGTAATAACTGCTGTATATATACAGTACATATGTATATATTCATTGCAAACAAACTCTGTTAATGCATCAGTTAAGATTGATAGCACAGCATAAAAAAGTTTGAAATGTGGTTTTAGGGTTGCACCTGCCTACCCACCCCCCACCCTTCATACACACCAACAGACATTGTGGTGTGCGTTTAGAATCATCGGCCTAGTTCTCACCCCATTCCAGGTGTAAACAAGCTGAGGGTGGTGCAGTAGGAGAATGGGGTGAGTGTTAGGGCCTAGTAACCCCAACACACACCACAATGCCTGTTGGTCTGTGGAGGTGGGTGGGTGATAGGGTTACACCCCTAACACCACCACATTTTCAAACTATTGTTGCTGTGCTATCAACCCTAACTGATGCATTAACAAAGTTTTTGCAATGAATTTACCTTCTTTTGAGAAAGTGTAATGTAACTGGTAACTGATATGTGTTAGTGGGAACGTGGGCCCTCCAAGCACTGTGCTCATTTCACATTGCCCATGTTTAACATAATGGTATGCATATGTGGGAGCATGGGCCCTTTGGGCCCTGTGCTCCCACTTACACATAAGTACTGAGCCATACAGCTGTGCCATGGTACTCCAAAGGAACCCTTATAACACATTTTTGCCAATATCTCCGTAACCGCAGTAAGTAGGACAAATGTTCCACTGCAGGTGTAATCTATGACTTTAAAACTTATTTTGTAGCTTAGATCACCTATGTGCAATGAATATGTAATTAATATATATGATAGATATAGATACAGATACACACACACACACATATACTTATTCATTGCAAAAACCTCCATTAATGCATCAGTTAGGGTTGATAGCATAGCAACAAATGTCCTAAAGGTGATCTAATCTGTGGGTAGTGAGAAATCCATATCTCACACCATTTCCGAGATACGGGTGCCGAAAGTCACCACGGTCACCATAATGTTAGCCTATGGGAAATTGTTCAACTTTGGAATGTTGTAAGTATGGGCTCATTGAATGTTTTTGGACCAAACCACCAAAAGGCACATCTGTGGGACCAGGGCTTGCCACCCTGCTAATTTCAGCCCAAAAGCCCCAATCATTTTGTTGCAGGGGTACGACAAATATTTGCTGTTTTTGGGCAAAGTACTGTAGAAGACATTTCTGCTGCAATTTGCGACAGTACTGGGGCTCTGATTTTTAAAATGGCATTTCTGGGGGGGATCCCCCCAAAAAAGATAGGGCTGTCATCCTCAGTATCCAACTAGTTAAACACAACAGTCAGTGTTTACCAAGTCAGTCCCAAATTAAAACACTAGGCATTTTTCTCTCTGGCTAACTGAAAACAATATGGTCACTGCACAACAGTGAAAGGGCCATTTGCGACAATAAAATGCAGTGGCAGCAGCTTTCGAGAGACACATATATTTTATTTCCATTGACTATAATTGTAAATTTGTTTTTTGAATAACTTTTGAATGCTTCAACATTTTTTCACCAAATCTTTGAAAGGCACATCAGTGACCCAGACTGCATGTTCCTTGAAGATTTCAGACCAAATGAATAAATTGTGTGGGCTGTAGCTGCAAGCAAAGAAACATGCAAAAACCCATTTTTTGTGGTTCTGGCCACTCTGCAGTTCCACAATTGATTATTCCAGCATAACACAACTTGCCAGATCCAGAGATCTATGGTAGCAGACCGTGCATGAGGAATTTCAAGCAAATCAGTCATACGATGGCAAAGTTATTAAAGGGCAAAATTCTGTGTTTAACATAGAAGTAGCTATGCAACTCTAACTATACTGGCCCAACCAGGCCAGTACAATATAATTATATATATATATCTATATATATATATATATAGATATATATATACATATTACAAAAGACTCCATTAATGCATCAGTTAAGGTTGATAGCACAGCAAAAGTTTGGAAATGCACCATTAGCATTAACCCTACTACCCATCCACCCCACCACACACTAACAGGCATCGGGGTGTTGGGTTGGTGGCCTAACTCTCTCCCCATTCCATGTGTAAACAAGCTAAGATGGTGCAGCATAGGAGAATGGGGTGAGAGTTAGACACGATGACCCCAACACACACCCTGATGCCTGTTGTTGTGTGGAGCACCCTGCACTCCCACTTAAACATATGTACGGAGGCATACAGTAGCACCATAGTATTCCAAAAGGACCATTGTAACACATTTATATCAATATCTCCATAACTGTAGCAAGCAGGAAAAAAATTCCACTTCAGGTGCAATCTATGATTTCCAAACTTAAAGTGAACTAAGCTGTGGGTAACAAAAAATCTGTATCTCGCTTTGTTTTCGTGATATGGAACAAAAAGGTGCAGTGGGAGCCACAATGTTATCCTATGGAAAATTTCTCAACTTCAGAACACTGTAATTTTATTACCTCTTTTAATTTTTTTTTTACCAAACCATCAAAATGCACATCTGTGGGACCAGGGCTTGCCACCCTGCAAATTTCATCAAAAAAATAAAAATAAATAACCATTTAGTAGTGTGGCAAAGAAATGGTATTTTTTGGTGCAGTACTGTCACAAATTGCAAGAGTACAGATGTGACAGAGTCATGATTTGTGAAAGTTTCACAAATGTACTGTCATGATTTGTGGCACTATTGGGGATTCAGTTTATAAAAGGTATTTCTAGGGTCCTAGGAAAAACTGATGGCACTACCTTCAAACTTTGATACGTACATGGGGACCATAAATTCCAGTTCCCCCTTGGTTAAAGGTGGTGAGTTCATCATGGGCTAGTTCCTCGAACTTGTATTTACCTATGAACCTAGCAACTACTGTGTCTCTCAGGCCCTGTTTAGGTAAACACAACTATCAGTGTTTAATAATAATAATAGCTGTATTTAATATAGTGCCTTTCAAAACGTCAAGGCCATACAGATTCAATAAAACAATAAATATGAATAAAATCATAGAAAATCAGGAAAAGCTTTGTTCCATAGAAAAGTCTTCAGTGCCTGCTTGAAGCTCCCCACTGTCCTGCACTCCCATAGCTGACATGGTAGAGAATTCCAGAGGATTGGGGCAACAAACATAAAAGCCCAAGCCCTTGATGACTTCAAACTAACCCTTGGAATCTTCATCAACCCCTTGTCAGCCAAGCGGAGCTGTCACACAGGGGTGTAAGTAATCAGAAGCTCTTTCAAGTAGTCAGGACCCAGTCTGTGTAGGGCTTTGTAGGTTAACAAACCTACCTTAAAGGTGATCCGCCACTGAACCGGCAGCCAGTGCAGATCACGCAGCACTGGGGTAATGTGAGATCTCCTTGATACCCCAGTCAATAAACGTGCAGCAGCATTCTGCACTAGCTGCAAGTGGTGGATATTAACCCCAGGAAGCCCTAAGTAAAGGGAGTTACAATAGTAAAAGCATGAGGTCACAAAGGAGTGGACCAAAATGGGCAAATCACTGAATGGAATGAGGTTCTTGATCATGGCAATGTTCCTAAGATGGTAAAAGGCTAACTTGATGACTGCTGACACCTGATGATGAAGGGTCAGCCCATCATCAAGTATCACTCCCAGGTCATGCACCTGTTCACAGATAAGGATCTGAGTGCCCCCAGAAATAAACCAGAGGGCAAATCAGTCCTCAGCCCCTCTGTCCTATGACCTGGGTCCACCACCAAAACCTCGGTCTTTCCTCGCTCAAATTTAACCCACTGGAACTCATCCAATCTTGGATTTCAACGAGGCAGCTGTTAAATACAGAGAGCACAAACTTGGTCCGGGCAAAGACAGGTATAGCTGGGTATCATCAGCATAGCAGTGAAACCTCAGCCCATACCATCTTACAATGTCTCCGAGGGGCAGCATATACACTGCAAACAACATGAGGGACAGCACCAAGCCCTGGGGAACCCCACAAGGCAGAGAGAAAGACTCAGAAGAAAATATTCCTGAGACAACTCTCTAAGTTCTACTGGTGAGGAAGGATGAAAACCATCTGAGCACTGTTCCAGTCAGCCCACAGATGGACCTCAGGCACTTGAGCAGTACCCCATGGTCCACAGTGTCAAAAGTTGACCTGGGGCACTAGAATTTGAATTATAAATGTTTTTCTTCACCACTAATTGAAACAAGATAATGGCAGCATGACAGTAAAAAGTGCATTTGTGACAGTAAAAAGTAGTTTTGTGACAGTTTCAAGAGGCACATATATTTTTCCCCATTGACTTCAATGTTAAAACTTAAAAATTTAATAACTTTTGAACGGTTTAATATTTTTTCACCAAATCTTCAAAAGGCACATCAGGGACCTAGACTGCATTTTACCTGAAGATTTCAGACTAGACAGACAAATTGTGTGGGCTGTAGCCCCAAGTGTGTTTTGGCACTCTGCAGCTCTGCAACCACTCATCTGACTGTAACGCATTTTGCCAGATCCAGAGATCGATGGTACCAAACCATGTATGAAAAACTTCAGGCAAATCCCTCACATGGTGCTAAAGTTATTAAAGTGCAAACTTTGAAGTTTAACATAGAAGTGGCTCTGGAACCTAACTATACTGACACTACCGTGCCAGTATTTTTATACACACATATATATATATATATATATATATAAATATATATTAGAGGCAAAAAATCCATTTAGGGTTGTTGTTCACAGTGATAAAAGTGAGAAAATTCAGTATTAGGTTGAAAGCCCCCTTGACCCCCTGCCCACACCCCCAACCGGCATCGTGTGTGTGTTGGGGTTGCCGGCCTTAACTCTCACCCCATCAGATGTGTGAAGAAGCAGAGGTATAGAAGAATGGGGTGAGTTAGGACCACTAACCCCAACCTCCACACCCCAATGCCAGTTGGGGTGTGGGCTTAGGGTCCAAGGGGGCTTTCAAACCCTAACACCAAATTTCTCGCTTTTGTCACTGTGAAACAACCCTAACTAATGCATTAAATAGAGTTTTTTGTCCTCTAATTTCCTCTTTTGAGAAGTATAATGAGAAATAGTGAATGTAATGCGGTATGAAGCCGCCCCGCTACATGATGTCTTGTCACATAGTAATAATGTGCCCACAAACGCAAAATGGTAATGCGATGGTGATGCAAAGTGAAACAGAAAGATAAACAGTACTGTAGACAGAAATGGTTAAAATAATGCAAACGCAAATGGAAACATGAAGGGTAACACACATGGTGCCGTAGGCGGGAACAGTAAGTGAAACAGTTACGGAACCACAAGCAGAAGCGGTAAGAGTAACAGTAATGTAAGCACACAGGCTAGTTTTCCCCAAAAGCTGCATAGAGAAAGACAGTGAGTACAAAGAATGTATGCATAATAATGGGTCTCAGAGCAGAAAATGAGGAGTTGGAATTGTAAATTGCTTATATCTCAGGAACCGCATAACATGAAAAATTTAAAGTCATATGATTTATGACTTTCCTGGCTAGTTTAGTGCTTATCCCCTAGTAGGGGGCTAAGCATTTTTCTGACAAAAAGTCCATATCTCGCATCATTTCCAAGATACGGACCCTGAAAGGCACGGTAAACGCCGTAATGTTATCCTATGGGAAAAAAAGAGTAGTTCGGAGTGCCATCACTTTCACTCCTTGTAATATTTTTTCACCAAACCAGTAAAAGACACATCTGCGGGATGTTGGCTTTCTTCTCTCAAATTTCAGCCCAAAAGACCAAACCATTGTTTTGCAGCAGGGCAGCAAAGGATTCCTGCAATGTGGTGGATGCCGTAATGTTATCCTAAGGGAAAAAGTGTCAACCTTTGAGTGCTATAACTTTGCCGCCCTGTATTATTTTTTCACCAAAATACCTAAAGACACATCTGTGAGATGCTGGCTGCATTTACCCTTTACTACAATACCCTCTGGGCAGATGAAACCTTCCCACAAGATATCTATTAGGAATCCATATAACTTTAGCCCAAAAAATGATCACCAGGCTGTGGCTGACCTCTACCCCTCTGGATACTGCAAATTGGAGAATGCCGATTTACCAGATTTACAAGATAGAGAGACATATGTTCTCCCCAAACAACTAGGCAGGGCTTTGCATCAGCAGGTGGCAGAGATGGCTTGTTCATGCCATGAGCAGAGATCCCACTATAATTCCCTAAGGTATGTTTGTAGGTTGCAACAGTTTCTGATCCTTACAATCTAAGAACTCAGCAGTAAGTCTGGAACTGGACCCATCTGATGGTCTCTGGGATGCCCTCCTGCCACCTGAGCCATGCCAGAGTAAGGGCACCAATATGCAAAGAGCTAGTTCTACACACAAGATAAGATCTAAATGGAAACCTATGTAAACTATGTGTATCCTCCCACTCTATGTATAGTAGGATAGAGATCCACAGAATAACCAACTGTTAATAAATGTTTAAGCTGTACTAAAATACCCTGCTCATTGAGTTACATGTAATTGCTGTAATGAAAGTAACAGGTTGAAACATGCTGTACCTGCAAAAGTTGAATACAAATTATATTTACAAAAACAAAAATGAAGTCATTCAGAAAGATATAACATATTTTTTCTCCCATTATGACAAATAATGCTAAATAAGCACAGCAGGAATGGATAATAGAAGGTAAGCCTGGAGATTTCCCAAGTCAGCTTAATATTATACCAGATTCATCTACTAGTGATTTACAAACTAATCAAAGGAATCAAGAGACTAAGTCTGAGCTTCTCAGCCCACTGGATCTTTCCACAAACTCATGTGTTCTAATATCTGAAAAACAAGTTCCTGATAGCCTTTCAGTGCTGTCAAGTTCCCATAATACAGTGTTTGAGAATTTGGATAGGGAAGTGGAGCAAATGGAACTCGAGACAGCTTGTTTAGAACAGTGCCCTAATAGTCTGTCAAAATATATAATAAAAGCATTAGCACACCCAGTAATGGCTAACATAGTCCTCTTGGAAGTATTCAAAGACATAGGAAATAAAATGGATGGTTTTAATAAACTGGTACAATCACAGTTTGAAACCATACATAACAAAATAGAAAAAGAAATTGAAAAGCAATAAGAAACTCCAAAACTATCATTCTCAACAATCCATATTTCAGACATTGCTAGAGATAAAAGTAAAATAAAAGAATAAAAACCTTCTGAAGGGGAAGAAAAAGAATAACAAGAAAAGGGCAAAGATAAGTGAAGATCACAGAAAATCCTCAAAAACTAACAGGAAAATGATAACCTACTTGTTCCATTAGTACCAGAAATTATAGTAAGGAATAAACAAAATAAAGAACAAATAGCAAAAGGAGGAAGCAAGATAGGTAGGAACTCAGAAGATTTCAAAGACACTCTTAAGTTAGAGAAAAAAATCACACCACATAGAAGAATCAGGAAAACAAGTCAAAACAATCACTATATCACATAGTAAAGATGATGGTTTGAACATAACAGAAATTACAAGTACTATAGAAGAAAAAATGCAAGCAGCAATAAAACTTTAAGGAAATTAGGTGGTTGTCAGGATTGGTGGTATATTTATCAAAAATGATGAAACATTAGACTCCTTGAAGGAAATAATTATACACTTATTTACAGCAGAGCTAGGAATAACTCAAGCTAAAGAACATACATTAATAGTTAATAGAGACCTGAGTGAAGATGCTTCGCCAGTACATGTGATAGTATCTAATATAGATTTTGCGAAGAAAATGTGGGTTGAGCAGCATAGACTTAGTTTTCTTGGGCTGGCAGTTCCATTACATGTGACCTGGCAAACTATAAATAGTAAAGTCTGTATAATAAATCAATTGAGAAATTTGGTCAATGTTGAAACATTCTCTTACATATTATCCACCTTAAAATGAAATGTTCAGGGTTTCTGCACATGATGTACAGACTATAAAAGAAAATAACACATAAATGCTTTATATATTTGTCATTGAAAGACTACATGGAGAAAATGATGTTATACTTACATCCTTTATATTGACATTGTTATCATGTGTATTGCATATGAACTT
This sequence comes from Neoceratodus forsteri, assembly GCA_016271365.2. Classification (NCBI taxonomy): domain Eukaryota; kingdom Metazoa; phylum Chordata; order Ceratodontiformes; family Ceratodontidae; genus Neoceratodus; species Neoceratodus forsteri. The sequence continues at coordinate 316,302,416 of CM057457.1, forward strand.
TAACAGTCAGAATGTGAAAAGTGTTGAAAGAGTGCACTGTCGAGGGATGGGAAATCAGATAGATATTAAGGTTAAATCACCTGAGATTGTTCAATAAATATTGGCAGAGTCATACAAATTTGACTCTGCTAATATTCTCTTTATTGATTTGAATAATATTAATTACAAGACTGAGTATAACCCCTTGTCTGAAAAGATGGATTGACTGAGCAAAATGAGAGAAGATTTTCTGGGCTATATTAGTACAAAACAGGAAGCAGATGATGATACAGAATTTTTGTCTTGGAACATTGCTGGCTTATTGTGTAGAATATCTGACTCTGACTGGAAGGCATTCATTGTGAACGTTGATGTTATTCTCTTTCAAGAGACTTGGTCCAGGACATAATAAATATAAATGGATTTCAGGTAGTTCATCAGTAATTAACAAAAGACATTTGGTAAAGCAACTGGAGGATTGGCTACCTATAAAAATCAGAAAAGGATCACTGTTTGGAAAGATCTGAAGTGGAGCAAAAGTACATAATTCTAGTCATAAAATTGGACTCCTAACTATTTATTATTATAAATGTGTACACCCCAAAAAATTATACTCAGGTATTTGATACTATATGGGAGAATCTCTATAAGGATTTATATCTGACATTTAAAAAATTCCCGACTGTACAATCTTAACTGCTGGTGAGTTTAATGCAGGCATCATTAATTATGATAATATAACATTGTAAGAAACCCAGATAGATATGGGTGATCTTGGAGAAAGGCATAGCCTTGATAAATATACAGATGATCAAGGGAAAAAGCCTACAAAACTTTATTGCAGAAAATAGCTTACTCATACTTTATGGGAGAGTTGCAGGAGATGATAAAGGAAATGCCACTTACTTTGCCCCAAACTGTCAGAGTGTAATTGATTACATTTTATATAGTACTGGAGGCTATTATTTATTTCCTAGCTCATCTATAGAAATTATATCAGAGAGTGATCATGCCCCTTTGAGTCTGAAGGTAATAACAGGTAAAGGCTTATTCCCAAAGAAGACAAAGTGAACCCCTTTCACACACTTATTATAATGGAGAAACTAAAAGTTAAGCATTCAGGACTAAAATGTGGGAAATAATATATCCTTTAGACAGTGATCCTTAGTCTTACATTCCATTTTCTATACACTAAAAAATATTGAAATCAATCAAGCTCAAGTTACTGAACATAGATTAGAACAATTATATGAAGAGATACAAAATAAAATGTACACTTGTGATAACAGGAAGTTGTTGTAAAGAACAATTCGGTATGATGGTATGATGGTTCCTGTAAAAGGCAATAAAAGATCTAAAAATTAATACATTGGCATAAATAGCACCCACTCAAGAGTTAACTTTACCAATTTAAATAAAGTTAGGAAACAATATGAAATTTCTAAATTAAAAAAAAACCCTAGAATTTCAGTATAAACAATGGACAGAAATGTATCAAGTAATTCAAGAAAATGACAATTAACATGTCTGGAGATTTGTCTCAAAGGGCGTTAATGAATTTCAACCCTCTCTTGCAGTCTATATTCCTAAGCAACTATGGGTAGAATGCTTTAAAACTATTTTTACTAACATAGATTCAATAAAACCAGATTCAAAAACTCTTAAATGGTTTACAAGTTTAGTGTTCGCTCCATTAGTAATTACAAAGGAAGAGGTGGAAGTGGCCATCCTTAAGTTAAAGCATAATAAGCTCTCTGATCCTGATACTGTTCCAGCAGGGATCTATAAAGAACACAAACATTTTGGATTCCTATACTCACTTGTTTTTTCAACCTATATTTTGCCCAAAATATATCCCTATATCTTGGCAAAAAAAAAAATCATTATCAAAGGACACAAAAGGGTCAGTATACAATCCTGCCAGTTTTCATCCAATCAGTTTACTTGATATTTGCTCCAAGATTTCTCTAGGGTTTTACTGGATAAATTAACCAAATGGCTGGACAGTCTCTCCTTTATCTCCTGCACAAGCAAGATTTAGACAGGGCTTTTCAACTATTGATAACATTTTTTGTTTATCTCACCTTTTAGAAAAATATGTCCATCTTAAGAAAATGAAATTATTTACCCTATATGTAGACTTCACCTCAGTGTTCAACTTTATAAATAGAGATACCTTCTGGGATATCTTATATGGCAAAGGCATGGACTAGTCTTTATTGGCACCTATTTATAGGTTATATACTAACACAAGTACTGCCATAAGGTTTGATAACAAGGGGAATCATACTAAATTCTTTCTACCAATAGCGGTAAAACAGGGGTGTCTTCTCTCCCATGTCTTGTTTAATATATACATTAATAACACTGGAATTTAAAGAACCAAATCAACATGACTCCCAAAATATACAAACAGCCTTGTCATCTTATAGCCTATGAGGACAACATAGTGCTATTTTCCTTCAAGCATAGGACTTCTGAGAAAAATTCAAGTATTTAAAGTGAAATGTGAAGAGTTAGAACTAAAAATAAATCTTAATAAAACAAAGATCATGATATTTGGAAATAATCCTAATAATTCTAATAAACTTAAATTTCATATGGGAGATGAAATAATTGAAACAGTGAAAGAATACACTTACAGTACCTAGGTATAAAATGTACTTCTAACACAAGATGGGTTCATTTTAAAGAAGAGAGCATTAAGACAAAACTTAAAGAGAAAGCTCTACTGAAGTTTAACCATCAACATGGAGGAAATACAGTCCTCCCTGCTCTTAAAGCAGGAGAACTAAAAATAAATCCGATCCTCCTTTATGAAGCTGAGGTCTGGGGAGCATGTGAATCTGAAAACTTGGAGACTACCTTATTCTAGTTCTATAATGCATTACTTAGAGTACCCACCTCTACTTCTAACTCTGTAATCAGGGCTGAGCTTTGAATAATTCCAATAAAAACTTTGAAAGAATTTAGGCTTGCAATGTACTGGTTATGGATTGTTATAACACAAATAATCAACTTCCAAAAGCATGCTTGATGGAAAAAATAAGGAGGGAAAATGAAGGATTATGGGCTAGCTGGCTAAATTCATTACATGTAATATTAAAGAAAATAAATTTACAACATTTATGGAGTGACTATATCAGAAACATAAATATTTCTATCCAATATAAAAGAATAATAAAAAAGAAACAGTTTATTCATGCACAAAAAATGGACATGTGGGTGATCAGAAACCAAAGATGTGCGTCGTGGTATAGGGACAATAAAATGATACATTGTATTGAAGATTACCTGACTATGCCTCTTTGCCTGATCACAGGAAATTAATAATATGGATTAGACTTGAATTAATCACTTCTAAAGATATGCACTTTAATAAATTAATAGAACTAAATGGTACACAAAGAAATAATTTTGCCCATGTAATAAGATTTTTTTGAAACTATTCAACATGTGATTACAATATGCCCAATATGCCCTTTATATACAAAACCAAGAAATCAATATTTCCTCAGATTTCTAACAACTTATGCTAATGCCAATTACAATTCTGTCTTCATTCGTCTGCACCCCAAGTTTAAAGAAGACGCATAGCTCTTATAAAATTTCCTAGCCTCGGTTGTTAGAATAAAACAAAAAAGAACTGACTCAAGAGAGATATTTATTAGGAATAAAAGATACAATACCATATAAACTCAGTTCTATGTGATTTGGGCAAAGCCCAAATGAGTGATGGCAAGAGAGCGCAGCCAGAAAGACAGAGGTTGAGGTCAGTGATCGCGAAATGGTAACAAAAATCTAAAGGTCTTTTCTGCAGGGGCTTTGACCCTGCACCTTTACTAAAATAACTAACTCTGAGGGGCAAACAACTCGGGGGAAGCCATAGGTCACCAATTTTGGTAATCACTGACTTGTACCCCTAGCCCTTTCTGGCCACACTCTTTTGCAATTGCTCATTTTGGCCTCACAGTTTTTCCTTCACCCAAATCACAGAATACCTATAAATTCCCTCCCTAATTAACCTTTTATTTTCTCTTTTTAAATATATTAAGCTGGTATTTCCTTTTTATCAGATTTTTAAAGCTGTATGATGAAAGATGTAACTTGTATGCCAACGGTAATTGTTGGTATTTATATCTTCCTTTTATCAAAATCTACCACTCCTGTTTATGGTACTACTGAATAATTGTTCTATGTTGTTGTATTGGCCCTAATGTTTTTTTTTCATTATGGTCAATCAATAAACTTAATACTGTGGTACTGTAGATGAGAGCATATTCTCATTGGTTTAGGGTTAATAAGGCTATCTCGGGGTTAACAGCCTGGTGAAAAGGAAATTAAAAGGGTATCAACTGGGGGCCAGGGTAGAAATGCATAGGCAGGAGGGCTGGAAAGAGAGCTTTAGCTGGTATTTAAGGGAGGAAAGGTTGGGGACAACCATAAGGGGAAGGGGAGTTGATTCCAGTTTAGGGGGAGGCAGTAGGAGAAGGCAGATTGACCAGTACAGGAGTGCACCTGAGTGATTGAGAAGGTGCACAAGTCTCTGGAATGGAGGGGGTAGTAAGAAGTGCAGACAGGCTAGAGAATGGAGGATAGGTAAGTAGGAAGAGAATTAAACCAATATTTAGCTATGAAGGATGCACAGTGAAGCTAATGGCAGAGGGGTAGAGGAAGGACTGAGAGTGCAGAGTATAATAAGCAATGGTGAGTAAGTAGAGGAGATTGGTGGTGAATTGGCAGAAGGTGTTGCACAAGGTGTTGAGCCTGGTGAGTGAGGAGGAGAGGGCTGAGCCATATACCACATCAGTATAATCAAACAAGAGAAGACTAAGTTTTATGACAAGCCTACAACAAGTTGGGAGGGTCAGACAATCTTTGGAATGATACAAAGCTCCTAGTTTAAGGCAGAGTTTAGTGAGTAGGGTGTCAGTGTGATAGAAAAAGTCCAACTTGAGGTCAAGCCAGACTCCCAGATACTGGAAGGAGGGGACTGGAGTTTAGCAAGTTTCTTGGAGGAGCCAAAGGTCATTGATATAGTCTTTTTAGTATTCATTGTGAGTTGATTTGAGCTAAACCATTGTAGAACATTGAGGAAGTCATGCTGGAGAGGGTCTTTGATTGCATTGCTAGAGGGGTCTGACAGGTAGAGCACCATATGGTTGGCATACATGTGAATGTTAGCTGCGATGCATACAGAGGGAAGGTTATTTATAAAGATAGAGACAAGAAGTGGCCCAAGGATTGAACCTAGAGGGGTGCCTGCATGGGTAGAGAGAGGAGGGGATAGTGCACTGGTGACTTGTACAAACTGCTGATGGTCAGAGAGCTAGGAATGGAATGATTTCACTGTGGAGGGAGAGAGACCTGTGGAGGCAAGTTTATTGAGGAGGAGATGGTGGGACACCAAATCAAAGGCTTTTGCAAGGTCTATGAAGATGGCAGAGGTGAGGTGGCCTTTGTCAATAGTGATAAGAATGGAGTCAGTTATACGGAGAAGGGTGGATATTGTGGAATGGATCTTTCTGAAACTTGACTGGAAGGGGGTGTAGAAGGAGGTGCAGTCATGGAAGGAAGTTAGCCTAGAGAGCACAAGTGCTTCCTGGAGTTTCACCAGGGCAGGAAAGCAGGAAGAAATAAGTTCTCTTATACATCAAGAATTAAGCAGGAGATCTTCCTGAGACTACAAATACAGTAGGTTATAAATCTTCCTCTCTTTGTTACAGCTCTAGAGGAGAACCTTAATATCAAAAAAGGTTCCACGATGCTTGTTAGGAACTCTCCTGATGTGTTCCCATCCTGATTTTTCTGGGGGTTGGGGGAGTGATGAGAAATGCCCAGAGGGGAGGGCAATTAGAGGTTTTTGCTCCAGTGAATCCTGTATTTTTGGCAAGGGTATAGAAGGGCCTCTTTCACAGGGAAGGGAAGAGGTGAATTGTAATATGTAGCCACCAGCCCTGTCAACACTGGAATTTCCTTGGCTAGAGAACCAGTGTTTGGTTGTTGGCCATGCAATATAGTAGCCACCCATTCCATCTGGTATAGTGGTTGTGTGAGTGGCCATTCGGGAGTAAGTTAGTTATTTCATGAGGTAAATTTGCCTTAGTAGTTGTCACCAGGCTTGGATATCGAGAGCTTGAGGAGTCAGCCAGAGCCTGCTTATTACCTTCTTGGCTGCTAAGATTAAAGTGCTCCGTAGATATCTTGTATTTCTGTCTCGGAATCCTGGGGCTATTGCAGAAGCAAAAACATGTTGTCAGTTAGGAGGGAAGGGCTACAATAGAGTTCTGTGAGCACTGAGTTCAAGTCTTGTGAGTAGTTAGCTAACACTGAGCATGCCCTCATCATGTTTCTTATGTGCTGCTCTAGTTTCACCACATTTATGCCAGCAGGCAGACATGTGAATGTCAAATGTATGTGGAAATCAAGGAGTTCTAAACTATCTGGTGAGCTGCTTCCAGCTATACATCCTCCATGCATGTGAGCTAGTCACCTCTGAAGATGCTAGGCATGTCCACTGCCGCATCTCCACAGTATGGGAGTTTCCAGTTCTTCCTCCCACTTTTGTGCGCTCCATAGAGAGGAGTCACCTGAAGTTTCTGGTAGAGCTATATATATATATATATATATATATATATATATATATATATATATATATATATATTCTATGCAAAAAAACTGCATTAATGCATCATTTAGGGTTAAAGCAAAAATAAAAGTCAGGAAATGGGACATTAAGGTTGAACCCCTAACTTCTTCCACACCCCCCACCCCGATCCTCCACAGACTGACAGAATCCAGGGTGTGTCATTGGAGTCATGAGGCCCAAATCTTACCCCATTCCATATGTGAGCACATTGACATGCTACAGTAAAGGAGAATGGGGTGAGATTTAGGCCTCATGACCCCAATGACACACCCCAGAGTCTGTCAGTCTGTGGAGGATCAGGGGTGGGGTGTGTGTGGAGGAGTTAGGGTTCAAAACCTAATGTCCCATTTCCTGACTTCTTTTTGCTTTAACCATAAATGATGCATTAATGCAGTTTTTGTATAGAATTTCCTTACTTTCTGAAAAATGTAATATAAGTAGTAAAAACATCAGACAGTATGGGCCCTGCGCCCCACCAAGTTGCCAATTTTTCCATAACAATATGCATCTGGGCCCACGCTCCCACTTACGCAAAGCCATGGAGCCTATGCAACAGCCCTATAGGGCATCAAACCATTGTAATAGGAATTTGTGCATATCTTAGAACTGTAAGAGCTTAGAAAAACAAATTCTAGCATCATTGTAATCGTGGACAATGAGTACTGCATGCAGCATTAGAATGACTGCACCTGCATCTCAAATCATTTCTGAGATCTGGGCACCGAACAGCACTGGACAGGCACTCTTTGAACCCTTGTGATAGTAATTTCTCAATATCTCATGAACTGTGCAACGTATGGAAAAAATTCCACTGCAGGCTTACTCTGTAATTTCAAATCTTTTTTCAGCAGCATCGAAGCTGCCAGTACTGAAAAGTCTGTATCTGTCTTTGTGTCCGAGATAACGGCGCTAAAACTCATGACACAGACTGCAATGTAATCCTAGGAGGAAAATGACAACTTTTTCATGGAATGTCTCTACAACCAATTAATTCCCAACAGCTAAACAACATAATCGACATCAGTAGGGCATCCCCTCAAACCCTGAAAACTTCACGTAAAAGTCCAAAGCAACACAATGTAATCCTGTGGGGAAAATGTCAACTTTGTCATGGAATGTCTCCACAACCAATTAATTTTCCAACACCTAAACAAGCTAAGTCACATCTCTAGGACATTCCTCAAAACCCTGAAAATTTCAAGTAAAAAGATCAAACCGTTTAAGAGTTATTTAATTGACTGTGAGGCTGCAAAAAAATCAGCCGTGATCGTGGCTGAAAATTCTTCTTTCGCAAATCAGACATATACATTTTCCATTGACTTATAATGGGAACTTCAAACTTTAATAACTTTTGAACAGATTTATACAAAAATACATTAAACAAAAAGTGCCATGTTTCTTGACCCAAGTGCTTTCTACCTCCCAAGCCTCGGACCAGGAGACAACACAGCGCCACGCAGCGCCATGGATAAATACTGTGCAAAAATGGTGAAAAGTGAATTTTTGGCACTTTGCTGTACAAAAACCATATGTATGACCAAAACACAACTTGGCAAATCGAAACATCTACCATCCCACACTGCACATACTAAATATGCAAATCCGTTGAACAGTTTGCAAAGTTATTAACACAGCAGAATTTGAGATTTAACATTTAAGTGCCTACATAACCCTAAATATAGGCACCTCACCCCTATAATATGTGTGTATGTATATATATTTATATATATATATATATATATGTGTGTGTGTGTGTGTGTGTGTGAAATGTAGGTGATTCCAGTTCTAAAGACCATCTGGAAGAATCTGATAATTGCTGGGTGGGAAGCCAGAAAGCGGTTCCACTTGGTACTGGACTGGATGAAGGCTCATTGTAGAGAAGTCTGAAGAACTTGCTCTCAAAGACCAAAGGTGGTTTGTACCTCCATGAAGGAGAGGATGTCCACCACTGAAATCAGTTGCGGGATATACTGCAGGGAATTTCTAGTCCAGATGTGGTATGTTGGGTCAAGAAGAGTGGGGGAAATCCTCTAGTAGGGTTACTGGGCATATCAGCATCAATAACTGGGTGAGGTGAAAGGCCTTCCATAAGGAATTCTACACTTGAGTTTGGTGGTACAGCAAGAGATTGTCTGTGTTCTGAAGTTCAGGCAGTGGTGTCCTGTGACAGAGCTCAAGGATGATCTGAATATGAAACTTTCGGATGCCAAACAGCAGGGAGTGGAGCAGCACTGTGGCCATCTTGCCGCTCCCCCCTTACAACTCATGTAGATTCCAGACTGTCCACGAGATTGTGGAATCTACCTGAGTTGTAAGGGGGTAGAGCAGCAAAATGGCCATGGTGTTGCTCCACTCCCTGCTGTTTGGTGTCCGGATGCTTTAACTTAAAAAAGTTTTTATCTGCTCTCAGTTTTGAATTTGATGAATGAAACACAAGTTAATTTTGCTCATGTGTAGTAAAATCAAATTTTTTGCTCCAAAGCTAAAGGCATAAGAGTTATGCCTGCTGTCGAACGATCGTGTTTGCTGACAGCTGAGTTTACTAGTGTTTTTCGGGCTAAGCATTGGGAGTGGTCAGAGATCTTTTCCATTTTTTGGAGTCCACCTAGAAACCAGTGAAGAACTACTACTGTAATTTGGAGTGTTTTAAACAGTGAAATGGATGCTCAAAACTACGGCACTTTAAGTGCTGATAGGAAAGGGGAATTTTTAACCAGGAAAGGCACACTAAGCTGGAGCTTGTTTCCAGGTGCAACCTGGGAGCAAAAAGAAGTTAAGTGACTTGCTTGGGATCACACAGTATGCAAGTGGGGGCTGATGGGATTCAAACACAGGTCTACAGGTTTGCAGCTTAGTGCCCTTAACCGCTGCACTATACTGTCTCCTTGTCTGATAGGCTTGTATATGCCTTTTATAAGGTATGCCATTGTTGCCTGGGGACTAGGTTTGGCATTGTTCTATTGGGTCAATATTGAATTTACTGCACTTAGTGGCACGCTTCTTTCTTTTTGATCCCTCAGGTAGCTACATTCCTGGAGCTGGAAAAGTTTGTGGAGAGAGAAGAATCTGTTGGAGGAGCGAGCAGGTTGCTGTCAGTGAAAAGGAGCTGTAAAAGCTGACAGAAACTTTTACTGCCAGTGAATTAAACTTGGGTATTCATATTTGAGAACACTGTATGGTGAGAGTAGAGAGAGCAGAAAACAATACCTGCTGAGGATCTTTTAGGTGAAGGTATTGCCTAAATTCCATCTTCTGTATTTTCTAATCATTGAAGGCTTTGGTCGGTGTTAGGGGTTACAATATTGAATGGAGATTAGGAGATTATAAACTCCTTTGCTCAAAAGTAAAATTGTGTGCTTGCTAATTCAAGTTTCTGAATGGGTGTGGAAGGTTCTACAAACACATTTTCTGAAGAACCGCTGAACAATCTGCTTTTAGGCACTCTCACTATGAAGTTTATTACTTTGGAGCACTTACAGTGACTTCTTTATGAAGACTATTTTCCAAAGATTCTGTGGAAACAAATATATATATATGGTTTTGCTGATAAAGAAGAGACAAGAGTATTTAACCTTCTTGTGTCTAAAACAGGTGGACATTTTGAATTCAGCTGCAATTAATTGAAAAGAGGCCAAAGCAACCACTCTGATATCAAGTTCTTAAAAGACATGAATGCTTGATGTGCCAGATAGGATACTAAAGATTATTGTTATCTTATGCGTTGTAACTGTATACTTTTAAACTTTTAAGGCTCAAAGATAAACTCAAAATTTTCTGCTGATTACCTGTAACTGAATCCAGATCTCCAAATTTTAAATGAGCATTTTATCTTACCAGTTCTATTTGAATTGGATAATATAGTCAGCTGTTACTGGAGTGTATACATTAATTGTATTTAGGTATCTTGGGTATTATTAAGCTTAAACTTTTTTAGGATCAATGTTCCAAGGCTAAGATCAGTAGGAAAGGAAGTCTCCCATTTGATTTGTCACAGGAATGTCTCCTGTGATTTAACCTAGGGGAAAACTATCTATTTCAGAGGCTGATCATAGTGGCCACCAGGGCGGGAAGCCTTATTAAGAATCTTAAGGGGCCTAATACAGTCATCTTGGGGTCTTGTTGGGCCTCTTGGGGAGCCATTTTTTTATTGTTTTTCTAGTATCCCTGTGTTCCTGTTGATGGACATTAGAGGAAGCTGGGGAAGTCTGGGACAGAGGAGAAATCTCTTGGCCTGTGTTGCTTTTTAAGTCTGTGTATGTATGACAAAATTACCTAACATTTATTGTAGCCATAGTTCTTAGGATCCTATATGTAATGCCACGAGGATTGGTTGGATGGAAATACCTGCTGGGGAGAGAATAATAGGAGTACAGAGCAGCATGCACTGCATGGTACCCTGGTGGCACTCCCTAAGCCTCAGGTTCCACTGACCACACAGGTTGACTTATTTGGATCTAATTGGACATAGTCTGCTATTTCTGTGGGTGTCAGAGTAATTCTGTGTATTAACCTTAGTAAGTCCAACTTAATGACCTGGAGATATGACCTGGTTCCACTCTTGGGCCTCATACTGATGACTTGTTACAGGGAAGGGGTTTCATGAGAATGAGGGGCCCCACAAGGAGATTTCAGATGAGTCACTTCTGGTTTGATGGTATACTGTGACCACCTTTGATGTGAACTTGTTTTTCATTTTCCTTGATGGCCTATTATACTGGCATTGAAGTCCAAGAATAGAGTTGAAATGAGAATTTTATTAAAAGTATTGATAATTAATAACTAGCTAGTCATCTTGTTTTCAACTCTGACACAAATATGTTTAACAATTTCAGTGTTAAATGTATTAGCCAGAGATGTCTAATATAACAGAGTGCTAAGAATTCTTATTATTTCTGACTTATTCGGCACAGATAAGAGAACTAGTCTAGTAATTGAATTGTTCTGGCTGGAAAGTGAATGTCTTTAGAGCAAGTTTAACTGTGATGTCTTCAAATGTTTATACTGTGCATCTGTAAGGAAAGTTTGTATTTGTAATGGCTTTTTAACTGAACAATAAAATGAACTTACTACCTGGAAAAAAAAAAAGATTGTTTGGAATCAGAGGAAACTCCCTTTCCAACTCTAGCCAAGCACATTTAGGGTAGTGCCCAGATGTCTATGTAGCAGGAATTATATCTAGGCCAGTCAGTAATACAGGTGAAGGTTTGGTAAGGAATACCCTCCCCAAGATTTGGAGTGGTGTAGTATGTTCACCTTGATCTTTGCCAGCCACGTGAAGCGGGATATCTCCCTGTCCTAGAGTCTCCAGCTGGTATCAGGGGAGTCTCTTCCTTCAATACCCCAGTCCATGTGGCCATGGGGGGGCATGGTCTAACAGGCAGATGTCACCTATAGAGCAGGTCAATACTCAGAACAAATTCTTGACATATGTATACACATGGTCTATATGTGAGCAGGTTCCATTAATTTGCAACTAGAAGGAGGAGTTGTGGATTCTAGGGTGAAGGGACCTCCAAACATCGGCCTACCCCACCCCACCTTTTGAGTGAACTTATGGAAAAATGTATGGGTCATGGGCTGGGGTTAAATGAGTCCCAGCAGGTCTTTTGGGTGATAGTAAAAGCTCTGGCCAGTAGTAGGTGCTACGTGTATTAGTCACAGTTCTGTTCAATAAACTCTTAATTGTGGGAATATTGCAATCAGGAGAAGGTAGATGTTTACTAGGGTTACTTCCTGATTCTACAGAGTGCCCTGTACCAGTAACAGTCTCCCCTCAGGTCATCTCAAATCTGCTGTTTCTGGAAGGGAGTAGTTCTGGGTATCAAACTTGCTACTCCCTCCCTATAGCCTTCATTATAAGAGGAGTAGTAGGCTTCTGAAAAGCCATACTTTGTTAACTTTTCATGTTCTGCTGCTGTCAAATGGGTCTTCTGTAACTACAACAGATCTGACTTCCCTCATTTTATGTGGGTTAAAGTCTTGGATTGTTTAACAGGGGTGGTGAGGTCATTCACATTGATGGAATAAAGGTGAAGTTTAGGACTAGTCATTTTCCAAGTTATCCATGTCATCTGTGAAATCTCCTCCAGTGGCTCTCCCACTGTGGCCCCCGTGCCCCAGATATTGATTAGGTCTAACTCTGCAGACAAATTCAAATGAGAAAACCTCTATGAGAGGAAGGTGATAAGATTGGAGAGAAAATGTTCGATCCATGGGTAGCAAAAGGGGTGAGCTAACGAGAGTATCTCCCATTGTCCAAAATTGTAAACATTAACACAACTTATTAATGGAGGGGCCTCCAGCCAAAGTCGGCTGAGGAAAGAGATAGTGGAAGATGTCACCACTCTGTACAAGCTGGGCAGTGTATATAGTTACAATAGGCACTGCTAGTGTGGTGTGAGGCCCTATGAGCATGGACGGAAGAGTACTAAAGCACTGCATGATTCATAGGTAGGTTTCATACAGGTCTCAGTGGTGGGCTCTAGGGAAGTCCTGTGAGATTTATCACTTCTGCTTATTGCTGGTGATGAGTGCTGGCTTAGTCTCCTACCGGGACTGCTATGCTAGGGTTCAGGTCTCCTGCAGGTGCCATGAGATGTCCCTAGTAGTATAAGTTCATATATCTCATCAAATGTTAAATTTCAGCCAATCTGCCGTGCCATGTCATTTGACAGGTGGGCGTGGACTAAAATGGACCAATCAGAATTGTCCCTTGTTAAACTGGAAGTCCCTTCCTAAAATGCACTAGCCCCACCCACTTCTGGTGGAAGTGAAGTAAGCTCAAACCCATGTCCCGCCTTGCATAGGAAATGGCACACATTCAAACCCGTGTCCCACCCACTTGTGCAGGAAATGACCACACTGAAACCCTGGAAGTGACATAACACCACCATTTTGTAAGCATCCTACACCCTCATTCTCGTACACTCCTCGAACCCTGCCACCCACCATTTTGTAAGTGTCCCATTCCTCTCTTCTCGTACTCCTCGAACCCCTGCCACTTACCATTTTGTAAGCATCCCACGCCTCCTTCTCATACACTCCTTGAACCCCTGCCACGCCATCCTGCCTGGAACCCGAGCCCCACTGTGCTAGCTCAGACTCTTGCCCCCTCCTTTCTCCTGCACCCCACTGTCCTGGCTCAAACTCCTGTCCCTCTTTACCACCATGCCCCCACCCACCCCCCAAAAAAATAAGTTAGGGTTTATGTGGTGTTATATGCCCCCTGTTGGCTTTGATATATAACTGCAGGGGCATGTGTGTGTTTTTTTATTAGGATATTTTCAGAAAGAAGTATCTAGGAGGCAACCTGATCATGCAGAGGTTTTACAGATCTGTTTGGAGACCCCCCCGAGGGAAATTCATCTGCCTGTGTGAGTACTCCTTTTTCTGTTTTATAACAAGTTATAAAATGTGTAAAACTTGCACCAAAAGGATGCCTTTATGTATATGCATGTAACATTTATAAACTAAAACAGGGACCTGTGTGTAAATAAGATGGTTCAACAGTTTTCTGATAGCATTGCAACATGCTATGGTGTGTGTGTGTGTGTGTGTGCATGTGTGTGTATGAGATCTCTGTGTAAATAAGCCGGTTCAGCAGTTTTCTGATAGCATTGAAACATGCTGGCAGTATGGTGTGTGTGTAATTATTCTATAGCAATCACAAACTAATCATTTTACCCCATCATGAATTAAAAGAATAAAATATATCAGAAAAAGGAATACACATACCTATAGTTCTTCCCTCAGCTCTGTGTAGTATCAAGGAGAAGGCTGAATGAAATGTGAGTGATATAGCTGGGGGGCTACAACAGATGTGCCTCTGACACATGTTACCATGTTTAGTATGTTGGGGTGTGGTGATGGTTTTACCAAGGGGCAGTCCATCTTGCAAAGCATTATATAAACCCTGCATTTGAAGCCAGAAGGCACAGCTTTTTGAGAGACTCCTCAGATTCTGTTTTATAGACTTGGAGCAGATTATTAAAAACATAAAGAAGAAGATGGCACAGTGCAGCGCTTCTCAATTCAACCTCCCAGCAACAGAACAGACTGTCACACTACTGAATGAAAAGTCTGGAGATGAAAAACCAAGCAAGAAGATGGCTATCGGTGCCCCACACCCCAAGCCAACATATGTGTACTACATGAGGTGTGAAAATGAATATCCCACACAAGTCTTGTTGAGTGGAAGAGTGTCTGACATAAAAAAGAAACTCACTGAACAGTTTGGTGACTCATAAAATCCTAAATATGACTGTCCTTCTGAAGAGGCACCACTGCAAGACCTTGAAGAGTTGCTGGGGTGTGAATCTGATGCAGAAAAAGAAGTTACTATGAAACCCAAAACAGACAGTGACAAGAAGGGGAGCTAGAGAAGATGGGCAGTGAGACACTGCCAAAAAAAGTATCAGAGAAAGTTGTGAAAAAGAAACCAAGACACAGCCAAGAGGTGCCTCTGACCAAGAGGTGGATGATGATGATAATGCAGCCACAAGCAGTCAAGCCCAGGCTAAGAAAGAGAAAGATAAGAAAAATGAAGAAGAAGAAGAAAAGAGTTGCCTTGATGAGGTAAATGCATTTTAACATTTAAAAATGCATGAGTGGTGACGTGCGTACATGGTGTAACAGATGAGTTAGCAGTAGAACTAAATCTTACCTATAATGAGTCACAGGTTGTTAAACTGATGTTAAGATAAAAAATAAATAAATAAATAAATAAAAAAACAGGACCAATGCTGTTTTCTGTTTTACTTTAATAGACTGAAGGATTTGTGATGGAGCAGCAGTCATATTCGGACAGCATGGATTTGGACTTTCCACAAATCTACTGCTCAACTGTGTTTGCTGTGTGAAAGATACAAATGTGGTTGTTAATGAGATATGTGAGGACCAGTATGTTAGAAATACAGAGAGTGATAGAATGTTTCAAAATGTCACAGAACAGGCTGTGATCACTACCCAACCTCTTCTTCTTCTTCTACTACTGAGATTAGACAGGGGACCTCATGTGAAAACCAGGCCTCAGTAGTAAACCCCCAAAACTGACCACGACATGTATTGTAAGTACGTTATGTACCGTACCATCTGTGGTGTAATTGCCTCAGTGATACAGAGGGTGATACATTGTGAATTGGTCAATTCCTGTCCCGGGTGTGAGAGAGATGATCCGAGTCAGAAAAAACATTCATGTATCCTTGATGACTTGATGTCTAAAGAAGCATACAGAAATGTTTCTGAAGCCATACATATAGAACAGCTCACACCCATGATCTTGGCAATCACTATGCAGCATCAGGGGTTAAACATGACCAGTTGTATCCTGAAACTATAAGTCACATTTTAAATGATGTGAGAAATCCGATGACCCCATGTGGTTAGTTATACAAATGTTACAGCAGACAGACAGTGAGATTAAAAGATGCCTGCTGTCTGGTCAGCAAAGGCTCCTTTAAAACATTTCTAAAAGAAATTCAGGAACCCTGTTTATATTGTAAAAAAATTACCCCACCTCAAATTGCTACATGTAAACATTTCAGTACCAGAAAGTGTCATATTTTATTTTACAGATAATCATGCGGGATGCAAGTACAGAGAGAATCCAAAGACTTATGTATCTGATCCTAAGCCATTACTGCCATCCATCACTGTTTGGTTCACCTCAATATGACATTTGCCTTTGTGAGATACATGCAGCCTCTGAACCGATGGTGTGTGCCCTTCCAGAAGTATGGGAGGATACAGATAAATATATAAATGAATCAGTGTTGCCACTTTGTAGAAAATGTTAAAGTGTTTGCCGATATATTCATGGAAGACAATGAATGTCTTTGTGGACTTTATATCACGATCGTCATAGTCATGTGTGTGTCCACTATAAAGCAGAAAAACCTTGTGATATTGTGCGTGTTGTTAACCTGGCTTCTCGCTTGCTGAAATGATCCACTGGTTAAAAAGGGCCCTTTAAAAAATTCTATAAGGAAATTCAGGAACCCTGTTTATGTTCTAAATAAAATTTACCCCCCCCAAAAAAAACTGTTACTTGTTACCATTTTAATATTGTTCATGTTGTTACCCTGGCTTTTTCTGCTTACTAAACTGCACCATGCAGTGAGAGGTCACTAAAACATAGTGCTGTATGTTTTTTTCCAGAGTATACCACAATGGGAAATGCACCTGTCAGTGCATCCAGAGGCTTATTTACCAACTAGTCAGACACAGAGCTAAACAACCTGGTTTAAATCTACCTACAGGACAAGCACGGTCTGTACTTTTAGAGACATGCCAAGGTCTTTTTGATAGTCTCCCAGAAGGACCCCAAAAGGAAACTGTGGATTATTTTAAGGATGAGGGGTCTACTCTTGAGGAAGCAATGTATAAAATTGCTATAGAGTTTATGCATAATCCTTATGATGTGGTACACTTTTGTGGTTTTATCTCTACCACTGTTGAATTTTTAGTATTTAGTCTGCAGAACGGGGGTTCTGAGTCTGTCATCATATATTTTGCTTTTTATCGCTTTTGTTGTGTTTCATAAATCAGATTTAGCATATGCTTTTCCTAAATAGTGTATTATAATGTACTTTCAGATGGAGCGTACTGGCATGCTCCCAATATTCCAGGCAGTCTTGATGTCTACAATGTACCATGTGATAAAGGACATTTTAAGGAACCTGTATACTTTGGAAAGAAGTCTGCATTAAATGTCTGCTCTGAAGATGCTGCTGCTTCACTGGTAGAAAACACACTGACTCTGATTAAAGCATTGCCTCACTTTATATGGAGACTGTATATTGAAGTAATGGAAAAAATTAACCGTAGAGCATTATGTAAGGTGAACGACATTGTAGATGTAACAGATTTTCTTAAAAATCAGGCTAATTATTTTGAGTCGTGTATGGCATATGTGTGTATGTATTGTGCCCACCTCATCACTAAGGGGGGATGTGGACAATGCCTATGCTTGTGTAAAACATGCAGCTCAAAAGTTACTGTCTCTGGGTATTGTAAAACATGTAAAAATGGAAGAGTAGAAAACATGATATTATGTAATCATTGCATGCTTGTCATGTGTTATGCCTTTTGTAGGTAGCAGCTATATGCATTTGTTTATGTATTATAAAGTATATAAAGTAAACTTGCAAATACTGTTATGACGTGTGTATTTATAAATAAAATATAATCATGCATTGCACTTTGTGGTTGTCATAGTGTTTTTAAAAGAATAGAAAGAGCACATGCTTTATTTTACTGGTGACGAGAGTTTTGCTAGCTAACAGATGTATCAAGGGTTGACGAAAGAAGATGAATGATCACCTGCTCCAGAATATATATTTTAATGCAAAAAAAAGTGGGTAGTTTCACGGGGGTGACTCAGCTGTATAAGGCTGCAAAAAAACTTGATAAAGATGTCACCAGGAAAGGTGTTGCAGAATGGCTTGTGAAGCAGGACCCCTATTCATCACACAAAGCAGCCAGAGTCCGATTTAAGAGAAATCCTGTCATTGTTTCTGACATAGACAGACAATGGCAAGCTGATTTAGTGGATATAAGTCAATATGCAAAGTACAATAATGGGTTTAAGTACATACTGATGTGCATCGATGTGCTGTCCAAGTATGCCTGGGTAGTGACTTTAAAAGACAAATCAGGCAAGGCAGTGATGCAAGCCTTTAAAACTATTTTTAAAAGTGGACACACACCTCAGAAGTTTCAGACTGATCAGGGTAAAGAGTTTCTAAATGCCTCCTTAAAGAACCTAGTAAAACAAAATAAAATACACCATTTTGTGATGAATAATGAAGTTAAGGCCAGCACTGTAGAAAGATTTAATAGGACACTGAAGTCACGCATGTGGTGTTACTTTACAGCCCAGAATACTTGGAAATATACAGGTGTGTTGTCAGACCTAGTGCACAGCTATAACCGTACATTTATCACAGAAGCATTAAACACAGGTCTGTGGATATTAACCTTCCAATACCTTTGTGTATGGAAGATCCTCTACGTAATACTGTTCTTGGCAAAACAAAAGGGTACCCTTCAGAAAGATGATCACGTGAGACTATCTAAGCTAAAAGGGGTGTTTGAAAAGGGATAAGAACAGGTGTACACAGATGAGATATTTATTGATGGAGGTCTTAAAGACACAGAGGCCCACCTATAAGCTAAAAGACTATCAGGGGAAGACATCAAAGGTACTTTTTATGCTGAGGAGTTGCAAAAAATTGAACTGGATGAGGACTGTGTGTACTGTATGTGGTGCAGAAAATCCTGGTAGAGAAAAAGCGTGGCAGAAAAACTTGGTATCTGGTAAAGTGGAGAGGGTGGCCCAATACATTTAATAGCTGGGTTGAGGCAACACAGGCTTGGGACATTAGAAGTAGATAAGGCTTAAAATGCTCAAAAACGGTTTTCATATCACCTTGCCCAGCAACGCCTCGCACAACATTTTCCCCAACAATACTATATCCACTTTTACAATAAAGTTACCACAAACACTTTAACTACCTGGTGAATGGGAAGTGGGCTTAGCAGAAATTCAGTACCCTCATACCTGGGACAACGTGCCTGCACAGAAAAACAGGTTCAGTATGCTCTATCAGCCTATAAGTGTAGTCCACAGTAAAACACCACCAACTGGACCCTTTACTGAATCAGCAGCATTTAAAATTCCATCAGGCTATTATCCTAACATGGCTGGTGTTATTACTCAAATTAATAAAAGCAT
This sequence comes from Neoceratodus forsteri, assembly GCA_016271365.2. Lineage (NCBI taxonomy): Eukaryota > Metazoa > Chordata > Ceratodontiformes > Ceratodontidae > Neoceratodus > Neoceratodus forsteri. The sequence goes on from CM057457.1 coordinate 316,321,777, forward strand.
ATTTGACGTAAATGAACTGCCAGTTGTTTTGGAACAACAAGCCATTGGGAGAGAAATAAGCATTGACAGTGACATCAAATGCATTTTGTTTATGCACGGGCAGTTACACTACCTTTTGAGTTTTAGCAGACTTGAGGTAGGTGTAGGAAAGAATCTAACAAAGAACCCTACAGATATTAATGGGGGCTTTTACACATTATATATCTACACTGACATTATCACGCATGAAATAGTGGGTGACAGTCTAATGCCTTGTTGAGATGCGCATACACTAGGCCAGGACAATGAGATAGTGACTGTGACTCATTATAAACCCCATTACAAACAGCCAGTAAATATCAGATTGATACAGTTCTATTGAAATAAAGAATGATCAAAATGAACCTGTACCATTTCGATTTGGAAAGGTGATTGTGAAGTTGCATCTTCGCCCCCAGAGAGTGCTTTAAAATTTAAAGAAGGACGGTGATTGTTCAACATTATGGGGACCCTGCCTTGTACAGAAGCTATTACAAGGCACAGGCAGGATACGGTCTGCCCGGCTTTCATGGACTTCCTACTATGTATGGTTCTGGTATAGGAGGGATATTTCGTAGTCTGTTCAGAGAAGCAGTTCCATTTTTAAGAAGGGGGTTTGAAATTGCAAAACCACATCTATAGACAGCCGCTAAAAATGTTGCAAAGGATGTTATGGGGCATGTGACTAGTGCTGTCGCTCAAAAGATGTCAGGGGTGATAAGCCTACTCAGGGTGGTTCAGGGCTGATTGTATTCAAGAGAGGTAAAAGAAAGTGCAGAGTACACCTTAGCTTCTCATCGGACCTCCGGCTACTTTAAAAGAGGTGTTTCAAAATGCAAACTTCACATAAAAGAAAGTATTCAAAGGCAAAAGGATCTTCAAGGGTCATAAAAATGCAGAGACCTGTTCTAAAAAACATGGCTTTCGTGCACTGTGGTTCTGAAGAATTGCCAAAATCAGAACTTGACTTGTTTGCCGCTTATCCCACAGACAAGCACTGAAAAAGCATTTATGTAGAGATACCCCTCTGGCTGCCCTTTCAGAAAACTCACCAATTGAATTTTATATGGCAGAGAATGGTGAAGACTATTTGGATCTAAACAACACGCTTCTTTACCTGGTTTGCAAAATCACTGAAGCAGATGGTAGTGATATACCTGCAGTGACCAAAGTGGGCCTTATAAACTACCCAGTGGCCACCATTTTCAGTCAGCTGGATGTGACTGTCGGTGATCGGCTCATAGCATCTCAGTCATAGCAATAACTGTTACCCCTACAGGGCTCTCATAGAATCTGTGCTGAACTTCAGTGAAGAGACCCTTTCTACCCAATTTACCGCAGTGTTATTTTACAAAGACACCCCGAGAAACATGAAATCACAGACAGAGATGGTGACAATGTAGGTTTTAATAAAAGAAGCTCCTTCACACATCTCAGTAGAGGGGTAGAGCTGCTGGGACACTTTTTTAAACAGAAATGCAAAAAACATTTTGTACCAAAACACACAGTTGCAAGATACCTTTCTACCACCTGTGGATTTCACTGCATCTTTTCCTTACACCACAGATGTAAAGGACTTTCTCTTATGATCAAATTTTAAAAATGTACCTAATAATTTGCTGAAAAATAATGCCATGGTAACTAGTTTTGTACGTCGCCTTTCAGACATCTAAACATGTCCAGGGCACGAGTGTCAGTCAAGGGTGGCAACATGTTCGAGACTTGTTTGCCTTATAATGAATTCGTAAACGAGCAACTTGTAATTTTATTCAAAACCAGTCACTTATAAAATCATATAAACACTCATAATTGTGTGTCTCTTTCCAGTTTTTCTGGGATCTGTGTTTAAACTTGGGGGCACCTGTGTTTAAAATTTTCAGATATGCAATGTCTTCAATAATGACAAAAATATATAAAATATGAATTTATTTATTGTAAAAAAAAACATGCCAATAAAATACAGCATACATCAGTGGTAACATCATGGATAAGATATAATAAACAGAAGCATCTCCTGTTAAAAATGCACACTATATGTACCATAGCACTGAGGTAGAATTATGATAAACACTCGTTTCTAAAAAACATGTTAACATATTTAACATGGTGAAGTAACATGCATCAATATAAACACTTTTTTTGTAAAACAAGTTACATAGTCAATATGAGGGTGAGCTAACGTGCATCAATATAAACACTTTTTTGCAAAAACAGGATTACATAGTCAATATAGAGGAAATGGTTAACATAGGTTGTACCACAGCAATCACTGAGGTATATAACATTCTATACATAGAGATTGCATTTAAATTTTCAGTGAGCCACGTAGATTTTTCAAAAGACTTTCGTCTTTTGGGTGTCACTGACCATTGGTTGACTAGAGATGGCTGTGGTTGTCTTGCACCATCCAATTAACCTTTCACATAGCTCCTGTTTTGCTGAATGAGCACAAACACTGAGAATGGGTATGTTAGATTCAACCATTGCTTTGACAAAACATCCCAGTCCTTGACTTTCTGTAGTCAGGGATTGTGTGAGTGGCTGTAGCCACTCTTACCAAATCAACCACGTGAGACCCAGAAACAACAGTACCTTTATACATTAATTCCCCTTATCACTCCAAAACACAATATCCTTGTTCTTTGCCACATGTTTTAACAAAAGTTCACGCTGGTTTTAGATCGATGAGAAACACTACTTAAAATGTCTTTTTCCATACTACTAGGTGTAGATGTCTCTGCCGTGGTCCGCAGAGAGGTCAGAAATTGATTCTTTTTCAGGCATCAATAATGTTAAACTGGTTTTAGCTTGTTATCCTTGTCTTACCGAAGTCAGATAACACTGTAACATAGCAGAGTACATTTTGGCTTTGTCATAGTCTGATAAATCAGTCTGGGACAGTTTAGCTCTCATGTCAGTGTCCAAACTGTTAGTTGCAACTTTTCTCATATCCTGATCAGGGTAATTAGTTTTAATGTGATCCATCTATTGCTGAGGCACCAAATACATTTTCTCAGTAAAATCCATTATCTGTTAGCCAGCAGGCCGGTGATCAAAGGATGGCTTTCCTAACAGTGTCCCCGTAAAACCACCTGTCTGGTTAACTATTTTCTTTTAGTTTTTAAGGTTATTTGTTTATCGCTTAAAGTTTAATGATGCCCCTTTTTTTCCAGCAAACCTAACTGTTTTGCTGACAGTGGAATATTTCCTTTGAGCGTCTAAGGCTATCTCAGCTATAGCTGATATCAGATCATCAGAGCTGAACATAAAATATCTTTTCTTAAGCTCGGAGGCCCTTTTACTAGTAACTTTAAAACAGACAGATTTCTCTGCAGTCTTTTAGACATAATAACAATACAGTATCAAATCTTTTTAGAAGCAGAATGTGTTTTTTTCAAGACATATGCCACAGGCCAGTCACAGGGAAACAACCCACTATGCAGTCTATATTCGTCTGGTGTATTGGATCTTAAATCAACCAGTAAATAGCCATGAGGCTTTCTTGTGGCATCTTCAAAAGCTTCTAAGAAAAATTTTGTCTGACCAGGATACATCTGCCTAGCCAGAGTTATGATCTGAAGCTTGTCTCTGGGTTTTTAAACAAAATCATGTATTTGGCATTTAGAGTGATGGTCTCTTTTTCCTTGACAGAACACATTCTGACAATTACAAATATTGTCAACTGTTTATGATGACTGTACTTAGTAAACCCATACTCGACTTCACTATTTTTGACAGGCAGAGTCCATTAAATCATCTATAACAACAAAATTTACCTTTCCGGGTAAGAGATCATTGTCAGCTAGTGACATCGGTAGCCCCTCCACAAATTAATCTGCAGGAACTTTAACAACAATTCATTATTCAAGGTTGCCAACAGCTGTAGAGACCAGACAATATTTTCAGGCTTGTGTGATAAAGTGACATCAGCATGTTCCAACAACTGTTTTATAAAGAAGTTCTTCCCACTATTAGAGGGCCAGCCAACAGACAAGTAAAGGGATGCTGCAACCTGATATCCATTTTTCACAATCAGTATATATAAGAAGTGTTTTAATTAACTTGTAAAACTCGCTTGTCATAAACTCTCTCTGGGTCTTGGACAGCGTTTTGTTTCAAGAGACCATTGCTTTTTTAATCGTAACAATGCTGGGTTGACTCACAGTAATTTCTTTGAGATCTGTGACCCCATATAATCAAAGACCAGGTCCTCTCAGACTTTCAAAATTAATGTATTTACTGCTGGCTACATTAGGGTAACCCTTTCACTTTAAGAACAACCTCTCACTGGACAGCCGGTGAGACGTAAGTTTTGGGCCTGCAGAAATGAACTCTGCAATGTGTTCATCTGCAGGAACTTCACTGATTAACTCTAAATAATCACCTAGGTGGGGTCCAGTCACCAGTCTGGACACAAACGACAGGGTCAGTGTCGTGGTAAAGACACTTGTCTTGTAACCTATCTAGCAGGTTGTAAGTTCCACTCTGGCATATGCTGTTGTAAAACTAGCTATAAATATGTTGATATTATTAGAATTTGGGTAATGATCTCTTGTGTATTTCAGCTTAAACAAGCTGTTTCATCATCGATGAAAATGACTTATTCCTCAGTAGTATGTATAAAACACACACTGAAAGAGTTTGTCAGGGTTTGTTACTATGCTTGTGGTCGGCAAACTAGCTCTTGCTCAAATTTGCCCCAAAGAGAATTTAAAAACAGTTTAGATATCTGTCTCCTTGCAGTGTTAATAGTCTATGGCCACAGGGTTCAAATGTACATTTTCTCTTTCAAAATACTGCTGTATGTACCTGACTTTATCCATTTCATTTTTACCCATGAAGGAAACCATGCCTCTTGTTTGCCTTTTAGATGCAACTTGTATGAACTGAAAAAGTTCTGTGCATGACTCTTTAAAATGCCAAACTTCATAAATGTTAATGATTTTGTAGCCTTTTTCCAGTGCCAGGTTTAGTACTACAGTACAGTAGGTACCTGTAAGTGACCTTTGCTCATCATCGTGTGCGCATGATGTTGTTTGAAGTCTGTTTTCAGCGCATGTGAGACATAATGTTGACACAAGTTTTTTACCAATCCTAGATGGCAGCACTGGAAAAAAAAAGGCCTCTAGGGGGTAAGACTTTTACTTTTGCTAAACCAAAGTACTGGTGGGTCATCAAAATTGTCATAAATGATGTCAAGGATGACCCGACTGGATACTGTTTTGTTTTGTTAACAAAAGGGTAGAGCTAGTAAAACCATAATAGTGTATTTTCTCATCAGGCTGCGTCTTATAGTACAAATGGCATTTGTTCTCCCCCAAACAGTGACTGCCTAGGTTCGAGTGGCTGGGTAGCTGCCTGTCCTCAAGAAATTATTCAAACCCTGATCTGTAGTCAGCATTGCTTTCCATTCATGTTCCCACAATACTCTAATGGAAAAACCCTTGCTTTTAGAAAATAGAAATTTGTGCATGGTCCTATTGAATAACAGTCCAAAAGTAGTCCCTGTCAAGTGGTTTCTATCTTTCTCACAGTAACAGATGTTGCAGAAGAAAAAAACATTAAATTCAAATGCTGTGGGTATTCCATTTATGACAGAATAGCCATCCAAAAGCAGGACCAACCTTAAATTCACCACCCCTTAGCATGTGCTGAATAGAAAATGTTTTCTTTCTCAGATATGTATAAGCCATTGAATAGCAGGTGTGGAGTATCTCTTTAATTGTCTGTGGTAGTCATCTTGGGGGAGAACAGTGTAAGTGCATTCTTTCAAAATAAAAATCTGTACATGGCTATAGCAGACTGTGGCTATTGTGATGTACTGGAAGGGGTCTAAGGATACTGTTTCATACTCTACTGTATCACCATCAGCTGTTTTAAAACACTTTTGTGGCTGTCATGTTTATCACTTCTTTCCTAAATTTGACTTCAGGGTTTTTGAAGAATTTCAACATCTAACTGACAATAATAGCGAAGCTCTCTTTTCAGATCAAATTTCTATGTCAGTTAGCTAGGTGCCATTGCAAAACTCTTGCTTTTCTGCAGGCAGCATAATTCAGAACCATAAAACTGAGCATCGGGCAGAGGGCCTACATAATTTTCATTAGCCTTGGTGTTAAAAAATTGGAAAGTAACCTTGAGCAATCTCATTCTCAAACCAAGGCTGCAGGATTTTGCTAGTTTAAAAGGAAGAAAACAATGGCTAATTAGTAAATCTGATGTGTAGGGATGTCACTGTGACACAGAGTAATTTTCTCCTTGTGTGACCAATTTAATACCAATTCTTTCCTTGACTAGCTGGCTAACGATAAAATAACTGTCACAGCCTTTGGCATTGTATTACTCATAAATGTAGGCCCAGATATTCAAACTGTGCCCAAAAAGTGCGCAATAGCAGGAGTAAGTGCAAGTCCATTGCACCCATGCACAAGAGAAATGATATTCAAAAACGGAGCAGGCCAAACTGCACCTACAGTCGACGACTGAATATTGCACCACCTGCGCCATAGCGCAACTAGGGAGGGGAAGCTGAGCAGATCTGATGTGCCATAGCGCAACAAGGGATGTGCAGCTGAGCAGTCCAGAGACGCCATAGTGCAACCAGGGATGCCCCCCAGCAGCAGAGCAATGCAACTGCACAACCAGGGAGGTAGGGGTCCACCACCCATGCCACAGATGGGCACAGGAACACAAAGCAGAACAGACATTGTCACCCCATGCCCCATGCACTGCACAACTGGGGAGGCTGGAATAACACCAGCACCATGGAGACAAGCAAACAACCCACAGCTGGGCCATGGTGCTCCATCACACCTCCCGGCAAGCTGTGACTGGCACACAAGGAGGGCTGACCACCCCACACACCATCCCCCAATGCAGAGCACACCCTGCACCGTGACCCCCAGACACCCCCAGGAGCAGTGACCACCACTGCAGGAAACCCCATGCATGCCACCACCCCACTGTGACAATGCAACCGACCACAGAACCATGCAAGCCAGCCCAACCATGAGCACCCATCAGTGGGTGGCAGCACACAGCAATGCAACAACGGCAGACACAGTGCCACCATGCACAGCTCCCCGAGGTACTGCTGAGAGACCAACCATGCGTCGGCACATGAGGTACCCACACGGGACAGGGCTTGTCCCAGACACCACCACCAGTGGTACAGCACCCTGCACAGTATTCCAATGGCACACCCCAACCCACCACTGGCCACAACAGCCAGCACAGACACCCACGGTGGTGTGTGAAGCATGCACCACACCGGATGCCACACAGTGCATGGACAGACACCCACCCATACCCAAGGGCACAACAACACTGGGATGCAGTGGTGGGGCAATCCAAGCCCCAGTGGGCCCATAAACTGTGTACACACAACCCACAGTCCTCCATGGCACTGGGTGCCAGCCACCCTGTGCAGGCACTGTGGACCTGCCACCACCATCATTTGCCCAGAGCACAAGTCACAGACAGTGGTGCACATCCCTGTAACACACAAGGCACAGCATGGAGGTGGGACAACAACTGTGGAGGCCACAGTGTCACCTGAGGCAGACATGCACCACACCAGTGACAGGAGGCAACCCAGCAATGTGACAGGTACAGTGGCTGCCCTGCAGGGACTGCCACCACTGACATGCCAGTGGACCATGCAGGCCACAGACATGCATGTGTGTCAGCTGCATAGGCCATGGACGGTCTGATGGGGGTGCCATGGACACAGAGCATGCACCATGGACCACTGCACACAGTCATCCAGTGCACAGGGCACAACACACACTCCACAGACACTGACTGATAGCTACCCCCACACCATAGTCACCTCCACATGGACACACACACATACCCATGACCGCACCACCCTGACGCCAATGCACACCACTGCAGCTGAGCACCTATGGCCCGCTGTAAATCAGAGACCACCACAGTATTCATATCAAAATAACTGTATTGAACAAACATATAAAATTCAACTATTTACAATACTATGTACAAAATATATACAAGGTTGGGTGGAGGCCACAAACAAGGTGGGGGTGGGTAGGGGCAAGGGTGAACAAATGGGATGGAGAAGGAGGGTGTGAGGGTGGGTCTGGGGGCTAGGGATTACAGGGACTGAGGAACCCCTAGCGAGAGCACCTCTCCCCACTCCGACTCTGTCATGCTCTGTGCCTCCGCTGTTGTCAATCCTGCAGAGGATGTCCAGCGAAGCCCTCACCACCTGGAGTATCTCCCGCAGTGCCTCCCTTATTTCCTGGAGATGGTATGTACCTACGACAAGGGAGCACAGTCAATAGGTGTGAATGCACAACCCCATACAGCCCGCCCACTGTGCATGGCATACGGCCGTGGGACATACCTCTGTGATGGTGTGTGACCACCCACAGTGATCGCGTCCACATGACCTGCCCACCCAGGTGCATACAGTCATGCGGAACGCTGCACGAACCCACTGGCCAAGTCACACACAGCACCACCATGGCCGTTTAGTGACATGGCTATCTGGTGTGAAGGCAGTGGCACAACCAAGTACCTGGTGCATGCATGGACCACCATCGACGCACTCCCAGACATGCATTGCCACTGGACAGTGTTGACTGTAACAAGTCGCATGCATGGCAGTGGTGTCGATGGATGGTGGCCATGCCCCACTGCCTACCCTGTAAACACAGCATGCAATAGTAATCATGGAGGTATGGCACTCACCTTCATCAGGCTGGTCCAGTGGGTGGTGAGAGCCCTCGCCCTGCCTGGCTGCACTCTGCTCCTCCTGCTGCCGAAGATCACAGGCATGGCGGCATTCATCCGGGCCTGTGGTGCAAACATGGAGAGAGGAACATCAGTACAATCCCGTAGCAAAGTCCCCCTGCCCCCAGGTGTGTGCCCTCCACCCAGCCAGACCCACCCACCCCACACCCTGATAACACCACCACAGAAAACCTTGGATGGTCTCTCCCATGTACTGGACACATACAACAGTGTTACCCATATGGAAGATAAAAGTGTGTTGATTTAGTACCTACCTGGCCGTGGCACCGTGCCCCTCCTGGCACGTGCCCGCAGGCATGATAGCAGCTCCGGCTCCCTCCGCTGCAGGTCCCCGTACCTGTTGTGGTACTGCTCAATGCTCCTCCCCCATCCTGTGGTCTCCTCAAGCACAGTGGCCACCTCCTCCCACACCTGGGTCCTGGACCTGTCCAGGGGCACCTCCCTGAACAGTGGTCCATGCTGTGGCTCCACAATGGCCACTAGGTTGGCCAGCTCTATTGTCGATCACTGAGCTGCCCTCCTGTGTGCCATGCTCTCTGCTCTGTTTGGCAATATGGCACTCTGCAGCGTGGCTCCCCATGTGCAGATGCTGCGTGGTACAGCACTGCCATTCCCTATCGCGCTGTCACCAAACAGCGTGATAGAGGTGCACCCATGTCTGATGCATGGCGCCTAGGGGGCAAAGGTCAGGCACAGGGTCAAGGGTCTCTGGCGCCTGGACATGCACAGTGCCATTGGAACCCAATGCGTGTAGCGCAATTGGCTGCCTGTGTGCTACCGCCATTAGTGGCCTACTGCGCAGTTGGCCCAGTGCGCCTATGATGGCCCAGTGCCACAGCGCCATGTAGTGACCATCGCTATAGCACCACTGGCACAATGGTGGCCATGCCCTGCATTGCCTACTGCACACAGCACATCAGCAGCGCAGCAAGCACCTGAGTCAGCAACCCGGGCATGCGCAGTGAGGTGTGTACTACGTATGTCACAGAACTGCGCCATTGGCTCAGCACGTTCAACACAATTGCACAAAGCACAAAAGTGCAATATTCAGCTGTCATATGCACATCATCTAATCAGCCATTCAATGGTGCAGCACTGCAGTTTGCATCCACTTAAAGTTGTGCCTCGCCTCATTTGCATGGGTTGCACTATAAAAGTGCGACATCGGGCTGCAGTGGCCATAGTTGGTTACTGCAGTCTATTGGTGAGTTGCATGCTGTTTGGGAGTGTGGACTGTCGATTTGGCAACATGCATGGGACTGCACAGTCACAGGTAACAACTGCCGTTCTTACAGGCTAAATAATGACTGAGCAAGTTGTGAGAGAGGAGGAACACAGTGGTGGGAGGAGGAGGAGGCCTAACTTTACCAAGGCCAAGACTGAAGCCTTGTTTGAGGCCTACCTGGATCAGGAGTCACTTCTTAGCGGATGGCAGGGAACACCTCAAGCCCCTGCTGCTGCATGGGAGGAGGTGGCACGTGCTGTGAACCTACATGGCAGCCACCAGTGCTCTGTGCAGGAGTATAAGAAAAAGATGGGCACAGACAGGAGGAGGATAAAGGAGAAGGTGGCTGCCATCAGGGCAGCATGAGCTGCAACAGGTGGGGGACAGCCGGAGGTGGTACAGCTGACCCCACAGGAGGAGAGGCTTGCTGGAAGCATGCAGCATAGTGCCATTGAGGGTGTTCCTGGTGGTGGCTTCCAGACAGGTGGTGGCCCATCACTGCATGGTAAGTCATGGTCTGTCTATGGGGGGGCAGGGTAGGTCACATGCAGTAACGAGACTTTGCTTTTCCTTACAGATCCTGAGCGTCTGCATGGGTCAGCCGTGGTGGGTCTGTCCACTGAGGACAGTCAGCTGGAGATGGAGGAGGGCCCATCCACCTCCACAGGTATACATGGATCAGTGCGACAGTGGGGTTGCCTGGCTGTCCACACTGATGTCGTTGTAACAGGTGCAGAGGAAGCCCTGCCTGTGTTTCAGCATGCTGGCATCCATGGATGCCAGCATGCTGTGACTGGGGCCGGTGATAATGTCACTAATGTCGTGGTCAGTGACACGTGTGTGCCATGGGATGGCCACACAGCAGGACACATTGCGCCCATGGCTGTGGGTGGTGCTGCTTGGAGGCCTGCGTGTCATCACAGTCCCAGCCTGTGCCTGTCAGCACCAGTGGGGCAGCACTGGTGTTTGTTCAGGACAGTGGGACTGTTGCAGCCACTGCAACAGCACAACTGAGCCCTGGGGAGCGACAGCTGGAGGGGCAGCATCAGCAGTCGACCAATGGGCTTGGGGGTACAGGGTTCAGCGGCGGCATCTGTGCACTGCCTGTGGACATGCCCAGACCTGGTCCTGGTGCACAGCGCCCACCCTCAAGGGGTGCTGAGCATCAGGGCCACGCACACCCTGAGGGACAGGATGCCGAGGAGGCAGATGACCTCTTGGACGAGCACACCCACCTACTGCAAGCATCAGTCCAGCAGCAGATGTGGCTTGTGACGTCAGTGGATGCACTATGTGTGGCTCTGGAGTGGCAGAGGAGTGGCGCAGCAGGGACACCACTCTGATCCTGGCAGGGCTGGACCATTTGAGGGAGGATGTGACTGCTGCCATTGACAGGCATGCACAGGCATTCACTGCTGTCATGGCCACAATGGGCATACAGTTAGGTGCCCATGCATCGCAGACACCATGCAGTGCACTGTCACCCCCATTCCCGGCATCGCGACTCCTCCTGTCAACACGGGTTCAGCTGTGGCCATCCGAGCACTCCTGGCACAGGCATGTTCGGTGTGCTGCAGACCCCTGCATGAGCACGGTCACGTTCATGCAGTGGAACCCCTGGGGGACCATCGGTGCCACCCCATGAGGCCAGTGGTCAGCCTGTCAGTGCTGGCAGGTCTTGGCGGGGCTGCCCATGCATCCATGGTGGCCGGGGCACTGTGTAGCGTGACTGACCTGTCTCCCAGCATGGCTACTGTCTGGTTCTGCCCTGTGTGCATTGTGTCTTTCAGTGGGCAGTGCATGGGTGGGTACCCGGCCCTGCACGTGGACACACAGTCCACCTGCACACCCTCCCGGCTGCTCTCTGCAGTTGTGTGTACATGATGGTGCAGGCATTGCGCTGTACACCAATATGCAATGGTGCTCAGCATCTGACACATGCACATGTACAGTCAGTGGGCATGGTGGCCTGTGGACATGTGTGTGGCTAGGGTTGGTGTTCTGGGTCGGTGTGCCTCCTGCCCTCTGTGCACATTTGGTACATTGTGTGTGTGTGCATGTGTGTGTGTCCATCTGCAATGCATGTTAATCCTCACCCATCCCTGGTTGTGTGTGTGCTTCTGTGCCCTGCCACTTCCCTTGATGGCATGCACCCCTGGTGTGTGTCCATGCATGTTTGTGGGTTGTGCCTTAACTACTGTTGGCTGCACATAGCCCCATGACTTTCCTGGGTTGGCTGAAGTGCTCCTCTGTGATGGTGTCCCGGTGCAGCTGTGCCAGCTGGATCAGTTGGGGGTCCCGTCGCCCAAAGGGGGGCTGCCCATCACCATTGTCACCGGCATCCTCATGGTCCCCATTGCTGTCCCCCTCTTTGACCTGTATGGCTATCCCACATTCGTTGGCCATGTTGTGCAGGATGCAACAGGCCAGGGATAGCCCACAGGCCTTTGAGGAGCTGTACTGTAGGGCACCGCCGGAGGTGTCCAGACAACGGAAACATGCCTTCAGCATCCCGAACACCTGCTCGATGACATTACATGTGCTTCATTGTAGCGTTGCTGCTATGGGGTCGGGGGCCACCAGTAGAATGTGAGCAGCCAGGGACGGAGTGGTTATCCACTGTCACCTGTGTGTAGAGGGTGGAGGTTAGTTTGGTGATCAGCATCGCCCTGTCCTGGGCCATGTAGGCCACTACCCATGTCACCTCTGGCCATGCCCCCCCAGGCCCTATGATTGTCCATATGGTTTGTATACTCACCCACTAGGTGGCCAGTGGGGATGTCCCCACTCTCGAATCTGTGGCACAGTGCCGACTGGTGCCAGATGAAGGCATCATGTGCTCCCCCAGGGTGCGTGGCACAGACATTGATTATGTGCCCCCTGGCATCGCACACCACCTGGCAGTTGATGCTGGCATAGCCCTTGCGATTGATGTATGCGGCCCCCTCGGGACCAGGTGGTGTGTGTATGGCCACATGGGTGCAGTCTATTGCCCCTAGCATGCCAGGCATACATGCTACCCTGTGGAGCTCCTGTATGTTTGCTGTGTGCTCCGCTGGTGTGCTGGGGAAATGGATGTACTCCGCAGCATGTGGCAGCAGTGCGCTGAGGAATTGGGTGAGGTGGCGTGACGTGGCCGACTGGGTTATGCCTGTGGTGTCCCCAGTTGGTCTCTGGAAGGTACCCGCGGCAAGCAAGCACATGCAAGCTGTTACTTTAGTCTCCACTGACAGGGCATGGCTCCGTCATGTGGGCGCCTGCATCACATCACTGCACAGCTCACAGAGCCACCTCAGAATTGCCCTATTCAGGCGGTACCAGACCACAATCTCAGTATCACTGTACAGCTCGAAGCTGGTGCAGGCTCGGTACTGCCTGTTGGGGGTATAACACTGACGGGCCCTTCCACGACTACGCCCCCTGCCACCCACCTTCTCACCCCCTCATAATGGCCTCCATCTGGAAGGTGGCACTGGCCATATCCCTGGCTTGTGTTCACCCCCCCTGGCAGCTGTTACTGTATTCCCCCCCGCTGTCCTCCCTGCTACTTCTCCTGCACCGGGAACACCTGCCTATGATGGCCTCTGTGCTGTGTGACACTTCCCCCTTCTGCACTGGCTGTGGCTCACAACACCTTCCCTGTGCCTGTGTGTTCAGGGTGCCCTTTCCTTGGCCTGCCCTGTGTGTCCCTCCTGCCCTGTCTGTGTGGCTAGAGTTCTGCCTCATGTGGCTTCCCTGTAGCGTTCTTGTGCCTCTCGCTTGCTCCTTTTTATTTTGGCTCATTTCAGCTATGGCGCAACTTCCACTTGTTCCCCTATTGCGCATGGCGCAAGTTGTTGAATATCGCACTGTGCCATTTATGCATGGTTCCTCCCCCTTCAGTTGCGCATGCCTTCATTATCATTGCTCTGTTGTTCAGCAAGATTTCGGGGGTGCAACTGCCTCCTGCTGAATATCGCAGAATGGCACAATTTCAGACTTGCGCAGGCACAACCCTATTGCACATGGCTCAACTCTTTTGAATATCTGGGCCATAGTGTCTAAATGGTGCATCAATAAAATGTCCTACAAAATCTTTTATACAATCTTCCCCTTCAAATTCCCAGGACCTCTCCCCATCTAATTGCTTAGCATACACAAAATTTAGTATGTGCTCTCCTGTTTCTTGTGTGGCTTCAAAATCAAACACTATATATTTCTCAGAGATTTTTACATCTGTGAGTGGTGACGTGTAACACAGATGCTTGACTGCGGTCATGAAAGAACCACATCTGTTACACTGAATCAATTTGCATGTATAAGATCCCTTGTAAAAGACAAAACATTGTTTACACAGTTTCATGGATTTACAAGACCCTGTACTCCCATCAGCTCTAGCCAAATGCCTTTCTAGGCATGCTAAAGACCTACAAATCTTTTTACAGTAGGGGCAGGATGCAGTGTCAGATTCCTGTTTAAGACAATTGGGGTCAAAGCAAACTTTGCACTGTTGTGCACAGATATGATTTTCCCTTATGGATATAGGCTATGTCACAATATTCGTATAGGTACCTAGCCTCGATTAATTTTTTTTACATTTGTTATACCATAGTAATGGTCGTCATGCAGTAATACAAACAGTGTTTTAAGAAGTCTTTCCGGTCCTATTGAAAATGTTTGCCAGTTTCCTTCATTATGATATAAAATCTTAATTTTGACTCCTAAAAAAGGTTCAAACTGGGGCACATCACTGAAAGTGACAGGGGTTTGGTCTGACAAATCTAGCTCAGCATGCAATATTTTAGCCTTATTCAACAACTGACTGTTACTCATATGTGGATTTAGGAGTGCGAGAATGGAGCCACTGAAACACAAACTATTATCTCTGTTATTTAAATCAATCAAGTATCGTCTCTTTTTTGTAAAATCCTGCTATACAAGATGGAGCTCAGTGTCCATCTCCCCCCCACCCCCGAACCCTGGTGATTTCTGATAGTAGTTACCATGAGATGTATAGTGTCATCAGTAATGATTTCCGTATTGCTCTGTGTCATATCAGCTAGCTGATCTAAGAAGGTGGCAGCATTTAACTCATTAGGGCGTGTTTTCCTTGAGAACAAGGGTTGATTTAAAGAAGCATCATTTAATCTTAACTGTTCAAAGTCTCAACGGTGTGTTTGTCTCGTCACCCTGTCCAGCAATTCTTGTATAGCTTAGTACATTGCAGCAATGGCCTCTGTAAAATATTTTATTTTATCTAGATTTATAAACTTATATCGTTGATGGAATTCTGTAACATTAATTTTTTTTAAAACACATTTATATTGCTGCACAGATTCTAAAAATACTGTAGGGGGAGACCTGTTTCCCAGTTCATCATCATCTTGCATATTTACCACAACCTGGTTTTCTAATGCACCAGATTGCTGAACATTAGCAACATGCTGTAATAACCTACGTTGTAATATTTTCCTGGCACGCTTTACTCTTCTTTTCATATTTTCTCGGATTGTTTAATTTTTTACCCAGATTTTTCTTTTTTGACACCATTTGTTATTTTTTTTCATTTTGTTAGTGCTGCCACCCTTTGTACTCAGCTTGTAAGAGCTTCTGTGCTTTCACTTTGTAATTTTATTTTTGTATTTGGACACGGTTTCCTCCATTCTCCTGTACTTTTCAAACATGTGGGCCACATTTTCCATCTATTTCAGCTCTGAGTATGAGAACTTAGTTGCACATAATAAAGAAAATACACTGCTCAGTAAAGTACCTTTACAAAACTCAGATTTAAACATCTGATGATTGTAGTCCTCACTAGATAATCTGCTCTCAATTACCAAGCCATTAAACAAACAATCAAATGCTTTAAGAATACAGGCTTTCCCAGCATTGATCGTGTCAATGTCCCTTTCTTGAAACCTTGGGTGCAGTAACTCTTTGTCAGAAACCCTTGTGCTGCTGCTCTTAGATGGCTGTAAGTCATCATTTAGATTCACACAAGGTCTATTTTGCTCATAACTCATGCCAGCAGAAACTTCTGAGCGCTTTTGAAAAGCATCGCATTCAAGTAATAGTCTCTTTCTCCCTCTCTCTCCTGCAAGGGTTCACTGTGCTGCTGGTAAAAACAGAAAATACACCCCCCTGTCACCACATTTTGTATTTTCAACATTATACTGTAAGACAAAATTTAAACTCCAAAAACTTACAGCATTTTTAACCCCCTCAGTCTCCCATTTCAGCATTATACTGTAAAACAAATTTCAAATCTGAAACCTGCAGCGTTTTTCCTTAACCCCCCAAAACCTGCAGCATCAACTATTCCTAGTTAAAAATAGAAATACACACCTTCTGTAGTGGTAAACAATGCATTATTCAGCTCTTCAATTGATTGGAAAAGGGCTTCATTTCCACCCCATGACTCCATTATGGCTTGTTAAATGTTTTTTAAAATTCTTTTAGCTCAAGATGTATTTTTGGCGGTCTGTCTGTTCTTTTGTCTTTAGCTCTCAGTGTCTTGAAATGCTTATATAAAATTAGTGAAACCACACCCCAAGTACATGGTTAATCCTGAAAAAATGTCTGAACATCTGGTACTGTCCATCAAAACCCCCTCCACACCCCTTATCCATGGGGAAATATATAAGTCCTAGGCTACTCAATGTAGGCTTTGTTTTTCACTTCCTGCGACAGCTGGAAGGCATCTCTCTAATGCCTTTCTGCTAAAACTTTGGTCACGGTCTAACTAAAAGGTATGCAGACTGCTTCTTCAAGTCCAAACAAGCTTATGGCTTAGTTAGTTTTTAAAATGTATAATGAAAATATTGTCTTTTTTTAAACGGCTGTTTCCTTAAATTAGTAATTCAGTAAAAAAGTTTACATACCACTAATCAGAAGATAAAACTTATTTTGTCTTTTCTAAAAAGTTAATCATGAGAATCACCTGTTTTTCTCTTTTACACAGTAGGGGTTCTAGCAAGACTAATGATTCTCTGTGTAAATGAAAAACAGATGTTTTTTCTCAATCTTAAAACACAAAGGGGCACAGTTTATAATAACGGCAGTTGAGTGTCAGCTTAAGTTATGCTTTTAAAAGTCAAAATGAAAATTCTGTCTTTTTTCTAAAACAGCTGCAACCTTTAAATCAGTAATTTAGTGTAACATAGCATGCACACACACACACACACACACACACACACACACACTAAGCGTGTATTCTTTTGCACCAACTCTAAGCAAAGCTGAAGATACATTTTAAGAAGACTGTGGCCGGATATTCAGAAGGGTTGCGCATGGTGCAACACAGTTGCACCATGTGCAACCCACTGATGTGCCCTGGCATGATATTCAAAGGGGGATTGTGCCTGGCACAAATCCCGATGTGCCAGAGCGCATCAGTAATATATGCAGTGCAGGTGACGGGGGATGTGCCCATGCATACTCTGCACATCCCGATATTCAGCCCGGGATGTGCTGAGCCCATGCATGTGCAACCCTACCTACGCTGCACACAGGTGAGCCAAAAAAAAAGGAGCAACAACTGGCCACCCACAGGTGAGCTGCTGGATTGTAGGGCACAACATAGCAGCTGCCACCTGTGGGTGGCCACCCGAGCTCCAGCTGCACCTCCGTGGTGGCACCCCCATGCCCGATCGTGGGCATACATAATGAATCCAACAGTCCAATATCCCTGGTGGTCCAGTGGACCACTTGCAGCCTGATCACAGGCATTGGTACAAAATGAACATGTTCAATATGCCTGGTGGTCCAGTGGACCGCTTGCAGCCTGATCACGAGCATTAGTATAAGATAAACATGTCCAATATCCCTGGTGGTCCAGTACACCCATTGGTCCACAGCATGAGCCAATGGGCGTACAGCTCTACAGTACGGTGTCAGTCAGCAGTCGGCAGGGCAGCAAGTGGTTGGGGAGCTGCTGCCCGCCACTGACCAGGGGGAGCGGGGCAGTGGGGCTCAGTGGATGGGTGGGGAGGGGAGTACCGCTGGACCACCAGGGATAATTTAAAATATTTTTTAGTATACTTATGCCCGCGATCGGGCTGGAAGTGGTCCACTGGACCACCAGGGATATTGGATATGTTTATTTTATACTAATGCCCACGATTGGGCTGCGAGCGGTCCACTGGACCACCAGGGATATTGGACATGTTTATCTTATACTAATACCCATGATCGAGCTGTGAGTGGTCCACTGGACCACCAGGGATATAGGATGATTCTAATATTCCACATATGCCAGTGATCGGGCAGTGGGGCACTTTGCCATGATGTGCAGGGGACATCGGTCTCCGACGTCTGCAGCCTGGCAGGGAGCCAGGTGCAAATCACCATGGATCAGCGCACCTGCTTGCAAATGGGGCCATAATGACATGTAAATGGCCCCATTTGTGCCTTGCATGCATTATGGCCCCATTTGCATGTGCACTTTTGAATATTGCAGTTGTTGCACCTAGCACAACGGAACTTGTGCTAGTTCATCCCACTGCTCCACTCTGGCTACATGTGCTGGTGCAGTGCCACTGCACCATGTGCACTGTGGGTGGCCAGGGTGCGATATTCAACAGTGCTGTGCCATGGCACAGCTCCATTGAATATCACCCTATCAACGCCCCTGCGCAGCCAAGTTGCGCTGCACCCAGGCTTGTGCCACAGCCTGGTGCAGTCTGAATATCCGGGCCTGTGTGCTTTGAAATGATTCTGAGAGAGAAACATTATCATTTTACATTCTGTTCTTTCTTTGTAACATATTATTTATTTTCTTATTTAGTTAAGCTTCAGATTAATACCTTTGAGCCATGAGCTCCTTTACAAAGGTTCCAAGTCAGACAAATTACCGAAACATTATACAGGTAATGGTTACAAACCTACTACATGACTTTTAATTTTTTTATAGTGTAACTATAGACCTTTATTTTGTAACAAAAACATAAAGCTACATTTTTTACAGATGCTATCCAGAGAAAACTGTTGAACCATCTTATTTACACAGAGGTCCCATACACTCACACACATACACACACACACACACAGCCAACATGTTGCAATGCTATCCAGAGAAAACTGTTGAACCGTCTTATTTACACGCAGGTCCCTGTTTTTTTAGCTTATAAATGTTACATGCATATACATAAAGGTATTCTTTTGGTGCAAGTTTTACACATTTTATAACTTGTTATAAAACAGAAAAAGGGGTACTCACACAGGCAGATGGATTTCCTTCGGAGGGTCTCCAAACAGATCTGTGAAACCTCTGCACGATCAGGTTGCCTCCTAGATACTTCTTTCTGAAAATATCCTAATCAAAAAAACACACACATGCCCCTGCAGTTATACACCCAAGCTGACAGGGGGCACATAACACTACATAACCCTAACTTATGTTTTTGGGGGGTGGGTTGGGGCACGGTGGTAAAGAGGGACAGGGATTCAAGCCAGGATGGTGGGGTGCAGGAGAAAGGAGGGGACAGGAGTTTGAGCTAGCACAGTGGGGCTCGGGTTCCAACCAGGATGGCGTGGCAGGGGTTCGAGGAGTGTACGAGAAGGAGGGGCACAGGGCGCTTACAAAATGGTGGTGTTATGTCACTTCCAGGGTTTCAGTGTGGGTCATTTCCTGCACAAGTGGGTGGGACACAGGTTCGAACACATGCCATTTCCTACGCAAGGGGTGGGACACGGGTTTGAGCTTACATCACTTCCGCCGGAAGTGGCCGGGGCTAGCACATTTTGGAAATGGGCTTCTGGTTTAGCAATGGACAATTCTGATTGGTCCATTTAGGCCACGCCCACCTGTCAAATGATGTGGCACATGCTGATTGGCTGAAATTTAACATTTGATGAGCTATACGAACTTATACTACTGTCCCTGTTAACCTTAAGGGCCATAAGTTCCATTCTGGCCCAGGAGAGGACCAAGTGGGGTGGAGGAAGGGACGAGAACATTTCATAGCTTCCTGTATCCATTTGCTGTGTTCCAATGAGTGATGCTTAGTGCATGTTGCTAAATAATGGGGTGTACCTACTGCTGGGTGCATGAGGGGGAGTGAAGGTTGCCTCCCCTTTGATAAACATGCATACACTAATAGTTGCTTACTCCTTGTATAGTATAGTCATAAGTGGATATCAAACTCATACAACAAATAGTCAAATGCCTGATATGCAGGCCAACAGCTGGTGGTGGTGTCCAGACTGATATGGCTGATAGAGAGAACTGGCGGGGGGGGCACCAGGTCCTCTGCATTAAATACATTTAGTGTTAGGTCCTTTGACCATTGCTGGTATTAGTCCTTTATAACAGGCTCAACACCTGTAAGCCAACTTCATATGGCTATTAGTTGTAAATTAAAGTATAGACCATGGCACTAGCTATTACTGTATATTGGAGGGGCCAGCCAAAGTTTAGATGGGAATTGTCAGAGTTACTATGGACAATTTAAAGTCAGCCCCTTGAGTCAAGTTAGGTCTGAGCAGCTCAGGAAGTAGTCTGCCTGAGTCCAGAGGAAAGTCTAGAGTCACCTGCAGCCAGCCACCACCAACCTCCCCTGCCACCACCCAAACAGCAGACCCCCAAATAGCACCCCTGCTGACAGTCAGTGATGCCTGAGTTGAATTTGTCATGATCTAGAAAACAAGGCACCCATCATAAGAGGATCCCAGGGACAGGAGTCACTCTTGGTGGCTAGAGCAAACAGTGTAGCCATTGCTATGTGAGGCACTTCCTGCAAGAGTAAAGCCTACACACATCCCTTCCTGAGTGCTTGCAGTAGTCTATGTGTGGTCACAGCATGACCACTCCACATGTGGGCCAGTTGTCTGATTCTTAATTATGAAAGCTGACTAGCACAACGCAGTAATGTCTGTACAGGAATGGTGCAGTAATCAGGGATACATTATCCCATATGATCTCCCATCACACTGGCTAGTACATCAATGGGAGTGGGCAGCTGCGGACATCCTCCAAGAGACTGACTCCAGACCCAGGTCACCAACAAGGACCTCGTAAGCTGTTTATACTCAGGTATAATGATTAATCTAAGAGAAATACATTTTGTCTACAGCTAGGACATGCTAACTGCCAGACCCAAGGGGCCGGGGTCGGGGGAGCTTAGAGGGAGAGAGCAAGAAAACAGTGGGGACAGGTAGGTGAAAAGCCTAGGGTCCCACCAGACTCCCCATTCTTAGTAAATAAATCACTTAACAGTGGTCAAGGAGTCAGCTGAGGATGACTTGTCTTTCAGTAAAGCCTTCAGGAATCTTACTATCTCTTGTATGTCACTGGCTGATTGTCGTCTGAGGTATTTCTGACCTCACTTATTTTGCTTCTGCCAGGCTTACTGTGCTAACATTGATGTGAGGGATGAGGACTGCTGCTGGGCTTGCAGTTGCAGAAGAACTGTACTGCCATACTTAGGTCGTTCTGTTATGGCAGCTTCTGCAGTTTCAAAAGTTTTTGCGCCCTTGCTTAAAAACCCTGTGAGCTTTGCTGGGTAGGGGGTGTGAACGTGGATCTCCTTAGTGCTTAATGCCTCCATAATGAGGATATGCTGTCTCTGCTTAGTCATGATACCAGAGGAGTAGTTGTCAAAGAAGAGCTGTGTACCCTCATGTTTGACTCTTTTTGCTGCCAAGCTAAATATAATATTTCCTCTTTTTCCAGGCAACTGAGGAAGCTTAGGGCAACAGAGCGGAGCTTAGTGTTCATCCCTGATAAATCTGGGGTCCAGAGCACAGTGGGTCACTCCAGTTTCAAGGTTAGTTTGGGGGGGATGGGCAGAATATTGTGCAGCATGGTGGGCAGGAAGGCCATGATGTCGGTGCCCTTTGAGTCACTGGGAAATTTATAAATTCTAAGGTTGCTTCTGCACCCCCTACACTCAGTATCCTAGGCTCTGTCCCTGAGTGTCTGCATTGAGCTGTGGGGCTGAAGGGCCATCCAATCAATCACATCCACATGGCTGTCATGGGAAGGTAGCTGGTCATCAAGGCTCAACAATCTTTTTTTCCAGCTTGCTGATGTCCGTCTTTAGTGCTGACATGGTTACCAGAACCACCATTTTATTGTTCAGCAATCAAGCCTTTACAACATTCTAAAAACAAACAATTATATACAAAACAAAGAGAATAAAATCAAATACTACATTTGAACTTTAGCAAAAAAAAGATAAAAATCCATCAGCAAATTAATTGTCATAGGCAGAGAGATGTTTTTCTTTATATTTCATCACCTGATAAAAAAAACTTGAAACCATCTTAGCCTCCTCCAATGTCTGAGGGTGTAAAAGTATGAATAGGAGATCATATTTTGCATTAACATATTTAATAAGAAAATCATTTAACAAATTAAACTGTAAGGTTTTATATAAGGGGCATTGTACCATAATATGATAAAGATTTTCTTGAAAGCCCCATTACACTTACATAGTTCAGATCCTGAATTGGGTAAAGTTATCTTGTTAAAAAACACATATTTAGAACAAATAATTCCAATTTTTGCCCAAGTGATCATTTTCCTTTCTAGCGGGGTCAACCCAAGGGTTAAATAATTCTCTATAAATGCATCAATCTTATTTTGAGCAAGTCAGCTAGCCTGGCGTTGAACTCTGAGAAGGTCCATTTGCTTATCATAGGCAGACCTAAGTATTTTCTTTTTAACAAACTCCTTAAATATGGGAGATATTGATATTGATTTCTCCCAATCTGTCCAAAGATGAAACATATCAACACTGCCCAAAATGCGCTGAATACTTTTGACCCAAGGTGACCTAAAATTGTGTTTATGCCAAGAGAGTTTTTCTCTTGGGCATAATAAAGGCAAAGGATTTACCTGTTGATTAATAATTTTTAACCAATAACTCATGGAGCGTATATCGATTATTGTGACAATGGGAACTCTACCCAATTCTGCCCTAACTATGACAGTAGAAGTGACAAGTGGTACCTGCAGTAGAGATTTATAATAAAGGGAGAGTGGAGTTTCCAACCATAAAGGGACATTATTGTTCCAAACCTCTGCTCCATATGTAAGAATAGGATTAATTTTTGCCTCACTAGCAATGAATGCTGGTGAAACTAAGTAACCTGCATATATCCTGCCAAAACATAAAAGGGCTTTAACAATCAATTTTGCCCTTATCACTTGTTCCTTCCAATGCTCTATCCAATTTCCATTTGAAACAAACTTCACCCCCAAATATGTATAAGAGGTTACCCCCTCTATAAGTTCGTTATTTAAATAGATCCTTGGTTTAATTCGATGTCCCTGTAAAGGGACGAAGGTCATCATCTTAGTTTTTTTCATATTTATTATTAAGTCCAGATGTTTACATTTAGAATAAAATTGATTTATTTTATTTTATAAACCTTGAGCAGATAAAGCAAGAATAATCAGGTCATCTGCGTAAGCAAGACAATGTACTGGCATATTCTTAATTCTGGGAGAATCAAGACTATCTATATCTCTATAAGTCAAAAGAGAGTCAATATACAAATTAAATAAAAGGGGAGCCAAAAGACATCCCCTGTTTGACTCCTGAAGTTGTACTAAAATAATCAGTAATATTACCCTTATTGTCATATCTGATGGCCAATGTTGTATGTGAGTATAACATAAAAATAGGGACCAATAAATTTAAAGGTACATGTCTATTTATTAATATCTCCCATAACTTGGCTCTATTAACAGAGTCAAATGCTGCAGAAAAATCTACAAACACAGCATACAACTTCATTTTACGAAATGACCTATATTTTTCTATCAAATGGGCTAAGATATAAATATTATCTATCATAGAAAAGTCCTTACAAAAACCTGCTTGAAACATCGATAGAGGGGAATTTACAGTTACCCAATCTTGTAATTAGTGTAATATTATTTTGGCAAAGATTTTTCTGCTAATGTCACTAAGACTGATTGGATGGTAATTAGATGGCAAATGGAACTGTCTCTTTTTATGGATTGGAACTATTATATTTCTTGTCCAAGATGGTGGAATAAATCTCTCTCTCTTAAACAAATGTTAAAAAAGTTTGTAAGAAAGACTACCCAATAATTCAGATACCCTTTATAAACTTCTCCCGGCATCAAGTCAGGTCCAGGTGCTTTATTATTTAATAAGTTCACAATGGCATCTTCCACCTCTCCAAATGAAAATGCTAGCGGTGTATAATCCCCCCCCATATTAAAATTATCTATCACATCATCACCATTGGTAAGATGTCTATTAAGTAGTGAACTATAATAAGATATCCAGTTTTCTTTCGGAATATATATAGGGGGTCTAAAATTCTGATCAACAGTCCCTTGGACACTAAGGCCCAAAAAAGCCTAGTATCACCCTCCTTAATAACTCGATACATTACTCCCCATTGTTTTTCAGTAAATTCTCTTTTTTTTTGGAGAAGAAATTCTTGATACTCCCTTCGCATTTTGTTTAGATTTATAATCACCCTCTTACTCGGATTTTTTTGGTCTGCCTAATGGCCCTCATCAAATTTCTTTTCTCTCTCCTACAGTGCTCATCAAACCAAGATATTAACTGAGGCTTAACGCTATTAGCTGAATAAATCACTGTGTTAATTTGCTGGTACCCTAAATTCAGTAACTCACTAATCCATTCACCTTTAGAATCAGTATGTACCTGCTGATATAAATTGACAAAAGTAGAAGAATATATAAGATTCAGAACTCCATACATCATCTTATTATTCAATCTTAGCCTCTTTTTCCCACTAATCTCAAGGTCTGCCAAAGGCTTCTTTAAAGAGGGAGTATTACTGTCAGAGATCTTGAAATCTAACAAAATTGCTGCATGATCACTTTCTATTCTCATGACCACCTGTAATCTTCTAAAGAAATGGTAACTAAGGGGAGAGCATAATATAAAATCAATTACACTCTTACCTACTGAGGAGAAAAAAGTACTTTCTCCCCGTTGATCCCTTTCTAATCTCCCATTAAGAATCAGGAGATTATTATCTGTAATAAAGGTTCAAAACGTCTCCCTGCCTCATTAACAGTCATATCAGTTGTATTTCTTTTTTCCAAATCTGCCATATATAATAATTCTTGTAATGTTGATAAATTATCAAACTCTGCTATCCTAACATTAACATCCCCTGCTAAAAGGACAATGTCTGCCAAATTTAATTGTGTTATTAAATCTATTTCCACCGATAATTTGGACCAAAAATCATATGTTGAATAAGTGTGAAAACTTGGTGGAATATAAATATTTACAATCAGAACTATACAAAGATCCCAATTAACTACTACCATCAGAATCTCAGGAGTGGGGGAATAACTTTTTATTACCCTTAATCCCTCCCTAATTTTAATCATAGTAACCAAACCTCCTTTATTTCTCCCATGCTTTTTTCCTTTAATTGCTGGAAAAAAACTGGTTTCGTATCCATTCAGATGGGGAGATATTAATACCCATGTCTCCTGGAAAATAATAACTTCATGTCAGGAAATGAAAGTAACCCACTGCGGGTCCGCAAACTTATTATGAAGTCCTGCTATATTCCAGTTAAGAACATTGTAACCAGAATTACTTTCTGGTCCCCATTCCTGCTCTAATGAGGTATCATTACTTTGAATTTCTGGAAAATATAGTCAAGGTTGTACAGTTCTGGACTGTGCTGGTATATCCCACTCATTTAATTCCACCAAGTGAATACCCACCTCATCCAACATATGTCTATTTTCAGAAAGTAATGCCAACAATTGTGCAGAACCAATAATACAGTTTATCTGAGTACCCTCTTTATCATTCTAGACTCTATTCATCTCCAACAAATTCTTCTGGAAATATATGAGTTTTAATAATGGTTGATAGAAGCATCCTCAGAAGTGTAGACAAGTTAGCAACAGTTTCTCCTTCCAGTATTTCTAACCCAAAAATAGAAACCATTGAAATTTCAGGGGAGACTCCAAACTCCCAGTTCAATGTTACAAGAGTAGCTTTAAATGTATCATATGTTAACATTTTCCCTATTTTCGCCCCATTATAAACATTTTTCCAAATTGTTGACCAAGTCACTGGTGTTGATAACAGTAATCCCAGTGAGTTTACCAGGCCTTGCTTAGTCCAGACTAATTTTGCCATATCCACATTAGGAATCATAAAATAAACTGAATTAGAGGGATTGGAAGTATCCCTGGTCACCATAATAAGAGCATCTGCAACAGTTAATAACCCCAATTCTGCTCTCAGCATATGGGCTATCATGTTAGGCAATGATACGGTAGATTCATAATGTTTAAAATACATCTTATCTAATTTAAAACTACTTCCTTGCCTGTGCATATTAAATTATATGCTTCCAAATCATACCCATTGGGGTTACTGTCCTCCTTGGCCAACAATGGATTTGCGCGAAGGTCTTTATTAAGCGTATCTCTATTAATTGGATTATCTTTGGAGTTTGTCTTTTGTTACACAATGGGGTCACCCATCCCTTTTCCCTGTTCTTTTATGGATATCTGATCCGCAGGCATAGATTTGATTTTTTCATTGGAATTCTCTCTTTTATCTATCTGCATCTCTCCTGTCATAATGGGACCTATAATCCCAACTTTATTGATATTTTCATCCTTAGTTTTTATTTCATGATTCTGTTTTCCTGATTTATAAGTCTGAATAAGTCCATCGGGCTTACTCTCCCCCCCTTTTTTCCTGCTTAATCCACCCCTCTTTTTACCCTTTTTACCTTTAAGGGGCACATGGATATTTAAGGAAGAAAATGACGTTTTGCCCAGGTTTATGGACTTCCTTTTCCTCAGATAATTGTAAAATTTGTTGTTCAAGTGCAGCAAACTTCGCTGCACAAAAACATGAGAGATTTTCTAAGGTTGTCTTAATATCATTATATGCCTCCAATAGGACAACTTTGGACATGACCGGATGGGCAAGGGCCTTAATAGTATATTTCGATATAGTATCTGGACATCGAGCCAAAAAGTCTTTATCTAAATGAATATCCTGAACCTCTCTATCCATTTTTTGAAATAGCTCATCAGGAGCACCATTAAAAGATGAATACAGCATTTCTTTGGAGTCCATAATGCAGTTCCCTACCTCACTTGATATCTCTAATGGGCTGAACAAATTTATTCCAGAGGGAAAACATGAAATACCCTCATCCTTATCTACATGATCCCCATGACCTAACACGCTTTGCTGACTAGATTCTACCTCCCCCACCCACTCATCATGTCTAAAAACCTTTGAATAATCCACTATATTTGCTTTCTCCCCCAAAGTGGTACTGACTTGACCACCAGTATTATATAAAATATGTGGGCCATTCATTTTGGAAAAATCCTGAGAGTTATTATTAGGGGCTTTAATGAAACATTTTTTTTTTTTAAAGTCAGTAATTTTCCCTGAGATGCTGCTTTAGTGCCAATGTCTGGACTTCTGATTACTTCCAAATCTGAAGTTATAATTTTACTGTCAAAAGAGGTTAATTGATGTACCCCCTCGATTCCCTTATATTCCCTTCACTACCACTATATTGGTTCTCCAATGATTTTACCATAATATCTTGATTTGTATTGTCCAAAGTATTCTTATCCCAATTCTTAACAATCAAATTTTGGTTTCTTCCGTTAAACTCTAAATTATCTCCACCTGAATCTAATCTATGCTCCTCAATCATATATTCCTTAAAGGAGTGAGGTGGATGTAGTGTTAAAGGGCTTTCTGCCAATTTCTTGGAGGTCGAGGCCGTAATAACCAATTCCTGAGTGTATACACAACAGTTACCTTTTTTATTCTTATTGGGATTTAACCATTGTTTCCCTTTATTTTTTCCCTTGGCAGTTTTATTAACCATCTTAACACTGCGAGTATACATAAAAAGAAAAAGGAAAACGTATCTTATAATGTAAAATAAACCTAAAAATCGAATTCTAACTCAACAAAAAAGTAAAATGTCAAAAGGCAGCAAATTTATGAACTGATGAGTTCGTGTTTGAGAAACAAAACTGAAATTGAGATCAGGTGAGAGCTGCCTAAGTAAATAGATCTTCCAAAGGAATCACTCCTTGAGTTTACAGAGAGCCCGCTCACCTGAAAATGACCAGTCCCGCCACTTCAGAGCCGAAACTCACAATGTAAAACCGAATAACCAATAAAAGCTTATTTAGAATAAAACCCCTATCTTTTATAGTTTCAAATTCCTGTGCAAAATCTACTCTGAGTGGTGCTCGCACCACTCACGCTCGCGCTATGTGTGAGCGCGATGTTTAAATACAAAAGCGAACCCTCCCACAGAGGCAAACCTGCTCAATTATTGGCTCACCCCTGAGCCCTGAAATTATGTGAGGGTAATTGGCCTCTTGCACACACCTAGGGACTTCTCCTCAGTTCAGCAAAGCAGCGAGGTAAAAAATCAAAGCAAGTTTCAGTCACTAAATCACACGTATGCTGCACTCACAGTCATTTGCTGAAGACAAAAAAGCATCAAACAAGCTGCCCGACTGTTCCAATGACACAGTTCTCTTTCAGCAAACAGTACCCAAAGAAGACTTAGATAGCAGCCACTCAGGATATATTGCACAAGTGTCCCCGTGGAAATAAAAAGCTGGTGATCTTGCAGGGAAGGTAGTTCCCGCTGACATGGTTAACTTCATTTCACTTCTGAATCCCAGCAGCTCTGAACTCATCACATATATCTGCCTTTGTAAGGTTGTTGCACCCAGGGTTGTGGCTTCTCTCCTATTTTAGCACGTGGTGTGTGGTGGCTGGGATCACTCACTGTTGGATCTGTCCTGGCTGTATCTATCTCCATCCATTAATTCTGAAGGTGAAGCAGCCCTGCTAGGGTCCCACGTCCTTGTTGTCTACCTGTAAGGAATGAGTTGTAAGTGGTATTGGCTATAACATGAGCAGTTTTGGGAGGATTATTTCCAAAACTGAATGGAGCATTGCAGGAAAGTTGGTTACGGCTCCATGATGTCTGCAGAAGTCTCCTAGATCATATTATTTTTGGTTTTATTAATCTAAATAAGAAATGTGAAAAAAATGGCTTTTGCTAACATGACCTCAAATGAGTTGCATTGATAAATCAATAGGTTAAGAATATTTTGTTATATGTATACTGTTCCGTGATTATGAATTACATATTTATGTCATGTAAAATTGTGCACTGAATGCTATATATAAATTATGAAGTGTATTGATCAGCTGTCTTTTATTACTATTCTTGTGACTTCTGGCTTATGTTATGATCTGTATACTTTTAATTTTATCTGACTGTATGCTGATGTTTGTTTCCCTAATGTTGTTTTCATCTATAAGTTTTGTTTTTACATACTTTTAAAAATAAACAAATATGAACCTGAATCTGAAATCAAGGGGAGTGGGCTACTAATTGGTGGTATCAACATGCCAGATGTAGACTGGAGTATCCCAGTAACAGTGTGCGCAAGAAATCAACTCATTGTAGAGGCATTCCGAGATGTATTCCTAATGCTGTGTGGGAGGGGGAGCCTACTACTGGACGAAGCCATACATGACCCTCAGGAACAGGGACAGTATAGAGGGGATCATGACAAGACAAGGCAAGGCAATTTTATTTGTATGGCACCCAATCCAGGGGTCTCTCAGTGCCTCACAGCATATACAATGAGTTTGATAAAAGGAAATTAAAATTAAATAATTATAAATACAGAAAATATAAAAACATCAGGAAAAACCTTACATAGCAGCATCAGGCCAAAACTCAGTGTAAACAGACTAGTTTTCAAATGTGATTTGAACATGGCCAGTAAAGGAGCACCTCTCACCTGCAGGGGAAGGGCATTCCAAAGAAAAGGGGCAGCCACTTTGAATGACCTATCTCCCAAGGATTTTAAACAAGATCAAAGTACAGACAAGAGGTCTACCTCCACCGACGGATGGAGGGGGGTGTCCAGGAGTGTATGGTGCTATGAGGTTGTTTAGGTAGCTCTGACCCAGACAGTGCAGGTCAAGTTAAGGTGTAGGATGCACTAGGTACCAGTGACCATCAGATTGTGTGGTTTACTGCCAGGCTAGTGCCAGAGAAAAAGCAGTTGCAGACAAAAGTCCTGGACTTTCGGAGAGAAGATTTCAGTAGGATGCAAGAAAGGCTACAAGATAGGAGATAGCCTGGAGAGAGAGAGAGAGAGAGAGAGAGTGAAGGAGGGTGTAGGGTGGAGACTAAGTGGGAAATGATCCTGAACACGCTCATAGAAGTCTCAAGTGTTTGCATTAAGGTGGTAGAGAAAAACATAACTGGTAGGAATACACTGTGGTTTGTCTGGAAGGTGTGAGAGGCTGTGAGGGGAAAAAAGTCTTAAAAGAAATACAAGAAGTGTAAGGCAGAAGGGAAGAAGGTAAAATTCCTAAGCAAGATGAAGGAGGTCAGCAAGGTGGTGAGGCGGGCCAAGTCAGTAGCACGTTATGATGGTGACTGAAATTGAGTTACTCAGTTTTGAGCAACTCAGTTTCAGCACCTGTGATGTGAGCTACCCTGAAAGGGTAGCGAGGCATGGCTATAGTGCCAAGGTATGAGAAAAAAGAGTGAGATACTAGGAGGGTGAAGGACCAGAAAAGGAGGGTTCAGGGAGGAGAAGGTATGTGGGTTGTAGTTTGGCAGTGTGCTGCTGAGCTGCCATTCTGGTATGGTGGTGAGGGTGGCGGGCTTTAGTGAAGGAGGTCCAGGGTTCAGAGCTGGGTAGGGATTCTATTTTGTTTTGAACCTGTGTGGGACTTAAATTTATTTTTCCATCTGAGTTTCTCCGTCTCCCTGACATGCACCCCTTGGAGCTCAGAATCCTAACTTAGATAGATACATTGTTTTTCTGTCACTGTTGTCGGGTTTGCTGGGGAGTGTACATTGCTGTTTTGATTTTTGGTGATGTACACTTGCTGTAACAGTGATCACTGTTTAGCAATCACTGTCATGACATGTAACCAGCTAAGTCTGACACTGACCTGAGAATAGCAGAGGTAATAAAGAGGGAGACACAACCTTCTTTTGGTATATATGGGAAAGGTAAAAAACAAGGGAGGAAACTGTCAAACTAAGGAAGAGGCAGGATGGGAGGAGGTAGATAAGGGAAAAGCAGACATACCGAACCAGTTTTTCTATTCTGAATTCACAGTATACAACAAGGGGTTATTACAGGACTGTGTTATCCAGGCAAAGAGGGTGGGGGGGGCAAATGAAAATTCTTTTACAGAAGAAAGGGTGTTAAACTGACTACATGCAAGGAAGGTGGACAAGTCCATGGGTCCGGATGGACTGCACCCCTCATACTAAAAGTGATTGGGCAGGTTCTGGTGGTGCCACTGGCTGAGCTCTTCAACAACTCACTGGAGACACTGGAGGTAGGTACCTGGAAACTGGTGAACAAAGAACATAGTTCTCCTACACAAGTGTGGGGGTAGGGATAAGCCAGGGAAGTGCAGACCTGCCAGTCTTAAGTTCACAGTGGGAAACCTGATGAAACTTTTAGTAAAGGAGAGGTTAAAGAAAAATGGGATTCAGGACAGTAAGCAATGTGATTTCACACAATGGGATTGTGTTAGATAAGCCTTTCTGACTTCTTTGATTGGGTGACAATGCAGTAAACATTACTGTACCTTGGCTTCCGCAAAGCTTTCTCTTTCTCATATGGCTGACTGTTTAAGAATTTGGGGGACCTGGAGGTGGAGGATAAAATCACTAAATGGGTGAGAAATTGGCTGAGTGTCTGAACCCAGAGAGTGGTAATTCATGGGGAGTTCTCTAAGGTTGGGGGATCATTAGTGGGGTACCCCAGGGATTGGTCTTGGGACCAGTCCTCTTCAACATTTCCATCAGTGATATTGGAGATGGGATACAGGGAAAGATCTGCCTATTTGCAGATTACACAAAAATATGTGGAAGGGTAGATGGTGAATACAAAGTAAAGAGCATGAAAGAAGACTTGAAAAGATTTGAAAAACAGTCTTGGGTATGTCAGTTCAAATTCAATGCCAAAACATGCAAGGTGATGAATGAAGGGGAAAACAAATCTGAATCTAGAATACAAAATGACTGGGGGTGGTAGTAGATAGTACATCTGAGAAGAGAGACCTGGGATAAGGATATCGGACATTCTGAAGACTGCAGCATAGTGTCATAGGGCAGTAGGGAAGGCAAATAGAATTCTGGGTTGTTTATAAAGTGGAATTAACAGTAGGAGGAGTGATTGTACACGTCCCTTGTCCCTCATCTGGAGTACTGTATGCAATTCTGGAAGCTGCACTTGAGAAAGGACAGGGACAAGGTAAAAGCAATGTAAAGGAGGGTAACCAAAATGATCTGAGTCCAGCAAGAGAGGACTTACATATAGAAGTTGGAAGAACCAAACATGTACACACTAGAGCAGAGTAGAGAGAGAGAGAGATGGGGGCATGATTAAGACATACAACTAATAACCCCACAGGATTAATACAGTTCATAGTGAAGACTTGTGCACCCTGAGTGGGAACACAAGCACCAGAGGAAACTGGATGAAGCTAGCAGGGGGTATATTTAAGGTGGAAATCAGGAAGCACTTCTTCTCAGAAAGAAAGGGGGGGGAATAGACTGCCAAGGGAGGTGGTTCGTGCAAAATCAGTGATGGAATTCAAACACAGGTGGGATAGACAAAGGGTGACGATTAGGACAGGGGGCTAACGAGGAAGAGGAGGGAAGGGGATGAGTGGCTGTAGGACCCTCACAAGCAACACCGATGGGTTGGGCTGGGCAGGCTTGATGGGCTGCAAGGCCTTTTTCTGCTGACAAATTCTATGCTCCTCTGTTCCTTTGCTTATTTCCAGGCTAACAGGCTGGCCCTAAATGACACAAAGATCGTACTGTTGCCGTTTGCTATATGGCATAGTCTGAACCATACCATCTAAAACATAAAGGTCTGCACCCTGAAAAGTACCAACCTTGAGGAGACCGCCACATTTCATTACCTGGGAACCTGGTTAGACCCCACATTTAAATCTCTCTTTCCATCTTGACCATCAGATAACTAAGTTTCACCCCAAACTAGATGCATTCTATGGAAACAAGTGGTGCCTACCACAGTCAACTAGGAGAGAAACTGTCTCTAAAATGATACTCCATCCTTTGTCTATGGCATAATAGTATATGGTGATACATCAGTGTGACAACAATGCAATATATTTTTTTATACATTTCTTAACAAATACTGCTGCTTTAAGGCCCTGTGAGCAGAAGTGAAACCAGTGACAAATTACAGAAACAGGCTGCATGCTTATCAGACCAGTAATGTGCAAGGAGCACACTGAAGCTATGAAATTCATTTAAACTAGACAACGCAACTGATGTGGTGTCAGTGGTGAACATGTGGTTTGAATGCAGGGTTTAAGGTCCAACTCCACCTGATGACGTGACATGTAGGTTATGAAACCTTGGGCTATTACTAGTTTCTGATGGCCAGATAAATGCAATATTGTAAAAAGTTTTGGTAAGTGAGCAGGCCCTTAAATTCTGAATGTACTCTTGCGTAGTAATACAAATAGCTCCAAACATTTTCAGGAAATGCTGACCATACTTCTCAGCTTCGTCTGTTTAAAAGTCAGTGTAAAACTTTTAATTCCAGTAATAAATTGCAACATATTGCAATGTGGCATCCTGGGTATTCTCATTTCCATTTGGGACTGCATCATCCAAACACTACATGGCCATCTGTTCGGTCATGTGACCCTGTTTCCTAAAATAGAGAGAACAACAATTTAAAAGATGGTTTGCAGGCAAAATTACTCTCCAGTTAGTTGTACTTTATAATTATTAAATTTGTTTTTGAGAGAACAACATTTCAACTAGATTGCATGATTGCTAAATGATAGGTCTGCTATTAACATGGGGTTCTTCTGCCCAAAGCTTAGTACACAGACAGGGAATTATGTCAAGCTATAAAACTCACTAGCACTTCAAAAATATTCTGAGAGCAACTCTCTGTTGAGATAAAATAAGAGCATGAGAAAACTACATTCTGTAGTAAAGTTATGATTTTTAACCTGTAAAATAACATTGTATGCAATGTTCTTCTAGATAATTATTTGTTTCATATGATGACACCACTTATGGTTCTGTACTCGTTTGATATTCTCTAGGTTTAAATGGTGCGATTCTTTTAAACAGCGTCCTAGCATCCTTGCTTCTGTGTTTTCAGTTTCTGTGTAACATCTCTTTGATTGTTGGGAATGGTGCTTACTGATAAATTTTTGCCATGTAGATGTTCATGTGTCCTAATATCCTTTGGTGGATCAGTTGATGGTAATATCTCTGAAATGAGACAGCTCATGCCATTTGTGGCCACGTCTTTACTCATGATGTATCTCTGTGTCTCCTTAACCATGCAGACAGGGTGCAGACTGCAGAGTCTGAGTGTAGAGGGCTACACAAGAGAAGGAGACATCATCATTGGGGGCATCTTTCCAATTCACTACAAGAAAGTTTCTCCTCCACTCATCTTCACTGAGCTGCAGTATCCAGTTCTATGTCAAACGTAAGTAAAACATTACTTTTCTAAATAGTATTGCTTCACACACAAGGATATGCCTATTGCAATGCATTGAGGGTACTTGAAGGTTTTGCTCAGTTTGTATAAGGAATACAATGCAACATGTACAATGTGAAGTTATAGTGCATCTTTTATGAAAACATCTCAAACTGATTTACAGTTGGCATACACTCTATACTGAACAATAGCTGAAGTGCTGCTACCTCTGGGGTGAAATGTTGGAGCCATTCTGCACCAGCACATAACACAACAGTAGTTCAACACACACACACACACATACACACACACACAGATGCACACACACACACACACACACACACACACACACACACACACACACACACGGATGCACATACACACACACATATATAAATACGGAATGATCACTGAAGTGAAGCTACCCCTGGAGTGGAATGTAGCAACCTGTCTGCAGCAGCACACCATGAAGATAATATGGGTTGAGGGGTTCTGATTACATCAGACCTTGGGAGTGAAGCTTGAGAGGTCTGTTGTAATCAGAAACCAAAGGCGATGGCACAGGCTGGTTGTAGATGTGGTTGCCCAACCCATATTTTTTATACTGTGTTGTGCTTTTGTTTATTTTCTATTTTTTTTAAGCAAAAGTGTTTTCACAGCACTCCACAGCAGCAGTGAATGTGCCAGCAGCTTCCATTTAGAACTTAAACTGATTACCATGCATGTGGCAGCACTGTGAAAAACATCAACTGCCTAGAGGATTTCTGATCAATTGGAACCTTATTGTACTGCAGAGAGGTACAAATGCATTCCATGACCTTTGAACTGTGGTACAAAAAGGTTTCAGGTGACATGGAAATCCATGCAGAACTAGCCTGCTCTATACACTATATAACAGTAGCTCAACACACTCTCTTCAATGTTAAATGATTATTGAATTGCAGCTACTTCTGGGATGGAATGTAGCAAACATTCTGCACCAGCACATTAAATGATAGTCTCTCCCACAGGCAGCTAAGGTTGAGTAACATTAGAGCCAAAAGCAAGTTCAGTATCTTGGTACTGACTGAAGCTCAGCTCATAGTCCAAGGTTACGCAGAGTTGCAGTTGAGTTCTAGGATTATTTCTTTTATTAGTTTTCAGCAGATCATATTGAAACACTTTCTCCTCCACCAATGGGCAAATGTTTTCATGTTAAAGTTCAGCGCTTTCTCAAGATCTGATATGACTTACCAATGGCCACACCAATAACAGACTCACTTAGAAATACAATACAAAATATATGGTTATGTGCAACCAAGCAATAACGTGCTATACATATTGTGCAAACAACATATTGTGCAAATAGCAATATTAACAAAGCAACATATGCTTGTTCATATAGTGCGAAAACTATTTACATGTGCAACCAGAGCTGTCTACATAATGATAAAAGAAAACAAAACACAGGGATATGTGGTAGGGAGGACAAAATAAAACAAGGGGGACAGGATGGGAAATAAAAAACTTTCTGTGAGTAATACAGGGCATCAAACTTATTAGCTACCACAGCAAGTTGCTAAAAGATGTACTGAAACATTGTTTTCTAATACTGTAGTTTTCAGAAAACCAAAAACCACAGTATCAATAGATAAGCAACAACATACATTGTTAGCAGCACATATGGAAACAGCAGCATACTTTAAATAAGAAAAATTTATCCACAGCAGCATAACAAAACAAACAAACAAAACCCAAAACAGCATCTATTTATAAATGGCAGCATGATGGTAAAGTTGAAGAAAATGTATTAACTAGAAGTGGTCATTTAGCCCAGGTGGACCACCTGCATTCAGCTTGTATTGCCAAAATGATTCACGTCTCAGTAACCTGCTATCCTGGTTCCCACCACAGACATTCATGTAATTCCTTTCTACTGCCTGAAAAATAAAATCATGATTTCTTCCCATCTTCTCAATATGGGAGCTAATGCACTGACTCCATTACTTTTACTGACACTACAAAAGTGTTCACTTAATATGGTCTTGCAACCTTCATTTTGTTTTTCAAACTTAAAATGACTGACATGAATTACTGGTAGCCAGGTGCACAACATTTGTTGTATTACGTATAATAAAGTCAGTGATGGTACGTTCCTGTCCTGTTACTGGCTTCTTAAACACTGACCCTTGTTTCAGAGTCCTACAAGAATTATAGCTGGACTGGTGCAAGTATGATTTCAACCTGGGAGAATTCTCTTTTGTTTCTTGCTATCATTCCAGTAGAACTGTTAACTAATTGATCATATAACTTCCCCCTCTCCTGTAAATCATTCTGGGCATACTTTTTGTGACCATATCCAACCTACGATCTGTACCAAGTTGCACCAATTCTTTTGTATTACTGGCAAAATACAGAGTGCCTGTGGGAAGAACATGGCAATAAAATATAGTATGCCACTACTGGGGGAACATTTTTCCACATGCTCCTTTGGGGTGAACAGTTCTTCCTTTCTCTGAAGACTTATTCTTTCCTAGGCTCTCTGAGTGGTCAGAGTGTTATAATTTCCTACTAGAAAGTAATCCTTTAAACTCTGGCATGTACCTCATACTCACTGGACTGACTACAATTTATTTTTAGGCGCATAAACTGCCTCAGTGGAATTTATTTTGCAACATGTGGAAAGTGGCAACTTGAAAAATGGAACAATAAGTTTCTGTCAGTTACTTTATTCTAAAGATCTGCAACAAGTTCACCATTAGGAGCTTTTGTAATGACTGAATCCAGGAAATTGACAGAAGATTACTGGAAACCGTAAATATCAGATTCTCATTTGTACCTTCTAGGTATTGCACAAATTGTTTTAACCCCTCTCTGGTCCCTTTCCAAATAATAAAACAAATCACTTGTGAAGTGTTTGTACAAAACAATACAATGAAAAAATGCATTTTTGTCACTTGCAAAAACAAAGTTACTTTCCAGGTGGGCAGTTAAACATTGGTGAAGTTGGGGCCATGCTTCCCATCTCCGTCCTCTTTTTCTGGAGGAACATCCTATCGTGGAAAAGAAAAACATTGCATTTTAATACATTTTGAGTTATCACAGCTGAAAATTCAACCATTTCAGGAGAATATTCAGTGCCATTATATAACTGTTTTCTGAGAGTCTCAAGACCCTCATCATGGGGAATGTTAGTGTACAATGAATGGACATCCAAGGTAGCAAGATACCAGTCAGGTAGTATACCAACACCTCTCAGGATGTTAAGGATATCAGCTCTATCCCTAATGTACAACTGAGCACTGCTTGACAAAGATTTAATATGCCCTTCCACCAACTGAGCCAAAACTCAGTAAGGGAGCTGATGCTGGTATGATGGATTTGGTTGGTGGCTTCCACAGATTTTGTAAATCTTTTAGGCAGCCTGTATATGGTGCCCATATGGGATGCTCAACACTGAAAAATTCCTATGTGTTTTTAGTAATGATACCCTATATTAATGCCTCATACAAAAGAACATCTATCCCCTTCTTAAATTGATCTGCGGTGCCATTTAACAAGGGACAGTAAAAGCCAGCATCAGAGAGTTGTTTTTATTCTCATTTTGTTTCCTATCCCAAACCACAATAGGACCCCCCCATAAGGATTTTTTGTGTTGGTTTTCAAACCTTCAATGTCCAGTCTCTCTTCTTCTGAACAATTTAAATACTGGACTCTATTTTCTATTTTGAAGTTATGCAAAACAGCTTCTCAAAAAACATCAACTTCTGGGTTAGGGGTGGTATAAAGGTTGCTTTCTTTTCTTAAAAAATGTAATGAGAAGCAGCAACAGGTTGGGAGATGGCATATGTTATCTAACTTGTTTGAATTCATTAGTTACTTGGTCTTTCTGTGGCCACAGCTACAGTATGTTCATAATATTGTTAGTTGGATAAAAAAAGCTTTTAAATGAAACTTGCTGGTGAACGTATGCAAGCTGACCACTGTTTCAAAGGGACTGAGCTTATTTGTTGGTATGTATGTTAACTCCTTTTGAAGAACTCTGTGCTCAGTTTCCGTGAGTTTGTAGTCAACGATATTTACTATAATAGAATCCCTTAGTATTGATTGCCTCCCTAGGATGATAACATTTTTATAATGCCAATCCCTTTGATGAAAATTCCTCTTGTAATTTTGTTGTTTCCCTCTCCCCTTGCCTCTGGTTCCCAGTCTCATTTTTCCTCTTTATAGGATCTCAGTATGCAGGGATTGCCCCTCAGGTTGCATTATGGCAAGTGAATGCTCTGAGGGTTGATGTAGGTAGGCAAGAGGAGGGCTTACTGATCTGGAGGAATGTCTTTCTGGCTGAAGTCTAAAATAAAAGATTCTGACTATTATTGTCCAAATCCAAACCATTTGTATAAGTATTTCTAGAGGGGCCCATTGTATTGGTCTTTTTTGATACTGATTTCCCAGGTTTCTCCTTCTTGCTGCAGTCTAAAATTCTCCCCTCACAGTAGTCCTGGCTACCCCATTCAAATGTTCTCTCTTTTGTGGCACAGATTCTATTATCATAGTTTTTAATAGTACAGTGCATGCCTGTTATAACAGATACATTTGTGCACACAACTTTTGCCCGTTATATCCAGTGTCCATTATATCCAGAAGAGGTGTAGCCTGTGTGTTAGGTGCGTCGATGTGTGTGAGCATGGGCTCAGAGAGAATGAGAACTTATTATAAAACTTCACATATTACTCAGAATCCTGCCTAACATATGTTTCTGTATTCTGTGTGTTTATTTAAAGTTATTCAACTGTCAAGGAAAATGAATTAATTTTATGGAAGTTTATTGCAGAAGGTAAGAAGAATATAACTCCATTGGCTGGATGTTGAGGTTCTAGGACACTAAAAACAAAGTGTACTGTAAGGACTTTATTGAAATATAAAATAATTTATTTTTTGTTTAGTTAATTTACTAATAAAAGTTTATGCAGCTTGTGTAGAATTATTTTGCTAGAAATGTTAGCTCTGTAGCTTCTCCATCTTAATTTTATATTTGCCAAATCTCCTCACCAGCTCTGCACTGCCCCCCCTAAAAAGCACTACAAATGCCCATAAAAGCTTCATAGTGTCTGTTATAAGCAATGTTTCTGTCCATTATAACCAGAAAAAAATGCATTGGATTTGATATATTTGGTTTGGGAAGTCAGTTTTTGTCCTCTATAACTGATTGTCCATTATAACAGTGTCCGTTATAAGTGGAGTACACTGTACTATCTAATTGCTGTTTAAAGGGATGAAATTCAGCGTGACTCTCAAAATTATTAATTTGCACTTTCTTGATTAGCAATTCTATTTGACTGCAGCTGCTATTGTTTTCTGTATCTTTTAAGAAATATTTCTTTCAAACCATCTCTAATAGGAATGCTTACCAATCAACTACAAAGTCATCTCTTTCAATTCCAAAGGCTGGATATTTAATTAAATGTAATCCCTGGGAACTCTGTTTACACTCAGATAGACAGACATGGTGACCCTCTGTCATTACAGTCACCATGCCTGGAGAGACATGCTTTCCAAATAAATGAATGTACAGTAGTTCTGCTATCTAAGGGCAGTTCATGATGGGTTTCAACATTAAATGAGGTGGTGGGACTGCCCCTGCTATCTGCTATGCTTAGCAGTGGATTTGCTTCTCCTTCTTTGAAGAAGAGAGATTCTACAAATGAAACTGGCAACATTAGGAGGGGCAGTGTCTCTGCCTGTATTGCCAATGGCTCTGGCATAAACATTCTATGTCAGTGCATAATCTGGTCGACCAAGGACACCAAATTTCAGTCACTCTCTCTCTCACAGGTGGCTAAGGTCAAATAACACTGATGCCAAAAGCAAATTTGATATCTTAGTACTCACAGATGCTTGGCTCAGAGTCAAAAGATTACTAAGTGGAAATCCTACAGCTGTGCTGTAGGATTATTACTTTTATTAGTTTTCAACAGACCACATTAAAAACTCTCCCCTACACGAATGGCCAAACATTTTATGCCAGAATCAGGCTTTTTCTCAAGATCTGGCATCACTTACTAATGGCCACACTTATAACAGACTCACTTAAAGAGACAGTACAAAATATATAGTTGTGTACAACAAGCAATAAAGTGCTATACATATTGTGCAAATAGTAATATTAACAAAGCAACATACGGTATTGTTTTTCCAATTGTTAACCAGGTGAGACGCACTAAGATGAAAGCTTGTTTACAGGTGCAACCTGGGAGTCCAGGAAAGTTAAGTGACTTGCTCAGAATCACACAGTATGCAAGTGGGAGCTGTGGGATTCAAACCCAGGTCTCCAGATTTGCAGCTCAGAGCCTTAAACCACTGCACTGAGTATGCCTGTTCATATAGTGCAAAAAATATTTACATGTGCAACCAGACCTGACTACATAATGATAAAAAACAAACAGGGATAAGGGTGAGTCTGTTATAAGTGTGCCCATTAGTAAGTGATGTCAGGTCTTGAAAAAGAACCCAGTTTTGGTGTGAAAATGTTTGACCGTTGGTGGAGAGGAGAGTGTTTTAATGCAGTCTGCTGAAAACTAAAAAAAGTAATAATCTTATAACACAAGTGCAGTGTTTCCTCTGAGTAGTCTTGGACTGTGAGCTGAGCTTCAGTGAGTACCACACTGCACAATAGTAACTCAACATGCACACCTCAACACCAAACGAGCACTGAAGTACAGCTACTTCTGTGGTGGAATGTAAGAGCTATTCTGCACCAGAACATTACACAACAGTAACTCAACGGTCATACAGTACTTCAGCACTCAATGATCACTAAAGTGCAGCTACTTCTGAGGTATAACGTTAGAGCTATTCTGCACCAGAACACTACACAACAGTAACTCAACAGTCATACTTCAACACCCAATTATCACTAAAGTGCAGCTACCTCTGGGGCGGAACCTTAAGTATTACAAACTAGAATGGCGATCATGTATGCAAATTTATGTGAAGATTCTGATGTAGGGGAAGCACTGCATGTTCCGCTCTGTGTCAGTCTGTTTTAGCCCCTTGTCCACTAATGCTGCTAAAACTAGGTAGATGTGACTGGAAATAGCAGTGACTCCACCCTAGTAGGCAGAACTGTGATGTGTTTCAACCTATGGAAAACATCGCCTTCTGCCATTCTAGTCTCTGATATGTCTATGGGTGGAACATTACATATTCTGTACCAGCACACTACACAACAGTTCTCCTATACATCATGCCGAGATGCAAACCAACATTGATCCAGGTGAATCATACATACATACATATACTGTATACATACATACTGTGAATGACACATATGCTGATAGACATGTAACTTGCTACTGCACTGTGCAAGGTGACCAAAACTCATCAGACATCTTGAAGAGCTGGTGGGGAACAATGGTAGACTAACAAAAGAACAGAAACAGATACAGATCTGCATTCCAAGGGAGGTAAACCTCCTGCTGCACTAATCTGTGGTTAGAGCTCTCCTGGAGAAGTGCCTGCATCCAGCTCAGGCTTCCATAGTACAGAAAGGCTACTGAAGAGGTTAAAATGCTCTGCAATGAAGAACAGCAAAGGCTTGGTCTTAAGACCTTGGCTTATGTCCCGAACAAAAATGGGTCAAATTGAAATCACACCATATTTGTCTTTCCTTTAATCACTCATATTTTAAAGTAATTTCATGTCATGTTCAGCTTAGTACATCCCAGCCATGGTGGCTGTTATATAAGTCATAATGTTTTTATTGTCAGTGGAACTGGACTATGTATTTCCATT
Organism: Neoceratodus forsteri; assembly: GCA_016271365.2. Taxonomy (NCBI): domain Eukaryota; kingdom Metazoa; phylum Chordata; order Ceratodontiformes; family Ceratodontidae; genus Neoceratodus; species Neoceratodus forsteri. The sequence continues at coordinate 316,364,076 of CM057457.1, forward strand.
TTGAATAAAATGCACATTTAAAAAATGGTCTGGCACTGGGCCACTATTTTAGTTAGCAGAGGCAAGATGGTCTAGTATTAAGAGTTCAGGTTTGCAACAGAAGACCCAGGTTCAAATCTCATCACTCACATACTCATTATGTGACCCTAAATGGGTCACAAAACATCATAAAGCCAGCTAGCTGTTAAAATGGGCATAAGCGGGAAATATAGAAATATAAAACATGTTGACAGAAAAAGACCTTTGATCCATCCAGTCTACCCTGTTTTATCCTATCCTATCCTATCCTAGACCAAATGTATTGTCAGGGTTATTGCCTTCATCTTTGCCATACTGCTTACCCCCTAGGTAACTATGAAGTCTGAATACCATTCTCAGTCAAGAATCTGTCTAGACCTTTGATACCACTACTCGTGCTGTGTATCCCTCAATGCCACTTTTCCTATGGAATCTCTGCAGTGCTGCTTGGAATGCCTGTATAGTGCTAGATTGGACTACCTCACTAGTTAGGCATCTGCATGTAGTATGTTAACCAGCTTCTGTGGGAGTAATGGTTTCAGATGTGTCTCCCTTATTCTGCCCCCTCTCCTCAGTTTGAGGGTATACAATCTAGATTGTTTGCACACATCAGCTAAAACAGCTGTGCATAGGGTGCAGTAGATCCACTTTACCATCTGGGGCAGTGTGATCATGTCCTCTCTCAGTCTGCTCTTCTGTAGTGTAAATAATTTGAGTATGTTTAGTCTGTCCTTATACCTTTCTTTTCACAGTTTATTTACCCAGTGCACTGTAACCCAGTTGAGCGTCAACATATAATTTTAAGAGCTTTGAACCACCTCTCATTTAAAGAGCCAGTGTAAAGTTAGGCAGTTGAAATTCAATACCAAAAAGAGCATGGTGATGCATGTAGGGATCAAAAACCCCAGGAAGGAATAATAATATAAAGCAAAGTCTATTTAGAACAGAAAAAGTGAGCGTACTACAGAAGCAGTTTGCCTAGGGGTCTGACAAGTTACTTAGTTGAGATTATGAATGCAGTACACTGAGGAGTCTCAAAGAGGAAAATAAACACGGCTGAGTCCAAAAAAAAAAAAAGATCAAAATAAGCTTCTAACAGTACTACACATACCAAGCATGTTGAATGCAGACACAGCTGTGGAGGGTTATGACAAGACTCCTTTGTCTGTGGTCAGCACCCTCATGTCACTCTTTATCTGTCCACTGATTTGCTGCTGAAGCTTAATGTGGTACAGTAGTGAGCTAGCCAGTTGAAAGCTTTGGGTGGCAACTGGATTATACCTGGTTGAGATCAAAGTTAGTGGAAGAGAGGCTGGCCCTGTGGACCCACTATGGGGTAATCAGAGGAGAATTACTAAGCAGAAGGCAGAGTTCCTGTCAGGAATGATTCCTGTGGACAAAATAGACCAGCTCAGCTCTTCCACACTGTACACAGACTTTTGCACTCAGTGTGTCTGCAATTTGAGGGACAGTTTCTGCAGGTAAATGCAGAGTGTGGGCCTTCTTCACTCAACTCAGTGTCCTCAGTCAGAACAGTGATCTCACAAGGCAGGCCGGTGCCCAACAATGCTCATGACAGTTGTCCAATGGCTCTCTGACACTCTGGATATAATTTCAGCCAGTACTAGTTAAGGAACTGTCACGGTGGTTGGTGAAATTGCTACCTGCCTGCTGAATCTTGAATCCAGGCCTTCCCTGCCTGTTGATAGGCTGCTGTGAGGCTCTGGTCTTAGTGGTAGCATGATTATTGTGGGTTCTTTGAGGAAAAGATGTTTCCCAGCCACACTAAAGAGTGCAGTGGTGGTTACTTCTCTCAAGAAACCATCTTTGGACCCATAGTAGTTAGCTAACTACAAGCCTGTCTCAAAAGTTTTCTTTTTAAGGTAGGTTCTTGAGAAGGGTACAGTGATGTAGCTGGGGGCTCACCCGATACAATTTGACATCTATGAGCCATTCCAGTGAGGTCTCAGACTTTGACACAGCATGGAGACTGCTCTTGTGAAGGTGCTGAACAACCTCTTCCTAGCGAGGGGTCAAGGGGAATACTCTATGGTTTTTGATAATGATTTGTAAGATTTTACATACAAAGACATGTAAACAAGGTAGTAAAAAAATAAACAACACTAAAAATGAAAAAAAAAAAGAAATAATAATAACTAAAACTACACTATAACATTTTATGTCACCTGTGCAGGAAACCTAAATATCTAATGAGCTCTAGTTGAGCTCATATATAGTTTTATGGTCATAATTTAAGCTAGCTTTTATATCATGTACTCTTATGACTGTGATAAGATGTGTTATTTGTCTTAATCTGTAAAGCACTTTGAGCCTTAGAGGGCAATGTAAATAGAAATCCTATCCTAGCCTTTTATGTTTAAGGATCATAGAGATGGTTTTCACAACTAAAGCAACTAGCACCACTCAATAAACATTGCTATAAAAAGTATGTGTGTTCCAGGTTTTGTAACAAAAGTCGACAAATTAGTATTTTTAGTACCTTTTTTGTGTGGTCCACTCCTCCAAGGTTGCTGGATGCTGAGTCAGCATACCTCCAGGCTGTTGATGTCATTTGGGGTGCTATTCTATGATGCCTGTTAGGAAGTTGTATAGCTAGTAGTATTGTAATATTGGTGACTTCATCGCTGTAGGTCAGTGTCTGCTTTACAAGAAGTTTTAATAGGGACCTTATCTATGTTAATTCCTACTAGAGATGGATGTGCTAGCTTTGGTAAAAAGATCATTTTAATGTGAAGTACCACAAGGAACAGCAGGTTTCAGTATCTAGTAGTGTGGCAGAAGCAGATCACACAACAAATAACTAAAAATGGCATGAAATTGTAGCTTTTCATATAAAACACCAGGCATACACTGTTGTTATAGCAATATTTAATGAATGATGCTGATAGTTTAATTTCTGTAAATTTCTTTACATGTGATCTTTATGTCTTAGGAGGCTGATTGTATGGTAATAATTTATTTCCAGTTGTTATTTTCTACTGTATCATTTTCTTTCATACTCAGTAATGCCTGCATTATAAGGGTATCTAAAAACAATTTAGACCCCCTGGAAAGGTCAGATACCTATGCTTTCTGCAAGACTCAAAATAACTGGTTTAGTAGCCATAGTGGCTAACACACAAACTTTTTCTTGTTCTTTGTTTAAATTCCATGTTGCAAAATCATTAAAAATCAAACTCTGAGGTGATAGTCTTTTGTAATCCAGCCATTTTTGATAGTTCATTGGTAGTAGTCTCTCACCACAAATAAATGAAATGACAGTTTCACAGATAATGAAACAAATGTCCATTTTTTCACCACACCCTTGCCAGCATTTTTCATCATTCCATATGCCCATCTTATACAATCTAGCAAGGGTGTAATATGCTAGTACTAATGTTTCAAATTAAAATGTTTTCCCATAAATGTAATATTTACTTGTAATTTTCCAGTTAACATTTCTGTTTGCTCCTAAGTTGATTAATTTTTATATCTTGTTGCCATTTATTTGATTTTTGACCTTTCACCTTTGAAGCAGGTGTGCTGAATAAGTACATGATAAATCTGTAAATTTTACTAACACCATTTTTAAATAATATTTACTGTTTTATTAAGTCATCTTTCTTTCTTCTTTCCCAGTCATCATTTTTAAAAAGACCTGTTTTCTTCAAGAAAGACTTGAATAACATGAAGTACTTATTTGAACATATTCCCATCATGTTAACTTTAAAACCGGGTAGGAGTTACCAAATTCTGTTATTGTTTATAAGCTTATTATTTGATATCAGTTGACTATGTGACACTTTTTCAGTTTTTCTGCTAGGAATACTTGGGCTTTCCATACCTATTTTCATCAGCATCCATGGGATTTTTGTCTTAAACATTTGATGATACATTTCTGCTCAAACCACATGAAAGCAAAGGTTCTGGACTTCAGGAGGGTAGACTTTGCAAAACTGGGGGTATGTCTCAGAAAGCCCTAGCAGGGAGGGAGGACCGGGGGGAGGGGGAGTTGAGGAACAGTGGGCCCATCTAAAGGAGCCACAGTGAAGGCAACAAACTTTGCATCAGGTGAATAAACAAAGGCAAGAGAAAAATAAAACCTTCTTCAGCACACCTGCTTCATCCTTAGGATGGCAGAGAAAGGGGAGATATTGTTGATATGCCAGATGTTAACTGGAGCACCTTTGCTGCAGCCACATCCAAGAGCATAGCCATTGTCGATGCCCTACAAGTGGCATGCCTCAGACAGTTAGTGTTGGAACCTACTCGTGAGATACTAAATGAATACTTCTGCTCAGTATTCACAAAAAAGGAGGAGAGGGAGGTACCTAATCCAATTTATTTATTTGTTTATTTAATTAAAAGTTTTACCAGGAAGGCATACTGAGCAGACTACCGCTCGATTCCAGATGCGTCCTGGGGGGTGTTGGGGATGGGAGGATACATAAACACATACATAATACAGAAAGTTAACACCAAATATATACAGGCATATATACAGTATGTAGACAGCAATGCAGTGACAGAACATCAGAGTTGATGAGGCATAAATATGAGGATAGGTACAAGAGATAAGCTATATTAGGTTCAGAGCTGAAATATAGGAGTCACCATAGCTAATACCGGTTGGAGAGCTGGGCCCTTGTCTAGTGCGAGCTTAGGCTGCATGAGCAGTCGGTAGAGAAAATCCCTTTGAGGAGGGAGTTTATCCAAGGGAAGGGAGTGTGCTGAATGACTGCAGGTAGGGTGTTCCATAGCTTGGGCATGTGAGATCTAAAGGCCAGCTGGCCGGCAGAGGTCACCATATAGGGGACTTGAAGGAACCGGGGGTCACAATTCCTGAGTGAATAGACAGGGGGTGTTTGAGCACTCAGCATAGGTGAGAGATATGGTGGCAGTGACTGGGCCCAGAATTTGGCTGTGAGTCTATTACAGTGGGACTGGTGACTGTTGATGAGCGAAAGGAGGTTAAGGGACTGGTAGAGGTCACAGTGGTGGGTGGAGGATGTGCAGTCCAGAGCAAAGTGACAGAAGGAGTGAAAAAGAGGGTCCAGTCATGCCAGGGTGGACTTAGGGGCAGCACTGTACACTACATCCCCGTAGTCAAAAATAGGGAGAATCTTTTTCTCCACAATTGCTTTGTGGGCTGGCAGAGGGATACAGCCGCAGTTACGGTATAAGGTGCCCTGTCTGGGGTGCAGTTTATTGTGGATAGCATTGATATGTGCAGAGAAGTCAAGGTGCTGGTCCAGCCAGACTCCAAGATATCTAAAAGTGGTGCAAGCTTCTAGGTGAGACCCATCTAGGGTCTTGAAGGTTGGAGTGGCGGGAAGATGGGAAAGTCTCTGCCTCATGCCGAAGGTTAAAGAGACAGTTTCCTTGGCATTAAGAGTAAGTTGACTTGAGCGGAACCAGAGCTGAACATCATTGAAGTATTGCTGGAGTCTGAATGCCACTTCCAGGGGGGAGGGGCCTGAAGTATACAGCACTGTGTCATCAGCATACATGTGAATGGATGTGTGAGGGCAGGCTGATGGTAGGTCGTTCAGGAAGATTGAGAACAGAATTGGGCCAAGGACAGAGCCTTGGGGTACACCGATGGTGACAGAGAGGGAGACAGAAGTGGATGCACCAATTCTGACTAATTGGGACCTGTCTGCCGGGTATGATTTGAACCAGCTGGTGGCCACACTGGAGAGCCTGGCTTGGGAGAGCTTCAATAGGAGAAGGGCATGACAGACACTATCAAATGCCTTAGTTAGGTCAATAAAAATGGCAGAGGTGACGTGGCCTTGGTCCATGGGTGTAAGGATGGAATCAGTGAACCTGAGGAGGGAAGTGACAGTGGAGTAGGATTTCCTAAAGCCCGACTGGTAGGGAGTAAAGAAGGAGAAGGAGTCAAGGAAGGAGGGCAGTTGTGAGAGGACTGGATGTTCCTGTATTTTGGCTAAAATGGGGAGGAGGGAGATGGGGCATAAGTTACCAGGGGAGGATGAGTCACCACCATTAGGGAGGGGGTTGACTGTGGCATGCTTCCAATCAGAGGAGATTGTGGCACTAGAGAAGGAGAGGTTGTAGAGGGATGCTAGGGGGATGGTGATGGCTGGGGCCAAAAGGTAGAGCATTTTGGCATCCATCCCTGAGAGACATTTACCCTTGGGGGTATTGAGGGTGAGCAGGGCATTGAGAACTTCATGCGGAGTAACCAGGGAGAAGGAGAAGGCCGGGTAGGGGGTTTGGGTTGGTAGGGATACGGAAGTAGTAGGGAGTATGGCAGGCGGTGTGCTTGAGTGGAGAGGGGTCGCACTACATGTGAAAAAGGAGTTGAAAGCAGAGGCTACTGCATGAGATTCTGATATTGTAGAGCCACCTACAACTAGAACAGGCGTGGGGAGCTGGGTGGGAGGGGAAAGAGTGATTTTATCGACTTCCAAAACTTGGCTGGGTGATTTAGATTGTTTTTGAATGATGATGAGAAAAAGTATGCTTTAGCCTGCCAGATAAGCCTGGTGCAGGCATTCCTAAGTGCTCTGTAATGTGGATGGTCAGTGTGGGTGCCTGATGTTTTGTAGGCTTTCCACACCTGGTCCTTGGCTCGAAGGTGGTCCAATAGGTCTGTGGAGATCCATGGCAGATGGGATCCCCTTATATGGACCTTTTTGAGTGGGGCATGGTGGTTCCAGATGGCAAGGAATCTGGACTTAAAGAAGTCCAGGGCAGAGTCAATAGAGGTGGCCTTTGGGATGCCAGACCAGTCTGAGATTTCCAAGTCATGTAGGAGTCCTTCAAGGTCAAGGGATTTATATGACCCGATGAGGAGAGTTCTTGGAGGAGGTGGCTTGGCTTTAAATATTTTTCTTACTACTTAAATCATGTGGTGGTCACTCAGAGAATCTGGTAAAAGGCCAGAGGCAATTATCCTGTGAGGGTGCGAAGTGAGGGCCAAATCCAGTAGGGAGTGGTTCTGAGTTTTGTGGTTTAGATGCGTGGCCTCAGTGATCTGTTGAGACAGATTTAGTGCTGCCACCTTATTGTGTAGCTTGGTACATGCACCAGAGAGCCAGTTCAGATTGAAGCCACCAAGGATACGGAGTGCACCCTCTGTAGCAAGGGTTTTTAGGGTGTCCAGGTGAGCTATGACTGAGGTCATTTGGGAGTCTGGGGAACAATAGGAGCCAGCAACAAATATGGGGATTGAGTGGAGTAAGGAGATTTTTATTAGCAAGGCATCAATGGATGGCAGGAGTGCTGATAGCAAGACAGGAGAGAACTTTGTCCGGGAAGATATGTAGATGGCTATTCCGCCACCTCTCTTGGTGCCTGGGCGGTCATGGCAAGTGATGGAGTACCCAGGAATAGCTACTTCTGAGTCCCGGTTGTGTGGTTTCAGCCAGGTCTCGGTGATAATCAGGATGTCAGGACATAGTGATAGTGCTACTGACTGGAGCAAGGGAAATTTTTGTAAGAGGCTGCACATATTTAGGTGGGCCACTTTGAGACCTCTGGGTAGTTTGACAGTGCAAGGGGGGTTGTGACTGGTGCAGGTGACTGGTCCAGGGTTTGCCTTGATGTCCCCTGTGAGGAGGAGTAGTAAAGTTAACACCAGTTTCGTATTAGGTAGAAAACATTTTGGCCTGCGGTTGGCAGAGGGAGTGAGGGAGATATGAGAGAAATGTCCCTCCGCAGGGAGTTTCAACACTGACAGCCCAGCATGGAAAGAAGGGGGGAGAATGGAAGGTCTGGGAATCCAGCAACACTGTGGTGCAAGGGGGTGCTGTACAATTATGGGGAAGGAGCAGGGACTTGGGTGTGTGTTTAGGAAAATGAGCTCTGGAGGAATAGGTTGCAGATTAGGGAGATACAAGGGTGGAAGGAATGTTATTTTGGCAAGTAGGGCTATGCCTAGGATAGATTTGTAGGCTATGTGCAGCATGGTGATGCTGGAATAGGGATCCAGAGTGCAATTTGGCTGTAGTGGCCACTAGTGGAGAGATCAGATAAAGTGAAAATAGGAAAGAAGGCTGATTGATTATTTCACACCACGTGACACTGCCTATATAGTGAAAAGCTCACCAATGGTGGTGGTGGGGTGGTGGGGTGGTGGGGGGCAGCTGACACAAAGTGTCAGCGGGGTAAGCTCAGTCCTCAGAGCCACAAGGCATTTGGCTGCTGCATCTGAGAAAGGCTCAACGTTGTACCTGTTAATTCAGTTTGGCATGGGAAGGGCGGCTCCATGTTCCCTCACGACCACCAGCGGGCTACCAGTGGGGGAGCTGAGGAAGGAAGCACAACAGAAGGCATTTATTGTATTTGGGAACTAAGGAGGGGGTGGAGTAAAGCCACACGGCAAGTCCCAGGAGCTAAAACAGGACACAGGATTGCTCCGATTTACAATTACAGCTCCGATTTACATTCACATTCAGTCCAAAAACAAAATTGCATCTCCTGTACTTTAAACACTCTCCGAAGTATTTTAAAATGCTACAGCCTCCTGTAATTTTGTATAGCTCTGAGCACAATTCCCTGGGTTTGCAATTTAAACTAAGTGAACTCTGGTAGTAAAAACAAGATCTGATTCCTGGTTCTTGCAATTTAAACTAAAATTGAAACCCCATTTGTAAAAACAAGATCCGAATCCTAACAAATACTTTTACTGGAGCCGAAAAATAATTACAGAGCACATTTCGGGGGCACTAGTACATAGGTTAGCTACACTACATGTATTTATATTTTTCTTTAATTACTTGCAATTATTTAATATAGATTTTGCACCCCAGCAGCAGAAAATGCAGTTCATTAATGGTAGCGCTTGCCAGACAAAAATTTGAACTTGGCGCCAAAACCGAAGCTCAGTCCTCAGAGCCACAAGGCATTTGGCTGCCACATCTGAGAAAGGCTTAACGTCGTACCTGTTGATTCAGTTTGGCTCAGGGGAGGGCAGCTCATGTGCCCTCATGACCACCATCAGGCTACCAGTGGGGGAGCTGTTGATTCCATTCAGCTCAGGGTGAGGGCGGGTCATGTGCCCTCATGACCACCAATGGGCTACCAGCGAGGGAGCTGTTGATTCCGTTCAGCTCGGGGGAGGGCGGCTCCATGTGCCCTCATGACCACCAGCGGGCTACCAGTGGGGGATCTGTTGATTCCGTTTGGCTCGGGGGGAGGGTGGTTCCGTGTGCCCTCACGACCACCATCGGGCTACCAGCGGGGGAGCAATTAACAGAAGCACTCTTAATGTGGGGGGTCAATCCCAGTTCTTTTACAGAAGAAAGAGTTCTGAAAGAACTCCTAAAACTGAAGGTGGACAAAGCAATGGGGCCTGGCAGGATTCACACTAGAATTCTAAAAGAATTGAGGGGAGAACTAGTGACACCACTGACTACCCTTTTTAACAGATCATGGGAGGATGGTGTGGTACCCGAGGACTGGAGGAGGGCAGATGTGATTCTCCTTCACAAAAGTGGGAGCAAGACAGAGGCAGGAAACTACAGATCTGTCAGTTTGACTTCTGTGGTAGGGAAAGTGATGGAGTCACTTCTGAAAGAAAGAATAGTAGTAAAAATAGTTTTATTTATACAGGCAAAAAACAATTTGACAATGCAAAACGTTTACTAAATGAATACTTTTGCTCAGTATTCACAAAAGAGGAGGAGGGGGAGGTACATAATCCAATTGTTGAGTATCTAGAGGCCAGTAGGGCACAGGACCCAAGGCAGCATGGGTTCACAGTGGGAAGGTCATGTTAGATGAATCTAATCGATTTCTTTGACTGGGTGACCAAAGTGGTAGACCAAGGAGGGGCTGTGGACATGGCCTACCTAGACTTTAGCAAGGCATTTGACACAGTCCCATATAAAAGATTAATAAACAAATTAGCCAGTCTGGGAGTGGGTCCCAGGGTGGTAGCCTGAGTAAAACATTGGCTGGACAACAGGACACAGAAGGTAATAGTAAATGGAATCCACTCTGAAGAAAGGGGGGATTACTAGTGGGGTAAGGCAGGGTTCAGTACTGGGTCCAGTCCTTTTTAATGTCTTTATAAGTGACAGTGCAGAGGGACTGGAAGGAAAAGTATGCCTCTTTGCAGATAACACAAAGATCTGCAACAGGGTCGATACACAAGGAGGCATGGAAAGGATGAGAAGGAACTTAGCAAGGTTGGAGGAATGGTCAGAAGTATGGCAGCTCAGATTCAATGCAAAGAAGTACAAAATAATGCACCTGGGAAACAAAAACCCAGGGGAAGAGTACACAATGGGGGGGGGTAGTAACAACAACAAAAATGGAAAGGGACCTGGGGGTAATCATATCAGATCACCTTAAGGTTGTCAAGCAATGTGAGAAGGCAGTAGGGAGGGCTGGGGTGATACTGGGATATATGGGTAGAGGCATCACCAGCAGAAAACAGGAAGTTGTTATCCCTCTGTACAGACCCCATCTGGAGTACTGAGTCCAGTTCTGGAGACCCCATCTTTGCAAGGACATAGACAGAATGGAGGCAGTCCAGAGGAGGGCAACTAAAATGGTGCAGGGTCTTCAAGAGAAGCCATACAAGGAGAGACAAAAGGAGTTTAATATGTATACCCTTGAGGAAAGGAGAGAGAAGTGGGGACATGATAGAAACTTTTAAGCAACTTAGTGGAATCAACAAAGTCCAAGAGGGTAACATCTTTCAGAAAAAGAGATGGGCAAGAACAAGGGGACACAACTGGAAGATAGAGGGGGGGTGGATCAGGGGCAATGTGAGGAAATATTGTTTCACAGAGGGGACGGTGGACACATGGAACAGCCTTTCTGAGGAGGTTGTGGGGTCTAAAACTGTGGGAGAATTCAAGAATGTATGAGACAGACATAAAGCAATTCTTGTGGGGGGTAGGAAGAACTATGCTGTTGGTTAACTAGGATCTGCAGCTATTCCAGTAGGTAGAGAAATGGGCAGACTAGGTTGGCCGAGCAGTTCTTATCTGCCATCAAAGTCTGTGATTCTATGTTTCGATGTAGTAGTATACATTTTATTTATTTGGTCAAAGACCATTACAATAAGATAGAAAATCACATCACAATATCATACATTCATTAAAACATTAAAATGCAGGTATTACACATCAAAGAAACATTTCCCATTAGCAGCCTTATTTCTTGTGCAAAAAGCAGTTAGTTGTATCACTAGTTTTTAACTTAACTGGAATTAGCATATTTTATTCTAATTTTTGTTATTACTTCCAAATATCTTAACAATTTACATATTATGTAATCATCCTTTGCAGTGAACAATATATCAAGAAGTAGAATTTGATTAGAAGTTGCTATTTCTTGTAGTAAAGGTTTTAACCAGTGTGTTCTGGCCTTATTGTACCATGGGCAAGCAAAGATAATATGGAAAAGATCCTCCTTATTATTGCCAGTACAGGCACAGAGGCCAGAAGCAGATTCTGATTCCCTGTTGTATCTAGCATTCAGAACCTTACTAGGAAACTGTTCCATTCTAAACCTAGTAAATAACTGTCTCTGTCTGATATTAGTCAGAACATCCAAATATTCTCTAAAACAAAAATTAGCATCGTATTGCCTTAACCAGGGAACAATCTTAAGAGTTGTAATCATAACCATATCTGATTTCATAGCTAATGACATGATTTTCTGAGTTATGTAAGATTTATACTTTAGACTTATTACAATTTTTTCCACATAACCTCTTAAAAAAGATAGTCCAGATTCCTCCAGAATTAAGTACAAATTGGTCAGCCATTTTGATTTTTTACAGCCCATACCAATCCATACTTCTTTTTCTTTTAATACCAGGATTTGCAATCTATTTGAATCTAGTGTCAACAGTTTTAACCAATAGTTTATGAATCTCACCTGTGCAAAGGTGGAAAGTTTAACCAATCCCACCTCGGCCCTAACTAAGGCTGCAGGAATGGAATTATTCAATCCTAAAGTAGACCTCAATAGTTTATTAAGAGGAATTTCTAACTTATCATGACTAGCATATCCCTAAATCTCAGAGTAAGATAAAGCTTGTGAATAATATTTTTAATGCTGTTGTCAGTGGTTTGATAGTATTACCACCATATTTATTATTAAATGTCTTAAGTGAATTTGCTGTTTGTTTTAGTTTGGGAATGAGAGAATCAAAATACTTGGTCCATTTACCATCATGAGTATAGAGCAGACCCAAATACAAATAGGATTTAACAGTATTAAGTTTTTTTATTACCTATTCTCCATGTCCTAAGAATTTTATTGGTTCCTTGCATTAAAATGTAACTTTTATTTTCATTTATAGTTAAACTATGTCTACCAGCATATTCATGCAAAATATTTAATTTGATCTGTAGCCCCTTTTGTGAAAGGGTCAACAGAACAAGATCATCGGCAAATGCCAAAACTGGGCAGAATTTGTGTAAAATCTTAGGAGAATCTGACAGTGGGTCATCCAAAAGTTTCAATAATTTGTTGATATAAATACAAAACAAAGTTAGAGCCACCACACAGCCTTGTCTAACTCCACGATTAGTGGGAAAAGTTGCAGATAGTTGTCCAGTTGTACCAATTTTAACCTGAGTCCAAGTATTGCAATAAAGTTCACTAATAATTGCAATAATTTCTTTAGAAATGCCCCACTCCCTCATTATTTCCCATAATATACTACGAGTCACAAAATCAAAAGCAGAACTAAAGTCAATAAATGCTAAATACAATTTCTGTTTTCTCAGATTAACATATTTTTCATAAAGATGAGAGAGGACATAACAGTTATCTACTGTAATAAAGTTGGTTTGAAAACCTGCTTGAAATTCTGACAATCCACCCAATGCCTCGGTTTCATCCATAAGTTTAGCTAAGACCAATTTGGAAAAAATCTTGCAACTATAGTCCAATAATGAAATTGGACGATACATTTTTGGGTCAGCTCTATCTCCTTTTTTGTGTATAGATATAATTAATGCTCCCTTCCAAGAAATAGGGAATCTCAATTGTCTAACTAAACAGTTGAAAAAAGTCTTAAGTATGGCAGCCCATAAAAGGGGGGAGTCCAAAAAGACTTCTGATGGTGTCTGATCTGGACCTGGGGCTTTATTTCTTGTCATGGAATTAATTGCTACGTAGACTTCCTGATGGTTGCAAAAAGCAACATATGGTTCAAAAGAACCCAGATTGAGTGGATCATTAGTCTGATTTATATAAAAAAAAATATTTGAATGATACTTTTGCAAGATATCAAGGGGAATATATGTATCTAATCCAATTTTTAAATTGCTAGTTCCCCGAGCCACCAGCTGCCAATGGGCACGTTGATCCTTAGAGTCTATTACCTTTAGCATTGTATTCCATTGATTATGTTGAAATTCCTGTTGCTTCTGCTTTAAGAGTTTTTTATAAGATCCCCTGATCTGATTGAGGAATCTGAACTGTTCATTACTATGAGAAGCTCTAACCCTTCTAATTTGTTGGTTAAGATGTTTTTTAGCCAAATGGCAGTCCCTATCAAACCAGTTCTGGCCTCCCTCTGATCGATGTTGTCCAGTAGTCGAAAGAAGTTTCCTAATTTTCTGAAAACAATGTGTCAACTGATTATTCCACTGGGTTACATTCCAATTAATTCATTCTTTATTGGGGAAAAAAACTGCAACAATGGGCTTATCTCATAAGAGCTATTTTGATTCCATCTAATTTTGGTTTTATTTCTAATTTCTATATTACTATGGCCTGACATCATACGTTCCTGGGCTAATTGTCTGAAACTAAATACTAAAGGAAAGTGATCACTATCTGATCTGGTAGGAATATGACACGATTCCCATATGTCCATATTATCATTCCAGAAAACATAATCGATTACAGAGGGGCCCTGTTTATTATAGTGAATAAAATTCCCTATGGTATCACCCATACGCCTCCCATTTAAGGGTGTTAAATTATGTGGCATAATAATCTCCAGGAGTTTGAGCCCTCTAATATTCATCTTATGATCTAGTGAGTTTCTGGGATATTTATATGTGGTCTAAAAATGCCAGTTTGGTATTTTATCATTTGCAAACCCATCATAGACACCTATCCTGGCATTAAAGGCTCCACAGAGTAAGATTTTATCACAAGAGGTTATGCCCAAACTCTATGAATGACATCTTCCAACTCTTCCCATATTCTATAATTGTAGAACTTTGAATTATTGGGAGGTATATAGGCAATAATTAAACAAAAAGTCAGGGAACCCACAGTTACCAGAAAAGATTGTAAGAGTCAATAAATATAAGCACTTCTGATAAAAAATGCAAGTAACCAGGCCTCCAGAAGGCCTGCCAAATCTGGAATGCTTGTAACCTGGAACATGGTAGACTGAATAACTATTCAGTGCAATGTCATCAAGGGCCTGATTCCAAGTTTCTTGCAGGCACATTATATGAGCCTGCTTCAAAAAATTAATACACTCATTGTCCACAAATTTTGATAAGAGACCAGTGATATTCCAAGAAATTAACACAACATTTCTTGCCCTGTCTGTCACTTCATTCCTACTAGAAGGGGAAGAAATCTTTAGTCAATCACCAGAAACATCCAACAGGTCAAATTGGTTAAAAACTGGTACATTGAAAATCAGCCTATCATTTGCCATATCCCGAGTGCTCTTAATAGGATCAATTCCTGTGACCTGTTTGGGAAGCTGTTCTCTTTCAGGCAAACTAGGCTGGTTTAGACCCAAAACCTGATCACAAGCAATAAAATGCAACCCTACCCTATCCTATCTAAATGTGGAGTGTTTTGAATAATGTCATTCAACAGACTTTGGCTTCCAATTTCTACTAGGACTTGATCAGTCTCAGATATGTTTCCTATTCTTTGAGCTGTAAGAATGTTATTATCTGCAACATCGATGTTTAGTACTTGTTTTAGTAGATCTCTGACCACCAGATCAAGTTTCCTCTTGGCCTCATTTTCTAGATGACCTAGACCAAAGAGAAATAGCTCACTTTGAACAGGTATATTATTACAATACGGATGGTTTACTTTAGTCTCCTGGGGCGCTACATTAAGAATATTGCTGCTAACCATATAAATACCCACTGAATCCAATAGATAGGCCTTTTCCAAAATCCTATCCACAACCTTTTCACCTGATATAGCAACATCTACTTGCCCAGCAGCATTTTGTGACTTATGTCTAAAAACATTTATAATTTTAAAATCTGAGGCTGGGATTTTTAATACATGTATAAGCAAATTTGTAACAACAAAACTTAGCCTGCCCTAGCTTTCAGTCAATGTTTTTTGGAGACCAAATATACTAAAAAAATCCATAGAGGATGTTTTAGGGGAATAATTCAGATGTCTCCTATTTATAAAATCTACTGAAAATCCTTGTGCATTCAGTTCTCCATTATTGAGCCAAATCTGGTTAGCAATCCTTGGACTAACACAGAAAAGAAATATACAACTCCTACCCTCTAAGTCCAAATCCTCCCAAGCCTGCACTATATCACTGTCAACAATGTCAGCACCAGTAGCTGCCCTTAAAAGGTGCACAATCTGCTCCTTATTTTGTAAATATGAAATTCCAACATTCCATCTATAACCATACAGATTCAAAAAAGCACAATTGTTTAAATCAATCATGACTTTAGCAGGTGTAAAGTTCTCATCACTGTTTGCCATTGTGCTAAACCTAGACTCTGGAGCTGCAGATTTATTAACCATATTTAGATCCGCCAAAAGATTTGGGCTTTAATATGTTATACTTCCCTAGATCTTGTCTTAGTGTTGTTATTTGCTGGTTGACTAATTGAATAGAACTTGAGTACTTTTTGACTTATGTTATTATCAGATAGGTTACAATGGTCCAGTTTCTCTATTTCAAGGACTTCATCCAAATTAATGCTATTACTAATACTATTACTTTCTATTATGTCAGTAGAGTAGATCGTGTACATGACAACATTCTCTCTTTCAATCATTTTTTTAACATCTAAACCTACTTTCCTCAAATCCTTACATATTTTCTTGGAATTTTGATTTTTCTTACTTTTGGAATTCTTTGATTTCCCACTCTTCTTTTTACTCTCACCTACAGGTTTAACAGGAGTGGTAGGAATGAAAATTATAGAAAAGTCTGGTCTACTTAGACACTCAGTAGCTTGCTGGTCTAAAACAGAATCAGATACAGGAATAGAAGGAGAGCCAGTCATGGGAACTAGTCCATCTAATTTACTGATAATGTCATCCAGTTTAGCACCATTGATAGCGATATTGCCATTAAAGGTCTCTAACTCATTAGTAACTCCTACTAATTGATCACATATCAGAATATGTGCAGAATAAAGATCTTGCATGGTTCTCTTAAGATCATCATCTAGACTGAAAGGGTAAGAGGAAATCCAGTCATTAATATGTTTAGTGTATTTAGTAAGATCTCCTATCCTATTTGTAAAACAACAACTACAGTGCAGACCTGGGCGATAATTTTTATTAGTCTTAGAATCAATTAATTTAAGTCTGTCAATTGCTTCTTGCATCCCCACTGTAGTATCCTGTTGATCTGTCATCCAATTAGCACAATTACAAGTAGTACCATTCCACCTGGCACTTAATACTGGATCAGGGGCCAGTTCGGGGGAAAAGTCAGGAAAACATGTTAAGTCAGAGGCAGTGTCACAATAAAAATCAATCAAAGGCTCCTTCCAGTTTTGGGCAGCAGAAATGTTACCCGATCTTACTTCACTGCTATTTTCAGTCACTGTTGGAGCAGTTACAAAATTCAAACCACTAGTTGTAATACTGCTATCCCTACTATGTTCAACTGGAGGGCTAAAAGTGTCTGGAACTGAAAACATTTTTGGGGTGGAAGAAAGCCTAGTATAATTGTGTCTATTGACATCATCAGCCTCAATTATGATATTACTGACTGAATCATTCAAAGGAGAATCCCTTAGATTAGTAGACCCACACATAATGGCTGATTCAGCGAATACACTAGTGTTAACAGCTTTAGTCAAAAACATATTGATCTTAACTTATTTCATTTTAATACTGGATATATCAGAAGCATCTCCAGTAATTTTATCCTTATTTTTTAGTTTCTTATTTTCCTTTATTTTATTAAGTCCCCTAAATTTGCAAGATTTATTTGGTCCATTTATGCTTTTTGAAGTTATATTATTACTCAATTTGGTGCCTTTTCCCCCTTTAAATCACCAATAACTGCTAACGTCTGTGCAGACTCCTCACTAAGGATATATTGATTCAGAGTGTAAGCTGAAATATCCTGTACAGCCCTAACCACCTTATCTAATGAATCCTGACTTGGAATACAGATTGGAACATCTGAAACAGCCCTAACTGGCCTATGTCCTGTTTCCTGGTAACCAATAACATATTGTTTAACATGTTTTCTAGCTTTCCTATATTTAAAGATGGGCTCATCCAGCATTTGTTTGTCTAAGGAATTATCTGATACATCCTACATTTTTTGCTTCCTTGTTTTTACCATTACTGCCAGCCTTATTACAGCCTTATTGCAACAGTGATCAGACACACAAAAAAGTAAAAAACTTAAACAACAAACCAACAAAACTCAATCAAAGTTTGTTGTTGTTGTCCTTTGAAGTCCACTCCAAATGAAATTAGGTCAAAAATAGACCCCTATAACCCCCCCAAAAAAGTACTGCAATGAAGCTATCAAAACAAACGGGACACTCCATAGGTCTTCCCTTGTTCGTGACACATGGATCAGTCTCTGTAACTTCGCTATAACCAAACCACACAGTCCTTCAGTAAATAAGGCCCACTGCTTCCAGAGAAATTTCCACAGGAACTCTTGTTTTCTTGCTTTCTTTAGTTCAATGGAGCTATTCCCAGAAGCAAATCTTAAAAAAATAAATAAATAAATAATGCTCAGAACCAATTGTTAATAAGTTAAACGAGGTCGAACATGTTCTGCTTTTAAACCAGCCTATCTTTATAGCCCACAATACTTAAATCACAAAATAATTATCAGTATTATCAAATAATAAAGACAGCAGAAGCAAGCAGAAGAAGAAGCATAGAATTGAAAAGTTATAATAATCTGGAATGCTTACTTAAACTGCATGGAGTTTCCTACAAATTTTGATTAATTAAAAATGAAATCCTCTTATCCAGATTGACATCTTTGCAGTTTGTCTAGACCCAAAGACTTGCTGCTATAAAACGTCACTGCTAATAATATTACTCCTCCTGTGCTACTCCTGGCTCACCGCTTACAGCTCCCAGTAGGATGGCGACTCTGAATACCAAAACGCCGCGCATGCACATTATATAGTCATCCCAGCTGACCAAAAGTGTGTGAAGGAGAAAGAAAAAAATGAAATACTAAAATCTAAATAAAAATAACAGAATGAAAGTAAAAGTAATAAAAATAGTGGTTAAACCACTAAGCACCTAAAACAAATTGTATATGACTACTAAATATCACACAAATAGGCAATTAAATAGTTAGATAGTAGCTCCAAGCAAAAAAGGGAAAAGTTTACAACATTTCCTTAATTAGAGATGATGATATCAATGATGTTTGGTCCAAACTCCCCCCAATCTCGCACTGACTTTAGGATTTTCAAACTTTCAACTTTTGGACTTTCTACTTTTATTTTGTTTTTCTCCCCACAGTCATTCGGTGCCATCTAATGCCCCACGGCACATTTTTTCTAGTCTTTTGCGAGCTCAGCTACCCTCAACTTCAGCACTCAAAAGCTACAAAAATAAAAAGAAGACGGCAACAGAAGAAAACACAGAGACGGCCGCACAAGATGGCCTGGAGAAAGCTGTTCCTTGGGCAGGTATCAAATATGCTTAGGTGGCATACCTTTCCTGGATACAAAAAAATGCCTAGGATAGCTTCTGCTCTGCAGACTCCTCCACAGCCTACTAGCGTACAGCATCCATCTCCACCAGCAGAGGTACTCCACATCCAGGGTAGGTGCTATGTTTCTATGGTTCTCAAAGGAAGTGGCTGGGAAGGTAAGAGAAAAAATTGCTTTCAGGAAGTACTAGGAAATACAGAATGAGGAGGACAAAGTAGTGTATTTGGATTAACAGAGGGAGGCAGGGAAGGTAGTCTGGTGCACAAAGGTGCAAATGAAAGAAAAAATAGCCCGGTCAGTAAAGAATGGTGGCAAGACTTTTTACAGGTACATTAATGAAAGGAGGAAGATAAGGGGGGATTGTAAGACTTAAGGAAGAAGAAGGGGAGTGTGCAGAAGGGGACTTGAAAAAGGCAACAATCCTGAACAAATATTTTTGTTTGATATTCACAGAGGAGGGGGAAGAAGATGGACCACAATTAATTGGTAGGAGCAGTATAGGACAGGAGGTGGACACCAGTCAATTTACAGAGGACAGAGTTCTAAAGGAACTCTCAAAACTAAAAGTGGACAAGGCAATGGGACCAGATGGGATACATCCTAGAATATTAAAGGAGCTAAGGGAGGTACTGGCAGCACGACTGGCAGCTCTGTTCAATGAGTTGCTGGAAATGGGAGTGGTTCTAGAGGACTGGAGGAGAGCAGATGTGGCCCTCTACACAAACATGGGAGCAGGGAGGAGGCTGGAAACTATAGACCAGTCAGCCTGATCTCAGTGGTGGGGAAAATAATGGAATCACTGCTAAAGAAAGGATTGTGGAACATCTTGAATTCAGTGGAGCACAAGATCTGAGGCAGCATGGATTCACAGTAGGAAGATCATGTCAAACAAATCCGATTGATTTCTTTGACTGGGTGACCAAGGAAGTGGATTGGGGGAGTGCTGGATATGCCCTACTTGGATTTCAGCAAGGCTTTCAACACTGTTCCACATAATAGGCTTCTAAACAAGCTAGGCAGCCTGGGACTGGGTCCCAAGGTAGTAAACTAGGTTAGAAAATGGTTGAAGGATAGAACGTGGAGAATGGAGTTCAATCCAAGGAAAGGCGGATGACCAGTAGGGTGCCACAGTGACCAGTTCTAGGGTCAGTCCTATTCAGTGTCTTCATAAGTGACATTTCAGAGGGGCTGGAAGGAAAGGTTTGCCTCTTTGCAGATGACAATAAGATCTGCAACAGGGTAGACACTCCAGGAGGGGTGGAAAGAATAGGTAAACTAGAGGAATGGTCAAGAGTATGGCAGCTAAGATTCAATGCAAAGAAATGCAAAATCATGCATTTGGGGCACAGGAACCCAAGGAAGGCTTACATGTTGGGAGGGGATACTGATAGACACCAAACAGGAAAGGGATCTGGGGGTAATCATATCAGATGACCTTAAGCTGGCCAAACAATGTGCCAAGACTGTGGGCAGAGCCAGTGGGGTACTGGGGTGCATAGGGAGAGATATCACCAGTAGAAGAAAGGAGGTGGTGATGCCTCTGTACAAACCATTAGTGAGACCTCATCTGGAGCACTGTATCCAGTTCTGGAGGCAACATCTCAATAAGGACATAGACAGGGTAGAGGCAGTTCAGAAAAGGACAACAAAAGTGGTGCAAGGTATGCACTAAAAGTTGTATGAGAAGAGACTGAATGACCTCAATATGTATACCCTGGAGGAGAAAAAAGAGAGGGGGGATATGATAGAGACCTTCAGATATCTCAAGGGCATAAATAAGGTACAGGAGGGTAACATCTTTTAGAAAAAGAGATGTTCTAGAACAAGGGGTCATGACATGAGTCTGGAATGGGGTAGACTAAAGGGTAATGAGAGGAAGTATTTCTTCACAGAAAGGGTGGTGGATGTATGGAATAGCCTCCCTGTGGAGGTGATGGGGGCAAATTGGATAGGAACATTTAAAAATGCATGAGAGAGGCATCAGGGAACCTTAGCGATAAGAAAGAGAACAAAGCCGGGGATCAAGTAGGATCTGAAGTTTTCACAGCAAGCAGAGAAAATAGGCAGGCTAGGTGGACCTAGTGGTCTTTATGTGCCATCGATTTCTATGTTTCTTTTTTTTTCTAAAGAGAATCTTTATTAAATTTTTTCCAAGATTAGTGAGACATACACACACATAAACCCAGAATCCCGGGCGCACACTCCAAAAACTGAATGTGCAAACTATATACAACCCCTATTTACAAACCCCCTGGATACCCACACAAAAAACTTCCCCCACAGTTCGATAATAACACACAAAAAAAAAACTAGCTAAATAGCAGTTGGTAGTAAATAATACACTATTAACCCTCAGAGTCTCCATACACTAATTACCCACCCTCATCTTCGAAAAAAAACAAAACAAAGCATCTCAATTTAAATTCAATCCTACTCAGCCCATTCGGGTATCCAGAACGTCCCCCTGTGAGAGAGAGAGTCCCAAGCCAAGGGGATTAACCATCCCCCAAATGTCATTCCTCATTAGATCTGCGTTCCATTCCAGTTAAATAAAAACCCCTCCTCATTCCCTCCTAATAATACCTACAATCTATAGGGAACCTATTGGTGAGACAAAGTCCCAATATACAGTATGCCAACCCCTTGGTACCACATCCCACTCCACCAAATATGGCAAGCAGCTTCCCTAACACATACAGACCTCTATTCAGAGGCTCTAATCAGGCTATAGGTAAGCTGCCTCTAAGCTAGCCCACCTTTTAACATACACCTCCTGTCTACCTTCAGACATAAGATGGTTTTTGATCCTAGCCAGCGACCTCAATACATCCTTCACCCAGTGCTCATATAAATATATCTGACCATCCTTCCAATGGCTTAAAATAAACGCTTTAACTAATGATCCCATCAAAGCTAAGTGAAACCTTGGAGCAGTACCTTCAACGAGGGAATAGTCACCTAATACACAGATCTCCGGGCGTAACATAGTAATAATATCCCAGGCTAGGGTCAAGTCCCTGTCTAATCTCGTCCCATAACAGACAAATTTTTTCACAGCTCCATAAGATATGTAGCAGGTCACCCGTTACTTTTTCACATCTGAAACAAAGATCAGTCGGCCTCAAACCCCTCAAAGCAAGTTTAACAGGTGTATAGAAAATATTGTGAACTACCAAGGTCTGTGTAATTCTATACTTGGGAATGACCAGATATTTAATAGCTTTCCAAATAGAACTCCAATTAAGCCCAGGAGTCAATATTTTATCCCAATAAGTAATAGAAATTAAATCACTACCACCACGGGGGGTTCAAGAGTAACTTATATACCCGTGAGAGTAAGCCAGTTCTATTGACTACCCCTTGCAGGCACTCCCACGAAAGGAAGCTATCTGTGAACTCCCCCTTTCCCCCTCGAACCCCCGCAATCATTTGCTTGAGCTGTAACCTTTGAAAAAAGGGCAGAGACTTGCATTGTGATGGCAACCAGACTTTCCCATTCTGCTGCATATCCCTCAAGGCAAGACCTTCCAAATAACGAACCCACCTCTGGCCAAGCACCTGGCCTCCAATAGTCAAACTGGGATTCCTTAAAATAGGCTGATCCCGAGATATGACCTGAAAGTTTCTTTGCCCCAGGGTAAGAAACGCCCACCAGGCTTCCAGAGACTTCCTAATAGGGCTCCCTTCCTCAGCCCTACATTGCACCACCTTAGGCCCAGCATATATCAGTGATTCAGGAGAATAATTTACATCCTTCAACCACTTCCTTTCGAGCTGTAACCAGGCCGGTTGGTAATCTCCCCCATCCAGATCCTTTGCCCATTGAGCCATCAAACCCAACTGGCCTGCTACATAGTAAGCCTGAAAATCAGGCAGCTTGATTCCACCCTCTTCAAAGGACCTACACAACACTCTATACTTAATCCTAGTGGGTTTATTACCCCATAGAAAACCCAACACCATTTTCTTAATAACCTTAAACCATTTTGCCGGGATGACATAAAGAGCCAAGTAGATCGGGTACAACAACCTCAGCAGCATGTTCATCTTAATAATACCTAATCTCACTGCAAAATTCAGAGGCAGCTTTCTCCACCTTACTACATCCCCTGAGATCTCCGAAATAATTCCCCCCATGTTAGCATCTGCACCCACTGTCTGATCTGCAGTAATCCAAATACCCAAATATTTTAACTTATCCTTATTCCACTGAACCCCCATGGAAGCAAAATCTGCCCTAAATACATGCGGAGTCAGGGGTAGAATTTGTGTTTTAGCAAGGTTCAGCTTATAGTTAGATACCCTAGCGTACTGTTCTATAAGTTCCCTGACAGAACTAAAAGAAGAAACTGGGTCTTGAAGGTGGAGCAAGATGTCATCTGCAAAAACAGAAAACTTTAGCTCCATATTGCCAATCCCAATTCCCTGGACCCTAACCTCCCTGCTGATCGACCTTAATAGGGGCTCTAAATAGATATTGAACAAAATCGGTGAAAGAGGGCACCCTTGCCGGGTACCATTTTTTAACTGAAATTCTCTTGAGAGATAGCCATTACATAATATTCTGGCCGTGGGCGCCGCATATAAATTCTTGATGCCCCTAATCAAACCCTCTGGGAACCCCATTTTCTCCATCGTTCTAAACAAAAAGGAATGGGAGACTCGGTCAAACGCTTTTTCAGCATCCAAGGAGATCAGGGCCAAAGGAATCCCAGAGCCTGAGGCAAAATTTATAATATGATGTAATTTCCTAAGTGCATCTAGTGCTCCTCGCCCCCTGCATAAAACCAACCTGTTCCCGGCTGATTAAATTTGGAGCTACCTTAATTATCCTGTTGGCCAGTATCTTTGTAAGTATCTTAATATCTTGATTTATCAGTGAAATAGGCCTATAGCTTCCCATGTCATCCCTCGGCTTATCAGGTTTGGGTATTAGTGTAACATATGCTTGGTAAATGGGAATATGATTAATACCCTCCCACATAATAGTATGAAAAAATTCCCTTAAAATTGGGAGAATAGACTGAATATGGGTTTGATAAAATTTCGCCGTTAGACCATCGGGCCCCGGAGATTTCCCTGAAAGGAGAGACCTGACCACCTCAATAATCTCAGAGGAAGTTATTGGGGCCTCCAAGTTCTTAGCCAGGGTAGGGTCCAAAGTCGGAAGTTGAATACGTTCTAGATACTCTCTTATCTCCTTGTCCCCCCCGAAGGGATTCCCTGATAAATCTCCTCAAAGAAAGAGGCAAAGGCTTCCGCTATATCCTGGGGATCCGTTTTTAACGTCCCCTCATGAAAAATCGAGCTGATAGTCCTGGAGGCTTCCCATTCCTTAATCCTCGCTGCTAAGAGGCGCCCAGGCACATCCCCCTGAAGAAGATACTTAGCCTTAATCTTATTTAGCCAAAATTCCGTCTTGCCATACAGAATCTCCGAGAGATCCCTCCTTAAACTTTTAAGCTCCCTATCTATTTCCACTGAGGCCCCTTCTTGTTGTGATAGAGAACTAATAGCAGCCTCTAAAAAATCCTCTTTCGCCTTTCTAATCACTCTCACTTTGTCAGCAAAGCATTTTAGCAAGCCATAGAATGAGGAATTTACATGTGGGCCATGCTAATTTCTTATTTGTCAACGTGGGTATTTGTACCCCAATGATTTTCTGCAGGGCCCCCTCAAGCTCTTCCCTTCTCTCCTCCGACGTTAATAGCCAGTCTTGCAGCCTCCACCTAAAAGGCCTTGTAGGCAGCAATTTTGGTTCCCATTGAATCCGAATCAAAGAATGATCAGAGAAAGTTCTACCTTCCGTTGAGAAGGCTTTAATCCCCCCTAGCACCTCCTTGTTGACCAAAAAAAAATCTATCCTGGTATGAACCTTATGTGGCGGTGAATAAAATGTCATCTTAGGGCCCCCATCCCCAAACAGATTAGCTGGGTCACTCAAACCTGCCACTTCTAAAAACCTAGCCAGCGCTGCCTGGGCTCTAGATCCAGGGCCCTTACCAGGAGGCCTCCTGTCTCTTTTGTTGTCAAAACAGAGATTCCAATCACCTGCTAGTATCAATGACGTTGATGGGAACACTGCAATATTTTCTTCTATAGAGGCAAAAAATTTGGGGTCCGGTGGAGTTGGCCCATAAATAGACGCCACCACAACCGCGTGCCCGTGTAAATTGCCCCTCACAAAGACTCCCCTGCCATCTTGCCTGGTTACCACCTGGTTAACCTCAAGGGGACACAACCTATTAATTAAAATTGTGACCCTCCCGATGCTCTCTCTCGACCCTCCCCAAAAACCTGACCTACCCTACGCTTTTTTAAACACTCCACCTCGTCCGACAATAGATGTGTTTCTTGTAGAGCTGCAGTGTGGGCTCCTCGCTGTTCGATGTACCTCAGGATTGTTAATCTTTTATGTCGGTCCCTTAGACCTTTGACATTCCAGGAAATAATATTATATCCTGCCATCTAACTAGTGCAATACTAAATAACAAAACCTGACCGCAGATTAACCCGGATCCACTCCCACAATTTCCCGAGTTGGGACTCTCTCTCTCGCCTCCCCCTTTCCCCGGTCCCAAGACCGACCCACCATATCTCTATGAGTCATGGATGAACCACTTTCCTCGTCCCCCCAGAGACCCACTTGATTTACAAGAACCCGCAATGTGGCCCCCGAACTCCCTAACAGAACCCAAAAATCTGAGCAGTAGCCGTTAATAGATAGTTGCCCCGAGATAGTCCATTACCCAAAAAAAAAATTAGCAAACCCCCCATACAGCGAGTCCAGTTTCCATTCAGAGTATATAGTCGAACATTCTCAGGCAGCTCTTCCAGCAATAGTCCATTGCTCTCCCTCAGAGCTCCCCCCCCCTTAGTAGTTGCTGGGCCCACTACTGTCCTTGTTGCATCCCTTTCCCCCAATAAGTCTATTTAGTCCAACCCTTATATAAACCCGGCCCTTAGCAATCCAAGACAGCTCCCTTATAACCCACATATTTCCCCTGAAACAGCCCTGAATCCTCTTGATCTCCCCCGATCTCCCCTCCCAACCACCCACCCCCCTTTCCCCCTCCCCACCACAGGGGCCCTCTTAGAACTGAACCCCAGTCTTTATATAAATGCATCCTTTTCTGGCCGAGGCCAATTTTGTCCAACCAAGCACTATAAATGACCAAAAGCTTCCTCCCATTAACTCCGAATAAGTCCTGCCCTCACACAGAGGGCATCTTCAGGTTGACCCTTTGAAGAGGTCTGGAAGATCAACACAGAGTCCATCCCATGCATCCTTTGCTGTTAAGAATTTCTTTTCCCTGGAAGACAATTTCACCATTAATGCAGCCGGATACAGAAGCCGAAATTTTATACCGGCCAGATAAAGCTTCTTCTTTAATATCTCCATATTCCTTTTGCTTCTCTCTGACCCCCGGAACCAGATCCTGAAAGAACCATATAGAGGCTCCATTCCACTGTAAAGGCTTCTTTTGCTTAAACAACTGGAGAACATGTGACTTCTCCTTGTAATTTAGGAACCTCATAATTATCACTGTCGGTCTGGCCCCTGGTGGCGGGGCCTCCCTCAATGCACGATGAGCCCGCTCCAAGTTGTACCCCTCTCCAAATGGCGAAGGGCCAGACATTTTTCAAAAGCAGGTCTTGTACAAAGGCATAATCTGGACCTTCTGATCTCTCTGGCAGCCCGCTAATATTAAATTATTTCTCACGATTTCTTACTTCTTGATCCTCCAGCCTTTCTTCTAATTTTAAACTTTTCTGAAGCACCACCATCTCCTGGTCTAAAGTAGTGACTTTTCTTTCCTGTGAAGCGATCCTGGCCTCTGCGTTATTCATCCTCTGGGCCAGTAAGTGTAGCGCCGGTTTCACCTTAGCAAAATCAACTACCAAGCCTTGCAGCAGGGACTTAATCTCTCTGATGTCCTCAGTAGTGACTCCCAAGCCTCCTTCTATAGTGTGCACTTCACCCTGCTCCAGGTCTGCAGGGGAGTGGGGCTTCAGCCTCTTAGATGCTGGGGCGCGCCCATCCCGTGGAGCTGCAGTCTCGGTCTCCATCATTCACTCGAGGTCGGGGTTGGCCTACCCCAAAACACTCCCACTGGCTTGCCAATATATTTCTTCATCGCACTGCACACCGAAAATTACACCGCCCCACAGACCACCCGATGCTCCCAGCCGTAGACTACAACAAAGGAGAGCTCAAAACGTCACCAAAATCGGGTTATTTAAACTAAATAAAGACGCTTGGGCTCGGAGGAGCGAGAGACGCGTCTTACCCGGGCCGGCTCATCACGTGACTCCTATCGATTTCTATGTTTCTATATTTCTATGTTCCATGGATTTCTAAATGAGACTTTTTTCTTTTTTTAATCACTTAATCCTCTGATAATGTTCATTCCCCTACTTATTCCTTACTCCATGCTCTTGTGGGGTTTTCACCCCAGAGGGAAAAATGTATGCCTATCCCCTATGACTCTCTCCCTATTCCTTACAGGTTTGCACCAATACATGGACTGGGTGACTTTCCCCTGTGAGGTTTCCACCCCAGAGGGTTAAAGGGTTACATCTCCTTTCCCTACAAACTCCCACTTTACCCCTTTCTTCCCCACTGCCACTGGCACTGTATGATGTTGCTTGTTATTGTATCCTTGTTATGTATTCGGCATTTGTACTTACCCATTTCCCCCTCCCCCAAGGACACATCTGGAAATGAGTTATTGTAGCTTAGTATGCCTTTCCTGGTGAAACTCTTTTAAATAAATAAATAAATAAATTGCTAGTAAGAATAATACCCAAATAGGAACATCTTCTACTTTTATTTCCTTTGTCTCTGGAGGGAACTCTGTGATGGGAAAATGAATGATTTTATTTTATTGAGTCTATACCCTGACAGCAGGACAAAACTATCAAGTTCTTGCAATGGAGGGGTAAAAGATGATTTAGGATTATGCAAAAAGGTGAATAAATCATCTGCATATCATTTAATTTAAACTCCACCTTTTCTACCTTTATTCAGTGATGTCTTTGTTCCCTCTAATATAATTTAAAAGTGGTTTCAGCACAATAGTACAATGTAATGGGGAAAGAGGGCAACCCTGTCATGTCAGTACACATTTGTGAAGGAAGTATAATTATTCACTGCAAAAAACGCTCAGTGCAACTTCTGGTGATGCCACCCTCACGATGGCAGCCTGAACTCAGAGCTCTATTTCGGCACCCCTAAAAACATCTCCCTGCTAACTGAAAAAAAAAAAAAAAAAACAGGCAAAAAAATACTTTTACTGAACAGGGACTGAGAATACAAAAACAACAGGATGAAGAAAGCAGATCAACAAAAAAAAAAAGAAGAGGGGAATGCTGATGGCAAGAGATGGGAAGTGCACCTAGATGACTCTCCATGCTTCGGGCTCGGTTGTCTTCTTGGACCACAACCTTCTCTCTTCCTTGAAAAACCAAAAGAAAAAGAGCAAAAAGCTTGATACTATCTTCCAAGAATTGCAAGTGTGCAGGGTAGACGTATCTGATAAGCTTCAAGGATTATGTACTGATATTATAAGCCCTAATAAGTGCGCAGATGAAATTGACAAGCAGCTAACACTGACAGACTACCAGGCGGATCTCTTAGAAGCAGTGGTACAACAGTTGCAATCAGCCCCGGAAAAAATACAGGCTTGGCAAGAGGACTCAGAGAGCCACACAAGGCACAATACTCAATCAATCAATCAATCACTTTATTTAACCAGGCAAAACACCATTGAGCAAGCTCATTTTCAAAGAGGTCCTGGACAATTGTACAAAAATAAAAATACAATACAGTACAATACAATACATATTCACAGGTAAGGTATACTCAACAGTATGAAGACTTTGAACAGATAGAATCATAAGGCTCATACCACTGGCCTGCCAAGGTATGAAGATGTGCAATACATAAAATATTGTACAGGAAAAGGAGAGAAGCCAATAATCCTGGACTCTCTTCAGTACGATGGTAGAAGACTGGGAGAGGGAAGGCAGGGGGGAGGGTGTTAGAGGAAGAGGATGGGGTGAGGAGGGTCAGGGTAAAAAAAGTACGCTAGAACTGCTAGAAGTCCCCTATAAGAGAGGATCTTGGGTGAAATTAGTTGTAGAAATTGAGAGAGGGGCCAGGTGCTAATGGCTCAGCATTGTCTAAAGCAGTTGCATGTTTCCTTCAGTAGAATGACCAGCAAATCTTTGAATGTGAAAAGGCCTGGAAGTGAGGAAAGTTTTAATTAGCTTTGCATGGTATTCCAAAGTGATGGGAGTGAAAAACTGATTGCAGCCAAACCATATCTTGTTTTTATTCTGGGAACCTGGAAACAAATTAAAGAGAAGTGTCTCAGGCCATAGGAAGCCTTGGCACATTGGAATAGACTTGATATGTATGTAGGAAGATTATTGGAGAGCGCTCTATAGATCCAAAGTAGAGTATTTCTTTTCCTGCTGTTTGAAAGTGATGGCCACCCCAATTCCTGGTATAGTAGGTAATGGTGAGTATGAAGGGGTAGATTAAAGATAAATCTTAGGGCTCAGTGGTATAGAGTGTCTAATTTGCTAAGTGCTGTTAAGGGACAATGAATGTAAAGAAAGACAGCATAGTTCAGTATAGGCAGGAATGTAGACTGTACTAGTCTTTTTCTAGCTTCTAAGGTAAGCAGGAGTGTAATACGATAGAATAAGTCTAACCGTGTCTTAATTTTTTCGAGACTTCATTCAGAAGGCACAGGAAGTTAAGCTTATTATCCAGCCAGAATCCTAGGTATTTAAAGGTTTTAGCTGTTTCAAGGGGTTCATCAAGAAGCATTAGAATCTAGGGAATATGTGTTGGTTCATGGCCGTTTTTGGTGAGAGGATCATGGCTTTAGTCTTCTTGGCATTTAGGAGGAACTTGTGTTTGATGAGATTATGTTTGAGGATAATAAAGTCTTGCTGTAAGTTCTTGTGTGCCAAGTCCAAGGAGGAATTTGTGGTATATAGTACAGTATCATCTGCAAATAAATGAGCATTGGCTAAGTGCAAATGAGTGTCCAGGTTATTGATGTAGATTGCAAATAGGATTGGGCCTAGTATGGACCCTTGAGGAATGCCTCGTAGAAGGGTTTTTTGTGGAGACAGATCACCTGCAGCTTTGACTTGCTGTAGCCTGTTGGTGAGGTAATTAAAGAACCATTTGATTGCAGGACTATCAAGTCCAATATTGCCTAGTGCTGAAAGCAAGATGTTGTGGTCCACAGTGTTGAAGGCCTCACTAAGATCAAGAAAAAGGGCAAACACATGCTTTTTAGAATCCAGGGCAATTTGCCAGTCTGTGGTAACTTTTCCAAGAGCAGATACAGTGCTATGTTTGGCTGTAAAGCTGGAATGTGCAGGGTTAGTAAGTCATGCGAATCCAGATGTTCTCTAATTTGGGCATTGACAATTTTTTCAAGTTGTTTTGACAGCACAGGTAGTATAGATATGGGCCGGTAATGATTCAGATCGCTCAGATCCCCCGACTTGAATAATGGTAGAATATGGGCGGTTTTCCATGCTGATAGAAGTTCTCCTTGTTTCAGCAAGGTGTTGAATAAGTGGGTAATGGGGACGGTCAAGTAGGGATAGCCAAACTTTAGGAAATATGGTTCAATATTGTCTGCACCTGCACTCTTTTGGGTGTCCAGGGATAGTAGTAGATCCTCTTGTTTGAATGTAACTGTATGAAAGCTAAAAGTGATAGAATAGGGTAGGTTAGTGTTAGAATGAACATTAGAGTCGGCAACGGGGTCACCTAGTGGGTTGATTTTGCTGATAGGTGAGGTATAAAAGGCTAGCCCTGCAGTGGCAAAGTGTTCATTAAACTGCTCAAGAATATTGACTCTGCTTGTGTAGGTGTATCCAGCGGATATAATTTTGGATGGAAGAGACTTGTTAGCATGGTAACCTTCAACCTCTCTGAGAATATTCCAGAATTTGGCTGAGTTGTTTTTGTTGGCTTCTAGTTCTGCTTGGAAATATCTGGCTTTTTCAGATCTAATTAGTTTGGTGCAGGCATTTCTAGAGGTGCGGAATGCTAACCAATCTGCTTCCATGTGAGTTTTCCTCACTCATTTCCACCAGCAGTCCCTGTCCTTGAGTGCTTTTTTCAAAATGGGAGAGAACCAACCGGGGTTTTTTTTTTTTAGATCTAAAAAGTCTTAGCGGGACATGTTTGTCGATTAGTCCCATTAAGAGGCTATGGAAGATATTAAATGCCTCACTAAGGGAGATGGCAAGATAGATAGATAATAATATTAGACTGCACTAGATTCCTGAGCTCTCCGAGGGAAAAAGATGGAAACTTTTATTCAGAATTTCTTCCAGAAGGCACTTCAGCTCAATGCCGGGCAGGCACCAGAAGCTGAGTTAGCACACCGGGCCCTGGGCCCTTGCCCAGCTTCTCCTAATGCCCGATCCCAATCTATAATCATCAAGTTTCTAAGATATAAAGAAAAACAAGAGATCCTACTGAGAGCATGGCGTATGAAGGAGGTATGTCTGGGTACAGTTAGAATCTTTTTCGACAACTATTATCCTCTGCAAATGATGAAAAAAAGAACTTACATCCGCTAATGCAGATTCTCCAAAGCCAACAGCTCTGCTTCCAAACACCCTACCCTGCATGGCTGATTGTTTTTTACCTGGAGGGCTGCACAACATATGAGACTGTTGAAGAAATGGAGAAGGATTTAAAAAAAAGGGGACTGATTGAGACCACTAGGGCTAACAAACCCCCCAAAAATTGACTGGTGACTGAAGGATGGATTGAGGTGGGCAACAGTAAGAAGAAACATGCAGAAGAGGCTAAGAAGGCTATCATAGCCTGACTGCAGACACCAGGTACCACCCGTCAGAACAAGGAGCAGGAGTCTCAGGACACTTGAAGGCAGCTAACAAGTCCTGGAACTTTACTTTGTTTTGTGACATCCCCTACAAAGCAGGTTGGATCGAGTTAAACAGACTCATGCGAAGCAGCATCAGAACCAGCTATGACAGGTGCATGGGGGGAAGAAGTGGAGATGTAGTTTGACATGAGGGGCAGGAGGCTCTGGATAGCAGTTACACTGCTTTGAGACACACTGGGACCTGTAAATATTAGCTATACCCGGTGCGACACCCACTGCTGGCAACTTGGTGGGGTCAAGTGGGCTTGAAGCAGTCTGCAACCATACGTTGCCTTGTACAGTCTATCTTAGGGTTTCAGGCATCGAAGTGGAAATCGTGTTGAAGTGTCTCCCTAATTGAAGATGCTCCCCCCACCCTACACCTACACATACATGCATTCAAGAGGGATCGAGAACAGCATGCAACTTTATAGTAGCCCTAAGCCACGGCTTTTTGAAAGAGGCACTATCCCAAAAGATATAGCTGAGACAGACCTGAAAACATAGTACACCAGGAATTGTTAAAATGTGAAAAATGACCTCTGATTTGAAATAATGAATGCCTCTACCATGAGGCAAGGGACACATAAGATGTATAAATAAATTGAAATGAATGTCAATACTTCTGGTATGTAGGGAATGGACCCCCTCACCGGGACACCTTGTGGGACACCACTTCATACATAAATGGAAGGAAGATAGAGATGGAGTGGAAGGAGCAACATTGTGGTGAACAGGGTGAGTGGGTAGGGGGTGGAGGGGTGAAGAGCAATAACAAATCTCTGGAAGCAAATGTAAAGTTAGAAATACAGATTAGGGTGGGGAAGGGCAGTAGAGACTGGAATAAGAAGCACCCTAGATTAGCCCCCCCCCCCCAGAACAGCCATGATGTGTTGGTTGTTATGCTTTTTAATGATTTCAGTTCTGACACCACCTTGCCAGAGGTTGAGTGAAATAGAACCCTCTCTACACATGCAGTGGGGGTGCCACTGAGGAATAAAGAGCACTTAGAGGGAGCATCAGTTACTACTCCTAGCCCCTTCTATCTCTTATCCCACACACCCCTAGGGGTTGGCTGAGTGGAAGGAAAAACCCTAATTCCTTTTTCCATTCCTTTTTTCCAGTGCACAGGTTGCTCCTAGGAGGCTGAGATTATTAAAACCACACTTTCCTCCTGACGCAGTTAGAGGAACTTCCCAACTACACCTCCTGAGTCTTAGGACCCTTATCAAAAAGGATCCCTACCTTGGAAGACATGTTGTTTGTTGTGTTCATGTACATAGTTTTTGTGAAAAATTTGTTAAAGTTTAGCATTTGTTGCTACATATATGGTGTTTTTTTCCTATGCTTGAATATACAGTTATACAGAATATATCAAGTTGTAGACCAGTGCTGGGTGAGTGGGTTGGGAAACTGCTTACCTTCTGGCTCTCCAGTGTGTGCCACAGCGGGTACCTGGGCAACTCTTAGAATGAATACAGGGATGTATCTGACCACTATCCTAGAACAAGATAGGGGTGCTAAAGTTAAGATATACTCGATGAATATAAATGGATTTAATAATCCAATTAAATGCTCAGAGGTCTTCATTGTTGTGTGCAGGGAGAAGCAAGACATAGTGTTTATACAAGAGTCCCACCTCTCTCAGATGGAGGTGGCGAAGTTGGTCAAATATGGATACTCAGCTGTTTACTCTTCATCCTACAAAAGAGGTAAACAGAGGGGAGTCATTATCTTAATAGCCCATCACCTGACTTTCAAAGACATAAAAGTAGTAAGAGACAAGGAGGGCTGTGGCATACTAGTACAAGGAGAAATAGAGGGGACCCCATTATGTTGGCTAACATCTATGTCCCCCCAGGTTTAGATATGGCCTTTATTAGATGGATCCTGGACTTAGTGGTGGATCATGTGTGGGGTAGTTTAATCTTGGCTGGAGATTGTAATCTGCTCATGGATCCCATAAGGAACACTATGGGAGTAAGGCAGACTCAGTCTCCTGCTGCACATACATTTTTTCAGAGACACATGGCATCAATGGGCTAGGCCGATGTGTGGTGAGAGATGCATCTAGGGCAGAATAAATTTTCACACTATTCTGCCATGTGCTGCACATCTAGCCAAATAAGGCAAGGCAAGGCAAAATTATTTAAAAGACGCCCAATCCTGGAGGATCTGGGCGCCGTACAAAATAGATAAAAACAACATCAAAATAAAATAAAACATCACAAATTTTAAAAACAAATAAATAAATAAATAACTCAACGAATAATTTCAGGTTCTTACTACAATTTATGTTTTTATCCCATAAAAGCTTGGGAAAGGAGATCCATTAATATATCTACAGTGTGAGCTCTTCTGACCACAGCTGGCAAAGAATTCCAAAGAATGGGAGCTGCAACACTGAAAGCTCTGTCACCAGCAGATTTTAGCCTTGTTCTAGGAATGGCCAGGAGGCCCCCATTAAAGGAATGGAGAGGGCAGGTAGAGAGAGCAGGTACTAGAAGGTCCAACAGATAACCAGGGCCCTGCCCGTGTAGGGCCTTATAGGTGAGAAGACCCACCTTAAAGAGGATTCTCCACCTGACTGGTAGCCAGTGCAATTCATGCAACACCAGTGTACTGTGACAAAATTTATGCTACCCAGTAAGTAACCGGGCAGCTGCATTTTGCACCAGCTGCAGCCTGCGGAGAGATCCCCCTGTGACCCTGAGGTAGAGCGCATTGCAGTAGTCAAGCCTAGATGTGACTAAGGCATGTATCAAGGTAGGGAGGTCCAGAGGCGGAATAAGGGGCTTAATCCTGGCAATATTTCTGAGATGGAAAAAACAGGAATGAACCGTGGAGGATATTTGTGCCTCCATAGTTAAATTCTGGTCCAGAATCACTCCAAGATTTCACACCCAAGAGGAGGCCTTCAATGACACAGCTCCTAGAACAAGTCCAGTTGCTGAGCCAGAGACCATCCTATCATGCACTCTGTTCGACTCCACTACCAATACCTCTGTCTTATCAGGGTTCAGTCGCAACCAGCTGGAGGCCACCCAGTCGATCTCAGCCAGACAGATATTTAGCACATCCACTGCATTGGATGTTCCTGGGGCAAAGGACAGATATAGCTGGGTGTCATCGGCATAACAATGAAAGCCCAAGCCATCCTTCCTAATGATCCCTCCCAGGGGTAGCATATACACTGCAAACAACATTGGGGCAAGTACCGATCCTTGAGGAACACCGCAAAATAGGAGGCTGGATGTAGACGAAGAATTCCCCATCACAACCCGTTGCCTCCTGTTGGTAAAAAAGGACTCAGACCAGCAGATGACAGTACCAGTGAGTCCGCAGAGCTCCCTAAGGTGGTCAAGCAACACACAATGGTCCACAGTGTCGAATGCTGAAGAGAGATCAAGGAGAACAAGAATTGTCTCATCCCCCCGATCTGTTGTGCTGAGGAGATCATTCTGCACCCGAACAAGTGCAGTTTCAGTACTATGCCTAGCCCCAAATCCCTACTGAACGGGTTCGTACAACTCATGAGTCATGAGGTGCTCTTCCAACTGAAGCACCATCACCTTCTCCACAACCTTCACCAAAAAGGGAAGGTTGGATATAGGATGGTAATTTGCCTTGACCTCCGGGTCCAGAGATGGTTTCTTTAAGAGGGGTCTCACTAGTGCCTCCTTCAAGGCACCTGGAAAGACCCCCTTGGATAAGGAACACCAGACAATCAAGGCAAACACTGGGCCTACAGAGTCAACACATCTCATTAAAAAATATGTCGGCACCAGGTCCAACTCATAAAAGGTGTGCTTCTGATTGACTGCTACCTCAATGACCTCACTAAACTCCACTGGTCCAAACTCCCCCCAACTTGTCGGAGTGCACTCAGAACACATAAGGTGACCACTGCCAGCTATGACATTGCTGACTGAAGAAGCCACCAGCCGGATCATGGACACTCTGTCTGAGAAGAACCAAGCAAATTCTTCACTCTCTGTATTAAAAAAAAACCTCCCAGGCTGCAGACAAGCAGGATGGAGTAGCCTGTCTACAGCTCAGAAAAGTGTAGCTGGTTGGTTCTTCCTGGCGGCAATCTCCCTGGACAGGAACACTGCCTTCATACGGTTGATTGCCTCCTGGTATGCGCTATAATGCATACGCAGGAGCAGTTTGTCTGCCTCAAAGCTGGATCTCCTCCAGCTGCACTCTAACCTCTGACCCATCCTCTTCATCTCCCTGAGATCTCCGTCAAACCATGGGGACCTCAGGTATGAAGTTTTGGGTCATACACGGACAGGTGCGAGGGAGTTACTGGTGTCAGATAATACCCTATTATAGGTGTCAACCCCAGCACCAACACCTCCGATGCATGCAGCACCCACACTAGATAATTTAGCTGCCGCCAAAAAAACCCTCAGGGGTCAAACCCCGTAAAAGGCGACAGCTCATCATCTCAGCAGGGGAAGGGCTTCTGGTCAGAGCCCCAAGCATGAACTGCACCGTGCAGTGATCGGACCAAGGTACTCAATCAATCCTGAGATTAACAATCTCAAGCCCCAGTGAGAACACCAGGTCCAACATGTGGCCGTCCTGATGAGTTGCTGCAGTAACAGCTTGAATCAGGCCCAGGGAGGACATAGTCTGAAGAAAATCATGACTACTCCTTTGATACCCGTCGTCGACACAAATATTGAAATCCCCCAGAAAAAACATTGGGGGGATTCCAACGTTCCGTCAGTGATGAATTCAGCGACCTCCTGCAGGAAATTCTCCATCGGCCCAGAAGGACGATAGAGAAGAAAGATCCTGCAGCCCGCACCTGGTCCCCCACGAACAGCCACACATTCAAATGAACCTGGCATTCCCACTGGGTGCATGGTGAAGGCCAGAATGGATCTAAAACAGATAGCTACCCCACCACACCTGTGTTCCACTCTGGGGCAGTGCTCCATGGTATACCCAGGAGGGACTGCGGCCTCAAAAACTGGGCCTGCATCATCCCCAACCCAAAGTATCCATAATGCAAGCCATATTGACTGAAGAAATCAAATCCACAATAATTGCTGTCTTATTTCTAATCAATCTGGCATTGCATAGCACTGCCCTCAGGGGACTGGAGAGTGAAGCAGTCCCGCGGGTACCTGACCACTCAGTCTGGTGGGTTCCCTGGAGACAGGCACCAACCACCTCTGGCCTCTCCCAGGTGCTCGTTGTAGCACAGGGTGCCTTCTGGACCTGACAACCTCTATCCTACCACCATCCGATATGCATGGGATGCCCCACTGCCCATGATCAACTCAATTCCTTCTAATCCCCACTTCCCGACAGCGTCTTGCCGTGGTGTCTGAGACTGGGAAGGGGATAAAATGACACAGAACATGCAGCAGGGAGCTCCCATACATAATCCTGGCGCCCCTAGGCCCTCCCATATAACCCTTACACATCACTAACTATTAAACTTAGGATACAACAAATAACTTTATCACAGTTTATCATACACAATTAAATAACAGCTAAAAAAGCCTGCCTAGCCTACATATAAAACAAATGTACTAATACAATTAATAAATCTCATGTGCAAGACGAAATTGCTTCACAATAATACTAATCCAGCTGTGCTGTCCCCACACCAAAAATGAGTTCAGATACTAAACAGTGAGGCATAAAGACACTAAAGTCTCTTTCAGTACTTATAAAATTATAAGGAGTAACTTATCCTCCACAGCATTTTCAACACCGAGTGGCGCTCGCGAGCGGCACTGCGATTAAGTAGCTCCACAATCCCCACCCCTCCAGCTGACAATTATCAGCTCCCCCCAGGCCTCCAACAAGCAAGGTGAAAATAGAAACAAATACAGTCTTTCACACTGCAGAAGTCCAGGCTTGTCAGGGAGGCGATACAGGGGCTCCGATTTCAGCAAGCAGGGGAAAACAACAGTTTCTGTTAGAAACAACGTCCAGCACATCCAGCCACTTGCGAGTGGCGCTACGATTAAGTAGCTCAACAATCCCCACACCTCCAGCTGACATTATCAGCTCCCCCCAAGCCTCCAACAAGCAAGGTGAAAATAGAAACAAATACAGTCTCTGACACTGCAGAAGTCCAGGCTAGTCAGGGAGGCGATACAGGCTCCGATTTCAGCAGGCAGGGGAAACAACAGTTTCTGTTAGAAACAACGTCCAGCACCTATTTTTTCATACAGCAGGAGAATCTGGCTAAGGTGACTTCTTGCAGAATGGGCCCAATCTCCTACTCCGACCATTCAATGCTTGTCCTGGAGATAGACTTTAGTCTGACCCTTAGGGACACTCATTGGCATTTTGACCCTTTTTACCTCAAAAGCGAAGACTATTTAGATATGGTTTGGAATCACATTAAAGAAATAGTAACAATGAATGATCCCCCAGACACACAGCCTACCATATTATGGAATACACTTAAGGCAGTCCTAAGTGGACACCTAATTAGTTATGCTGCCTGAAAGACCAAGGAGCGGAGGGCCCATAGGGATGACCTGCTGGCAACCCTCTCCTTTTTGCAACAAAAACACCAGTTAAAAGCTCCAGCAAACTACACCCAGATAGGCAAAATTAAAAATCAGCTGTACAATTTGGCCCAGGAGCAGACAGAGAGGGTGCATAGATATCTGTGACAGAAATATGATGTGGGACCAAGGGCAGCTATGTTATTAGCCCATAGAGGAAGAGGATATCATCAAAGGGCCACAATCTTAAGAATTCAGAATCCCCTGATGGGTCAGACCGATAAAAATGTCTGATTCATAGCAGAGGCCTTTGTAGATTATTATTGGGGACTGTTCTCTGCAGACCCAGAACCACAACCAGAGGCCCTGGCCTCATTTTTCAAACCACTACACCTTCCGAAAATAGGTGCACAGGCCCAGGACCTACTCTTAGGTAATATCTCTAGTTCAGAGCTCTTGAAGGCAGTAGGCTGTCTTAAAGCTGATGTGTGCCCTGGATATACACCTCCTGACCGGTGCCCCCAGCCGAACTCACACCTGCCTTCTCTATACTACCACCAATCTTCTCAGCTTTGAGGTGCGACTGCTCTACCAGACTTGCCTTCTCACTAAGAAATCTCTGCTAGGACTCCCCCCCCCGGGAGTCTCCACCTCCCTACAGCAGCCATCTTTGTCCGTCACCACCAGTAACTCTGTTAAGGCCACTTTCAAGATCTCTTGCCCAGAGATCCTTCCTCTACCGAGCCCCCACCTGGCTCAACTCCTTCCCTAGCTGCATCTCCAACTTGCCAAAAATTGGCTCCTTCAAAACAGCCCTTCGGAACCATATCTTTAATACCCACTGTTGTAGGTGCAACTAACCTCTGTTGTAACCTGTGGTTCCTGCCCGCCTTGCCCCCTGGCTCAACAATGTCCACTGGACAGCCTCTCCCTCCCTCCTCCAGACCTACCCCTTCCCTACTAGGTCCTAACAGGATGTAACCCACTGTCTTCTCTGAGGACCTACTATATCCATGAGTGTAACTCACAATTTTGTAACATTATGTAACCTAAGTAACATACAAACTACTACATTATGTAACCTAAGTGTATCTATGTTAAATGTTCCTTTTACTGCACTTGTAATGTTATCCTCTGTTTTAATCTGCACTGTAATAACTGTCTTGATGTCTGCCCCCCCTGCGATGAGGCACCTTTTGTAAATGAGTCTCTGACTCAAAGGTTGTAAACCCGATTTGTAATGAATAAATGAATAGATGAATATACCACCGAATTCTACAAGAAATTCACACCAGCATTAGCACTCCTTCTGCTTAGGACCTCAAACTAGATCATGGGGTGTGAAAACCCTCCACCCTCTTGGAGTTATGCGACAATTTTGGTAATTTAGAAGCCCAGAAAATCTGCTGAAAGATGTGACTCTTACAGGCCCTTATCAGTCCTAAACATGGACTATAAGATTTTTTATGTCCATAATAGCAAAGCAGCTAGATGGTATACTTCCCAGAATAACTCACCCAGATCAGATGGGCTTTGTCAGGTCCAGGCAGATAATGCACAGCATTAATAGATCTTTATCTATTATACACTGTGCCACTGGGGCCAGTCCCTCCTTCCTCACCCTGAGTTTAGCTGTCAAAAAGGTATTCAACAGGGTATCATGGGCTTTCTTATAGGCAACCCTGGCTCAATTCAGCTTCCCACAGACTTCTGAAGATATGATTGCTCACATATACCATGCCCCAGTAGCACAAGTTAGAGCAATTGGTCATCTCTCCTCCCCTATAAAATTACAGCAAGGTACCAGACAGGGATGCCCCATGCCCCACTTATATTTGCAATCTATACAAAGCCCCTAGCCCGGGCTATCTGGCAGCATCCAGACCTCTGTGGATTTAAGGGTCCAGAGGGCACAGAATACCATATAGCCTTATATGCTGATGACATTATGTTATATCTAACCAAACCAGAGACAGATCTTCCAGCTGTATGGGTGATATTAAGTCAACAGGGAGCACTTCCGGGCTATAAATTAAATAAAAGTAAGACAGAAGTACTCCCTATTCAATATGTTCCTAGCATACAACTTAGGAATCAATTCCCTTTTTGTTGGTATCTTCCCCAACTGAAATACCTAGGAGTAAAACTTGCCCCATCAATATCGCTACTATTTGAGGTGAACCTATGGATCTTTACAGACCCAATTGCAAGGAGAGCTGGACAGATAGGCAGTCCCACCGTTAATGCTGAAAAGGCGAGTGGCAACCATTAAAGTCCATAACCATCAAGGGCATAAACAAGGTGCAGGTGGGGGACCTCTTCCAATGTAGAAAAAGTACTAGAACAAGGGGGCACAATATATAACTGGAAGGGAGGGAGATTAAGAGGTAATGTGAGGAAGTTTTTCTACACAGAAATGGTAGTCAATGCTTGGAATAGTCTGCCATAGCAGGTAGTGGGGGCAAGCACAGTAGAGGGGTTTAAGCATGCCTGGGACAAGCACAAGGGAAGCTTGAGAGGGGAGGGAGTGATGAAAAGCCATTGATCACATATGGTCAGTGGCCACATACAATGTATAGGGCCTACGGGCAGACTGGATGGGCCTACAGGTCCTTATCTGCCAACAATTTCTATGTTTCTTTTTTTTCATCATATATTTATTTTAATTTTAAAACAACATACATACAAAGTTTGTGTATGTAGGATAGTATCCAGTCCAGTTCAGCAAAAGGCAATATTAAGATTCTATTACAGAAATTAACTTCATTAGCAAGCATTTTGCACCATAATCATCAAATTTCAGGCCAAAATATACCATTATACTATTAATCTTCATACTTAACACTTTAAGCAAGAAAAGAAAAAGAGAGAAAAGACCAGAAGGCCTGCCATTCAGCTCATACTACAACATATTACATATTACAACATTCATACGTCAAACCAACATTAAACATTAAAGTTCTTCCCTCTGCGCTCAGCCCACTTCCTCCACAACTTCTAACATGATTTCAGATAGTCCTTTATTAGAGGGGGTTGGGGACTCTACATTTCTTGATAAGTCCAAATCGTACTGGGCTTTAATAAACTCAGTGAGCTGGTCCACCTCAAACAATATATATTGCTTACCTTTATATTTAATACGCCCCTTGGCAGGTGCCAACAGCTGAAAAATCCCCCCAAGTTTTAACACTTCTTGGCGAAAATTCAAAAATGTCCTCCTTCTCTGTTGGATTTGAAAGGAGAAATCAGGATAAACATAAAAATGATAGGATTTTTAAATTAATATCCCCTTTTACCAGAATAATTTGACCAAATGTTCGTGATCTGATTCAAATGCAAAACTCAACAAAATCGTCGTTTTGGGGCTTACATCCATCTTGCTTCCTTCCTTCTAGTGCTGGGACAGATCTCTGGGACTTAAAAATTCTGTATGCCTTGATAATAAAAGGTAAATTTTCAGGAGGGAGGTCAAACACAACAACAAAAATATCCTTGAGCAAATCTCTAACAGAATCAAATTCCGTGTCCATACTATCTGGTAGCCCGGGAGTCCTCATGGTGCGTCTGCATGCTTGGATGCCATATTGCCACTTTTGCCAATTTCTATGTTTCTATGTTTCTATGATGGTATTGCCAAAGTTTCTATATCCATTCCAAAGCTTGGCTTTTCCAGTGCCCCCATGAGCCTGGACCCATTGGAATAGATTAATCTCCCATTTCCTGTGGCTGGAACGAAGACCACATGTTACTTTGGCAGTGCTCAGCAGACCGAAAAAGCTGGGAGGCCTGGCGCTGCCTGACCTCAGGTTATACTATGAGGAGGACCAAATACAGCCCATAATGTACTGGCTCAGGAAAGCCCCTGATCAGCAATGGGTACAACTGGAATGAGAATTTATCCCTACACACCACGCAGAATTGGATCTGTTAGATACCAGGTGCTTCTCAGCACTCTATAAATGTGTGTCCTCATTTGTATATTCCCCAATATAAATACAGAAGAAGTGGATAAATAGAGATGACTTAGCTCAACAACTCTTATGGTTACTTCCCCTGCACATGCACACAAGCTTTGTTCCTGCAACCCTTGACACCAGATATAAAGCATGGCCACAGCTGGGGCTGACGTTTCCTTAGCAGATGATGGAGGGGAATGAGGTTAAAACCTTTCTAATGCTTCAACAAGAGTATGGATTATTAAATAAGGATCTGTTTAGATGCTTACAGGCAAGGGCCTATTTAACCAGGCTGTCCCAGAAAAACACCATAATGGACATGGCAAGCCCACTATTCCAAATAGTGATGGGAACATTGAAGGGACAGGATCTGACACATCTTATCTGCCAACTGTATAAGCCTCTACAGACAGCAAGTAAAATTCCCCTTCTGTGGGCATTTCGGACATGGGAACGAGAACTGGGCCACCCACTAGAACAGAAAACATGGAAAATAGTCTGCAGAAACACCCATAAGGTTTCCTCCTCTATGGCTTAGAGAGAGTTTAATTGGAAATGTCTTATAAGAGTTTTCATAATGTCTGCTCAACAGGTGCATTGAGAAATGATGCTTACTGCACATTACTGGAGGCAGTGCAGAGTAGCCAGAGATGCTCATTACCTTGTGATGTGGGAGTGCCCATTACTTACCCCCTTTTCCAAAGAGGTTGAAAAAGCAATATAAGACATCTTCTCTCTGCAGGTGCAGCTGTCTAAATAACTGTTACTATTCACACTATATCCAAGGGGAATGAAGGACCCTGCCTGTAAGTACTTACTAAGGATAATGGTGGGGCTATTAAAAAAATGTATAACCCAGCGATGGTTGACAGAGAAAATCCCCTTAAGGGAAGGTTGGGAAACCTTCGTGAACTCAGTATATAGGTTGGAGATCATGACCCACCATAGAAAAGATCATGTGGA
The DNA here is from genome assembly GCA_016271365.2 of Neoceratodus forsteri. Taxonomy (NCBI): domain Eukaryota; kingdom Metazoa; phylum Chordata; order Ceratodontiformes; family Ceratodontidae; genus Neoceratodus; species Neoceratodus forsteri. Next base: position 316,407,272 of record CM057457.1, read on the forward strand.
TAAGGGCAGGAACTGATGGAATAGATGGATAATGTATATTATGATGAAAGATCCCACTTTTGTTCCATAGAGGTGCAAGAGGCAACCAAGGAGTAAATAGGGGCAGGGAAGCCTGGGACCCGCCACATGGACAGGAACATGTAGGCTAGGCAATAAAGCAAAGCAATGCAGTAAAACAGAATACTAGGAGAGGCACCGTTTATTTATGTAAACACAAAGTTAAAGAGTGTGTGATTGTTATATGTAGATGTAGATGGTTGCATTCTAAAAATAGTTTTTGTTTCTCTTTCCCTGTTTTCTTTTTACTGTTTGGTTAATGTGATTAATGAATGGTATCATGTATATTGTTGAAACATCAATAAAATACACATATACAAAATAAAGAAAGCTCAGGGCATTGTATAAAATTGTTTGATTATGTTTAAATGAGGGTCCACAAAACCAATATATTTTAGACATAATAAAATGAAACTCAAATTCATAAGGTTAAATGTCTGGCTGGCAGTAATCATTGATTTCCCTTTTTTTTTTTATTATTCCAGAATTTTTTTTATTATTCCAGAATGTATTGAATTTGAGTGAGACCTTGAAAAATTGTATAGTCTTTAATCTATCCAGAGTAATTAGCATTTATAATCTCCAGAAACTGATTTTCCACCTTATTTACCAATAATTTAACTATGATTTGTAGTCTTGGTTTAGTAACTCTGTTGGCTTGTTACTCTTGGAAGAGTACAATATCTGTTTTGTTTGGCCAGTAGCACTGTTAGAGCTGAAATAAGTTTGTTGTTCCTCACAGGAAATTGTGTTCTGGTCAACTTGCTTTCAGTTTCCGTCTCCTCAGGTGTGGAACAATCTTAGCATAGGCAATTATTCCCATACCTGTCTGCCAAACAGTTACTCAAAAAATTCATAATGTCCTACTGTGATTGTACTTGATTACTGTGTTACTCTGTAAATCTCTGCTCGTTCATACTATGTATCATATTTTATACTGTATCATTGCTGATGTATTTTCATATTATTTGATATGTTATATATTGTATGTATGTATTTGATTGCCTGTACTGCTGTTCCCTGTCCCCTTCCCCCAGGTGACATCTGTAAATGAGATTGTTTTATAGCTCTGTATGTTTTCCTGGTGAAACAATGTAAATACATACATAAGTTTCTCACATGGAGGGAGGCATAGGTACATTATTAGTCGTTTACATACAAACATATGAACATACAATTGAGCCGGAAGAAAAATGCCTTGCAGTCAATCATGTCTACCTATTGAGGGATCTGTCTCCCTCTCCATTACCTGCTACTCCCTCCTAATGTCCTCCCTCCCACTCACTTCCCCTCCCAACTTGCAACTTTCCCCTTTGCTCTGTCCCAACTCCTTTTGAAGCTGTCCACTGTCTTCAGAGAGATTACTTCCTCTAGTAATTAATTTCCCTTAGACATCACTCTCTCCATGAAAAGGTACTTCCCCATTTATCTCTGGAATTTTCTGCCCACCAGTTTGTGGCAGTGCCCTACAGTGGTTCTGTTCCCACCAAGGCTAAAAGAGATCCTCAGAGTTCACCCTGTTGAAATCCTTAAGGTACTTGAAGGTTTCAATCATGTCACCCTTCTCACTTCTCTCCTCCAGGGAATACATGTCGAGATCTTTGAGTCTCTCATCGTATGATGTGCCTTGCTGTCATGGATCATTTTGGTTTCCCTTCTCTGGACCATTTCCAGTAGGCTGATGTTCTTCTTTAGGTAATGGCACCAATACTGCACATTGTACTTTAGGTGTGGCTATACTAGGAATCTGTACCATATTAGAATGACCTCTGCTTCCCTGCTGATTATACTTTTGGCTATGCAACCCAACATCTGATTTGCTTTGTCAGCTGCTTTCTTGAAGTGTGCTGAGTGCTTCAGGTCACTCGTGATGATCACTTCCAAGTCCTTCTCCTCCTCTGACCTTGTAACCTCCACACCACCCAGCCAGTATTTGGTCCCCCGGTTCTTCTCCCCCAAGTGCATTTTAATTCATGTGGTATTTCTCACTTGATCACCTTGGTTGGACTGCCAATGTAGTTTGTATTTTGCACGTCAGATGTTTGTAATGGTCTTTCTGTCTGTACTCCCATTCCCCCTTCCCCCAGGTTGCACCTGGAAATAAGCTTCAGCTCAGTATGCCTTTCCTGGTTCCCAATTTTCAAGGCCACTTGTTTTTGGTTTTATTGGAAAACCTGGTAAAATTATGGAATTTGTGCTGCCTGAACACTCTTAAAAACAAAGAATTTCATGGAATTTGGCATTTTGTACCAGATCAGTAAAGCTACAAAACTTGTATTTTTCTTATAATTGTTTCTTGCACTATTTTCAATTTGATTTATTTCATGCTCTGTATATAAATCCTTCTTTTATTCTTATTATTTATACACATACTAAAAGAATGACAGTAGAATCCTGGTAAAATCTGGAAAATAGACGAACAGTCACCAGTGCAATTCCTGGAATTTTAAGTCTTGAAAATAAAATGTCATTACTTTATTCATCATAAATCAGTGGCCTTGCCAATTTTAAATAAATAAATATATTACTAGTTTTACTATGGTGCTGCAACATCTGCAGTGCCGACATCCCTGACAGCAATTACCGCAATTCCAAGTGGCAGCATTGCACTGTCAGGAATGCATCTGTGTTGTATCGGGGGGCTGCACCCCCGAACCCCCATGTGGGGAACTCCACCCCCCCACACACCCCAGTCTCTAGATATCTAACTCCAAATCGGAGTTGGATTGGGGTGGGCACAACTCCGGCAGCCAGACAGCTGGTGTCTGTTGTTCACCAACACAGCGACTTGTCGCATCCTGGCAAAATCTGTTGCTATGCTGGACTTCACAGTGGTGGTGTTGACCTTGTGTCAGCACACCTATATTACCTTACACTTCTTGGCGTTGAATCCCAGTTGCCAAATACCTGATCATTTCTCTAGCTCAGCAAATATTTCCTGAGGTCCTGTTTTCCCTCCTCCATGTCTACTCTCCCACAGAGCTTTGAGTCATCCACAAACAGGCCTATTGTACCTATATCCTGTCTATAATATCACTGATGAAGGTGTTAAGCAACAGCAGACTGAGCACCAAGCCCTGTGGGACCCCACTAGTGACTTGCCTAGCCTCCAAGAACTCCCCCTGACTACCACCCTCAGAATTGTGCCCTGCAGCCAGTTTCTAACCCATATAACTAGTTTTTCCCCTACCCCCAGCTCCTTCAGCTTCCTAATTAATCTCCCCTGGGGAACAGTGTCAAAGGCCTTACTGAAATCCAAATACAGGATGTCCACCTCTTGGCACCTGTCCACCATTTTGGTTATCAAAAGAAATCAATCAGGTTAGTCTGGCTGTATCTCCAACACAAACTCATGTTGCCTCTTGACTTGGAGCCCATTTTCTTCCAGAAAGTTGTCTTTATTTCAGTATGGTTTCCATGAGTTTCTGCACTGTCGAAGTCAGAGTGACCAGTCTGCAGTTACCAGGATCATCCCTTAGCCTGCTTTTATGTAGTGGTATTACATGGGCTGCCCTCCAGTCCAGGCGCAGTTTCCCCCTATTCCAGTGAGGTATTAAATAGGTCCACCAGGGGATTTGCCAGCACGTCCGACAACTCCATATCAATGCTTTTCGATCTATGTCATCCGGTTCTGGGGATTTGTCTACCTTTAGGGTCTTTAAGCCCTTACTCACCCTGTCAGTCTCAATCTCTCCATCCTTGAGATACTGGATTATCTTTTTTCTTTTAGTGAAGCCTGAACAGAAGTTGTTAAGTACTTCTGCTTTCTCCTCCCTTCCCTCTGCTCACCCCATCACTTCTCAGCCTGACTATCTCATACTTCATATCCCTCATCTCCTTGATATACTGGAAGAAAGCCTTCTCCCTTGTTTTAACCCCCTCTGTCAGTTGCAGCTCTTACCTTGGCCAGCCGGACTGCACTGCCCACTTCCCTTACCTTGGTACAGTTCTCCTCTTGGTCCTCCTCTTTCTGCATGTACTTGTACTTCTTGAGGCTGACCTCTTATCCTTTATCATGTGGGCTACCTCCGTATTATACCAGGTTGACTATTTGGCTTTAGATTTTTTGCTCTTGAGTTTGGCACACACGTTAGCAGCTTCCAACAGCCCTTCCTTGATTATGGAACATTTCTGGTCCAACTCATTTCTTTTCTTTTCTGACACCAGCAGGGTGTTGTTCCAGAATCTCTCCCATTCTGCTATAGTCTACCCTCTTGAGGTCAAGGACTCTTGTTTTAATAATAATAACTTTATTTCTTAAGCATAATTCAAAATATCAAAGCGCTTTACAAAGTAACACAAATGAATAAAACCATAAATAGTAAAATCCGAATTGTAACAATAAAATTCCTCCTTATTGGTTACTCATCACAAAAGGCAAGACTGAGCAAGTATGTCTTCAGTTTTTGTTGTAATCCTCTTCTTGCCCACATCCAGGTAGAACCACACAGTGTTGTGGTTGCTTCCTGCAAGCGCTGCCACCATTTTATCTTCTTGGTCATGTGAACTGTCAGACAGAACCAGGTCCAATATAGCCCCGTCCCTGGTGAGCTCCAGGACACGTGTCAGGAACTCGCTCTGAAATGCCTCCATGAGCACCCTAGTCCTGGTATAGGTGGTAGCCAGGATCTTCCAGTCTACCACAGGGAGAGTGAAGTCCCCCTTAATCACTCCCCCCCCCCGCTGGCCATCTCCACAATTTTGGACCTCAGTTCCTTGTCTAATCCTTCTTCCTGGTTTGGTGACCTGTTCAACACCACTATTCTAAGCTTTTTAGTTTTTGTGGATTGTATCTGTACCCACAACACTGCTGTCATTCTACCTCCATCCACCTCCTAATCCCTTGTATAGGTTATCCTTTTCTCACATACAGAGCCACTCCCCTGCCTCATCCCAACCCCCTGTCCCTCCTATGTAACTTATAGCTGGGTACAGAAAGGTCCCAATCATGATTCGATGTGGCCTATGTCTCTATGATGGCTGCCATGTCTACCTCTGCCTCGTCCATCAGTGTTTGCATCTCAGCCATTTTGTTCCCCAGGCTACTTGCATTCAGAGACACTACTTTCCAACATGACTCGAGCCCTCATCCCCCACGGTCTGCCTGCCCCCCTCATCCTTCTCCCACTCCCTCACCTACCCCTATCCTTTCTCATCTGAACTCCTATCCTTCTGCCCTGGTTGGCTTCATTTGCCAGTAATTCTAAGCATGGTAGTAACTGTTCTAAAAAAGTAATATAGAGTATGATGGTATAGCCATCGTTACCCAGAGCCTTTTTTCTCTTACTAGCAAGCACTATTTACTGAATTTCATCTTTGATTTGGAAGGGGCAGGAGTCCAGCATACATTTGTAAAAGGGAATTCATCTGTATGTTTCCTTCTTTCTTGATCTGTGACATTTTTTTCTAGATAAATGTTTGAGTAATATTCCAAGACAATAGCTTCTTTTTCTTCATCCTCAGATATGAATTGGTCTTGATTGTTTTTCAATTATATAATAACATTTCCCAGTCCTAGGACACTATGGGGAGCAGGAGGAGGTGCACAGTTGGAGCAGTGGATCAGACCCCCCCCCAGCAGCCTGCAGCTTGCAAGCAGGCAGCCCCATAGTCCCAGGACACTATGGGGAGCAGGAGGAGATGCACAGTTAGAGCTGCGGTTTCAGAGGCTTGCACTCGGGCCCCCAAATAGTCTGCAGCCTGCAAGCAGGTTCAGCCTGGAGCCTTACAAAAGACTTTTATTTTCAGTCAGAGGACAGGGACTGATTGCCTTTTAGTGCTGGACTTTACTCAGGTTCAGCATGGGGTGTGGTGCTGCTGAACCAGAACTTTAAGAACATGAGATGGTAGCAGTGTGGGAGTGTTGTCTCCCTGGAGCTTTAAGGTAGCCTAATTCTGAGGGCTTGTAGACTGTTGTGGTAATTGGGGGAGATGTATTGGGCTCTACTGGGGTGATTGTGTGGAGAGAATTCCTAATGTTTACAGGTCTTGTTGAGCAGCTAGCAAGGGTGTAGTCCCATTCCCCCTTCCCACCCTTGGTTGCAATTCTTACATGGGATGCCTTACTAAATCATTTTGTTCTTTAATTCCACAGGCAGTCCTATAGTCCCAGGACACTACAGGGAACAGGAGGATGTGCACAGTTGGAGTCATGGTTTCAGAGGCTTACACACGGACCCCCAGCAGCCTGCAAGCAGATACAGGGGAACCTTGCTTACCTACTGCCACTGCGGGCTGCCCCACCCACCTCCCACTCACCTGCCCAAGGTTGTCATTTCCTATATAGCTGCACAGGATCACGTGATCTGAATAACCTACCCCCCCACTTCCCAGCAGCAGGTAATACTAGCTCTTCTCTAGGGGCACTTCTATCCACCCTTCTTAGTGGCTGGTAATATTAGCTGTCCACTAGGGGGCACTGTCGTACACCCTGCATCCTTTCATGATCTTAACAGAAATTTAGACAGCACCACCCGCAACTGCCCTTAGACTAGGGTGCTATTACTGAACCCTTCACTGTAAGGTTTCCCTTCCTATCACTCTGAGAAATCAGTAGATTTTTCCAGTGGCAACAGGTGAGGGATTCAATCCTGACACACAGCAGATAGCCCACTGGTAGTCTGCAGCTCTGACCACTGGGCCACACTGAGGTAATTATTGCAGCAGTCAGGATAAACTTTACCTCTTACTCCCTCATGCACTGAGTTGGTATGCCACTCTGATAAGTTGAACTGAGCAAATTCTGAGTAGGGCCATCTGCTGGTATGCATATGTATAAACTGATCTGAAGATGGCAGAAGTCACAATATAGGAAAGCTTGGACAATATGGTATAAAATAATGTCAGTGGAGGTTTCAAACTGAAATTGCTCAAGACTGATAACTTGAAGAGTTGGTTGTTCTTTGTGACCTAAGGGTTCTGTGTGCAGGTCTGGCACCAGATGTGGAATCCGATCCTGTGACACAGCGGATGGCCCATTAGTCCATTGGTCGGCTGCAGCTTTGAGCACTGGGCCATATGATTTGTGGGGTGTAATGGATGCGGAACTGTGGTGTATATGGCTATGGTGTAGCAAATGCCTATATGTAGATGACTGACACAACTGGAGGCAGACATTATCAGGTTGAGTAGACCGAAGGATATTCGGAACAGGGGACAAGGTATGGATGGGGGGATGAATAAGGGACTACCAGTTGGTGGAGGGTGGAAGAGACGATGAATGGGGGACATACAGGGTCAATTCAGGGAGAGAATTAGTCCAAATTGCAGGAGGAAATGGTGATGGCAAGAGATTGGCATGAAAAGGAGCAGGGAGAAGGAGGTGAGGGGAGTCAGGGTATGGATATGGTAAGGGTGGCTGTAGGAAAGGAGAATGGTGGCTGGTGGGTGGGAGACGGAGTGCAGATAAGGACGGGAAAAGGTAGAAGGAAACAAGAAATAGGACTGACAGTGAGATCATGAGTAGCATGCAGGATAGGTATGCTCCCTTAAGTAATCTGATGGACACAGACAATCAAGAGAGAGATGGTGCCATGGTGGTTAGGAACAGTGAGGTGGGGGAGAGGCAGTGGGGGAGGAAATAAGGATGCAAGGAGGGGGGAGAGTTGGGAGGGATAGGCAGATAGGAGGCTCAGGCTGATAAATCAGGGATACTGGGATGGGACAAGGAAAGGGAGAGACTGGGAGAGGAGGGTATGCAGGGGCCAGGCTATAAAAACTGTGTGGGGAGAAGGTGGTGGTTGGGGGCATTGTAAATAGTGCACAGGAAAATGACTCCATAAGGGAGGGTGAATTTTCTAGCAAGTTATGCATCAATGTGGACCAACAGGGGATACAAAGGGCAAATAGGAGTGGCATTGCAGAAACTGGGCAAAAGAAAAAGGGGGAGGGAAATGAGGAGGAAGCAAAAACTCCAGAAGGAGATTCTATAGGGGGAAATTTGGGGAAGAATGTGGGGAATCCAGTAGCTATGGTGCATGGGGACTATAAGAATTCTAGGGGAGAGGTGGTACCTGGGGGGGTGGAGGAAACCAATGGTGGGGTGAAATCAGGGGAACAAGTTGATGGAAACAGGGACACAGAGGGGGGAATTAAGGTTTGAATACCAAAGAGAGGATGTAAGGGTCATCACAATAGGTGACTCAGTCATCAAGGGGATCAGGCGGGGAGGGAATTGAAGTGGGAATACCTCAGTCTGGGTAACATGCTTGCCAGGGATGATGGCACACAAACAAAGTACATCAGCCCAGTATGTACTTGGTAGTGCATCTTGGCTCAAATGACTTAGCAAAGAATAGTCTTCAAGAGGTCAAGACAAGGTTTAGGGCATTAGCAAGGGTGTATATTGGCGAAGTGTGGTCAATTGCCTTCTTAGAGGTCCTGCCTGTACCTAAAGTGAATACATATGGTAAGCAAAAAATCTGAGAATTTAACGAATGGTTGAGGGGGTGGTGTGAGTCTATGGGATGTGGGGTGGTAGGTAATTGGGGGAAGACATGGGCAAAGCTACACCTCAGCAAGGAGGGTACAGCAGTCTTGAAGAGGAAACTCAAGGAGCTTCTAGCATTAAACTTTGATTTAAACATATGGGGAGTGGGCATTACATATCAAACAGTCAGAGGCACAGGCCAATGGTGGGCCTTTGCCCCCCCAGATGGTAGTAAAGGACACCGAGAGGTTCTTATAGCTCGAAAGTTCAAAGAAAGGGTTAGAGATGAAGGGGATCAAGGACAAGGTTGGGTAGTCATTTCCATGAATGCGAGGAGCCATGGCAACAAGACGCCAGAGCTCCAGGCACTTTTGGTGGTGGGGGGGGGGTAGATATTGCCACCATCACAGAAACATGGGCAAATTATAACAGACAGTGGGACTTACCAATACCGGGCTTTAGCTTGTATGGGAGGGACAGGGAAACTGTCAAGGGGGGAGGGGTTGCTGTTTACATAAGGGAAGGGATAAAGTGTAGTAAAAGGAAGGTGGCGAGGGGAATATGGAAACCTTGTAGGTCAGTTTAAAAAAAACAAAGAACAAGTGGGTCAGGCTGGGAGTAGTGTATAGGCTACTCTCCAGACAGAGGAGAGACAGAGGGAACTAATGGGGGTTATACAGCAGAATTGTAGAAGGGGCAGCACAGTGGTGGTAGGAGACTTCAACCTACCTGGGGTAGAGTGGGTAACCATGACATCAGCTAGCAGCAGGGAGCAAATCATCCTGGATGTGCTTCAGGATGCATTACTGACACAGTTGGTAAGGGATCCAACAAGAGATGGTAATATATTAGACCTCATCTTGTCAGTCGGTGGTCAGGTATGGGGGGTGAGGGTGGAGGATCCATAACAGGGAGTGACCATAGTACTGTATGGTTCTCCCTCATACTGGGCAGAGAGGAGATGAGTATCACCACCAAGGTAAATGACTTTAATAGGGTCAACATCAGAAAGATGACTGCAGTACCAGGGAAGTACGTTGCCACCATAAGTTCAGACATGGACATGGACACCACCCAGAAATGGGGCATCATAAAGCTAGGGCTGGTGGAGGCCACAAACTCCTGCACTGAGTGGAGGAGTAAGAAACCTAGGACCAATAAAGTGAGCTAGTGGACCAGGGAAGTACAGACAAGAGTGAGGGATAAAAGGGTGGCCCTTAAAAAATAGTAGAGGACCTGCAAAGTAGCAGAGAAGGAGGATTTCATCAGGAGCTACAGGGAGATGACCAGGGTAGTAAGGGCAGCCAAGGCTGTGAAGGAACTAAGGTTTGCTTATGGGGATTAGAAAGGGAGAAAGGGGTTTCTTCAAATACATTAGGGAGAGGAGGAACTACAAGGAGCAGATCTGTAGAATTAAGATAGAAGGAGAGTGGGTGGATAAGGGGGCTGAACAAGCAGAGCTATTAAATGAATACTTCTGTTCAGTTTTTACAAGGGAGCAGGAGGTACCTAGCCCATAGGGGCCGGACAGGTTAGGAAAAGATAGGGGAGCTAAGATGATAGACAAGGGGATCACTGTGCAAAAGAGTGCTAGAGGGTCTAAGGTCTTTGTAGACAGATAAAGCACTAGGACCTGACAGGATACACCTGAGGGTCCTAAGGAACTCACGGAAGTCTTGGAGGTACCTCTGACAGATACATTCACCACATCCCTTCTCTCAGGATATGTGCCCCTGGACTGGAGGATGACACATGTGGTACCCATCCACAAAAGTGGTTCTTGGGACAAGCCAGGGAATTACAGGCCAGTCAGCTTCACATCTTTTGTGGGGAAACTAATGGAGACTATACTAAAGGAAAGAACAGAGGCATTCTTGGAGGAGACTGGTCACCTTGATGAGCAACAGCATGGGCTCACCTGGGGAAGGTCTTACCAGACCAACCTTGTGGTCTTTCATGACTGGGCTCTGGATGAAGGCAAGGTGGTTGATGTCCTGTATTTGGACTTCAGCAAGGCCTTCAACTCCATGCCACACTGGAGGTTGATAGGTAAGCTGAAGGTCCTGGGGGGTGGGGGATAAGGTAGTCAGATAGACTAGGAACTGGCTGGAAAATAGACAGCAGAGGATGGTGGTAAGGGGTAACTATCATCACCATGTGCAGTCATCAGTGGGGTCCTGCAGGGATCAGTGCTGGGACCAGTGCTATTTAATGTCTACATAGCAGACATAGCAGTTGGGAGTCAGAGTCAGCTAAGCTTGTTTGCAGATGACACCAAACTGGGAGCAATGGTTGATGGGGAGGAGGGGGAGGGGTCCTGCAGAAAGACCTAGAAGCCTTGAAGAATTGGTCATGCACCTGGCAACTGGGTTTCAATGTGAAGAAGTGCAGGATTATGCATTTCGGAAACAAAAATCCAGGATATAGCTACCAGTTGGGGGGAGTGCAGTTATTGGCATCCAGTGAGGAAAAAGATCTGGGTGTTCTGGTCACAGGTCACATAAATCACTCTGCACAATGTAGGAAAGCAGTGGCAAAGGCAAATAAGATGCTGGGGTGCATAGCAAGAGGAATCACCTCGGGGGGGAGGTAATCCTGCCACTGTACAGGGCATTGGTGACACCACACTTGGAGTACCGTGTGCAGTTCTGACACCCATTCTTAAAAAAAGGACATTAGACTGTTTAAAGGGGTACAGAGAAGGGTGACAAATATAAGGGAAAAGCCCTATGAAGAGATGTTATGGACGCTCAATTTGTATTCCATGGAGGACAGAAGGGACAAGGGCGATATGATTGAAACCTTCAAATATTTGAAGGGCATCAATAGGGTTAACCATGAAAGCATGTTTTCATTTAGAAAGGAAGGGATTACTAGAGAGCATAGCCTGAAACTTGAAGGGGGAGGTTTAGAAGAGAGATGAAGAGAGATGAAGAGACGCTTTCTCTCAGAGACGGTGGTGACAGCATGGAATGCTCTGTCTGAGGGACTGGTGTCGCAAATATCAGTAGGGGGATTTAAGAGGGGTGGGACAAGGTCAAGGGCAGAATCAGAATGGGGTGGATAGGGGTACCTCAGATGGTGCTAATGGCGAGGAAAGGGTGGAGGAGGTTGGGGAGGGCAACATTAGATCTAAACACTGAGAGCTGCACACTCAAGCAGACTTGATGGACCATAAGGCCTGTATCTGCTGGCTTCATCATATGTTCGTATGTATTTATTTTTATTTTTGGAGCAGGTAGGCCAGCAATCAGCCCTTTGGTCACCACTGAAATAATTATTTTTATGTGAATACCTTATGTCCTTTGCAATTTGAATGTTTAAATAGTCCTTAAGGTTGTTTTTTTTTAGTTAAGATCATTCTCTGAGCTTTTAAATCTGTCTGTCCTGTCATAATTTATGACCCAGTTCCATAATTTCCTTTCCTGGCTTCTTTTTAAATATTGTTATCACTATTTCAAAGATATGAAGTTGGGCTCTATGAGTGACTTTTTAAATATTTTTTTATTACTATTTCAAATATATGACTTGGGCCCTATGAGTGACTTTAAATGTATCCATAGGAAGGATATTGTCTGGTCACCACTGTAATAAAAAACAAACTCTAGCCAGAGCCAATAGGGCTGTGAAAAGCTACCAAATGACCAAAGTTACAAACATGCATAGGAATTATGCAATGCCCTGGTGTAAGTTGGCCATTTTTTGGAGGTATTGCACAACATTTTCAACATGGCCTTTTTGGGACCCCTCCTCATGAAGAGTGCCAGTGATATTTTGTTCACTTGTCCCAAAAGGTGATTTTGCAGAGTGAACATGCAATTTTTTAATATTCAGAAACTGGTAGCGAACTTGATAGGAGGTTGGGGAACTTTGCAAAGCTTTGGGAAGTGTGACATTCTCAGATTTGTACCAACATCACTGGCAAACTACACATTTGCAATATCTCTATCTCCAATACAAATACATTCTCTTTTTGAGTTTTTATTTTGAAAGAGATTATTTTTGCTGTTGTATGTAACTTGGTCATAGCAAGAAGTATAAAAGTATTTACAAGTTAAATATTTAAACTGCACACTACATATTGAAGTAATATCATATGACTATTAAGAAGCAATAGTCAAATATGGAAAACATCTTTTATTAAAAATAGTTTCAATACTTTCACTCAAATATTATTTTGGATAAACATTTCAGATAGCAATTTATTATTTTCTTATTGGCGCCTTATAGTGCTGTTCAGTCACAATCATTAAAAACTGGCATGCTGCTATTTCAGTCCTATTGAATTTATTTTGTCAGAGTACATGCTGTTACTGTGTGTGTGTGTGTGAGCATGCAGCCTGTCACTGTAGATAAACAAAATGCTATAGTCCCCAGTTCTGGCAGTCTCTCACCATTCACCTGGAATAAATGCAGACAGTGTGGAAACCAAGCACTTACCCTGCCCCCACACTGTAGCTGTCTCTATGTATTATCCAAGGGTTTAAAGCCCAAGTGGTGTCAGTCCCTACCTCTTACCAGCACTAAATCCATCAGTGTATGTAAGTTTGCACTGAGCCTGCCCCACATGGTACTGTACCTGTGGATAAACTGAGGGCTTTTTCTACTTTTTACCAGCACTAAATTCATCACAATGGGTGGGGTTGGGGGGCTGCACAGTACCTGCCATTGTGGATAAACAAAGAGCTTTAGTTTACCATATAGTGCTATCTCAATTTATTATTTTCTTGTTGGCACTGTATAGTGCTGTTCAATCTCAACCATCAAAAACTGGCATACTGCTAATTCAGTCCTCTTGAATTTATTTAGTCAGAGTACATGCTGGTGTGTGTGTGTGTGTGCGTGTGTGTGTGTGTGTGTGTGAGCATGCAACCTGACATTGTAGATGAACAAAATGCTATAGTCCCCAGTTCTGGCAATCTCTCACCATTCACCCAGACTAAATTCATCACAGTGGGAGAGTGTGTATGTGTGTGTAGAAAATGGGCCTCTAAAATTCTCACTTCTGATTGGCCAGTTCCCTACTCATAGCCCTGGTCTATCAGATAGTAGAACCCAGTAGATAACAAGTGCCAGCCCTTTCGCCCACTCACATATGCTTGTGCCCAGCCTGCTTCCTCATTGGCTGAAAGCACCTGATTGAATTTCAAATTCCCGCCATTTTTTTCTCTGGCATAGCGAGAGCTACTGGTTTCCTCAACATGCCTTAGCTAAGTGGCACCTGCCTGTTTGGACTTCCTCTCTGAAAACTTAGTAATATTAAGGTTAAAATAAAAATAGAAACTTGGGTTAATATCCCAGTACTGACACTGCAGTGCAGCATGAGAGGGGTGCTGCACTTCTGAGGTGCCATCTTTCGGATGAAACGTTAAACCGAGGTCCCATCTGCCTGGATTGGTGGTAGTTCAGGTGGATGTTAAAGATCCCATGGCACTTATCGAAAAGAGTAGGGGAATTTCCCCGGTGTCCTGGCCAAATTTCCCTCATTCACTAAAAATACCACCAACAGCTTAATCTGGTTCAAGGTCAGTTGGCATTCATCTGTATCCCCCTCCCCCGGGTCGTGCCTGAAAATAGGCAGGATTTGTCTAGTGCACTTACCCGGTCAACAAAAGCTAAATAAATAAAGAAACAAGCTTATGCGGCAAGCAACTGTTCATCTCTCCGTAACCACACTGAATGGCAACAGCGTCACTCTGCCGACCGCAGTCTCACACCCCTTACTCCAGCTGACCGCTGTCAAGCTGGTAACTTGCGTCCACCTCCACAGATGATATTCATTAGATCCCGTTGTTTTTTTCTATTTTGAACACTGCTAGCTCATCACGTGGTCACCGCTAATGGACACATCTTTTCCGGCTTGCTTAGGCTCCACCCCCGCTCTGCTCCCAATCGCCACTCTGCTCCCGATCCATGCTCCACTTCCCATCTACATCCCTGCCACCTGGTCAAAAGAACTAAAATTATTAAGGGGGAGAAAAGCTGCTGTACTAACACAGATTGTGATTGCCTGCACTGCTTGATGTCTCCCGAGTCCTGATCAGGTCCCAACGTCAGGCTGTTGCTCAGAAGTCAAGCTGTGAACTGACTGCACACACACACCAGCTCCAGATGATGATCACATTCCCCATGCGCACACACACAGCTACCAGAACGTGAGGCTCTCCATAGCAGCCCAACACAGTACTGCTGCTTGCCATACACCAGCGCTTCCTCTTTTTGTTTAATATAAATCATATTTCCCAACAAATGAAGCAACTCGTGTGTGTGTCTGTGTGTTGGGGGTTAACCAAGATGACTAGTTAAATCCATGTACAGTAACTATTTTATTACAAAAGTCATATTAAAGTAATTATTTAGTTAACAATTTTTTTATAAAATTAATATTGTTCTACTGTGCCCATTTTCTAAGAGCAATAATACCCTCCAGAGTGGGCAGTATCGTGCTATACTGGACCTTCCAGGGGCTATAAGGCCCTCTGCTCACGTGCATTGACCCTATTATGCCCCTAGGCAGTCCAGTATAGCACGATACCGCCCACCCTGTTGGGTATTATTGCTTACGTATCTGTGTGTGTGGGGGGGGGTGCCTGCACAGTATCTGTCCCTGTGGATAAACAAAGAGCTTTAGTTTACCATCTAGTGCTATCTCAACTGTACCTTGTATGAGCATTGAGAAGAAAAGTCAGCAGTGAACCTGATTCTGTGGCTAAACAGAGGTGTTGTAAGTCCCCACCTTTCACTAGCACTGGATAGCAACTATACAAAGGTTGAATGGAAAAATATATAAAAAAACAAAACAAAACAAAAAAACCTGAAAAAAATGGTTTCAGATCCCAATAAATGTCCATAAGAATGAAAGAGCTAACAAAACTGCAGCTGGACTGTCTGTAATCTGACACTGTAGTCTGCTTGACTGTTTCAGAGCTTCAATAATAAATTCCAGTACCAGTACAACAGATAATGAGTTAACTTCTAGGTTGCTGAAAGAAATAGAATATATCCATTAAACTGAGCTGGACAGATGCTCAGTCTGCAGCACTGCAAAGGTTCAATTGAGGGGCTAGAAACAGCAGTTTAAAAGGTTTTTTTTTGTTAATATCCTGAGAAATTCAGAGGTACAATACAGTAGCATCCCCCCTCCCCTCAAATGCCTTTAACATAGAACAGCAAATAGCAAAAAGAAGAGGGGGAGTGCACCATTTTGCTGTGGAGGAATACTTCCAAATGTCCAAAAAGGGAGTTCCATGATCAGCCATTTTTAGAGCTACAAACTGATTCCAATAGGGCTGTAGGCTCCACCCACAGCCCCCCAAAATACTCTGATGCTTCAAAAGTTTGTTATTAAATTTCTATCGAAATTGTCCAATTCATCATATGCTTATCATAATGTGATCTGATTTATGTCTTGGTATTATTTCCTAAGCAGACGTATTTTAGAAAAATGGAACAGGAACATACAAACATTTATTTATTTAGCTTTGTTTACTGGATGGGGTACACTGGGAAAATGAATGCCCATTCACAGTTATGGTCCAGGAGATTACAGAATACATAAACAAACAAGGTACATGTGACAATATGGGCCAGTGGCCATGCGGCAGAGGTAAGTATGATAACACACACTGCAGTCAACAGAGCAGAACAAAATAACCAAAACATTTAGATGTGGATAACAGGAGTACAGATCCCACAGATCAGAGATGTACAGAGAACTATACAGTAAAATAATGCTAAGAAAATGTATGTAACTAATGTGTCCAACCCTGAAGAGGAAAATTAATAGGCCAAGACACATGCAGGAGGAGCAACAAAAATGCATATTTACAAGCTCCACTTGTAACGGACAAGGGAAGCTACTCAAGCTGCACAGTGCAAGAGGTAATGCTAGACGTGTTATGTAGAAGAACAAGTGGACAAATATTTTAAATGTTTCCATGGTGCTCCATTGAATAGGTCATTGGATGGAAAGCTGTGAACATAAAGTGGGAGAGAGTTCCAAAACTTTTTGGTGAAAGAAGAGAAGGCATGCCCTCCAGCCTAGATGAACATTTGGGGACTGCAAGGAGACCAAAGTCTGAGGAACAGAGCAAGGAGGGTTGGCAAGGAAGTGTAGGGGAGAAATACAGATGGGATCAGGGGGAGGAACTGTGCAGATTATTGGTGAAGCAGCCAAGGGAAATAGAGACGGGAGATAGCAGGTGACAACCATACCAGCACAGAGGAAAGGGAACAGTGGTGTGTTAGAGGATGTGAAAAAAAAAAGAAATGATGGATGTTGTTATAGGTCACCTCCCATTTGTGAAGGACTGATTTGGGGGCATGTGAAAAGACTACCTGGCCATATTGAAGTCAATGGAAGAAGACACCATGAGTGATAGTGAGCCTCACATTGTGAAGGAAGGAGTGACGTACCTGAATGGCAAGTTTGAGCATGGCATTTACAGATTAACAAACCAGTGAAATATGGAGAGAGAAGTCTAGGATTGGGTCTAAAGTATCTTAAATTCTCAAAAATGGAGATGTGGGAGCTGTCCAGGCACTGGATGGCCAGGGCTGTCCAGGCACTGGATGGCCAGGGGAACAGCACACAAAAACAGATTGGACTGTGAACTGAATAACATGACCTGGGTCTTTGAGGCATTAAGTACATGTTTTTTTTTAATGAGCCAAGACTAGACCCAGGCAAAATCCAGGTTTAGTTGTTGGTTCATTTGAGGGGTGGAGGGCAAACTGATGTAAAGTATGATATCATCAGCATACATAACGGAGGAGCCAAAGGAGGGAATACAGGAGAGGTAATTAATAAAAACAGAGAACAGTAGGGGTCCAGGCATAGAGCCCTGGAGGTCTCCAGGTTTGATGGTAGCTGAGAAGGAAACAACATTATTAAAGGTAACATACTGACACCTATCGGTAAGATCATACTCAAACCAGGAGGCAGAGTGGGAGGACAGGCCTAATGAAAACAATCTGGTGTGGAGAAGGGAGTGATAGACTGAGCTGAAAGCTTCAAAGAGAAACATAGAAACATAGGCTTTGACAGCAGATAAGAACCACTTGGCCCACCAGTCTGCCCCTATCCCTACTTATTAGATAAGTTGCAGAGCCTAGTTAACTAACAGCCTACTTCCTCCTACTCCCCACTAGAACTGCCTTATGTCTGTCCCATGCATTCTTGAATTTCCCCCACTGTTTTTGACTCAACAACCTCCTCAGGAAGGCCTTCCATGCATCCACCACCATCTCCTTGAAAAAATACTGCCTCACATTGCCCCTGTGCCATCCCCCTCTATCCTTAGATTGTGCCCCCTTGTTCTTGCACATCTCTTTTTCTGAAAGATGCTATCCACTTGGACTCTGTTAATTCCCTTGAGATACTTGAAAGTTTCTATCATGTCCCCCTCTCCCTCCTTTCCCATAGGGTATACATACTGTATTAAGTTCCTTTAATCTCTCTTCACATAGCTTCTGGTGCAGACCCTGTACCATTTTAGTTGCCCTCCTCTGGACTGCCTCCATCCTGTCTATGTCCTTGCAGAGATGGGGTCTCCAGAACTGCACACAGCACTCCAGATGGGGTCTCACCAACTGTCTGTACTGAGGGATAAAACTTCCTGTTGCCTACTGGTGATGCCTCTCCCTATGCATCCCAATATCCTCCCAGCCCTCATTACTGCCTTCTCACATTGCTTGCCTACTTTTTGGTCATCTGATATGACTACCCTCAGGTCTCTTTCCATTTTTGTTGTTTTTAGTTCCTCTCCCCCATTGTGTTCTCTTCCCCTGGGTTTTTGTTTTTGAGGTGCATAACTTTGCACTTATTTGCATTGAATCTAAGCTGCCGTACTTTTGACCATTCCTCCAACCTTGCCAAGTCCCTTCTCACCTTTTCCACACCCCCTTGTGTATTAACCTTGTTGCAGATCTTTGTGTCTTCTACAGAGGCATACTTTCCTTCCAGTCCCTCTGCAATGTCACCTATAAAGACATTAAAGAGGAAGGGTCCCAGTACTGAGCCCTGCAGTACCCTGCTAGTAACCCCCTTCTTTGGAGTGGACTCTGTTTACTATTACCCTCTGTGTCCTGTTGTCCAGCCAATTTTGTACCCAGGCTGCAACCCTGGGACCCACTCCCAGGCTGGCTAACTTGTATATTAATCTTTTGTGTGGGACTATGTCAAATGCCTTGCTAAAGTCTAGTTAGGCCATGTCCACAGCCCTTCCTTTGTCTACTACTTTGATCTCCCAGTCAAAGAAATCTATTAGATTCATCTGACATGACCTTCTTGCTGTGAATCCATGCTGCCTTGGGTCCTGTGCCCTGCTGGCATCTAGGTTCTCAACAATTCTTTCTTTCAGAAGTGATTCCATGATTTTCTGTACCACTGAGGTCAAACTAACAGGTCTGTAGTTTCCTGCCTCTGCTTTGCTCCCACTTTTGTAAAGGTGAATCACATCCACCTTCCTCCAGTCCTCAGGTACCACACCAAGAGGTCAATGAAAATGACCCCGGAGAGGGCACATTTATCTATAAAAGATTTAATGTCGTCTGTCAGTCAAATAAGAGCAGTTGAGGTGCTGAGTTCCTTGTGGAATCCATGTTTACTAGGGGCAAGGTAATTATAGCTCTGAAGGAACACAGTTAGTTGAGAGGCAACTGCATTTTTTAACAACTTACTTTGTATTGGGATTAATGCAACTGGCCTGTATTTATTGATTTGCTTGGGAGTCACCATTTTTGTAAACTGATGTGATTTCAACAATTTATTATTCAGCAGGGACTATCCCTGTGGTAAGGGATAAGTTAAAAATATGTGAAATTGGGGAAGTCTGAATGCATGCCTCAAGGCATAGGAGTCTAGAGTCATTCCAGTCTGGACATGAGCTGCCACCCATAGGGAGGGAGCTCAGTAATTTGAGGACTTCCCTAGAGATCACAACCTTTAGTAGAAAGTTTGCATTATTGCTAGAAGGTGGAAGAGATGGCAGGTCGGGACATTTGCCAGTGAGGAAGAGGACAGGTTGCAGAAATGAGCATTGGAGACATTAGCTATAGTAGTAGGATGATTGTTGTAGTGACCCCCGTCAAGTAGCATATTGTTATCAGCCTTCTTAGATGGACAGCCCAGGAGGTCATTGATATGTCCCCAGAAGCACCTGGTGTTCCCAGATGGGGCAATTAGTTGTCATCTGCAAAAGGGGCTTTTAGCAAGCTGAGTGGCCTTTTTTACACTGGTTCCTAATATACCTAGAAATGTCCCAGTCTACTGTGTTTGATGAAGATTAAAAGGCCAACAAGCTTTTGTTCCTTTCCTTAAAGGGAAACATCCATGTAGGATTAAATTTATCAATATTGTTACCAATGGAAATCTGCTTTACATAAGCTATTGACCGATCCTGTAACACTGTTAGGGCCAGAATTACAACCCATTTAGTTGTCCCTCCCTTTATAGCTGCAGGCATCCACTTTCTAAATCACAGACACAGGAAATTACATCACATCAGCAGATATATACCCGATAAATAGTTTAACCAGGAAAGGCACACTAAGCTGAAGCTTGATTTCAGGTGCGACCTGAGAGAACAAGAAAGTTAAGTGACATGCTCAGGATTATACATTAATGCAAGTGGGGATTATGGGATTCAAACTCAGGTCTGCAGCTCAGAGCCTTTAACCACTGCACTATACTGCCTCTTTGACAGTAATAGGAAAAGAAAAAAACAGTCCCTTGGGATGGGAACTTGTCTCTAATCCTGAAGGGGTTGGGCCTGTTGAAGAGCTATCACAACCAGCCACCTAATAATTTAGTAATTGCACCTGGGAGCATCAGGGACATGACGAGGTTTTATCTCAAAATCAGGGGGCTATTGGAGATTTCCTGCTGGAAAGACAGAGTGAAGCAGTTGAAATTATGAAATAAAAAATAAAAAAATCTGTTTTTTTTTTTTTTACTTTGATGAAAGAACACCTATTTCTGGATGGTGTTCAAATAAATAATTTTTTTTATTTTGCAACCTTCAAAAGGAGTAGTATCAGAACTTGGGGAAAACGTGTGTATGTGTGCGTGTGTGTGTTGGAGGGGCACTGTAGTAATAAGAGGCAATGATTGCTTCCTTTCTGACATTGCATGCATTAAAGGTGCACTTTGAATGCTCATGGGCAAAAGTGCGTGTGTGTGGGGGAGTGTCCAACCTCCCCCCCCCCCACACACACCTCTAGGTTCTGGTATCTATGTTCAGGAGGTTCCTCTACTAGCAACCATCCATCCTATCATACACCAACACAAACCAATTATTTTTTTACAATTTGTTTACCCAGGATACTCCAGCTGAGATGTACCACCTCATTTCCAGTGGGGTCCTGCTGCTATTCATTTGTACCGCTAGGTGGACAGGAGTACTGGGAGGTTATGTGACTTACTCAAGGTCATACAGTTAGTATATGACTTTACTGAAGTTTGAACCTCTCATCTCCTGGGCCCCAAGCTTGTGCTCTAGCCACTGGATCACACTCTTACAAATGACAGAACGTGATGCCAACAAAATAAGCAAAACACAACTATTTCAGTGCTAACAAATACTGGAACTACAATAAATAGGTATAGGTATAAAAATGATTTACAGTGTTACCACAGTAGCAGAATAGTCTGCAAATCACACAGGCACAACACATTTAACTAAGCTTCAAGGAGGTAGTATAGTGCAGCGGTTTAAGACTCTAAGCTGCAAACCTGTAGACTGGGGTTTAAATCCCACACTCCTCACTTGCATTATTGTGTGACCCTGCGCAAGTCACTTACCTTTCTTATGGTCTCAGGTCGCACCTGGAATCAAGCTTTGGCTCAGTGTGTCTTTCCTGATTACTCAATTTATTGGCTATATGTATTTCCCCCTGATGTGATATCATTTCCTGTGTCTGTGATTTAGAAAATGGAGGCCTAGAGCTATAAAGGGTGACTTGCGCCAAACGACATTGCGACATGGACCCTGTGCCCTATTCTACAAGGGGTAGGGTCTCCGCGGCTAAGTCCATGACTTGCGACATGTGGACAGTACGCCAGCCTAAGGGGGCGTACCTGAGAGCTGTCATAGAGTTGCAGCTTACACAGCAAGTGCAAGGTACCCCCCAAACCCCAAGAGGCAGCTGTGTCCTCCCCATCCATTCCCGACCTGATATAGTGAGGCAGAAGTTTAAAAGTTAAACCCCGAGATCCCTAGTAGTCTAATGGCCCCCACCCACCCCACCCAGCAGTACCCAGTCCCCCCCACCCATCCCACAGCTGGCGACTTGCACAACCCACCTCTCTCCTCATGGCTAGCCACCGATTGAGCTCCACATGAATGCTTACTGTATAGACATGCTCTGAGAATAATTGAGTATTCATTCATTTCTGAGTGCATCTATACAGTAAGTGTATGCGGAGCTCAGTCAGTGGCTGGCCATGGAGAAGGAAGGTGGGCTGTGCCAGTCGCTGGGTGGGGATGAGTGTGGGGGTGTGTGGATGAACTGGCACTGCTGGGTGTGGTAAGGACCACTAGACTACCAGGGATCTCAGGGGTTTTACTTTTCACCATTTGCGGCAAAACAGTGGGTCGGGGCATGGATGGGGGCACAGCTGCCCTTCGGGGCTGATAGTGGTGTGGGGTTCGGGGTCATGTTGTGTGTGGGCTGCCCTGTGGGGCATTTAGGGTTTGGGGTTTCTGGGGGCTGGGGGTGTGAGAAGCCCAGCTAGGCATCTCTGAAATGGGGAATCGGGGGCTGTGGGGGTTGTGGGCTCTCCTGTGAGGCGCCGACGGGGGGTATTCTGGGCATGAGGGGGCACATCCTGGAGTGGGCATGGCTGGTCTACAGGACCGCTGGAGGACGTATGTACAGTTACGCCAGCTAAATGCTGGTGTAACTTACATTGACGGTTCTCCTCTTCGGGTTCTTGTAGAATCCTGACATTGGGGACTTTGTTGCTGTCCTACTAGAATAGGGCACAACTGCTGCTGTAAACCCCCTAGCACCATGTTGCAGGGGGTTTATGGTGCAACTGCTTGTGTAACTGCTCTATGGCACAAGTGGCCTGCGGCGTGTCGCAGGCCACATTGTAGAATCCTGCATGTCGCAACTGCTGGCGTAACTTGCTACTTGCACCATTCTTTTTGTTGCAAGTGCTGTTATACCAGGTGTATCTCTTGTAGAATCGGGCCCACTGTATGCACTTTTGGCAATTATCAGTCACTAGCTGACCATGGTGGTGAGAGGTGGGCTGTGCCAGTTGTTGACTCACCTGCTGGATGTGTGTGTGTGTGTGAAGCTGGGTGGGCTGGCAATATCAACTGGGGGGGCACTGGACTGCCAGGGAGATATCAGGCGATGCCCATGCCACAATGACATGGGGAGTTGGCATTGTGGGGAGTGTGTGAGTGGGCATCAGGTGGGGAGTGGTGTTATGAGCACCCATTGGGGCATATAGGTGTGCATTATTGGGATTGTGGGATGCAATTGCCCACACTGGGCTGCTGGCACTGTTGGGTCTGTGGTCATGGGGGGGTGTTGGATGACTGGCTCTCTGGTGCTCCAGTGTTGGCAGTGTGCCAACCACTGGTGGACAGCAAAGACCACTTACACCAGCTTTTATCTGGCGTAACTGGTCATTGACAGATGTCTAAGGGTGGTTGTCTCTGAATCCCGATTCGGGTACTTAGCAGCCACCCTACCTGTATCAGGTGCAAATGCTCCCATAAACCCCTTACCCATGTTGCAATGGGGTTTATGGTGCATAGGTCCACTTGGGCACAGGCAGCCTGCAGCATGTCTGCAGGCTGCCTTTCTGAATCCCACCATAGCGCAACTCATGACACAAGTGCTACTTGCACAATTTTTGTGGGCACAAGTTGCCTTGCATCCTGGGTTGCCTCTTGTAAATCCAGACCCTTGTATCTAAATAAACAATAGGGCATTGCATGGTATGTGAAAATGGATCTACAACACCATTTTGGCAAAAATATGTCGACCCGACATTATAGCAATGGCTACATGTCAACTGCGCTCGTGGTTGGCATTGTGCCATCGAAAGAATAAAGTGTTTTCTGTGGGGGGCTGTGCCCCCTGCACCCCCTGTATTTTATTATAATCAACTCCAAGTTGGAGCTGATTAAGGGAGGCGGTGCAAGACCCCAGGAAGCCATACCAGGATCCTGAGCAGACTTTACAGCAATCTGTCAATGTTGTCACTGTCGATGACATCGCTGTAAAGTTGTTGCTGCGGCATTGGCATACATGTGAAAACCCTTTGCCTGCGGAGATAAATGCCACCCCCCTCCCCCGAGACTGAAACTTCATCCTCTTTTCATATCAACATTCCTGTGTAATATTTATGGCAACATACTAAACTTAATGCCCCATATTTAGGGGATGTGAAATTCCTTTTTAATTATATGTATCCTTATTTGTTTGTTCATACATTTATCCCCTTATAATTGCCCAACATAACCTCTCTTTTAGGATTGCCCAACCCTGCAAACACATCAACTTAGAATGCTCATCTTTCCAATATAAGATAAACATTTTTAATGTTTAAAGAGGAAAACCTGAATCCATTAACAAGAACGTTATTTCGCACAAAGAGTCAAACATTTTTAACCTTTCCATTTCTAAACATGTCTTGATGCTTTCTTGTCTGAAAATTAGTTTATATAAAGATCTTTGGTATTCTTAAATGGGAACAGTCAGCACTAAGAGAGATTTTATATGCTCTGATCTTTTGTTTGCTGGTCCCACTGTCCTGCCTGGGCTAGGTACATTCACAGGGATTAATCAGATAATTACGAAAGCTCAGCAAAGGCTTGAGATATTATAGTGAGTGAAATCATTCTTTATCCCCGAATCCAGGAAACTACTAGCCTCTAGATTTTTGCTCCCAATTTTTGACTACAGAACTCTAGTTTGCTACCCCTCCATCTACCCACAAAACCTCAGCAGACTAAAGATCACCTATCACAATGTCATTTGGTTTGTCACTGGTCTCCCTAGACTAACCCACTATAGCAACCCTTACAAAATCACCAACTGGCCCCCGCCCTTGAGGACAGACTTGACTGCAAGATTATGACCTTCTTCCACAAATTAGCACTTGGATTTCTACCCGGCAGCTTTACCTCCCTCTTCCCCAAGCCTGCCCCGTCTCAGACCACCAGACAACCTCCATCTCCTTCTCCATCCCCTTCTGTCGCACCACCCAAGGACAAAACACTCTCTCCTACAAGAGCATCAAACTATTCAATGAGCTTTCTCCATCCCTGTCAACTGTCCCTCTACTGCATCCTTCAAGCATAACCTAAAGAAACACCTTTCCAGCTCGTACTCACGCAGTTGCCCTAGGCCATGAGTGCCCTGAAACAGGCTGTCCTAACCTGTCTCCACCCCCTTAGTAACTAGTTATGTCGCTACCTCCTAGCTTGTTGATTTCATATGTATCCTTGTTGACCTTTGTTGTACCTTTGCATATACCATGTTGCTTTATATTCTGTATTATTCTCACTGTATATATGACCCCTAAGTCGTTTTGCTTTTGTAACCACTCTCTGTGATCTTGCAATGCACTTTACTGTAAATACTGTAATCTTTATGTCTGTCTGTCCTAAACTGGACGCTTGTGAAAATGGGCAATTACTTCTCACATGCCTTTCCAGTATAAAAAATAAACTGAAACTTAAACAGGGGAATCTACAAACTGTAGGCTCAAGAGAGCAGTGGGACTGACAAACATATGATCGGAGCTTATAAAAGCTCTACTATACATTGTAAGCTATTGAATCTCCCACTGCTGAAGCCCTCTTCTGATGTCAGCTGCATGGGATTCTTGGATTTGTAGTTACAGAAAATGTTAGCCTGAAAGTGAATAGAATCAGTCTGATACAATCTACTATACTGCAGTGAACAGCAGGTAAAAAAATGCTTTTGCAAGCAAAGTGCAAATTGGGACCAGCCCCACACTTGGATCTGGGGCTCGTAGTGCTGACTGTTCCCCTTTAATTTCAAGTGTGCACTTGCTCCCTCCACCATACAATATATAAGGGTTTGACCATTAAGAATTACTTTTAATGCCAGCCCAGGGGCACTGAGGGTTGAGGCACTGGACACTACACCAGACATGCTACCACCCGGTTCGTACGAGCCGCCGCCAGGGTCGGCAGGTGAAGAAGGGATTGAGTGTCCCAGTGGATGCTCTCCATCTTCAGGGGTGGGATACCAGGAGTGCTCTGCACACCTGACATCCCTGGGGTCAGTAGGAGTACTGACTCTCTGGGCAATGGCGGCTCCATGGGGCTGGAACCGGAGGGGGGGGATGCTGTTAGGCATTTGGCAGGTGTAGCGCGTAAGCACGTAACCTGCCTGAGCCAGCATCCTCAGGGGGAAGGACATGGACCACAACAGAAAAATGGAAAACAACCCTCTGAGGTCCTAGATGATGACCACTCCACATCATCCAGCCATGGACTTATGAGCAGACCCTGATGTGCAGGCACTCTATGTAGGAAAAGAGGAAAAGAGGTAGGAGTCACCAGGGCACTCTAGGGGCAGACTCTGCGTCTGTGGCATGGGGACATGAGTGGCCTGAAGGAGTGGAACAAAGAGGGCAGACTAGGAGAAGGGATAAAAAGAAAGTAAAAAAAAATAATTACTTTTAGTCTGGCTGGGTAAATAATTAAATCCTTTAAGTTATTTTTCCATAATCATGTTCTTAATGAGTCACATTTTTTTCCTTGGCATTTATTAAGTCCTGAGGCAAATCCCCTCCTCTCTCTCCCTCCTGCCTTCTCAGATCCCATGACCACAGAACCCTGGCAGTACTCCTGAGGTCCACCTCTATGGGCCAGTCGGCTTTCTCCTACTGTCTTCCAAAACTGTGGAACTCACTTCCATCTCAAATCTGTCTTTCCTCCTCAGCCAGCTCACTTACTATGGCACTTCACAACTTCTTTTCTGTTAATTGTGCCTGCACCTAACCCCCCTCCCATTCTGGCATTATGCTTATACTTTACTGTCACCATTAGATTAGGCATTACCTACATGCAAGCCCTTATTTTACCTATGCAGTTGAAGTTTGTTCTGCTTATTTGCTGTTGCATTTGTAATCTGGAGGTATGCCTGTGCTCCTTCTGGAGCTCCTACTATCTAATCTCTTTTTATACTGCAAACATCCTGCAAGTTCTAGCCACTAAATCTCCTTATGTCTAGTACACTTGTTAGCCTTTGCATCATATGACCTTTCTGCTCGCTATTCTCACGGTCTCTGCCCTCCTACACATAAAGCAAACTTGCTGAGACTCCTTCCTATTGTTTGTACTCCATAAAGTCCTACTTTTGTTGTTGCACATGCGTCCACTTCCCACTTTTTGGTACTCATCTCCCTGTATGTAATCAGTGCTACTTGAAACGCTGTACACTTTATGTAAATCAGGTGTTTACAACTAAAATCTGTAACTGTCTACTATGTACCCAGTCTGTCATTCTACTACTGTATGTGCCTTGTTGTAAAATATTTCACTATGTAACTCCTCTCCCCTCTCCCCAGGTCACACCGGGAGACAAACAACTTGTTATTCAGGGTGCCTTACCTGGTGAAACTTTCCAATAAATAAATAAATCATGATATGTGCCAACTGTAGAGAACCTGAAATCAAATCTTTTCTTTCTATAAACTTTCTCCGTTAAAGCATCTTTCTCATGCCTTTTCATAAATTTGGCAATTATTATTGCCTGGGAGGTTTGTCCATCTCTGGATCTGCCGTAGCGATCTAGTAACATGATCTAATTTAAAAGTTTGCTTTGTTTGTTCTGAATGTCCTACATCCCCCATGAAAGCTGCAAATATATGCTGCAAAGTACTTTGTCAGGGGAGTCGTTCTGTCTCATTTCTCTGATACCTAATATTCTTTTTCCTCATTCTTGCTTCGAAATCCGTTATTTTACTTCCCATGTCTCTTGATTCCAAGTATTGATATTGCAACACCCTCCTTTGTATGTGAAAATCAACTTCCACCTTAGACAACTTCCCTTATATTTTTGTTACTCTTTCTTCATTGACAGGTTCATAACATCTCCCAGTTTAGTTCTAAGATTGTTTAATTTGTTCTGGTACTGCTAGTAAGGAGGATAACTGATGTTTTAAACATGTGATGTCAAGAAATAGTTTTTTTCAGTCCGCTTTGGGGCAGGCTCTTCTTCCTCTTCCTCCTTTTCTTTAAAAAAACAACTTGTTTTCTTATTTTCCCCTTTTGTGTTCTTCTCTAACTTAGGAAGCAGTATAACGCATTGGTTAAGGGCACTAAACTGCAAACCTGGAGATCTGGGATTGAGTCCCACATCCCCCACTTGCAAACTATGTGACCCTGAGCAAGTCACTTAACTTCTGTGTGCTCCCAGATCGTGCCTGGAAACAAGCTCCGGCTTAGTGTGCCTTTCCTGGTTAAACAATCCCCCCCCCCCAACTTGGGCTTATTTATGTTGTTATTTTTGTTTGTTTCTTTAGAGGAAAAATTTGTTGATAAATTTGTACTCTGCACTCCCTCTGTGTGACTGTTATCCTCGTCACCTGCCCAAATGTTTATTTCTTGGTCCCCAACTATTGGTATAGAACTTGCAATGTTTTTTGATTTAGCCTTATAATCATTTAGTTATCTGTGAGTTTTTTTACTTGCTTTGAAACAAAAGACCAGAAAAGACCAAGTCCTTGATGTGTGGATTATGGATAGCTAGGAGTCATTTAAAAAAAACATCCATTCCACTCTCCAAAGGTTGCTTGTTAGTTTTATCAGGATACTGAATCAAAGGACCTTTTGTTTCTTGGGACAGGACTGCTGCTGGATCCTGTTGTTTCACACGGCATGTATTTAACCCTGATTTCAGCATGTTGCAAGGAATGCTATGAAAAGGCTTCTATTCCTTCACACTGTTTAGGGTTTCCTGTTGAGATGTACTCTGTACTGCTTCCATATTGTTTTGCTTTTTTGCACTCAGTTTCTCAGTGTTTTCAGAAAATTTTGTTTGGATTGTACTATCTTCTGTGACCACCATTACACTAGAAGATAACATTTTGGGAAGCTTATCTGTTATCTGTTTTTCTGAAGAAAGGAGCAGGCTCAAAATTGGAAATAGGAAGGCATGTTTTTCTAACTCTTTTACCACAGAACTTGCCTCTGCTTCTACTTCTGGCAGTAAGTTCTTACTTTATAGTTTTTGGGAAGAACATCAGGAAAACTGGTCCACTCTAGAAGTGGTTTCCCATAAATATTTATCTTTCTTTTGTGATTTCTGTTGTGTAGAATAAGGAAATGGTCTTGTACAGGACATATATCTTTAACAACCTTTTGGTGGGTCTGATAGACAAACATGCCCCTCTAAAGCTGATTAAGACCAAGAACAGAGCTCCTGGCTGGTTCTTTCCCAGTATAAAGAAAGCCCTTAAGGACAGAGACTTCTGGTGGAATAAAACAAGGAAGACTCACTCTGACACCGATTGGTTTGCCTTTAGGGTCTCTAGAAATGCCTGTACCAAACTAATTCAGTCTGAAAACACCCGCTACTTCCAAACAGCCCTTGAAGATAACAAAAATAGTGCAACTGGGTTCTGGAGCATCCTCAAAGAGGTTGAGGGTCATACCACCGATGCCTCACTTCCATCCAAAATAGTGTTCAGTGATATGACTTTTATGAATAGAGCTGATATCCTAGAAAAACTTAATGATCATTTTGGTACAGTGAGATTAGCCTTTGATGTCTCTCCAGTCAGTAAGATCAGCCCAAACAGGGATGCCAATGATGCCACAGGTCCCAGCATTGATACCAACCAGAGTCACTCCTCCTCTTTCAGCTTTCATCCTGTATCCTTCAAGCAAGTGGAGGACCTCCTACTGTCCTTGGATACTAAAAAGAGTGCTGGCGCCGACCTCACTGAACCCTTCTTCCTCAAATTAGGATACTGCTACCTGACCACCCCCACTGTCCACTTATTTAACAGCTCTCTGAATCAGGGTATGTTACCCTCGATCAGGAAAACTGCTCACATCATCCCCTTGTTTAAGTCAGGGGACCCTAGTGACCTGAACAACTACCTGCCAACCTCTATACTTTCCACCCTCTCAAAGCTTCTGGAAAAAATCACCAACACCCAAATCAGGGAACACCTGGGCTCCCAAAAAATTCTAAACACTGCTCAGTGGGGCTTCAGAGCCAAACATAGTACAGTTTCTGCCCTTGCTAAAGTAATCACAGATTGACAACTTGCACTAGACTCTAAGAAGCATGTATTTGCACTCTTTCTTGACCTTAGCAAGGCCTTTGATACTGTGGATCACAACATTATGCTTAACGCTCTGAGTAATAGCAGTCTCACAGCACTGCCCTGAATTGGTTTGCCCACTATCTTGCTAATAGACTACTACGAGTCAAAGCTATGGGAGTTTGTCTCCACTTAAACCTCTACCATGAGGTGTCCCACAAGGCTCCATTTTGGGCAATATACTATTACTATTTACATTAATAACCTCGATTCACACCTGTGTACAGCTGATGTCCACTTATTCACAGACAATAGGGTCCTCTATACCTCAAACTCTTTTCTGGACTTACTTGGCACATGAGGACTTACAGTGGGATTTTGATTCTCTCCCAATACAATCTCTTGAATCTTAAGCTTCTGCTTAATGCCAGGAAGACCAAAGCCATGATTCTCTCACTGAACACCACCCTAGGACCCTTGTGTAGCCCTCAGAGCTTTACTTTGTTGGGTGAACCCCTGGAAATTTTTGAGAATTTCAAATACCTAGGATTCTGGCTGGAGAATAAGCTCAATTTTCTGTGCCACCTGAATGAGCTCATGAAAAAATTAAGACAACGCTTAGGGCGTATTTTACCACATTAAGTATCTACTATCTAAGGAAACCAGGAAGAGACTGGTCCAAACTACATTCTTGCCACTTCTTGACTATGCTGACTTCCTTTACAGCCACTGCCCTACTCTGGTACTCAGTAAACTTGACACCCTTTACCACTGGGCCTTGAGGTTCATCCTTAACTTACTGTTTCACACCCACCATTGCACACTATACCAAGAGTTGGGATGGTCTTCACTTAGCTTGAGGAGGAAGAGAAATGCCATCCTCTGGTTTTACAGGGCACTGTCTGATAAACTGCCAACTTACATCTCAACCTTTTTTGAGCATGCTAAAAGATCTAATGGCCCGAGACACTTCTCATTACTCTGCTTCCACATACCTAGAGTAAGGACACATTATGGCTCAGCTGTGATTAATTCCTCCCTTCCTTCCTTATGGAATATCATGCAAAGAACTTTAAAGCTCTCAACTTTACCTGGAATACTCACAATTAAATCCTTGATAACAGGCTACCTAAAGGAATCCTGCAATTGTTACAGGTGACCTGATTGATTTTGTTGCACCGGTGACCCAAAGAATCTCAGGGCCTCCACATTCTGCTACTCATGGGCCCATTCATTTTGCTGCTTCCCCTATTCCACATGCCCCCCACCTTCCTCTCCCCTACCCCCACTCCATTTCCCTCTACCTCCCTCTTCTCCACTTCCTTTCCCTCCCAAGTCTCTTTGCTGGAAGATTCACTGAGCTACTACTTTAGTGGGTGACTAGGATTGAGTTATCCTAATCTAGGATGTATTTTGTTCTGCTTGCTTATTGTATTGTATCTATTGGTATCTGTGCTAATCCCTCCCTGTATAGGCTGCTACAGTACCTTGTATGTGCTTATTTCCCTTGTATGTACTTATTTTACCTGTATCTACTTCTTCATGTTTTGTTTTTCGTGTGTTTGGGACCACTTTGAAAATGAGCTCACTCAATGGTGTCACACCTGGTTAAATAAAGTTTGTTTGATTGATTGATCTATGCTGGGATGCCCAATCCCAAAGGAGAGACCAGCATAATCAGAACAGCTTGCCTTCCTGCAGAAAGTTTTTTAAATCTCCAGCTCCATGTGGAAAGAGAGAATGCACAGCTAACACGGAATATAAGAAAAAACAAAGATTCTGACTGTTAAACAAATTAAAGGACTTCAAATGCCCATTAATTCATAGTTTTAGTGGTAATTTCAATTTTTTGAGGTCTCTGAAGAACATCTGTGTGATGGGGGATTTCCAGTGACTCAGTCCTTCAGTGCTACCAATGCCACCTCTCCAGTGAATACTCTATAGTCCTCCTCCTTGGTATCCCCTCAGTGTTTGACACAGTGTATTATTGTGTTTTAATAGATTTTCTGAGGCTATAGGGAAGACTTGCAAGAATAGTGTTGCACTGGTTTAAGTGATTATTAGCTGACAGAGTCCAGCAGGTGGTTATGGGGAAGCTTTCCTGACACCCATTTCCACTGCCCTGTTGCATTCCTCAGGTCTCCATACTGCCCCAATGTTGTTTGTGGTGGACATGCTTCCCATGGGGGAGATTGGGAAAAGGGCTAATTTGTGATTTTACTTTTATTCCAAAGATACCTAATTGTATCTCTTTTTCCCTTTGGACCAAGAGGATTCTGTTGCTGCACTAAATTGATGTTTATCTGAACTGAAATACTGACTGGCTAGCTATCAACTGATTGAGCCTTAACCCAGGTACAATGGAACTGCTACTAACAGAACTAGGATCATAGAAGACAGTTATGAAGAGGGGTGCAAGGGGTGGTGTCACCATTCCATCTTTAGGGGGCAACCCTCCCAGAGCTGTGGATAGGGCTACAATCTAAGGATCATACTGGATGACAAGCTGTCCCTGGAATTCCTTGTGGTAGTCTTACATTGTGCTTTTCCAGCATAGTGATATTACCCAACTGAAGCCATATTTTCAGTAAGATGACCTGGTAACTCTGATCCATACCTTCATTATTTCATGCCTTGATTACTATATGCTTTATATCGAGGGCTGTCTGGCCAATTGGTGCATTGTCTTATGTTAATGCAGAATGTAGCAGCCAGGCTGATAACTGGAACATGCATTTCAAATCATATCCTGCCTGTACTGCAGGAACTGTACTAGTTTCCAATTAAATGGTGCTCCTCCTCCTTCAGCATTTGCTTGATAGTATTCAAAGCCCTGCACAAGGAGGGTATCTGCCACTTTAAAAACCTATGTCCATATGCTCTGGACCCCCGTTCACTCTGCTGGGGAGAAGTTCTTTGAGGTTTTACATGAATGCTTAATGTCATCAGGGGCAGGGCATTTGTGGTCACTGCCCTGCAGTTGTGGAACGCATTGCTTCATTCTTTATGAGAGAGCAGATAAGGTGACTAATGGTTTAGCCCAGCAGTCCAGCTAGCTGGTGATTTCAGGGCTATTTTATTGATGCAGTGTGTGTGTGTGTGTGTGTGTGTACTGTGTGTGATTTTTAAAATGGAGAAAAAAACAGAAAAATATTGTGTGTCCCTGTTTGTGTAACTAATTCATTCTGTGGAATAGGAAAAGTATTGTGGGAAGGTGGAAGTCCTGGCATAACTCCAGCATTAGAAACTTAACCCCCTGTAGCCATCAGTTAGTGTAACAGTAGTAATGATTTTATTCATCTATAAAATGAACACGGTAAAATTCTCATTGAGCAACTAGCTCATTCACAAGGGACACCATATATGCAGTTATCCTTCTTACAAATATAGGATAGAAATTCTAAACATAAATATGTACATATTTTAAAAATACATTATACACTAAAGTGCAGTACAGAACTGAGGTAGTACAAAGGAACCCAATAGTAGGAATCCAAGAATGTTTATCCTAAATTAGTAGGTGGAGAACAATTTCTAGGACTCTAGGCTTGTGACAAAACACATAATTTGATTTTTTGCCAACTAATTTTAGTATCTTGTGGTCTGAGGTACTTAGGTAAATTATTCCATACCTTCGGCCCCAGGTATGAAATAGCAGAGCAGCTTGCTTTTGTCTTTTTATTAGGAATCTCAAACTTTAGACAATGAGTTGACCTCAATCCAGGCTTTGTGAGTTGAGCTTTTATACTATCAGTAATATATTCAGGCAAAGTCTTATTGACACTATTATACATTATTTTAATTATATGTAAGTCCCTTCTGAGTTCAAGATGTGACCAATTCAGCTCTTTATAAAGCTGATGGTGATGTGTGTGCTGGTGGGCATCGAGCACGTACCTGGCCAACCAATTATACATCATGTCAGTTTTTCTTGGGTCAGTGGCTGAAGCCACCCCCCCATACACTACATCCGCATAATTGATCACAGGTATTTTCATGGACTTGATCGCATGTGAGGGTTTTGTGCCCCCAAATTAGATCAAAACTAGGTGCAGCCAATTGGGGAAAGCTACTAAAACAGTATTTGAAGCTGTTTTTGCATACTTGCAAAACTGGATGTACTAACACCTGTTGCTTCCAGTTGGTGATTATAAAGGGCTGGCTCCTAGTGAGCATTGATGAGTGCAGGCAGAGGCAACAAGCAGCAGAGGCAAGCATATGTCTGTTGTGTCAGCTGGAGAAACAAGGGAACAGGCCTGGCCATTTTAAAACAAGGTAAATCTTAACACGCTATCCCTATTAATACTGTGAACTAAAGAAAGACTGTTGCAAGATGGACAGACATTCAATCCCAGGAACAAAAAACTAGCTATTGGGGAGTAGATATTCATGGCTGGTGGGGTTCTCTTGTTCAGAAATGTGACTTGCCTAATGTTTACACACATTAAGTTGGATAATTATCCTGATACCCAAATTTGCCTCAAATGCCCCACTTTATTTGAACTGGAAAAACATCATACTGAAAGCAGGGATGAGTTACAAAAATTAGAAAGTATACAAGAGTCAAGAAATTTTATTGAGAAAACTATAATGGGAACAGAAGCCGAACTCCCATTCAAAGATATGGAGGGGGAGAGAAGAAAAAGAGGAAGGGAACAAGAAGACACATCACTTGATAATGATTGGACAACAGTTCACTCCTCTAGAGGGGCAAAGAGGGACAGGAGAGTGGATTTCTTCTCTGTGAAAAAAGTCAATCAGTGATGTACAAGAGAAAATAGATCTAAAACACTAGACAATAGGGAACCTGATAGAGCAGCTGATGATATCAGTGTGGGTCCACCCAGTAATCTAGAGAATACAAAATAGG
Source organism: Neoceratodus forsteri (assembly GCA_016271365.2). Classification (NCBI taxonomy): domain Eukaryota; kingdom Metazoa; phylum Chordata; order Ceratodontiformes; family Ceratodontidae; genus Neoceratodus; species Neoceratodus forsteri. The sequence goes on from CM057457.1 coordinate 316,441,901, forward strand.
GTAGGAACTAGGACAATTATGTGAGGGGGCAGGAAGATCAGTAACTTTTCAGATATAATTCCAGTGCCTGAGGCAAGCACAACAAGAAAGCTGAGAATAGAGGAATTTAATGGATGTCTAAGAACCTGGTGTCATGCTGGTGGGGGGTGGGGTGGGAGGGACCTGGGAGGACAGTAGTCTCTAAGCCAAGGACAGATTACGCTTGAGTGAGTGAGGAGGGAAAGAAAGTGTTGAAACAGAGGATGGAGGAGTACATAGAGGAAGTTGGGAATTTAAACTAGGAGTGGGGGGGTGGCAAGTGGACAAGAGACATGCAGAGAACACAGGTTGGGAAACCATATGAGCTTACCCCCATAACAGTGACAAAGGACAAATGGCAAGTACTATTTTTGATGCTAATAAAGGAGGGCAGGATGGGAGGGAGAAGAAAGGGTGGAAGGTGGTTATCCTTAATACTAGGAGCCTTGTGAGGAAAACTGCAGAATTACAGGTGCTCATGGCAGAGGGAGAGGTGGACATTGCAGCCATCACAGAAACATGGGCCACCCAATATAATGACTGGGACCTGTCTGTACCAGGGTACAAGTTATTTCGTAGGGATAAGGTGATTGGGAAAGGTTGGCACTATATGTGAAAGAAGGACTGAAGTGTGTAAGAGAGGAAGGGGAGGAGGGTAGTACGGAGTCAATTTGGATGCAAATCCAAGATTCCAATAATAGGATTCTCAGGATGGGAGTGGTGTACAGGCTGCCCTCTCAGATGGGGGAGTTAGACAGGGAATTAGCGGAACAGATCAGGAGGACCTGCGAGAAGGGTAGTGTGGTGATTGTGGGGGACTTCAGCATGCCAGGAGTGGACTGGAGTCCCCAGCAACAAGGAATAGAAGGGAGCAGGTACTGCTGGATGCCTTCCAGGACAAGCTTCCTGCTGTAAATAGTCAGTAAACAAAACAGGTTAGGGAATACCTTTGACCTTGTGTTGGCAAATGGGGAGTTTGTGAGGGAACTTATGGTGGAAGAACTGCTGTCAGGGACTGACCACCACTCAGTATGTCTCACATTGGATATGGGCAAGGAAGGAGTGAAATCTGGCACAAGAGTGCTGGACTTGAAGAGGGCCAACTTTGGGAGGATGGGGGAAGTGGTATTAGGGTATCTGGCCAGAATTCAACCTAGTATGGGCACTAACCAGAGGTGGGACCTCATAAAGCTGGGGATAACGGAGGCAACCAAAACCTGCTGCAAGGCCCAGAGTAAAAAGGCTAGGGCTAAGCAACCAAGCTGGTTGAGCAAGGAGGTCATGGAAAAGGTAAGGGTGAAAAGAGCTGCCTTGCTTGGTCTGACCACTACACCGTGAGGTTCAATTTTTGCACCCCCCTTAGAAGGCCATCCCCTGTGGAGATGGTCAGGTACCGCCCATTACGGAATGTTACTTCACAAGGCCTAGGGGTGGTCCTTGACCTATCATCCCCCGTGTTTGTGAGCAGTAATCCAGAGGCACTGATGTTGGCCTATCATGAGGCCATCACGGTTGTCCTGGATTCTATTGCTCCTGTTCGTGAGCACCCCCTATCCCTTCACCCCAGGGCCCCTTGGTTTGATGGGACTCTGAGGGAGATGCGGAGACAAGGGCAAAGGTTAGAGCATTGTTGGCGTAAGTCCGCCCATTATGCTAGCTATCAATCTGCAATCACCCATAAGAAGGCAGAATTCCTGTCCAGGGAGATTGCAGTTGCTCAGAATTGACTGGCTCAGCTGTTTCGAACTGTAGATAGACTGTGCAACCCAGCCTGTTGGGAAAACCTTTTCGCAAATAGAATGTGACAAGCTCGCTTGATACTTTGCAACTAAGATGGCTGACATCAGGGCGGACTTGTGTCCGACAACCTGTAAGGGTGATGTGATAGGAGTGTGCAAGAACACAGTGCCTCGATTCTCTTGTAGTTCCTTTTGTCGACCTGAGTTTGTGGATATTATGAGGATCATCCATAGTGTGCACCCCACCAGCTGTGGCTTGGACCCTGGACCGACTACCCTAATTTTGGGTTGTGTTGATATCATTGGTCCAGTTTTGGTGCAAATAGTCTGGTGCTCCTTGGAGTCAGGTGAGTTTCCTAGCTCCCTGAAAGAGTTGGTGGTGACACCTCTCTTGAAGAAAGCTTCCTTGGACCCAGACTGTTTTTCAAACTACAGACCTATCTCTAACCTTCCCTTTATTGGGAAGGTTATTGAAAAGGTTGTAGCTGCCCAATTAGATGACCATTTAACCATCCATAGTATCTACTAATCCTTCCAGTCTGGTTTCCGTAAAAGACATAGCACCGAGACTGCGCTGGTTCACGTGCTTAATGATCTTCTGAGGGCGAGGGATCAAAAGAGATGTTCCGTCTTGGTTTTCCTTGATCTCTCTTCAGCTTTCAACACTGTGGATCACGTGGTGTTGTTAGCACGCCTGAGGCAAATCTGTGGAGTGTCGGGAACCGTTCTTCAATGGTTCACTTCATTCCTTACTGGGAGATCACAAAGAGTTGTGTCAGGGATTTTTTCATCTGGCACAGTCTCTTTGTTGTGTGGAGTGCCTTAGGGTTCTGTGCTGTCACCCATGTTATTTGCAGTGTATATGCTGCCCCTCGGAAACATTATAAGATGGTATGGGCTGAGGTTTCACTGCTATGCAGATGATACACAGCTATACCTGTCTTTTGCACCCGACCAGGATGGAGCTCTCTCGGTGTTTAACAACTGTCTGGGGGAAATCCAAGACTGGATGTATTCTAGTTGGTTAAAGTTGAACTCGGAGAAGACTGAGGTTTTGGTGGTGGACCTGGGTGGTCAGATTGAGAGGCTGCATACTGGCGCACCTTCTGGAATTTTTCTTGGCGGCGTGTCACTACCGGCCTCTGAACAGGTGCGCAACCTTGGGGTGATCCTTGACGATAGGCTGACTTTTCAATCTCAGGTGTCGGCCGTCATCAGGACTTCCTTTTACCATCTTAGGAATATTGCCAGGGTTAAGCACCTTGTTCCGTCTGACTCCTTGCCAACGTTGGTCCACGCCTTTGTGTCCTTGCACCTAGACTACTGCAACGCCCTTTACTTTGGGCTTTCTGGGGTTGAAATCTGCTGCCTACAGCTGGTGCAGAACACTGAAGCCCGGGTTTTGACTAGGACAAGTAGGTCCTGTCATATTACCCCAGTGCTGCACGAATTGCACTGGCTTCCTATACGGTGGCGGATCACCTTTAAAGTCATTTTATTGACTTTTAAAGCCCTTTGCAATCAGGGTCCGTCCTATCTGAAAGACCTACTGGTCCCTTACTGCCCTTGCTGATTGCTCCGCTCAGCTGACATGGGGTTGTTGGAGATTCCAAGAGTGAGTTTAAAATCTTCAGGCAGCAGAGCATTTTCTCATGCTGCACCCACTCTTTGGAATTCTCTACCATGCCGGTTATGGGAGTGCATCTCCGTGGAGATATTTAAGAAAGAACTGAAATCATATTTATGGAGAATGGCCTTCTTAGATAGTTAAGTTAATTGTAATATGATTGGAATGTTATTGTAATTTATTATGTTTTTATGATGTATTTTTTTATGATGTGTTTTTATGTGTTTTGATGTTTTGTATTGAAATCTGAGTTTATGATTTTAACTTATTCATGCCTTGATATATTGAAAGGCGCTATATAAATAAAATTATTATTATTATTATTATTTAGAAGGTATAGGAAAACAGGGAGGGGGGAGGACAGGGAGGAGTACCTGACAGAATCGAAGGAGGTGACATGGGCAGTAAGGAGAGCCAAGGCATCTACAGAGCTCAGGCTAGCAGAAGGCATTAAGAAGGGGGAGAAAGACTTCTTTAGGTACATCAGGGAGAAAAGGAGCTGTAAAGACCACATAGTAAGGATTAGGAAGGAGGGGGGGGGTTTGGTGGAAACAGGGTGCGATAAGGCAGAAGTGCTAAATGATTACTTCTGCTCAGTATTTACTAAGGAGAAGAGGTGGATGATACCCAAGAGGGGGAGGAATGGCAGAAGCAGGGGGAAGGGGGTGACAGATGGGGAAATCATGGAGGGCAGAGTTCAGGAGGATTTGAAGGCACTGAGGGTGGACAAGGCACCAGTCCCAGATGGCATCCACCCCAGGATACTGAAGGAGCTGGCAGAGGTCCTTGTGGGACCTTTGGCAGACCTATTTAATGCCTCAATTCACTCAGTGTGTGTATCTCAGGATTGGAGAATGCCTCATGTGATGCTCCTCCACAAGAGTGGCCCTAAGGATGAACCGGGGAACTACAGACCGGTGAGCCTCACATCCATCGTGGGTAAGCTGATGGAAACTATCCTGAAGTAGAGGCTGGTGGCCCTCCTAGATGACAAAGGACTACAGGACAGCAGACAGCATGGCAGATCCTGTCAAACCAACCTGGTGGATTTCTATGACTGGGTAACTAGGCAACTGGAGAGGGGCCATGCAATGGATGTCCTGTATCTGGACTTCAGTAAGGCATTCAACTCAGTGCCACATGGGAGGCTGGGAAGTAAGTTAGAAGGCACAGGGCCGGGTGCAAAGCTGGTGAGATGGGTAGGAAACTGGCTTCAGGGAAGGCAACAAGGGGGTGATGGGTAGGAAGCTCTCACACCCAAGGGTAGTGAAGAGTGGTGTTCCACAGGGCTCGGTGTTGGGACCAATGTTGTTTGGGATATTCATTGTAGACATATCATTGGACATCAAGAGCAAGATCAGTCTGTTTGTTGATGATACCAAGATGGGAGTGGTGGTGGATGACCTGGGGGGTGGCAGAGGTTGCAGGATGATCTGGCAAAGCTTGAAACCTGGTCTGACACCTGGAACTGGGTTTTAATGCCAAAAAGTGCAAGGTGCTGCATTTTGGGGTGAAGAACCCAAGGAGACGTTATCAGTTGGGGGGAGTGCATCTAGCCCAGACAGAGGAGAAGGATCTGGGGGTGCTCATTACAGGGTCAATGAACAACTTGGCACAATGTAGGAAGGCAGCTGCAAAGGCCCAAAAAATGCTGGGTTGCATTGCAAGGGGTATATCCTCGAGGAGGTAGGAAGTGATTCTGCCACTGTATAGGTCATTAGTTAGACTGCACCTGGAGTACTGCGTGCAGTACTGGCACCCATATCTGAGGTGGGACATTAGGTTTCTGGAGGGGGTGCAGCGCAGGGTGGCAAAGATCATCAAGGGGCTGGGAGACTTATCATATGAAAGGAGGCTGAGGGAGTTGAACATGTACTCATTGAAGGAGAGGAGGGAATGGGGGGGCAAGATTGAAACCTTTAAGTACATGAAAGAAATAAACAAGACAGGTACAGAGGGGCTGTTCAAAGTAAGGGAGGGGAGGGACACCAGTGGCCATGATATGAGACTGGAGGGAGGAAGGTTCAGGAGGGAGATGAGGAGACACTTTTTTACAGAGAGGGTGGTAGCTGGGTGGAATGCATTACCTGTAGAAGTGGTATCCAGTAGAACAGTGGACTGCTTCAAAAGGGGATGGGACAGAACAAGAGGGAGGGTCAATGGAGGGTAAGGGGGAAGGGAGGAAGGGGCAGCTGCAGAATAAGGGGTGCTAGCTGCACATTCGAGCAGACTTGATTGACCTCTAGGCCTTTATCTGCCGGCAGATTTCATATGTTTGTATGTTTGTAAAAAACACAGATAATAGTTATTGGTGACTGTTAATAAATACTGTGACACTTAGATCTGCAACCTAGACAAGAATATGTCTAATATATGGTGTCAAGCTTCAGGGAGATAAAAGTGAGTGATCTAACCCCACGCATACAGGAAATTACTAAAAACTCCCACCTGCACAGCGGTAGACCTACTGCTTGCTGCGCCAGTGACCCGGGGTTGGGAGCAACCTCAGGAACTGGAGGGTCAGCTGGGAGAAGGCATATTGAGCATCCCATGAACTACTGTCCTCCTTTGAGGTGGATGGGAGAGATGGACTGCCATGCTACTGGCTCCTGGCAGTGGCTGGGGGCTGGTGCACTGAGTGGCCAGAACATGGGGTGGCACGGGCAGACATTCAATGTGGCAGCATCTTTGCCATCATGGCATGCCCATACCATGGGACAGCAAGGGAAAAAGTCCTCTGGCATGCATGAAGACTGGTGCCAACAGTGCCACACTGCTCACACTCAGGCTGCTCCCCGGGGATCCTGACCCTGGGCCTTCCGCAGTGGTGGGGTAAGTACCTGCTGTGAAGTGGTTTGTGAGAGGAGTGGAGGAGGGGGTTGAGCATGAGCACTGCAAATGGTGCAGTGCCACGGGAACAGTCAGACAAGGGGAACCACAGACAACACCCCCGCTGAGGAGGGGCTAAACAAAATAATCTAAAAAAAAAAAAAAAACCTCAGCTGAAAGCCCCATGGTAATAGTTCATGTTAAGATCAATAATGTGGGATGAAAACCAGTATGTCAAATTAAAACAGTTTTAATAAAAGTATTAGGTACACTAAAGGACTGAAAATGTTAGATAAGAGTTTCTGAAATCCTTCCATTAAAAAGGGCATCAGAGCTTCACCAGCAAGATATTAAACAACTAAATGGGTGGCTCAGGTCAATGTGTGCTAAAGAAAAAGGTTTCATTAGAACGTGGGACAACTTTTGTGGGAGAAGGAAACTGTTCACCAAAGATGGCTTACATTTGAGTTTTGAGGGAGCCAGGTACCTTCAACACAAGATTAGAAACCAAGCTACTGGTGCTTTAAACTAGTGTATAAGGGGCAATTGGGATGGCTCATAGTGAAGCACACAATACACTCAGCCACAAAATTAGATCCAGCAAGAAACCTAATCGGATGGTTAAAATAATGGTATCCTGACCTTGCTTGTAATTGCAAGGAGTATTAGGAATAAATGGGATGACTTACAGGCATTAATTGGTATGGAACAACAATTGTTAGCAGGCATTACAGAGACGTGGCAGAAGGAGGAAGACAGCTGGAACTCTAGCATTGATGGATTTACTAGCTCTCTACATGCCCTGAGTTTTGAGCCCATTATGGGATTTCGCCCGTTTGAAATTACTTCTGTATGAATTTTAAACATATGACTGCTCGGGGTTACTAGTTTTCTCTGAATTGGGCATGTAAGAGTGACATAGATGTTAAGTCATGATTGGTTTTGACTTTATGTTTTCAATTATATTGATCCCAATATGGGAAACATTGATTTTAGGTGTATTTAAAAGGGAATACCTTATTTATTTTTTAACTTCTGATATTTTATTCATGTCCATCTCATTTTTACATTCAGTTCCAACATACATCTTTTAAAGACATATATACGTGAAATCCAATCCATTCTTATTCATTCCCTACTCTTTTCTTATCATCTATCATGCTACTTCTTCTATTTTATATAAACTAATCAGTTCTCAGTTCCAGCAGTAGAGTCCATTTATGGGTCCACATTATTATGCCCAAGGCTTTTAGTTGGTAGTTTCAGATATTTATAATGTTGTCCATGTGGATGTCCCAGTCTAGTATTCAGATTCATTTCAGTTCCTCCTCCTCCTCTTGATATTGTCACTTCTCTCCTGGGAGCTTTGCTTTCTCAATCCACTGCTTTTCTTATTAATATGTGAATATTTTGTTTAACCATTCTGATCACAAAGCAAAAAAAAAAACTCTTTTCCCCCCCTTTCCCTCCCCTTAGGAGGAGAGACAAAAAAGGGGGTAAAAAAAACCCCTGCAACTCTTTAACTTCATATCAATGCACTGTGATTGAAGTTACAATCTCATATTGAAAATACTTTTGTGTACATACCGATACTGGTACATATATATACTGTATATCTTCGTGTGTCTCCATACCTGTTTCCCCCACAAACTCTCCTATCTCCATAGGCTGTTAGCTTCCCATTATTCACCTCTCTCTTCTTATTTGTTCCCTTTCTTTTAACTATCTTCTGCACTTCCCATATTCTCCTCCCTTCTTATGCGCCTGTCTTCTTTTCTGTTCTGTTCCCTTCATTTAAGCCCTCTTTCCAGCAATACCAAGGTCTCCAAATTTCTAGAAATCTATCTTTTCTTAGCTGGATAGTGTATGTTATGTTCTCTAGTCTTTCCATTTCCTCCACTTTGGAAATCCATAACTGGAGAGTTGGAAGTTCTTGCTGCAACCATTTGGTTGTGATACATTTTAGCGTGGTGAGCCTCAGTATCTGAAGCAACTCCACCTTTCTCCTTTTTTGTGAGGAGAGGGTTGGCATTCCTAGGACTAGGTCTTGAAACGTGTGTGGTATTATCACTCCTCCCATTTGAGTCATAACCCCCTGGACTTGAGACCAAAATCTCTGTATTTTCACACATCCCCAGAAAATATGGTAATGAGTACTCTGTGTCTCTCCACATACCCGCCAACATGCTGAGGATGCTTGAGGATTAAAGTGTTTGGTAATCATTGGGGTACGAAAGTAGCGGGTTAAGATTTTCCAGTTAAATTCTCGCCATGTTATGGCTGAAGTTACCTGCCATCCTCTCTGTATGCGACGCTCCCAGTCTCCCTTCTGTATTGTCCCTTGTACTTCCATCTCCCACCTCTTTCTGATATCTTCTAACCCAGGGGTTTCTTTTTTTTTCCATAAGTATCTTATACAGTATGGAAAGATAAGACAACTTATCTTTAATTCTTCTGGAGTCCCACTGAAATTGCTCCGGGGAGTCAGCTCTCTATTAATTTTTTGAAGATTATCCCCAGAATTAATGAAGTGCCAAATCTGAAGATATCTATAAAAATCTTCCTTACATAGGCAAAACGTTCCTTCAGCGTGGCAAATGGCAAGCATAGGCCTCCCTCTACTAATTGTTTGAAAGTAGTGAGACCCTTTTGTTCCCAGTAGACATATCCCTGATCTAACCTTGGGGGTACGAATTTGGACATATGTCTGATCAAGGACAAGGTGCCCAAAGTGTTCGGGCTGTTTGTTTTTTTCCTAAGTTTAAGAAGAACATATACAGACTGTTTTACCCAAGGATTAGAGATTAGCCACCAATTATGTGGGTCGATTCGGCAGGTTGGATAAGTCCATATTTTGCTGTTAGAAACAGATTCATTTTTGATACAGTACCACCCTGATTCGGCCTGTTGTTTAGCCCACATTATTAACTGAGCTCCCTCTGTGGTCAGGTAATAATGATACATATGTGGTAGGCCTAAGCCTCCTTTCTCCCTTGGCTTCATCAAACTACCCAGAGCTATCCTTGGTCGTGCCCCCCCATATAAATTTAGATATTTCTTTTGTAATTTGGGTCCAGAACTCGGATAGTATCTGGATAGGGAGTGTCTGAAATAAAAATAATAGCCTGGGTAATACATTCATTTTAATGATCTGTATTTTACCATACAGGGAGTGAGGTAGGACTTTCCATCTGGCAAAGTTGGATCTAAGGGTCTGAAGCAACTTTAAGAAATTGTTGCGATACAGTTTAGATGTATCCACAGACACCTGTATTCCTAGGTATTTAAATGTGTTTTTTTGGCCCATGTGAACGGGAACATTTCTCATAACTGCTTATTAAGGGTGCCACTTGCCACCACCCCCTCCGATTTGGTTAAATTAACTTTATAGCCTGCCAGGGGGCCAAACTTTTCCAACGCATTTAACAGATGGGGTGAGGAGACCTGTGGCTCCCTCAAAAAGAAAAGAGAATTATCTGCATGAAGTGCTGCTTTGTGTTCCACTCCCCCTGTCCAAATGCCCTTAATATGTGGGTTGTCCCATATCCAGATTACCAACGGCTCCAGAGCTAAGGTTTTGGGATTACTGAAATCTGGGCCAGATTCCATGATGGTGGCACCGGTTCCCCCTCTATCAGTATCCCATTGCAGGCCGCTAATAGGAGGCCCACCACCTGGGTCTTAAATTCTTTATCATACTTGGCTCCAAATCCATCTAGCCCTGGTGCCTTACCGTTCTTTAGCTTTTTTATTTTGTTCATGATTTCTTGGGTAGTAATTGGGGTGTTCAGCTCCTTCCTCATCGCTTCTGGCAATGTAGTTATTTTAAGGCCATTCAAAAAGGTTTCCACTGCCTCCTTATGCCCCGGAAAATTATCCGCCCTATATAAGTTTGCATAATATTTTTCAAATCTCTGCACTATTTCCGCTGGGCAAGTAGTGGTCTGTTCATTGTCTGCCCCCTGCAAATGAATCACTGCTCTGCTTACTCTTTCCTGTCTGAGTTGCCAAGCTAAAAGTCTCCCAGCTCTGTTACCATGCTGATAATATTTCTGTCTAGAGTACCATAGTTGCCCTTCAATTTGGGTGTCTAATATCTTGTTTAGCTCATGTCTGGCTTTATCTAATTCTTGCTTAACTATAGGGTCTTGGTTCTCCTGGTGGGTAGATTTGAGCTGATAGATTTTTTTGTTCCAGCTGTACCCTTTGCTGCGTTCTCTCTCTTTTGACTTTAGAGGCGTACTTTATTATCTCCACCCTAAGAATGCATTTGAGGGCATCCCATCTCATTCCCTCCTTCGTGCCCCCTTTCGGATTTTCTAGCTCAAATTGCTGTATTTTGTTCTTTGTTAAGTCTTTAAAGTCTTCTCTGGTAAGGAGACTTACATTGAGTCTCCAGCTTGATTGTGTCACTATAGGGGCCATCGAAACATGAAGGGAGACTGGGGCATGGTCAGAGATCAGTTTTGATCCTATGCAGCACTATTCTATATTATGCACCCAATTCGTGGAAATTAGGAAAAAATCTATCCTAGAATAGGCCCTATGTCTAGGGGAGTAGTAAGTATAGTCTCGCTCCCTAGGGTGCAAGAGTCTCCAACACTCTGTCAGCCCTAGTACTTGGCCCAATCTACTGACTAATTTCCCTGTTCTTGTTGTCCCTCCTGGGGTTTTCTCAGATCTATCTACTCCCGGATTAATGACTTCATTAAAGTCTCCACCAATGATTACCACACTTTGTGCATTACTGCTTCTTTTATTACTGTCTCTAGGAATGCCAGCTGTGGAACCTCTTCATTTGGTGCATATATGTTTACAAGGGTGCAATCTTGACCTCTATAGTTTCCTAGTATCTGGACAAATCTTCCTTCTGTATCTGTTCTAACCTTTGACATTTTTAGTGGGACATCTCTTTTTATTAAGATTGTGACTCCCCTACAGTGCGGGTTGCTATTGTAATGTGAAGCATATACACTTCCTACCCATGTCCTTCTCAATTTCAAATGCTCTTGGGCTGTCAGATGTGTTTCCTGGAGGAAGGCTATCGTGGCTCCTCATCTTTTTAAGTCTTGTAATATTTTAGCCCATTTCACCGGGTTGTTAATACCCCTCACATTCAGAGAAACTATCGTAAAGTCGGCCATTTTCTTTCCCTTGTGTTAGGTACAGCCTACTAATATATTTCCAGGGATGGGGACACACTTCCAAAGTATGATTCATATTCAATCTATGCATTGTTTCTAACATATAACATAGAACCATTAAATCAACAAGTTATTATAATTCAACTCTAAACCAGTAACTTTTAACTCTTTGATCAACCTCCTTGACTTCAAGATGCAGTTGCCCTCTTAGCCACCCTCTACAAATCCCTGTTGTTAAAGACATGGTTGGATGACCCCAACACTGTGGGTCTTCCACCAAGCTATGGGTCACTAGTAGCCCCTTAACCAGAAGGGCAGGTCTTAAGCACCTTCACTGAGTGATCCAGGTACTTTGTGAGCTATATGTCAAGCCCCAAAATGAGAGGAGGAACTCCCCTGTCATGGGAAAGTCGCCTCCCCAAAGTAAAGTACAGTTACGTAAGAACTTACCGTAACAGTAGATCTTCGAGAGAGGCTCTTGCAGTAGGTAATTACAGATAGGACTGACACCGGCTGGTGGCAGGACCCCATGGAAAAATTTCTAGCCAGCAGTCCCTCTGGCGAGGGACCGCCCCCACATCAAGTGACCGGCGTCAGATGATGTCGCTATAAAGGGGCGGTCCCGGACACCCGCCTTCCAGTTCTTTCCCACCACAGGCCCGGAAGGCCCAGACGAGAGAGAAGCAGATATTTTCCTCAGTGGAAAAGGAGCTGAAAAAGCCTAGGGGGATAGAGGGTGGGAAGGTATTACCTACTGCAAGAGCCTCTCTCAAAGATCTACTGTTACGGTAAGTTCTTACGTAACTGTACTATCTTACTTCAAGAGGACTCTTGCAGTAGGTAATTACATATAGGACAGAATCCCAAGCAGTCTGGAACAAAAGAAAGGCACCGGGAGGAGGTACTACTCCCAGAAGTAGCAAAGAAAGACCTTGCAAGCCTCAAGAAAGGAGACCTTGCAAGACCGCTAACCTGAAGCCTGCTCTACGACGAGAGGCAATGTCCAAACTGTAATGTTTAGTGAAGGTATGGACGGGAAGTCCAAGTGACAGCAGCACTGATGTCTGCTGCAGACACATTCTTGAAACAAGCTGCAGAGGCTGCTACTCCACGAGTGGAGTGACCTCTGACTTGACCTGGTAGGGTCTTGTTGTACTTGTCATAACAGAAAGTGATGCAATGGGCCAGCCATTTTGATAGGCATTGCTTAGAAACAGCATTGCCTTCTCTTTTGTGAGCAAAAGAGATGAACAACTGATCAGTCTTTCTGAGATCTTTCATCCTATCAGTGTAGTATCTCAGAATCCTGTGAACATCCATGGTGTGGAGCAAGTATTCTCCTTGGTTGGAGTACTGCGTGAAAAAGGCAGGTAAATCAATAGACTGATTTAAGGTAGATTCAGCTACCACCTTTGGGAGAAACATAGGATTTGTGCGAAGAGCAACTAGTTCTTTGTGAAAAATCAGATAAGGGATTTTGCACATCAGGGCCTGAAGCTTGGAAATTCTGCGAGTGGAAGTAATGGCCACCAAGAAGAGCGTCTTCCACGATAAAAACTTCAAGTCTGCGGAAGCCGCAGGCTCAAAGGAAGGAAAAGTAAGTTTCTCAAGGACAAAGTTTAAGTCCCAAGGGGGAGCTGGAGTCCAGACAGGGGGCCTGAGATGAAGGACCCCTCTGAGAAAAATTTTGGATACCTCCAGTTGGACAAATGCCTTATCAGTGAAAGGGACATGGTAGGCTGAAATAGCCACCATATGGACTTTCAAAGAGGAGTGACTGAGACCCAGGTCGAAAAGATGCTGCATGTAATCAAGCAGAATGGCCACAGGACAGGAGAAAGGCTCCACATTCCTGGAGGTAGCCCAAATGGAAAATATTTTCCATTTCATAGCGTAGGTGGACCTAGTGGAGGGCTTTCTAGCCTCCACCAGAATCTCGGCCACCTTAGGAGAGACGCCAAAATGAGATTGGGCTAGGTCTGCAGGAGCCATGCATGAAGTTGAAGAGACTTGAGTCCTGGATGGACCAGGGTCCCCGATCCTGGGTCAGCAATCCTGGAGATAAAGGAAGAGGAAGAGGAGGAGCCTCTGAGTATTGTTGTAGATACGAGAACCAGATTTGCCTGGGACAGAAAGGAGCGATCAGAATCATTCTCGCTCCTTCCAAAGCCAGTTTCTGCAGCACCAGAGGACCAGAGGAATTGGGGAAAAGCATAAGCAGAATCTGTCCTTCCAACTTAGAGACAGGCGTCGCTCCAGAGCGTCTCGCTCTGGGCGAGTGAGCAAAGATTGAAGCTTTGCATTTTGGGAGGAGGCGAACAGATCTATCTGAGGAGTCCCCCAAACCTGGAAGATGCTTCTTAGAACTTTTTCATCCAGTTCCCACTCGTGTGGTAGAGCCGACAAGCGACTTAGCCTGTCTGCCAGGACATTGTTGACTCCCGGAACATGGATCGCCGTGAGGTGAAGGTTGTGAAGAGTTGCCCATTCCCAAACCCTCATCACTTCCCTGCACAGTGGGTAGGAATGAGTCCCTCCCTGCTTGTTGATGTACCACACCATGCACATGTTGTCCATTTGGACAGCAAGGTGGCCGGGAAGGATGCATTGGTGAAGGACCTGGAGAGCATACAGCACTACCCGAAGCTCGAGCACGTTGATGTGGAGAACTAACTCCGATTTTGACCATAGGCCCTGGGTTCGGTGAGGACCCAGATGGGCTCCCCAACCTTCACCTGAAGTGTCCGTGGTCAGAGTCTGACCGGGAGGAAGATGAAAAAAGGGGACCCCCCGGAATAGGTTCTCTCAAACCATCCACCATTGCAAGTCTCTTACCATCAACGAGGAGATCAGAACCAGATGATCTAGGTCATCTACTTGTTGATCCCACTGAGAGTGGAGGGTCCACTGAAAGATTCTCATGTGGAGGCACGTGCACGGAACTGTCAGGATGGTCACCACCATAAGCCCCAGTAGACAGAGCACCGACCTCACCTGAACCCTCCTGTATTCCGATAGAAGGGAAATCTGGTACTGGAGGGAGGCCCTCCTGTCCGGAGGCAGGAAGGCCTTGCACATAGTCATATCAAGGATTGCCCCGATGAACTGGAGTCTCTGAGAAGGATCCAGGTGAGACTTGGAACGGTTGATGGTGATACCCAGGCCAGAGAAAACCTGCTGGGTGAGGGAGAGGAAATTCAGGAGTTCCTCCCTGGATGGGGCCACCAGGAGCCAGTCGTCCAGGTAGGGGAAAACCTGAACTCCCAAAGTATGTAGGTGGGCTGCTACAACCGCCAGGCATTTGGTAAAAACTCAGGGAGCCGAGGAAAGACCAAAAGGGAGCACCCAGAATTGGTAGTGGTCCCCCTGAAATGCAAACCTGAGGTACTTTCGGTGCGAAGGGCAAATGGGGATGTGCAGGTATGCATCCTGCATATCCAGTGCACAAAGCCATTGGCCCGGCTGAAGCAGGGGCAAAAGGGTTTGAAGGGAGAGCATCCTGAACCTCTTGTATTCCACATATAGGTTCAAGGAGCTGAGATCGAGAATGGGTCTGAGATCTCCCATCTTCTTTGGTACAAGGGAGAAATGGGAATAGTAACCCATCCCGTGGAGATGAGGGGGGTCAGGCTCTATAGCCTGCTTCACAAGGAGAGCAGAGATTTCTTCTCTGACCAAAGGAAGATGGTTCCTTGAGTAAGAGCAGTTCAGAGGGGGGTGGCGTGGAGGTTTCTGCAGAAACTCTATGGAGTGCCCCTCTGCTATGATCTGAAGCACCCATGAATCCGATGTTATCCTCTCCCAACCCGGAAGGTGGAGGGAGAATCTTCCTCTTATCGGTTCCTCCGGGGTGTCCGGAGGTGGTGGGAGAGGGAAGGAGTCAGGTGGTGTGAGGCAGCGCCGCAGCTGGGGCACCTGTTGCTTTTTTGGGCGGCGGGGGCCTGGCAGCTGTGGGGGCCTGACGTTTAGTGGCCCACCTTCCCTGAGGTTTCGCTTGAGGCTAGCTGCATCTGCAAAAGGGACGGCGCTGTGGGGGATGGGGACGGTACATTGAATCAACAGATTTAAGGGCTGTCCCCTTCTCCTGCAAGTCAGTGATGATGTCCTTGACATCACCACCAAAAAGCACAGAACCCCTGAAAGGTGCTTCTTGAATTGCTGACTGCACCTCCGGGACCAGACCTTACACACGGAGCCATGCATGATGCCGAAGACTTACAGTGAATGCAGAGCTCCGTCCTGCAGTGTCCACTGCATCGTAGGTCATCCTCAGAATATGATGACTGGCCGAACGAGCAGAACGGACCAGGTCGGCTAACTCCTGCTTGACTTGGGAGTCAGGCAAGGAGTCAATCTTAGATTCCATGGTAGGACAGCCTTCTGGTAATCCCCCATATGTGCTACATAATTTAGGACCCTAATCCCCAGTGTGGAAGAAGCATAGATCTTCCTTCCTTCCATACTGATCCAGAAGGCGGGATTCCTTATCCGGGGGAGACAAGCTCAAATGTTTCGGGTGTGCTGACCAGCCGTGAGCGGCGCTAATCACAACTGAGTCTGCACAGGGGTGAGAGTCTAAAAAGTCTACACCCTCCGGAGCCTGGTATAGCCTGTTGGACTTCCGAGGAAGTGGGGCTAAAGCCGACAGTTGTTTCCAAATAGTGGAAACAAGGTGGGCGTGAGGCTCGATCAGGTGGCACTAGAGTAGGAGCCATAAGGGGCAAGTCCAGATGTTCGGCGAGTTTAACCCATTGAGGATCTGGCTCTAAGGAATGCCACTGATGGACTTCCTGGATCTTCCTGAGCAACTCTGTGAAGGAAGGATCCTCCGGAGGAGACTTCGAAGGAGTCCTCGGCTGGGGCTTGGATGGAGAGCGCAGCTCGTCGTGTTTCTCGGAACACCCATCGGAGGCCTCTGAGGAGTCTGAGAGAGAAGAAGAAGAAGAAGAATTCAAAGCAGAGTAAAACTCCCTGACTCGTCTAGGGGGAGGAATGGGTTCCTTAGGGGGGATCCCCAAACGCATGTCCTGCCCCTCTCTGGATCCCGAGGTCAGAGCCCGGGAATCTGAAGGTGGAGAGGGAGTGTGCTGTCTGGGGCGTACGGGAGCTGAGGAGGTGGCACTGTTACCGTAAGATGGCTCTCGACTTCCTTGGTGAGCTGAGCCTTGGCCTCAGCCCACCAGGAGGCCAGAGTCTCCTGGAGATCCACCGGTGGCCTTGGGGGCAGTGGAGGAGGAGGAGCAGAATAGTTGTACAGATTAAATCCGTAAGGAGAGTATCCGTAACCCAGCTGTGGGAATACCGGAGCAGGGTACTGCGGCGTCGGGTACTGCGGCGTCGGTGGGGTCGGCACCGGGTACTGCGGCGCAGGATACTGTGGACCTGGAAAAACTGGCGTCGGATAGGATGGTGGATACCCAGGCACCGGAGGAGCTGCCAGAGCAGACGGCCCAGCCAGGAACTCCACGGGCGGATCAACCGTGATAGGCCCATGGGGTGGAGGGCCCGATGGAGAGGAATATCCCCGCCCGGTGTCGGAGGGCGGTGTCAGAACCCGGCGTCAGTGAGGCGGTGTCGGAGCAGCGTCGGGGAGCGGTGCGAGGCAGCGTCGGAGGCGTCAGAGACCAACGTCAGATCCGCTCTGTAGGAAGAGGATAGGACGGTAGCCCAAGATCCGAGCCTCATCCGGGATGGAGGAGAAAATCCGGGGTCGGGCAGGGGACTCGGGCTCTCCTGATGCAGCGAAGGCTGTGGGAACCTGGTACAACAGACCGAGCAGGGTCTGCCATAGGCTCGAGGGCCCGCGCACATCGGAGGAGCCGTGTGACTTAGGGGCTGAGTCGGCGGATGCCAGAGGAGCCGGCGTCCGACTTCGGGGGTCCCTCATTGGAGATGGGCCGAGGATGAGAAGAGGCCCAGTCCGAAGGGGACACTGCCGTGCGCCACCCTGAAGGGTTGGGCATCTTAGTGGCCTTCTCCCGGCGGACGTCGGAGGAGCCGACGTCTGGCTTATGGGAGGTGCCCGCACCAGTAGGCCGCAAGCCTGCAGCGGTAATGCGGGCTGGAGCCTCCTTTTGCCCGGAGGCACCCGGCAAGCTCGACGAACCTGGCCAGGCGGGCTGCCTCCTCAAAGCAGAGGCTGCCGGCTTAGGCGTCCTCGAGGGGACGTTACCTCAGCCCAGGACCTGCTGGAGCAGAGGAGGAGTGCCTTCTCCCAGTGCCTTTCCTTGTCCCACTTCTTATGCCCTTCATGGGAGGTCGACGCCTGCCGAAGTTTCTTCAACTCCTTCTCCATCGCAGACATCTTCTTCTTGAGGAGATGGGCTTCGAGAGACTGTTGGTGTCGTCTGCGGGTGGCCGCATTGAAATGAAGGCAGTGCGGACACTTGTTGACCGTGTGGTCGGGGCCTAAACAGAAAAGGTAGAGTGACCGTCTTTGTGAGGCAGTTGGGTGCTGCACGAGTCGCACTTATTTTTTGAAGGGGACGACATATACCGACGTTCACCTGACGATAGAAAATACAAAATACAAAATACTGAAACTTTTTGGAAAAACCGACAAAGTAACAGGACTGAGCAATACGAACTTCACCGCGAGGCTGACAGCGGGAAAGAACTGGAAGGCGGGAGTCCGGGACCGCCCCTTTATACCGACGTCGTCTGACGCCGGTCACCTGATGTGGGGTCGGTCCCTTGCCAGGGACTGCTAGCTAGAAATTTTTCCGTGGGGTCCTGCCCCCAGCCGGCGTCAGTCCTATATGTAATTACCTACTGCAAGAGCCCTCTCGAAGTAAGATCTAATGTACCTGGTTTAACTTTTGACCCCTTTGACCCCCTCCTGCTGTGAGTTTAATGATCCAATATTATTTCCCCTTTGATCCCTCTTTCGCTTGAGACCCCCCTCTTATCCCTCTTCCTTCCCCCCATAGTCCCCTATTCTAGGTAATAAAATACCCCTCAAACTCTTCTTTACCCTCTCAATCTTAAATGCACCTCACGCTCTCTTGTTGTTTATTATGTTTTCTCCTTGATTGTTGCCTATGCCATCCAATTCCTTCAATATCTATTCATGATTCTTATTTTTCTCTTGTAGTTTCAGCCCCACAACTATTTCCTCCCCTTCTGTGGGCCCTTGCTCCCCCCCTTCCTACCCCTTCATACCCCCACCCTATCTCTCACAACCTTCCGGTTTGGTGCATTACCATTTTGTGAAGTAAAATCCATTGTTACCCTGTAACCTTCAGGGTGTTACCCCCCCACTGTTATTGTGATCCCCACAGCTTCATTGCCCCAGTTATACTCGAGCTTAAGGATCTACTAGTGATCTTGTTGTTCCCACCTTTTATATGTAAAGAGAAGGATGACAGACCCCCTCCCCTTTCGTTTCATTTATTGCCTTCAGATCCATCCCCCCCTTTACCTGCAGCAGCGGGTGTTACTTTAACTCTCTGCAGCAATTATTTTGCCATTCCCATATGTTCGCTCACAACTAGGCATCTGCCCAATGATCTCGGTCCCTCAGGTCGCTAATTCCATGGTCGAAATCCTTTGCTCTGAAGCCTCTCCTGGTTCTTCATACTGTTCTTCTTCTTGTGCAGGACCTGCAACATTTAATTCTCCTCACGCTATCAGTGAGTCCCACATAGCGGAAGTCCCTCAGCAGTCATGCAGCTCTTTTCTTTTCATTCCCTCTTGTTGCCAGGCCCTTTAAAGCAAGCGCTCCCTCTGCTGTGCTGCCCCTTCTGGAATCTGTATTCCCATCGAGGTCAGGAACTTTTGTGCAGCCTGTATATCTATGAATCGCTTTACATTGTTCTCATTAATCACTTTTAGTCTTGCAGGATATTCAATAACTGATTTAACCCCCTTTTTTTGCAGTTGGAGCACTATAGGTAATAGTTTCCTACATTGAATCAGTAACTGGGGGGAGTAGTCCTGCTCGAAGTATAAACGAGTGTTCCCGAAAACAATTTCTTTTTTGGACCAGGCCATTCTCAGGATCTCCTCCTTTATGCGATAATCCAGGAATGCCATTACCAGGGACCTGGGTCTAGCTTTTGGGTCCCGTGGCTTAGGTATCAGTGAGCGGTGAGCACGGATGATGTTTAATGGCTTTTCAGCCGGCCAGTTCAGAATCTCTTGCAGAAAGAATTCCATAAATTGTAGCACTGGACTAGTTTCTGTCCCCTCTGGTAATCCGTGAATTCGGATATTATTTTTTCTATTCTGATTTTCAAGCTCATCCAATCTTGCCTCCAGTGACTGCCCTCTCCTGTGCAGGTCTAGCAAAGCAGCATTATGTACATCCATAGTTGTTATATAGTCATTCAGTGTCCTCTCGATTTGTTCCACTTTCTGCGCAGTAAGCTCTATTTTCTCTCGATCTTCGTTATCTTTAGCCTCAAATCTCTCCAAAGTAGCATTCATTTTTTGCAAAGTGTTGCATAATTGTTTAGAGGTTGTCGTGTAGTCTTGTTCCTCCATCTCCTCTATTTCAGTCCCTTACTTCGGCGATATAGGTGGTGCGTAGGCCGCGGCCTGTTGGGCAAAGTCCAACAATGTTTTGTGCTGTTTTAACTGCAGTGCCCCTGATTTCTCCTTATTTTTATGCCTGGATGACATTGTAGCTGTAATTACGAACATACGAAATTTGCCAGCAGATAAAGGCCTAAGTCTATCAAGTCTGCTCGAGATGTGCCTTCTTCTATATTTTGCAGCTGCCCTCTCTTCCACCCTTCCCTTCATTAACCCTCCCCTTGTCCTGTCCCATCCTCATTTGAAGCAGTCCACTGTTCTACTGCATACCACTTCTGCAGGTAGCATGATTCCACCCAGCCACCACCCTCTCTAAAAAGTGTCTCCTCATCTCCCTCCTGAACCTTCCTCGCTCCAGTCTCATATCATGGCCCTGGTGGCCCTCCTCCCTACTTTGAACAGCCCTCTGAACCCGTCTTGTTTATTCCTTTCATGTATTTAAAGGTTTCAATCATGTCACCCCTGTCTCTCCTCTCCTCCAGTGAGTACATGTTCAACTCCTTCAACCTTCTCTCGTATGATAAGTCCCCAGCCTTGATCATCTTTGTCACCCTTGCACTCACCTCCAGTAACTTAATGTCCCTCTTCAGATACGGACGCCAGTACTGCACTGAGTACTCCAGGTGTGAGTCTAACTAATGACCTATACAGTGGCAGAATCACCTCCTCCCTCCTCGAGGATATACCCTTGCAATACAACCCAGCATTTTTGGGCCTCTTGCAGCTGCCTTCCCACATTGTGCCGAGTTGTTCATTGACCCTGCAATGAACACACCCAGATCCTTCCTCCTCTGTCTGGGCTAGCTGCACTCCCCTAGCTGGTAACTCCTCCTTGGTTCTTCATCCCAAAATGCAGCACCTGCACCTTTTGGCATTAAACCCCAGTTGCCAGGTGTCTGACCAGGTTTCAAGCTTTGCCAGATCATCCTGCAACCCCTGCCATCCCCCTAGGTCATCCACCACCGCGCCAACCTTAGTATCATCAGCAAACAGACGGATCTTGCTCTTCATGTCCCATGATATGTCTGCAATGAATATCCCAAACAACACTGGTGCCAACACTGAGCCCTGTGGGACACCGCTCGTCACTGCTCTTGGGAGTGAGAGCTCCCCACCTACCACCACCCTCTGTTGCCTTCCCTGCAGCAAGTTTCCTATCCATCTCACCAGCTTTGCACCCGCCCCTGTGCCTACTAACTTCCTTCCCAGCCTTCCATGTGGCACCGAGTCGAATGCCTTACTGAAGTCCAGATACAGGACATCCACTGCATGGCCCCTGTCCAGTTGCCTAGTTACCCAGTCATAGAACTTGACCAGGTTGGTTTGGCAGGATCTGCCACGTATGAAGCCATGCTGTCTGCTGTCCTGTAGTCCTTGGGCCTCTAGGAGGGCCACCAGCCTCTCCTTCAGGATAGTCTCCATTAGCTTACCCACGATGGATGTGAGGCTCACTGGTCTGTAGTTTCCCGGTTCATCCTTGGGGCCACTCTTGTGGAGGGCACCACATGAGCCATCCTCAGTCCTGAGGTACACACCCTGAATGTGGTGAGGGCATTAAATAGGTCTGCCAAGGTCCTGCAAGGACCTCTGCCAGCTTCTTCAGTACCCTGGGGTGGATGCCATCTGGGCCTGGCACCTTGTCCACCCTCAGTGCCTTCAAACCCTCTCGAACTCTGCCCTCCATGATTTCCCCATCTGTCACCACTTCCCACCCTGCTTCTGCCATTTCTCCCACCTTGGGTGTCACCCCCCTCTTCTCTTTAGTAAATACTGAGCAGAAGTACTCATTTAGTGCTTCTGCCTTATCGTACCCTGCTTCCACCCAACCCCCCTCCTTCCTAATCCTTACTATGTGGTCCTTACAGCTCCTTTTCTCCCTGATGTACTTAAAGAAGTCCTTCTCCCCCTTCTTAATGCCTTGTGCCAGCCTGAGTTCCGTAGATGCTTTGGCTCCTCTTACTGCTCTTGTCACCTCCTTCGATTCTGTCAAGTACTCCTCCTGTCCTCCCCCCTCCCTGTTTTCTTGTACTTCCTAAAGGCAGCTCTTTTCCTCCTTACCTTTTCCATGACCTCCTTGCTCAACCAGCTCAGTTTCTTAGCCCTAGCCTTCTTGCTCTGTGTTTTACAGCAGGTTTTGGTTGCCTCCACTATCCCCAGCTTTATGAGCTCCCACCTCTGGTTAGTATCCATACTAGATTGAATTCTGGCCAGGTACCCTTTTACCACTTCCCCCATCCTCCCAAAGTCAGCCCTCCTGAAGTCCAGCACTCTTGTGCCAGATTCCACTCCTTCCTTGCCCATATCCAATGTGAGCCATACTGGTGGTGGTCACTCCTGACAGCGGTTCCTCCACTGTAAGTTCTCTCACAAAGTCCCCATTTGCCAGCACAAGGTCAAGGGTATTCCCTAGCCTGGTTGGTTCACTGACCATTTGCAGCAGGAGCTGTCCTGGAAGGCATCCAGCAGTACCTGCTCCCTTCTGTTCCTGGTTGTTGGAGTGTCCAGTCCACCCTGGCATGTTGAAGTCCCCACAATCACCACACTACCTTCTCTGAGGTCCTCCTGATCTGTCCCGCTAGTTCCCTGTCTAACTCCTCCATCTGAGATGGCGGTCTGTACACCACTCCCATTCTAAGAATCCTATTCTTGGAATCCTGGATTTGCACCCAAAGTGACTCCGTACTACCCTCCTCCCCTTCCTCCCTTACACACTTCAGTCCTTCCTTCACATATAGTGCCACCCTCCTTTCCCAATCACCCTGTCCCTATGAAATAACCTGTACCCTGGTACAGACAGGTCTCAGTCATTATATTGGGTGGCCCATGTTTCCGTGATGGCTGCAATGTCCACCTCTCCCTCTGCCATGAGAACCTGTAACTCTGCAGTTTTCCTCCCAAGGCTCCTAGCATTAAGGGTAACCACCTTCCACCCTTTACCCCCCTCCCATCCTGTCCTCCTTTCCTAGCATCACCAATAGCACTTGCCATTTGTCCTTTGTCACTGTTGTGGGGGGTAAGCTCATATGATTTCCCAACCTGTGGTCTCTGCATATCTCTTCCCCAACTGCCACCCACCACTCCTAGTTTAAATTCCCATCTTCCTCTATATACTCTTCCATCCTCTGTTTCAACACTTTCTTTCCCTCCTCACTCAAGTGTAGTCTGTCCTTGGCATAGAGACTACTGTCCTCCCAGGTCCCTCCCCACCCCACCAACAGCCCATACCCTTTAGCACAACACCAGGTCCTTAGCCATCCATTAAATTCCTCTATTCTCAGCTTTCTTGTTGTGCTTGCCTTTGGCACCGGAAGTATCTCGGAAAAAGTTACTGATCTTCCTGCCCCCTCACATAATTGTGCTAGTTCCTCAAACCTCCTCTGGACTATATCTACTGTCTTGTCAGCCAGGTTGTTTGTCACAAGATGTATAATTAAATGAGGCTTGTCCCTACCCCTTCTAGCATATTTCAGAACAGACTGTCCCACCCTTTCCGCTGTCATTCCTGGCATGGCCTCCACCCAAATGCAACTATGCCTCTCCCCCTTGCTACCCCACCTAACTCCTCTTAGTATTGAGTCCCCCAGCACTAAGATTCCACCCTCTTCTCCTGCTTGCTTCCATTCATCTCCCTCTCTCATTTCCAGCTCCTCTTCTTCCTCCTGCACATTATTTCCCCCTTTTACCCCTGTTGCAATTCTCCCAGCAGAACATCTCCCCACTCCAGTTTGGTCCAGGCATTTATCAATTACTCCTCTAATTTCATCATTTCCCTCCTCCACTTTCTTCCTCTCTAGCAGTGCACAGCTGTTTTCTGAAGACCCTTCACAAATGCCTGCTCCCTCTCTCTTCATAGTAACCTGTTCTCTCCTTTCCACTCCATGAGTTTTGCCACTTCTTCGCCTCCCCTCACAAGTCCCTATCTCCTCCTTCCATTTGTTTTTGTCTCCTGACCTGGTTTCCCTGGCAATCGTTCTTCCTGGCCTGGGCCTCTTTGTCTCTGCTTCCCTTCTTCTGACCCTCTCCTCACCACTGTTGGCTTAAATTGCCCTCCCTCATCTCCCCTTCTTCCTCCCTCCAGTATTGGGCTAAACCCACCCCCAATCTGCCTTGCCTGTATTAGTTCCTCCTGCAGACCCTCAATCTCCTTTCTAAGTTTTTCTATGTGGTTGCACACTAAACATCCTCCCACACTCCAGGCAATGTTTAGAAAGATTGGTGCACCGCAGTTGTTGCAGCCTACCACGCTACCCATTGCTGTTGTTGCCCACCAGCGACCCCCACCTTTCCAGATGCAGGATACCAAACACTCCCCCAAGTCTTCCCTCTCCCCCCCTCTATCAGTGCAAAACATTTTCTTTATTTCCCTTACCTCCTTTGTTACACACGTTTAGGTATATTGAGCAACTGCTTTTTATATTCCTATCCTTCCTATCCACACTCAAAAAGAGACTTTAAGTAGCCATTGCACAACCTTCTTCAAACTCCTACTCCTCCTTTTCCCAATGCAATATCAATGCGAAGAAGTAATAATGAAAGCTCCTAGATTTTCATTTACTTCCCTTCCACTGAGAGAGCAGTCACCTCTTCACTTGCTGCTGTTCCTTTCCTGGATGTCTGCTTCTGCTATGATAGGTGCATATCCTTCGCCTATTTGAGGAAGTGATGTCAGAACCCCTAGTATAAAGGAAATAATGGACCAGGGGTGGGACCAGCCCAAGTCTTCCAGAAACAATCAGGTAGCTGATGCCTCTGGTCAGACCATTAGCACCCTTCCCCCACTGTGCACTCAAACTTTGCAGCTATTGAAGCCCGCAACAATGAATCACAATTCTACTCAAAGCCCCAAAAATAGGTTTGCTACCCAAAGAAACAGGACTCCCAATTCAAACAGCTTCACCAACAACACATCAAAATAGACTTGGAATTAGAAGATATAGGTCTCCAATTCAAAGAAACAGACACAGTTAAATTACACCAATTATGTTTTAAAACAGAAGAAAAAGGCCTCTACAAATGCAGCCTGCCACACAGTGAACCAAACAAATGAGCCCACTTATAGCTACCAAAACAGGTTTCAAAATTCCAACAGCCCCAAACAATACCCTGCTAGCCCCTTAGTAGTAAGAAAGAAAAGAAATAACATTCTACCAAGTAGAATCCATGAAAAACAATGTAAAACAAGAAGCTACTGTACTGTAGATCTGATCCTGTCCCCCCCTTCTAGTTCCTTCTGAGAAGCCAAAGCACTGACATCACACCTGATTCAGCTCTGCCTCCCTACTGAGTGAGACCTGGCCAGACCATTAGCACCCTTCCCCCAATTGCTGCAGGTTTCATGGCTGGGTGACTCTGATATCTTTCTGATTGTGGCTGTTCTTTTTCACGGCAGGCAGGAGCATCTGGATCAGGCAGCCATTCAGATGGTGCGCTCACCGGAAGTCCCAGGAATACCTTCTGTTTGTATAAATGTTGAACACTCCTCACAGCTCCTTAGATCACTCTGAGGAAGCCAGGCAGTTGGCTGGAAGAAACATTAGTGGTGCTTTTTTGGCACACCCCATGGGTAATTGCTGTTGAAGCTATGTGTGCCTTATTCATCTTTTGCTACAATAAACTACCTTATTACTGATTATAGTGGTTGCAGTATGTTTCTGCTGTTACGGGTTCTCCAAACTTTTCTCATGGTTCTAGAAAAGGCAACAGAAAATGGTGGAGGGGTGGTACTTTCTATATCAAGCAACAACTTAAGAAACAAGATACAAACATAAAATCAATCTGGATAAAGATACAGCCATCATCAACCTGGACTTCCGTTATGGGGCTCACATATAGACCACCAGATACAAATCAGTTTGACAAACAAAAGTTCGTAGATTAAATTAACAAGGCTGATGAAATGGGAGATGTTATTATCATGAGAGGCATAAAGGTGCCAGAAATAAACTGAAATAATCCCGAAAATACCAAGGAAAAAGAGAAATAAACTTCTGTGAAATGTTTATAGAAAATAATCTGACCCAAAATGTGAATCAGTCAACAAAGGGTACCAACTTGTTAGACATTGTTCTGTCTTCCCAAGGGGTAGCAATAACAAATTGTTCTGTACAAGTTCTGTTAAGTAAAAGTGATCAAAATACTATTCAGTTTGCTGTAAAGTGTAATGCAAATACCAGAAGCAAAGAATAGAATATATCATGCAATTACAATAAGGCTAATTGGGATGGCATAAAAGACAAACTAAAAGATTGGGATTATGATAATGTGCTCAGATTAGCAGATATACTAATGGCATGTGACAGTTTCAAAAATAAAATATTAGAATTAAGGGACAAATATGCACCACATAGGGGAAAAAAGGAAGAAATTACTTTGGTTAAATAAAAAGGTCAAGAGGGCTATTAGAGCAAAAGGAAAAGCATTTAAGGTCTCACGTAACTCATCAAAGGAAGAAGATAGAGAGAAATATAAGGCAGCAGTCAAAAACTGCAAAACCAAACTAGAAACATGGAAACACAGAAAAGTAGACAATAATAGCAGAAAAAGACCAGAGGTCCATCCAGTCTGCTTGAGTTTCTTATAATCCCTGGAACCTTCCCTGGAACTTACTGTTCTTCTAGGGTACTAACCCTGTCCATCCTCTCCCCATTCTCCTTCCTGGTCCTATCGACCCTAGCGACCACTGTTTCCTTAATTTTATCCCAACCCTGCTTGAATTCTCTGACTGTTTTCACCCCTACCACCTCATCTGACAGACAGTTTCAAGATTCTACCACCCTTGCTGTAAAGAAATACTTATTCCCGTCCCCCTGAACCTCCCTCCTGTTAATTTCCACTTGTGTCCACATGACTGCGAGTTGGTATTCAGGCTAAATAATTCCACACAGTTCACCTTGTTAATTCCTATAAGGAACTTGAAGGTCTCTATCATAGCTCCCCTCTCCATTCTGGTCTCCAGCAAGTACATATTTAATGCCTTGAGGTGCTCCTTATAGGATCTGCCCTGCTGGCCTTGAATCATTTTTGTCACTCTGTTACACTGACTCCAGCCTATCCTTCTCCTTCCTGAGGTGACTCCAGAACTGTGTGTAGTACTCCAGGTGAGGCCTCACCAGGGATCTGTAGAGAGGAAGTATTACCTCTTTTCTTCTCCTCTCAATACCCCTCCTGATACATCCCAGTCCTATTAGCCTTGCTATAGGCCTTGTTGCACTGACTCGTTTGCTTCAGTGAGTTACTGATGATAAATCTGAAAAAGAACTAGAAAAAACTTTCACTGAGGGGTTACAAAGGAATTTTTCACTACATTAACTCAGCCAAAAAGGGTGAAAACAAAACTGGACAATTGACAGTTAATATTCAGAAGGTTTTACATGAAACAATGCTAGCTGATGTATTCAACAAATATTTTCTTTCAGTCTACAACAAAGACAATGCTATAACTTACCCTATAACATACTGTTGGGAAACTCACATACTCAAGACACTGAAATAACAGAGGAGAAATTAAAAGGGAAAATTAGAAATATAGATTATAACAAAGCAATGAGGGCTGGCCATATTTACCCAAATTCTTAAAAATGACTATGAATGAGATAGCAATGTGTTTATTAATAATTCTAAATAAATGATTAGCATCAGTAGAAGTTCCTCATGACTGGATACATGCTAACATCACACCCATCCACAAAAAGGGTAGTAAGGAAAATGTTGAAAACTATCACCCTTTCAACCTTACATCCATTAGTTGTAAGATCTTAGAATCAGTGGTTCAGGACAAACTAGAGGGACATCTGAATAATCTGGAAATATTGGACACAAAACAGCATGGTTTTTAAAATGGTGGGTCATGTATCACCAATTTACTAAGCATTTATGAGAACATAAGCAAATGTATTGATGAGAACATAAGCAAATGTATTGATGAGGGACTATCAGCTGACATTGTCCACTTTGGACTTCAGAAAAGCTTTTGATATAGTTCTGCATAACAGTATCATCAGTTAACTTGAATCTTTAGAAGTAGGTATAAAAACTGTGAAGTGGGTGAAGTCATGGTTAACAGATCATACACAAACAGTGGGACTAAATTATTTCTCCTTTTCACCCTTCCCATCTTTGTAGGCATCCTTTATGCCTCACCAAAGCCCTCTCCCTCTTCCTTCCTCACCTCCCTCTCCTCTCTCGTCTCTCTCTTGACTTCTGCAAGCTCATCCTCCTCAGCAACTTCAAGATTAACTGGCTCTACCCTGCCTCCAACCCCCTCCTCTGCTCTGTTGAGTCCCTGAATCTCACACAGCTCATCACTGAACCCACCAGACTCAGCCATCACTCATCTAACCACTCCCTCCAGGACTGGGTGTTATCTTCCCACACCCATTGCATCCTGGCTGTGGGTGTTCTCTCTGATACCATAAATGACCACTGCTTTAACTACTGTGTTAGTAAAGTGTGACCCCCCTCAATCCTCACAATAGTACATCTGGCTTGGGTCTCTCAGATCTCTCAGTACTGAAGCCCTCCTTTCTGACCTGGCCTTCTCTGACTAGTCCCCCATTTACTCAGCTCAGAATGTCGACTCAGCCCTTTCATCCTTTGCTGCCATCTTATCCAGCACCTGGAGCATTTTCAATCCCCCCTTCACAAGATTCATGTGAAACACACGCACCACCCTTGGATCATGCCTGATCTAACAGAAATGTTTAAGGCTCAGAACCATACATGGGTTTGCTTCAAGTCTTCCCACTCCATATCTGACCACCAACTCTACAGATCCCTACAAAATACCTGCACCTAGACAATTCATACTGCTACGGCCCAATATTTAAAATCCAACTTTCAGTCCAACCTAAATTCCCCATCCAATTTCTGGAGCGTGATCCACTCCTTGTTTGACCCTCCCAGCCCAGTCACCACCTCCCCCAGCTGATGGTTTGCTGGTTTCTGACCACCTCGCTATCACTACCCCCTTCAACAGCTTCTTCACAACCAGTGTTCTGCCAAGTCCATACTCCTCTGCTCTCCCCTTCCTCCCCATCCAATACAGCTGATGGCTTTAGTTTTCCTCCTGTCTCCCACAGGAAGTTTTACATGCCCACCTGTCTCTTAACCCCAACAAACACAGCCCTGACAGTTTAGATCCCAAACTTCTTTTTGTATCTGCTTCCAGCATCGCTCATCCTCTTACTCACTTCCTGAACCTATCCTTCTCCCTCTACACTGTCCCTCATGCCTGGAAACTAGCCAAAGTTCTACCGTTACATAAAGGGGGTGACCCCTCCTGCCCAGGCAGCTACAGGCCAATCTGTCTTCTTTCCCCTACCTTGATAAACTTCAAGAGTCCTTAGTGTATGCTAGACTTGCAAACTTCCTGGACTCCTTGTTCTTCCTCTCTCCCTTTCAGTCTGGCTTTAGAAAGAAGCACTCCACTGTCTCCACCTTACTGCATGTCACTGACTCCATTCTCACTGGAATGGACCAGGGACACATCACTGCTGCCATATTCATTGACCTTGCCAAGACTTTCAACTCACTCTCCCACCCCTTCTTCCTGAACAAATTGGCCTATCTGCCCCAACAGTAGCATGGTCCACTCATACTTCATGGGCCAGCAACAGTCAGTCCAGGTGGGTGGCATTTTGTCACCCCCCCCATATTAGTTGGTGTCCCTCAGGGCTCCACCCTGGGCCCCATACAGTTTTGCAAATTTTTTAATTGTCTACTCTCTGCCAGTGTCTCATCACATATATATATATATATATATATATATATAATAGTAGCACGGCAGTGCTACCATAGTTAGGGTTGAGGAGCCATTTACATGTTAAACCCAAAATTTTGCACCTTAATAACTTTGCAACCGTTTGACTGATTTAGCTGAAATTTGGAATACACGATCAAGAACCATAGGCCTTGGGATTTGGCAAGTTTTGTACTGGTCAGATACACAGCTGCAGAGTTATTAAGCATGATCTGCGTGGGCATTTACGCTTTTTCTGGAATTCTACGGTCACGCCTACAGGTCGTACGGTTTGTGCGACCAGCCCAAAATCTTCAGGGAAGGTGCAGCTGTGGCCCCTGATGTGCCTTTAAAAGATTTCATGAAAAAATATTAAACTGTTCAAAAAGTTATGGCAGTCGAACTGTTTTTCCCCATAGGATAACACGCATTACGGCGTGCGCGGCGCGCCCGAGGCCTGTATCACAAGCGGTTGCGAGATACAGAGTTTTTGTCGAAACATTTTAGCCCCTTTATGGGGGCTACATATATAACTAGCCAGGAAAGTGATAATACATATGACTTTTAAATTTTTTTTCTATGTCGTACGGTTACTGAGATATAAGCAATTTACTATTACAACTACTGATTTTTGTGTTCCGAGAGTCATTATTTTGCATACATTCTTTCTACTCACTGTCTTTCTCTATACAGCTTTTGGGGAAATCCAGCCTGTGCGCTTACATTACTCTTACTATTACCATTTCTGCTTGTGGTTCCGTACACGTTTCACTTACCGTTCATGTTTACGCCACCATGTGCGTTACCCTTTGCGTTTTCATTTGCGGTTGTGTTTCCATTGTTTTTAACATTTCTGTCTACAGTCCTGTTCCTCTTTCTGTTTTGCTTTGCGTCATCATGCGCATTACGATTTGCGTTTGTGGGCACAATGTTACAATGCGACAAGACGTCACCCTTGTGCTCCCGCCGCTGCATTACATTCACTATTTCTCATTATCATTCTCAAAAAGAAGACAAATTAGAGGCAAAAAACTCTGTTTAATGCATCAGTTAGGGTTGTTCCACAGCGACAAAAACAAGGAAATTCGATGTTAGGGTTGAAACCCCCTTTGCACCCCTCCAGCCCACCCCCAACTGGAATCAGGGTGTGCATTTGGGTCATCGGTCCTAACTGTCACCCCATTCTCCTATTCCTCAGCTTCTTTCCCATGTGATGGGGTGACACCTTTAGGCCATGACCAATGCGCACTCCGATTCCAATTGGGGGTGGGCTGTAGGGTGCAAAGGGGTTTCAACCAACATTGAATATATATATGGTAGCACGGTAGTGCTACCATAGTTAGGGCTGAGGAGCCATTTCTATGTTAAACCAAAATTTTGCACCTAATAACTTTGCAACCGTTTGACAGATTTACCTGAAATTAGAATACATGATCAAAACCATAGGCCTTGGAATCTGCCAAGTTTTGTACTGGTCGGATATACGGCTGCGGAGTTCTTAAGCATGATCTGCGTGTGCGTTTACACTTTTTCTGGAATTCTGCTGTCGCACCTACAGGTTGCACGGTTTGTGCGACCTGCCCGAAATCTTCAGGGAACGTGCAGCCAGGGTCCCCGATGTGCCTTTCGAAGATTTTGTGAAAAATATTAAGCGGTTCAAAGTATTCAAAAAAATTTCCCATTATAAGTCAATGGGAAAGTTAACAAAAAGATTCGACAGTGTCGCCAAATGCACTTTTTACTGCATAAATGGCCCTGTTGCACCGTAAAATCCACCATCTTGTTTTCAGTTAGTGATCAGAAAATGCTTGGCATTTTAAATTGAGACCCTCTAGCAACCTAATTCTTTTTGTATTCACCTAGTCGGGCCCTGAGGATGCTAGCCATGTCTTTATTTTGGGGTAAAACACCCCAGAAATATGTTTTTCAGATCTCTGGAAAAAGTACTTTCGCAAAGTAGTGTCGCACTCATGAAAGTGTCACAAATTTTTGCGAAAGCTTTCGCAAATTGCGACACTACTTTGCGACACTATGCCCAAAATAACAGTAATTCTTTGGCACTCCGCTGCAAAAGAACGGTTGGGAGTTTTGGGCTGAAATTTGGAGGGATAGCAGATGACATCTCACAGATGTGCCTTTCAGTGTTGTATTGAAAAAATATTACACGGCAGCAAAGTTATGGCACTCCAAATTTGACAGTTTTTCCCATAGGATAACATTATGGTGCCCGACGCATTACAGGAATCCTTTGGCACCCTGCTGCAAAATAACGGTTTTGTCTTTTTCCTGAAATTTGGAGGGAAGACAGCCAACAGCCCACAGATGTGCTTTTCAGTGGTTTGGTGAAAAAATATTACAGGGAGGCAAAGTTATGGCACTCTGAACTTCTCTTTTTTTCCCATAGGATAACATTACGGCATTCGCTGCACCTTTCAGGGCCCGTATCTCGGAAACGGTGCGAGATACGGGCTTTTCATCAGAAAATTACTTAGCCCCCTAATGGGGGCTAAGTACAAAATTAGCCAGGACAGTTGTAAATCAGACAACTTTAAAAAAATGTTTCTACGTCATACGGTTCCTGAGATATAACCTATTTAGTATTCCAAGTTCTCATTTTCTGCTCCAGTACTCATTATTATGCATACATTCTTTGTACTCACTGTCTTTCTCTATGCAGGTTTTGGGGAAAACCAGCCTGTGCGCTTACATTACTGTTACTGTTGCCCTTTCCGCTTGCGGTTCCGTACCTGTTTCACTTACCGTTGACATCTGCGTCACCATGTGCGTTATCCTTTGCGTTTTCATTTGCGCTTGCGTTTCTGTTATTTTTTGCCATTTGTGTCTACAGTACTGTTTCTCTTTCTGTTTCACTTTGCGTCACCATGCCCATTGACATTTCCGTTTGCAGGCACTATGCTACTATGTGACAACACATCACATGGCAGACCGTTCCCGTCTACGCCACCGTGTGTGTTACCCTTTCTGTTCTCATTTGCGCTTGCATTACCATGTGCGCCACTTTTAGCGCTTCTGTTTGCGTTGCTGTTCCTGTTACTATGCCACAAGACATCATGTGGCGGGAGCTCGGGGCCCTCCCGCTGCCGCATTATGTGGCGGGAGCGCAGGGTATGGAGGTCCCCGCGCTCCCGCCGCTGCATTACATTCACTATTTCTTGTTATCATTCTCAAAAAGAAGGGAAATTAGAGGCAAAAAACTCCATTTAATGCATTAGTTAGGGTTGTTCCACAGCGACAAAAGTGAGGAAATTCGCTGTTAGGGTTGAAAACCCTAACTCGGAATTCACCCCCCCCAGCACCATACACACACACAGACACACACACACACATGCAAGAATGGGGGAGGACCAAGTCAACACAACCAATGACAGACATCCAGCAGCAGGTGACAGAAATAACAAACAATTGTCTAAATGTACTACGAGACATCCCCACCCACCTGACCAGGTACTGCATGCTCAGTGGAGATCAACAGCAAAACTGAGGCCATGTACACCAAATGTACACATCCCTGATTGCAGCTGCACACAACGTACCACACTTAGTAGTTGCATGGCCTTACCTAACGATGCCCCACACCACACCACAACTGGTACTGTGCCGTTAGTCAATATAAATGCTAAAGGTGCATGATCACAGTTGTAGAAAGGTTTTAACACTAGTGAGTATACATTAATTAAGTGAAGTACATAAATTAACTACAAGACACTAGCATGCTCAAGATAAAAGTAGTGTTACATTTAGTATGTGATTTTCATAGTAGTACATTTACTGCAACTGTTTACTGAAGATAGAGAGGCTGATGTAAACGTATGGAAAAGCATTGCTTGTTCAATGCTGCGAAATTCGTACTGCCAGTATCAGATGCATTCTTACTGATGAAGCTGTACTGCTAATGTACATACATAGACCTTCAGTGTGTTTCAATACTAAAGATGCAGTAAGTATTCTTTGTAAGAAACAATGTAATTGCATGGATCAGGCCAAGCAACTTCTAAATATCATAGGACTACTGAGCCAACAATGACGTACCTGTATCGGAGATGTCTATAGGATAGATTTTCCTGTAGGCACTTACTCAGTATGTTGTACCTGATAAAGACAATCTCATTGCATCTGTGATGACTAACTTATTCAAATAGTGATACATTTACTATTGTTGCAATGAGTGATCTATGCTACTTATGGACACAGCGTAATTTTCTAACAGTTGTTTCATACTCAGGCTGTATACTTAGTGTTTGGGTTTGCCACACTTCTGTCACTGATGCTATCAAAGTGATAACTATGTCAATTGTGGTACAACAGCAATCAAGTAGGTATAGTGTAGATACAAACAGAATGTCTTTTAGTATTTAACTCACAATGGGATAAGTGTACTAGGATGGCAAGGGTTATTCTCTATCACTGACTCTGACAGTTATAATCACACTAAGGTTTCGATGACTGTAATGATCAAGTTACACTGTTCATCTTCATGAGTTCATATTCACAGCCATTCTCCAGTAAGTAGACAGAGTATGGTGTAACTGGGTGTGACACTGTGTTGCAAAACTCCTGTAGTGCCTAGCAGAGGGAGAGTATCTAGTCATAAAGACAATCAAGCAAAAGAGCATGACCAGCGGTTATGTTAAATGGTCTATTAATCACCATGTAGGGGTTTAATGTTGAGTGAAGGCGTGGCAGTAGCACATGTCGCTAGGCAGTGATAAACTGACCATTAACATAATACCTGGGAGTAGCTTATTATATCATAATAAAACTGTTTTTTAAACAACATTAAAGCATGTTCATCATATGGTTAGGCTCTACATGTATGTTAATAAAAATAAACATAAAGCTGTTACAATGTTTACAGTCAATTAGAAGCTGCATTTCTCAAACCCTTATTATAATCAGAGATATTATACCTGTACAATTCCTTGGTTTTGCTCAACTCTATTGCGTAGGTGGCCCATCACATGTGGTGTCGTCTGGTGTGGGGCATCGGTAGGTAAGGCCATGCAACTACTAAGTGTGGTATGTTGTGTGCAGCTGCAATCAGGGATGTGTACGTTTGGTGTACATGGCCTCAGTTTTGCTGTTGATCTCCACTGAGCATGCAGTACCTGGTCAGGTGGGTGGGGATGTCTCATAGTACATTTAGACAATTGTTTGTTATTTCTGTCACCTGCTGCTGGATGTCTGTCATTGGTTGTGTTGACTTGGTCCTCCCCCATACTTGCATGTGTGTGTATGTGTCTGTGTGCATGTGGTTGCTGGGGGGAATTGGCGAGTTAGGGTTTCAGCCTAACAGTAATTTCCTCACTTTGTCGGCTGTGGAACAACCCTAACTAATGCATTAAACAGGGTTTTTTGCCTCTAATATATATATATCTATATATATATAGATATATATATATATATATATATATATATATATATATATATATATAGATAGATAGATAGATAGATAGATATATGCAAGCTGTTGACACAGTAATTTACTCATCAGGCCCCTCTCCTTCTGCAGTTGAAGCTTCACTCCAAAGTCACTTCCTCAATGTGCTAGGCTGGTTCCAGGTCAACCAGCTCAAAATAAATACCAAAAAGACTGTGTCCATGACCTTTGGCACCTCCCAAAAACTAGCAAGGCTCTCACCTCCCAGTGCCTTCACTACCCTTGAATGGCTCCCACCTGGAGTCAGTCCCTGCTTTTAAATACCTTGGAGTCTAGCTGGACAGCAGACTAGATTTATGCTATGCACTCCAAACTCTGCCCCTAGCTTAGCATCCTTTACTGCAATAAAGATTGCCTCTCCACCCACATCTGCCCTGAAATGTTAACTAAAATGATCCTCCCAATCTTTGATTATGCTGATGTGGTATATAGCTATGACCCTCCCTCTTCTCTTGCCAGACTTGAGACCCTTTGCAATGCCTTCTCTAATTTTGCCTTTAACTTCCCTCCCTGCACCCACCGTTGCTCCCTCTACTCATCCCTTTCCATCCCCCCCTACCCCTCCATCACCTGCACCACTGCACCCACTTTATTGCCAAATACTGGTTTGACTCTCTTCACTCCTACCTATCTTCTCTCCTCTTCCCCCCCTTCCTACTCTTCATGCTCTAGGGATCTCACACCTTCTCCCTACCTCACCCTGCTCTAGCTCCATCCAAGCTGCCTTCTTTTACTGGCTCCCCTCCCTGTGGAACCTGTTTCCCTATCCTCTTCACTGCTCCCCCTCTCTCCCCTCTCTAAAACACCTACTCAGGCTCCCTCCTCCCCCTCCCTGCTCCTGTCATCCCCCCTTCTGACTGCTCACCTCCCTTTTCTCATCTTAGCCTTTTTACTACCTCTGATCTCAGCTCCTACTATGAGAGTCCCCCATTCCCCTGCCCTTCTTTCCAGAATATGCAAATCTTCTCCAAACCTATTCCCACTTTGACCTGGTACCAATAATGTTTTAATTGTACACCTCTCAGTTTGTATTCCCTTTGTAATCTGCTTCCCCGCATTATTTGCGAATGGAATTATACGCTTGTTATTGCCATTGCTTGTTCTTCTGATATTTGTATTTTGTCTGTATGCCTAATCCCCCCTCCCCTGGATCATACCTGGAAATGAGCCTTGGCTCAGTGTGCCTTTCCTGGTTAGCACATTTTTTCATAAAACAAATAAATAAAAAAAATGGCTATTTCTCTACAAAAGGAGGAATTACTAGTGGAGTTCCACAGGGCTCATTGTTGGGTTCAATGCTCTTTCCAATATATCTCATGGCTTTGTATGAAGGAATAGACAGCTGGACAATATTAATGGAAAGGATACTAAGATAGATAATATTGTGACACCAATATATAACATTACATAATTTTTTGGATACACTATTAAATGGGCAAACATTTGGAGCATGATATTAAATTTCTCCAAATGTACAGTGATCTACATGGGTTAAAATAACCCAATGGCAGATCATTATCTGGGAGATCAGAAGATCAGTAGCAAAGTATCAGAAATAGATTTGGGTGTGATAATTGATAAGGAACCAAATATGAGCTCACGATATAACAGCACTATTGTAAAGCTAATTATATGTTACAGAACACATGAAGAGTAATCAAAACAAGAAATACAAAAAAATGGTGGTGGAATTTATCATACTCTGGTAAGACTACACCTGGACTTAGGGGCCCAATTTTGGTCCCCTTATGAAAAAAAGGCAACACTACAAAACTCAAGAGAATTAAATGGAAATTTTCTAAAATGATATGGGGATGTTGAAACAAAACCTATGAGGAAAGATTGTACCTATTAAATTTGCAGAGCTTAGAAAACAGAAGAATATGGGAGTGACATTATTTTAATGTATGAATGTATGACATTATCAAAGACCCAAATCAATGAATACCATGGAGATTGAAAACAATGAGGTCATACACAATCTAAGAGGAGACAACAAACAAATTACAGGTAATAAATTCAGAAAAGACAAACATTTTTTTTTCTACATGCAAAGAATCATCAATGTGTGGACTTCTCTACCACAATGAGATGTCAGTTGTGTAAACAAAAATACTTCTAAGAATAATTTAAATATATTCATGAGTACAACTGATATAAGACTGTATGACTGAAAGTGTGTGTGTGTGTGTGTGTGTGTGCGTGCATGCGTGCGTGTGTGTGTGTGTGTGCGTGTGTATATGTGTGTGTGTGTGTGTGTGGGGAGGTGTCAAAATGAGTCCCATGGCCTAATGCTACCCAATAGATAATAATATTAACAATAGTATTCTTTCATTGTATCTCCTCAGTGGAAACCTTTAAAAAGGCACTGAAAACTTATTGTTTTCTCTTTTGGCCTCCTCTGGCCCAAAGTTATTTTTTAATGTCAGCTTTTACATGTGTGATCCATATCTTGTTGTCAGTTTGGTTGTCACTCCAGTTGTTTACTGCTTTTGTTGGTATTGTGATGTGCAGTGCACTGAGCTTATGGAATAAAGTGCTATATAAATTAACATTGATTGCCTGATTGCTAGGGACCTGCCCAGACTACTTATTTCCTAGCACAGTCTTAATAAGCCATAAGTCTCAGAAGTGTTCATCCTCAGTGAGCAAAATCAGGGTAAACCTAACCAGGACTCATTGAAAAAGTGCAGAGTCTACTGTCCACCTGTTGATGCTCCCCGATGATACACCTGTAGAGGCTGTCCTCCTGCTTCATGGTCCTCACACACTGGGGTTCTGCACACAAGGAGTTGCTTGTTCTTGGTTCCTTTAATTTAGATTTGGGGCACCACTTACTTCCAGCCAATAAGCTTCAGGAGTCACGTGGTCTGCCTGTTTATCAGGCAAATGGAACTGGACATCTGGTGCCCCTCTCACAATAGCCACCTACAACAAGCCACTTACAAATGTTAAAGTTTGTTTTGTTTCAAAATTGAGCCTGAACCCACCTAGTCTCCTACTGGGGTGCATAGGGAGAGGGATTACTAGCAAGAGAAGAGAGGTGATACTGCCAATGGTGAGACTGTATCTGGAATACAGTGTCCAGTTCATGGGCTGGTACTTAAAGAAGGGCATAGAACAAGATCTATGGCATGGAGCAGTGGAGGACAGGTCTTGAACACTGGCAACCTGAGTTTGTGCCTCCAGCCTGGGATATCAGGAGTGGAGGCCAGTGGTGAGGACTCAGAGCATTCAGCAGGTGCCCTCCTCCCTTGAGAGCATGTCTGTAGTACAATGCTCTTTAGCAGCACCCAGTGGTGGTGCAGCAGTGGTGCCTTTAATGTTGTGGGTGACCATGATGTTGGGCACCTCTCACCAGGACTGCCATATGCATACACACTACTGAGGGGGAGGTGGGTGGGAAAAAAGCTCTTCTTGGTGGCAGTGTGATGTTCGGCTGTTCAGTCCAACCTCATCCTCAGGGTACACTGACAGGCCTGACCTCCCATGGCCCACTGGTGCTGTAATCCATTCTGGCCCAGAAATATGCCATAGAGTGAAGTTTTGGCTGGAAAATGGGCAACCTGCTTTTGGGAGGTCAAGCTGGAGCAAGGCGCCATGGTCTAAAGAGATGAGGAATGATCAGGCTAGGTAAGTGGAGTCCCAGGACAAGAGTCTGGAGACAGAGCACACTGAAGGCAAGTACAATAAGGAATAAATAATTATATTTATATAAACAAGCATTTGTCAATGCTGAATGTTGCTTGCTTATATGTGCTGTTTTGGTATTTGGAAGTGAAAGTACCATGCCTAGGAACTTTCTGCGGGGGTTGGAAGCTCATGCTGCCTGACCGTAGCCCATTTTCCACTTTTCTCCCCTTTGCAGAGTGCTGGTGTGCAATGATGCTTAGGCACAGTGTGCCAACATCCGCCACACTTCACTCCCTTTACTACACCACTCTAGCTGGATCCCACCCTGGGATAGGAGAGGAGTCCTCCAGATGCTCAATCCTATTCCTCCCCTGCCGACCCCTGGTGGCCTGGGCTCGCATCCGAACCTGGGTTGCCAGCATGGCGCGAGGTGTGGCGTCCAGCACCTCAACCCTCAGTGTCAGTGGGCCAGCAGTAATGCTGCCTTTAATACTCCCCTCCCTGCTCCAGTGTACCCTGTCCCCCGTGTACAAGTCACTCTGCCCCCCAGACCCTACCCACATTAGTCAAGAACTCATAATGTTTGGTGTGGCACCAATCCCTCAGCCACTCATTGAATTCCTCAAGCCTACCCTTCCTCCCCATGCTGGCACATGGTACCAGCATCACCTCCAAGAATGCCACCGACTTCCCCACCCCCCTTACACTGCCTGCCCAACTACTCGAACCTCCCCCTCAATACTTCCACAGTGTCCCCTGCCAAGTCATTTGTATTCACATGCAACAGTAAATGAGGTTTATTCCTCCCCCTCACTGTACGCTTGAACAGTGCCTGCCCTGCCCCTCCTGCAGTCAACCTGGGGACAGCTTTAACCCAAATATGGCTGTGCCGTCCCCCTTTCCACCCCTTCTCACCCATTTCAGTATAGAATCCCCCAGGATGAGTACCCCCTGTCCCTTACCCCTTTCCCTTCTAATGCCCCTTCCACCACCCCAGTATTTGTTCTTTCCTGCCCTTTACCCCCCCAGCTGCACCCTCTGTGATGTCTGTGTCTATACCCCCTACTTCTGCCTCACCCCTTTTCTCTGTCTCATTCCTCCCATTCCTCTTGAACCCCTTCCCAGCCTGACTACTTCCTACTGGGCTTCCCATGTCGACCTCTCCTCTTCTGCTGATTTCTTATCCCTCTCCTATCCCCGCTGTTGTCGATTTAGAGCCCCATTCTCTTCTACCCCGATTGAGACGCCCCTCCCATTCTTCTCCCTTCCTGTAGCCTTCTCTCCTCCAGTCACCACCCCCTCCTTCTTTACTAGCCCCCTTTTACCCTTTCATCCTTGCTATCTCTTCCCCTACCTGTTGTTATCCCTCTCATGCACCGCTTGTCCTCTCCTCTTCAGTATGTTCCTGCTCACTGTCTCTCTCTCCCATAGCAGAGGTTTGAATCTATTCCTAGTCGATACGCCTCCTACATCTCTTCCTCTATCAGTTCCCCCCTCCTACTTGTTTCCCTCCATGCTACCCCTGGTCCCTCCCTACCCACAGCCATTTGCTCTTTCCCCTGGTACATGCTGTGGTCTCTTCCTCCCCATCAGGAGGCCCCCCTCACCTCAGGCACCCCTCCCTTCTTCTGTCTTTTCTGTTAGTGCCTCTGATACTGGGGTTGATTTCACTCCATAGTTTTTCCTCCTGCATCCCACTTTGCCATCCCCTATCCACCCCCCAGGATGCCTACCATGCTCATCTACCCTGCCACTTAAAGTCCTCCCTAACCTCCACAGTTCCTCCTTCAAACTAGCCAGTCATCTACAGACCATACACTTCCCCATCCTCCAAGCCCAGTCCAGGATCATGGCGGACCCACACCCTGTACAGCCCACCACCCTTCCAAAGATGTCCACCCTATTGACATGTTGCACCTGCCCCATTTTGGCCCCCATCTTATGTTATGGGCTCTTACTCCCAGGTTGGAGGCAGTATAGCACAGTGGATTAAGGCTCTGAGCTGCAGATCTGGAAACCTGGGTTTGAATCCCATAGCCGCCTAGGTGTATACTGTGTGATCCTGAGCAAGTCACTTAGCTTCCTCGTGCTCCCAGGTCGCATCTGGAAACAAGCTTCGGCTTAGTGTGCTATGCCTGGTTAAACAATGTTCCCTTTCCCTTTCTGTACCCTACTACAACTGTTAGGCCCCTATTTACTCAAATTCCTGTTCCCCCCACACTAGTCCCCCTACTGCCCCTTTGCCGACCAGGTCAATTCAGTCTCAAATCTTATCCATTAGATACTGTATTATTGTAGCAATCCTAAAGTCTCCTTGTCCGTTTTTCACCCCTCAGCTACCATACTTTTTGTTCTCAGTTCTCATATACTTTCACTTAGCCCAGTTAGAAATCCTATTGCACTCCAAGTATTACTCAGCTCAGTTAGAGAAATAAACAGAACAAATAAATATGTACTGTATAATTACAGCAATCATAACAGTATAGCTCAGTACTTAGCTCAGCTAGAGAAATAAACAGAACAACTAAATCTGTGTTATTACAGCAATCCTAAAAGTATCCAATCATTGCTTTGTCTCCACTTCAGAGACCCTGCTCTAATATAGGACCAAAGAGGACACTGGGCGGGAGGGTGGGAAACTCTAAAAGTCCTGGTAGAGCTCCACTGAGTTCGCTCACTCCCTCTCTCACTCGCTTATTCTATTTCTCCCAACGCAGCAGGCTGCCCTTTTGTACTGGGCTCCTGCTTGCATTGGCGCCTTTTTCTGCCCACAAAGAAATCCGCAGCAATCCCGACAGAGCTCCGTTGTGCTCGCTCACTCCCCCTGTCTCACTCACTCATTTTGTTTTTCCCACAGCTGCAGGCTGCCTTTTTATACTGGCTCCTGCCTGCGTTGGCACCTTTTTCTGCCCACAAAGAAATCTGCAGCAGTCTTGACATAGCTTCATTGAGCTCGCTCATTCCCCCCCTCACCCTCTCATTCTGTTTCTCCCTGCACTGCAGGCTGCCCTTTTGTACTGGGCTCCTGCCTCTTTTTCTCCCCACAAAGAAATCTGCAGCAGTCCCATCACAGCTCCATTGAGCTCGCTCACTACCCCTCTCTCACTCACTCCTTCTATTTCTCCCAGCGCTGCAGGCTGCCCTTTTGTACTGGGCTCCTGCCTGCATTGGCACCTTTTTCTGCCCACAAAGAAATCCACAGCAGTCCCTACAGAGCTCTGCTGAGCTCGCTCACTCCTCCTCTCTCACTTGCTTGTTCTGTTTCTCCTGGTGCTGCAGGCTGTCCTTTTGTACTGGGCTTCTGCCTGTGTTGGCGCCTTTTTCTGCCCACAAAGAAATCCACAGCAGTCCCTACAGAGCTCCATTGAGTTTGCTCACTCCCCCTCCCTCACTTGCTCATTCTGTTTCTCCCAGCGCTGCAGGCTGCTCCTTTGTACTGGGCCCCTGCCTGCATTGATGTCTTTTTCTGCCCACAAAGAAATCCACAGCAGTCCCGACAGAGCTCCATTGAGCTCGCTCACTCCCCCTCCCTCACTCGCTCGTTCTGTTTCTCCCGTGCTGCAGGCTGCCCTTTTTTACTGGACTCCTGTCTGTATTGGTGCCTTTCTCTGCCCACAAAGAAATCTGCAGCAGCCCCAACAGAGCTGCATTGAGCTCGCTCACTCCCCCCCTCTCACTCGCTCATTCTGCTTCTCCCAGCACTGCAGGCTGCCCTTCTGTACTGGGCTTCTGCCTGCTTTTTCTGCCCACAAAGAAATCTGCAGCAGTCCTGACAAAGCTCAGTTGAGCTCGTTCACTCCCCCTCTCTCACTCGCTTGATCTTAATCTGTCCCACACACTGATTTCCCTCAACGACTGCGCTGTTCTGCGCCAGAATTGCAAAAACATATTTTGGCCAGCATGTGAAAAATGACAGCTATACTGTTCATAAGGAGGTGTGAAAAAATGTCAGTGTTGAAAATCTGGTGTGAAAATATTACAAATTTGCGAAGTTACAAGGGTGCATGGAAACAGTGCAACGCACGGTTATAACATAGTCATTTTATGGACTTTCGTCACCAGATTTTCAGCATAGGCATTTTAGGACCTCTGCTCATGAACAGTGTCACTGTAATTTTATTAATCTGTCCTGAACACTGATTTCCCACAGCGACTGTGCTATTTTGCGCTGGAAGTGCGAAAACACATTTTGGCCAGGATGTGAAAAATGACAGCTGTACTGTTCATAAGGAGGTGTTAAAAAATGCCAGTGTTGAAAATCTGGCATGAATATATTACAAATCTGCGAAGTTTCAAGGGTGCGTGGAAACTGCGCAAGGCTCACTTGTAACAGTCATTTTATGGACTTTCATCACCAAATTTTCAACATAGGCATTTAGGACTTCTGCTCATGAACAGTGTCACTGTCATTTTCTTAATCTGTCCCGAACACTGATTTCCCACAGTGACCACGCTATTCTGTGCCGGAAATTGGAAAACACATTTTGGACAGGATGTGAAAAATGACAGCTGTACTGTTCATAAAGAAGTATGAAAAAATGCCTGTGTTGAAAATCTAGTGTGAAAATATTACAAATTCACGAAGTTACAAACATGAGTGGAAACTGCACAATGTACGTTCGTAAAACAGTCATTTTTTGCATTTTTTCACCAAATTTGCAACATAGGCCTTTTGAGAGCCCACCTCATGAACAGTGGCACTGTCATTTCGTTAATCAGTCCCTAAAGGTGATTCCGCTCAGTGACCGCGAAATCACCTTTCGGGACCAAATAACACAATGACAGTGACTGAATTCATGAGGGGGGTCCCAAGAACCCCATGTTGAAAATTTGGTGCCAAAATTCCCAAAAATGCCCGAGATATGCACCAAATTTGAAAAAAACCTATTTATCCCATTATACAGCTTACTGGCATTTCTTCAGTTCATGGTCGGCTTTCAAGAGTGCAGTCGTGTTCCCAGTCCACCGAAGATCATTGCGCTGGGAACAGAGGTTCTGTAAGTATGGGGTAAGGAGGTGTGTGGGGAGGCGGGTGCAGGAGTGTATGCTGGCTGGAGGAGGGGCCGAATCCCACGAGGGACCATTTTCTTATTTTTTATAGATGTTAAAAAAACATTGCAGGACTGTTTTTTTTTTAGGGACTTTGGCATGCTGGGGTGGGCTCCCAGTGTGCCACCTGAGTGTTATTTGGGGACTGTAGCCAACAGGATTGGGCACCCTGTTGGCACATACTACTAGGGGGAGGAGAGCGAGGTGGATTTGGGCACCCGGCAGACAACAAATTGGGGAGACATTATGCCATTGGGGAGGGGCTCCCCTGTCGGCAAATTCAACTGGGAAGGGGGACTGAAGCTGATGGGGATTGGGCACCCCGTTGGCAAAGAAAGCGGGGGGGCATGATGCCGAGGAGGACTGGGCACACCCTCGGCATACAGCAGAAACTTCGGTGTGGGGACATTATGCCGACAGGGACTGGGCTCCCCGTTGGCAAACTGGGTCGGGGGCATACAAGGTACTGCCCTGCAATGACGGGTTGCTCCATCATTGCAGCAGAATGGCTGATGCAGCAATGACGAGGCGGCCCCTGATTGCAGCGGTTATAATGTTTTAAGGTGGTGGCACTCT
Source organism: Neoceratodus forsteri (assembly GCA_016271365.2). Classification (NCBI taxonomy): domain Eukaryota; kingdom Metazoa; phylum Chordata; order Ceratodontiformes; family Ceratodontidae; genus Neoceratodus; species Neoceratodus forsteri. Next base: position 316,486,245 of record CM057457.1, read on the forward strand.
GGCTGAACTAGTGTCAGCAGCAGAGTGCCACCCCATTGGGGAAAGCAGGCCAAGCCTCAAAAGGCAGTGGGGGCACTGGCCACAACAGTGCCACACCTCCACAACCTGCTTCTGCAGCAAGCTGCCTCAATATGTTTCTTGTGCATGCGCAGAAGCAACATAAAAATGGAGGGACAGGTACATATTAGAGACAATGCAATGAAGGTGGTCCATGGCTAACATGGAGAGGCACATTTATTTATTTATTTATTTGAGGCTTCAACAAGAGAAACACACTGGATAGAGGGGTCAATACCAGTCCATTCGCAGAAGAAAGGGTTTTGAAAGAGCTCTTGAAACTGAGGGTGGACAAAACAAGAGGGCCTGATGGGATTTACTCCAGAATTCTAAAATAACTGAAGGGAGAACTAGTGACACCACTTACTACTCTCTTTAACAAATCATGGGAGGATGAGGTGGTGCCTGAGGACTGGAGGAGGCTGGATATGATTCCACTTCACAAAAGTGGGGGCAAGGCAGTGGCAGGAAACTACAGACCTGTCAGTTTGACCTCTGTGGTAGGAAAAATGATGGAACCACTTCTGAAGGAAAGAATTGTTGAATACATAGAGGCCAGTGGGGCAGAGGACCCAAGGCAACATGGATTCACAGTGGGAAGGTCATGTCAGATGAATCTAACAGATTTCTTTGTATGGGTGACCAAAGTAGCAGACCAGAGAGGGGCTGTGGATATGGCCTGCCTAGATTTTAGCAAGGCATTTGACACAGTTCCACACAAAAGACTAATACACAAGTTATCCAAAGTCACAGTAAAAGTACACAAGTAAGAAAAAACACAAAATAACTGCAAAAATGCCAAAATTTATTAACTGCTAGGCTAGAAAACCAACCCCTATCGCCTTGGCAATGGAGCCTTCTAAGGGGGTATAATACAGTTGAATTTCACTGTGTGTGATAGGTAGTTTCTGAGTTCTGCTTTGAAATGGCCAATCTTAGTATCGTTTATCAATACAGCATGGAGGCTATTTAGCCCTTCAAGGGTCCTATAGATGAAGGATCACTGTGCAAGGCTTATTCTTCTACACGGTACTTGGAGGGCATTGTTGGCAACACTTCTGGTGTGATGTGGGGTGGGCACTGGTTTCAGTAGTGTAGTAGTTTTTGGAGCCCTGGAGGGGTGAGGCCAAGAAGTGCCTTCTTACCCAAGAAGCAAACTTGGTACTTTATTATTGGCATATTATTCTCTCATGAAGGTGGAGCCACCCAGTTTGGGCATAGAGATTGCAGGTGTGGATGAGTTTATCTGTGCTGAAGACCAATCTGCAGGCTTTATTCAGGACCATCTTGACTCTGTTTAGTGAGATGTCAGAGGTAGCACAGTAGACAGTTATCCCATAGTCCATGACTGATAAGACTGAGCTGTTGATGACAATGACCATGGCTTTGGGTGTGATGGAGTTCCTATGCCTATATAGTATACCTAATTTTGCATTTACAGTATTCATGATGTGGTCGATGTGTGTGTTGAATGTGAGAGAGTTGAGTTTGACTCTTAGGTATCTGAAGGTGTTTACTTGTTCCAGGGTTTCACCTTCCTGTTGGTTACTAGAAACTGGTTTGCTTTCCTCTTACCCTGTTTGTTTGAGAACAGCATGTTTTTATTTGTTTTTTGTAATTGAGGAGCAGTTTATTGTGGTGAAACTACTCTTCCAGCTCACCAAAACTGTTTTGGATCTCATTGGTAAGTTTATCCAGATGATCATTGCTTACAAAGACTACAGCATCATCCACATAGAGCAGTATATTTGATGAGCAGGAGCCAGGGAAGGTGTTGAGGAATGGGCTAAAGAGGAGGGGTCCCATAATGGATCCCTGGGGGACCACAAGGGACACTTCCTTGATTCCAGACAGGGTATCATTGATTTTAGCTTGCTGGGTTCTGTCAGTTAGGTAGCTTAAAACCAATTGACAATTTTTGGGATGAGCAAGACGTTTTGCTAGGAGACGATGGTGGTTGACCAGATCAAAAGCTTTTATGAGATCAATGTAGATGGACCCTACCTGTTTGCTGCTGTCCAGAGCTGAGTGAAGAGAGTTTCTGAACTCAATGAGTGCAGTAGAGGTACTATGTGCATCGCAGAACCCATGCTGCTGGGGGATATATAATGGAATCTAGAAACTCAGAATCCCAACTGCCAGGAGATTGAGTATAAAAAACTGAAACTCAGCAGACTGCATAGTACAATAGCCTGATACTGCAACAAGTGAAATAGAACTGTTGTACCATAAAAAACATGTAATGCGGGAGGCTTTACCCCTGCACCCCAAATATGGGGACTTCCCCCACACCCCAATAATTAAATACACATCCTCCGAGGCTGACATACCTGGGGATGTGGCAAACACCATTACCAGCTAAAGTCATTATCGGCACACTTGGAAATCCCATCTGGCACACTAGGAAACCCTGACACTGCCTTCGTTAGGCACAATGCTCAGGATGCTGGCTGTTGTCTTCCTGAGCATCGCAGGCTTGTGGACTCAGGGACATCAGTGTCAGGATTTTAAGTTTCAATCTTTTAAATGGATACCCTGCTAGGAACATTGTATGTTGCATTTGCTTAGGTATTCTATTACTTGACGGACACGACTCTCTTCAGGACTTTAAATACGTGTGATAGAATGAAGATGGGTCTGTAGTGTAAGTGCAGGCCTGTCACCTTTTTTAGGCCCTGGAGTAACTTGGGCCATTTTCCAGAATTTGGGAAACTATCCAAGCATGAGGGACTTGTTAAACAGTTTTGCATTGGGGGTCACTAGTTTGTCCAGGGTGAGGGCTACTATCTTCATGTCAATAGAATCACTTCTTACTGTTGTTTTGCCAAGTACTCATGTTAAGTATTTTTTGGTGTCTGAGATGGATGTCTGCCTAAAGTAAAAAGGGGGTAGGTCCACACTATGTGGGGTGTTTGGACTGGAGTATTTTATCTTATTGTTGGGTGCCTTATTTGGAAGGAAGAATGGAGGGAGGGTGCCACTGAGATCAGTGAAGGATGTGTTGAATATATCTGCTGTTTCTGCTGGACATTGTGTGATTATCCCATTGTGGTAAAGCACAGTGGGTTGCATTTTATTGTCTTTTCCAGTTATTTCCTTGAGAGTAGCCCAAAACATTTCCCCATTTCCCCTAAGATTCCCAAGTTGTTCCCTATAGTAGTTTGCTTTAGCCACCCTTATATGTCTGGTATATCTATTTCTGGCTGGCTTAAACCTTTGGAGATCAGCTGGCTTTTCTATTACTTTGGCTGTATATCATAGGTGATCCCTGCTGCACATAAGTTCGAGAAGGTGCTGTGTTATCCAACCATTATTGTGCTCTTTTGTTCTTCATTTCCATATCAGGGCAAAGATATCACAATCTCTGGTGAAGGTGACTATGACATGGTCTAGTGTCTGGTTCAGATCTTGGAGAGTATCAAGGGGAGACCAATCAAGCTGTGAGAGGTAAAGCTTAAGTTTGGGTAGCTGGCCTTTGCAGAGCACTCTGCTTCTGAGGGTAGTGGGGCGAGACTCTTTGGTTTTGTTGGGCCATTTACATGGTACAGGGGAATGGTCACTGATTGTGTCTGGTAGAACCATGACTGCAGTGATTCTTTTCAGGTGGCTTGTGAGTACCCAGTGAATTCATGTACTGGTCCCAGTATGGTAGTTTATTCTGGTGCCTTCCTTGATCATCTGTGTTAAATAGAGGTTGTTTATTAGATCCTTTTGATTGGCAGTGTCTTGTGCCAACCAACTGATACTGAAGTCTCCTAGCGCAATATGTTCTCATTGCTGATTTATCCTACTGATGTGATCAGAAAATGCTGTTAGCCTTTGGTTCTGTCTAGCAGGAGGTAGGTAGACTGTAGTTACTACTAGTCATTTGTTTTGTTCCCCAGAAAGAGTTTTATGGAGAGTAGTTGTATGCCATTGGGAGTTTCTTCTGTGTTTAGCATGTGTCCCTGTATGTGGGACTTCAGATATACTAGACAGCCACCTCCTCTTTAGATATCCTATCCCGGCAGAAGATGTAATACCCATCCATAGTATGGGCAAAATCCGGTATTTTGGGGGTGAGCCAGGTTTTAGTTAGGGCTAGGAGGTCAGGCTTGTGTTGTGCGATCCAGGCCAGAGCTGGGTTTGTTTTGACAACACGCTTCTGATATTAATGGAGGTTATTTTAAAGTGTCCTGGGTAGTTATTATGAAAGTGCGCCTAGCCAATAGGGCCCGGGTTGGGGTGTATGTTCCTAGATAGAAGCAGTAGCATTAGGGCTGTTCTTATTTCAGAGAAAGGGCAGTGGGGGAAGGTTTTTTTCCTAACCCTCTGGATAACCAATTTGAGTTGTGCTAATGTTTGTTTAGTTGTAGCTGGGCCCAGTTGCTGTTCTGGGGGCACCCGCCATTTTCACTGGGGGTATGTTATAACTACTGGAGGCTGCAGTAATCAAAGTTGTTTCCTGAAGGAGTGAGGAGTTAGAAGGGGAGGGCAGAGGAGCACAATGGTGAGAAACTGAAAAGTCTCAGTGTGTATTCACTAGCAGACAGCAGGGAGATGGATACATGATAGTGACTTTCAAGTTTATGAAAGGGTTCAACAAAATGGACACAACAGGCTTGGTCAAACCAAGAAACAGTACATCCACTGGGGGCATGTTCTTCAGCTGGGGGGGTAGGTTCAAAAAGGACATTAGAAAGTATTACTTCTTGGAAAGGGTGGTAGATGGATAGAATACATTTCTCAAGGATGCAGAGACAAAGACAATAAAGGGATTTAAAAGAAAGTGTGATGCATACAAATGAGTTAAGAAAGGAGGGGGAAGGGGGTGATTGGGAGGCAGGATGAAGTCTAGAGGGTCTCCAAGCCTAGAATTCCAGGACAGACTGGATGGACTGTTCAAGACTTTTTCTGTCTATCACTTTTCTATGGTTTTATGTATTTCACCTTCCATTGTCTTCCAGGCCAGGTGTTAATTGGCCCTTTGTTCCTTAGTATGTTGAAACAGTTTTATCTCTTCAACCCAGAAAAATGTGATTTAAGCATTTTAAAAAGAACTCTTTAGCACCTGAAGAGTTTCACTTTTTGCATGATGGCTGTGAAGACTGTTGTGCTGGACGTCAAAGCTATTAAAAGAAAACATTATGTGGGGGGCTGTACAAAAATCACATTAAGAAGCAAACAAGATAAATTCAAACTATGACTGGAAATGATAACATCACATGTGGCACGATCAAATGACATTTTGTTGTATAAAACTTCAGCTCACCTTCGGGATGCGTTGCAATCATGGTTTAACTAAACTACACTAAATTAAACTAAATGCAACCTTAAAAGTAAACATGTAAGTAGATAATTAAAAGTCCAGCATGGAGTGTTTCTGGCTCAGTGATGCCTGAAGCCACACTGTATTTCAACAAACAAACAAAGGGTTCATCACTCACCTCCTGGAAGCGACGTAAATGGCAAAGACCAGCATGCCTCATGGGTATCTAAGGGCCCTCAAAGCTACACAGGACTCCAAAGATGATGACCAAGAGACGGTCTAATGTTTAAAAAGTGCTAAAGTCTTAAATAGTGCAAACACTTGCAAACATGCTTGAAACCCAGTTCTACCTAACTAGTTCTGCACCATTACAGATAGCACTTCATCATGTAAGTGGATAAGTAGATAACTGCTCTTTAATATGTGTCAGTATTGTGACAGGGTCAAGACGCCATCAAATTTTTATAGGGAAAAATACAATTACTAAAAATCTATTTTATTCATTTGTCCTATCCTTTACCAGTACTGTCCTCTCTATCTTTTCAGTAGTTGTTCAGCCATATTCTCATGGGATCTACTTTAGGATTTTGCCTCTCTGGTTGTCAGATGACTGTCCCCCATCATTTGATTCTTTTCTTGTGCTTCCCTGTCTTGCTTCTCATGCTGTCTTATTTCTTCCTTCTCCTGTATGTCACAGTGCCATCGATGCACAGGTCAGGAAGCATAGGAAAACCAGGAGCAGTTTCAAAATTTGCAAATAGCATTTTATTTTTCTCAATAACAGCAAAATAAAAAATAACAATTATTTAGTATAACTATTTACACAGACAGTACAAACAGAGAAAACAAAGTCCTTATTCTGAGGGTATCTCTTAATTCCAAGTTTCAGTCCCTCAGTCTCTCACTCTCCTTGTCTCTCTAGCAAAAGCATTGCTGCTTTTTATAAGTCTTTGTCTGGGAACTCGTTAAGAGAGTCTGCTTCTTACAGAATGTTCTTATAAGTTTACAGAATGTTCTTGTCAATTTCATTCTTTGCAGGTGCAGCAAAAAGAACATAGTGACCCAGAAATGACCTCATGTTTACAGATCTGCAAAAGGCTTAACTAGTGCATCTCAGTTTAACCCCTTGAGTTCCAAATAGCTTTTTACAATCATTTCAACAGTATAACTATATACAGTTTTAAACAAAGGGATCCCTGTATCACTTACAGTTTCACACAAAGATTCATATATGTTTTTATAACTGCAGATGTACAAGGGGGAAGAAAAGACAGAAGAGCAAATGAAGCAGAGAGATAGTGAGAGGCGGAGAATCACAAGACTCTCAGAGTGATCAGTTTTTAGGTCTCACAAGAAAATTTGGTTGTGCAACCAGACAGAAAAGAATCAGAAAAGGAGAGGATAGAACAAACCCTTGTGTTTAAGCTCTTTCTGCATAATAAATGGGACAGGGTCTTATTCAAGCCTGTCACACACAGTACATGGCAAACCTCCATGAAATTAGATTTTCAAGGTCTGCAATCACACACTTAGATGCTCTTCAGCCTGTGAAATGGAGGCAGCTATTTTTCTAAAAACTAGGAGTCTGTAAAAAAATTAATTTGAAGGCAGGGAAGGGTTAATGTTTTCAAGCCTGAGCCAGAGTTGTTTTGATTTTTTGCTTGTTTGCTTATCTCAGCAAGCTCAGGAAGAACAGCTAATTAAGTGTTGTGTTGTGTGGTGTGGTATGCTGAGAACAAAAGGTTACAGGGAGATCATATCAGAAAAGTAATAGTCATAGGAAGGCTGCAAAAAGGAAGGCTCTCAACACACTGTGAACTCTCCGAGAAGAAAGGGCAGACTGCCTAAGAAGCTGATAGCAAAAAACACTCAACCTAGTCAAACAAGTTAACCTGAAGCAGCAAGGTATTGCTTTCTAATCATTATAAAGGGAGACTAGAATTGTGACACAAGCAAGAACCTTTAGAGCAGATACAGAGTGTAAAAGTCTTTGCTGAACATATTATAAGTGATGGAAAGCATCTGCCAAACTAGGTTTTCAAATTTGTTTGCCGTTCTAATTCCATCTGACTGTATATTTTTTATTGTTGTGTTAGGGATCGAGGGGAGTACAGGCTGATGGCCAGAAGGGCCACTAGGGTGGTGAGAGTGGCTAAGGCAAGGAAGGAGCAGAACCTGACTAGGGGAATTAGGAGAGGGAACAAGGGGTTCTTTAGCTACATTGGGGAAAAAAGAAGAGTGAAGGGGCAGATTAGCAGGATTAAAACAGGGGAGGGATGGGCACAAGACCTGGGGGAGCAGGCTGAGGTACTAAATGAGTACTTTGCCTCAGTTTTCACCAAGAAAATTGGGGGGTGCATCATTCATGGGAGGAGATGGTGAAACTGAGGAGGGGGGCCCTTACCAATTGGCGGGTCTGGGGAGAAGGGGGGCCATCACTGGCAGGAGGGGGGAAGGCAAAGCAGGGGGATGAGGTAGTGGAGGTGGAAATCATGGTAGAGAGAGTGAGGAAAGCCCTCAGGTCCTTTAAGATGGAGAAAGCACTGGGGCCAGATACATTACATCCCAGAGTGCTGAAGGAACTGGCAGATGTCCTGGCGAAACCCCTGGCGGAGCTTTTCAGCATCTCTCTGAGGACAAGATGGGTTCCCCAGGACTGGAATGTGATGCATATAGTGCCTATCCACAAGGGGGGATCAAGGGAGGTGGCAGGGAACTACAGGCCCATCAGCCTGACATCGGTGGTGGGCAAGGTGATGGAGGGCATTGTCAAGGAGAGGCTGGGGGGGACCTGGAAAAGTCAGGGTGCCTGGACAATAGACAGCATGGATTCATCCTGGGGAAATCATGTCAGACAAACCTTGTGAAGTTCTATGACTGGGTGACGAGCGCCTTGGACCTAGGTAGACCAGTGGACGTCCTATTTCTGAACTTCAGCAAGGCGTTTGACTCTGTCCCTCATGGATGCCTGTTGGATAAGCTGGGAGAAATGGGGGTGGGGAACCAGATGATCAGATGGATAGGTAGTTGGCTCCAGGACCATACCCAGAGGGTCGTGGTTGGTGGGTTAGTCTCATCCCCAAGGAGGGTCATTAGTGGGGTCCCTCTGGGATCGGTTCTTGGGCCCCTCCTGTTCAACGCCTACATCTCTGACATAAGGAAGTGTATCAGGAGTGAGATGACTCTCTTTACGGATGACTCAAAACTGGGGGTGGTGGTGGATGGGGAGGAGGGGAGGGTGGCCCTACAGGGGGACCTGGAGGCTCTGGAAATGTGGTCTAGAAAATGGAAGTTGAGGTTCAATGCAGAGAAATGCAAGGTACTGCACCTGGGAGCCAGAAACCTGGGCCAAGTGTACACCCTGGGAAGGGAAATGCTACAAGTCTTGGTGGCTGAGAGGAACCTGGGGGTGGTGGTGGTGGTGGTGGTGGATGTCAGGATGAACAACTCAGAGACTTGTTGGAGGGCAGCAGCAAAGGCCAACAGGATGCTGGGATGCATCACTAGGGGGATCACCTCCAGAAGGAGGGAAGTGATACTCCCTCTGTATAACTGCTTGGGGAGGCTGCACCTCGAGTACTGCGTGCAGTTTTGGAGGCTACACTTAAAGAGGGACATTGAACTCCAGGAGAGGGTCCAGAGGAGGGCAACCAAAATTATTTGGGGCTTGGGGGACAGGACCTATGAGGAGAGGCTCGAAGAGCTAAATATGTACACATTGGAAGAGAGAAGGGACCGGGGGCACATGATAGAGGTCTTCAGCTACATGAAGGGGGTAAATAGGGGAGGAGCAGTCAGGGTGCTCCAAAGGAAGGAGGAGGGCAACTAGAGGGCATGGGTGGAAGCTGTAGTGGGGGAGATTCAGGGGAGAAAGGAGCAGGTGCTAGTTCACTGAGAGGGTTGTGGAGCCATGGAATGCACTGCCCAGGGGGCTGGTGGAGGCAGAGACGGTGGAAGGGTTCAAGAGGGGGTGGGACAGGTACAGGGGAAGGGTTCTGGAAGCAAAGTCCAGTGCAGCTAGAATATCCAGGACTGGGAAGGGAGAAGCCAGAGAGGGTGAGGGGGGCAGCAAGGTCAGCTCCCAGGGTGGGGGATGACCAAACGAGCAGACACGAAAGACCGTTAGGCCTATTCTGCTGGCATTTTAGTATGTTAGTATTAATAAAATGAGGCTATTTGAATTTTGTACCATTTTCCACGGTCTGTTTGTATCTACTGACTCATATTTCTCCTCCTGAACTCCCACAGCAACAAGTTCTGCATTAGCATGCAGACTGAAACTGGCCTCTCATTGGCTCAAGTCAACTTTTTTTTTTAGTTTGCTGTACTGGTATTGTTTTCTGCAAAAGTGTTTAAGAAAAATTAAAAAGTACTCAACTTTGTACTATAATATCATAGTACTGTGGAGATAGAAAGGTCTTAGGGTCCAGCTTGTCCATCATTCTGATGCATGGCAGTGACCATACCAGACTTTATTGCAGACACATCCAAGCTTATCAGCTAGAATGCTACATCATCACTGGTGTTAAACACTCACTGTTACTTGGATTTGTTTAGCTAATGGTTTGCATCACAAAGCAACTAACACTAAGAATCTTCTACTTTTTCAACAGATTTAGGTTTAATATATACCAGGGCATGCATGCGATGATATTTGCAGTTGACAAGATTAACAGAGACCTGAATCTTCTGTCAAACATTACCCTGGGATTCGGCATTTATGACTCTTGTACCGGAGCGGCAAAGGGCACTGGATAGCACCATGTCACTGTTAACAGGCCGAGAAGAGCAAGTGCCAAATTATCGTTGTCGCATGAAGACCCCTTTGGCTGCCATAATTGGTGATGGACCCCCTCCAAACTCTATCCACATGTCTCAGATATTGGCACGCTATGGCTACCCTCATGTAAGCACAGAGCTAGGTATCATTTTTTTATATCATTGTTTACGTCAGTCTCAGTTCTTTAGCTCTGCCTGAAGCTAATACATGTCTCCCGTGTAGTTCTTATTGCGATTATTTTTTATGCACTGTTTTATTTGTGTACATTTGTATTACTGTAAATTGTCTTGAGATGTTTGGTTGACAGGGGCTTATCAAGTAAAATGGCCAGTGAGCACATACCATATTCTTTTGTGCTCAGCCTGACACACATCATTCTGCACCATGCCTTGTCGGCACTGGTGTACAGGCATTATTGTCTGACTGGCTGTCATAGTTGATCAGAAATACCTTCTGGTACTGCTCAGGATGCTGTGCACATCAGGTCCTGGTAAAAACTAACATGACACATGTTGCTGCTATTGATGCCACTTGCTTTGTTTCTCAGAAAGTATGGAAATTATCAACCTTGAATACTGAGCCTAGGCTAAAACTTCCCAAAAGTATATGTGAATTGTACTGCAGCTTCTGTAAGTGGATAACCCCCCCTATAAATTGGTACATATTTTGCACGGCATACTTATGCATGTCTGCTTATGGAACAAGGGACAGATATGATGGACCTCGAGTCCCTTCTTTTTTTTTTTCAGTTTTTGTTGGCTAGATAAGTGCACTAGACAAATCCTGCCTATTTTCAGGCACGACACGGGGGAAGGGGGATACAGATGAATGCCAACTGATCTTGAACCAGATTAAGCTGTTGGTGGTATTTTTAGTGAATGAGGGAAATTTGGCCAGGACACCGGGGAAATTCCCCTACTCTTTTTGATAAGTGCCATGGGATCTTCAACATCCACCTGAATTACCACCAATCCAGGCAGATGGGACCTCGGTTTAACGTCTCATTTGAAAGACGGCACTTCAGAAGTGCAGCACCCCTCTCATGCTGCACTATAGTGTCAGTACTGGGATATTAACCCAAGTGCCAGATGTGGGAACTGAACCCACAGCCCTCTGATCTCCTGGCCTCAGAGGCGAGTGTGCTACCTACTGAGCCACTGACACGTTCTGACCTTAAATTACTATGTTTGTAATGATACACACATATCAAGTAGCTAATTACATTCAGGGGTTATTTCTAAGCATACATATCCTCTTTATAGTATGTAGTTAAGTGATGTCACCTATGGATTTCCATACATTCCCAATTCCTGTTGCGCATGGGTAAAAGTTGTTGTGCACAGTTTACTCAGTTTATTGTAGACGTAAGAAGGCATAAACCCATTGTGTATGTCTCCCACTATCTAGTGGGTGAGCTAACCCATTACAATATTCCAGTTCAGATGTTTATTTAGCCCAGCTTTGAATATGGAGAAGCTCTCAGCTTCTACCACTTTTTGTGGGAGTTGATTCCATGTCCTGGCTGCACTGATTGTAAAGTAATGATCTCTTTTATTAGTTTTAGCTTAGGAATAGCAGACTTTTTGTTGTGACTTCTTAAGTTGGATCTTTGAATCGCATGATGCAAGCCTCATTGTGCTGTCAACTCTTTATCTTGTAGGGTTTTATATAGCTCTAATAAGTCCCTCCAATTCTCCTGTCAGCAAGGCTGACCAGACCAGTTAAGTTTCATCTCTCCTGATAAGTGAGATTTCTTAGTCTGGTGATCAATTTCTTTGTTCTGCGCTGTACCTTTTCCAGTAGGCTAACATCTTGTTTTAAATATGGACTCCAGAAAGGAGATCCAAAGTCTAAGTAGGGTCTAATATAGGACCAGTAGAGTGATAGAATGCAGGCTTCACTTTTATTTACAAATGTACATTTAACTTTGTTTAATGTTATATTTGCTGCGTGGGTCACTTTTTTAACAATGGTCTGAGGATGTTAGCCTATTATTAATAGTGATCCCCAAATCTCACTCCTTGTCTACAGTTTTTAGGATTTTATTGTTTAGAGTGTAGGTGTACAGTACTTTGGATTATTTTTGCCAAAGTGGATAACTGCAGATTTGTCTTGCTTTAAGTGCATTTTGTTATCAATGGACCATTGTTAAATTCGTTTTAGGTCTTGGATCAAAGTTAGGTGTTTAGTATGTGTGTCCACTGCACCTCCCAATTTCATGTCATCTGCAGATTTGTTCAGGGAGTTTGAAATGTTGTTACTGATATCAAAATGAAAAGGTTAAACAAGGTAGAACCAAACACTGATCCCTGGGGAACCCTACTGCCAGCCTTCATAATATCAGACAGTTGGCCCCCAACCCTCACTCTCTGGGTCCTTCCCACAAACCAGTTCTCAATCCATCTGACCAATTTATGACTCAGACCCAGGTCAATAAGTTCATTAATCATTTTGCAGCATGGGACAGTGTTGAATGCTTTGCCAAAATCCAACAATATCACATCTGTGGATATCTTACTATCAACATTCAAACTGACATTGTTGTAAAATACCAGCAAGTTTGTTGTACATGAGCAGCCAGTGTGGAAGCCATGCTGGTGCTTGTCCTTGATTCCTAATGCACACAATTTTGCCTTTAAAGGTCATCAAAAGTTGTGCACAGTTTAAAGGTCATGACAAGTTGTTGTGCATAGTTCAAAGGTTATAAAAAGTTGCTGTGTATGGCTCTCTCTTGTTAAGCTCCTTGTCAACATAATTTACATTTAATATAGTTACTGATCATGAGTGGTGAAAGGTACTATAAATGGGAATGGAGCAGATGGGTCCTGCTCACTACTGTATATAAAAATAGTAAAATGATATACTACAGTATAAAAATAAAACATGGGCAACCATGCCCAACTTGGCTAGTGTTTCCATGTTGGGGTTGAGATGACATTATGGATCTCTCAAGCTTCAGTCTTGAGATCCATATCATGTCATCTCAACCCCTCAATGAAAACACAGCCTCACTGTGTATGGTTGCCCATGCATTATTCTCTATATTGATACTGTATATAGTGATATAGTACAGTAATGGAAAGTGAAATTCTGTGTTAATTCTGAGTCTAATGCTGTGTAATTAGAAACTGTTTATCACAGAATAGGAAAACCTAATCAGCACTGTGAGAAGGGATGGGGCTCTTACAGTTTAGTCATAGTTGTAAACTGGGAAGGGAGGAAGGAAGGAAGGAAGGAAGGGAGGGAGGAAGGAAGGAATGAAGGAAGGAAGGAAGGAAGGAAGGAAGGAAGGAAGGAAGGAAGGAAGGAAGGGAGGAAGGGGAGAAAGTGAGGAAGGGATGGAGGGAGGGATGGAGGAAGGGAATGGATAGTTTCATCAGTTTAGCATCTCATCCAAAAGGTGGCACCTCCAGTATCCCCTTTCCCCTTACTAGATTATATGAGTGTAATGGATGAAGCTTATGATTATGGGAAAAATGAACCAAATAATGGATGAGAGACTGAATAGAAGCGCGAATGATGGCTGACATTTTCATTATTATTTGTTCTTTAATGAATCAGACAGAAAATTAAATGGTAATAAATGATTTTATAAATGAAATATATTTTATAATAAATTATCATAAATTACAAAAGTTTGGATAATATGAGATGAGAGGAGATGTTGATGTTCTCATTTTTGAACGATAACTACCCCAGAAAGGGCCTCACTCAAAGCAAAGTATGTGGATTGATAGGGGTGGACTTAGATGAGAGTTTCTGTGACTATGGTGAAGAAATACAGGAATGGGTGGGGCTGCTGAGCCATATTTACTTATGTTATCAGGGTGATAAATAGAGTTTAGTATAATATGAGCCAGAGTACAGAATATAAATTTATATCATGAAATATATGAGGGACTGGCTAACACCAAAACTGAAAGGTAACACAGTCTGTGACATCTGCATAAGCTGGGATCACAAATTTCCATTTTACAAGAAACCCACCTTAGTTTAAAAGATAAATTACTGTTTTCCTAGAGAATAGGTGGGAGGCATTTTTCTGCTGGATGTTTGATAAAAAGCAGGTGTACGATAGGCTACCAAGATGGTGGTGGTGTATGTATTGCCTGAGGGCTGTGCTGTTTAGTGCTCGGTTTTTGTGTGCTTTTATTTGTTTTAGTTGCTTGCTTGCTTTATGTGTTTGTTTTTATTTTATTTACTAGTTTTATTAGCAATCGAGTGAGTCCTTGTTTTGTGTAGCCGATTCTTGGAGATCGTGATATGGCTACCGAGAACGATTGATCTTGTGAACCTGAGGTTGGCTTGAGGTGAAGCTACGACTCGCTATCCAGCTTTAGTGAACATCGCGCTCATCCTGCGGTGAGAGTGCAGATCTGGGTGGACTGATTGGATTGAATGAGAGAAGGAGCCAAGTCTGTGAGTAAGCCTCGGCGCTCTGGACTGTTCTAAGGTACATTGAGGTCAGGCTCCGCAGTCAGCATTGCTGGGAACACTGCAAGCAGGGTGCGTGAGGAGGTCGGGCTTCATAATCAGTATTGCTGAGAATACTGCAAGTAAGATGTGGGAGGAAATAGCTGTTTTCCTTGAAATACTGTGGCAAGTGCAGATATTTTCTGCAGTTGAGGATTTGAGACTGCAAGGGATAGGAGGGGGGGCTCCCCTTGTGTGCTGGGGCCATTTTTGCTTAGCTACCTCTTGTGACGAGGCAGGGGGGTATTGACGATTCTTCAGGAATCAGAGGGCTAATCGAGTCTCCCCTAGGCCTCCTGTGGGTTTGGTTTTGTGGCTTAGCCCCTGGGAGGTCTTAGCTGTGGGTCATTAGGGGTTGGCTGGTGAGGCTTGTGGACGTTGTTTATCTGAGGTGGACAGCCTTTTTAGTTTCCTTCCTTGGTCAATTCTTGCCTTGTTGTAGTTGGACATTAGAAAGAAGCTAGCAGTGTGGTACTTGTATGCTGGACATTATTTCTGGATCTTTTTCTCTGGATACAGACCATTTACAATCCGACGATTAACTTCAGACTCTGGGACTGAGTTCTTACATTGCTGTCCATTGGAGACATTGGATTGGACTTGGATTTGAGTTTTCCCTCGTATTTATGGTGGAGTAATATTTTGGATTTCTCCTTTGTCTCAATCCTCCATTTCAGCTAGCTGTGAGTGGCATGGTTCTGGTTTCTTCTGTTGATTTTATGGACATCTATTCCCTGTTCAGGATTTTGTGACTCCTGAACTTTTGGTTGAAGATTGCTGGAATTAACTACACCCTTCTCTGGATTAAATTTTTTTTATCCAGTGGACTCCTGGGTGGTGAGACCTTGGCGTCCACATATTTCTTTTTTATTTCTTTAAATTTTTAGTTGTTTTTATGTTAAAGGTTCTGTGGTTTTATTTTCATGGACTGTGATTTTTGGGCAGTGAGAGTGCCTGAACTGCCCTGTCTACCTGGCTGTGAGAGGGCTGGGGGTGGGGCAAAATTCCATTGTTCATATTTATACTTTGTTCATCAGTGATTTTATGTGAGAGTGCCTGAACTGTTTTGTCTCCTTGACCGTGAGAGTGGGTAGGGGGTAAATTTCATTATTTATAATTGTATTTTGTATATCAGTGAGAGGGGACTGTAGCAATTCCAGACTGAAGTATAGGAGTGAATTTCTTAGTTAACAGGGGATAGGGAGGTGTTTTAAATTGTATTTTATTATATATAGGGTGGGTTTGTTGAGTAATTTTAGGGTTTGTTTTGTTTTAATGTGAATTTGATTTTGTTATTGTAAATTTTAGGATACTATTGTTTTGGGCGGGGTTGGGATTGGGTTTGTTAAGTGTATTATTTGTTTTGCAGCTGCAGAATGTGTTGGATGCCAGCCGCCACAGTTGTGCGCTACTCATCCTCTACCCTTCGTGCCCTTCACCCATTCTATACTCCTCCTCTCCAGTTTGTGACCTACCAGTGCTGTAGAGCACTGGGCATTATGCATAGGAGAAGGAGGTGGGTGGGGGGGTCATGAACAGTGGAGGATGAATGAGGGGAGTCACCGAATTGGGGTGGTTGGATACAGAAGATGCCCTGGGGTGAAATGGAATCCAGATCATGGTTCACTATGTCTGGTGCCCATACCCAGGGAGCACTGATTGTGGTAGGCAGATGGCTCATGGCCTCATGAGGTTCTGTTCGACTTGGCTAGTAAGTTAGCAATTCAGGTCCAATAAGAATAAGACTGCAATTATTGCAGATCTTGTTGGTACAGTGGACCTGGCATGCATCACCAAGACCTGGCTGGATGAAAATTCTGGCCCCATTGTGGAGGCTATGACTCCAGCTGGGTACTTGGTGATACACCGCCCAAGACTGGATCATGAGGGGAGGGGTTGCAGTCTGTTTCAAGACTGAACTGAACCTCACGGGGGTACTAGTTGAAGAGGTTGAGTCCTTTGAGTGTATAGTGGTAGCAGGTGTGGATTATTGAAACTCTTTGATCTACCATCCACCCGGTAATGAGAAGCAATTCCTTCAGGAAGTGGCGGACTTCATTGTCGATATGGCGTTTGAGTTGCCCAGATTGATGGTTCTGGGTGACTTCAGCGCCTGGGTCGATGACGAACACTCGCAATTTTATCAGCACTTCCTCTAGTTAATGACATCTCTGGGCCTTACCACTGCTACTCACAAACATGGACACTCTCTAGACTTAATCTTCCTCCTAAGGATCGAAACATCTGACTTGGGGGTGGTACCAGTTGGGTGGTCCGATCACTACACTGTGGGGTTTAGTTTTAGCACCCCCCCGAAGGCCTACACCTATGGAGATGGTTAGGTACTGCCCTTTACAGGATATGAGTTCCCATGGCCTTGCAGCGGTCCTTGACCTCTCGACCCCTGCGTTGGCAAGCAATGATCCAGAGACCCTCGTGGCTGCCTATAACATAGCCGTTATGACGACTCTGGATTTTATTGCTCCAGTCCGTGTTCGCTCTCTCACCCTTCACCCCAGGTCCCCTTGGTTTGATGGGACTTTGAAGGAGATGAGTAGATTGGGGCGAAGGTTAGAGCGCTGCTGGCGAAAGTCCGCCCTTGATGTTGACCACCTTAGATTGATGGACCATTATTCAGTCTATCAATCTACAATCACCCATAAGAAGGCAGAATTCCTGTCCGGGGAGAATGTGGCTGCTCAGAACTGTCCAGCTCAACTATTTCAAACCATGGACAGACTGTGCAACCCAGCCTGTCTGCATGTTCGGAAAGCTTTTTCGCAATTAGAGTGCCATGAGCTTGCTCGATTCTTTGCAAATAAGGTGGCAGACATCAGGGTGGTACTGCAGCCAGCACACTCTATAGGGGTTGTTTGCGATCAGTTCAGGGTCTCAGTACCTCAGTTTTCCTGGAGTACCTTCAGTTGATCGGAGTTCATGAATGTCATGAGGATTATCCAGGGTATGTGCCCTATGTGCTGTTGTTTGGACCCTGGACCAACTTCCCTAATTTTGGGTTGTAGTGACATCATTGGTCTAGTCCTTGTGTGGATAGTTTGGTGCTCCTTGGAATCGGGAGAGTTTCCTAGCTCACTGAAAGAGGCGGTGGTGACACTACTCTTGAAGAAAGCTACCTTGGATCCAGGCTGTTTCGCAAACTACAGATTTATCTCTAACCTTCCCTTTGTCGGGAAGGTGACTGAGAAAGTAGTGGCAGCACAGCTGGAAGACCATTTGACCATCCATGACATCCATGAACCGCTCCAGTCTGGTTTTCGTAAGAGACATAGTACCGAGACTGAGCTAGTTCGGGTGCTCAATGATCTCCTGATGGCAAGAGATAGGAAGAGCCGTTCCATTTTGGTTCTTCTGGATCTTTCTTCAGCTTTTGACACCGTGGACCACTTGGTGTTGATAGAACACCTAAGGCATATCTGTGGAATGTCGGGGGACAGTCCTCAGATGGTTCACATCATTTCTCACCGGTAGAACACAGAGTTTTGTCTAGGTTTTTTTCTTCAAGCCCAACTGCTTTGTCTTGTGGGGTGCCTCAGGGTTCTGTGCATCACCCATGTTGTTTGCGGTGTATATGCTACCCCTCAGAGACATTGTAAGAAGGTATGGGCTGAGGTTTCACTGTTATGCAGATGATACCCAGCTCTACCTTTCTTTTGCACCCGACTAGGATGAGCACTCTCAGTCTTTAACAACTGTCTGAAAGAAATCCAGGAGTGGATGGATTCTAGTTGGCTGAAGTTGAACTCAGAAAAGACTGAGGTTCTAGTTGTGGACCCAGGTCATCAGATAGGGGGGTCGGGTGTTGGTTCACCTTTCGGAATTTGTCTTGGTGGCATTCCTCTCCCAACCTCTGAACGAGTGCATAACCTGGGGGTAGTTTTTGATGGTGGACTGACCCTACATTCTCAGGTGTCGGCTGTTGTCAAAACTTCCTTCTATAATCTTATGAATATCGTCAGGGTTAGGCCTCTGGTTCCGGCTGATGACCTTCCCACACTGGTCCACGCCTTTGCGTCCTCGAGCTTGGATTACTGCAACTCCCTTTATCTAGGGCTTTCTGGGGTTGAAATCCATCATCTGCAGCTGGTACAGAATGCGGCAGCCTGGCTTTTAATAGGTTCTATTTGATCTTGCTATATTACTTTGGTGCTGCGAGAACTGCACTGGCTACCAATACGGTGGCGGAGCAACTTTAACGTTGGTTTACTGACTTTTAAAGCCCTACATGGACAGGGCCCAGACTATCTGAAAGAACTTCTGGTTCCTTACTGCCCTGGTCAATCACTGCACTCGGCCAACAAGGGGTTGTTAGAGAGTCCAAGGGTGAATTTGAAGTCTTCTGGTTCAAGAGCTTTTGCCTATGCAGCTCCCACCTTCTGGAATTCTCTATCCCATTGGTTATGGGAGTGTACAACTGTGGAAGAATTTAAGAAGGGCTTAAAAACCTTTCCGTGGAAAAAAGCTTTTTTAGATGAATGAAGTGTATATTATTGATTAGTATATGATTTTAAGTTGTATTGTTTTACTGGATTTTATATGAGCTGTTTTATTTTGTTAGGTGTCTTGGTTTGGAAAGGCGCCTTATAAATAAAAATATTATTATTATTATTATTATGATACGTATTAACAGGGGATTCAGTTTAGTGTAGAACATATTATAGTTTATCCTATTTGTTTATTTATTTGGTGGCTGGGAAAGTACACTGGACAGATATATTTTTACTGGCATGACGTATGCTGCTGTAAAGTGAGAAGTACATAGAAAGTTAATACACACTGAGAAAGATTAATTGTCTAGCTAGGACCCTACATCTCCTACCATAGACAAACCAAATGCCACACCAGCCTTGGAGAAAATGGGCAGACATCTATTTATTAACTTACTGTTATTATTTATTATCTATTTATTAACTTACTAAAATTATTCATATTATAGTGACATGTGCAGCTAGAGGTCTCACCAAGACCCCTTCCCACAAAGGACCATACCCTTATGAGGACTGAGGAAATTATGTACTTCCCTGAGTTGGAAGTCAAATCTCAGAAAATGGGGGGGAGCAGTTGGCTAGGTGGCATGCAACCTACCCTTCTCTCATATGGTGGTGCAGCTCCTGCAGGTAAGCCTGATGAGGTTGGCCACAAACCCAAAACCAGATACCACATCCTGCAGACACTTGCCTCATTATGACTGGGGAGAGGAGTCCTTCACAAGAACCTGACTCTGTCCCTTTTCTCCTTGTACCATCTTCTTGAGAGACTCTGAAGCCACCACAGCATTGATACAGTTCAACAACACAAGGAGCTCACTCTAGATTTATTTATTTATTTATTGAATTGTGTTGACCCAGTAGGCCCACTGAGACTAGAAGTCCTTTTTTCAGGGGCGACCGGGGGGAGGGGGGATACAGATGGTAACCAACTGAAACTGAACCTGATTAAGCTGTTGGTGGTATTTTCAGTGATTGGGAGAAATTTGGGCAGGACACCTGGGAAATTCCCCTACTCTGCAGTAGTGGGACTTGCTGACTGTTAGCCATGGCCACTTCAGGTGGAGCTCTGGAGGAGCAGAATGCCCAGTTTGAAGGACAGAAAACCCTTCAGGATGGAGACTTGCTAGAGGAACTGGAAATCTTTATGGATGTTGTTTCAGACCCTAATGATTTAAAAATCATGGAGAAATTTATTTTAACTGAGGATTATGGGCTACGAAAGCCTGAAATTGATTTAGCTCCTGAAATTACAACAGATGTTCTGCTGCAGAAATCTTTAGCAGACTTGTTCACTAAAGAAAAAGAGAGGCACCTAATTGAAACAGAGCGCCTGATGGGACAGCTCGCCCAATTACAGAATGAGACACCGGCTGTCAAAACTCCCAGCCCGCTTGTCATTGGGCCTACACCTCAGAGTGACGTGACACTTTCAAAGAACACAGCAGGGCCGGGTGAGTCATCCTTATCTCCTTTTCGCAGGCATCTTCTGCTGTTAAAAATGAAATAAATCCTACGGCTGGCAGCCAAAGAGTGCAAGGTTGCTCGTGCCAAGAGCCACTAACTGTGTGCCCTAATACTGTTTTTGAAACTGATGCACCCCAGACAGTGTTTGAGAAAGACACAGTACCTCAAAGTAATGCAGTACTCAAGGAGCTGTCAGCACATGAGTGTCCAGATGGCAATGCAGCACCACAAAGTTTGAAACTTTCAAAAACAGTGGGGTTTGTTTTTCACAAAGTTAAGCTAGATACAAGTTCAGTCGCTGAGGATAAAGAAGTGATTTACCAAACGTCTGCTTCACATCAAAATGAGGCAACTGAATTTACTTTTTTCTGAAAGATTTCGTCCAAAACTGGGTTGTGTGAAGAAATTAAAGGGAAATGCACAGCTGTTACAACTGCAAACAGCCGAATTATGTCCATTTCCATGCCTCCCGCAGTATAACAGAATAACCAAGTGTGTCTTGATGTTAACCTCACTTCTACTGCTGAAAATGCAAATGAGGCGACTTTATCATTGAACATTTCTTTGAGTGAATCCTGGTCTCCCCAGAAAGCATTAAGTGAAGCTGGATGGACTCAAAATACGAAAGGTATATGGATTCCAACCCCTGATTGGGATCCAAAGTTAAATTTTACTCAGAACATGCCTGAATGGCGCCCTTCAGTTCCACAGCTTGCTGTGGCCCCAGGAACACCATCCACTAATCCTATGCAGGGAAATGAGCCTTTAGCATCTAAACCTGCACCTAACCTAGAATCTCAACAGCTAGATGAGGTACCCTCTGTTACCATCAAAACTTCAGAAACTCCCCTTCTTGAAAACAGAAATCTACAAGCTCCTGCTGATATTAAAAAACCACTGCTTTCAGAACAATTTACTAAAATCAAGAAAGAAGCTGCTACACGGTGAAATGCCATCTGCATTAGATATAAAGGAGGTCTGGAGGTTAGGCCAGACAGACATAATGTGGACAAACTATTATTAAAAGACTCATTGCACTTCTCCCCTAGAGAAGTATTTGCCTTTATCAACATTTTGGGGGAAGAACTTTGATATTAGTTTTAGATCTGCTTATGCTCTTGATTTATTCTGGGAGAGGTATAATCAAGTTAAGTTTTCCCCCACATGGACCCCCTTTCTAGTTATTCCATTGACAAAACCCCTTATTAAGTATGTCACTGTGATGTTCCAGAATGAGGGGTCCATGTGCAGGGCATAACTTACTGGTTGAGTCAAAAATGTGATGTAATGAGTCCTCCAGAAGCCATATTGAACACAGAAATGTTTTGGACTGGGTGATGGCTTTATAAAGTAAAACTTCATCAAACTGAGTCAGATATTGAACACGTTCCTAATTCCTTTTTATTAGGTCAAGATAGAGGTGTTTGTTTCTATGCTGGCCAGCCACGGGTCTGTTACAAATGCGGATCTAGAACACATCTTTCCAGTCCATGTGACAGGCTGAGGTGTGATAATTATGGAGAGATTAGGCATATTGCTTTCCAATGTGCAAACCTTACCAAGTGTGACCTTTGTGAACATACTGGTCATGTATTTTCTGAATGTCCTTGGGCAGCTAAAAACAAAGCTACACGTTTAAGTCCGGATCTCCTTATTCGGAAAGCACAGGATTCAGTATCCCCATGACATATGGCTGCCATAATCCCCGACCAAACAACCTTAGATCCCTTAGAAAAGCCAATTCCCCCACATTCTTCCTCTCAACAAATCAACATAGAAATACAAGAGAAACCTGAACCAGTACCCCCCCGCTCCCACCTCCCCATTGCAATTGCCACCTGACACTTTATTCCCAGTTTGTTATACAGACCCTATAGAGGGCATTACCATCTCCCCAGTCAGGTACCCTTTACACCGGTACCAGTATAAGATCAGCCAGGAATATGAAAACAGATCTGGTCAAACCTCCCATAGACACAGACTCCAAAAACCCCTTTACAGTCTTGTTGACCTAGTGGGGGGGGACACAGAGATGGATTTGGAAGATTCAGACTCCCAATCTATAAACACAGAGACTAGCATGGTAGTACAGCACCACTCAGAATATAAAGGGAAGAAAAAGAAAAGAATGAAAAAAAGAGCCATGAGCTTGCTCTTTCTAAGCAACCTACATGGTCCCTTTCAGAGTAGGATCATTGAACGTGCATAGCCTCCTTAATTCCAGAAGGAGATCTGTGGTTTACAACCAAATCCACAGAACAGTTATTGACATCTGCTTTTTGCAAGAAACCTGGATGTACAGAAGTAATCAGGCAAGGTTTTTTCAAAGAGAGTGGGCTTGGAGATCCTCTTATTGGTCATTTGGAATGGCAACAGCTGATGGTATAGGGTTTCTATTTAATTCATTTAACTTTACTGTCATTAAACTAATGGACTTAGTTCCAAGAAGAGTATTAATTCTAAATGGGTTATAGGATAAAATGCATTGTAGATTAATAAATGTATATGGTCCACAGAGCAAATCTGAGCGAGTAGCCTTGTTAGAAAGTATACAACCTTTTTTGCTCACTTCATCTAAAGTTTTTTAATGTGGAGACTTTAACTGTAGTATACAGTCCTCTCTTGGTGGTAAGACACCCCAAGGGGAAAAAAGTATATTGCGACTCAAATGCACTACGGAAATTGGTTGATGCGGCAGATCTTTTACATTGTAACACTTATCAGACGTCAGGACCGAAGTTCACGTTTTGCAGAAACAAATTTACCTCCACCATAGATCATATGTTTATTTCTAAATCCCTACCATCATTCCAATTTAGAAGCATAGCTACTGATTTTTCAGACCATTTATTATTACTCTGTTCCTTTCTAAATACTCCAGACCATCCATGCGTAAGGCCTAGATGGAAACTAAATTCTCCCGTCCTGTCCGATCCCTGGATAACTCATGAAGTAACAAATATATTGAAGGCTCGTTTATCTGTTAATTTTTTGTATGAAGATTTAGGAGATTGGTGGGCTGATTCCAAAACAGATTTTAAGGCATTTATTATGAAGCATGGAAAGAAAAAATAAAATTATATATTTTTATGGTACTTAAAATTGAGACAACAACTTCAGGACTTGTGCTCCACAGCTAACACTTCCAAATTTGATTACACAAACCAAATCAATCTATTAAAAACTGAAATGACCAAACTTCAGTATGACAGAGCACAGACTATGAATGCTCTGCTACAAAATGGAACTAAGAAGTCTCCTCAAGGGGATCCTTACGAAGCTTTTAAAAAGTTTAAGAATGCCACTCTTTTAGAATCCTTATCTAATAAGGAAGGTACTTTGATGACTTCTATAGAGGCACTGAATGAAGTCATAAAATAATTAATTTCTTCCCATACTCCTCTAGACCCCCCCAGAAGATGTAATTTGGCAATTCTTAAATAAGATATCTGTCTCAGCTCCCCAGATGACAAAACCAATTTATCAAAACCTATTACAGCTTTAGAAATCAAACTTGCAATTAAACCTCTGAAAAATGGCACATCACCCTATCCAGACAGTTTGACAAATGAATTTTATAAATCCTTTCCAAAATCTTTTTCACAATGTTTGGAGATAGTTTTTTTTTGTCTACCTATTGCACTCCCAGGTGGTTTACAGAAGGTCTTTTAATTTTTTTTTTTAAATCTGGAGATAAGACCTCTATTAATAATTGAAAACCAATCACACTTTTAAATACTGATTATAAAATATTAGCTATAGTTATTAATAATAGGCTAAAACAATTTGCAAATCTGGTTTTATCCCCTTTGCAGTTTTGTGGCCTGCCTAATTGAAAAATTCAACAGGCTTTAATAATAATAAGGGACCTGATTGATTATGTTTCCCAAAATGGGAAAACCGGGTGTATTATCTCTGTAGATCAGTACAAGGCCTTCAATAGGGTCTACCACCCATTCCTTTTTTTTAACCCTAGAAAAATATGGAGTTTCAACACCAGTAACATAATGGCTTAAATCATTATATTGTAATGCAATTGTTCACCCTGTAATCAGAAACCAGGTCACAGAAGGGTTCTCCATAAAAACAGGGGTATGGCAAGGATGTCCCCTTAGTCCTCTTCTATATATTTTTTGTCTTGATCCCTTCATTCATCTTCTGACTGATGATCCTAGATGGCTAGGGATATCAGGACCAGATAGTACACAGAGATTCTATATACATGCTTATGCAGATGATATTTGTTTATTTTTTTCTGAATTTGCAAAAGTGCCTCTTTTTTTAGATTTAATGAATGATTACTCACATTTTGTATATGCATGATTAAATAAAACAAAATGTAAAGGCCTATTCCTCGGCTCTGACTGTCCTGCTTCCATAACCGTTGATGGGATATTAATCTCTTCAGATCCTTAAAAATTTTTAGGTATTTACTTTGGAGAACAGAAGATCCCCTCTTTTAATTGGGAGTCCACCTTAGCTCAAGTAGAACTAAAGGTTCAAAGATGGAGGCACTGTAGAATAACTAAAAATAAACATATACACATTATCAAACAATTTATAATTCCCAAGATTCTTTATATGGCCATGATTTTTCCACTCCCTACACAAATGGAAACTAAAATATATAGCCTTTTTTTCAGATGCTATGGGGAAATAGACTGAACCTCATCAAACGGCAATATACTTATTTACCTAAAGAGAAAGGAGGATTAGGCATGAGTGACCCAGTGATATTTTTTCACACTTTATTCTTCTTTCAATCACTGAAAATTTGGTTTATCCCTGGTAACACAATATTTTCTTATTGGACTAAAATTAACTTTTCTAGTTATTTTTCTAAATGGCAGACCATTCCTCCCAAGTTATCCAATACTCTTCAAATTCCACATTGGTTTATGCCCGCAGACCAAAAACTGTATAGATGGAATCTAACGGTACAACAAGTTATTAGGAGCTCAGGATCACAGGTCTATAAAATAGTAATGGCTTCTATCCACCCAACAGCACCATGTTTTAAAAATTGTCCTTCCTCCCAAAACTCTGTAGTCTTATCTCAATTGAATAATAAGATAATCCCCTCACAAATGTGGGAATTTTTATGGTTGGCCATTTATGGCAGGATCAACATAAGAGAAAATGCAAACTATAAAGCAAAAATATAAAGTAATTGTCCTTATGAAGAGTGCATCAATCTTGAAGAAACCATGGAGCATTTTCTGTTCCAATGTTCTTATGCAAAATGTCTTTAGAAATACCTTGCCATTAAATGGAAAATGGGGTGGTTAAAGTCTGTACACTATGATAATTTGGTATTAGGGCAATATGGCAATTGAGAAAATCACTATCATAGAGACAATTTGGTTGTTTTTTGTTGTTGTTTGAAATTTTATCTTTGGCAAGCTAGATGCCAGTGCGTTCTATATCAAAATATGTGGCCTTATGAGACAGTAGAGATTCTTATACACTCAGATATGGAAAAAGTATATATCTCAGACCTTGGGGTTTATTCATCCAAACAGGTTTTAAATTGGTAGAAAAGGGTTTCCAATGTTCATTAAGTATAAATAGATTATATTGATAGCCTTTATAGTTCATTTAAGTTGGTTAAACAATATTAATGATATTTACCTATGGGTTCTTCTGTGTAATTTAGCACTGTTTTTCTTTTGATTTGTATGATTTCTTTCCCTAAGGCAATTTATGTTACTGTCAATGTATATATGTTTCTTTTGATGCTGTTATAATAAAAAATTCCCCTACTCTTTTTGAGAAGTGTCATGGGATCCTTAGCAACCACCTGAACTCCCACCAGAACAGGCAGATGGGACCTCGGTTTAACGTCTCATGCAAAAGACAGCACCTCAGGAGTGCAGCATCCTCCTTATGCTGCACTGCAGTGTCAGTACTGGGATATTAACCTAAGTGCCTGGTGTGGGGATAGAACCCAAGGCCTTCTGATCTCCCAGCATCAGAGGTGAGTGTGTTACCTGCTGAGCCACTGACACTGACAAAATAAGTATTTATCTGCTCTGGGACTGGGAATTGAACCCCAGTCCACAGCAGCACCATTGCCCTCCAGTGCTGATGGCTCTACTCCCTGAGCCATGGCAGCTGCTCAGGGAGTAGATACCTCCAAAGCATAGTGTATTGACACCAAGGCATAGCATACTGAATCCATGATAAGTTCCAACCACTGTCCATCAGTTCCACCATGGCCTTGGTATCCTACCCTGGTCACACTGTTCCAATGGTGCCGTGCATACTGTAGGATCCAGATGGACACCAAACAGTGCACCTCCATGGCAACCTTGGGCCCCAAACCATTGATGAATTGCAGTCCTCCTTCACCCTAAAGTGGCAGGTCACAGCCTGTCCGAGTCTCTGGAAGTTCTGCCCTGATATTCCCTTGGTTACTCCTGGAGACTTCTCTGTCTGGGAAGACGTTACCCCAACATACACTTTGCAGACACAACTATCATGTGTGTGCTTTCTTGTGAGACCACTAGGTTGCTCCCCTCAGCCATTGCCCCATTCTCCATTGCTCAGTATATGAAGGAGTATCTGCCAAATCATCCGTGGGATCTCTCTGGTAGCCCTGTAAAACACTTGAAGGACAAGGTTATAAGATATGCCATCCCAAGTACAGCAACCTCCTAGGTCCCCCACTGCCCAGGGTGTGCATTTGCCTGTGAGGCAGTCCTCATGGTCTGTTGTGGCCCCCAATTCAATAAGTCCATGGCATACCATTTTCTCGCAACTCCCCTATTATCCTCTAACAATGAATGCCCACTGACTCTTCATTCCAAGCTCCACTAGGAGGACCTGAAAGGCCCAAGAACAAAGTGAAAACCAGGACAGCTCATAATGTAGGGCAATCTGATCTCCCAACTCCTTGGGGAAGTGGTTCTCTTCAGCCCTGCTGATCTCCTGCTCCAGCTCCACTGGGGGGGACCTGAAGGGAACAAAGGAGAATGTGAACCCAAACCATAGCTCATAACACTCTATAACCTGAAGCCCAACTCCTGAGGAAGGGCCCTCATCAGCCCTGCACTGCCTCATGGAGCTGGTAGCCTGGAGGCTGCCCCAGATCAAGCTATGTCTGGAGCTTCAGTCTAAACCACTTCACCCCTGATGGCATTACTAGGCTTGCAAGAAGTTCTCTTCCTGAAACCATGCTGGATGGGCCTTTCTGAGACACTTCCAGACCTGTGGGACACCAGGACAGTGTGCAGTTCTCTAAACAAGCCTGTAGCAGAAAGCAACAAAATGTCCACAAAGGGATGGTGGTGCACACGATACACAATTGATCCAAAAAGCACAAAAATTGGGCACTCACTACTGCTTCATGAAAAATTACCACTCTGGTTATTTAAGCATTCAAAGCATTTATTAGCTTAAAAGTGACATACGGATGTGAAAAAAAGCACACAATGCCTAACTCTCACCCATTCCATCAGTAAATAAGCTGAGATGTGTAGTGTACTGTATATGAGAATGGGGTGCGCATTAGGATTGACAACCCCAAGGTACACTGCATGCCTGATTTGTGAAGACTCAGGAGAGGCAAAACTGTAATATTTTTTCCTGTTGCTGCCTGAAGGGTAGGGGTGGGGTGTTAAGGTTGGAAACCCTAACACCACATTTCCCTACTTTTGTCACTTTAACCCTAACTGGTCCATTAACAAAGTTTTTTTGGAATGAATTTCCTTATTTTTTGAGATAGTATAATTGTATCATTCATGCAGGTTCTGAACATATCCATTTGCCTATGGAAGCGCAGGACCCTCTGGGCCCTGCACTTCCATACCACCATAGATGCATACATCTATGTTGGTGTGGAAGCCCAGGGCCCAAAGGACCCTGCACTCCAATTACTACCAAAAAGCAATTTAGTTGGTTCTATGGCTTGTTACATTTCTGCCCTAATGGGAATTTTGATTTTTAATTTTTTGTGTTTTTTTAATATGCCCCCTAAATTGTTGTGGGGGGTATAAGGTTTTTTTCCATCTATCTATCTACCTACTGAAAAGGAACAGGAAAATCCTAGCCCCTCAAAAAAAAATCAGGGTAGTTAGTGAGGTAAACACCAAGATAGAGAAGTCAATAGGGAGAAGGCCATGGGTAAATGGAGAAAAAGACAAAGGCAGTAAGGAAAGGGACAGGGCAAAAAGGGGCAAGACCATCAAAAAATGGAGAGTAATGAGTACCAATGCTGTTGTCTAGGTAACAAGCTCCTTGAACTGGTGGACTTGATGGAAGGGGAATGCTTGGATATCATGGCAGTCACAGAAACATGGTACACAGAGAACCATAACTGATATGTCAAAATACCAGGGTACACAATCTACAAGAGGGACAGGGAGGGTGGAAGAGGAGGAGGAGGAGGAGGAGTAGCTCTCTATGTAAAGGAAGGGATCACAGCAATGGAACAAAAGGGTAAACAGGGAGGAGAGGAGGCACTGTGGGTCACCCTGGAGACTGGAAGTGACACCACAATCCTCACAGGGGTTGTATACAGACCCCCATCTCAGGGGAAGGAAATAGACAAGGAAATGATAGAAGGCATCCTTAGGATGGCAGAGAAAAGGGAGATATTGTTGATGAGGGACCTGAATGTGCTAAAAGTTATCTGGAGCACCTTTACTACAGCCACATCCAAGAGCAGGGCCATTCTCGGTGGCCAACAGGGGGAATGCCTCAGACAGCTAGTGTTGGAACCCACCAAGGAGGGAGCAATCTTAGACCTGGTAGTCTCAAATGGTGATGGACAGAGGATCTCAGATCTCAAAGTGGGTAGCCATCTGGGAACAAGTGACTACCAAACAGTGCGGTTCATGATAAACTCAACTGCAGAGTCAAGTCATACAAAAGTGAGGGTACTGGATTTCAGGAGGGCTGAATTTGCCAAAATGGGAGGCTGCCTCAGAAAAGCACAAGCAAACAGGCAAGAAGGAGGGGTGTAGCAACAATGGAGAAACATTAAAACTGCCATCACAGAGGCAACAAGCCTTTGTGTAAAGCAAATAAACAAAACAAAAGAAAAAAACACTATGGTTCTCAAAAGAGGTGGTGGGGAAGGTTAGGGAGAAAAGGACAGCATTCAGGAAGTATGAGGAAACACAGAAGGAGCAGGACAGAGAACTGTACCAGTTAAAGCAGAAGGAAGCGGGAAAGGCAGGCTAGCAAAGGCCCACACCAAAGAAAAGATAGCCAACTCAGTTAAGAAGGGGATAAAACCTTTTATAGGTACATTAGGGAGTGAAAAAGACAAAGGGGGCGATAGCAAGGCTGAATAAAGGGGTGGGTGGGTGGGCAAAGAGTGACAGTGAAAAGCAGGGATACTGAATTAATACTTTTGCTCAGTAGAAGCACCCTGGATAGAGAGGGTCAATCCTAGTCCTTTTACAGAAAAAAGGTTCTGAAAGAAGTCCTAAAACTGAAGGTGGACAAAGCAAAGGGGCCTGACAGGATTCGCCCCAGAATTCTAAAAGAACTAAAGGGAGAACTAGTGACACCACTGACTACCCTTTTTAACAAGTCATGGGAGGATGGTGTGGTACTTGAAGATTAGAGGAGGGTGGATGTGATTCTCCTTCACAAAAGTGGGGGCAAGACAGAGGCAGGAAACTACAGACCTGTCAGTTTGACCTCAGTGTTAGGGAAAATGATAGACTCACTTTTGAAAGAAAGAATTGTTGCTTACCTAGAAGCCAGTGAGGCACATGACTCAAGGCAGCATGGATTCACAGCAGGAAGGTCATGTCAGATGAATCTAATTGATTACTTTGACTGGGTGACCAAAGTAGTAGATCAATGAAGGGATGTGAACATGACCTAAATAGACTTTCGCAAGGCATTTGACACTATCCCAGATAAAAGAGTAATAAACAAGTTAGCCAGCCTGGGAGTGGGTCCCAGGGTGGTAGCCTGGTTAGAACACTGGCTGGACAACTGGACACAGAGGGTAATAGTAAACAGAGTACACTCTGAAGAAAGGAGGGTTACTAGTGAAGTACCACAGGGTTCAGTATTGGGTCCAGTCCTTTGTAATGTCTTTATAAGTGACATTGCAGAGGAACTGGAAGGAAAAGTATGCCTCTTTGCAGATCACACAAAGATCTGCAACAGGGTTGATACATAAGGGGGAGTGGAAAGGATGAGAAGGGACTTGGCAAAGTTGGAGGAATGGTCAGAAGTATGGCAGATTAGATTCCGTGCAAAGAAGTACAAAGTAATGCACCTGGGAAATAAAAACCCAGGGGAAGAGTACATGGGGGGGCAGTAACAACAACAAAAATGGAAAGGGACCTGGGGTAGTCATATCAGATGACCTAAAGGTTAGCACGCAATGTGACAAGGCAGTAGGAGTGGCTGGGGGGGATACTGGGAAGTATAGGGAGAGGCATCACCAGTAGAAAACAGGAAGTTGTTATTCTTCTGTACAGACAGTTGGTGAGATCCCATCTGGAGTGCTGCATGCAGTTCTGCAGACCCCATCTCTAGAAGGACATACACAGGATGAAGGCAGTCCAGAGGAGGGCAACTAAAATGGTGCAGGGTCTGTAGCAGAAGCCATATGAAGAGAGACTAAAGGAGCCTAATATGTATACCCTTGAGGAAAGGAGGGAGAGGGGGACATGATTGAAATTTTCAAGCACCTCAAAGAAATCAGCAAAGTCCAAGAGGGTAGCATCTTTCAGAAAAATAGATGTGCAAGAACAAGGGGACACAATTTGAAGATGGAGGAGACGTCTCAGGGGCAATCTGAGGAAGTATTTTTTTCAGAGAGACGGTGGTAGGCACATGGAATGGCCTTCCTGTGGAGGTTGTGGGGTCAAAAACAGTGGGGGAATTCAAGAATGCATGAGACAGACATAAGGCAATTCTTGTGTGGGGGTAGGAAGAAATAGACTGTTGGTTAACTAGGATCTGCTGTATATCCAGTAGGTAGAGAAATGGGCAGACTAGGTGGGCCAAGCAGTCCTTATCTGCCATCAACTTCTTTCTTTCTTTCTTTCTTTCTTTCTTTCTTTCTTTCTTTCTTTCTTTCTTTCTTTCTTTCTAAGAACAATGTCTATTTTCAGAACTAAGGCCCTGAAAAAAATCATGTGGAAAGAGAATTCAAGCTCTGTGATAATTCATATCTTAAAGAATTCATTCATCCAGTGGGATATTAAAAATCTCACTGAATGTAATTTGGATTATTTATTACAGTGTTTAAATAATTTATTTGAACAAATTAAAAATACCATTAGAATGCCCAGCAAACATACTGGGGGAATGTATAAAGAACAGGATGGATATTTTGATGGAGACTGCAAGGTTCTAAAGAAGTAGATAGGGAAATTATTGAAGATATATAAAAAAACCAAGGCAAAAGAAACATTGAAAGAATAAAAATAACAAAAAACGAAGAGAATACAAGTTACTCCTTGAGGATAAGAAGAAAAAATATTTCAAGAAGCAGTGGGATAACATCTTAAAGACAATAAACAACAGCAATAACAAGAGATTCTGGCTTATGGTAGCAAGGGGAACTAGTAATCTTAAAACACAGATAGACTCTTACATTACTGACTCTAAATGGATAGAGCATTTTATAAATGTTTGTATGAGAGTCAGCTTAAGGCTGACTTTCCAGAGAGTGTACCTAGTGCAAGTAAGTTGCCAGTTATTACTAACAGAGAAGTACTTCTTGCAATAAACACTTTAAAGTCAACTAAAGCTTCAGGGTCAGATTCCATACCAGCAGACATTTATTTATGTGATAGAATCCAATAAGCTAAAATGTTAGCAGTCCTTTATAATAAATATACTACCACTAAACAATTTCCAACATAATAGTATGGAGCTAACATAATACTGATACATAAGAAAGGTGACTTATCTGATCCTCACATGTACCACCCAATCAGTCTCCTTGATATTAATCTCAAGATTTTTTCAAAGGTAATTTTAGAAAGATTAAATAGACCAATAAATCAGAATGGAGTATTATCTCCCCTGCAAGCAGGATTTAGAACAGATTACTCGACACTTGATAATATATTTATATTGTATTACCTAATAGAAAAGTATGTTATAATAAGAAAGCAAAATATGTATTCTGTATTCATTGATTATTCAATGGCATTTGATTCTATCTCAAGAGAAATCCTGTGGAAACTCTTGCTTGCAAAAGGAATTGATCAAACATTAGTCTATACAATTTACAATCCGTATCATAACACTTGGGCCAGGGTTAGTATGGGAAAAGGTGGTCAACTATCTTCCCCATTTAAAATGAATAAAGGGGTAAGACAAGGTTGTGTGTTGACACTGATCTTGTTTGTCTTGTATATTGATGGGTTACTTTGGAAAATGAACACAGTGATATCAGATTCCCCTAATATAAATAGCCAAATCTGCTCTGCTCTTGCTTATGCAGGTGACATTGTTCTCTTCTCACTCTTCAAAAGTGGTCTGCAGAGAAAATTGGATAAATTAGTTAAGATTTCTAATGACTTAAAGTTAACAATTAATCTGTCTAAACCAAAAATAGTTTTTGGACAAAAAAATTTACAGGGAGGCAATTGGATCCTGGGTACAGATAAAGTGGAAATGGTAAACTCATACACATACCTGAGTGTTACCTTTAATGCAAATATACTTTGGAATTCATATACTGAGAGATTTATAGAAACATTAAAAAAACACCATTAGCCATTGCTAGATTTAATCATAAATATGGTGGTAATAGTGTTAAGCCATTCCTAAAAGTACTAGATGCTAAGTTCCATACCCAGATGCTATATGGGACTGAAATTTTGGATATTAAGAATAGAAATAAACTCATGGTTCCTATTTTTAAAATCCTAAAAAGCATCATGGGACTTGGTCCGTCATGTTCAGTTTTCTACATTAGAGCAGAGCTGGGTATTCCCAATGTATCTGGTCTGCTGAAAGTCAGAAAGACCAATTTCTGAATTAGAATAACAAGAATACCAGAAAACAGACTTAAGTATCAGTCACTTACGGAAAAAAGAAAATGGTCAGAACTTGTCCTTACTCAGAATCTTTGGTATACAGTTGTATTACATTTAATTGGGAAATATAAATTAAATGTACTGAAATCCTTTATGGATAAAAACATTACACTTAGTGTAAGGTACAAACGGTATATTACAAAAAAGGTAATGAATCACTGGAAAGAAAATGACTTATTGGAAATAAGAGAAACAGCTGATTCCAAATGGTATATTAAAAACAATTATTATTTTGGAGTTAAGTCTTATCTGGAAATTCTGATAAATCCAAAGCATAGGAGAATATTTGTACAATGTAAATGCGAAAGATTTGAAAGCAATGTTATAAATGCCCATTATAAAAGAAGCTCTACTGATGAATGTACATGCTCAGTTGGAGGAACAGAAAATTAAATTTATGTTATCTGGCATTGTACATGGCACCAGAAGGAGAGGATTTACTGGTTAAAGCCCTTTCTAGACAGTATGTATGATATGGATACATTAGCAAAAATATTTTACTTCACAGTAATGATGAATGGACTATTGAGAAAATGGCAAAGTTCTTTCTGGCTATCAACAAAGTTAAGAAAAGATTAATTAAAACTCAAATCACTTGAAGAATGAAGCATGGGTTATATTGTATATAACTAAACATACTGTCGATAAGGGTGAAGATAATCAGAATATAAACTGAGTGCACTTTAACACTTGATAATGCAAGCTTATACTGCACAATTTAACTTGACGAGAGTTGTATTTTGTCTTACTATCTTAACTTTAATTCATATGAGATTATTTATGTGTAACTAATTTAACTCCTTGTTGAAAGAAGTGCAGGATATGTTAGTTATAATTTAAGTCTATTGTAAACAAGGGCGAGGGCTATTACATGTAAACTGAGTGCACGTTAAAGTTTACCACTAAATACAAGCTAATACTGCAGAAGTTTAACCTACTGTTAGCTGTAATATGTTCTCTCATTTAAACTTTATTTATGTAAGAGACAGATTTCATATATGTGTAATTAATTTTATGCCTAATTTTAATTGTTTAAATATATGTACAAATTTGTTGATAACTTTTAAGTTAAACAATAAACTGATGATAATTATCTATCTAATCTATCTATCTATCTATCTATCTATCTATCTATCTATCTATCTATCTATCTACTGTATTGTCCCTTAACTGCAAATATTGTAGAAGTCATGACTTGTTGAATTTGAAATGTGGGAAAAACCTAAGTTCAAAATCTTTTTTCATATGAGGGCATCCTTTTTCATATGAACAAAAAAAAATATGAAAAAGGATCCCTTCATATGAAAAAAGAATTGGAAACAAATATTTTTTTCATATGAAGGCATCCTTTTTCATATGAAAAAAAAAGAAAAAGGATCCCTTCATATCAAAAAATAATTTTTTCCCCAATTGTTTTTTCATCTTAAAGGATCCTTTTTCATATGTTTTTTATATGAAAAATGATGCCTCCATACAGAAAAAGAATTGGAAAAGAAACTAAGTCCATATATTTTTTTTTGTACGAAGGGATCCTTTTTGGTATGGTCGAATTCCTTTTTCATATGGCCACATGAAAAAAGGAAATCTAGTCACAAACAAATATGATTTTAAAAATGTATAAAAAACACATTTCTGGGTCCTTTATTCAAAAATTAAGTGCAGAATCCACTTAACGGGGTCCTGATAAGCAAGATACTTGTGTTGGTACATGTGCAGGATGTAATTTTTTAGGATTTTCAAACATTGTTTTTTTTCAAACAGAAACATGATGGTGGCAATATGAAAAAAAAATGTCTCACAAAAAAGGATTACCCCATATGAAAAAGGATCCTTTTTCATATGGACCAAATTCTTTTTTCGTTCCAAGCAGCTATCCAAAAGACTGTACTGAGCATGCTCAGAACCAAAATTTCAAAATTTAATAACTTTGGAATGGATTAATATATATTTTTTTACCAAACCAGCGAAGGCTCCACTGGGACCTAAGCCCTTTCTACCCTGAAAATTTCAGACCAAAATTCCAAACCATCTGGGTGCTAGGTGATGAAAAAACACCAGCAACCCCCCAATTTATTTTATTTTTTTTTCGCTATCTAGATCTCAGAATCCGCACATTCGACTGGAACAAAACATGCATGTCAAGAGCTCTATCCCCAAGATTGCACTATAAAAAATTTTAGCAAAGTGAAAAGTTTGAGGTTTAACATAGAAACCTCTGCACAACCCAAAACTATAGTGGCGCTACCACATCACTGTAATCAGGGCCCCAAGTTTTCTGCAATTCCGTGGGAGCAGCAAACTGCGGAAATATCCGTGGAATTTGCTGTCACCCATGGAATTCGTGGCCGTCCACAGAACAACGTCCTTTGCTGACGGGGGTGCCCAATCACCCATCAGCTTCAAAGCCCCCCAATCTGTATGCCAAGCTGGGAGCCCTCCCCAACATGGCAAAAGCTTCCATTGCTGACAGGGGTGCCCAATCCCTCATTGGCTTCACATTCCCCTCCAAGCTACCTGGTGCCATGCTGGGAGCCCACCCCAGCATGGCAAAAGTCCCTCACTGAGTCTAAAAAACCTGAAACAGAAAAACTTCCCTCGTTGGTTCTTTGCCCCTCCCCACCTGCACCCACCCTCTGTGTACCCACCTCCCCCACATGCCCAACTCGCCCCACCTCAACCCATACTTGCCTCTCGAGCCCAGCGCAACGATCTTCGGTGGACCAGGAACACATCTGCATTCTTCAAAGCTGACTGCAAACTGAAGAAACGCCTGTAACCTATATAATGGCATAAATGGATTTTTTTCAACTTTAATGCATATCTCAGCCATTTCTGGGAATTTTTTCACCAAGTTTTCAACATGGGGGTTTTGGGGCCCCGCTTCATGAACTGTGTCTCTGTTATTTTGTTAATCGGTCCTGAAAGATGGTTCCACAGTCACTGCACAGAACCACCCTTCTGGAATTATTAACAAAATGACAGTGTCACAGTTCATGAGGTAGCTCCCAAAAACCCTATGTTGAAAATTTGGTCAAAAATTCCCCAAAATGACTGTTTTATGAGCGTGTGTTGCATAGTTCCTATGCATGCTCGTAACTTCGAACATTTTTAATATTTTCACTCCAGATTTTCAATATTGCAATTTTACCACACCTCCTTATGAACAGTATAACTGTCATTTTTCACATCTCACTCAAAATGTGTTTTCGCACATGTAGCGCACGATGGCGCGGTCGGTGTGCAAAATCAATGTTCAGGACAGATTAAGAAAATCACAGTGATACTGTTCATGAGGAGAGGTCTTAAACTGGCTATGTTGAAAATTTGGTGGCAAACGCCCATAAAATGACTGTTTTACGAGTGTGCGTTGCTTAGTTCCTACACACGCTCGTAACTTCGAGCTTTTTTAATATTTTCGCTCCAGATTTTCAGTATTGCCATTTTACCACACCTCCTCATGAACAGTACTACTGTTATTTTTCTCATCTCACCCGAAGTGTGTTTTTGCACATGAAACGCACAATGGCGCAGTCAGTGTGCGAAACCAATGTTCGGGAAAGATTAAGAAAATCACAGTGACACTGTTCATGAGCAGAGGTCTTAAACTCGCTATGTTGAAAATTTGGTGACAAATGCCCATAAAATGACTGTGTTATGAGCGTGCATTGTGTCAGATATAGCGAAAAAAGGGAAAACAAGGGTAAAAATGTGCTGCAGAATTTCCACAAAAATTGGTGTTGAGTGCCTCAGAAGTTCTTCGGCAAATGAGAACCCTGCTGCAGAACTTTGCTCTGATGTGCCGCAGAAAAATCGGGGCCCTGACTATAATAATTTCTAAAACTGACTGCAGTATAGAAAGCATCCATCCTGGGGACCAGCATGCCAATGCCACGTGTTCTGGCACTCACCAGAACACCAGCAGACTAGTTCCACTCAGAGGCACCTGCCAAGTAGGCACTCAGTGAACCAGCTTATTTGGCTGTGAATCTCACCTTTGGCCAATGCCCACATCGGATATGGGTGATAGTGAGATGGATGAATTTGAGTTGATAAATGAGGCAGACCATAGGTGGCATGGGGAGTTCTGAATCACTGAGCTGCTTGGTTCTCATCAAGCTGCCCTCTGGTGTACACTGTGCCTGTATACCAATTTTTTTTATATTACAGCCTTGACCACTAAGCTGGGTGGCCCGACCAGGGATGCCATCATGCTACAGCTCTGCAATTGCAGATAATGTTTCTGATTTGCCATCATCAGATTTATATATATATATATATATATATATATATATATGTATAAAATTATAATGCATGGCTGACAGAGGGACCTGGGGAAAGGACCACAGTTCCAGGGAAAAGAAGTGGCCTGGGCCACGTGTTTCCTTCCACCATACCAAACGACTAACCAACCCACCAAGGTGGATTCAGATAGGCCACAACAGCAGGCATTCTCATCGCATGGGACAGGGCTAGAAAGACAATGGATTTACTTTCATTACAGAGCAGGGGATCCCAAAGAAAAGCCATCCTTGGCAGGGAAATGGCCCCTAGAATGCAGAAACCAGGTGGCCAGTCTGCCTAAACCACCAAGCATACTCTATCCCTGTTAGCCTGTTGATACTCCTTCATCACGCTACTAGGAAGTGTTGTGAAGCTGAATAAATTTTCGGAGTTCCAACTATAGCCACAGCTTCTGATTGATAAGGGATAAAGTAGATGAATTCCATCTATGCTGCATGCTGCAGCTTCCCTTATTTTATCTATAATTCCTTACAGTAAACTTCCAGCTCCTACTCCTCATGCACATCAAGCTTGAGCATGTTAACATGGCAGCAATAATAACAAAAGCCCTGGGGAAACCAGGATTGTATTAAAATGAGCCTGATCAGACTGCACTAGCAGCAGCTACAGTAAGTAGCACTAACTAACCAGAATTCATAGTAAATGTTCTATAGCAAATCCCCAAGCCTGTTCAAATAAAGCTTACCAAATGGCTCCCTTCCAAAAACCTCTGGTGGATGCTGCCGGATATCCAAATCTTCATCTGGAGAGATAGAGAATAGGGGAGCCCTCAGTTGTAGATCTTTTTAACCCCTTACTCTCCTCTTCCAGTAGGTTGCCCCTGCCCTGTGGGGTGCCTAAGTGGTTCCTTACCTCTAAGCAGTGCCAGGGCACCTCTCACCCCATTGGTGGAATCCTACCTGCCTACCAGGAGGCCAGGTTTTGGGGAAGGGCCACTGATAATGCTTTGTCTGCTACAGTACTTGTGCAGACTGTTTATTACAGACTGTGAGGCAGTCACTTGCAATCCCAATCACAAACTCTTGAAATGTTGCATACAACACCTATAGGGTAATAATAATAATCATAATAATAAAAATAAACGTTACTTTTATAGCACAGTTCTAAAACCAAATGCTTTTCATAGTTAAAATACATATAAATAACAAAGTAAACAACCCATAAGATACTAATGATACAGAGTGCAAATGGATCAAATAAAATAATCATTGAATGCTTGCTGAAATAAATGGGTTTTCAGGGCTGTCTTAAAGCTCTCCATAGTCCTGCACTCTCAAATCTGGTGAGGTAGAGAGTCCCACAGGGTGGGGGCACCATGCATAAAAGCCCAGGCCCGAGACATTTTCAGACAAACCCTGGGAACCTCTAACAACCCCTCGTCAGTTGAGCAGAGAGGGAAGCCAGGGACGTAGGGAGTCCGGAGTTCTTGCAAGGGTGCAGGTTCTGACTCCATAGAGCCTTACTTTCTGAAATGTGCATACCATGTGTTGTCAGTGCCAATCATGCACCTCTTCAACTTCTCACTATCCCAGGGGAACCTCCCCTCACAATGGAAAGTAGCCCATGTCATCCATCTGCTCAAATCAGGTGACCCTTGTGACCTTAATAATTATAGGTCTATCTCCCTCCTCCCCATTCTGTCTAAATTATTGGAAAAGATAGTGAGTGGTCAGCTAAGGGCATACCTTGAATCCAGGAGTGTGTTAAACCCAGTGCAGTCTGGATTCAGAGCAAAGCACAGCATCACAACTGCCTTAGCAAAAGACTAATGATTGGCTCCTTGACCTTGACAAAAGGAACTTTGTCTGTGCTGTTTTTTTGGATCTAAGTAAGGCCTTTGACACAGTCAATCATAGCCTGCGTCTTTCCTCCCTATGTAACTTAGGTCTGGACCCTAACTCTATGTGCTGGTTTGCTGACTACCTTGCAGAATGGAGACAGCAGTTTAAGGTTGAAGGTGATCTTTCTCCAATTAAACCCCTACAGAGAGGTATGCCTCAGGGGTCTATCCTTGGTTCCCTGTTGTTTGCGGTTTATATTAACAACATCAATGACAGCATCAATAAGGCCAATATCCACTTGTTCACAGATGACACAGTACTTTATTTGAGTCGTTCTATGCTGGAAGCAGCCTGTGAAGACCTCCAAGCTGAGTTTAACCTACTCCAATACCAACTCATAAGCAAAAAGCTTCTTCTTAGCGAGAAGAAAGCAAAAGTGATGCTCTTTTCCCCTTCCTCCTATGCAGCAAACCCCACTTGCATTGGGGCTAACCCACAGATTACCATGGTACTTGGAGAAAAACTAGAGTTTGTGTTAAAATTCAAATATCTGGGTGTATGACTCGATCACAAACTCTCCTTCTTTGAATATCTCAAAGAACTACAGAAGAAACTAAGACAGAGACTAGACCTATTCTACAGAATTAACCACTTCCTTACTAGGGATGCTAAGCTGTGGTTGGTTCAAGCCATGTTCCTTTCATTAACAGATTACGCAGACCTTCTCTATAGCCATTGTACTGCCTCTGCCCTGGCTAAGTTGGACACCCTACACCACAGAGCAATCAGGTTCATAACAGGCCTTCCACTTTTCACATACCATTGCTCCTTATACACTGCGGTGGGCTGGTCATCCCTTCACTATAGGAGAAATAGAAATGCCATTCTATTGGAATTCAGAGTGGTTTCCAACAAGCTCCCCGAATACTTCTCTGACTGTATTCCCCTGAGTGTGATAGGTGCCTATGCTCTAAGAAATAATAATAATAATAATAATTGTATTTATATAACGCCTTTCATAATATCAAGGTGCTGAACAAGTCCATAAAAACATCAACAAACAATACAAATGACAAATCATGAAAATTATAAAATATATTCAAAAAACATAATAAATTACAGTAAAATTACACACACTAAACAGTGCGTTTAACTTTCAAGAAAGGCCTTTCTCCAAAGAGATAAGTTTTAATTCCTTTTTAAAAGTCTCCACGGAGGAGCATTCCCATAACCGGCAAGGTAGAGAATTCCAAAGAGTGGGTGCGGCATAGGAAAAAGCTCTACTGCCGGAAGATTTCAAACTCACTCTTGGAATCTCTAACAACCCCATGTCGGCCAAGCCGGAGTGGATCGGCTAGGGCAATGAGACACCAGAAGGTCTTTCAGATAGGCTGGACCCTGATCGTGAAGGGCTTTGAAAGTCAATAAAATGACTTTAAAGGTGATCCGCCACCGTATTGGGAGCCAGTGCAGCTCGCGGAGCACCGGGGTAATATGACAGGACCTGCTTGTCCCAGTCAAAACCCGGGCTGCCGTGCTCTGCACTAGCTGTAGGCGGCGGATTTCAACCCCAGAAAGCCCAAAGTAAAGGACATTGCAGTAATCGAGGCGCGAGGACACAAAAGCGTGGACCAAAGTTGGCAGAGAGTCAGACGGAACAAGGTGCCTAACCCGGGCAATATTCCTGAGATGGTAAAGGAAGTCTTGATGATGGCTGACACCTGAGATTGAAGAGTCAGCCTGTGGCCAGAATCACCCAGGATTACGCACCCGTTCAGAGGCAGGCGACACGCCCGGAAAAATTCCAGGCAGTGGCGCCCGGCACATGACCTCCCAATCTGACCACCCGGGTCCACAATCAAAACCTCAGTTTTCTCCGAGTTCAACTTTAGCCAACTAGAATCCATCCAGTCTTGGATCTCCCCCAGACAGTTATTAAATACTGAGAGAGTCCTCAGAAGATCATTTAGCACCCGAACCAGCGCTGTCTCGGTACTGTGTCTTTTACGGAAACCAGACTGGAAGGATTCGTAGATATTATGGATGGCTAAATGGTCATCCAGTTGGGCAGCCACGACCTTTTCAATAACCTTCCCAATAAAGGGAAGGTTAAAGATAGGTCTGTAGCTGGAAAAACAATCTGGGTCCAAGGAAGCTTTCTTCAAGAGAGGTGTCACCACCGCCTCTTTCAGGAGCTAGGAACTCACCCGACTCCAAGGAGCACCAGACAATTTGCACTAATACTGGACCTATGATGTCTACACAACCCAAAATTAGGGCAGTAGGTCCAGGATCCAAGCTGCAGCTTGTGGGGCACACTATGGATGATCCTCATAATATCAGCGAACTCGGTCGACAAGGGAACTCCAGGAGAGTGAGGTCTTGTGCTCTCACACACTCCCACCACAGCACCCTTAGGAGGTTGCGGACGCAAGTCTGCCTGATGTCAACCACCTTAGTTGCAAAGTATCGAACAAGCTCATGCACTCACTTTGCGAAAAGCTTTCCGAACTTGCAGACAGGCTGGGTTGCACAGTCTGTCTACAGTTCGAACAGCTGAGCTCCGGTCGATTCTGAGCAACTGCAATCTCCCTGGACAGAATTCTGCCTTCTTATGGGTGATTGCAGATTGATAACTAGTATAATGTTCAATCAATCTAGGCGGATGTCATCAGAGGCGGACTAACGCCAACTGCTTTCTAACCTTTGCCCTTGTCTCCAGCATCTCCTCAGAGTCCCATCAAACCAAGGGGCCCTGGGGCGACAGGAGAGAGGTGCTCATGAACAGGAGCAATAAAATCCAGAGCAGCCAATGGCCTCATTATAAGCCTGTCACAGTGTTTCTGGTTACTGCCCCTGTCCGAGGATGAAAGGTCAAGCACCGCCATCAGGCCTTGTGGAGTAATGTTCCATAATGGGCGGTACCTGACCATCTCCAAAGGGGCTGGCCTTCTCAGGGGGCTGCAAAAATTGAATCTCACGATGTGGTGGTCAGACCAAATGACTGGTTCCACCCCCATATCGAATGCATCAATCCCAAGGAGGAAGACTAAGTCAAGAGAGTGTCCAGATTTATGTGTAGCAGTGGAAACTACCTGTGTGAAGCCCAAAGAAGACATTAATTGGAGGAAGTGTTTACCAAATTGTGAGAGTTCATCGTCGACCCAGGCGTTAAAGTCGCCCAGCACCATCACTCTGGGCGCCTCAAATGACATGTCGACGAGGAAGTCTGCCACTTCCTGTAAGAAATGTTTCCCATCTCCGAGTGGATGGTAGATAAGAATGATTCGAACGCCTACACCTGCTACAACTGTGCACTCAAAGGACTCAGCCTCACCCACTACCACATTCGAGAGGCCCAATTCAGTCTTGAAACAGACTGCAACCCCCCCGCCCCTACGGTCCAATCTCAGGTGGTGTAACACCGAGTACCCAGCTGGAGTCATGGCATCCACTATAGGGCCAGAATTTTCATCCAGCCAGGTCTCAGTGATGCAAGCCAGATCAGCCATACCAATAAGGTCGGCAATAATTGCAGTTTTATTCCTAACAGATCTGGCATTGCATAACACCGCCCGAGTTGGACAAACCTCGGAGG
Source organism: Neoceratodus forsteri (assembly GCA_016271365.2). Classification (NCBI taxonomy): domain Eukaryota; kingdom Metazoa; phylum Chordata; order Ceratodontiformes; family Ceratodontidae; genus Neoceratodus; species Neoceratodus forsteri. The sequence goes on from CM057457.1 coordinate 316,529,484, forward strand.
TTGTCGGGCCTATCTGCCTACTGTAATCAGTAGTGCCCTTGGGTATGGAAACCAGACAGAGCGGACCCTGCTCTGGATTCCATTTCACCCAGAGGCGCCTCCTGAACAATAACCTTGTCTGGTGACTCACTCAGTGCCCCACCCCTGTTCACGGACCCCGGCCCTCCTCGCCCTCCGGCGGGCAATCCCCAATGCCCTACAATGCTGATACATCTCGAACTGCAAGGGAGGAGTACAAAAGGGGCAGAGGGCATGAAGAGAGGAGGGGGAGTAATGCACCACCGAGGAGGAGGAAGGCCAGCACATGATGCTGCTGCCCAAATTAAACACTAAAATAAAAATAAACCCCACCAAAATTTTCCAAAGCAAAAACTCACTAACTACCTAAAACTAACAATTAAATCAATAAATTACAAAACAAAACAGACCCTTCCAACTAGAACAAGAAGCTATTCCCTAATTGTCTTGCAATTACCTAAGGTCAAATCACATTTCGGCAGAGCTGCCATAAGTTTCTCATTGCCTTCCTGTGGACCAATATGCCAAAAAAACTTGAAGCTGAGCTGTCCTGTTAGCTTGAATATTTTCAAGTTGCTCTATGATCGCTCCATAAAGGAATCCTGCAATTGTTTCTCACATCGCTAGCTCACCTATTTTCCAGTATCCCACCTGTCCAATCTGCCTTCCACCCTGCCTCTGACCCTGCCTCTCTCCTTACCAAAATACTGGCTTCTCTCCTACTTCTCTGTCTCTTTTTAGCCATGGCCAAGTTCCACCCCCTTCCCTGATGTATGCCAGTTAACTATTCCATCCCCGTAATTATCTTCCTGAACTGGTATCCCTCTTCTTGTTTTTCTCATTCTTTTTAAGTGAACATACCGGCTATACCTATTTATGAGCCTATGTGTTATAAAGGCCCTTTTGCTCAAATGTTGATGTACATATGTATATTTTTCTTCTTTGTGTAATATTGCATTATGTTTTACCATGTTACTGTACTATGATTTCTGTATGACCAGGTCCATCTTGCAAATGAGCCTTGCTCAATGGTGCCCGCCTGGATAAATAAAGATTTGGTTGATTGATTGCAGATAGCTAGGACCCAGTCTGTGCTGGGTCTTATAGGTCAGAAGTCCAACCTTGAAGGTGATCTGCCACTGTACAGGCAGCCAGTGCAGTTCATGCAGCACAGGAGTGATGTGACTCGAATGAGGAGTCCCCGTCAACAATTGCACCGCAGCATTCTGCACCAGCTGCAAGCGATGGATATCAACCCCAGGCAGCTCCAGGTAAAGGGAGTTGCAGTAGTCTAAGTGTGAAGACACAAAGGCATGGATCAATGTAGGTAGGTCATCTGATGGAACAAGATGCTTAATCTTGGTGATGTTCCTAAGATGGTAAAAAGGAAGACTTGATGACTGCCAACACCTGTGAACGCAGTGTTAGCCCATCATCGAGAACCACCCCCAGGTCATGCACCTGTTCAAAGGAAGGTAGCTGGGCACCCCCCAAGCCAAAGACCTGAAGGAAACCCCACTACTGACCTCTCTATCCAGTGACCTGGATCCACCACCAGCACCTCAGTCTTCTCAGAGTCCAATTTCAGCCAACTGGATTTTATTTGGTTATGGATTTCCACTAGACAGCTGTTAAAAGACCAAGACTGCACTATCCTGGTCAGGTGCAAAAGGCAGACAGAGCTGGGCATCATCTACATAGCAGTGAAACCTCAGCCCATATTGTCTTACAATGTCTCTGAGGGTCAGCATGTACTTTGTGAACAACATAGGAGACAGCATCGAGCCCTGAGGGACCCCACACAGCAGAGAGAATGGGCTAGAGGAAAAGACCCCTGACTCCACCCTCTACGATCTGCCGGAGAGGAAAGATTGAAACCATTTGAGGACTGGACCAGCTAGGCCGCAGATAACCCTCAGGTGCTCGAGCAGCACTCCATGGTCCACAGTGTCAGATGCTGAAGAGATACCAAGAAGCACCAAGATGGAGTGGCACTGGTCTCTTGCCATCAGAAGATCATTGAACACCTGAACCAGAGCAGTCTCAGTGCTATATCTCTTCCAGAAACCAGACTGGAGGGGATCGTAGATGTCGTGGATGGTAAGATGGTTCTCCAACCGCAGCACAACCACTTTCTCAATCACCTTCCCAACAAAAGGGAAGGTTAGAGATAGGACTGTAGTTAGCAAAGCAGTTTGGGTCCAGGGCAGCTTTCTTAAGGAGTGGTGTCACCACTGCCTTCTTCAGGGAGCTAGGGAACTCACCCAACTCTAAGGAGCACCACATAAACCTTGCAAGGACCAGGCCAATAGATTCAATACACCCCAATAACAGGTGTGTTGGGCCCGGGTCCAAACTGCAGCATGTCAGCCGCCTGTGCTGGGCAAGCCACATGACACTGAGAATCTCCTGTCAGTTGAAAGATGTCCAAGAGAACCAAAGGGAGAGGACCAATCACTGACCACTGTCAACCCCCATAGTCAGTGCTAGAGTGATCTTGGCCCTGATGTTGGCCACCCTATCCACAAAGAATCTAGCAAACTCCTCACACTTAACTTGTGAAAACACACTTCGTACCTGCAGACAGGATGGGTTGCACAGCCTCTACACAGTTTGGAAGAGCTGAGTTGGTCAATTCTGAGCAGCAGCAATCTCCCTAGACAGGAACTCTGCCTTCTTATGAGCGATTGCTGATTGATAGATTTGATAATGATCCATCCATCCATCTAAGGTGGTCAGCTTCAAGGGATGATTTCTGCCAGTGTCGCTCTAACCTTTGTCCAACTCATCCAACTCCCTAAAGGTCCCATCAAACTAGGGGTACCAAAGGTGGAGGGAGAGAGGATGAACATGGACCGGGGTGATAAATCCAGAGCGTCAGTAATAGCCTTATTATAGGCTTGAACTAGACTGTCTGGATCCACGCCTACCCCTAAGAATCCCGATAGGTCCAATACTGCCAATAAGCCATCCGGGGTCACATCCCTCAAAGGGTGGTATCTGACCATCTCCACAGGGGCTGGCCTGTAGGGGGGAGCCTGGAAATTAAACCTTACTGTGTGGTGATCCAACCATACGACCGGTTCCACCACCAAGTTGGAGGTCTCCATCCCGAGGAGGAAAACCAGATCAAGTGAGTGACTGTGATTATGGGTAGCCGAGACAACAACCTGTGTAAACCCCAAAGAATTCATGAGTTAGAGGAAGTCTTGCCTAAACGATGATAGTTCATTGTCGACCCAGGCATTGAAGTTGCCCAGGACCATCAACCTGGGCAACTCAAATGCCTTGTTGATGATGAAGTCTGTTACTTCCTACAGAAATAATTTCTCACCCCTGGGTGACAGTAGATGAGAATAATCCTGCAGCCCACACCTTCTACCATGGTAAACTCAAATGATCTAGTCTCCTCAACTGGCACACCAGTAAGGCCCAATTCTGACCTAAAGCAAATGGCTACACCCCCGCCTTTGCATTCCGATCTCAAGCGGTGTATCACCAAGAACCCAGCTGGAACAGCCATCTCCAAAATGGGGCCTGCATTATCATCCAGCTATGGTCTCAGTGATGCAGGCCAGGTTTGCTGTCCCAACAAGACTGTTGATAACTGCCATCTTGTTCCTAATAGACCTGGCACTGCATAACACCACTCAAGCCGGATGGGCTTCCGGGGACGGCCGAGCTAACTGCCCAGAAATACTGGAGCCCTTAGGTATGGAAACTAGATATGGAGAACCACATTCTAGAGACCATTTCACCCCAGGGTGTTTCCTTGTCTGTACAACCCTAATTAATATTTATGGCCCAAATGGTGATCAAGCTCCTTTTTTTCATGAAGATTTTGACTCACCTAGCTGCAACTGCTAATTTACCATTAATAATAGGAGGGGATTTCAGTTTAGTATGCAATCAAAAACTAAATGGGACAGGGAACTCAAAACCCAAGGTAACAGTGTAGGACAGAGTATTTAGGGAGTTTATATACTATATATAGGGTTGGTGGACCCATGGTGGATTTTATATCTGGATGATAAAGAGTATACTTTTTATTCTAATGTTCCTAAAACCTTTCTCATATTGTTTTTTTTAATACCTCATGTTATGTTATTAGTGACATTCTATGTAGTTATACCATGACATTTTTATTTTGGATTAGGCACCTGTGAGTCTGGCGTGGATATAAGTCAATGTTCTCAAAGAGACAGGCAATTGAAACTGAATAATCAACTTGTTGTCTTCATCAGCATGTTTGTCTTTACTGTTGTCTTTTTGTTCATTTTGTATACAAGCTAGCAAAAAATTTTATTAATTAAAAAAGAAGCCATAACATTGTGTCAGGATTTGCAGATTTTGACCGAAGGTATTCCTTTTCTTCTGCTACAGTAATTATTTGTGCACATGACAGGTGCATGTCTCCTAGGCTGGGGTGGACATCTAGAGGAAATATTGAAGACTGGAGTGTGGTACCCAGCAGAGAGACTGGAGCACATGGATCACCTGGAGCTGAAAACATTGTTTTTTACTCTGAAGCCATTTTTCCTTAGGGAAAGGCAAACAGTTAAGATTAGTATATAGGCATCAGAAAAAAATATATTAAAGTTTGGTATGCAAGAAAAGGATTGCATCAAATTGCTATAACAAAGTAATTAGCCTTAGGCCAGTGGCCAAGTGACATTATTACCTCATGACACCCAAAATCCAATTTTTGTTTCAGTCATTGGAAACCTTTTCTATTGTCTGATTGACATATTACATTTGGGTAGTCAAACTAGTTGAATTTTTAGTTTTCAGAGCTTTTGAACAGTGTTTAGCAGTGAAAGATTTAATATGACAATTGCTTAGATATGTACTTAATTGGTTGAGTTATTGTCCCATATGTGGGCATAGGTTAGGTCCAGTTCACAGTGTGTCAGTATGGAGCTTTGACAACATGACATATTTTAACTGAACATTTCAGATTGGATTTGGTGAGTACTGATGTTTCCTATTTTGTAGACTTCCAAAGCAGTTTAATAGGCTGTGACTATCTAAGATTTACTAAGATTTAAGGTTTTTATCTTTTTAGTTCTACGTGTTTTGAGTAGGTTGAGATTATTTATTTATTTATTTGTTTATTTATGTATACATATCAGAATTACAATCTTTTGAGTCATGGACTTGTTTCCAAAGGCTCCTCATCAAAGTGTACAGAGACACTCACAGGGTTAAAACGGGTACATAGATAATCACATGGTTACATAGTTACACAGATACATTGTGCACCGTTACATCACCAAGTCCCAGTGGTACAGTGAGTATGAACAGACTGGTTGTAAAGTCAGTGTACATTTTTTTATTTTATTCATTTTGTTCTTTTGGTAACTGGGTAAGGCCCACTAGGCTCACATTAATTTTTTCAGGGGTGACCCAGGAGCACTGGGTTGGTTAAGTGAATTTTCAGGGGTGACCCAGGAGCACTGGGTTGGTTAAGTGACTTGCTTAGACTCACACAGTGTACAAGTGGAGATTGTGGGACTCAAACCCAGGTCTGCTGGATGTACCAAGCTCAGTCATAGCTCATTACTCTAACCTCTAGGTTATACTGCCAGCCAGTTTACACAAGATAATCTAATTGGCCTATACAGGGTGGTAGCTAGGCAATATTAGAGCGAGAAATTTAGGTGACACTTTGTAGTGGTGCATAAATTAGCTGTCCTGTGGACATTGTCAAAGAAGGCTGTGGAGTAGCAACTGGGCTCTAGGTAGGGGGCTGTCAGGCACAGGAACCCTGAGTTGCTATGCGCACCTACAGCAGCGGGTGGCAAATAGGTGGCTCCTGAGGGCAATTTTGAAGGGACTAATTTTAGGGAGGTTGGTAATAGCAGCAGGGAGGGAGTTGAATCAGGACGGGGCCATGTAACAGAAAGACCATTGTGCAAGTGAAGTCCTGACCCTAGGTACCAGGAAGGTGGATTTGCAGGCACTGCGGGTAGAGATGGTGGGTGTGGCACTGTGGAGGGAGGAGGTCACCCCCAGGGGAGAAACCTAGGAATATTTTTTTGGTCATCAGGCAAGACTGAGAAAGGAGTCCCTACTCAAAGTTGAGCATGTTGGCAAAGGAGTATAGTGAGCAGGTGTGTGTGTGCATCTGTCAGCACTGGTCAGGAGCTTTCATGCCTTACTGATGGGCATTTGCACCTTAGTAAGGGCAGTGTTGTCTGTGGCTACATACATTGGAAGGCCATAATCTACCAGGGACAGAACTGAAGATGTGACAGTTAGCTGGAGTGGCTCAGGGGGCAGGCAGTCCCTGTGTCAGTATAAAAGACCAATCCGTGTGTTTGTGGCAGAGGAGTGGGCAGTAATGTGGGAGTGGAAGGTGAGGGCAGGATCGAATGTAATGCCCAAGTATTTGTATGTGGACACTTGTTCAAAGGGATGTTGCGTGCTGGCAAGTATCTGGTGGGAGGTGTTTCTGGCCTTGTTTTGGTGGTGGGCGAAAAGCATGGTTTTGTGTTTTTTAGATTGATGACCAATCTGTAGTCTATGAACCATTGCTATGACTGGTTGAAGGAGTGCTGGAGAGTGACCTGTAGGGAGGCAGGGTGTTGGTGTAAGGCAAAAAGGACTGCAACGTCCACATAGAAAAGGACCCTACCAGCACATGAGCTGGGTAGTGAATTGGGGTAGAGGCTAAATATAAGAAGACCTAGTATGGAGCCCTCAGGAACACCAGAGAGGACAGGCTGGGTGTTGGACAGGGTGCTGTGGTTGTTAATGCACTGGGACCTGGAGGACAGGTAGCTGTTGAACCAAGAGAGAGGCCGTTGGGAGAAACTGAGTTGGTGCAGGGAGTCTAGTAAGAGGGGATAACAGACAATGTCAAAGGCCTTGGAGAGGTCAATAAAGACTGCTCCAGCCAGGTGACCAGTGTCCAGGATAGTGTACAGGAAATTGAAGAACTCCAGGAGGGCTGTGGTGGTGCTGTGGCCCGCGTGGAAACCATGCTGCTCCCTGCACATAATATTGTGTTTGGCCAGGTATTCTGAGAGCTGGTCTGCCACTATTTTTTTCTAATGCTTTGGAGAGCGGGGGGAGGGGAAGGAAATCTGCCAGTAGTTACCGGGAGAGGAGCTGTCTCTGTGTTTGAGTACTGGTGTGATGACTGCCATTTTCCAAGCAAGGGGGAACTGACCGAGACACAGCGAGTGATTTGGCAGGTCAGTGAGTTGGGCAAGTACTGCATCCAGTACCTGGTGAGTAGTCTGATGTCCAGTTGGTTGTTCCAGGGACTGGTGCTATTGAGGGCTTTGGTTAGATGTGGCCTGGCTTCTTGTGGGGTTATGGTGCGGATGTAGAAAGGTGGGCGGTGGAGGTTGGGTGGTGGTTGGGGGGGGACTGGATCAAAGATGTTGTTGGGGAGGACTGAGCTGAGGTCAGAGAAGGTGGTGTTGAAGCAGTCGGCAATGCTTTGGGGGTCTGTGGTGATGGAGTCATTGACGGTGAGTTGGGATGGGGGGAGTGTGACTTCCCATTCAGTTCTTTATTAAGATTAAGGAAAAGTGTGGGTCAGAGTTTGCCATTTGTCTTTCATCATGGAGTTTCAACATTGGATCTCAGTATAATTTCTGCCTGAGTTCACAGCATTGCCTAATTATTATTTTTAGTTTTTCAGAGAGCAAAACAAAATAGCCATATTAAAAGCATGCAGAAAGGGGTCACGTGATGCAGGGCACCTAGAAGCACCACTGATCCAAAGCTCCTGCCTATCGACCTCTTTTAAAAGCTTATTTTTCCCAATTTAAAGTACAGAACGAGCTCCAGACCTAAGTTAATCTTTGCATTGGCACTTGGAGCAATAGCGATTGCCACTGGGGATGTTTTTGGGTGACGGATTTGGTCTTAAAGCCAAGATGGAGGCCGAGATGAAACAGGCCGGCATTAAACATACTCCTCCGGCTACCCCAGAGAAAAAGCCAAAAAATCTAAACATCAGAGCTCCGGGGTATCTCCAAATCAAGTTGTTCCAGCTCCTCGATGATTCCTCTAACGGAGGAACATTTTCTTCAAGAATTGCTGCCTTTTAAGGAAACACTCGAAGACATATCGGCAGAATTGAAATTGCTTCGAGGTGACCTAAGCTCCCTGTCGCAAAGAATGGGAGACTGCGAAGTGAGAACCACCTCTCTGGAGAGGTGGAAGGAGAGAATGGATCCTGAAATTGTTCAGCTCCGGCTACAGCTTAAGAAGCTGCAACTGAAAACCGAAGATTTGGAGGGGAGAAGTAGAAGGAATAATGTCCTGATACTAGGCCTACCTGAAACAGAGGAAGGCCCTGATACCATTGGTTTCCTTCAGAAATTTCTTGTTAAGATCATGGGCCCATCCCCATTAAACCCATAGTACCACACAGAACAGGCCCATCGCTCTCTCTAGCCGAAACCCCCACCTGGATCACCACCACGGCCAATAATAGTGAGATTCCTAAGCTACCTTGAGAGGCAGCATGTCATTTCCAAATTGAAGGAGCTCCAGGCCATCCTATGGGGTAATGCTAAGTTGAGGATAACTCAGGATCTCCCCTTTGAAACTTGCCAAAAGTAATCAGCATTTTATCCCACGGTCAGCAATTTAATAGCTGCAGGAATTTGCTTCAAGATGGTCTACCCGGCTAAACTGCAAGTGGCTATTGAGGGAGTTTGGCATTCTTACGAATCCCCGGAGCAGGCAACCGTGGATCTCACAATCAAGCTACCTAATTTATTTAAGACTGGCTAAACTGTTATCTCAAATACCTAAGGCTTTCAGTCCTTAATCTTGTGGGAGTGAATTGCATACCTGTTTTGGATCCCTTCTCTCTTTTTCCTTTCCCCTCTCTTCCTTCTCTCTTTTGCCTCTCTCGGGCTGGTTTTGGAGGGTTGCTGGGGTGTCTTGAGGCCTAGTAGGCTGAATTCAGTTGTGAGATCGCCGGTGTGTTCCCATGGGGAGGGGGTTAGGAACCTTTGTTTAGAGTGCGTTTCCCTGCGCCGCTAATGGGGACTTTTTTTTTGTCCCATCAATTTTCAGGTCCCCCGATCACTTCCCCACCCTTCGGGGTGATATCATTCCCATAGATTTTAACAAGTTATGTGATAAAGGGTTTTTTTGGAGACCTCTGTCCCCCTGAGGTCTGTTTCACAAATTATCTGGGATTATCTAATCTCAGCTGGAGCAGCACTCTCGATCTTGAGTAGGTTGGCCAACCTATGTCCAGATGGATTCGTTTTCACTTTCCTTGGAATTGGCGCTGTACTTTCTCTAATAATTCTTCTGATTCTGACTAACCTATCTAGGGTGTACATTTGTGGTTTTCTTTGAGGGGTTGGTGGGTGGGAGACTTTGGGATGGAGCAAGCTTGGGGAGAACTGCATATCGCACCCGAGAAGGGGGAGAAGGGTGGTCTCCCGGGGAAGCTTAAAGAGCAAGGTAGTTGCCGAACACTTCTGGTATACCTCCTTGAGGTAGTTTCTGGCACCAATGCTCAGACCTGGAATTTACATGAAGCTATAGCTTCCAAGGGATGATCACCTATTGGGTTGGGTCCTCTATACTGGATACTCAGATATCCAAAATTACCTTCAAAGGGGGACTTATTGTACATAGTTTGAGGGGGTTTTGGGGGGAGGGGGCTTTCACGAATCTGATTCTTTTCTAACCTATAGCAATGATGGAGATTAAAAAGGAGCAGTTATATCTCCACATACTCTCAGCTTTACAAGCATATCAAGGAAACTATCGGGAAGGGTTCTCCTGTTTTAATACTATCTATGTTTAAAGGGGTAGGAGGGTAGGGAAGGGGACTGGAGTGTGCCTTTTGGAGTTCTTTTTTCATTCACTGACACATGATTATTGTCTCCTTCAAAAAGATTGTAATGACTTCAGTAACAATTAAAATTGCCACATGGAATGTTAGAGGAGTCAGAGACATGACTAAAAGATATCAAGTCCTCAAAAATTGCGCTCTCTTGAATATAGACATCCTTTTGATGCAGGAAATCCACCTTCTAGCTACTGAAACAAATGGGTTATGCAGACAGGGGTGATCCCAAGTTTTTACTGCCTGTGGGTCATCTGCGAGCAAGGGGGTGGCAATTCTGGTCAAGAAGCATGTTTTGTTCGTAGTGGAAGACCCGGAAGGCAGATTTATTTTCATTAAAAGCATGCTGAACAACAACATGGTGGTATTGGGTGCCGTTTATGGCCCAGTGGGAGGTAGTGCGGAGTTCCTTATGTGTTTGACAGACAAGCTGAGCAGATTTCTGCCCTCCAGGTTAATTATTGTGGTAGATTGGAATATCCCCCTAACACAAGATTTAGATAGAACATACAGGCCACTAAAGCCCCTATCCCCCCTCAGCAAGCCCTAAGGGACTTTATGGGATTATGGGGTCTATGCAATCCATGGTGCCTATTTAACCCCTCTGGTCAGTTTTTCTCGTTCCATTCCCAGGTTCACCAGTCATGGTCTAGGTTGGACTACATTCTAACCAGCACTTCACTCTTAGTTGGCCTTCACCAGACTGGTATTGAACCGATTGTCATATCGGACCACTCAATGGCATGGCTAGTGATCTCTCCAGACCCGTGCATTCAAAGGGACACTACCTAGAAATTGAATGCACAACTCCTAAAAGAGGAGCACATAATCTCTCACATAAGGGATATAATCTCCTCTTTTATGTATACTAATAAGGGCTCCATTAAAAGGGTTGATCAAATATGGTGTCCCTTTAAATGCTACATTAGGGGTGAATTCATTAGGATAGCTTCCAAATGAAAAAAGCAAAGGGAGGCAAGAATTATTTCTCTGTCAAATCAAATCAAGGAGGCCAAAAATACCTTATCCACATCTTCCCCTTCAGGTCTCTTGGAAACCCTGTTGAAACTTAGAAATGAATATGCAGATTTATTAAAAGAAAAGGCTGAATATGCCATCCTAAAAACTAAAGCCCGCTATTTTGATCAAGGCAAGAAGCCCGGAAGAATGCTTGCCCTCCGGCTACGGGAACTAGAGAGCTCAAGGCTCATCCCCTCTATACTAGCCTCAGATGGCTCTATTAAGACTTCCCCATGTGATATCTCTCAGGTTTTTGAAAATTTTTATAAAGATTTATACAGTAAAAATCCTTCACAGGTCACATCCTCACGTATAGAACAATATTTGGATAGCCTTGACCTCCCATCTCTTCAAGCGCATCATTGTCCGAGTCTGTCTTCCCCAATCACCTTGGGGGAAATAGAGGAGGTGATCAGAGGGCTCACATTAGATAAGTCACCAGGACCAGACGGCTTCCCCTCCAACTTTTACAAAACCTTTTCTAATGAATTAGCCACCCTCCTCTTAAATTTATTTGAATATATGTTCACTTTGGATACTCTAGATCCTTCCTTGTTGGAAGCCATGATAGTTCTCATCCTGAAGCCCGACAAACCACATAATGATCCTGCCAGCTATTGCCCAATCTCACTTCTAAACTATGATATCAAAATTCTAACAAAAATCTTGTCTCTCAGAATCAAACGGGTTTGGTCTCATCTGTTGAGCCCTGAGCAGGTGGGATTTGTGCAGGGTCAGTAGTCAGCTGATCATTTGTGAACCCTTTCACATATCTTTCAGGTTGCCCAGGAATCCCAGATCCCCATGGCTTCAATCTCATTAGATACAGAAAAAGCCTTTGACAGAGTAAACTGGGAGTTTTTCTGGACAACTCTTAAGAAAATGGGCTTCCCAACAGTTTTCATTCGATGGATACAGATGGTTTATCAAGCTCCCTCTGCCAAAATTTATTGTAATGGCGTATTCTCTCCATGGTTCTCTTTATTTACTGGCACCAGGCAAGGCTGCCCCCTATCTCCCTTTCTATTTAACTTATATCTGGAACCCCTTTTACTTAGTATTAAGAGCGCCCCTCAGGTCATGGGCTGTCCAGTATATCAACAGTCTGTAACCCTTTCAGTGTACACAGATGATATTCTCCTTCATTTGACCTACCCCAATGTATCGTTATCAGATGCATTACAAATCATCAGACAGTTTGGACTCATAGCCAATTATAAATTAAACTTATTGAAAACTGTGATTTTTCCTCTAAATGCCCTTACCCACCAGGCTAGCTTTGCTCACCTAGGCATGAAATTGTCCCTTCACTCTATTAAATATTTGGGTATTCATCTCACTAAGGACCCAGAGACTTGCAGGAAGCTTAATTTGGATGACTTAATTACGAACATCCAGCAGGACCTTCAAAGATGGGTAAACCTTCCCCTTTCAATATGGGGTCGTATCAGTATTGTTAAAATGAATGTCCTCCCCTGTCTTTTTTATCCCTTAAATTTATTAAATTTCTAGCTCCCATTGTCCTATTTTCATCATTTCCACCCCGCCCTCTCCAAATTTATCTGGCAGGGCAAACATCCTAGGCGCTCTTTCATAAAACTCAGCCTTCCTAAGGAATTAGGTGGGCTTTGTCTTCCTAATTTCAATTTCTACTACTGGGCGAGCCACCTGTCAAAAATGGGAAGATGGTTCTCAGACACAGGCGACAGGCACCTACCAATCTGACTACAATTAGAGAGGAAGCTTCTTGATCTGCATGGCCTCAATTCCTCAGGAATATTTTTCTCTCCTAGTTCTGCGTTGCCAAATTCCATACAAAATTCAGTGGTGGGAGTTTCCATTAGGGTTTTAGCCCAATGCTGGAATTTTTTTAACATTCCATACATAAAGGACATGGCTCAACCCCTTCTTCGGAATCCAAATATTAAAATAGGGGGAGCACTGCTTTTTCCGGATTGGCTTCCTCAGCTACAGGATGTTTCAGTAGAGGACGTGTATGGTCAGACCGCTGTCCTGTCATCCCTGATATAATAACTAAATTCAATATCCCTCAGAAATATATTTTCAAAGTGTTTCAGCTGAGATACCTTATGGTGTCCAGTTTTGGAATTACATTATCACAATCCCAGGTTGGGCCCTTTTTGGAACAGGTACAGATATACACCAGTAAGCCCCATGAAATATCAGCGATTTACTCTCTTATTTTGGGAATCAAATTTCCGAATGCCCTCCCAGGTTCTAAAGTTTGGACTTCCCTTCTGACTGATGTTAGTCCTATGTGGAGTCAGGTTTGGAAGGACCTGCATAGATATCTTACCCAAGACAGACATAGACTTATTCAGTATCATATTTTAAATAATATGTATTACGCTCCTGTTAAACTAGCCAAACTGGGTAGGCTTCCTGTGGCAACCTGTACAAGATGTGGTACATCTGAAGGGAATCTGATTCATATTATCTGGCATTGTAACAAAGTGGTCCCACTCTGGAATGCAATTCAATCCAGCCTAGATCCTCTATTTGGATTAGGGGACTTGTTTACTATAGAGATATGTATACTTGGGATGTTTTTGACCATTAATATTAAGGAGCGTAGATTTCACATGGCCTTAATTTCTATTGTGGTCAAAAGATTGGTTTTTAAGCACTGGGTGGACCAATTAGTCATACTACATGAGGAATGGTTGAAGGAAATGTCACTTTGTTTCAATAACGAGCGGTTGATAGCCAGCTCCCGGAATTGTATGGATGCATTTAATCGCAAATGGGGTAAATTATACGCCTTATATTTGAATTGAGATATTGAAAGTACATGTCTCTGCTTATTTTAGTTGGTCAATTTTATTCATCTTTGGCAAATATTGACTGTTGGTTTCTAATTCTCGAGTATCTTTGTGTTTTATGTATATTAGGCACACTCAGGGAGGGGGTGGGTGGGGAGTGAGACAAGGGGAAGAGAAGGAGGGTTTTGTAGGTGTATTGGTATTGTTTTAGTTTTATTTGATCCAGAGACAGACTGATGTTTGCTACTTCTTGTCTATTTTGGCTAGTATTCTTGTACGACCAACCTTGTAGCCTCCTTTCTAGTTATATGTAAGATGAAAACAATAAAAAATGTTGAATTTCAAAAAAAAGCATGCAGAAAATAGAAAATAGAGTTAACTCTATTTTCAGCATGTTTTTAATATAACCATTTTGTTTTGCCTTCAGACCATATGCTGATGCAGCACCTTAGTTTTGTTTTTTCAGAGAAGTCTGCTTACAGGTACATGCCACATTTATAATTGTGAATAGTATAGTAATTAGACTCTGTGTTGTATTTCTCTGTGTTTTGGGTTTGCATTTTTCTCTGTGCTTAAGGAGTGGGAGATGTAATTTCATGTTTGTAAAATGTAATGCTTTGCTTTCTAAAACCATGTTTTTTTAATCTTGGATGTTCTACTGAAAATGTAAATTTTTGTTACTATTGTGGTCAATTCAAACAGCAAACTTGAGCAAGAGACAAATATGGTTGCACATAACAGGTTGTAGAGCAGTACAGTAACTAAATATACCACAGAAATACATGTTGGGGAGTGTCAGACAATCAATAAGTGATCAGGCAGTATGTAAATTTCAAAACACTGATGATGCAAATAATACAAAGTTTATATTAAGTGTCAAGTAATTAATATTATGTGATAAGGCTGCAAGGGAACTGTGTTGTAATGTACAGTAAGTGTAACAAAGTAATGACGGAATGAGCAGAAAGAAAGGAAGAAAAAATTTGACTAGCTGCAGGTGCATGATATTGAGATGTGAGACTACAGGACTGAGTAGAGTATGTGGAGAGAGTAGGAGAGCCAAACCATGAAAAGGCAGAAGGAAAAGCAGATTGACCTGTAGCAAACTTATACTGAAGGATATGATAGAAATGAGACTCAGGGGTAAAAGAGAATACTATATGAGGATGGAATAAAGGGGGAAGGAGAGAGGAAAGGTAGGTAGAGATAGATAGATAGATAGATAGATAGATAGATAGATAGATAGATAGATAGATAGATAGATGGATGGATGGATGGATGGATGGATGGATAGATAGATAGATAGATAGATAGATAGATAGATAGATAGATAGATAGATAGATACTGTTGATATATAGACAGAATATACAGCTCTGCCTTTTTCTAAAACATGAAAACCTTGAATTTACCAGGCCATAATTCATACCAATCACATCTTTATTATGCACTAATAAATCCATTATGTGCATTAATTAATCAATTGTGACATTATCAACAAACCTGACAATGCTATGACAACAACTGACAACTTTGTTTTTATAATTTTCTACCACAATCCCTAGACCAGATTTTCATAAAAATAGTTTCTCAATATTTTGGGTAGCATCTTCCCCCTGCAAAGCTGGAAAGAACGAGATCACATTTAAGAAACATTTAAGATACCATACCCTCTTCCCCCACACACAAACCACACATTACACAGCAAAGATGTAAAATCTTCCCTATTCATTCTAAAATAGGATAGCTTCAGTCTCAGTAAAAGTAATGTGCTTATCTCAATAACTACAAAACACTTTTTGGAAGAAGCAATGCCCCTACCTCCCAAGATGCATTCAAAAACAGAGAGAGAGAGAGAGAGAGAGAGAGATAGAGAGGAAAATCAGATTTAACTTCAGCTATCTGCTGTAGAGAAATAGAAATAAATGTCTCCATGGTAACCTTTAAAAATATTTAAAAACTAGCAGCAAATATTTCATACTTAGTACAGTTGTATTTATCATTAAACAATTGCAAAACTGAACACAGCATTTTAAAGAAGGAATGAAACAACTCATGAAGCACTGAAGCAAATGGTAACCATCTTCCACTCCCTCAGAATCACATGATCTAAAAAAGCCATATGGCAATCTAACTCATGCTGCTTGTTTCACCAAGGCATGCAGTCACTGCAGCCATTAGACTTCTGTCTCTATTCTTCTCACACTTGTTAAGGAATGAACTCACACTTCTTCTATGGTGAATTTATTGTTTTAATTGATTGGTTTCATAATTTGTTATGGACTATATAAAAGGTATTGTTGAAAATGAGCATTTGGTTCAATGCTTGTTTCCATAATGCATTTATTTTGCTACTGCTAAAATCTCTAAAAAAAGTTAAAGGCATGTTTTGACTAACCAAATTTATCATATGAAATAAACAATAGAAGACTGTAGTACACTTGAAAAATAATGCCAACTTAGGGGCTACAGAGCTCATAAATCCGCTAATGGTTTATGACCTCATTGCCCATATCCCTGATGCCATTATGGCCTTGTACACTATAATTTTCTAGCAGGTCAATAACTAATGAGTGGCAGAGACACTGAGAGAGAGAAAGAGAAAGAGAATGAGAAAGAGAAAGAGAAAGAGAAAGAGAAAGAGAAAGAGAGAGAGATTTGGTTGTCTCTGCTCTGGTCTTCTGAACATCTTCCCTATGAAGGTCAGGGGGCATAGGACAAACACAGTGTAGAGGGCATTCTTTGTACCCCTCAACATTCTCTGGTGCATCACCCTCTGGAAAGTAACCATGCCATACTCCCTGCAACTGACTCCCCTATTCTCCTACTTCCTGCTTTAACATGGTAACCATAACCACTGAAACTACTGACCAGATATGGAAACCTTTGCACAGTGCTCCCTATTCCTGTTACTCTCTTTTCAAATTAATCTTAAGTCCTTGTGGCCCTTAATCTTGTGTCTCTTCACTGAGTGTAATAATCCCTGCTGTATAACTCACAACCGCACGTGATAAGTATCATTCTATACTCTTAGTGCCTCACAACCTGGAAGTACTTTTTATTTTATTTTATTTAAACAGCAGTTTGGAAAACCTTTGAGCCATAGGCTCATTTACAAAGGTACCTTGTCACAGTAAGACAAACGAAAATACACAGTATAGCAGTACAACACATAAGTATAACAGTAACTTAAGACATAGATACAAACAAGCTGGTACAGGTAGGATTGATGCAAACAATGACAGAGTTATGTTGTCCTTAGCAGCTTAGTAGTAAGCTTTGTAATAAGTATTGAGTACGGCTTTGACTAATGGCAATTACAACATCGGTGTTAATAAGGTGGTTACGTAAGGAAGTTTTGAAACACGATATAATTGGAGCTTGGAGATGGAGGGGGCAGTGTGTTGAACCAGGAGGGGGCCCCAAGCTGAAGGCTCTTTGGCCGTGAGAGGTCCTAGCTCTAGGGATAACAAGAGAAGTTTTCCCAGAGGTCCGAGTATGGACTAGTGGGACAGAGCGGCGTATGGTGGTGGTCAATCCTGGCAGAGATAGCCCAAGGAGGGTCTTTTTTGTAAGGGTACAGGTCAGATATTTGAGGCGCTCATCAAGATCAAGTACCAGCGCTTTAGCGTACAGTAGACAGGTGTGTGTCAGCCTAGGTGCCCCAGTAATTAACCTGCAGGCCTTATTCAGAGAAGTGAATTTTATGGAGTGCGGTCTGATCAGCAGCACCATACACGGCAGTCCATAGTCCACTAGGGACAGGATAGAGAGGTGACTTCAGAAGTAAGAGCCTCCGGGGAGGCAGTGTTTACCGGCGTAAGATGCCCAATCGGATATTAATGGCAGTGGCTAGCAGTTATGTGTCCATGGAAGGAGAGGGAGGGGTCAAAATGGATCCCTAGGTATTTATAGGAGCAAACTTGTTCGAGTGGGAAAGAGGACCCAGAGTGAATGAGGAGTTTGAAGTTGCAGGACTTGTTTTGAGGATGAGTGAAGAACATGGTTTTTGTTTTTTTAAGATTTATCACCAATCTATGCTCCTTGAACCAGCCCTCGGCTTCAGCGAAGGACTTCTGCAGCGAGTCCTGGAGGGCAATAGGGTTACGACTTGAGGCAAAGATGACTGCATCATCAGCGTACAATAGAATGTTCCCCAAGCAAGAGCGTGGAAGGGTGTTAAGGTAAAGGAGAATAGTAAGGGGCCCAGAATGGAGCCCTGGGGAATCCTAGAAAAGATGGGACAGATGTCTGAGTAGGTCCCATTAATTTTACATGCTGTGAGCGGTCAGACAGATAACTGGTGCAACAGGAGATAGGCCCAGCAGCAAACCAGAGAGACTAAGGGCATCAAGAAGGAGGGGTGGAGACAGTGTCGAAAGCTTTAGAGAGGTCAATGAAGACTGCACCAGCCAGAGAACCAGTGTCTAAGGAGGAGTGGAGAAAGTTGGAGAACTCTAGGAGGGCTGTGTTGGTACTGTGGCCCGCTCGGAAGCCATGCTGCTCAGGACATAGGACATTGTAGGTGGAGAGGTAGTCAGAGATTTGAGAGGCCACCACTTTTTCCAAGGCCTTGGAGAGAGACGAGAGAATGGAGATTGGTCGATAGTTTCCAGCCACATTCCTATCACCACCTTTAAAGATAGGGGTGACAGTGGTGACTTTCCAGGCAGTTGGAACCTTCCCCAGGCAAAGACAGTGGTTGATGAGGCATGTGATCGGGTAAGGACTGTGTCTAAGACCAGCCGTAGGATACACGGATCCAGTGTCACTGCCTGTACTATTACTCTTGAGGGCAGTGACAACAGCGCCTAAGTTCTTGGGCAGAAACACGGCGGAGGAGAAAATAAGTGGCTAGAAAGATTTATGCAGGTGCTGGGGGAGGAGGGTCAAAAAATTTGTAGGGAGGATAGGGCTAAGGTCAGTGAATGAGGTGTTGAGGTGGTTGGCTATGAGGGCTGGGTCTGAGGAGATCACACCATTAATGTTGATCTGGTGGGTGGGGGAGTGCACTCCCATTTAACTGTTTAATGTTATCCCAGAAGGTTCTGGGGTTCCCCATGAGGCAGTGAGTGAGGACCGATAGTGCTCAGACTTGGCCTTTCTGATGGCCAGAGTGCACTTGTTTGGTGGCAGCATATAACCGCCTGTCATTGGGCCGGCCAGTCTCAATGGCACGGTGCCATAGGTTGTCCCTATGTTTGAGTTGGTGGATCAAAGCTGGGGTTACCAAGGGGGCATTCTGCCTTTTAGAATGGCGGGTCAACATTGGGGCAAAGATATCACAGGCATTATTAAAAGTTTGGGTAAAGAAGGATAGAGCTGTGTCAATGTCAGGAGTTGCCTGTATAGGAGACCAGTCAATTTGGGACAGAAGTTCCTTAAGTTTTATCAGTCTACCAGGTATTAGACGCCACCAGCATGTGGACTGTGCTATGGGTTTGGGGACTGAGGATGACCAGTGAATAGAATGGGGAGTGATCACTGAGAGAGTCTGGGAGGACTTGTACATTGGGGATCCGATTAGGGCGGTTGGTGAGTACCACATCAAGCAGGGTACTGGAGCATCTCTTGGGGTTAGTCCTGGTAGGGTGGGTAACTAGTTGCGTTAGGTCTATTGCAGAAAAGGAGTCTCGGGTAGAGGAGGAGGAGGGACTGAGCCAGTTGACATTTAAGTCACCCACCAGAATTTGATCAGCGGAAGGAGGTAGTGAGGTAAGGTATTCTGTAAGAGAGGCAATGGCCTGCGTTTGGTCCCTGGGGGGCACGTATGCAGTAGTCAGATAAAGGGGTCCCTTTAAAGGGTCAGGGGTTAGTTTCAGTGTAAGCGCCTGGGCCCTGGAGTCAAGTACTTCACTTCATATCGTGCCTCTGAGTGCATATGTACTGTAAGAACCCTTTTACTAGGTCTCCATTTGGTCCTTGCTGCCCTCCACTACAGGTAAACAACCACCGAACCAAACACTAAAATGCACTTACCTGAACCTACCAATCCATACTGTCATTTTAAGTATAAAATACCATTTCAGTGTAGGCTACAGTAGGTGCTTTGTTTCTCCTCTGTTTCAATTTTCTCTGCACAGGGTCACCAGCTAACTAGCCCCGTAAATCTCCTGGTTCCTGTTAGAAGGCACTAAGCCTAATTCAGCATTCCCCTTAATCACGCACCCATTTCACAGGTCAGAGCAACTTAGCCTACTGTACAGTACACTGTAATATTCTACACAGCTAGTTTCCTCACACTGTCTACTAAATGTTAAAGTTTAAAGAACTGCCCCAAAACACAGACTGAAAAGCACTTGCCTGTACTGACTCACCCACACTGCCACTTAAAGTATTACATAGAATATTATTTTGTATAGGCTATGCACTCCGTTCTCTCCTCTTTTTCAGGTCTCGCAGCCCAGCACCTTAAGCTATGTAGCTCCTTAAATCTCCTGTCTACTGTCTTTAAAATCCATGTTGTGCAAAATCAGTGCAGTGCAAAACATATCCCTGGGAGATACTAACCACTGCCAATATCCCTTCAAGTGATAACTGTTATGTCTATTCTTTTTTTTGACAGCAGGGGTCTCAGTTGCAAAAAGCTTCAGGAGGGCATGCTAAAGTGCAAAGTGCAAGACGTGCTGCTAAATATAGTAACACAATAGTAAATATGTACAAAGATTAAAATGATATATAAACTACAAATTACATAACCTTGCAAATATCCTACCGAAAAGGTATTAGGCAGACAACATTCTAAACACACAGCCTCTTTAAGTATAAAATAAAATACCTCTTCAGTGTATGCTAGGTGTTTTATTCTCTCCTCTGTTTCAGTTCTCCCAGCACATTCTTTGTCATCATCTTTTTTTATTCTTTTTACTATTATTAATATTATTTTTACCACAATATTGCCATTTGTGGCAGGGTTGAATAAGGACATCCCATTTGTTATGCAGAAACAGTTAAAAGCAAAGATCTGTTCTATCCTCTTCCTTTCTGTCTCTTGTCTGATTGTGCAGTCAGATTTTCTTGTGAGACCTGTGAACTGATCCCTATGATGGCCTCATGATTCCCTGCCTCCCCCATCTCAATGCCTTCACTTGCTGTTTCCATCTTTTCTTCCACTTTGATTATCTGTGGTTGTCAGAAATATATGTGACTGTGTATGTGAAACTGGGATCCCTATGTTTGAAAATGTACCGTATATAGTTATATTGCTGAAATGACTGCAAAAACACAGTAACATGGTAGTTGATGGCAGATAAAGGATGCTAAACCCACCTAGTCTGCCTGTATTCCCTGCCTGCATCAGTGGCCACTGACCCTACTTGGTCATTGGCTATTACCTCTCTTCACCCCATCTAGGGTTCCCTTATATCTATCCCATGCATGTTTGAATCTCCTGCTGTGTTAGCACCCACCACTTACTGGGGTAGGTTATTCCAAGCATCCACCACCCTCTCCAGGAAGAAAACCTTCTTCAAATTGCCCCTTATCCTGCTCCCCTCCAGTCTCATATTGTGTCCCCTCATCCTTGCACGACTCTTGTACTGAAAGATGTCACCCACCTGCACTTTGTTCAAGCCTTTGAGGTACTTGAAGGTCTCTATCATATCCCCTGTTCCCTCCTCTCCATAAGCATATACATATTGAGGTATTTTAATCTGTCCTCATATGCTTTCTGATGCAAGCATTTCCCCATGTTGGTCGCCTTTCTCTGGACCACCTCCACCCTGTCTATGTCTTTGTGAAGATATGGCCTCCAGAACTGAACACCATATTCCAGATGAGGCCTCACCAGTATTTTGTACAATGGCATCACCACTTCCCTTTGTCTGCTAGTGATACCCCTTCCTATGCACTCAAACATCCCATGGACCCTTCCCACAGCCTTGCTACACTGTTTGTCCACCTTTAGGTCATCTGAGATGATTATTCCTAAATCCCTCTCTTCCCTGGTGACTGTCAGCAATCCCCCCATCCTGTAGCTCTCTGCAGGGTTTCTGTACCCCAAGTGCATGATCCTCCACTTCTTTGCATTAAACTTTAATTGCCACACCTCTGACCACCCTTCCAGCCTTCTCAGATCCCTCCTCATTCTTGTGACTCCATCCAATTTGTCTATTCTGTTGCAGATCTTAGTATCATCTGCAAATAGGCAAACCTTCCCCTTCAGTTCTTCAGCAAGGTCCCTGATGAAGACATTGAAAAGGACTGGCCCCAGTACTGATCCCTGAGGTACCCCACTGGTCACCCTCCTTTTCTCAGATTTGATCCCATTTACTACCATCCTCTGCTTCCTGTCCCTCAACCAGTTGTCAACCCAGTTTTCCACTTTGTGGGCCACTCCCAAGATACCTAGCTTGTTCGCCAGTCTTCCATGGGGTACAGTGTCGAAGGCCTTGCTGAAACTGAGGTAGGTAATATCCACTGCTCCTCCCTGATCCACCTCCTTCATCACCCAGTCAAAAAAGTAAATCAGATTTATTTGCTTTCCTGCTGTGAATCCATGCTGCCTTGGATCCTGTACTTTCATGGTTTCCAAGTGTTTCACAATCCTCTCCTTAAACAGCACCTCCATGATCTTACCCACTACTGAGGTGAGGCTGATCAGCTTGTAGTTTCCTGCCACCTCCCTGCTATCACTCTTGTGGAGAGGGACTACATTTGCCCACTTCCAGTCCTCTGGAACCACCCCTGTATCATGTGACTCACTAAACAGGGCCACCAGCAGTGCAGCTAGCAGTGTCCATAATTCCTTTACTATCCTGGGATGCATATCATCTGGTCTCATCACTTTGTCCACCCTCAATTTTGTGAGTTCCTGCAGGACTATCTCTTCTGTAAAGGGACTGGTGTTTACCACTCTCACTTTTTTTCCTGCCACCTAGCTGTGGTCCCCGTCTCTCCCCCTCTATCCTGAATACTGAACAGAAGTATTCATTTAGTATCAATGCTTTTCTAGGTCCCCCTCTACACACACCCTTCCCACCCCTTTGAGCCTTACAATCCCCCCCGACCTTCCTTCTGTAGCTAATGTAGCTATAAAATGTCTTGTCCCCTTACTTTACCATCTGCGCTAATCTCTCCTTTGTCTGTGCCTTCACACTCCTAACCACTTTCCCCACATCCCTCTATCTCTCTAGGTACACTGCCCTATCTGCATCCTACTGAGTCTCCTTGTACTTTCTGAACACTGTCTTTTTGTCCTTTACTTTCTCTGCCACCTCATTTTGTGAACCATAATGGTTTGTTCCTACTTTTTTCCTTGTTCCTCAGCCTAATGCACTGATTTGCTGCCTCCACTATGGCTTCTTTCAGGTGAGTCCACTGCTCCTCAACCCCTCCCCATTGATCCCTTCCTACCAGGGCTTCTTTGATCTCTCTTCCCCCATCCCAGCAAAGTCCACCCTCCTGAAATCAAGCACCCTTGTCTTTGTGTGGATCTCCCGTGACACTGTACTGATGCTGAACCACACCGTATGGTGGTTGCTGGACCCTAGGTGTCCATCTACCCTGACTTTCTTGATCCTGTCTCCATTGGTCAGCACAAAGTCTAAGATTAACTTGTCCCTGGTAGGATCCTGAACTAACTGCCTGAGGTCTTCCCCCTGCAAGGACTCCATGATGTCTTGGCTCCTGGCTGAGGCAGCTGCCAGGATGGTCCAGTCTATGCCTGACATGTGAAAATCAACCAACAGCAGTGCTTCCCCCCTTTGCTGCCATCCTGTGTGTTTCCTCCACTATTTGCCTATCCTCCTAAAAAATTATTTGGAACTCAGGAGGTTAAAAAACACAATGGGTTCACCACAATGGGTTCACCACAACACTACCCAGACAGATCATCTTAGGGTAGCTGGTTCATTCCACTGGGGTGCCAAACAGATGAGGCACACTGATGAGTCCTGGTAGGATGAAACACGTGTCTATGTCATCTGTTAGCACCCTTTGCAAACTGTGTGAGAGGCCTTTCGTCACCATGCAATTCTGCTTAAAGTTGAACCAGCATAATATTCTGTGGTGATTTGCATATGCAGCCCATGATACTTTGCATTGTGTGGGCATGTGTGATTTTGCATTTTCTTGAAACTTGGCTTCCCAGCCAAAAGCCCTTTGGGGTAACCTTTGCCTCAGTGTTTGTGCACAGAGGTGCTTTGTCTTTTAAACAGTTTTTTTATTTTAATGAGTTCACCACAACACTACCTAGACAGATCGTCTTAGGGTAGCTGGTTCATTCCACTGGGGTGTCAAACAGACAAGGCATACTGATGAGTCCTGGTAGGACAAAACACGTGTTTATGTCATCTGTTAGCACCCTTTGCAAACTGTATGAGATGCCTTTCGGCACCATGCAATTCTGCTTAAAGTTGAACCAGCATAATATTCTGTGGTGATTTGCATATGCAGCCCATGATGCTTTGCATTGTGTGGGCATGTGTGATTTTGTATTTTCTTAAAAAACACAATCACAACTGCTGTAGTAGGGGCTATAGGAGCATGGGGTGAAGTAATGGAGAAGGTAAATCCCCATACACCAATCCCAGAGGTGCCAAGTTTAAAATGCTGTGTTGCATGCAGACTATATTTTAGCAAATTTCCCTATTTGCATGAGTGAACCATCTAGCTTAGGCTTGTTAGTAGCAGTGTGAAGGTCATCTGCATGCAAAGGAGCCTTCCTACATATCCAGCACTAAGTACTTTGCACTAATAATCTTATATTATGGTCAACAAAGCTGACCTAGGTCTCCAATAAGTAGCTGAGGTTAACATAAGTGAGAGTTATTGTTTACCTTGGTCAGTGAAATTTTAAATGTGAATTCTGGAAGGAGCTATCACAGGGCTAGTGAGAGTGCTGCAGCCTGGTCAGATGTACATAAGAATTGGTTTGAGCAGGGAAAGTAAGGGCTAAGTGAAGCAAAGTGAAATTTGATCAGCTGATCACATGTGCATCTAGCAGCCCATCAGGTGGACATAATGACCCTAAGGTAAGGACTTAGTACCATGGAGATACTTAAAACAAAAACTCTTTTGCAGAGTTGTTAGCAGGAGGTTAGTTCTGGGACACCATGTTCTATTTTGTTGCATCTGCAAAGAAAGACACTGATGACGTTCTGATACATTTTGTGTGAAAACAAGAGGTTCCTTAATGAGACAGGATGCAAAAGTTAATTGACATGCAATGACTTATTATAAAAAGAATGAATCCAGAAACAAATGGTTTGATACCTTTTATTGGACCAGCATAGATTAAACAAATGAAAACAGCGCTTTTGTTACATCTATGTTGGTCCAATAAAAGGTATCAAACCATTTGCTTCTGGATCTGTTCTTACATGGACCAATATGGCAACTTACTATTTCTGTGTGTTATGAAAACATCAGCAATCTTTTGTTGGGGGGAGAGATTGAAACTTAGAATTAGAGATACACACAGATGAAGGACTTTGTTTTCTCTGTTGGTATTGACTTTGTAAATAATTATACTGAACAATTTTTTATTTTACTGTTATTGATAATAGTAAAACACTACTTGTAAATTTTATAACTGCTCTTGGTTATCCTATGCTTCCTGACCTGTGCCTCATCAACACCATTCATACAGTAGCAGAACACAAATAAAAATGAAATTTTGAATAATTTTGAAATAAAAACTGTTTTTGGCAGGTTACATATGCTACAAAGGATACGTTCCTCGGTGGCAGCAGTCAATCTACATCTGCTTTTTTCGGGCTTGCTCCAAATGTCTGGGCTGTCTCCAGCAGTATAGCCCACATGTTGACACATTTTAACTGGAGCTGGGTTGGTATCCTGGCAGAAGAAAGTGACTATGGTCTGCAGTATAGCCAAGCCATTGCACAGGAACTCCCCAAATTTGGTGCCTGCCTTGCTTTCTCAGAAACCATGCCCATAGCTTACAATCAGAAAAAGATCCAAAAAATAATAGAAGTGATTAAAAAATCAACAGCAAATGTTATTATAGCCTTTTGCTTTGGAGAAAGCCTGCAGCCAACGATGGAGGAGATTGCAAGGAATAATATTACCGAGAAGCTTTGGATTGCTGAAGATGGATGGTTCTTTTCTTCCTTCTTTTCCAAAGAAATGCTCTGGCAAACTTTAAATGGTTCAATAGGAGTTATTATCCGCAAAGGAGAGATGACGGAATTTAAAAAATACCTACTGAACATTCACCCTTTTAAGTTCACAAATGACGTTTTTATGAAGGAGTTTTGGGAAAAAGCCTTTGGTTGCAAATGGCAAAACAGCAGCAAAAGTCAAACATCAAAAGATGAGTTCTCTGAGGGGCCCATTGTCTGCACGGGGACAGAGACTTTAGCTGCTCCTGTTATTTCTTTCCTAGATTTTAATATTTATAATGCCGTCTATGTCATAGCACGTGCACTACAGGATCTACATTCATGTATACCAGGGAAAGGGCCATTTGAAAATAGAACATGTGCAGACATGCTTCATTTTGAACCATGGCAGGTAAGAGAAAACAAACAACTTGGATGCAATAGTTTTCCACTACATACCTCAACTCTAACCCATATTTGTATAACATTTAATTATATGTACACATATTTGTATACACACACACACACACACACACACACATACACACACATATACTTTGTAAAAAAAACTGTGTTAATGCAATATTTAGGGTTCAGACTAAAGAGACAAAAGTAGGGAAATGTGGTTTTAGGGTTCCAACCCTAAAACTCTATTACCCCCATCCTTAAAACAAATCAGGGGTGCAGTCTTCCTTGGGGATGTTCATCCTAAAGCTCATCTCATTCTGTACACTCCAAAAACATACACACCTAATAGCTTTAGGGTTGACAACCCCAAGGAAGACTGCTCCTCTGATTTGTGTTGGTGGTGGTGGGGTTTTAGGGTTGGAAACCCTAAAACCACATTTTCCTACTTTTTACACTTTAGCCTGAACCCTAAATGTTGCATCAATGCAGTTCTTTTGCAAAGAATTCCTTACTTTTTGAGATAGTATAATCATATCCTTGTTTGCCTATGGGAGCGCAAGGCCCAAAGGACCCTGTGCTTGTATGTGCAGCAAAACAGTAACCAAATTGTCAGCATAGCCTTCCTATTACTCCTCCTCCTCCTCATGTACTTGGTACTGAACATTTTCAAATTCCCGCTGAAATGTTATTTTGCACCAATGCAATGTCATTCTATACTACAGGTGTGAAAACACATTTTGGTAATGCAAAGTTTATTTCTAGGGCACCCATTCCCAAAGGCTCTTACAATAAGAACAGTACAAGTAATAAAACAGCAAGAGCAATAAAGCAGTACAAGTAATAAAAGCAAAGCATGTGGATAAATAATTACTACAAGTCATATACACAGCTTTCCACAGATATAAAATTTACTCAGACAGTCAGTGGAAAGGTTATTCCCCATAAGCCAGGCTGAAAAGGTGGGTCTTTAGCCTCCATTTGAACACCCCTAATGAGGAAGCCTCCCAGACAACAGGTGGTAACATGTTCCTAAGAGTTGGCCTGGCAACACTAAAGGTGTGATCACCCGATGTCTTGAGCCGAACCCTGGGAGTGCCCAGGAGGCTGCTCGATGAGGAGCGGAGGGAGCAGATAGAGGTAGCAGGTATCATTAGTTCAGACAGGTAGTGAAAAATAACAGTTGTCATGTTCATGAGGTGGTGTCAAAAATGTTGAATATTTTGGATTCAAATATTTAAAATTATCAAAGTTATGATTGAGTATAGCAGCATTTCAACAGATGTGCATAACTTTTCTATTTTTACATATTTTGACCCCAGATTTTAAACATAGCCTTCTTATGACTCCACCTCATGAACAAACAAAACACATTTTCAAATTCTGCCCAAAAAGAGCTTTTGCCAAGTGACCAGGAACTCACTTTTTGGGTCAGATTTGCATAATTCCACTGCCAGTGTTCATGAGATGGGGTCTCAAAAAGGCAATGTTGAAAATCTGGAGCTGAAATATGCAAAAATGGCAAAGTTGTGCATCAAAGTCAAAAACCCAATTGCAATACGTTGAACCACACTTACCTCATTTTCTCATATTGCATTGGTTGGCTCCAGAAGCAAGTCACGTCTTTAATCAGAGGGTGGATCTTCACCCTGGGACCTATTCAGGTGAGTAACTGTGTGTGGTGGATGTGGGTGGTGGGTGCTCAGTGGAAGGTCAGGGTGAGGGAGGCAGATTGGTGAAGAACCATTTCCTTTTTTACAGGTTTTAAAAAGGAAGACATGGAGGGACTGTTTTCTTTATTTTAGACAGGATTGCAATCAGAGAGTGGGAGTGCCAGTAGACGCCAGGAAAGGAAAAAAATCTTAATGGGGATGTCGATCAGAGGGTTTGGGCACCACTAGACACCAGGGAAATACATAACTTAATAGGCATGGTGATTGGAGGGTGGGTTGGGGGGCCACTAGACACCAGGGAAAAATACAATAATTGTGGGGACAGTGATCGGAGGGTATGGGGTGCCACTAGACATCAGGGAAAGATTTAATTATTATGAAGACAGCAATTTGGGGTTGGGGAGTGCCACTAGACACCAGAGAAAAATGAAAAAATTTGGGGGACAGTGACCGGAGAGTGGAGGTGCAACTAGACACCAGGGGAAAAATAAAATAATTATGGGGATGGGTGGGAGGTGCCACTGGACACCAGGAAAATGTATCCAAAATCTTTTTCCAAATGAAGGGATCCTTTTTTGTATGAATGACAAAGAACATATGGAAAAAGCAGAATTGCGTCACGAAAAAACTATTTAAAATGAAAAAAACAAAACATTTTGGGGTCATTTTTCTAGCAGTTAAGTTCAAAAGTCACCTAAGGGCCCCCGATGAGCACGATAGATGTCTTGATTTCTCTGCAGGATGTCATTTTTGTGGGTTTTGAAAATTTTGTTTGGAATAAAAAATGGAAACAAGATAGCGGCAAATGAGAACAAATTTTCTCCTCATGAAAAAGCATTGGCCCCATGTGAAGAAGGATTCTTTTTTCATTTTATACAGCTATGGTTCATGTTCAGAACCAAAATATCAAAAATTAATAACTCTGAAACAGATAAATATTGTTTCACAGAACCAGTGAAAAGCACTTCTGTGGGCCAAGCCCTTTCCTCCCTGAAAATTTCAGATCAAAATTTCAAACCGTCTGACCGCAAGACAATGACAAAAAAAAAATAAAAAATCCCAGAAAAAAACAGTGATTTTTTAATGTTTTTGCACTAGCCACATCTCAGAATCTATATATCTGACTGGAACTAAACTTGGCTCATTAAGAGAGCTGCACTACCAGACCACACATGCAAAATGTTGTGCAAATCCATTGAACGGCTGCAAAGTTATTAAAGTGCTAAATTTGAGGTTTAAAAAAGATACCCCTGCTCAACCCTAAATATAACCCACTGAAAATCAATAAAGCACCCGGACTGGACAGAATATCACCAGTGTTATATCATTGTGATATTTGTTTATGGTGTAAATCTTTAATGTGTCTGTATAATAAGTGCATAACTGTATGTTATGTCACAAATGGGACTGAATGATTATTTATGTTTTTTAACTGTATGTCTTGTTACAAATTTAATTGAATGTCTAATTTCTCGAATATGTTAAATGGTAAACTGTATGTCTACTTCTTCATCCAATTGTAACCCCCCCCAGGTCGCACTGGGAGACAAGCAACTTGTTGTTCAGTGTGCCTTCCTGTTACTAGATGTGTGAAACAATTACCAGTGTTTGCATAGCAGCATATATTACATCACCTGCATTTAAAAAATCCTGTCCACATTGAAATAGAATTTTTGTTTTCTGGATTATTGTAATGACCTGAAGTTAGTAAATCCTTTAGAATATCCCCACTATGGTACGAAATAAGTGGAATTTCAACCCAAATTGACCCAACCTGCTGATCTGCTTGGAAAACTGACCATCAATCTCTAATAATATTTGCAGTCTCATGTGACTTTATATTATAATCTGTGATGAAAACCATTCTCTTCACAGAATTCGTTTGCCCATTCTTGTCTCTCGGTACCAGCAATCTATGCCTATCAAGATTTATGACCTTATCCAAAGCATCCAGAACTGTTTATTTCCATTTCAATGCAGACAGGATTTTTTAAATGCAGGTGATTTAATATATGCTGCTATGCAAACATGGGTAATTGTGTTACACATCCAGTAACAGGAAAAGACTATGCTCTTATGCATTATTTAGACTGCCAAAGTCTGTTTACTATTGATGCAGCATGGTGCACATGTAAAAAGTTGTATGTGGGTAGGCAATTTGCCCATTAAAAATGTGAGTACAGGAACATATATGAGCCATTATTAATGGAAAATTTTAAAATGCATTGGGAGCACATTTTTATGAAGCTCAAAATAGCAATCCTAAATGTCTACAATTTAGAGGTCTTGATACTGTGCCCCCCCCATGAGGAGGTAATAGGGAAAACTATTTAAACCAATGCAAAATGAGGTGGATATCAAAATTAGGGGCCCCTATTCCAATAGGTCTAAATGATCAAATTGATTATAAGCCCTATCTGTGACTGAATTATTAAAGGTTTTTATTTTTCGTTCCAATAGACATGTATTGAACTAAGTAAAAATATGGAGCAAATAGTATCCAAAGCATTTTTTTTTGTCTTGCTATGGTACATACGGAGTGTATTTTTTTTTTATTTCTTTGTAGGTCCTTATCTCTTGGCTGGGTGTTCCTATGGATCCCAGGTCCAGTTGCAGCTAGTGGCTCTTGCATCTGACGCATTGCCCGGCTACATCTCCTCACCTTCACCCTCAGTCAGGCCACATCATGGTCCCCAGTCATGGAAGGCCAAGAGATCAAGACCAGAGGGAGTTTATAGGAGCAATGGATGCAATGCCACGGCCCCACCATAATGCACTGAGGGTTCAGCCGGTATTTGGCCCACAAGCCCCCGTCGCAGTGTGGCATGCAATGATGCCAATGTTGCATGGTACGAACTCCCATGCACTGCCCGACAGATGTCTGCCATGCTCGTGCCCCTTGTTTACCCCGTGACTCACCCCAGCCATCACTAGGAGCCAGCACATGCATAGGTAATCCTCCCCACCCTCCCCAAAGGAGGAAAGCAGTCCCTGGGATGCTCAGTCCTCCTCCTCTAGCCAACCCCCGATGACCCAAGCTCATTCCCAAACTCGGGTTGCTGGTGTTGTGTGAGGTGTGGCATCCAGTGCCTCAACCCTCAGTGCCCACTGAGCCGACATATATACAGAGTGTATTAATATATTTTTTCAAATACTGGTATGCAATGAAACATTTACTTGACTTTGTCTCCAAGGTTATTAGAAATAATTAATTATGAATAAAAGGGAAATTAATGTAATGGGCTGGAGCACATACATTTTTTCCAAAAATATTTTTTATTATGTATTTTAAATCAATACAAACATAGTCATGATGAAAATGTCTTCTTTGATACAATATATTATTTGGTGTATCATCCTAGAGAAGTACTTACAATGCAATATAAGAAAAAAGTACTTTTCTGTCCCCCCCATCATCTTACCACTATATGCCTATATTAGGTTATCAGTTCAATAATCAAATTAATAATGGGTATTCTATACTGTACATAATACAAGTCTAGAAATCTAAAAGGGAACAGAATTCTCTCCCCCTCCCACGTTATGATATGGGATGTCCTATTGATCACATTTCCTTATTGGTAGCATATTATTACTTATGGTTCTCTATGATGTTCCTTCAGGACTGTCTAATTTGCTTCAGGACTATTGTTACTAAAGTAAACATCCTCCTATAGGGTAGATCTTAAATACACTTATTAATGTTATTAAACAAGAATGTATCTACTTGTAAGGGTACAGCTATACTTGTTGATTTTAATATTTGTTGTAATTTGGCCCACCATCCTCATATTTTAGGGCATGACCATAAACAGTGTGTCATCATGCCTTTGGCTCCACAATTATGCTAACAATTATAGGAATAATCTGGGTTGATTTTATTAATTAAGACAGGGGTCCAATAAGCTCTATTAATTATTTTGGTTTGGATTGTTTTATTTCTAGCTGACATATAGATTTTATTGTTTATTTTTCTTAATTGGTCCCATTGTTGATAAGATAAATGTATACTAGCTTCAAGACTCCATCTTTGATTATTTAGTTTTATCTTTTGTTTAGGAATTTCCAGCACTAATTTATAAAATCTAGCTAGTAATTTATCAATTCCATTATTTATTAATGTAAATAAGTTCCCATTGATTTTATTGTTCAATAATCCATTCATTTTATGAAATTTGGCAAGAGTGTAAAATGGAATAATTGATTCCATCCTTTTTGTTTTTGTTTTTTAGTAAATTCCTGGTATGATAGTATTTTATTTTCAATTAATATATCCTTCCACTTTATTATATTATTTTTATACAAATATTGAAAATTAAAACTATGGTATTGATTCCAAATTTTTTAATTATAATCAATAGGTAAGAATAGCCATGGTATCTGAAGTTTAGAAGGGTTATTAAGATATATTCTAACACAATGAAACCATGTAATTAATAGATGTTTTTTCCCTGATGGAGATCAGCCCTGAAGAAGACATCCTGTAGTTTTATATATATATCTGAAAGAAACATCATAACCTGATATACGTATCGATCTTCTCTAGGGAAGAAGGACCATTGGTAATAATTAGCCAAAATGTTTTCTTCCATATATTTCAATGGATGTGGACATCCCATTGCTCTTGGCATAGTCAATATATTCCATGGAATATGGGGTTCCCCCTCTCCACAGAAATGTTATTAAGAAAAAATATAAAGTGAGGCATTGCCATCATCTTGATAGTGTCACTTTACCTCAAAGGGATAAAGTCAGATATTTCCAATTTTCTAGTGGTTTTTATTTTCTCTTTTGCTCTTTCATACTTGATTTTAATATTTTTGATTTTGGTCTGTGGTGAAATGTATGCCTAGATCTTTAATATATTGTTGTTTTTTAAACTCAGGGCTGGATATTCAGAAATGCTCCAAAGGTCAGTGCAAGTCCGGCACAGCGCAAATCTGATGTACACTGGTGCAACAGGAGCAATATTCAGAGACTGCACATGCCGTAGTGTGCCAGTGCAACCTCCCTGAATATGGCACGGTTGTGCTATTGCACAACTGTGACTGTGCCATGGTGCAACTAGGAGTGCGCCATGGCGCACACACACACACACAGTTGCACCACAGCAGCAGAGCCACTGGGTTGGGCACAGCACAGAGAAGTGACCCAAGGACAGAACCAGGGAGGCACAGTGACAGGCCACAGGAGTCCACCACCAGCTGGGCACACCAAGGTGCGAACAGGCACCCATCCCCCACCCCAGAATACAAAAGTGGCACCGAAGGTAGGCAACAGGAGGTGCCAATGGCTAACAGAGGGCCACCAAGGGAACCCCCCACAGGCTGCAGGCCATGCCCCCAACACAGCTAGACCAGAGCAGGTCACACCCAGGACCATGTAGCCAAGCACACACACCCACAACACTCCCCTGACAGCCCTCCCAAGGGCACCCCATGACATGCCCACCAACCAAGGGGAGGGACACCACCACCACAGTGGGACACACCACAGCACACAGCAGTGAACCACAGAAGCACAACATGCACCCTGACACATGCACACCACATGGACAGGCACTGGGCCACTGCAGCATGGCTCTGCATGCCACCTGCAAAGCAGACACTGACACAGGCAGGTAAGTCAAAATAATGTAATATATAATTATGAACAGCAAACTATGTACAGAACAAAGGGGGTGGGAAGGGGTAGGAATGTGAGGGATGGGGACAGGGAACAGGGACTGTACAGTGGGAAAGGGGACTGTAGGGGGAGGTACAGCAGGAGAAACAGGGGAAGGTAGGGTGCACACTAGCAGCCATGCTTTGCCACCCCTTGATGACCATGGCGTCCACCTCCCATCACCCACCTGTGGATCTGGAGAACCGCCTCCAAAGTGGTGGACATTACCAGGATCAGCTGCCTCAAGTGTCTGCAGTAGAGTGGCATCCTCTGCCACCCCTGACACCTAGGACAAGGGACAGGACAGGTGGTCTGTGCAGTGTCCAAAGGAATCATACCCATCCACAGCGCACATTGGGCAGCAGGATCACACACCCCCACAGGGCCTGAACAGGCCACCAGCAGGGGGATGGGCCAACAACTGCCAGCAACACGGCACACCATAACAGTTCACAATGCCACTCAACTGCACTATGCCAGTCACATGGCACAGAGCCCTTGAAGCACTGCAGAATTGACAGTGGCAGCCAGGAGCACACCTTCCCCACCAACAGCTGGCACACAAGTACAATGGATGCGCCACAGTGGCGGGCACCATGCACAGTGCAACACACACAGCTGCCATGGCACATGGCACAGGTGACTATGCCCACACCCAATGGCACAGGTGGCTATGCCCACACCCATGCCCCTGCAGGCCATCAATACATGTGGGAAGGACCATGACCGTGCTTACCTGCTCTCTGTGGCCACGCTGGTGCTGGGGCCACTCCTGCACCACCTCCGGGTCATGCTGCAGCCTGCCGTCCCACTGCAGCCATCACTGTCACCACCCTCCAGTGATTCTCAGGCCCTGGGAATGGAACATAGACAGGAACACATCAATACACAACCACAGCAGCTGGCCCCCCTGCACAGTGTGGGCCCCTGCCTGGCACGGTCCGCATAGCGGCATGTCAGCACAAGCAGTGGTAGGTGATGCAACCCCACAATGTGCACATTGACAGTACACCACCCTGCAGCACATGCCAGGCAGTCCAGCCAACACCACAGTGCAGCTCCAGGGCACACATGCATGCTTGGCCTACTCACCTGGCTGTGGCACATGCCCATGCCTGATGCACGCCTCCAGCCATCAGTGGTGCCCTGGATCCCTCTGCATCAAGTCCCCATATTGGTGCTGACACTGCTCTCCAGTCCTGGCCACCCCAGTTTGCTGCACTAGTGTGGCAGCAATAGCCTGCCACATAGCCACATGGGACTGCTATAGTGGCACCTGGCTGAACACGTGGTGTGCATGGGGCTGGACACAGGCCACAAGGTTGACCAACTCCACCTGCATCCAGTTACTTGTCCATCAAGACCTGCTCTGTGCCATGTCTCTGCTGAGAGCCGTGGAGCAAACTGGCGGCCATAGTCGCATGTGGCCACAGCATGTGCCAGATGTGCGGGCTGAGGGATATGTGCTGTGTCCATCTATCATGCAATAGTGGAGATGCACAGCATGGGTGTGGCTGGGTGGGGCCACGTATGTGGGGTCATCCAGGGTTTGAGGTCACTGCAGGTGTCAGAGCATGGCTGCGCACTGTGCACACATGTGCAATTTCTGCCATGGCACACCGTGCACCATGGCCGCTATTGCACAGTGGGCGCACAATGCACAATAGGTGGTGGTGCACCTACTGGCACCTGCGCACAGCACCAATGCACACCGTGCATGTGTGTGCATTGCACCACGTTGGGCTCCAAAGCAATCATATGACTTGCTCTGGAGCACTCACTGGGCATGGTGCAAATACGTGATATTCAGCTGCCACATGCTAGTGAGCTCATCAGCCAATGTGTGGTGCAATGGGGGCATTAGCATATCATTACCATTGCGCCAATGGTCATTTACATGCGATGTGCCATAAAAGCACCACGGATCGGCACAGGCCATGGACCAGTATTGCATCCTGTTGAGGTAAGTTGCGCATGCTGCTGGAGCACACTGAGCACAGACAGCACAGCTGGGGGGATGGCAATGGGTGTTGCTGCCACTGACACACTGTGCTGTCCATTTCTACAGGGAGCGACATGTCAGAACCTGAGGAGGTTGGGGAGCAAGGGCCTGCTCATAAGCGCAGGCCCAACTTCACAAAGGCAGAGTCACAGGCCCTGTTTGAGGCTTACCTCAACAGGGAGCCGCTGTTGAGTGGTTCCACGGGCACACCACAGGCCAGGGCTGGTGTCTGGGTGGAGGTGGTAGAAAGTGTGAACCAGCAGGGCAGCCACCAGTGATCAGTGCAGGAGTGCTGCAAGAAGGTGGGCACCAACAAGAGGCAGATCAAGGAGAAAATGGCAGCCATCTGTACAGCCCGGAATGCCACTGGAGGGGGGGGCCTGCTGATGCACCACAGCTAATGGCACAGGAGGAGTTGGTTGCAGGCACCTTGTACCACAGCACCGTGGAAGGTGTGCCTGGCTGAGGATTCCAGACAGGTGGCAGCCCATCCCTGCATGGTACATACAGCAGCATTGCACAGCATGCTGTGGCATTGTGGGGTGGGGTGCTTGTGGCCATTGCTTCACTGACACACCTGTTTTATCTTCCAGCACCATGACGCATGCGTGCAGAGGATGGGGAACTGGTAGCTGACGTGGAGGCAGGACCAGCCCTGGAACACCAGCCATCCACCTCCATGGGCATCTGGGGGCCTGGGAGGCTGCAGCACACCACCACTGTGCAGTCAATGGCCCCAAGCATGCCAGGCATACGTGCTACCCTGTGGAAGTCCTGCATGGCTGCTGTATGCTCCACCTGTATGCTGGGGAAATGGATGTATTCCGAAGCATGTGGCAGCAGGGCATTGAGAAACTGTGTGAGGAGGCGTTTTATGTGGCAGACTGGGTTATGCCTGTGGTGTCCCCTGTTGGTCTCTGGAAGGTGCCCGTGGTGAGTAGGCACATCACTGCTGTGACTTTTCTCTCCACAGACATTACATGGCTCCATCTTGTGGGTGCCTGCATCTCCTCACTGCACAGCTTGCAGACCTGTCTCAGAATGGCCCTATTCAGGGTGTACCGGCCCAGTATCTCCAAGTCGTAGAAGTTCTCAAAGGTGGTGCAGGCATGGTACCACCTGTGTCGGGCATACCGCCGACAGACCCTTCCTCAGCCACGTTGCTGTTCAACCTGCCCCCTCACACTCCTCATTATGGCCTCTATCATGAATGGTGCACAACAAGTTATTATGAGGGTTTCTGCCTTTAGAAAGATTCATCATAACTGATTAGAATTGAAAAGATTGGAAACCAAGCTAATCATCTGCCTTGGCTCCTAGCAGCCCTCTGGTTTAAATGATAGACTTATTTTCTACTGTTTTCCTTAAAATCTATTTGTATCTGTACACATTTAATTTCTATTTTCATTTTCACAATATATCTCCATCTCTGTCTTCTTCCCCCACATTTATTACCTTTCAGCCTTCTTACTAGGCCCTGCAGATGACACACTTTTAGATTAGGCTGTTGTTGCAGGGAGCTACCCTGATGATTATTCACGATACCCAAGACTGGACATGGGCTGGACGAAAAGCAAGATAGCAGTTGGTTAATCAGGAGTGCCAGGAGAAGCAGGGCCCACACGATTCGCCGAGGCATCATTCCTGTTCAAGTGTGGAGCAGGGGGCTGATCCCCAGGCAGGTCTCTAATCGGTGGCTTTCTCTGTGCAGTGGGGTAGTCTGGAAGGGCCAGCATGGCATGGCCCAGGCCAAATGGAGATGAATGCAGATTCGGTCCAATGAGGCTGGATAAAGCTTCCAGCAAGCAGAACACAGTTCACACAGTGGGGAATGAAATCACGACCCACTTTCAATACACAGTACATTTACATATAAGGAAATTCTACTGTACCAGGCAAACCACTCTCCAGTCATGATCGCAAAGTCTCTGCACAAACCGGGGATTCAAAAGCAGCTTGAAATCCTGAGAAGGCTGATCACATTCAGTAAAATCTTCGGTCTTCTTCAGGTATGAGCCTGGTAAAAAAATTAGTGGCTTACTTCATTCTCACAAACTTGGATTTAGTCCAAAATAATTCTCTTCTCTCCCTCTCAGGGGCAGCAGGCAGACATGCAGGCCACAACTCAAGCCTTTCCACAGTCCTCCCATGTGAAACTACTCAGACAACTGCTTGACTGTCTCAAGCATGTTGCTTTTTCAGCTCCCAGCTTAAATCTGATTCAAACTGCAGCAAGCCTGGGAATTTCCCCAAGATCCAAAAGGTTCGGTTGGCTGAGTCATCTTTCAGTCACAACAGGAGCTCCACCTTCAGGTGCAAAAAGGCGCCAAAAGCCCAAAACTACAATTCCTACAGATTTTGACTCCAGACAGCTCCTGTAGTCCAGCTCCATTTTAGGTCCCACCAGTACTGATTGGTTTAATTCGCAGTCCCGGGCCAAATGGTGGGGATAAACAAAACAGTCCTTGCTGCAAAGAAGACAGGTTAGACAAACTACATTATCATTATCACTCTAAATGATTTTCAGCAAATAGTTACATTTTTCAACATAGCTCCTTCTCAGATTACTTATGACTGCAATCCAGGCAGCTCTTAAAGAGAGAGTACACAGAGGCTATACAGGCACTCTCTGGCAATCACATTTAAACTACTAAAATGCAAAACACCAGCCTGGCAGTGAGCATTTAGGCAAGCTCGAGGAAGACTTTTTGGGAACCCCCATTTGTAGGGTGGTTACATATAAATGAAACACCACTCATTTAATAGATTTTTTTTTGTGCTGAACAACTTCTATGCTCACAGTATTATGCCATTATTTTTCATTTTAAAGTTATTTGCAATTGTTTGTCAAAAAAGTGAACACAAAAATTGAGTTTTCTGCTGTTTTGTGCTAATTATACATAAATCTGTATGGTATCTTTAAATGAAACACCACTCATTTTGTAGATAATGTTGTGCTGAACAGCAGTCATGCTTACAGTACCATGCTATCATTTTTCATTTTAAAGTTATTGGAATTTGAATATAGTTAGTTCTGGTACTGAGGCCGAACATTCTAAATGATTTCCGGAGTGATTGTGACATAGCTAATATGGGCCTGATTCCAGAAGGCATGGAGCACATCTCTGACAATTGCGACTTGTGCCAAATGCCGATGCGGTGGGGACCCTGAAAACCATTTCCAGAACAACCAGGGTCCCAGGCAGCTATGTCTGTGACTTGCACCAGCCCGACAGGTATGTCAAACAGAGGGAGTACCTGAACAGGGTGTCGCAAGCCTGCGGCACAGAACACGGAAGGGAGCAAGTGCCTCCCTTGCTCCCAGTCCCTCAATACACTGTATACAAAGCCCCACAGGGCAATCAGTTCTCCATGCCCCAATCCCCAAGTAATACCCCACAGGGCAAATCATGCTCCCACCCCATGCCTCCACCCCCAAGTAATGCCTCACATGGCTAATCATGCCCCCACACCATGCCCTGATCCCCGATTGCCAGCTCACTGCTTATATTTGGTGGGGCGGATGAACGGGCAGGCAAAAACACAGACAGGCTTTTAGCAGGAAAATCAGCAGGCAAATTAATATAATGGAAGCGAGTAAAGCTAGTACCAGGGTAGACACTGGCAGATGATGAATAGCAAGGGTGGCTTTTAATTGAGGGAATTGCCATTGACACTTAACAGTACATGAGGTAAGGCTGG
Source organism: Neoceratodus forsteri (assembly GCA_016271365.2). Lineage (NCBI taxonomy): Eukaryota > Metazoa > Chordata > Ceratodontiformes > Ceratodontidae > Neoceratodus > Neoceratodus forsteri. The sequence continues at coordinate 316,568,646 of CM057457.1, forward strand.
CAGATAACGAGGGTGGTGGTTAATTAAGGGGCATAGGTGGTGGACTCAAATCAGTTTAGATCATTTTACTGCTAAACAGTTAGCAATGAGATAAATTCATTTATTTCAACAGTTGCATTTGTCTCTCTAGTTGCTGCATCATCATTGCCCCCTGCCTGGTGGCTGGCAGAACAATCATTTTCACTTTTCCTCTTCCACACAGCTGCCCTGCACTTCCCTTAGTTTGCTTCAAATCATTTGAAAAAATAAAAATTATAATCTGCTAAACACAATACCTTTCTGTTCTCATGCTTCTTCATTTTTTCTTGTTCAAATCTTGATCAATGCTGTGGTTCCCCACTGAAATGGACCAAGTTGCTGTATTCTCTCCTCACACCTGCTCACCTCTAATGTTCCCTGCCAGCTGGTATGTCTTTCCACTTTCATGACACTCTTAAATTGTGCCAGCTTGTTCCCAATTTCTTTCACTAATTCAGATGTGCATTTTTTTAAATGAAAAAAAGTAACTCACTGGCAGCTGCAATGAATGTTTACCTCTCCACAGCTGCCAGCAGTACGAATCACAACCACTGCCACCCACTCCATTCTCACAAACAATAATTTTCTCTGGCAGCACAGAATACCACTCATCTGACTGAATCAAAGAAAACTATCATTTTTTTCTTTACAGTAAAACCATGAATGGTCAAGCAATAATCCTCTTGTTTTCAGCTCTAGAGCTGTAAGCTTACTCCCATGCTCTCTCTCCTGATTTTGGCCAGAGAGGATAGGATCACCACTCAGTCCCTGAACAAACTATCCCAAACTAAAGCAAACAAACAAACAACAAAAAAAAAAACACCTAGTGTTTTATTTACTACAATGACTGCCCAAACAAAATGCAATAACTAAAAATCCTTGGTGTCATCACCCTGCCCGCTCAAAACAAGCACTGCCATTTTTCTCCAAAAGGTGTTCTCCCAAGAACTGTCAACCAGTCCCATTCATGTCAGTGATACCATGGCAGTCAAGACACCCTATGGTCCACAGCAACCTCGGCATTGAGTGGAGGTATACACAGAAAATCACAAAAAGTCCATTACAATTTCTTTATAAAAATGTAAAATACACTGTTTGTAACCATGTACCTGCACTAACTGAACTGAGTCCTGTTGCATAAATTAAATATGCATAGGGGGAGCAGGCCCAGTGCCATGGAGGGCGGAGGCACCAGGCCTTACCTGCCACCACACTGGTAACCCAGGGTCAAGAGCAATCTTGGGGCGTTGGATGTCAACTGAGGAGGGGAGAATCGAGCATCCAGAGGAAAACTTTCCTTCTTTGGGAGGGGGCACTGGCCCTGGCATTTACTTGACCACTAGCAGTGGCTGGGGGTACAGGCAGTTGGGACCACAACATGGGTAATGGAAGAGCACTGGCTGTCAGTGTCCTATGTACAGGAGCGTGCGTTGGCATGTCTGGATGGCATTGCATATACACTCTTCCAAAGGGAGGAAATCAGGAAGAAAAGTGGACAGCGGCAGGCAGGCTTAAACAGACCCCTCACAGGTTCTGCACTCAGGTTACAGGGCCCTCTTCTGGAAACCAGATCCTTGACATTGTTAGGTGGGAGTTGCTGAACCCCACCATGGGGGAGTCCTGGAGCAGACCAGGATAGAAGGTAAGTCCCTGAGATGCCAAGTGATGGGACGGGAGGGGGGATTGCTGGAAGGAGCAGCCTGCCATGGCAGAGGGGGAGAAGCAGAATATGAAAAAAATATGCATTAGGGCAGTTTGATACATAATTTGTCTATATTCATGCAGTTTGCCCTTGGACACCTCACTCATGGCTTACACCACATGAGGTTATCTGATGTCAAACAGCACTCATATAGATAAATAATGTATCAAACTTCCCTCATTGCATGTCTCACACACACACACACACACACACACACACACACATTGTTAACAAAAATACTTAATTAATGCATCAGTTAGGGTTGCAGCAACAAAAGTTGGGAAATGTGGTGTTAGGGTTTCCAACCCTAACAACCCACCTCCACCCTGCAGGCACAACAGGTTTTGGGGGGTATCTTAGGGTTGTCAGCCCTAATGCTCACCCATTCCATGAGTAAATAAGACAGATAATTCACTACAGGGTGTGCGGTTGTGCTCTGATATGCACATGTCTTTGGTGGTTGAATGCAGTTGGCTTGCAGCCTCATGCCTCACAACACACCAAAGAACTGTGTATGATTGAGCATGACCGCACACTCTGTCATGGATTATCTGTTACACACACACACATATATATATATATATATATATATATATCTTAGCAAAAAACTACATTTCTTGCATCATTTAGGGTTAAAGCAGAAAAAGTCAGGAAGTTAGAACATTAGGGTTGCCCCATAGCCCCCCCAACTCACCATTCTCCACAAACTGACAGACGATGGGGTGTGTCGTTGGGTTGTGAGGCCCAAATCTCACCCCATTCCATGTGTAAGCAGGTGGGCATGCTACAGTAAAGGAGAATGGGGTGAGATTTAGGCCTCACAACCCCAACGACACACTCCATTGTCTATCAGTCTGTGGAGCATGGTGGGTGGGGAGGTTAGGGGACAACAATAATGTTCTCATTTCCTGACTTTTTCTACTTTAACCCTAAATGATGCATTAAATGTGTTTTTTTTGCAAAAAAAGTCCTTATTTTTGAGAAAGCATTATAGCTACCAAAAACATGAATTGGTGGGGAGCAGGGCCTCCACCAAGTTGCTCATATGCATAGCTGGGTCGCTGGAGGCCAGGTGTGGGGGAGCGAAGGAAGGAGCATTGTATGGACTGCTCTCCTGCTCCAGGGGGGAGGGATCGGAGCATGGCAGGTGCTCGACGGACCCCTGGCAGACACCATGAGTAGTGCAGTAACCAGGTTATCCAGTTGTTCTGGGGGAGGGGTGGATGCTGGACATCATTGCACGTCCTCACCCTCTCAAAGGGACAACAGCACCAGCAGTTCAGGATGACACAGCCCCAGCACCTGCCTCTATGACTGTCCAGTGCTGTTCTACTCCACTGACAGAATTAAAGTCTGTGGCACCACCACAGGCCCTGAACCCCACCCTGGGGTAGTAAGCCAGGGTAGCAATTTCAGCAATGCTGACACCTTCTGTCATTGACAGGCAAGCCATGGTGTTGTGACCCCACTCCGAGAGGGGTAAACTGGTGAGTATCAGTAGACAGCACATGGCAACCACAGGAAAATGAGGTAAGGTGACCAGAATGGGTGTTGATGGCCGTGCACCAGGAAAAATAGAGAAAAAAAATATATATCTCTTGAACTGTTCAACCTATGGGAAAAATTCCACTGCACAGGTACTGTGCAGTTTACAATATTCTTGCAGCAGCATACATCACTGAAAGGTGGTGTAAGCTGCCAGCAGTGAAAAGTGTGTATCTCACTTTGTTCCCGACATAACGGCGCCACAACGCATCACAAAGACTGCAATGTAATCGTATGCAGAAAATGACAATTTTGTCATGGGATATCTCTGCAACCAATTAATACCCCAACAGCTTAACATCAGAATTGACATCAGTAGGGCATCCCCTCAAAACCCAAAAATTTGTCTCAGAAGCCTGTCATTCTCGTCAGCTGAAATAACTTCTGTAGCGGCTGGCAACTTGAGGGGTGGAAGTATAGGTACTGTTACAGGGGCATTTTAGTGTGCTCTGGTGTTACTAAGCTCTGTGTGAGGGCAGTGATATCAATTAAAACCGTAGGACAGTGCCCTCTAAAAAGTGACAAGATTACTGTTACTCTAGTAAATGTGGTGCTCTGATGATGGAGTGGAACACCAAGCTCCGAATTAATGTGAATGAACGTTACTCAGACAAGGAGTGGCAGGAGTCATCCAAGAGATTTGATGCCCGCAGGGCTTTATTCAATAACGGTGGTTAGGGAGACACAGTCACAGGAGTGGTAGGCAACACAACAATAGAGAAAACAGAACTGCTTTTATCTCATACTGCTAAAACAACTACCAGAAAATATGTTGAGGTGCACTTCGACCTATTGCCACTATACTCGAAGATTTCTTAGCAGTTAGCTGTACGTAAGACTAGTACTATACAGAAATCAGATTCTATTCACTACCCAAAGTATCTAGATTTACTGTGACCATAGAATCATAACAAAGTCCAACTGTCTGAAGTCTTCGTGCGCACTGCCAATCTCCGTTGGTAGCTGCAAGAGAAGCAGAACAGAACAGTAGAACACTTGGACACAAATCCCAACACAGATCTAGTTAAGGCCACTGGGGTGGTGAGAGGTTTTGTAAACAGACCATAGTTTTCTTAGCAAAACTCACACTCTCCAAGGCTGCTGAAAAAAAAGAACCAGAGAAGCTGGTTCCTGGAATGAACCCTCTTACGAGTTGTCGGATTCAACACTGATGCAAAGAATTCCCTGGCCAAAACCCACTTCTAGGGCCACCAAGGATGAAGAGGAACCAGGAGATACGTGGTGATGAATCCAATGGAGGATTACCATGACCTGGACGATGCTGCAGCACTCCAAGGGTGAGCAAGACTTTGAAAGATCTGAGGTGAAGATGGATCTCTGATGTAACCAGGAACCAGAAGGATCTGAGGTGGTCAATTGATTCTGAAGTATCGATACAAGGAACTGGAACAAAACAATGAAATGGCGGACGCATCCCGCACTGTGTTTCGACGGACTCAACTTGCGTCGAACGACCAGGGGACATAGACCAGGTTCTTCCAGGATGTGCACACTATCCTGAAGAGGGCGACCAACTTCGGGACATCCAGATCAGGAACCAAACAAAACGACACTGGCATGGCAGACGTGATGCACTTGAACTTAGGCGAACGTAACTTTGAACTGAAGGACAAAAGAAACGGCGGGTGCGACTTGTACAAACTGTGATGAACTCGACTTCGGTGAACGACAAGGACGGAGTAGATGATCTGCTGGTTGGACACTTTCTGACCAAGGATGATGATGAAGACGTCTTCCTCCGGGTAGAGACTGATTCTGGATACACAGAACAGCAAACCACACCATGGAACATCTATGTAGAGGAAGACTGAGTCTGTTCCCATATGCTGGCAACACTGTAGCTAAAAGGCACACCTTCTCACAATACCAAGGGAACTGTGTGATGACCAGGTCATTTGCCAGGAGAAGGGGCAAATTATCAATTTTTGGGCAATTATTTACTGGTGGGGCAATTGTTCAGATGCATGGGGCAATTGTTCAGATTCCAGGGCAATTGTTCAGATACACGGGGCAATTGTTCAGATGCACAGGACAATTATTCATATGCCTGGAGGAATTGTTCAGATGCACAGGACAATGTTCAGATACCAGGGGCAAATAACCACAGTCCTTATGTCACAATGCAGTCTTGGTGCTTTTAGCCATTACACAATCTTTCAGATGCTTGAGCAATAAACAGTTGCATAAACAGTACAGTTGTTAACAGTCACTTTGCAACATATTGTGAGCTAAGCACCCTTGATTGGATGCTTTTCTCACTTTAGGGCCTTCCTGGATAGGATCTGGCTACCCCTGACTGCTTTGCTATGAATGTCCCAATCACTGGACTCGGATACCACCTGCCACTAGACCAGATGCCCTGAATGCTAGGGGCCTAAATGCCTTAATTGCTATGGGGCCTGGATGCCCTAATTACTACTAGGCTGGCTAGCCCTAACTTGCTAGGCCTGGGCTGCCCTTACTACCTTGGGGCTGGCTTGCCTTAAGGAGGACAAGAAACAAAAAGGCATGTTTACTTGACCTAATGTACGATATCATCACCATTCATATGATGGGAGCTCGATTATAGTAAAAATAATGTTTAATCTTTTGCAATTTTATTATTTAAAAAAGTACTGATTTGTCAGTTATGGCTGACACTGGAGTTGCCGCAGTGATCCTTCCGGTTACCACTGATGTGAAGTGAGCGTGCCTTTTTTTTAATGACGTTTATGTTTGAGCTTTGGTGCCAGTGTCCTTGTGACTGGCACTGAACAGGTTCCCAAGTACTTTACAAAGTCTGTCACCAGTGTTGTTGGTGAGTGGGGTGGGGCAAGCAAATTAATTAATGTAGCTGTAGTGTAAGCGGATAAAGCAATTAAATTAATACCCCCCCCAGATTCTGTGTTTTTTAAATAGTTTTCCGTACCTGCTTTCTGTACTGCTGCTGTCAAGGATCAAGCAAATATCTTGTATGGACCTGGAGCAGCCCAATTGTGCCATGACTCGAGTAGGACAGTTAGTGGTATTTGCTGCTTTTTCTTATTGCTACCGTACTTAGTCTTGTATTCCTGAAGCAGTTGAAATTAACCAAACTGAGCACAATGGTGTGACAGACCAAAGACTACTGTAGACACCAGAGCTGATACAAAATGAGTAAACTGATTGTGCTGCGACACGAGTGGGCTGGAATGAGAATATGTCAGCTAATCTTGCCGTGGCTGGATGTGGGACATGGAGGTCAACAAACTGATAAGGGACAGGTAAAATATAGAACAGCTCCAAATAAGTGTCAAGACAGCAGGAGGGAGTGGTGTTTAACCAAACAGGTGGCTGCTGACTAGTCCAGTCAATTCACGAGTCAAAGAAAACTGTAGCACTCATTGAGACAGAAACACACCAGAAATAAGTTGCAGAATTCAAAATTATATTTATTGATGTGTCAAAAATAGAATTGGATATAGAAATAAAGCAAGAGCACACATAGGCCGCAGCCTAAAGCAGATGTTGCAATGAGAGAGCGCAGCTTGGAACAGCAGATCTTGGAACTTGTTTTTTTGATTTTGCACTTGCACTGATTGTTTACTTAGTTTGAAGTGCCAGTTCCAGCTTTACGCTGCAGCCTATGTGTGATCTCGCTATATTTTTTTGTCCGAGTCAATTTTTGACACACCGTTAAATATATTTTTGATTTCTGCAACTTATTACTGATGTGTATATGTCTCAGATGTGTGCAACTGTTAGAAATTAATCTGCCAGCTGTAATTTAATATAAATTGGAAGATCACAAATTTTCTCTCCGCATTAGAGAGATGAATTTGGGGATCAGGGATCGTGTGTGTAATCGTGATGGTAACAGTCGTTTAAAGCAAACCAAGCAAGATTGTGAGTTTCAGCTCCACACTGTAAAGATGAAATTTTCAGCTCTGCATCGAGTAAGAGGGAAAAAACTGCAGATCTGGAGGCTGTAATCCCGCTACTCTCAGCCATCACTTAAAGAAAATTGGGATGCATCACGGTGACAGAGACAACTGGGAGAGAGGAGATGGTGGGGTTTGGCATCTCAGAAGCTCACATGCTGCCTCATAGTGTGGGAGAGAGTGAGTGAAAGAGACAAAAGCAGACTGCTGGAGATCACGTGATGTCGCGGTTGGGCTAGCAGCGCTAGAAGCCGTCTCCCGAGCCACCCCCTCACTCCGCATTAAAATCCTAAGCTAGCGGCTTTCTTTTTGCTTTATCGCAATATCGGAGGGTCTAGGAAATACTGCTGATTGCATACATCTGCGGCCATTTAAAGGAATTCACGACCGGCAGCACGATTCGTGGCCAAGAGAGTTGGGCCTACTAGGGTCATGGAGGCTGAAATGCCATAGCGCCTCATGACATACTCCTCCACAACCCGAGAAGGACGAAGAGACCTAAAGGGCAGCCCGGCAATACATGAAAGTGCTACTATCCACAACACAGCAAGCAGGGCCTACTCCATTATCGGAGAAAAATTTCTAGAGGAGTTACAGCCATTTAAAATGGCACTACAAGATATAACAAAGGAGATTAAGTGTTTAAGGGAGGAGCTGTCTCACACAAACCGATCAATCTCTGATGTTTCGGCACGGACTGCATCACTTGAGACATGGAAGAGTAAACTGGAGCCAGAGGTGGTGGTTTTAAAGCAACGCCTGCATAAAATGGAAATCAAGCTAGAAGATTTAGAAGGCCATAGCAGGAGGAATAATATAGTTATTCTTGGCCTTCCAGAAGAGGCGGAGGGAACCTCTCCCATTTTGTTCTTTCAAAAATTTCTAGCCAAAATAGCTGGGCCGTCTCCCAATAACCCAGTATATATTATTGAGAGGACGCATCGTTCACTTTGCCCCAAGCCGGCAACGGAAGCCCCAAGGCCGGTCATTATTAAATTATTAAATTATCTGGACAGGGCCCACATCCTGGAGCAAGTTAAGGCCTACAGCAAGTGGTTTGGGAGGGCAAACAGATTCGTCTGGCACAAGACCTTCCGGCTTCAGTGCGACAACGTCGCGCGGAATACCACCCACTGGTGTCCAAATTGATTGCGGCTGGTATTAAGTACAAGGTCCAGTACCCTTCCAAACTGATGGTATTACGCTCTGAATCCTGGCATTCCTTCGATACAGCCCAATCAGCTGCTCCTGCATTGAATAAAATGTTCCCGGACCTGTTCCCTGCTCGTTGAAGATTTGTGATATGGCACCGATGTGTGATGTTGTATTTCCTGGACTGATGGTGGATACTGGATTCGCCACTACAGAAAGATGGCTAGCAGGACTGCTTCAAGTGTGGCTGTATGCCATTCCCTCCCCTTCTTTTTTTTTTTTTTACTTTACTTTTGGGCACCACCAACTGGACCTAAATTATTGATGAACAATATGGACAATATGATTTTGGTGCCCCCCTCCCCTTTTTTCCCCTTTTTTTTTTCTTATCTCTCTCTATGCTCTTTGTACATGTGACCCTTATATGAATATGTGGGGTGGGGGCCGGGATTGGGAGTGAAAGGTTCCTGGATGAAACTGCAGTCTAATCAGTGCGTCACGTACTGGCACAGGGTGGGACGTAATCCCACAGGGATATTTAGGGCCATAGGAACGACCTTACTATTACATATAGACTTGAAGTTAGAATTGTTGAGGGCTATGACCCATATTTTTGCCTTTTCTTGTTGGTGTAAAGTTTACCCCAATGTGGGCTTTGGGGTGCGAGGGTTGGGTGTAGGGAGGAGTGGGGATGGGAATAGTTTGGGGGGACTGTTTAGGGGTGGGAATAATACTTCTCCTTATCAAACTTCAGGGTCTGTGTTGTATTATGGGATGATATATTGGTTTAAGAGGATTTGGGGGACTCTGTATATATTGAAGGAGTTGAGGGGTGGGTAGGGACTGTTAAGGAAATGCCACATATTTTTCAAGCGTTATCACATGGGATGTGTTCCGTTCTCAAGGAAATATGCTGGAAACAAGAATATTATCCATACTTGGCCTGGTCATGGCATTCGTGTTAAAGCTTTGTTCATGGAATGTTAAGGGTGCTCAATCCCCGACAAAGAGGGCCAAGATCTTGCTGCATCTTAATAAACTTAATGCAGACATCGCTTTTATCCAAGAAACTCATCTACCTAACTCGCAAATTCCTACTCTAAGGCGATCCTGGGTGGGACATGCACTTGGGGCAGGATTAGATACTCGTGAAAATGGGGCTGCGAGTATGTAACGTCAGATATCCTTTCGACTGCTTCAGTCGATGGGTGATCCCCAAGGTAGATATATGTTGGTGAGAGCCATTCTTGGCCACACGGAAGTAGTACTGGGATCAATCTATGGACCTGTTGGTGATGACCCACAATTCTTTATGAGCCTTGCGGCTAAGTTAGCACCTTGGGCCCAACTTCCCATTACACTTGGTGGAGACTGGAATCTAGTTCTCAATAATACCTTGGACAGGTCAGTAGGGAAAAACACTCTCCACACTCCTGCGCAATTGGCTCTTAAAGACCTGATGAATACCCTGGGTCTTGTGGATCCGTGGAGGACCCTCTTCCCATTGACTAAAGAATATTCATTTCACTCAGTGCCCCATAACACTTTCTCCAGAATTGATTTCTTTTTATTGGGGGTTGAGCACCTGGCGGGGGTTCAGAGTTGTGTTTACCTTTCTAAGGTGATCTCGGATCACCACCCAACCTCCTGCAGTGGGCCATGTCCTCGTCTGCTGCCCGGATAAAATCTGGAGATTTAACCCCAGCTGTTGAAATCCCAGGAGGTAGTCGACCTTCTCTCTAAATTTATAGTTGACTTCTATAAATTAAATATAGTATCCACGCCTAAATTAGATGTGCTTTGGGGGCTCTAAAATGTTCATTAAGGGGAAATTGTTAGATTGGCATCCATTAGGAAAAGAAAATCTCCTCTAAATCCTCGTCACTTCGCAACAAATCAGGACCCTGAGAAATCCCTATCCCCAATCGCAACCTACAGACTTTGAAAGACTAGAAAAATTACGATTTCAATATAACACCCTTTTGGGTGATAGGGTCAACACCTCCATCTGAGGGCCAAAATTAATTACTTTGATCAGGGGGTCAAAGCAGGTAAGTTCCTGGCCTTAAAGCTCAGATCACTAGCTGCAGATAGGATTGTTGTTACGGTTCAGGACATGGAAGGAAGTTTATATTACACCTAGGAGATCACTGATTGTTTTAAGTTCTACCAAACCTGTATTCATCCCCTTACAACCCTATCGACGTTCTGCACTAGATCTTTTCTCCAAGATATTGATCTCCATACTTGTCCGGTGGTCAGATAACTCTTCTACAGTCTCCCTTGACTGTGGAGGAGATATATAAACTATAGATGCGTCCTATAGATAAAGCGCCGACCAGGCAGTTACTGCCTAATTTCTATAAAGCTTTTAAACTTCAATTGGGGACACGGTTATTAGATATGTACAATTATATCTATAAACAGGGCCTATCTGATCTCACCCTTACAGAGGCAATTGTGGTGGTCCTACCTAAGCGGGTAAGGACGCGACTTGCTGTCGAATTACCGTCAATATCGTTAAGTAATGTGGACATGATCCTGGCTAAAATCATGCTTGTGGGTTGGCCAAAGTCTGGCATACATTATTAAGCCCTGAGCAAGTGGGTTTTGTTGCCGGGCGTCTCTCATCAGATCACTTGCGGAAGATTTTTCATCTCATTTCTGCGTCCGGGAACTCCCAGATCCCTGCGGCTCTGGTGTCCCTGGATGCAGAAAAGGCCTTTGACTGGGTTTCTTGGGAGTACTTATTTGATTTGCTCCCGAGATATCGAATTCCCAAACAATTTATCCAATGGATCCGTACACTTTACTCATACCCATCTGCGAGGGTACTGTGCAATGGAGTCCTGTCCTCATCCTTCCTCCTCCAACAGGGCACGTGACAGGGTTGTCCTCTTTCCCCTTATCTGTTTAACCTGTTTCTGGAACCATTAATCAGGAAAATTAATCACTCTGTAGTGATCTCTGGCATTTCAATTAACCATATTCAATATAAACTATCGGTACATGCCGATGACATCATCTCCATATCACCCACCCATCTACATCCATACCTGCCATTTTAATATTATACGAATTTGGGGATTTCTCAATTATAAGTTAAGCGTGGCCAAATCAGAAGTAATGCCCTTAAATTGTTACACTGTAAAGGCCGACATTGTACCGTTTGGGCTCACTTGGATAAGAGATAAGATCAAATATCTAGGTATTTTCTTGTCACAGTCAAAGGTTAAAATGAAGCAATATAACCTGGACTGTTTAATTGCTAATATTAAATCAGATCTTAATCGCTGGGTACTGCTTCCAATTTCTCTTTGGGGGCACATCAATATTATAAAAATGAATGTTTTACCTCGGTTGTTATATCACCTCCAAATGTTAAATCTTAGCCTTCCTCAGTCTTGGTTTCTTCAAGTGCATAGTATGATTTCTAGATTCATTTGGAAAAATAAATCCCCCCGAAGAGCGATAACTAAGCTTCAAAGAACTAAAGAACATGGTGGATTACAAGTCCCCAATATTTATCACTATTACCTGGCTATTAGTTGCGTTGTAGTCTCGCAATGGCTAAAACCCACAGAGGATCCTCCATTGTGGTTACAAATTGAAAAGTCAATTTGCGATGCTGCTGGAGTTGACATTAGATGCCTCCCGTACCTGACTACTAAAAAAATCCCCAAACAATGCTTAGATATGCCTATTATGGTTTCCATTCGAGTATACGCAGATGAATCAAACCCTTGGGCTTTCATTTACAAAGACATATCCCAGCCTCTTATTAGGAATCCCAATTTTAGAATAGGAATACTAATACACTGCAGCTTTTGGCCTACTGGTTGGGGAAACAGTGGCTGATTTAACAGAAAATCAAACACTACTAGACTTTTCAGGTATCAGGGCCAAATGCAACCTACCTTCCTCTCATTGCTTTAAATATCTCCAAATTTCCCATGTTCTAATTCAACATTTCGGTAGTGGTCCCTGGGACCAATACATGTTGGGCTCCATACTCAGTTCCTTGTCCATGAGACCTTCGTCCCATCTCCTGGCCTTCTACTACAAGGAAATTCAGAAGCAAATCAGTGAACTTGAGGGTACTCCTCATTACGTGTGGGATATATTTCTTCCCCCCACCTCATCCACTCCCCGTCAATGGCACCAAATATGGAATAGGCTATATAAAGATATCAGATGGGATCAGTACAGATTGCTTCAATTTCATGTATTGCATGACTTATACTATACACCTGTAGGCGTAACAAGATGGGTCAGCCTTCTTCAGATTTGTGCACCAGGTGTGGTTCTCAGAGGGCACTTCGCTCCATGTTTTCTGGGAGTGCTAGTTACCCCATTCTGGGAGTCCATTCGTTTAAAAATTGACCCTGCACTGGGCCTGCAAGATGCCTTCTCACCAGAAATCTGCATCTTGGGGATGTAGGAGCAACGCTACAGGTACTCGGAGAAAGCACATGTCCCTAATATTCCTTTGTGCTAAGAAAATTATATTACGTCATTGGGTGGATCAACAAATCCCCACATACACAGAATGGCATAAGGAAATTTTGTTCCTTTGCAGGCGGAATACTTCATAGCAAATATATCTAAAATACTAGTAAATACCAGAAGATTTGGGCACCTCTGCATACATTACTAATTATATGATCACAATCGCTACCTCCTGGCTTTATGACAGTGGGCCTCCATAACTGAATATGTACCGTGTTTAGTCCTTGTTTCTCCATTTGATTGCTCCCTTTAATTGACCAGATTGTTTTCCTTCTTTCTTTTCTACTTCTAATAGGAATCCTCCCAACTATCACAGTGTATGGCATGGGGTGGGGAGGGTTGAGGAGGGATAAGGGCGGTTATAATTATTTAGGTGGGTTGTTGGTTGCTAATGCTAGATAGCCTGGTGACTGGGCCTATGTTATTTCAGTAGAAATGATCTTGTTTTTTTGCCTAGTATCAGGCTCATGTTCGCATCTCAGTGTGTTAAGGAGAGGTGTTTGCTTGTATCCCCCCCCTTTTTGGCTTTGCAAGATTCTGTATGTGCGAGATGTGCTGTGTACTAACTCTTGAATATATCTGTGCTGTCGAAAAGCAAATAAAGTATATTCAGTATGAAAAAGCAGACTGCTGCTGTGAGACATCTGGTTATTACAGTAACTCCAATTACCTTTCCTACTACTGTACATTACTGTCTATGCTGCCTGAACAAGGATGTCATCAAGAAGACGCCCCACCCAGTCCAGTACACATGTGCTAAGACAGAACGCTAAGTATGGGCAGACCACACTGAAAGCTGGTAAAAGCATTATTTACATTAAAATAAAAAACAGGACACAGAAAACTGTTTAAAATATGTTTATTATCCATAAAATACAACTGAAAGACACTAAAACTATCTAAAATGTGTTCATGTCCCCTTTAACTTGCTAGGCCTGGGCTGCCCTAACTACCTGTGGGTCCGGTGCCCTAAAACCTGTGGGCCTGGTGCCCTAATTACTGCAGGCCTGGCACCCTCTTAACTCTGGGCCTGGCACCCTCCTTTACTTTGGGCCTGGCACCCCAATTACTGTGGGCCTGGTGCCCTAATCACTGTGGGCCTGGCGCCCTAATTACTGTGGGCCTGACACCCTCTTTATTACCTTGGGCCTGGTGCCCTTTATTACCCTAAGCCTGTTTTGTTGGGGCCCCTTAATTCCCATGGGCCTAGTAGCCCTCTCTTAATCTGGGCCTGGTGCTCTCTCTTCAACTGGGCCTGGTGCCCTTTATTCAGCTGGGTCTGGTAGCCCTCCCTTTATTGGGCCTGACTGCTCTAATTAACTTGGGGCTGAGCATTGCCCTTTTAATTCAGTGGGCCTTTTAATTTCTAAGGCTCAGAGAGCCTGCTGTCATGCTGTTAGAGGTCATCTCCCTATTCCCGCCCTCTTAATGAATATTTATAGACCTTTCACTATGGCCTAGTTATGCTGTCCCTTCCCCGTGGACATTGCTACTCCTGCCCACTTGATGAATATTTATTTTTGCAGGGTCCTTGCTCTCTGACCCTCCTGAGGCACTCAGCCACTTTCTTCTGTGCCTAGCACACACAGTTTCTTTAAATAAAAAAAACACATTCTTTCCATTAGGTATTCAGGCAGACAGCATGTAACAGAGTGCTGCCGCCGACTCACCACTCCACAAGGGATCGAGGTTGGCAAACGGGAGGCGGGAGGTGTGCTGGCAGTGGAAGGGAATGGTGCAGGCAGTAGGCAATGCGAGGGACAACCTGGGGGGCCTCAGATGGCTGATGGGATGACCAGCGATGCGGCACTTACAAGCCGCTGATCGGGGACCGTGCAATACTTTTAAAATAAGAAAAAGGGGCTAAAACTAACAAATGACAGGGCTCACAGCCCAAAATGGCTAAACTGGGTGCTTTCTTTCTTCGTGGTGCCCTGATGGCACAACCAGCTGCGCTACTTAGCAGCAGGAGGAGTCTTCAGGCAGTGGAGGCAGAGCAGGCACACAGCTAAGTCCTCAGAAATGGCTTCAACACCCTGGTAAGCCCTTTCTTGTCCCTTTGATTTACTGTGTCCTCTCTCCTCTACAGCTGCCCAGGAACTGACACTAACTGACCAAAAATTTTAAACTTAAAACTCTTCTAGTTCTGGAATGGCTGGAGTGGAATGTTGTGCATGAGCAGCTCAGCGCAACATTCCATCCAGGCCATTGTTACTTGAGCTGCATGAAATCTATTTTTTGACAATATTTAAGTGCACAGGGCACTCTTCTTTATTATTTACAGTGCTTCCCACTTACAAAGAGGGGAATTTACTTGTAGGGGCTCCTGGTAACTTTTGCACGCATATACAGCAGGCATCCTGGGCACCTGTAAAACCCCTAATTTATTTACTTGTTTTCCTTTTTCTGTGATCCCCCAACTTTGGAGCATTACAGATTCAGGCCCGCTTAAAAATACATGTCCCCATGTATTTCCTTAAACACTCTATAAAACATTTCTTAAATATTACTTCTATAAGAGTTTATAACATTTTCTTAATATTTCATTTAGCACCCTATGAAACCTTACTGTGATAAAACATTCTTAAAATATCTATAACTTACTGTGGAAAACTTTAAATTTGCTAAACTAAAGTGACTGTGTCTGGGGAATTACTATGCCTAGATCTATCCATGATACAATGAGACAAATTGAGAGGCTTCCATTATGTATCTTCTAGGGGGAGCACCTGCATTTGATCTTTGGGATCTATGGGGTTGGAAACCTACAGGTTCTGGGGAATGCATTCTGGTTCCAAGAAATCTGGCATTTCAGGATTTACTTCTGGTACAACGATTGGACAGTAAAAGGAATTTACATTGGAAGTGCAAATCCAAGGTTCTTTGCACCAACTGGTTGGCGATTCCAGTCCCAACATTACATCCTTTGAAGACTCCTGCCTCTCCTTTCGCATAAAACCGTTTTTGTTTTTTGCTAGAACAGTGCCTCTAAAAGTACAGGCTTTCAGGAGATTTCGGTGCACAATCTTGGTAGTATTTCCCATTTCTTTCTGAATCTTATATACTGGTAACTCTGGATAAGAGATTTTAATAATGTGGCAAGGTTCAGGTTCCCATTTTGAAGCTAACTTGCTGCATTTGAGTTCTTTTTAGCATCACTCATTCTCCTACTAGTAAGGGCATAGCACTAGCCTTTGTATCTTAGTTTGCTTTCTGTCTTTGACCCACTTGTTCCATATGCTTGCCTACAATTTGTCCAGCCTCTTGCAGATGTTGGTTTTGTTCCTGTACTCAATTCGTAATTGGCTGTTTGACTTTGGGTTCATCAAGCGGTACTTCTAATACTAAGTCCATTGGGAGTCTTCTGTGGCATTCGAACATTACATAATGAGGTGTATATCCAGTAGAACAGTGAATAGTGTTATTATATAAGTAAGTAAGTTCAGGAAGAAGAGCTGACCAGTAGGGATGTTTATATTCTGGTAAAGCTCATAGCGTTTCAAGCAAAGTTGGCTGATCCTTTCACAGAGTCCATTACTTTGGGGATGGTAGGCCATAGTTTTTAGTTTGTGACTACCGTAAAGAGCACATGGTTCATGGAAAAGCTTAGACTCAAAAGAGGTTCCTTGGTCTGTAAGGATTTTTGTTGGATAACCAAAGGGTTGCACAAAACATTTTAGAAAGGTTTCTGCTGTAGTCCGAGCGGATAGATCCTTAACTGCACTGGCAACCACAAATTTTAAGAAGTGATCAACCATAGTAAGAATGTACATGTAACCACTGGTGCTTGGTTCCAGCTTCAGATGCTCTAAAGCAACTAGCTCTAATGGTGCGTTACTGATTACAGGGTGAAGAGGAGCTTTGTGGTCATTTCTTTCTCTGTGTTTCAAAGTATAGGCTGGGCATTCTTCACACCACTTTACAAGGTCACTTAGCATTCCAATCCAATAAAACCTCCTTCTGATAACAGGCTCTGTTTTCTTGTGTCCAAAATGTCCTGAATGATCATGGTATGCTTCCAGTACTATGGATGCGCTAGTTCTTGGAACTTTGATCTGGGTCAATTCACAGTGCGAAGTGGGGTCTCTACTTCGTTTAACTAGGCGAGAATCTTCTATAGCCAGATGGGTTCTATGCCTCCATATTTTCATTACTTCTTGATCAAGCTTCTTCCGTTTCTGCTGGATCAGGCATTCCTGCTCTGAAACTAGAGTTTTAATCTGTTTAACAGTGGGATCCTGGTCCTGCAATTGAATCCATAAACTTTTTTGGTCAGCAATTTTATCATTCACTTCAGGTTGACTTTCCACATTTGGCTCTGGCGAAACTTGACAACAGGCTTGTATAATCTCTACTGGTACTTGGAGAAAAGGTAGCATGTCTATTTTCTCCAACAAAGTGTCATCTGCTTCTGTTTCTACTTGTCCAGGCACCTGAGACAATGCATCCGCATTTGCATTTGCTTTACCAGAGCAGTACTTAAGGGAAAATTGATAGTTTGCAAGTCTGGAGGCCCACTTTTGTTCTAGTGCTTCTAACCTTGCTATATTTAAGTGCACTAATGGGTTGTCATCTGTGATGACTGTAAAAGGAGTAGCAGCCAAACAGTGATAGAACTTTTCTGTAATGGCCCATACCAATGCTAAGAATTCAAGTTTAAAAGAGCTGTAGCGGGCATCATTCTGCTCTCAACCTCTTAATCCACAGCTTGCATAAGCTATGACTCATTCAACACCATCTTGTTCTTGTGCTAGTACCCTACCCAATCCCTTGTTGCTGGCATTGGTATACAAAAGGAAAGATTTTGCGTAGCCAGGATAAGCTAGGAGAAGAGCTTCAGTCATTTTTTTCTTTAACTTATCAATCACTCTTTGTTGCTCAGCTGCCCATGCAACAGGACGATTCTTTGGGACTGGACCCTCTGTCGATCCTCTCAAAAGTTTGTGCAATGGCACGGCAATTTTTGAAAAGTCCTTGATGAATATTTTGTAATACCCCATGAAACCTAGGAACTTCCGGACATCTCTGACAGTAGCAGGAACAGGCCAATCTCATACCACCTCTATCTTTTCTGGGTCTGGCGACACTCCCTCTGAGGAAACTATATGTCCCAGGTAACTTACTTTCGATTGTAACAGATAGCATTTGGATGGTTTTACTTTGAGACCGGGTTGTCAGATTCAACACTGGATGCAAAGAATTCCCCAGCCAAAACCCACTTCTAGGGCTGCCAAGGATGAAGAGGAACCAGGAGATGCGTGGTGATGAATCCATTGGAGGATTACCACGACCTGGATGATGCTGCAGCACTCCAAGGGCCAGCAAGACTTTGAAGGATCTGAGGTGAAGATGGATCTCTGCTGCAACTAGGAACCAGAAGGATCTGAGGTAAAGTCATTTGATTCTGAAGTATCGACACAAGGAACTGGAACAAAACAATGAAACGGTGGACATGTTTCGCACTGGGCTTAACCGGACTCAACTTGCGGTGAATGACCAGGGGACATAGACCAGGTTCTTCCAGGATGTGCACACTCTTCTGCAGAGGGCGACCAACTTTGGGACATCCGGATCAGGAACTAAATGAAACGACACTGGCACGGTGGACGTGATGCACTTGAACTTCGGCGAACGTAACTTTGAACTGAAGGACAGAAGAAACGGCGGGTGCGACTTGTACAAACTGCGACAAACTCGACTTTGACAAACGACAAGGACAGAGTAGATGATCTGCTGGGCGGACACTTTCTGACGAAGGATGATGATGAAGACGTCTTTCTCCAGGTAGAGACTGATTCTGGATACGCAGAACAGTAAACCACACCATGGAACATCAATGTGGTGGAAGATTGAGTCTGTTCCCATATGCTGGCTACACTGTAGCTAATATGCACACCTTCTCACAATACCAAGGGAACTGTGTGATGACCAGGTCATTTGTCAGGAGAAGGGGCAAATTATCAATTTTGGGGCAATTATTTATGGTGGGGCAATTGTTCAGATGCATGGGGCAATTGCTCAGATGCATGGGGCAATTGTTCAGATGCTAGGGCAATTGTTCTGATACACAGGGCAATTGTTCATATGCCTGGAGGAATTGTTCAGATGCACAGGGCAATTGTTCAGATACCGGGGCAAATAACAACAATCCTAATGTCACAAATGCTTGAGCAATAAACAGTTGCATAAACAGTACAGTTGTTAACAGTCACGTCACTGCATATTGTGAACTAAGCACCCTTGACTGGACCCTTTTCTCACTTTAGAGCCTTCCTGGATAGGATCTGGCTACCCCTGAATGCTTTGCTATGAATGCCCCAATCACTGGACTCGGATACCACTTGCCACTAGACCAGATGCCCTGAATGCTAGGGGCCTAAATGCCTTAATTGCTATGGGGCCTGGATGCCCTAATTACTACTAGGCTGGCTTGCCTTAACTTGCTAGGTCTGGGCTGCCCTTACTACTCTGGGGCTGTCTTGCCCTAATTTACTAGGCCTGGGCTGCCCTTACTACCTTGGGGCTGGCTTGTCCTAACTTGTAAGGTCTGGGCTGCCCTAACTAACTGTGGGCCTGGTGCTTTAATTACTGTGGGCCTGGTGCCCTAAAACCTGTGGGTCTGGTGCCCTAATTACTGTGGGCCTGGTGTCCTCTTAACTCTGGGCCTGGTGCCTTCTTTAAAATCACAGGCCTGGGGCCTCAATTACTGTGAGCCTGGTGCCCTAATCACTGTGGGCCTGCTGTCCTAATTACTGTGGGCCTGACATCCTCTTTATTATCTTGGGCCTGGTGGCCTTTATTACCCTGGCCTGTTTTGTTGGGGCCCCTTAATTTCCTTGGACCTAGTAGCCCCTCTCTTAATCTGGGCCTAGTGCCCTCTCTTCAACTGGGCCTGGTGCCCTTTATTCAACTGGGCCTGGTAGCCCTCCCTTTATTGGGCCTGACTGACCTAATTAACTTGGGGCTGAGGAGTGCCCTTTTAATTCTGTGGTTCTTTTAATTTCTAAGACTCAGAGAGCCTGCTGTCACTCTGTTTGAGGTTGCCTCCCTAATCCTGCCCTCTTAATGAATATTTATAGGCCTTGCACTATGGCCTAGTTATGCTGGCCCCTCCCCGTTGGCGTCGCTACTCCCGCCCACTTGATGAATATGTATTTTTGTAGGGTCCTTGCTCCCCAACCCTGCCACGGTGCTCAGCCACTTTCTTCTGCACCTAGCACATGCAGTTTCTTTAATTTAAAAAAAAACAGTCTTTCCATTCAGTATTCAGGCGAACAGCACGTATCAGCATGCTGCTGCTGACTCACCACTCCACAAGGGATTGAGGAAGCAAACGGGAGGTGGGAGGTGTGCTGGCAGTGGGAGAGAATGGTACAGGCAGCAGGCAATGTGAGGGACAACCTGGGGGGCCTCGGATGGCCGACGGGATGACAGAAGCGTCACGGCACTTGCAAGCCACCACGGGGACTGAAATACTTTTAAAAATAAGAAAAAGGGGCTAAAATAAAAAAAACGATAGGCCTGGACAGCCCAAACGGCTGAACTGGTGCTTTTCTTTTGTGGTGCCCTGATGGCACCACTGACCTTGCTATACAGCAGCAGGAGGAGTCTTCAGGCAGTGGAGGCTGAGCAGGCACACAGTTAAGTCCTCAGGGACGGCTTCAATACCCTGGTAAGCCCTTTCTTGTCCCTTTGATTTATTGTGTCCTCTCTCCTCTACAGCTGCCTGGGAACTGACACTAACTGACCAAAAATGTTAAACTTAAAACTCTTCTAGTTCTGGAATGGCTGGAGTGGAATGTTGTGCATGAGCTGCTCAGCACAACATTCCACCCAGGCCATTGTTGCTAGAGCTGCATGAAATCTATCTTTTCACATTGTTTAAGTGCACAGGGCACTCAATTATTTACAGTGCTTCCCACTCACAAAGAGGGGAATTTACTTGTAGGGGCCCCTGGTAACTTACACAAGCATATACAGCAGGCACCCTGGGCACCTGTAAAACCCCTAATTTATTTACTTGTTTTACTTTTTCTGTGATCCCCCAACTTTGGGGCTTCACATAAAGGTGTTTTTTTGTTGGGTCAGCTCGACAGCGATGATCCCACACTGACTCCAGTGACCATTTGCTTGCAATGCACTGATCAGATAGGCCCTAAGCTTAGAGGTCATTTCCAAATGGGCTGGTGCTTTCATATTTGGAACCTGATCATCGGTACTGATACCTATGCTGCCGCCCCTCAAGCGATCGTGCACACACCCATAAATGAATAAGGTATTCCCTAACCTCCCCAACACTGATCCTCTGTGCTTTCCTGTCAACAGTTTGCAGTGGTGGTGGAGGGGTGACCTACAGAACCAAGAGCAGTCTACTTGAGCTGCTCTCTCACAGCAGATAAAATAAGTGTCCCAGTGAGGATCTTTTTAGTGTGTTCCATGGCCATGATGCCGTTCAAGAAAGAGCCAGGGGAGCAAAGACACAGGTGGTTACCAGGTGCTACAGAAGTTATTTCAGCAGATGAGAATGACGGGCTTCTGCGATGAATTAAATAAAAGAGTGAAGGTAGGCTAAGCTCCCAGTTTGAATAGGGTCGCTACTATATACAGCAAGGTGGTAGGGGCATGGACAAAGAGGAGAGTGGAGACCAGAGATAGATTTTACTAATATTTGGACAGGTCTTTATTTTTTATTTTTTTATACTGTACATTTTTATTCAGTTTTTGTTGTACAGATATGCAAAACAGTCATGCAGGATATATAGACGTATTCACTTCCCACATACAACGCCTGTGGTGTATAGAAGCATATTCTTACCTCTTTATCTTGAATACTGAGGGTCATGAGCTTGTTATACCACGTATTATATCTATGAATGCTACATACCTGAACTTAGAAGGAAGAATCAAACCACCATGAAGAAAACAAAGTCAGATCAACTCCCACCAAGGCATCTGGTGACCGGGGTTTCTCACCTTCATGTGGTTCCGGGATCTCCCCTGGCCGAACTATATGAGACAAAGGGAAACAGCCTCAGACTGTATCAAAGCTACTGCATATGTATTGTTTGTTTACTTAAACTATATACACCATTCTAACCTAATCTATCTCAAACGAATTGTACTGTATTTTACATTAGGGCATATCCTTTAACATACATATACATCCTTAACTGATTTATTCTTCCTATCTTACTGACTGATTAGGCATTTAACATATTAGTGTAAGAAATGTTCCTTTGTCTTTTTAAAAGATAATCCATTAGCATCCATTCAAGGTCCTCACCCTATCCCAGCCCTGGGTGCCACAAATGCCATAAAGGGGACCCAGGTGAGTTAGAAGTCTGCATTTCTAGTTCCTTACATAAAGGATCTCCTCTCCATTTCATATATTGGGGCCAAGGAAGCAAGAATCTCTGCTATAGTGGGCACCTTGGTCATCCTCCAGTTACTGAGTATTAGACGCTTAACTTGCATAACTAAAATCATATACCATTTATATTCTTTACTGGTCCAGGAGCATGTCAGGGATTGCAGGCCCAATATTGTAGCAGCTGGTGTCTTATCCCATGATTTTTTGAGGATCTGGGCTCCCAATTGTCCTACCTGGCACCAAAGCTGCTTAAGCGCTGAACAATCCAATAATATATGGAAAAGGGCCCTCCCCCCGGCTGATGACAACGCCAACACTCATCGTTCCCAAGTACCTCGAGCTTATGCAAAATTGCTGGAGTCCTATACCACCAATGTAGAATTTTGTTTTGAATCATTCTGCTCCTAACATCAGTGTACTGTGAGTGGGCTGGAGACCAGCACTTAGCCCATTGCACCTTGGAGATGGGCATTGCTAATGCTGTTTCCCAATGACTTTTGGCTTTTTCTGTTTGGTCAGGGAGGGCTTCTATAATGCTTGTAAACATGCAGCCAGCTTGGCCTTTGGCTATCTTAAGCCACTTAGCCAGAGGCACGCACTCATTGGCCTCCTTTTGGAGGTGTGTCAAATATGACCTAATGGCTTCTCTTATCTGCAACTAGTGCCAAAACTCCCTCTGTGGGAGGTTCCATCTTTTCTGCCCACCTACCGGTGAGAGAATATCTGAGAGGTAGAAAATCCCTTTTGGGCCCATCTTGTCCAGTTTATCATTTCTTTTGCTATAGTAAAGTGACGGTTATTCCATAAGGGGGTGTACTTGACCAGTGTGGGAGATAACCTGAGGAGAGCATGCAACTGTTTCCAATATTTAAGAGTGGGGTCTATTATGGGGTGTGGAGCATAGGGTGCCCCTCAGAGAAGACAGACCAGAGATGACGAGTTCACCTGGTCATTTTCCATCTGATGCCATTGTGGGGATTCAGAGGAGGGGGATAGAACCATTGCAATGTTTGAGATGTGTGGAAGGCTATCTTATATCCCTCCAGCCAAGGTAGGTCCCACCCACCCTTCTTCCAATGCCCTCTCAGTTTGGCTGTGCTGTACCTGGGTGTTTTCCCTTCCCATATAAAAGACCCAATCATCTTGTCCCATCTAGTATATCAGCATGATGGAAGGTATAAGGGGATATGTGACAGAAGATACGTCACCTTTGGTGCTAATGTCATTTTAATGGCTGAGGTCTTACCTGCCATCGTAAGTCTTAGCCTTGCCCATCTGCTCAGCTCCTCCTCACAATCTGTCATTAGATGCCCCAGGTTACACTCCCACATCTTACCCAGTTGGGTGTTTAGTTTTATCCCTAAGTATGTTAGATCCTCCTTTACCCATTTCAGCTCCATGTTTAGCACTTTATCAGGGTCACAGTGGTAATTACAGGGCAGAATTTCTGTCTTAGTAGTATTGACTTTCAAACCTGACAAAGTATGAAAGGAGCGAAGAAGATCGGTAAGGGAGAGTAGGGTCATATTTAAATCAGCCAGGGTTATGAACAAGTCATCTGCATACAACAGAGTGGAGTAGCAGTGGTCCTTAATGGGGATGCCCTTTATACTTGGGGGTTGCCGTATAGTTGCTGCCAGTGGTTCTAGTGCCAAAACAAATAACATAGGTGACAATGGACAGCCTTGTCTAGTGCCACGCCCTAACAAAAAGAGGTCAGACATGGTAGAATTAGTAAGCACTTTGGCTGATGGGGACTTATGCATGGCCTTGACCCCAGCACAAAACCCCGGGCCAAATCCAAAGTGCTGTAATACTAGTAGAAGATAATCCCATTCTATGCAGTTGAATGCTTTCTCGAAGTCCACTGCTATACCAGCAGCTGGAGTATCAAGTGTTTTGGTTGTTTGCATCAGATTGATGACGGAATGAATATGATCTACACTATTTCTCCCCTGAACAAAACCCACCTGGGATGGGTGTATAAGCGCAGGGAGGAATGCTTTAAGTCGAGTAGCTATCCCCTTGGCATAAATTTTGCTATCCACTGGGATCAGTGATATAGGCCTGTAATTGCCTGCCCTAGTGGGATCTTTCCCTTTCTTAGGAATAATACTTGTCACTGCCTCTCTCATTGTGGAGGGAAACTGTCCTGAAGTAATTGCCTTTCGGTACACCTGATACAATATTGGCGTGACCATAGGGCAAATGGCCTGGTAGTATTCCACTTGGAAGCCATCTCCTCCTGGGGCCTTACCTTTTTGTAACGATTTCAATGCCTGTTCTATTTCTAGCTCAGTAAACGGGCCTTCCAGAGCCTCTCTATTCTACTGGGCTAGGGTTGGGAGCTGCACCTTACCCAGGAAGTCTTGTATCTCCCCAGAGGAAATAGATCGAGAGGTAGTGTAAAGTTGCTCATAGAACTGCCTCATTATTCTATTAATCTCTGATGGGGAAGCATGCAGCGCCTGAGTCTGGGGATCCCTTAGTCCTGCAATATGCTGGTTAGCCCACTATTGTCTAAGCTGGTAAGCCAGCACTTTCCCATTTTTATCCCCTTCTTCCCAGTATGTGTGTCTTATACAGAAAATTGCTAGTTTGGCCCATCTAGCTAGCAATTTATTGGTGTCCAGGCATAATTTAAGCACTTCCTTCACCAGGTGAGACGGTATCTGAGAGTTTTTGGTCCGTTTTAATTGAGTCTCTGCCTGGGATAGCTGGCCCTCCAAGGTGTTTAATTTAGTGTCCCTCTGTTTCTTCCTACGGGAAGCAAACCCCATAATTGCACCCCCCCATAGTAACCTTTTATGCCTCCCATGTGGTACAAACATTGATGACAGTCAGTGGGTTTTCTTAAAGAAAAATTCGGTCTCACGCCTTACCCAGGGAAGAAAATCGGGGTCTTTCAGTAACAAGGTATCGAACCTCCACCCAAGTGTAGGCTTAGTTAAGGGACCCCAAATCAAAAGGAGCAATACAGGGGGATGGTCTGAAAGAATTACTGGTAAAATACTGGTATGTATCACCAACTGTGATAAACAGGAGGAGATTCGCCAGTAGTCCAGCCTGCTGTAAATGCTATGGATCCCAAACTGAAAAGTACAGTCTCGGTCCTTGGGGTGCCCCAATCTCCATATGTTAATCAGGCTATACTCTTGCATGAGATGTTGCAATGCCATTGTACCCCTTGGTTGCACTCCTTCTCCAGGTCACTTCTATCCATAACTAGAATCAAAGCCAGATTACAGTCCCCTCTCAGCAGTGTAGAAACCCCACTCTTCCCCATCGACCCCATTTTGTCTGACACCTCCTGAAAAAACACAGGGTCATCCTCATTTGGTGCATATATATTAACAATTATACCATGGACATAAGTGAACAGCCAATGAAATAATCAGATTAGTAGTTTACCACCGTTGTAAATCCTCTGATACCAACAGATAATCAAAAGGTCATCATCTACCACAACTGCAGCACAGTAATAAATACAATAAAAAAAAAGAAACCTCTCTAATGTTTGTATTTTATTATAGCAAAAAAAATGAACCTTGGTATAATCACAATAACCTACTCGGAGGATGTGGGTTATCAGGGGATTTACCATGGCAGACGAGGATTTCCACTCCAGCCATGGTAAATCCCCCGATAACCCACACCCCCTTGTGGCTTATTGCTTAAGTAACAGTGGCCCCTCAGGTGTGTCAACCAATGCCATTATCCAGCAACCCTGTGGATCTTTTTTATTTTTAATAATCTCCCACTGCAAGCTTTTGTGGATCAAGATGGCCACCCCGAGTTTTTTTGTTGGAGCCGAAGCATGGACCTCCATCCCCACCCAATCTTTAACTAGTGTGGCATGGTCATTCCCTGTCAGCTTGGTTTCTTGCAGAAAGGCTATGTGTGTCCTCCCCCTCCTTAGGTAAGACAATACTTTCTTCTGTTTTATAGGGGTATTTAGACCCCTAACGTTCCATGTATATGCTGATAATTCATCCATTGTCCCTATAGCCAAGCACTTGTGTCTTGTAATCTGTACAGAAAACTAAAGTTGGGGTGGGGGGTTCCATCATTTCTGTGCTGCATACCCCACATCTTAATCCCTACCAGCTTGCCTCTATCATGCTGTCTAGTGTTAAATCCTATCAGTTTATATTTCTGTTGCCACCATTTGTGAAGTAATGCTTCCCTCTTCTGTCCAAATCTTGAACTACTATAAACAGTACATTGAAACAATAATAATAACTAACACAGTAGCAGTAACAAAAATAACTTATTTACATTTGCACCTAGCAGTGCCTGTGAGTAAATGGCCACATGAGATAGGGACTCTAGCTCCCCAATTAGCCTTGACCATCTCCCATGGGGGTGGCAAAAGGAACTTGAAATATGCAGAGAGTAATTATTCCCTGTTTTCCCTTAATATTCTGAGACATCTGCTGCAGTAGGCCCTCTAATGAAGTATCTGCGAGTTGGGCCTTGAGGTGCCATTAAATCAAATTCCACATACCTACAACCTCTAAAGAAGGGAGCAAACAGTAAAGTAACCTTACTGGTGTAGATATCCCCATTCCCTGGTAAAAAACATCTAATAATTGTAATCCCCTCCCCTTGCCCTTTATGAGCTGGCTACGCCCAGCTATGCTGTAGGGTTATTTATTTATTTATTGTATAATCAGATTTACAACCTTTGAGCCAGAGGGTCGTTTACAAAGGTACCTCGTCACAGACAGGACATACAGAGTCAACATACCTACAGAACACAATCATACAGAATATAACAGTTTTACATAATTGTTTGAACACAAAGAGTAATTAAAAAACATTTCAGAATTAATAGGTTTATTTATTTATTTGCTTTTGTTTACCAGGTAAGCACACTAGACAGCCAAGTGCCTATTTTCAGGTGCGACCCGGGAGATTACAGAGGTACATTCAAGAACATCAGTCAAAAACAAGTACAAGGTACACATAGTACCAACAGGTACTGGCAGTGGAGGTGGAGGCCATGGGGGAGTAGGGGGGTGGGGTGAGGGTGAGTTCGGCCCAGAGGCCTATGTCAATAGTGTTTTGAGAGCAGCAGAGCATCCGTTAGCCACAGGTGCAGCAGCAGGTGTTGAACAATAGGTTCCATAGGGCAGTTTTGAAGGTGGTAATTTTGGTGGTGTTGGAAATGGCTGCAGGGAGCGAGTTGAACCAGGATGAGGCTCTGTAGCTGAACGACCTCTGTGCCCGGGTGGTCCTAGTTCTGGGTACTAGTAGGGTGACCTTGTCAGTGGTTCGGGTAGTGACTCTGGAAGGTGTAAGTTGGATGGAGGCAGATACCCCGGGGGGGGGGAGCCTGAGTAGAATCTTCTTAGTTAGTAGGCAAGTTTGGTAGCGGAGACATTCATCGAGGCTAAGGAGTTTGGCCATGTCATAGAGCTGACAAGTGTAGGTGAGCCTAGGGGCACTGGTCACTAGTCTGCAAGCCTTGTTAAGGGTGAGTCAAATCTTGTTGAGGGCTGTGGAGTCAGCAGCACCATAGACTGGAAGGCCGTAATTGACAAGGGACATTACTGAGGATGTAATGGCAAGCCTGAGGGCATCAGGTGGGAGGCAGTCCTTGTGACGGTAGAGGATGCCAAGATGAGCGTTAGCGGTGGAAGCGAGGGCTGTAATGTGGGTATGAAAGGTGAGGGCCAAGTCAAGTGTGATCCCAAGGTATTTGTAAGAGTAAACTTGTTCAAGTGGTTGATGAATGCTGGGGAAGATTTGGAGGGGGTTGTTGCTGGCTTTGTTCTGGTGGTGGGCAAAAAGCATTGTCTTAGTTTTTTTGAGGTTAATGACTAGTCTGCTCTCCTTAAACCAGTTCTCAGCATCATTGAAGGAGCATTGGAGGGAGTCTTGGAGGGAGGTGGGATTTCTGTGAGCGGCATAAATAACGCTGTCGTCGGTGTACAGAATAATATTACCAGAATAAGCACTGGGCAGGGTGTTTAGGTAGAGGCTAAATAGTAGTGGGCCCAAGATAGAGCCCTGGGGAACCCCTGAGTGGATGGGACAGGTTTCTGAGAGTATCCCATTGTTTTTGACATGCTGGGAGCAGGCTGATAGGTAACTTGCGCAGCAGGTGAGGGGGTCAGCAAACAAAACTGTATGGTTGAGGGCATTTAGTAAGAGGGGGTGGGAGACAGTGTCAAAGGCCTTAGAGAGGTCAATGAACACTGCTCCAGCTAGGGAACCGGAGTCCAGGGAGGAGTGCAGGAAGTTGGATAACTCCATTAATGTTGTACTTGTACTGTGATCAGCATGGAAGCCATGCTGTTCCGTGCATAGAATGTTATATTTTGCTAGATATTTGGTGAGTTGAGTGGCCACCACTTTTTCTAAGGCTTTTGGGGGGGGAGGATGGAGATTGGACGATAGTTGCTAGGGGTGGACCTGTCACCTCCTTTGTGAATAAGTGTGACTAAAGATGTTTTCCATGCTGTGTGGAATTGGCCCAGACAGAGGGACCAGTTTAATAGGTCAGTGAGTGGGACCAGGACATCATCCAGGACCAGCCGGAGTATTTTTGGATCCAGGGAGTTGCTGCTAGGACTGTTGCTGTTTAGCGCTTTAAGCAGAAGTTTTCTGGCTTCCTGGACAGATAATTTGTGTAGATAGAACTGGGGGCGCTGAGGCTCTGGGGGTGGTGGGTCAGGGGTTGAGTCGAAAAAGTTACTCAGAAGGACAGGGCTAAGATCTGTAAAGGAGGAGTTAAGGCAGTTGGCAATGTCAGTGGGGTCAGTAAAGGTAGAGCCATTGACTGTAAGCTGGGCTGGGGGGGAGCGTGATTTCCCATTTATTTCTTTTATATTGTCCCAGAAGTTCTGGGCACACCCCTGTGAGGAGGTGAGGGTGGTCTGGTAGTGGTCTGCCTTGTGTTTTCGGATGGCCCATGTGCACCTGTTACATGTGGCATTATATGCCTGTCTGTCAGCCGTCCGGCCAGTCTCAGTGGCTATATGCCAGAGGTTATCCCTATCCCTGAGCAGTTGGAGTAGGGTGGGGTGACCCAAGCTGCATTTTGCCTTTTGGAGTGGATCATGGTGAAGAGTGCAAAAAGATCACAGGCCTTGTTAAAGGCTTGTGAGAAGAGGTCTAGGGCAGCGTTAATTTTGGTTGCATGGCGGATGGGCAACCAATTAATGTGAGCCCTGGAACTGTTTGAATTTTTTCAGTCCACCTGGGTGGAGATACCTACAGTGTGTGGCTTGGACTACATGTTTGGGGGTGGGGGCAGACCAGAGAAATAGGAGAGGGGAGTGGTCGCTTAAGGAGTCCGGGAGGACTTGAATATCCTGAATCTTTTGGGGGCGGTTGGAGACAATGACGTCTAGGAGGGTGCAAGTCCCTGTAGTTTGGCTACGTCTAGTGGGTTGTGAGGTGAGTTGGGTCAGGTCTAATGCAGGGAAGGTGTCTCTTATTCATGAGGCAGAGGGACTAAGCCAGTTCACGTTGAGGTCTCCGACTGGACTTATTGTGCTTTATGGGGGAGGGAGGAGAGATATTTAGTGAGAGATGATATCGCTGGGGTCTGGTTCCTTGGGGTACGTAGGAGACTGTGAGATAGAGTGGGCTCTTGGATGGGTCTGGGTAAGTTTGAGGGTAAGGGTCTGGGTACCATCTACAAGCTTGGGGGCAGGAAGTGCATGGCCAATGATGGTGTCACGAGCATAAAATGCACAACCTGTGTTTACCTGCTCGATCCTCGTGATATAGGGTGTAGCCTGGAAGGGAGACAAAGGAGTCTGGGGTGGACTTAGTTAGCCAGGGTTCTACTAGGGCTATGATGTCTGGTTGGTGTAGTATGACCCAGCACTGAATGGCAGCAAATTTTTTCAGCAGGCTGCATATGTTCATGGAGGCAATGCGGAGTCCACTGGACCTAGTTGGTGGACACAGATCCTAGCACAGATCCTTATGTTTGCCCCAAATCATTATACCATCAGTATATACATAAACTCACCATATCCTTTACCCCATAGATGCTAGTCTATATTCTAATCTGTACCTTCCTCCCATTCCCCATTACAACTTTATGCCCACCCATGTCTGGAACCTTACCTGTTTTCTACATTGACCTGTCCTGTGCACCGAGCTCCTTCCCCTTCCCTGATTATTTCTTTGCCCCTGGTATTAACTCCTCCCCCATTCATTTCTGCATGACTCAGCCCCTGTTTATGTATGTTTATTCACAACTTATCTGAGGCAACAGTGATGTTCAAGTCCGGCCCAGAAAAAAAAGGGCCCCATTGTCTCTTTCATGAATTGCCTGCTTCGGGGAGGATAGATCCATCCTGAGGAGATAATTTTTGCCCTGGAAGGTCCGCTGTGTTGTCCGAGTCCCAAGACTGCGGATCTTTCTCTACCCTCTGTGGCCCCTGGGGATGGTCACCCCATTGTTCCGGTGTCATTGCCTCTGGTATTGACTGTTTTTCTTCTGGTGGATTTCCCAACTGCTCAAATTGATTCTTTGTAAAATACAGGCTAATAACCACCTCTTCTTCTGTGGGCGAGGAGGGTGGGGGATCCATAGACGGGTGCTCCATCGGGTGCTGTCTCTTGGGGTGTCACTCCTTCTGGTGCCTCTTGCGACTTCTAGGAGGGAGTTGTGTTGTAAATCTCAGTGTATGATCGGTGGTGTCCATGTCTCCCAAGACTAGGGATAAAGTTCTGCCATGCTGCCCCAGGTTAATATCTTGAGCTTGTGTGGGGTTCTTAGTGTTCCGGGGAGAGATTGCCCTGCGTTCCGGCCATATACGCCTCATATAGTCCTCGAGTGCCTCCGGCGTAGAGAAGGATATAGGGGAGCCATTAATCATAAGTCGCATCATAGCCGGATATCTAAGTGAAAAAGAGACTCCCAGCTCATGTAGCTTTGCTCGTATAGAGCATATTCTTTTCTTCGCATAGCCAGATCTTTGGAGTAATCTTGGAAAATCAAAACTCGGTGACCATTGAAGCTTAGTTGCCCCATCTCTCTGGCTCTCACCAGGACCCCATCTTTGTCTGCATAGTTTAGAATATGGGCTAATATAGGTCAGTGTCTTTCCCCAGTTTTAGGAGCAGGACCTAGGGTTCGATGAGCCCTTTCTACCATGAACCCAAGGGGCAAATCATGCTGCAGTATTTTAGGTAGCTCTTCATATAAAAACTCAGTTACACAGCCTCTCTCAGATCCTTCTGTCAGCCCCAGGATATGGAGGTTATTCCTCCGACTTCTGTTTTCAAGGTCATCTACCTTGGCTACCAGCTCCTGAATGGTGTGATTCTGCTCCCTCATAACAGAATGGAGGTCAGTGATAGTGGCCTTGCTTGCCATCGTTTGCCTTTCAGTATGAAAGATTCTGGTTTCCAGCTAATGGATGGCCAGAGTGGTTGCACTGGAGGCCACCATTACCTCCATCTGCTGGATTAGTGTGTTGGATATTTCGGTAAGCTTAGGACCGTCGATGACTGTAACTGCATTTGCTGCCTGCGATGCTCACCCTGCCATGATAAATTTGCTCCCATGATCATCTCATCCTAATCGACCAGGTTTTTCACTTTCTCGGGCTCCGTGTATCTACTGCAATTAAGTCTTTTTATTACCGGACCACTACGGGAGATATTTACTCGAATCCCGACTGCTCTCTGACGGGGTTTGCCGTGTGGATCACCGGATTTCTCCCCAATTCGCAGGAGCTCTTCGCTTAAGCTGCCATTTGCCATGGAGCCCAAGCCACGTCCCAGGTCTTTAATTTTTGAGAGGACCAAGCAAGAGTGTACACATGGGTAGTGGGGGGGTGTGGGCTGAGTGAGCTGTTCATGGTTGCTGAAAAATGATCATTGCTTTGAGCCTGTCAGCTGAAATGTTCTCATTTTTCTGTTATTAGAAAGTTGACCGGGCAACAGTGTGTGTGTGTGTGTGGGGGGCAGTCAAGAGTGAATGGGTGGTCACCATATAGATTACAGTTGTTTTGAGCCTTTCCATTATTTTGCACTGTCCTGGAGGAGTGTAGCTTCAGCCTTTTGTGAAGCTGCCTGATTAAATGGCTCCCTATTCCTGCACGCAGGTTTCAATGGTCTAAAATCAGAGTCAGTAATGAGAGCCATTCTCAGCTTGGCATGCCATGACTCCAATTTGAAGAAAAAAGGCTGGTAAACTAAACAGAGGTTCAGCATCATCATTATGGAGCATCACTGTAAATATACAGTTTAAACAGGTCTGGTATGATTGCCCGACATTGTTTTCCCTGACATGTGTCTTCCCAACACCTTTTTCGCAACACTTATCCTGTTCAGTACAATATGCCAACGATTGCTTTCCTAACTCCTCAAAATACCTGCCTTCACCTCTGACTGACATTCAGACCTGCACTTGCACAGAGATATGGAATCAGTCCACTGTCAGTCCAATCGGAACAGAACAGCAGTTTTATTTCATAAATTCAAGTGGCTTTAAATGCTCCACTTCCACATCAAATACAGCTGCTCAATTTCGGGCCATGTACAGTACTGACAAAGACACAAGGAAGTCACTGCTTGTTGTTTATAATTTATTTATTTAACATTTACAAGCCACAGTAAATCTTCTAATACTTCTCCCCTTTCCCCTAATTGACCCTCCTTACTGGCCTCCCTTGATCTCTCACAGAACCCTGGATGCTCTTTATGGGTCCTTCTCCTTACCCTCCAAGGGGCTTGTATCTTTCATCTACTCCCTTCCTTCACTATCTTCTAGCGGGATCTCTGGGACACCGCCTTAACCTCTTCTCTCTGGTCCCCCCAGTCCCCTTGCAGGGTTCCTAGCATCCTGAATAGGTCTCCAGGGGCACAACTCTTCTCCCTCCCCACCTCACTCTTCCATCCCCTTTCCCCCTTTTCTTTCATGTAAGCACTTATTTACTTATTAACCTGGCACTTATTTTTGTTCACTTTTTCTACATGTTATGCTCAGCACTGTTGTAACATTGCAACACCTGCTTTACAACTGTATGTTAATGTTGATTTTGTAACTTGAATGTTGAATGTCTCATTCCAGTTGTACCCCTTCCCCCCAGTTTGCACCGGGAGACGAGTAACTTGTTACTCACTGTGCCCTCCTGGAGAGATATTTCAATAAATAAATACATCATTCCTGTCTTCTTTAAAGGAGAAAGGAAAGATTTTAGGCTGTTAGTACCTTGTAAATGAATAATGAACAACAAACAGTTGCCTTTGTGTTTTTTTTTCTATTTTAAATATTTAAAATGTCTATATATATATATTATATATATATATATATATATATATTTGATCATTATTCACTACAAACCTGTGTCTTTTGGTATAGGGAGTCAACGCATGGCAAGGTTTGAAATGGCTACATCACAGACTTCCAGTCCAACATTCAGTTAGTAGCAGCCTTCATACAGGACTCAGCTACAACTTGAACAGCATAGTGTGATACCACACTGCACTTTTAAGAAAGAAATACACCATTAAAATTGCCTTATTTGGCAACTATCACAGCTCCCCCCCCCCGTTGATCTCTATACTACTTGAAAAAGCTGGAATTCTACACAGTTTATTTGTGCAGAACAGCCCCCCCATCCTTGACCAATCATGATACGGATGATGAAAAATCCTGTAAACAAGTCAGACTGTGCAGAAAAAAAAGTTATTTATTAATTCCCTTCAGGGTGTCATGACTCGTGAGAGGGGGGAGGCTGTGACAGTTCCGCAACTTGTGGCGGTGTACTGGGGAGGCTATATGCCATCTGATTCACACCTCAACATGTTGCCACTGAGAATCATGCCCCCTATTCTAAAGCCATAATCTTTTGCTTGTGATTCTGTAGCAAAGCTGCAGCAACTGATGAAGTCTAAAGGAACAAAATATTATGTTTTGCTGTAAATGTCTTTGGCAATAAAAAAGGGCAGGGGGTTGGGGAATACAGATAACCCATGAAAGATAAACTGAGTAAGTTTTATCCATGGCATTAGGGACTTTGTAAATCAAACTCATGTACAGCACTTGTCCCAAAATGTCAGCATTATCAGTGCCTTTCAGAGCCTTCTAATGGGTACCATCCACCATCCAGCAGGGGCTCTCTTTAACTGCCCCAGGAGGTGGCCCAATCTAAACTGGCTGCTGACATCTCTGTATGGAGTCACAGAAGAATGGAGTGAAAGCTGTCTCAGCTGATGTAAGACCCGGACGATGCTCCAGTTACTAGCCCCATCACACTGTGTGCTGTTTCTACCAGAACTCCTCCACATCTGCTTTGACTGATGTCAAAGGAAAAAACAACACAAAGACAATAGAAACCTCTGAGTCTTGTCTCAGGATTTCCTCATCTCTTGCCACCTGGGCTCCATCTGTCAAGTCCTACTATGAAGATAAACTAGTAAGTGGATGTGACTGAGGAGTGTATTTTGGAAATGTCCTTCAGCCCAGTAGGTTTGCTGTCCACTCAGTGATGGCATGGTAATAAAATCTTTTGCCCTTTGCAGTCTTCAAATCCAGAATGAAGCAAAGGTAGTGCATTAAAGCTGCTTATTTGCTACCCCCACCCCGAAACACCAAGTCTCCCACTATACCTGTGATGCTGTCCATTCAGCATTTTTGCTTTGATTCCATTCTGGAACAGTGTGGTGGTGGCCCAAAGATGAAACTAAGGATTCTCAAAAAATGGACCCCATTAATATGGAGGGGAGGAGGTCATTTCAGAGAGGAACAAGCTTTATAACCTAAAATGTGATTCCTGTTCAGATTGGTTAGATCCCTTGCACAGGTTTAATGACTAAAAGTCTGGAATCTGTACCAGGCCACAGAGTGGTTGCCTATAAAGAAGGCCCTGATTTTTCTGTGGCATTTTGAAGCAAAGTTATCTGTGGCAGGGTTCCCATTTGCCACAGACCTTCTGCAGTGGTAGACGGTTATTTCTGTGGGAATTCTGTGGCAGACAGCTATGACACTACTTCCCTTATTTTTAGACTTTGTTTTTGTTTTTCTTCATATTTTGCAGTTTCTTAGTAGAGTCAAGTGTTTATATTATAATATTCACCCTTATGTCATTTTCTTTAAGACAGTCTTTATGATTTAACTTTCTACGTCTCAGTAAAATAATAAATGTATTTGGGATAAGGGCAGTAAGGTTAAATCAGACTACTTGCCTGTAATATGATTTTATTATAGAAATTGAGAATGGCATGAAAGGGAAACTGTAGTTTGATCACACATGTATTCAAGAAATGTATTCAGTTGCTAATAAATCCTTTTCAGAACCGAGAATGTGTCTTCTTCCTTTTATTTCTATTGTGACATTAAAGATTTCAGATTCACTGCACACCACTTTTACATATCTTCATAAAGTCATGACATTTCATGCATGCCACATAATATTAATTCTGCATTGCACACATTTTACATAATGCTATACACTATAAAAATCCAGGATGAGCAACTTTATGCACAATCAGTTTGTTCTGCCACCTCAGGGGTTTTGATTCTCATGGGCCTCAAGAGCTTCGCTCTTGTGATCAAAGGGAATCAGAACCCCTCTGTGACAGAACACACCAGTTGTGCATAGTTGCCCATCCAGTATTCTTTATATTAGATACACACAGCAACAGCATGATAAAAGCTTAAATTTCCATGTAATTACTGTATATTGATTTCTATTTTTTAAATAGTATGAGAACGTTTTTCTGAGTTATTTTATTAATGTCTTGAATGAATAGGATTCCAAACTATCTAATGCCTTCTTTTTTAATTTGTATAGTAATAATACCCTCCTGTGCTGAATAATTTTAAAAATAACAATGTCCCACTGGGCAGCTACATATAGAAAATAATGCACAATAAAGGCTTGTCCCCTCCTAGCTCATTTGCTTTCCCATGGGAAAGAGTGTAGTTGTTTTTTACTCATATTAAAAATGTGAATTTGGAATGCAGTCAGCAAATACTGCAAGAAAAGTAATTTGGGTGTCTTTTCCCTGATTATATCCTTGCAGCTTCCCCCAAAATGAGAAAAATGTAGATTTCCATGTAATTACTGTATATTAATTTCTGTTTTTTAAATAGGGCAAGAAAGTTTTTTTTTGAGTTATTTTATTGATGTCTTGGATTAATGGGATTCCAAATTATATAATTTCTTCTATTTTAATTTGTATACCAACAGAGTCAAAAACTGATATATTACAACGTGTTGTTAAAAGAAGGGCTTATGTTGTATCCTGCAAAACTAGAGATTACTTAATGTTTATTTATTTATTTTTGTTGATCCGGTAGGCCCACTGGGACTAGAATCCATTTTTCAGGGGCAACCAGGGGATACAGATGATATGCAACTGAAATTTAACTAGATTAAACTGTTGGTGGTAGTTTTAGTGAATGGGGTAAATTTGGCCAGGACACCGGGGAAATCCCCTACTCTTTTCGGTAAGTGCCATGGGATCTTTAACATCCACCTGAACTACTACCAATCCAGGCAGATGGGACCTCGGTTTAACATCTCATCCGAAAGATGACACCTCAGAAGTGCAGCACCCCCCTCATGCTGCACTACAGTGTCAGTATTGGGATATTAACCCAAGTGCCAGATGTGGGAACTGAACTCACAGCCCTCTGATCTCCCAGCCTCAGAGGCGAGTGTGCTACCTTCTGAGCCACTGACACATGCACATAATAATAACAAGTAATGCTGGTATTGACATGCTGGTATTGATACTGTATGTCAGGGTTGTTAATTACTACTTGCCATTAAGTACTGTCTGCGCAAACCCAATTCAAAATCCTGATATTGCAGGGACACATTTTAGTGCTTCACAACATTTAAAGCAGGCATTAATCCAGGTTGCATACAGAGAGAGCTGAGTGCAGAGTTTATTAGATCAAGTATGTGTCACCACAAATACTGTGTATAATACTATGAAAAAAATCAAAGATCTTTACTTTACAATTTACCGTTGTAATTGGGTGAAAACGTTAGTATGTGGACTGCAGTTCAGATTCTTTTTTTATAAGGAGTTCTCTCTGTTTTAATCTGGATTCATGCCAGTTTTAAAAGTTGTCAGCCTATAAATCATAATATGGATGTATGCCAGCTTTTAAATGTAAATCAGGAGCCCCTGTATTGTGAAGCACTAAAATGACAATATTCCGAATCTCATTCTGATCTTTTGGTGTATCAGCAAGGAGGAGACATGGTTTCTTTTAAAAATGTCTGCATGTAGCAGATTGGAGCCCCACAGAGCCAGGGAGGCTTCACTTAACATTTAAATACTTCTGCTTTGCACGCCCCCCCGCCCATGCGGGGAACCTAGGCTGAGATGAGCCACCCCTGGGTGTAGCAATTTTAAAAACAGCAATGCCATCCAGGGCTGAGTCCAGTTTAGAGATGGGATTTGACTGAAGTCCCCTGTGGCAGCAGCCTTGTCTAAACTTGGAATCAACTATCTCCATGCAAGCCCCTCCACCACTCTTGGTCCCATTGTTTGAGGCAAACAAAAAGATATGATCAGACGAGGGATATTGACATTTTCATGCTTCACCAGTACAGTGGCTTGTGTATGAAACTGAAAATATCCCTGATCTGATCCTGAGCTTTTTGTTTGCTGCAGAGAAAGTTCACGGGTCCGTTCAGCAGAATTACAGATCCTGCTTGCACAAAGAAGCCTTTACATGAACCTTGACAATGTAGCCAAAATTTTGATAAAAAAATATATATCAAAAAGATGATGTGCCTAACACTTCATATTAATAAAACAATGCAACTTATTGAAGTACTTCAACATATCCAGGCAAATATTGAAATGCTGCTGTTTTTTTTTGGGGGGGCGGGTACTAAGCCGCTAACCCATCCAGGACCCTTGTTGTACTTAAGTAT
The DNA here is from genome assembly GCA_016271365.2 of Neoceratodus forsteri. Lineage (NCBI taxonomy): Eukaryota > Metazoa > Chordata > Ceratodontiformes > Ceratodontidae > Neoceratodus > Neoceratodus forsteri. Next base: position 316,606,740 of record CM057457.1, read on the forward strand.
TCCTATTACTGATTATTGTAAAACCTGTGCTGCCTCTGGTAAAGGAGATCAGGGTGGGAGGCACCTAAGAAGCAGCGGTGGGGCGCAAGACATTGATGTGCATCGCCTCATGTGTATGTATGTAAATATAAAAGAAAAGTGCTAGGTTAACAGTGGGAAGTATTGCAAAGTGTCGCTCTTCTCTCCGTATAACACAAAGCTGGAGGTGTTTCACTAGCCTTGCCAGAGAAGAACAAATGTGTTATTTTTGTGAAACTTTACTTATAGCACATCATCCTCTGCAGTACAACTCAGTTCTCCATTGCTATAGTAATCCTCGCTACGTGCCCCCCCCGGCAGTACCAGTGCCAGAATGCAGTTCCCAATATTATTTGATGTTACCAAAGGGCTGCATAGCGAGCAATCATGGTATTTTCTGTGCTGTCTCTCTTTCTGTCTCTTTCTGACCATACTTTCAAGTCAAATGAAAATCAATTACCACCCTGTGAAACTACAGAAAATGTATGAAATTCTACTGACTGCATACTGTAATCTGTCTGTCCCACTAACTGAATAACAAACATCTGCTGTGCACTTCAAAACCTGCTTATAGAATTAGGTAAATGATCAATGTTTGCAGTGTACTACACTATTTTAGGAACTGACGCCTCAGACAGCACAGATGTTGGGTGCGGGTTGGGTGGGTGGGTCTGAGACACAAACTAATAGCTGTTTCGCGAACTGTGCCATGTCATTGGCTGTAGCACACTGTAGTACACACCGAGGACAAAATAATCAGAGCTCATCCATGACTATTCCCTAGTATAATACAATTGTAAATATGTTAGCCTCTGTTTGTGCTGTTCAGTGAGCGTGGTAGGTGGTGAATCCATGCAGAAGGCAGACATCAGTGATTTTCTCTCATTTGTATTGTTGTGAGTTGAGATGGTTTACTGCTGTAGTGGTTACCACTCAAAACTTATGGCAGCAAACACTGTGTTTTCGTTTGGATTGTTATAGAGCCAAAGTTCAACAGCAGATGGTATAGTACTGGTTGGCAGAGAATTCTGTGGTCAACAGAGAATTCCACAGATAATTCCACAGTTAGCCATGGCTGCGGAACTGCGGAAAACTCAGACCATTGCCTATAAAGTAACACTTTTTCTTGGGTCTAGTTCAGGTCTGAATTGAGCCCTGCCCGAGGTGACTGCCCTAAAATGGCTTGGATTCTCCAGTCAGGTCACATTCCCTAATATCTGGGCCCTACTGTCAATTGATTTATAGCTGCCTTGCCCATTCTGTATTCAAACCACTGCAAACAGTGCTGCTGTTTGGCCAGCCAATACTGATAATAATTATTATCATACTGTCTTCACTAACCACTCCATGCTGAGTGATTTAGATTGTTTGCGACATCATTTCTTTAGCTATTTAATTAATTTAATTCTTTGACCACTAGGCTGTAAAATAATCAACGCAACTGCAGCCGAAGATTTTGAAGGCTCGTGGCTGAAGATCGTTAACGAGCTGTGGCCGAAGATTGTAAAAGTGCAAAATGCTATTTTTTGACTAAACTAAAATAAACCTGAGGCATGAGTCGATAGAGGCAAGCACCCTGATCTAAACCCATGCCTCAATTATTTCACAAGTCACCCTTGGGGTGAAATATTATCTTTTTTCCCAACCCTAAACTGAAAATAAAATGGCATATCTTGTGGCCGATACATTTCTGGTGTATGAAGATTTATTGGCTGTGAGCCTGCAAATTCTTTGACCATGAGGCTCAAAAAACAATTCTTCTTTCGCAAATCATACATATAAATTTTGCCATAGGATTATAATGGGAACTTCAAACTTTAATAACTTTTGAGTGGATTCATATTTGTTCACCAAACAAAAAGTGGCATGTCCCTTGATCCAAGTGTATTCTACATTCCAGGTTTCAGACCTGCATACCATATGGTGGCTGTGCAGCTCCACAAATAAAAAATGCACAAAACTGGCAAAAAGTGCATTTTGTGGTGTTTTGCTGTGCAAAAACTGTATATCCAACTGAAACACAACTTGTTAAATCAAGAGATTTGCCATGCCAGACCATGCATATCAAATCTCGGCAACTCTGTTGAACAATTGCGACGTCATTAATGCTCAAAATTTTAGGTTTAACATAGCAGTGCCTACTCAACCCTAAATATAGAAGCTCAACTGTGCCCTATATATATATATATATATATATTTTTTTTTGTATAAAATGGGTAAGAAAAATCAGTGAACATTGACTATTCTGATTGGATGAAACATGTCACATGACTGTGCATTATTTTACGACTGTACATTTCCTAGCATGACTGCACACCTGAGCTACTTTCTAGCCCTCTAAACCTTCTAATCAGTAATGAGATCACTCCACAACTGGCACAGATAGGCAGTGATACACATGCCCCTGACACACTCAGACTACTACCCACAGACACAAGGAAATTAATACATAAGTCTCCCCCACAGCCTACACAACATGTGATTGATCCTGCCATGCCTTTTTGAATAAAATGTAATTTAAAGCACTATCTGGTTGTTCCTGCCATTTACAGAATGTGTTACTGTACAGAGACTTTCACTTAGTGTTATTAGGTAGCGTGACTGAACGCAATCAGTACTGGAAAATGACTTGCTGCTTGAACCTTTCAAGAGGCCTCACTATATTTAACTAGTAAAAATACCTTCTGTTTTTCTGTTTATTTATTTCTTGCAAAAAGAATCCTCCATCTGTTCAGAAATGGGAATGAGCCTTCAGCACTTTACCATTTTCACTTTTATTACAAAAATGTAGCTTGACCGAGCAAGGTCAGTAACGGCAAGTGAGACACAGGTAAACATTTAAATTAAGCCCTTCTTTGTTGAAAAGTAATGAAAAGTGTTGTCTTCCATTGAATTTATGTAAAATGAAGCTGCCAACTGAATGTACAGGACAACAAGCTCAGAGTGAAGGAGTTGGTGGCTTCAGAAAGGCAGACGCAAGGTAGAGTGAGTGTTGCAATAGCAACTGTTGCTCTACCTTGCATCTGCCTTTCTGAAACTGCCGACTCCCTTGCTCTGCACTTCCTCTCCACTTGCTGTCCTGTACATTCAGTCGTTGGCTTCTTTTTACACAAATTTAGCAGAAGACATCACTTTTCCTTACTTTTCAACAGAAGGACTTAATTTAAATGTTTGCTTGTGCCTCACTTGCCATTTCTGACCCTGCTCAGTCACACTACATTTTTGTAATAAGAGTGAAAGTGGCAAAGTGAACAAGACTCTTTCCACTTCTGAACAGATGGATGATTCTTTTTGCAAGAAATAAATTAAATAAACAGAAAAACAGAAAATATTTTTACTAGGTAAATATAGCGAGGCCTCTTGAAAAGCTCTAGTTGTAAATCATTTTCCAGTACTGACTGCACTTGGTTACGCTACCTTATACCACTAAAAGTGAACGTATATGTGCACACTCTATAAACAGCAGGATCAACCAGATAATACTTTTAAATTACATTTTATTCAAAAAGGTATGGCAGGATTAACCAGATAACTATTACCTACAGCTTAAATCTACCCCAATTATGGTAGGATCAACCAGATCATCTACTAATGAAATACTTATTTGTGCCACATAGGGAATACTTTTTCTCTCCCCACACCAAGATTTTTGGCCATTTTATAAGATAGATAACCCACTCTAGGGTGTGCAGTCATGCTCTGACATACGTACACCGTGAGTGGTTGAACACACTCGGGCTGTGACCTCGTGCATCACAATGCACACCAAGGTGTGCATACTGTATATCAGAGTGCAACCACACACCCTAGAGTGGATTACCTATCACACACACACACACACACACACACACACACACACACATATATATATATATATATATATATATATATATATATACATATTCATTGCAAAAAACTTTGTTAATGCATCGGATGAGGCATTACCTGCCCCCACCCAACTCTCCCACCTCACCACCACCCTCCACAGTAAAATGAGGTGAGAGTTAGACCCAATGGCTCCAAGGCACACCCTGGTGCCGGTTGATCTGTGGAGGGTGGTATGGTTGGGTGGGGGA